>JAOEGL010000001.1:113780446-115030446 GCA_034509955.1 Urosaurus nigricauda
ATATCTTAAATAAGTTCATTCTCCTAACAGCTTTCTTCACCGTCTACCTCTCACATCCATGTGATGATGGGAGATACTATGGCTTGGACAATCCTAACTGTTGTGTTCAGTTGTATATCTTTGCACTTTAGAATTTTGTCTAGTTCTTTCTTCACTGCCCTTCCCAATCTTAATCTTCTTCTGATTCTTTGGCTGCAGTCTCCATTCTAATCAGTGTTCAAGTTATGGGAAATCTTTAACTATTTCAATTTCCTTGTCATCTAGTTTGAATTTATGTAGTTCCTCCGTTGTAATTATTTTTGTTTTCTTAATGTTCAAAAGTAAATCTACATTTGCAGTGTCTTCTTTAACTTTCTTTAGTACCCTGTTTCCCTGAAAATAAGACATCCCCAGAAAATAAGACCTAGTAGAGGTTTTGCTGAATTGTTAAATATAAGGCCTCCCCCGAAAGTAAGACCTAGCAAAGTTTTTGTATCTCTCTCTCTCTCTCTCTGGCTTTTCTTCGCAAACAAAGATTCAGGAAGGACTCATCCCAAGCTTTCTACAAGCGCATTGATGACTAAAAAGGCCGATTCGAGATAAACAAATCCGGTTACAGAACGCACAGCAGAAAGTCTCATTGGGTGATGTTTCCAAATTGTGGTTCTTTCTGCGTTGTCGTTTCTCTTCGAGACTCTTTCGGCATGAGTTCTCGAAAGAGGCTGCATCATTGTGGACAATGTGTCTCCATGTCTCGCGATGTGAGGCCAGGGCAGACCATTGTTGGTGATCAATTTGGCCGAGCTTGAAATGTTGTTTCAGGGAGTCCTTATATCTCATCTTTGGGTCACCCCTCTTACGCTGACCTGTGACGAGTTCACCGTAGAGTACTATTTTGGAGAGGCGGTGGTCCTCCATCCTAGAAACGTGTCCTTCCCAGCGCAGCTGCATTTTCAATAGCATGGCCTCAATGCTGGTGATCCCTGCTTGCTCAAGGACAGCAACATTCGCCCCATAGTCAGTCCAGTGTATATTTAGGATTGTGCGTAGACAGCGCTGATGAAAGTCATAGATGTTGGCGATAGATGACCCTTGTTTCAGACCCATAGAGGAGAATGGACAGTACGATGGCTCTGTACACACTGATTTTTGTGCTTCGCCTCAGGTGTTTGTTACTCCAGACTCTTTTGTGAAGCTTTCCGAATGCACTATATGCCTTTGCTAATCTGTGATCGATCTCTTTATCACTCTTGGTGTCTGAGGAGATGATATTTCCCAGGTAGGTGAACTGCTGGATGGACTTCAGCACAGATTTTTCTATGGTGACGTGGGGATGATAGTGCTCTTCCTGTGGTGCAGACTGGTAGAGGACTTCCGTTTTCTTAAGGCTGACTTCCAGCCCAAACAGCTCTGCAGCCATTGCAAAGCAGGATGTTAGGCGCTGCAGAGCTGCTTCTGTATGGGCAACAAGGGCAGCATCGTCAGCAAAAAGCAGATCACGGACTAGATAGTTTAGAGTCTTCATGCGAGCCTTCAGGCGGCTTAAGTTAAACAAGCTACCATCAGTATGGTAACGTATATAGATGCCGTCTTCTTCTTCGAGATCTGCTGTAGCCCTTTGGAGCATCATGCTGAAGAAGATTGTAAATAGAGTTGGAGCGAGAACACAACCTTGTTTCACACCATTAGTTATTAGAAAGGGCTCTGAGAGAGCATCGCCATATCTGACTTGACTGTGCTGGCCCTCATGTAGCAAGATAATCATTTTGAGGAATTTGGGGGGACATCCTAGTCGTTCCAGGATCTGCCACAGTGTCGATTCTACTCACAGTGTCGAAGGCTTTGGTAAGGTCGACAAATGTTACATAGGATCCTTTGTTCTGCTCTCTACATTTCTCTTGCAGTTGTTTAAGAGCAAATACCGTATCTGTAGTGCTCCTGTTAGCTCTGAAGCCACATTGGCTTTCAGGGAGAAGTTCTTCTGCAATACCAGGAACTAATCTGTTCAGGAGTATCCTTGCAAGGATTTTTCCAGCAATGGAGAGCAGTGTTATACCTCGAAAGTTTGAGCAATCAGATTTTGCTCCTTTTTTTAAATACAGGGTGATGATAACTGCATCTCGGAGATCTGATGGCAGTTCACCTTTTTCCCAGCAACTCAAAAGGAGCTCATGGTATTTAGCATGAAGTACATGCTCTACATGGGGCAGCCTCTGTACCACACTCGGAAGCTACAACTAGTGCAGAATATGGCAGCACGGCTGGTCACTGGTGTTCCCAGCGCCTGCCATATAACATCGGTATTAAAAGATCTCCATTGGCTGCCTATTCACTTCCGGGCTCAGTACAAAGTGCTGGTTATTACCTATAAAGCCCTAAATGGCTTGGGCCCAGAGTACCTGAAGGACCGTCTCTCCTCACATAATCCGCCCCGCACACTTAGATCTACTGGGCAACTATTACTTAAAGTTCCAGAGGCCAGATTGTCAATCACTAGGAAGAGGGCGTTTTCTATTGCTGCCCCGAGCCTCTGGAACTCATTGCCCACGGAGCTCCGCCTGGCCGCCTCCCTTATCCAGTTTAAGAAGGGGTTAAAAACGTATCTATTTGAGCAGGCCTACCCCTGATTCTCCCCCACTGCTATTCTTCCCCCATATGACTCGGATCGGAATACCGCTACCCCTTGGACCGAGGTTGTTGGATTGTTTTCTGAATGATTGTTTTTAACTTTTGTATATGTTTTAATTTTTGTATGTGTACACCGCCCTGATCATTGGAAGGGCGGTATATAAATAAAGATTTTTTATTATTATTATTATTATTATTATTATTATTATGTCCAGTTCATTTTTCATCGGTTGTTGTATCATATGTTGGATAGCTGAGCCTTGGACTACTCAGTTGGCACTGAAGAGACTTTGGAAATGTTCAGCCCATCGATTCAGGATGAAGCCTTTGTCTGTGATTAGTGTTTGACCATCCATACTATATAAGGAGCTTTGGACCTGATAAGTAGGTCCAAACACTGCTTTAAGAGCTTCGTAGAATCCTCTGGAATCACCCAGATCTGCACAACGTTGTATCTTTTCTGCTAAATTGATCCACCACTTGTTTTGAATGTCTCAGAGTTTTTGTTAGTGATTACTACATGCAAGATGGAAGGCTGCTTTTCTTACCTGGCAAGATGGTTGAGCGAGGTGTGCCTGATGAGCAGTTCTCTTCTTTGCCAAAAGCTCCTGAATCAATTGGTTGTTTTCATCAAACCAATCTTGGTTTTTCTTGTGGGAGAACCCGAGGGATTCTTCCGCAGACTGCAGGATACTGTTTTTGATATGTTGCCAAAGCACTGTAGGAGAAGAATCTAGAGGATGGTCTTCAAGTTTTGATTGCAGATTTGCCTGGAAGTTATCTCTCATGGCAGCTTGTTGAAGATTGTTGACTTGGAGTCTCCTCTTTAAGATGCCACCACTCTTAGGTTTGAGCTTAAGATGAAGATTTAGTTTGCATCTTACAAGGCGATGATCTGTTTGACATTCTGCGCTGGGCATCACTCGGGTATGACGGACATCGCAAATGTCTCCCTGGCGCACCAGAACATAGTCAATGAGGTGCCAGTGTTTGGATCAGGGATGCATCCAGGTTGTCTTCAAGGTATCTTTCTGCTGAAAGATAGTGTTTGTAATAGTCAGCTGCTGTTGTGCTCAAAACTCTAGCAGGAGGCATCCATTATCATTACAGTTTCCAACACCATGCTTGCCTAGAACACCTTTCCCGGCTTCGAAGTTTTTTCCTACTCTGGCATTGAAGTCACCAATGATTTTATCTTCTGCAGGGACTTTGTGTATGAGGTGGCATAGGTCTGAGTAGAATTTGTCTCTCTCCACAGGGTCGGCTTGCATAGTTGGGGCATATATACTTAAGAGGACAACATGTGGGAGGCATAAGGAAATAATGCGATCAGAGTGACCTGTTGGCAGGGTTTCGAGTTTGGAGGCAATGGAGTATTTAATCATAAATCCTACTCCTGAAAAATGTTTTTCTGTTTTTGGTTTGCCAGACCATTAGAGTGTATAGCCAGCACTGTGTTCTTTAAGGCTGCCTTCCTCATGGAGACAAACTTCACTAAGAGCAGCAATGTCAATATTAAGTTGTGATAGTTCATAGGCTATTAGAGCAGAACAACGCTCAGGATGTCCACTATCTGCAGAATCTTGTATGGTTCTGATGTTCCAGCATGTAAGCGTCAGTCTGTTTGCACCTTTGGAGACCAGTGCGTGCCTCTGTATCTTTGTTTTTGTTTGACCACATCAGAAGATGCCCGTTGACTGTGGCTTGCCAACCAGGTAGATGGAGATGAGCTTTCGTTAGGCCACCTTTTCTAGGCCCCTCTCCGTATGGAGCAAACAGTGCTCTTCTTTAAAAGGCTGCTTGGTCATTCAGCATGCTGCTGAACAAGACTGTCATCTCCCAGTCAGTCTCGAGCAACCAAAGTCCTGAACCGCCTGCATGCAGGGTTGGGTCTGCAGCTTCCAGTGCATCTTTACCTGTCGTTTCATCCCTCACCTATCGCTACAAGACTTTTTTTTTGGGGGGGGGAGGGATCAGATGTATCCATCGAGCCTGTGCAATGGATTTTTCTGGTGGAGTGCAGCGTGCACAGAACTGGTCTCACCTTTTAAGCCAGAGGTTTGTCTGCCGGGGCCAAGCAAGCAAGGATGGTGGCAGCGAGATCCTTGGGTTGTAGGTTTGATTAGAGTTTCCTTCTCTTAGATGGTTCACCTTACAGGGTTAGACGAGCACCATCTGCTTGGGTTTGGGATTGGAGTTTTCCTTCTCCTAGGATGGTTGCCATAAGGCTAAAGAGCCCATCCTGCCCTTTGACCCTCTTGTTCAGACCCTTCGGTTGTGACCTGTCTGGCATGGGAGGCCCTACTGGTGGCTGTTTATGCCACCGCCAGAATAGCTCACAGCTTTTTTGTTTGGTTTTGTTCAACAATAACTGTGAATATCCTTCCTCATGGAAAAATAAGACATCCCCTGAAAATAAGACCTAGCACATCTTTGGGAGCAAAAATTAATATTAGACACTGTCTTATTTTCGGGGAAACACGGGTAATTGTTGCAAGTGTTTGTTTTTTGCTTGTAGTATGGTGTTAGCTGCAGTTATTAGATTTTTGATATTACTTCCTCTGATCTTCAGTGTTCTTTCCTCTGAATCTAAACCTTCTCTACATATGATATTTTCTGCATATATGTTGAAAAAAGAGGGTGATAGAATGCAGTGTTGCTGCCCACCTATCTCGTTGGGAACTATTCTGTTTCTCTGTGTTCTGTTCTAATGTTAGCATCTTGTCCTGAGTACAGGTTATGTATGCATCAGGACAATCAAAATGTGATGTCATACCCATTTCTTCAACAGCAAGCCATAGGTTTTTGTGGTCTATACACAAACTACAGGAAGCCTTTCCAAAAGATGTTGATTAAAAAAAAAAGTTCATAGCACATACAACAGAATTTGTAATATGGGTCAATTCTTTCATCCTCAGCCCCCCCCCCCCCCGCCTCAGTAACTACACCCCAGCCTGGTGAGCTTCCTCCGTGAAGTGTCAAGCATTTATAGTATGAGCTTTAATTGTCTACCCCTTTGTGCACTATATTTCATCCAAGGATCAAATTCATTTTAATTCCATAGCTTCCTGTTCATGGAAACTAGCCGTCCTATATGAGGAATTGACAACACAAAACTTTTCGTGTCTCCCACCCACCCATTGCCTCCTTCATCAAACTGCAATTCTGAAATCTTTCCTTCCTTTTCTGTAGGGAAGCACACACACTGCACTGAACTTTCCCATCTCTGTTGCTGCTATATTTTAGTGACACGGATGCTAGTAGTAACTGCCAAATTTTCACACCATTGGTAGTATGACACCTGGTGGGTTTCAGGGGCTGTAGCCCCACCCTACATCTTTCACTGTGTTGATCACCTACCCCAGGTATAACAATAATGTTCACAACTTTCACAACTTTTGCTGTTTTTCTTTCACATGTAATTTGAAATAGATTTGGTTGTATATGGGACTGTGCTGGGCCTTTGAGGAGCATGTCCTTGATTATAGTGGGATTTGTCTTTAAGGGTTAATTCCAGTTTTGGGCCTTCTCCCTTCAGCTGTCAAAGGTGTTGAAACTCTAGGTGTTTATCTTTCTGATAAATGCTGCCTACTTTGATTTGAGCAGAGCACTTCCAATTTGTTCCTGCCACAGTGAAGTTAGACATCAAGATATAAAATGATAAGGAAAAGGAATTTCATTATGACAAAAAAAAAGGTCTTTCAGATCTTGTACAGAGACAAACAGAGACAAGGTAGAGTAAATTTGACTTGTCTGTTGAATGTAGATTATAAAAGAGTTCAGTGGTTGATTGAAACATTATCTCATTTCACATAATGTATCTTGGATCTTTCACAGTGTTAGGTTATCAGAGTAATTATCTTTTTTTGGCTTATTTAGGTAACATTCGATTCTGTCAATATATGTCACAAAGGGATTACTCTATGAAGGTAATTTGGAAAGGAGTTTAAAAAGTTTTTTTTAAATGAGCTAAAGCTGTTTGAATATACCTTTAATGTTAATTATAATACATACTCATGATGGTAGAATTCAAAGACATAACCTCATTATTTAGATAATATGCAGAAGGGTATTGTAGCACCTTTGAGACTGAGAGAAAGAAAGAAGTTGGTGGCCTTAGCTTTTGTAGAGTTCAGTCTATTTCCTTAGATGCAACTGAGGAACACTGAAGTCTGCAAAAGTTTGTGCTACCAACTTCTTTCTTTCTGACAATTTTAAAAGTGCTACAATACCCCTTTGCATACTCATGATGTAAAATTTCCATGCTATTTTACATAAAACCACAATTGTCACAAAAACTGTGGCAATAGGAGCAACTCCTATTGTGGCAATAGGAGCAATCAAGCTAGCATTATCTACAAAGACTGTTAAATCTTAACAGTCTTTGTAGATAATTATAGCTTGATTGTGGTCACCATTCTTTAATGTTATCCTATATTATTTTGTGCTGAAAACATTGAGCCTTATAGTATTTTGTCTGAAAACCTTTGCAGAAGAATAGAGGAAAGGAATTCAGTACAGAAAAAGTCTAAAATAAACCATGTGAGGTGTGGAAGTACATTAGTTTCTACCACTAAATGTAGAGTATCTGAGACATGGAAATTCCCAAAGATTATCCTGTCTGTATATTTTAAAAAAACTTTGAGAATTGGGTCAATTGAGCTTCTGATCACAAAGTCGTATCATTTCTAAACTTTTAACCCATGCCACCAAAAACCTCCTCACCTTTTTAGAAAGCCAGTAGGCCAAGTGGTCAATTTTCTGGGTCTCTGTGTGTGTGCGTGTGTGTGTGTGCGTGTGTGTGTGTGTGTGTAAGTCACCTTTCTCCTTGATCTAGGTCCAAAACACACTTCAGAAATAATCCACTTTGAGATCCCTTTACCTGTCCTTGCTCAGTGCTAGGGAATTGTAGTTGTCACACCAAATCCCTCTGACAGAGAAGGCTAAATGTCTCACAGAACTACAGTTCCTAGAATTCCCTAGCATTGCATCAGGGCAGTTAAAGGGGTCTCAAACTGGATTATTTCTGCAGTGTGTTTTTGACCTTTGACGCTATACTTGATGCAGCCTAGAATTGCATTGGCTTTTTAAGCTGCTGTATCACATTTTGACTCATATTTGTTGACTCCTAGGATTCCTAGATCCCTTTCACATGTATTGTTGTCAAGCCAGGTGTTTTCCATCCTATATTTATGCATTTCATTTTTTTCTCCATAAGTGTAGTACCTTAGATTTCTCCCTGTTGAAGTTCATTTTGTTAGTTTTGGCCCATCTTTTTAATCTATTAAGGTCATTTTGAATTTTGATCCTCCTCTCAGCCAGGAGATCCCCATAAAGTTATATTCCCAGTAGATTGAGCTCACTGGCAGAGATTGGTGAAATATGTCAGGCCATCAAGGGCCTTTGACATTGGTGTTTACCAGGGGATTTTCTTTGAAGAGGAAGCCCACAGTCCTGTTTCAGTGATTACTTAACACTTCTCGGTATGGACACTGTGGGAACTGCTGCAGTCACCTGCGACACTTGTGAGATGTTTGTCTTCTTGTCTACAGATGTGGGGAACTACACATGTCCCAAGTGCAAGTTGGTAGTCCACTTGGAGGAGAAAATACAGCAGCTAGAAACCAGGGTAGCTATACTTCAGCATATCAAGGAACAAGAGGTTTTCCTGGACAGAATGGAAGGAATGATCTTGGAAGAGGACTACTCGCTGGGGATGAAAAGGTTACTTCATGTACACAGGAGGCAGACAGCTGGAGGAATGTCACACAAAGAAGCAGGGAAATCAGAGATAGTTGTGGAAGCTTGCAGCTACAGAATCGTTTTGAAGCCCTTTCCCTTATCAAGGAGGATGAGGACGACCAGCATGAGCAGACTTCAGGGACAGAGCAGGGGAGCCTGGGAGTTCCATCGCAGGAAACAGTCGCTGCTAAGCCTTGGAAGAGGTGTGTGGTCATGGTGGGGGACTCCTTGCTGAGGGGTACAGAAGCAGTGATTTGGGGGTCTGACAAGATGTCTTGGGAGGTATGTTGTCTCCCTGGGACAAAGATCCGTGATATGACAGAGAGGCTGACAAGATTGGTCAAACCTACTGAACAATACCCCTTCCTTTTGGTCCACATGGAAACGAATGACACAGCAAGACACAGCCTTCAGAATATCGGAAAGGATTACGAGGCTCTGGGTAAGAAGCTAAAAGAAATGGATGTACAGATTGTCATCTTGTCTCTTCTGCCAGTGGAAGGGCATGGTCCAGGAAGAGAGAGGAAAATAGCAGATGTCAACAGTTGGCTCCACAGATGGTGTTGCTGAGAACGATTTGGATTCTTAGATCATAGGCTGCGGTTCCATGAGGAGGGAATTCTGGCAAGGGATGGGCTGCATCTCACACCAGTTGGCAGAAACGTTTTTGCCAACAATCTGAAGAATCTGATCAGGATGGCTTTAAACTGAGTTATGTGGGGAAGGGAGATAGCATTCTGGAAGGCAAAAGGGCTGGAAAAAATAGTCAAACTGATATAGAGGGAACAAGGCAAACAGTGCAAGGACCCAACAGTAGGAGGCAAAAAAACATGCACAGGCAGCAAGTAAAGGGAACACATGGTCTTAGATGTCTCTACACTAATGCACAGAGCATGGGAAATAAGCAAGATGAACTTGAACTCTTAGCACAACAAGGGAACTATGATATGATAGGCATCACTGGAACCTGGTGGGATGAGTCTTATGATTGAAATGTAGAAATAGAGGAATATAACCTTTTTAAGAGAAACAGACCAAACAAGAAAGGAGGAGGAATAGCATTATATGTGAGGGATATTTACACCAGTGAAGAGATCCAGGACATCAGTACTGGAAGCCAGGTAGAGAGCATCTGGACAAAAATAAAAGGAGAGGGAAACAACAGGAATGTTACTGTAGGAGTCTACTACAGACTCCCAACTCAGGGAGAGGAATTGGATGATGCCTTTCTAGAACAAATGACCACACACTCAGATAGGAGAAATATAGTAGTAATGGGTGACTTCAACTATCCTGATATTTGCTGGAAGTCAAACTCAGCCAAATCCTCAAGGTCTAGTAAATTCCTCAATTGCCTTAAAGACAATTTCATTGTCCAAAAGGTGGAAAAGGCAACAAGGGAGTCAGCTATTTTAGATCTGATCTTAACCAACAGAGATGACCTAGTCAATGGAATGCAAGTGGTTGGATCCTTAGGGGGAAGTGACCATGTTCTCCTGGAGTTTGTTGTAGAGCAGAAAGGGGAAGGCAAGCATAGTCAGGCACGCATTCTAGATTTTAGGAGAGCTGATTTCAATAAACTTAGAGAAATACTGGGGGTGATCCCATGGTCAGGTATACTAAAAGGTAAGGGAGTTTAAGACAGACGGGAGTTCCTCATAAGGGAGATACTGAAGGCAGTTTCAAACAATTCCAGTGAGGAAGAAAAATAGGAGATGCCTCAAGAAACCTAGATGGATGACTAAGGGACTTACAACCGAGCTAAGTTTTAAACGGAACATGTATTAAAAAATAGAAAAACAACTCAAACAAATAGCCAGCATGTGTAGGCATAAAGTCAGAAAAGCTAAATCGCAGAATGAACTCAGGCTTGCTAGAGAGGTTAAGAACAATGAAAAGGGCTTTTTGGGGTATGTCCGCAGCAAAAGGAAGAAGAAGGAAACAGTAGGGCCACTGTGTGGTGAAGATGGAAAAATGCTAACGGGGGACAGAGAAAAGGCAGAAGTACTCAACACCTTTGCTTCAGTATTCTCAGAAAAGGCAAGGGATGCTCAACCTGAGGACAGTGGAGCAGAGGACAGAATAGGAGAATGTCAGCACAGAATAAGCAAAGAGATAGTACATGAATACCTGGTTAATCTAAATGAATACAAGTCTCCAGGACTAGATGAATTACCTCCAAGGGCATTTAAAAAACTGGCAAATGTAATATCGGAATCATTGTCAATAATCTTTGAGAACTCCTGGAGAACAGGAGAAGTCCCAGCAGACTGGAGGAGGGCAATGTTGTCCCCATCTTCAAAAAGGGGAAAAAAGAGGATCCCGGCATTATCATCCAGTTAGTCTGACATCAATTCCAGGAAAGATTCTGGAGCAGATCATTAAACAGAGAGCCTGTGAATATCTAGAAGATAATTCCATAATCACAAAAGGTCAACACGGGTTTCAGAGAAACAAACCATGCCAGACAAATCTGATCTTTCTTTTCTTTTTTGATAAAATTACCAGCTTGGTAGATGAAGGGAATGCTGTGGATATAGTATATCTTGATTTGAATAAGACCTTTGACAAAGTTCCCCATGACATTCTTGCAAACAAGCTTGTAAAAGTCAAAGGCTTTCATGGACGGCATCCATAGTTTTTTGTAGGGCTTTCGGGCTATGTGGCCATGTTCTGGAAGAGTTCCTTTCTGACATTTTGCCAGCATCTGTGGCTGGCATCTTCTTCTCTGAAGATGCCAGCCACAGATGCTGGCGAAACGTCAGAAAGGAACTCTTCTAGAATATGGCCACAAAGCCCGAAAGCCCTACAAAAACTAAGGTTGTAAAATGTAGGCTAGACAAGTTAACTGTTACATGGATTTGTAATTGATTGACTGGCCACACCCAAAGGATGCTCAACATGGTTCCTTTTCATCCTGGATAGAAGTGACAAGTGGGGTGCCACAGGGCTCCATCCTGGGCCCAGTGCTATTCAATATCTTTATTAATGACTTGGATGACAGAATTGGGGGCATACTTCTCAATTTTGCAGATGACACCAAATTAGGAAGAGTAGCTAATACCCCAGAGGACAGGATCAAAATTCAGAATGACCTGAATAGACTAGAAAACAGGGCCAAATCTAACAAAATGAAATTCAACATTGAGAAATGTAAGGTACTGCACTTAGGGACGAAAAATGAAATGCACAGATATCGGATGGGGGACACCTGGCTGAATGAGACCACATGTGAAAGGGATCTAGGAGTCCAAGTAGACCACAAGTTGAACGTGAGTCAACAGTGCGATGCAGCAGCTAAAAAGGCCAATGCAATGTTGGGCTGCATCAATAGAAGTATAGTGTCTAGATCAAGGGAAGTGATAGTGCCACTCTATTTTGCTTTGGTCAGGTTCCACCTGGAATACTTTGTCCAGTTCTCAGCACCAAAATTCAAAAAGGATGTGGAGAAACTGGAGCGGGTCCAAAGGAGGGCAACTAAAATGATTAAGGGTCTGGAAACTATGCCCTATGAGGAATGACTTAGGGAGCTGGGGATGTTTAGCCTGGAGAAGAGAGGTGATATGATAGCCCTGTTTAAATATCTGAAGGGATGTCACATTGAGAAGGGAGCAAGCTTGTTTTCTGATACTCCAGAGAACAGGACCTGGAACAATGGATGCAAGCTGCAGGAAAAAAGATTCCACCTTAACATTAGGAACTTCCTGACAGTAAGGGCTGTTCGACAGTGGAATGCACTCCCTCGGAGAGTGGTGGAGTCTCCTTCCTTAGAGGTCTTTAAACAGAGGCTGGATGGCCATCTGTTGGGGATGCTTTGATCTGAGATTTCTTGCATGGCAGGATTTGGACAGAATGGCCCTTGTGGTCTCTTCCAACTCTATGATTCTATGATTCCTTTGGCTTAATAGCATTACTTGCGGCCTCTCAGTAGCCAGATGTGGTCTTCATATATTCCATTTGAGTTCCTTTGTACTAACTCCTTTTTTTAGACTCTCCAATTATTTCCCAAATACCCAAAAGGTGCCAAATCCTGTCTGATCTTGGAAGCTAAGTAAAGTCAGTCCAGGTTAGTACTTCGATGGGACATTGCCAATGAATACCAGGTGCTGTTAGTCTGTATTTCAGAGAAAAGTACTGAGAAAACTACCTCTAAGTATTCCCTGCCTAAGAAAACAGCATAAAACTCATCAGGTTGCCATAAGTCTACAGGTAATATAAAGGTGTGTGGGTGTGTGTGTATAGACACATGGATTTTCAAGCTGGCAATCACATTTGATGATCCTCTAAACCATATGGACAAAGATAGGTTCTCTTCCTACTAATCATTTTTAGTGTCAGTTTGAAGGTTTCCTTCCATAGCAACTTGTAACAAAGATATCTACAATTGATTTATGGCCACTACAGAGCACAGTAACACAGCCTGGCTTCTGGCCTATGCCATTATATTATGGAGCCTCTCATGGATTGCTTAAGAAATATAAAAATTAGAAAATATAAATGAACTAGTGAAAGAATGATTGTAGCCCAGAGACTGGAAAATTGCTTTTGAAAAGCAGTTAGCTGGAGTTATCATTGAAGACTACCACTCCCTATTATTTACTGTTGTGGATGCAGTTGTTAAAACTTAGCTTTCTTCTTTTTATTTTTTTCTTTCTTCTGTGTCTTGAAAATTAATAATAATAATAATAATAATAATAATAATAATAAATATTTACTTCACTAAAAAGCCACATCGGCCAGGTTAATCTAAACAAATTCACCTGTGTACCTGGTGCAAAACACACTGTTTTTCTGTATATCTTATGCCACTTCAACATCCACAACAGAACACAAGCCTTATTCTTCCTCTAGCATTTAGTTAGATCACACACCCATGAATCTAAAAGTGACTTAAAGCTACATAACAAAAAGGAATGATTCTTAAATTACAGCTGTAAGGTAATGTAATTATTATTTTGTTGCTTTTGTGCTCTGTTACAGCCTGACTAGGATTTTAGATAAATCAAATATTGGCATTAACACTAGTGACTAGTAGTTTTGTACTATAGAAACATAGGTGGATTGTTACTGTACAGTCTTCATTAAATCACTAAAATATCTCAGTTGTAGTGAGAAGCAAGGGACTGGGGAAGGAACAAATACATGTAGCCAGTTCTGTCATTTTTGCTATCTAACGAAGTAGCACGGTTACCTTGAGTTGCCTCAAATAGACAAGGAATTATGTTGGTAGTTGCCAGAATGTCTGCTAGGACAGTAGTCTTTTGGTCTCCCAGATAGCTTGGACTTTTTAGTGGTTGCCCCAAATCTCTAGAACTCCCTTCCTACTGCTTATATCACACTAGAGGGCAAACAGAATTTAAACGAGAGTTAAACAAGAGTTAAACAGGAAATGTCTTGTGATAAACATAGGGCATTTCCTGTCTAACCCTCGTTTAAATCCTGTTTTCCCCCTAGTGTGATAAAGCAACTAGAGAAGTTAGATTGGCACCTTCCCTACTTAATTTTCACTGACAAGCAAAGATGTTTCTATTCTGACAGGCATTTGCTAAGTGATGAAATAAGGCCCTCTTACACAATGCACTGGATATTGCTAATAGCTGTGCTGGTATGCGTGTGTGCTGTTTCCTTTATTGGTTCATGAGAGGCAGCTTGATATAGTGGTTTGAGCATTGGACTATGATTCTGGAGACCAGGGTTTGATTCCCAGCTCAGCCATGAAACCCAGTGGGTGACCTTGGGCAAGTCACATACTCTTGGCTTCAGGTGAAGGCAGTGGAAAACCTCCTTTGAACAAATCTTGCCAAGAAAACCCCAAGCTAGATTCATCTTAGGGCCGCCATAAGTCGGAAATTACTTGAAGGTACACAACAACAACTATTGTTTCATCTGTGTTTTTTGCTCGCTCCCTAGGATTCTTAAGTCTCCCATTTTATCCCCTCCTCAACTTCTTATTGCATACCACAATCAAGCTACTTGTCCATCAGAGGACTACTTAAAATAAACACTATTCTCCTTAGAAACTCAGTACTGAGCTTGACTAAATGGGCATACAAGCTATGAGGTTTGAAATAGCCCTTCCTATGGAGGCTGCGACCTCTCGGAAGCATTGTGGTTCTTTCAAAGCAATAGCAAAGTGTCATATCAAAGAATGAGGCAAGAAGAGAAGAATGTGTCCCCCCCCCCCCCAACACACATGTTTTCAGTTTTTTGGCATAAAATAGAGAGCGATTTACCCACAACTTCAAGGTGTTGGTATGTTTATCTCCTGAGACTAGCACAGGAGAGGGGAAGAAGGGCCATGCTGGAGCAGACCCAAAAGGCCCACCTGGTCCAACTTTCTGTTTGCACAGAAAAAGATCCATTCCACAGGAACCCTGCCAGTGGGACATGAGTGGAACTGCACCATTTCATGGTTCCCAGATACTGGCATACAGAGGCAGCTCTAATCACAGATGACATAGCTATCCTGACTGGTAGCTATTGAGGACCTCATCCTGAATTAATTTTGTTCAAACCCCTTTCCCCTTTTAAAGCTGCCCAACCCCCTCCCTTTAAAGCTGTGAGCCATTATTCCCTACGTATGGTGTCAGTGAGTTCCACAGTATAATCATTCACTGTGTGAATAAGTTCCTTTTCTTTCTCCTTTCATCTTCTAACACTCAGCTTCATTGGATGATCCTGGATTCCAGAAAGAGAAAAGGCTTATCTTTGTCTGCTTTCATCACACCATATATATAATGCTATTTGTCTTTTTCATATCTTCCTTTACTTTAGCTTACTTTTGTAAGCTAAACAGTTCCTACTATTTTCCAAGGGTAAGTTGCTGCAATCCCTTGATAATTGTGGTGGTTCCTTTCTTCATCTTTGTTAGCTCTGTTAGAGCTAATATTTTATATTGGCTCCAAAAAATGCAGTGATCAGAACTGTGCACAGTATTCAGGATGTGATTTCAATGTAGTTTTGTATAAGTGTAGTATGATACTGGTAGTTTTTTTTTCTTCCCCAATTCCCTTTCTAATTATGTGTTACAGCAACCTGGGGTTGACATTTTCATTGAACTGACTAATACAACTGCAAGCCCCCTTCCTTGGTCGTTCACTGCCAGCTCAGATCCCAGTAGAGTATATAAAAAAAGTTGAGGAGGAGCTCCCCTAATAGGCATCACTTTACACTTGCTTGCATCGAATCTCATTTGCCTCTTCTCCGAAATTCTCTCAGTATGTTGAGATCCTTTTAACGCTCTTTGAAATTCATTGTTGTTCTCACCACCCTAAATAATTTAGTTTCATTGGCAAATCTGGCTACCTTGTTAGTAACTCCAAACTCTAGATCATTTATGAATAAATTAAGACAGTGGTCCAGTACATATCCCTGAGGCTCATCTAATGGGCAGTGTTTGAAAAAACTGAACTGAAAATGCATGATAGAAGAGAGTGGGGTCATGTAGTCCATGCAGTAAAAAAAGCTTTTTCTATTGGTTTTCTCACTGGCAATAGGATACTTGTGACACCTGTCCTGTGTCAATTCTGATACAAAAAGATCTTGTTAAGTCTGTGCATGTAGAAATTTTTCCTTATATCCACCGATACGTATTTAAATATAGTATCTTTTAAAAATATAGGAACAGAATGGATTTAGAGGTGAATCAGGAAAGCAGGACTTAGCAGGATCCATCCATCTCTATATAGAAACTCCCTGTAAAGAAAGTCTGTTAATCCTGGGAAAGGTTACCTGTGGTTGATAATAATTCACTGATAGAACTCAAGGAAGACAAGAAATTTATAATTGGTCTACCTTCTACAGTCATGAGCTCAGGTAGGCAGGGACAGAGATAGCTAGTTTGGCATTTGGGGAAGGAGGAATATGGGTTTCTGGCCTTATTGGGCAACCACAGGTTACCAATTTATTGCTGATCTTGAAGCTAATGTGTCTTGGGGGCTGCAGTTGACACCAGTTAATATGAGTGGACCTGTTTTGATGTAGTCCTTAGCTGCTTGATTTTAGCCTTTCTCTGGAAGTTAACTTTTTTGTACTTTGAAAATGTTGCTTGTCTTTGCAATGTTTAGGACTCTTTCATCACATAGCAGTAGTTAAGATTAAAGCCTTAATATTTAATAAGCTTTCTATTGTTACATGGAGAGCGTGCCAATGTGAAATTGGGCTAGCAGCTCTGTGGATTAATGGAAGCGTACAGCGGGGTTTAAAAGCCTCCAGTGATAATCTGTAAATATGCTTAGGCTCTGTTATTCTGTAGCACCTCTAGGGAATCCTTTTCTCCTTCTGTTTTATGAATATAAATTGCAGTTGCAATTCTTAGGTATCTTTACCTGGCTGGAGGCATCCATTGATGCCTGGCTGGGAGCATCCATTCACGCCTGGCATATGTGAAAACTAATCCTTCAACCTCTAGAATTTGAACTTGTATTATGTAGTATCATGAAGACAATGTCAATGAGACAGAAAAGAATAGGTGAAGTTGATTAAAGGTGTTTCTGACATGTTAAAATTAGTAAGACAACTCATCTGGTGGCAGTAACACAAGAACAAGATATCTGATACAAAAGCTGGTATAGCTCTTGAGCGCTTTGGGGGATAAAGTGGACACAAATCAGTTTTAATCCTTACACAAAGAGTTTTCTTTTCTGTCTGTTTAAACCTAATTTTCACTTTCTAGGTTATGTATTCCTGTATTTCTTTAAGTAGTAGGTTTTGCCTGTGATGCCAACAAACAGTAAATGATGCATTCTAGAATAAGTGAACCTAAAATTGCCAATATAGTTCTAGGAACAATTAAATGTAAATTTCTCTACTGTGTTGCCACAAGATTACTATGCATACATTTATGTGGAGTGCTGGCACTTTCAATTTACGTTTCAATTTTGCATTTAATGCACTGTAAAGCATTGAAGGGAAACGGTAACATCAATGGGAGAGCCAACTAAATTAAAATGAAAAAGCCTTGTGCACCATCAGCAATAACAATAGAAGTGTCATCTATTATTTCTATTTATATGCAGCCATATCTCTTCCTATAAACAAGGTACTGGAGCATTCAATTAATCAATATTGTAGACTGGCCATTCTTACAGTAGGTTTTGTAAGATGAGTGGTGGTGGTGGTGTGTGTGTGTGTTGGTGATTCTATATGCCAGTAGCATAAGCATTACCCAACCTGAACTGAAGGAGTCTGTCTCTGCTCTGACTTATGCTGTTTGTGTGTGAAAGCAGTAGTCTGCATGGCATCCTGTGGCCTGTCACTGTTTCCTTGGCATTTCCAGGTTGTCTTGCATGTTGAGACACCATGCTTTGCTCTATTAGTTTGGACCATTTTATGTTTAATTTAAATTAAAAAACAAAGTAAAACCTTCTGAATTTTATTTACTTTGCTGCCTTTCTTGTCCTGGTCATTTTGTCTATCCCTGCCTTTTTCCTGGTCAGTTTGTGTGATTGCAGTTGTGAATCCACCCACAGATACTTGTGTCAGTTTTGCCTGTTATAGTTGCAGCACCAGCAACTTCATGGATTCCAAAAGTGGATCCTTTATGATCCTGTCACAAAGTTTTCTACTTTTCTCCAGGGTGAATTATGCCCGTTAAAATCTGGCTGAGTTGATTTGTGATACCATTTTAAAACCATTCTTCTCTGCTTAGGAGACAGTGAATTACTTCTAATTGCAATGCATGTTTATTCCTAAAGTCTCAACTCTTGTTCTTAGCTAATATGAGCCACTATTGGTTCTCAAGATGTCATTGGACTGTGGCTTCCATCAGCCCTAAATAATATGCTTAATGGTGAAATACTGTATTTTTAAATTTATTTTTATTGGTTAAAATCAATATTGAAAAGGGGGGGGAATAAAGAAAATGTTGATTAAAAACTAGAAATATGACAGTAAAAATCAATATATGCATAAGTGTATTGAAAAAGCATCATCCAAATAAGTATCTGTGTGAGTTATTGCACACATTCAAATGCTGAAAGAGTTGCGAGTTTCTCTGTCCATTCAGTAATAGAGGATGGACATCTGTCTGCAGTATCTAAAAGTCTTCTAGACATTGAAACAACACGGAGAGTCCATTTCTTCTAACCCGAGGTTAATTTCTAAGATGCAGGCAAATTCTTTAAGAGCAAACCTGCAAAATTAAATGATTGCTCCAAAACAGAATTAATTTAACTGATCACATTTCCCCAAAAGGAAACTCCCACTGGACTGAACCAAATTATGAGTCTGGGAGCTACATGATATACATGAAACATGCTGTATAAGTCAGAAGTCAGAATAGATAGAGAGAGCAGGTAAGAAGGCCAAAGAAAAAGTTCAGTAGTTAGGCAAAATAGACTGTTTAATTAATTATTCCATTTATTCCTAATATTTAGAATGTCTTTTTTTTTTACCAACAAATATTTTTTTTAACAAATGGGTTTCTTTTTATGCAACAGATTGAATGGTGGAGGGGACTGTAAAGCAAGACTGCTAGAGCCAGGCTACAAAGGGTGGAGTAAATGGGGAAGAGAGACCAGATTAAACATGGCTTCTGTTAGCCAATGGAAGGAGAGAAGAAGATAGAAGGGAGGCTTCTGGGAAGAAGGTGGCAGGAGGGAGGCCATGTGGCATAAGCATGCAGCTAACTACTCAAGGTCATAGTGAGGGAAGACGTCCCAGGAGGGGATGAACCAGGGACCTTCTAGCCAGATGCATTAGAGTTTCAGGTTTTTTGAAAGGGATTGGAAGGCTGGGAGAAAGGGCTTGGTGGCAGTGCTATTACTCCCCTTCCACTGAGAAGAGGTGGGCAAAACCGAGCCATGCCTTGAACTCCCTTTTCACCACACCATGTTTTCATGAAGTTGTGTTTTCTTTTCAGAAGATATTAACTTGCAGGATTTTGCAGTAGTACATCCAAACATCACTCCACCAATGCCTTGGCCATGCTTAATATATTACTAGGAAAATGTAGTATAGTTTGTGTGTCTTTTCCATCCCCACCTTCTGCAAAGTCAAATTTGAGGATATTCTTAAGATGAAGGAAATGTTCTTTCAAAAGTGCTACTTGTATTGGGTCCATGTGCTTTGTAAGAAGATTCTAACGTTGTTTACTTTACCAGAAGGTGGCTCTAAAGCTCAAGGATTTGTGATAGTTTTCAACAAAATTTTAATTATGAAATGCAGGTTCCATCAACTCATTCCATTCACTGAAGCGAATAAGCTGTGCCCACACAGCCAAAGAAAACAATTGGACTGAAATACTGGCATACAAGTTGGCAAACCTGGCCTGAAATGCAACTCAAGCCATGAGTCAAGTAACGGCATAATTCCTCAGGACAGGATTTGAAGCAGATGAAATAAAAACAGAGAACTGCATAAAATAGTTATCAAAGGCCCAAATAGTAACTTTGAAATTGGACAACCCCTTAAAATATGTCACTACTTGCAAAATAATAAAATATAATTATTGTGAGAATCCTATTGATGCTGTACACCATTGATTGACGTGCTGTGCCAATATTGGCAGTGGCAGCAGGTGAGGAAAGGTGGGGGGGCAGAATCTGAAAAATTGGCAGCTGCCAACAGAAGTATGCATCTCCATCCTATCTGGTCATTTGAAACAGCCCCACAGGTCTAAAATAGGCCAGTGTAAAAACTGGGGCAAAGTGCCCTGTCATATCCACTAGAAAGTGTGATTGGCCATTTGGGAACAAAAATTTGGTGGAAAGCATTGGGGATGCAGGAGCCCTTTAGTCTGGGGAGATGGATGCAGCTCAGAGACCTCAAGAAGCCTCACACCTGCTTTAAAAGGAAAGATCTTTCAGATCATAAGCATGTTTGTTCTAAAAACTGCAGTTCTTCTTCAAGTGGCCATCTGTGAACTCACACAAGTGGGTTATCCTGCACCTGCGCAGTGCCTCTTTCAGAGCATTCTATAGTGTTCTAAAGAGTTTTGACAGTGAAGCAGCCAATTGCCTATAGCCTGAAATGCATTTAAAAATGATTGGCTATGATTGCTATTCAGGGTCAGACTAGATAGCTACTTGAGATTTTATAGAAGCAAAAATTATGATGTTAAGTTCCCTTTTGCCCATCTTTCCTCAAGGTTTATAAACATTCAGCTTTCTAATGTACTTTCCTGTAAACAACTTTTTATGTTCTGTAACATTATTCTAACATAAACAAGTTTGCTGAAATGAACATTGTGAAATTAAACGATGGGAGGGGGAGTATGATTTCCTTTCTTTGTGTGATTCTGTATAAAAACCTTTAATAGCTGAACACTTATAGCCCAGCATCTCTAGAAAATGGTTTCTGGTTGGGATCATGCGAAACTTTGCAATAAATCCATTTTTTCTACTCCAAAGAGTCTCTGCAATCCCTGAGTTCTGCTTCAACAGTAGCTTTGCCCACCACTGACAGCCCTGTATAAGGGGCTCCCAATGAAACCCATCAGTTCCTTTTGTCTGCCGTTGCAGCTGCCTGTCAGGAATAGTGTTCATGTGCTGGGATTGAAATAGCATTATTTCATCTCCAGCATTATTTCACCCTTATATAGCTAAGGTTTCCAGATTGGAACTTCTGTCATTGTTTTTATTTTATTTTTATAAGCTCATTTATTGATTTTAATGTTGCTGTGATTTAATCCTGTTTTAAGGGGGGGGAGTTGGGTGATGGGATGGTATATTTTAATTGTACTGTTTTTTAACCCACCCCGATTGCTCGTCCAGAGGGATGGGCTAGAAATAAATTATTATTATAATATTATTATATGTCTTCTGAGGATTGATCACTGGCAAAGCCTTGGAGCTTTCTTGGTATCTCTGGTTTCTTTTAAGAAATCACACTAGGGGGCAAACAGGATTTAAACAAGAGTTAAACAGGAAATGCCCTATGTTTATCACAGGACATTTCCTGTTTAACTCTTGTTTAAGTCTAATTTAAATCCTGTTTGCCCCCTAGTGTGATAAAGCAGCATGATGGATAGGCATTTGAGATGCCTTCAGTGTTTGGTAAGTCCCATATCATTGCTTGATGTGCGCACTGTACGGTATTCCCATTGCAGGCCGGATACAGTAGGGAGTCTTGCCTTAAAGCTCTTCTCTACAAGTAGGCCATGAAACTGCAAGAGTCTATATGTCATCAACAGCTGTCAACACAGAGTACAATCACAGCTATGCAACCTGTCCATTAAATGTGAAATTTCATGGCAGGGTGGTGCTGGTTTGCAAACAAGTCAGCTAAACTGTTTTTGTTTTTAGACAAATGTGATTTAGATTATTGTAGATACACAGATATTATAACTTACAGTGTAATAATACCGAGCCACATTCCAACTGTGTTTCCCCACTAATTATTAGGATCATTTTCCTCAATAAAACAAGAAGAAGGCAGTATTCCCTTCCCCATGTACATCCCACAGATGTTCTCTGGATGGCAAGGTGCAAAGGGCTGCTGCTGGATGGAGAGAACGATGGTAGCAGAGGTACATTAATGCAATATTAGATCTTGGCCAATGTTACAATTATTTTTAGTTCAAAAAAAAAAAAAAAAGCTAATAGCCACAGGCCTTAACATTACTGAGCTGTAGTAGTTCTGAAAACAGATAGGCAAAACATATCTTTCACTTACATTTTTCCTAAAGAATTGTTGCTGCTTTGTGACAGAGAAATTACAAGAAAAAGAACAATTCCATTTTTTAAAAAAAGTGAGTGAGAAGGTAGGTTCTCCAGAACTTTTCATTGAGCTAAATGTGTAATAAAGCTATAGGAGCAGGGAGGAAAAAGTGACCCACAGAGTCTTCATTTGGTCAAAGTCTCAAGCAGAATTAAGTAAAAATTGAAAACCTTTCTGCTAGTAGTCTGGTGTCATTTGGCATATCTTAAATTGTTGATGTTCCTTCCTCCATTTTCACACCTTCTTCCTCCAAGTCTGATCCAGCTTTGTGTATGATATATTCAGCATACAAGCTAAAGAGATTTGTTGATAAAATACAGCCTTGCTTGATTCTCTTGCCAATTGAAAACTGCTCTGTTTTTCTGTCCTAATGGTGGCATCTTCTCCTGAATAAACATCATGCATCATGATAATCAAATGTTTTCTTAAAGAACAATCTATAGTTTTTAATGACCTACACAATCAAAGGCAGTCCTGAGGGATAATTGCTTCTGAGTGAGCAGGCAGGTTGTTTTGGAAAACTGGAAAAGAGTGTTTTCTTTGCTCCCTTATTTGTTCAGTCTTTTATAGTACCAAAAATGGATATATGTGCATTGGCAAGTGAGTTAATTTTTTTAAAGTTTTGGGCTAATGACTTTATGAAACTTGCAAGGATGGGTAATCTCATCTGACTAGCAAATGACTGAAATTCTAGGACAGAGAACTTTCCCACTGCAAGAGTGAGCTTTGATCATCTTAATGATATCCCTCAGCAGTTTTTATGATGAAATTAAAACATCTTGCCACTTAAAAAGTCTTATGTTTAAGTTAGTAACTGTGGATTCATTAAAAAGCAGAATTAGCAATTTTGAGACAGTTACTTTTGATTGGAGAAGCAGAAGGGAAGAGCATCAGAGTTAGATTCCCATAAAATGGAACCTTTTAAAACAACAGAAATATAAATGTATTTAGTATCGTTTCTGTATTTCTTTAGTGTGCTTTCATTGAGGACCTAAACTAAGCCATCACTACACATATGGGGGAATAAATATGATGCAGTTTAACATTCTCTTTTTATATTGCACTTTGCACACCATAACCATCACCATTTTAACTTAGTGGTTTGGTGATCATTGAATGAAAGTACATACTAACAATTTTGGGCAAAAGTAGCTTTAAAAGGTAGTTATATACATTTTGAAGGACTCCATTTGGTTTGTTCACACACCCAAAGGCATCTAATACAGGAATGGGGGAACCTTTGCTCTCCATATGTTTGGACTAATTTCCAGAAGCCTCATCTAACATAAATGGTGATGCATTTTTCATATTTGTAGCCTGGAACATCTGCAAGGCTGAACATTCCTGACTCCTGACCAAGGTACAGTCTTATTTAATTGAACCATATATATTCCAAAGGTACTTGTAGATTTTAAACTGTTGCTGATAGGTTTCTAAATTACTGAATACAATTGATTAGGTAAAGTTTGTAAATTTACAGAACTATATAAATAAAGGTTAATAATAATAATAAGTAGTAGTAGTAGTAGTTATAGGACAGTTTTCAATCCTTTCAAATTGAGCCCTCCAATGTAAACCAAGCTAACAACAAGGGATCTACTTGTATGTTTTACATAGCCTCACTATCATTTTTTAATGTTGTCTTTTGCTTGTATTACTGCTGTCGATCAGTTTCTCACAGAGCAGTGATGACCCACCAGAGAAAGCCTATTAATTTGTTGCATTTTCATGCTTAAAATAATATATTTTGGGGGTAATGCAATTACAATACAATTGTTGTTAAATTCTTATTTCTATTATAGTTAGGGCAATCTAGATCTCGGTTGATATCTAATTATGGACACAAAAGACTGATCTGCTAATTTCCAGCATCTGACTCAGTATTTCAGTATTTCACTGAAATTGTATATGAATACCTCGGACCATGGCCTACATCAAAAACTTTTGTGTTTTTAAAAAATCTACTAGTGTGTTTATCAAATTGACAATGATTTTATGAAAGAATATTACAGGAACAACGTGTTGTATGTAAATTATAAAATGTGAAGTTGATCTTATTGTCATTTCTACTTCTGTACCTTATTAGTTTAGGTTGTCACTTGCCAATTCACATTGCAGTGAGTCTATGATGTTGGTATACATAAAATATTAAATTCTGTGCTACTACACTGGGCTTAAATCTCAGTTATCTTAAATACCTGCAGCAATTGTATTTTTCCTTATTAGACATATTACTATTATTGGCAGTAGTGATTGGTTTTCGTGTGCCTTTGTTTCTGACTTAATGGCAATCCTAAGGTGAACCTATCACAAGGTTTTCTGCTGCTGAGAGTTTGTGGCTCACCCAAAGTCACAGGCCTCAAAACCCTAATGGCATCAGGCCTCATCTGATATGAGAAGCTAAGCAGGTTCGGCCCTGCTTAGTTCTAGGATGGGAAGCCTCCAAAAATATCACCTGCTGTAGGCTTTATTTCAGAGGAAGGAACTGGAAAATCACCTCTGAGTGCCTTGCCTAAGAAAACCCTATGAAGTTCATGGAGTCCCCATAAATCAACAGGCGACTTGAAGGCACATACACACACAGCAGTAATCCAGGAGTTAATTCTATGAAAAATAATGCTGCTGGTGTGAAGTAACATGGTGGAAAAACCAGTGGTGCAAGACTCCTTTCAAATGGAAACCCTTGTCTGTATACCAATGCCATTACTCTACAGTCTGTTAATCTAATATTCTATTAATATAGCCTTTTCAGTATTATAGGCAGGTGATAAGGGGGTTTAGTGGTGCTCTTGACACTAAATGTTCCAGTGTTTTTCATTGAAATTAGCATTTTCAAAGACATGGGGAGCAGGGATGCAAACCAACCCCAGATCCTGATTGCAGAGATGTCTAGGTATCGCCAACAGTACTGCCAATAACAGTAGAAGCTGATGGGTGATGTCAATTGGGTGGTATATCAACTCTGGTTTTGATTCTGAATTTTAATGTGGTTTCCCAAGGTTCAGAACCTTGCCCTCCAATTAGATTCAGCTCCTTGGATAGCTCCTTTTATAGTTCATACTAAAACCCAAAGGGGATTTATTACCTCACTGCTACCAACAACCTTCAATGCCAGACAGATAGCTTGTACGTTGACATATTGACTCTGATTATGTTGACTCTGATATGTTCCTCAGCTTGAGGAAAGAAGACTCTGAAATAGGTTTTGCAGCTGCTGCTTCCATGTCTGCTTGTCCACTTGCAAGTGGAGTCAGGCTCATCAAAGCCTACAGTGCTGAACATATATTCTGTGAATCACTTGCAAATATAGGTATAAGTTGTCTTTTCCAGAAATAGCCTTCCTGTGAGTAGAATTGCCATATGTAAACATAAGAGATTAATGTTCACTGAGATTATTGGACCAGTTTTAGAGAATGACAGCACACTGTATATATACAGTGGGCCCTCCACATTCGCTGGGGTTAGAGGTACAGGACCCTTGTGAAAGTGAAAAAAAAATACAAATTAAAAAAACATTTAAAAAAAACTGAGAGAACACCTCACTAGGAATCTCTAGGTCTTCCAACACAACTCTGTGGCCAACATCTGGCAGATATTGACCATAGAATTGTAATGGAAGACCTACAAATGCCTAGAAAAGTGTTTTCCCTAGGAATCCATAGGCCCTCCAGTGGGGCTCCATAGTCAAGTTCTGACAGAGTTATAGTGGAAGACTCCTGGAGTGAATACATTTATCAAATTCTGAATAATCAAATCTGCAAAAATCAAATCTGCAAATGTGGAAGGCCAACTGTACTTGTATTGTGGAAAATTCCTTAGAGCTGGGTCGGCATATTCCTGAGCCTAGAAGGCAATACAGCCATAATCTGAAATTCTGTGACAGAGAACATCTTGCTCCAAAAGTGGTGGGCTGAGGTTGTAGCATCATGGCTGCAATGGAGGGTTGACTTTCAAGGCATGACTTCCAAAACAACATGGAAGGACCCCACAGATGGGTTGTCCACCTTTAATATGTGTGTGTGTGGGAGGATCAACTTATTCTGTGGCAGATTTGATGGGTTTCAGAGACTTTGGTAGAGGTCTCAAGGACCACACTGGATTATCCAAAGGGATGGATGTAGCTGGTGGGCACAGGATGACCGGATGCCTACCTTTTCCAGGACATATCTACATTTCAACCTTCTGTCCAGGATGAATTCTGAAATGTCCTCCATTTTGAGCATGCTTGAACTGGAATTTATATGAGTGTTTTTAGCTTTTATTTTGGAATATCCTACATTTTTGTTGAATGTCATACATTTTATGGTGCCTTTTCCTCCTTTGTGGTTATAACACTTGGTGACCCTGGATGGGCAGCATTGTCCCACTCCATTTTAGAGCAATAGTTGCTTGGATGTGTGTATCTCTTAAGACTGATCTTTTGTGTGTGTGTGTTGCAGCTTCCAGATGTGACACTTTTCCAGTCACTAGAAATATTAATTACAGTACTTTCCTAAAACATTTTAGCAAAATATTTAGCAAAATATTTTAAGATTTGGTTGAAACTAGTCTCCGAATACATGGCAAGCATACCAATATTAGCACTAGGCCTAGGGTACGGGAGTGATAAGCTAATTTGATTCATAGCATGTGAACTAATTCTTAAATAAGTTAACATCTGTACAGTGTATTTGCTTGAACAATAATACAGGTTACATAATTCTTTTAAAGTGATGAAATTGAATTGCAGGTTGTAGTTCATGAAATTTTTGGTGTCATGCAGAATAATTCCTATTTTTCTACTCCCTTCCCCTGTTATCCCTCTCCAAACAGGAATAAAAACTGAGAAGCAGAGAAAATGGGCAATGTATTTTTCCATTAAAAAATGACAGTATATAATATTACTTTATACATGCATATTAAATAATACAAAACTCATTCCACTGTAAACTTTAAAGAATGTTTAATAAGTTTCTTAAAAAATAATGTATAGGTTTTTTCTTCCTATGAGGTGCATGAAAATATACCATTCCTTTTTGTTGCAGCAAGAATATCCAAGAAACTGAGGAAAGCTACAAGGATAGGGAACAGATTAACACCGGGGGTGGGGGGGGGGATTAAGAATGGTGCCATGAAATGAAATATCGAGTTAGTTCTAAATGTTTTGCAAAAGAGAGGGCAAAATTTACAAGTGTAGAATATAGGTGCCAAGGAGCTCAAATCTCTCACATCACCAACAGAACAGAGGTCTTTTCACATGTTAGGTTTTTTAGGTACACACCTGAGATGTTTTAAGTGCACATCTAAAAATGTGTGAACATGACAAACTTGTTTTATTGTTGTTTGTTTTATTGGGGCTGCTGCAAATCTCTGGGCCAAACTGGATATAACATAAGAGTTGTGTACACAGCTCATTTTTTAAACTGTAAAACAGCCTTGAGAGTGTGAGTTTGAATGGAAGAAATCACAGGATGCACTCTGCTTAAACATTTCTGTGCATGTGGTTTTTCTGTTTAATCCCAACTGCTCACGCTGTCCCCCCCCCCCCCCCCCCCCAGGATAGAGAATACACCGTTTTCACTGTAGGCAAGTAATTTTGAGAGAGGGAGGAAATGGCCCAAGAGGAAGGAAAATGAAAGTAGCTTCTTTCCCTCTTCTGTTGCCCTATTGTTTGCCCATTATTATTAGTAGTATTATTTAGAGAGGTCTTGTAGCACTTTTGAGACTAACTGAAAGAAGGCGCTACAGGATCTCTCTACGTACTGATTCTGCAGACTAAGACGGCTATATCTTTGAATTCTACTATTATCATTGTTACTATTATCACTGATGATGGTAATGGCTAGGATCCTGTTGGTGAACTCTGCTGTGGCTGCATTTTTTACAGGGTCACGCAGAGGTGGTGAGGGAAGGCAGACCAAATCTGCAGGCTCCACGAAAACCTGCTTTTCCAAACATTGTCCTTCAGGATTTCTCTGCCTGAGGCCTTTTTTCCCTTCTGTTACCATTATCTATGCTGGCATATTATGCTGGTGTGCTGCACCAACAGGACTCTGGCCAATAACTGTGGTGTGATAGTAATAGTAGTAGCAGCAGCAGTAGTAGTCATAACCATTGAAGACTGATGCAGGTAACAGTATGTCACATCTAGTGCAGATATTTTGTTCAGTGTTACAATTGGTGGCAAACTCATGCGATTGTTAATATGCTTTCCATAATATGCAAAATTGCACTTAGGCTCCTAGGGCTGCCAAAGTATGCACAATCACCTGGGGGGAAAATTCCACTGAGTTCAGTGGGACTTACCTGTAAACTAGTGTGCATAAAACCAGCTTGCAGGTCATTTTGGGTTTTAAGGAAATATGGATCTTAACAAACAACCAGTTCTGCTCCTGCCTTTCTATTTGTACTATAGTTATTTCACAGCTAGCAAACTGAAGTATGGCAGCAGTACCATCTTTTGCACATAGATTCCCATCCAATTATATATGGACAGCTCTAAACTCACAGACCCCAACCTCAATGTGAGAACCTGTGAAACCTCATTGCACAACCCTCTGAAACAAGGTTTATACTTCTAATGATAAGGTGCATATTCTTCCATAGCATCTGTCGCAAATTCAGTTCTGTTGCAATTCTGTACAATTATTGTGGTAGCAATAAAATGAAAAGAAAGACAAACCAGCATTACAGGAAGTACTCATAGATCAGTATTCTGCTGTTAACTGTGCTGAATAATCTCTCCCCCCCCCCCCATCTGACACAGTTAACAAAACTGGGTAGCTATCAATTGCTATTTTACAGTATATTGTATACAGCACACATTGTATTAGGTATACTCATAGTAGACACAAGACGACACGGTCCCAACGAACAATAGATGGAAATGTAAACCCACATTCTAATTTGCATTGATTTGAATAGAATTACAATAAGCCCTTGGGCTATGTATCAGAAACTAAGCACCGAGGACACAAACCTATATATTTAGGGGCAGGCTCAGCTCCTGAACCCTAAATAGCTTTGGTCATTTTGTACATTTTTAAAGCCCTGTGCTTTAACAAAGAAAAGCATTGGCACTGGCTACTTCCATGCTGCTTTGAATACATTTAGCTAACAAGCTAGTAGAGTGGGACAGGATAAAGAAGTTGATAGAAGCTCTGTGCTGCTTACTGTGAATTTATCAACAAGGGAAGTTCTTATTTAGGAGCTACATTATTTTCTCCATGTACAAAAAAATAAATACTGAAGCACGCTTGTGTGGCTAATGGAACATAGTATGACTATTGCAAGAGTATGTTCCAGGTTGTTTAAGCTACACCTATGTAGCTTTGGTGGCTGGTGTTGGACTGGCTTTTTTTCTCTCTAACTCAGTTGGTCTCTGCATTGCAGACAACCAAGTATTTGCTTTAGCACCAAGATTGGCAGTGTATTAGGAAACCTTCTACTAGGAAAATAACTGCACTGATGTTGGTCAGCCTGTCAAATGTCAGGTTTTGGTCCTTTGGTTTTTGAAGTGAAGCACAATGAATGGCTTGATCTAGCTGCTAAGGTCTTTCCCCATCAGCTTTTAGAGTCTCAATTAATTAGTTCAGAGATGCACACTCTATGGCAAAGGTCAGAGCAATTGGATCCTCTTTATCTGTATCCAGCACAGCCTAGTAGCATGGTGTAGCCCCCTCAAGCAATGAATGGAGCATCAATAGCCATTCTAATCAATACAATGCTTCTTGTGTGTAAGAGAACATTCTGAGTTGCTAACAGATCAATGTGCTTTAAGGGCAGGACTGCTCTAGGAATAGGGCATTGTTTGCATTGAGATCTAGTTGAGAAACCCTGGCATAACCAGGGGGTTTGGACTGTTGTGTGGAAGGTGGGCATTGAAAACAGCCTCCTAGGAATAGATGGTACCCAGTTGTACCTTGTCTGTACATGTATCTTTTGCATCAGGCTTTGACTGGTGGGGCTTGGGATTTAAATCATAAACCCATTGATTTAAACCCTGAGGACAGCTGATATTAAATGGCACTCCCTATATCTCTGTGAGGGACAGCAGGGAATAATGGAAAGAAATACAAGAATGCTCATTTAGATCTCCAAATGACAGGACACTTGTACAGCAGCATCTATTCAGTGCAGCAGCAGAATTCAGAAAAAGAGAGCATTACAATGCAGGCCATTTAACTGTGCTCATTCTCTCCTCTTTGGAGACAAAATAGTAAAATGATTAACTGAGTTCTCTCGTGGGACCCTCCCATTCCGTTTACTTCTACAGCACAACTTCTTTGCTTTTATCTGCTGAGCCACCAGGACTGCTGTGTTAATTTTTAATGAAGGGGGGTCTCCACAAATAGATTTCATCTGTCTTTAATCTTTTTAGAACCAATGTTTTATTAATGTGTTCATCACTCCATTATTCTGCTCTTCAGAGATGGGAATCCACAAGCTGTCAACGGGAATGCTTGTGAGTACAACAGTTGTAATGAACCATGACAACTAACAGCAATGGAACCCCCAAGTTGCAGTTTGTTCAATGTGTAAAGAAAAGGTGGGGGAAAAGAGCAAATACCACAGAAAGAGACAGGAAATAGCATATAAACTATTGCTTAAAGACATAATTTTTAAAAGCTTGCACAGATAATAAGGACAATGGGCAGTGAGGGGTATTAGGTTGCATGATAGAGAATTAGGATAGATTCAGTTCCTAGTTCTTCCTGTGTAATTCAGGCCTTCCCCCATAACTAAGACTGCTTCTTGACTTGCCTATGGCTCTTTGCTCACTTTTCAGGGAAAAAAAGAAAATATTTTGGCTTCATACTTATGTTCTTGGGCAAAGGCCATCGATTTGGCCAAGATTCAGATCCAAACCTATACTTCACATTGCACTGAATGATCTCCCAGCTGTGATGTGAATAATAACTTTTGTATGCAGAGGAATGTAAGAATGTTATAGACTCCCTTGTCAGCGTCTAGATGTTTTCAGATCTTCACAAAATTTACTTTCTAAGTTCTGAATCAGATGTTTGATTGTAGCTATTCGCATAGATCACAGAGATTGCATTGGCTGCTGGTGCTACAAGTCTTCAGTCAGGTACAGGTTTAATATACAGGTTTAAATTGGATAAGTTTTTCATTATCCCTGTGACTCATAGGAACTATTATTTGAGATTAGGAGAATAACAAGGATTCAAGAGAATTGGTCATCTCATTTGGCAGATTTAAATTCTTTGAATTTTGGGATGAAATGCATGACGGTTTAACTTGCTAGAAAACAGACTCTTTAATAATAGATTTTGTACATGTATTCTACTCTTCTATTAGAAGCAGTAATAAGAATTACTGCAGGGATAGGTATGAAATAACTGAACTGTCTTGCCCCCATTTGCCTTCCTCTGACATGCACCTTTCTATTATTATTTCTCACCAATAGACCCTATGAACAGCTACCTGTTTCAGGCAGGAAGTTGTCTGTGCCTTCCAGCGGTAGAGAAGTAGCCCTTCCAGATATGAGAAACCTTGAGATGCTCATGGCAAAGGTCCATTTTGGGTTCTGAAAGCACCTCAGAAAATGTAAATGCTCCATGGATCATTCAAAAGTTTATTTCCAAAAATAAGCAATAATTCCACTTGAACCTAGCTGATAAGATTCTCTCCTAGCCAATAATTTATAGCTAGGTGAAATTAATTTGCATAACCTTTAGGCTTCATGACAGAGCTGCATGTTGATAACCACTCATTAGGGACAGAATAGCACCAAGAAGCTGTATGAGAGGGTAGGGAGAAATGAAAAGAGTGGCTTAAAGCCCATCAACTGCTCAAGGAGGAAGAAATCAGACAGGGAAATTGCACCTGTTGGATCTGAGTACCAGTGTTTACAAGCTGGCCTCTAACGTTTTCTGTGATATTATGTGTGACCAGAACATGACATGAACTAACAGTCATAGAACAGGATCTTAAGAGTTGGACATGGCCATCTAGCTGAACAGTGTGGGTTAAAATTTGTCCACAGATTCAACAGTAATCTTTTCTCTCAGAATTTGCTTGTACATTCTAATCTGTCTCACTACTCTCAGAATCCATATGATAACTTATTCTTAAAATGTTGTAGGCAACTTTGGCTACTCTGCTAGCCTGTACCTGTGAGAGGAAAATGATGATATGGGTGTGCTCCAGCCTGAAAACACTACTTTTGCCCCAGACAAGAGGAAGAGGAAAATGACTGCCTATGCAAAATTTAAATGATGTTAGTGGAGAAATTACGTAACAACCAGCAAAATGAGAGAAGGGTTTTGAATCATTAAGAACACCAATAAAACAGGACTTTGCTAATAAAGAAAACACACTGAATAAATTTTAAAAGAAAATCTGAGTATAATCAAGGAGAATATCATAAGAATCTGAGTATAATAAAGCAGAATATTGTCAAAATACAACACCTAAAAATATGCCAATAACTATATTCATTATTTATTGAGTGTGTTTCTTTATTACTTCCCTACTCACCCTGGAATCACTGAAACAGCAGTTGCAAGATTTAAAAAAACAACAAGAAGCAAACTTAAATATGTCAACATGATGGATTTTCTCCTATGCCTGGTGAGCTCAACGTATGTGGAGATGGAAGTATCACTGAACGGTTAATAAAATGGTGTACTGGAGAAAAGTCGCTGCCACTGCTTTATGAGATTTCACTCTGGGAAATGCATGGAAAAGTTGAAACAATATTTAAAACAAAACCCAAAGGTTAGTGATAGAAAGACAGCTACTGCTTCTTCTCTACTGAAGAAGAAATATACTGGAAATAGTTACTTGTTTCCCAGTGGTCTATATCCCCCCCCCCCCCGCTTTTATTTTATTTATTTTATATCCTGCCTTTCTCCCAACACTATGTCCTTTTGAATGCATGGTCCCTGTGTGCATAGAGCAAGGAAAGCCCCTTCCCTGCTTCTGCAAGGAGCTGCCACGCATCTTTACTTTCTTTAGAATACCCCACTTGTATCCACTGACAGACCTAAACTCAAGCCCATCTTAGGTCTGGTTTTCCTTATCTGCTCTGAGGTTGGAAAAGTTGCCGTTGATACCACTTTAAGCAGAAAAGTTTCCATAACATACACTCCATGGTGGAATCATGTGAGTTCAAAAACATTCTTGTTCAGCTGGCATCCCAAATGTCTGTAAAGACAAACTGCAATAAAAGGGCATATCCTTGACACTCCTCTTGACAAATAACTTGCCTCTGTATTTCCTGAAATTTGCTGGATTCACCCCACTGGAAAACTTCTATTCGTCAGCAGCCTGCAGGATTATATATTTCAGTCAGCCTTTTCACCCGTGCCATGGTCTGTGCAAAAGGAGTAATTTCTTCTTTCCTCCATAGCTTTCTCTTTTCCTCAATGGCTTTCTCTAGAGAGAATATTTTCTTTTGTCTAAGCAAGTCTGAGTTCCTTGACATTTCCATTTGGATGGTGGTGACAAACAAGGGTGATTCACAAAATTTTCAAAGAGGATTATACAGTTTATTTTACATAGGGGGAAAAATAGGTTGAGCATGAAGAAGAGTCCTCTTTTATCCTGTAGAGAGGGTGAGCCATGGCAGATGGACTCTAATTATGATATTTTATGCACAGTAGGTATCTGCCTTGACAACCTGACAGTACATTGTCATTGCAAATGTCAATCCAAGAATCTGTAGATACACAAAGCATAATCAAGTTAAAATAACATACAAATCAAGCTCTGTTTACCACCTATTTTGCATCCTGTCACACCACAGTAAGTAATATAGTCAATACAGGAAATGCAATATAGTCACACAAAATTTTCTAGCCTAGCAGATGCTTTCCAAATTCAAATTAAGATATTATGCCATAATTTCGAGAATGCATTTTGCTTATGGCAACCTAAAAGCTGTGGAACAGCTACACCGAGGAGTTGCTTTGTGGTCAGCAATAAAGAAGTGGAAACATTTATTCAACCTCAATTTTATTGGAAATTTGCAGGCAATACATAAGTCATCTTTAGATTGATGAATCTTCCATGCCCTGTCCTCATTGGTGCTATTGTCCCTTTAGACTGTGCCTTCAGCCTATGGGAAAACTGCCTTTGGGCAGGTGGGTAGTGTTGTGTGCTGCTGGAGAGTATTGTTGCTTTCTCCTCCTTGAAACCCACCCCTCTCTCTAAAGGACCTGCCTTGGCTTGGAAGGCCCTTTACTACTGACATATGGCTAACTCTATTAAAATGGTATTTGTGTTTTACTAAAGAAATAGCACTGAAATTGTTTCTGGACTGGCTATGGCAGCAAAATCGCTTTGGCACCATAGCTTATTATGGATTAATATTATCAGTGATGGCAAATTTTAATTGCTTCAGCTATTATGAGATAATTATTTTATACGTATTTATTTCTGAGACTGTTTTGGTGTGGATGTATTATTGTAATGTGAATAGGAAAAGCATAGTGATGACCACCTTGTTAACAATAAATACTAGTCTTTACTCATTCCATTGTAAGAGACTTCACACTTCAATGAAGAAGTTGTCTTCTTGAAGTTTAATGATAAATGCATATATTGAAATTTTAAGAGGCAGACAACTGGTCAATTAAAGTGTTCGAATCAGTTGTCTTCCAAGTAAAAGGATTATAATTACCAAGTCATTCCACAGAATCACCCATTTTTATGGTTTTTGGAAATGGGTGTTATCAGCTGCTTTCGGGTAACTCTCTTTTATATTAAGCTGGTAACATTCTTTGCATTCATGTTGTTGACTCGCCAACCATTGATTCAATAGATCTATTTTAACTGAGACTAAAAAAAACAGGTTTCAGACTACAGAGTCCTAGGTGCTTTACACAGTTGAAATAAGATTTTTATTCCTTTAAATTTGAGGCATAAATAGCTGGTGTTGGCAAGCATATATGCATATAAACAGGGTAAAACATTCGATATTGATTATTTTTAATATAAATTCCAATGTGACATTTACTAGGACAATATAGTTCTGACATTTTGGATGTAACCCACTTCAGGATAAACTTCTGAGAATCTTTAAGAAATGTAGGATTGTGATATTATTAGGCTAAATATATCTGAGAGAGAAACAAAAACTGAGTTACATTTAATGCTTCACTGCACCTGTAGATAATAGCATAGAAAGCACTCTGATAATGTGATAAAATTCTACCTGAACCAAAGCTGTACACAATCCAAAAATTCCCACTGCTAACAGATTTTCTTGGAGCCATATTTTCACGGTTTCATAGCAAGGCTGAAAGAGAAAGGGAGGGAGGGAGGGAGGGAGGGAGATTTATTTACTCAGGAACATGTTGATGTGTTGAAAGTCAAGAGGCGAAAGGAGACACTGTAAAGTCAGATCAAACTGGGCAATCTGAAATGTCCATTTCAGCCTTTCACTGAAGGTACAAAATATGCCTGGGGGCAAGCTGGCAGTGAAGTATGCTCTCAAAGGCTCAAAAAGACTACACCTGAAGGTCAAGTGGATGGCTGCTATGTGCAAGATGCAATAATCAAAAAGAATACGAAATACTCTCTGCTACTACTACCCTGCTTTAACCACTACAAATCAAGTACTTGTACAAGTCAATTGAACAGTCAGTTGTATATTTTCCAAGTACGGCTGCAAGGGAAGATGTGGAAAGCCTCTTGATTGTGCAAGTGAAAACAGTTTCATTGAGCAGCTTGCATTGCCATCAGAGCATCCATACAGAACAAAATAACATTACATTCTATGATGATGCACTGAGCCCACTGTTGACTATATCAAGTTGATCTTCTCCGAGTAGGATTTGTCAAGCCAGCACTTTAAGAAAATAGTTACTTATTTGCTACTCTTACAACAGCAGACTTTGTTTTACCTGGGGGGGGGGTGGGGTGAGGATCTTGTGACCTACATTTGACAAAATACCATCTTGCAGATGAAGATCATCCAGTGAGTGTCTTGGCAGCATGTGAATTTTGACCTGGTCTTTCCAAACCCAGTACCCTAGCCACACACAAGACAGAGGAAGCACCTGTACTCTCATCTGGCCTTGTGAAAGTATTTCCCAAAGAAGATGGAGAGTTCTGTTCAGTAATACAGTCCAAACCCAAAATAGAAACTTGCTATGTGGTAACTATACCACTAGTGCTGGTTCTGTAAGTCTTCCTGACAGCTGTGAAGGTTTCCCCAGTCCTAGCTAGACAGACCAAGAGGGGAAATACAGCTAGGAGTCTTCCAACTGTGCATTCTCTTGTGGGCTAGATATCATCACAGGGCATGGGCATGCTCCCCTCCACATGTCACAGGCTTTCTGTCTGAAGCACTGAGAGGAGATTCTTGTGGATGCACTGATCAGAGCCCGCTTTGTTTCCTTCTTGTCTTACCCACATAAACCAAATGATCAGGAGCAATCAACTAACTGAATTCTGAACTCAGGACTTAGCTTTCTAAGTGCCTGCTGAGTTGCTTTGTGGAAGGTGGACAGGGTGTGGAATAAAGCCTGCACATGCTCTCCTAGTGATGGCATCATAGCTTTGCCCTCTGTTCATCTTTCTGAGGGAGAAGTCTTGTTCCCTCAGCCAGTGCTTTGGGAGCCAATCGAATCTTAGGTTTGCTTATTCCTTGTCTTCCCCTAAGGCATAAAATAAGACATGGAGAAGGAGTTCCCACTGTTTCTGGTCAGAGATGAGTCCACAGGGGGATTTCCTGGCATGCCAATAGCACAATCTCACTGTTATCTCCATTATCTTATCAGAGAACATGAAGACATCTTTCCCTCAGTATTAACCTGGGGTGGGGTTGGGAGAGACCTTATGTAAATATGAGGGAAATTTGGGGAGGATTTGGCTCTTTTGGAGGTTAGATTAGGCCCAGAAGCCAGAGGCTTCCTCTCCAAAGTAGACTATGGGGCTTTCTAGATTGGCAGGAAAGTGTGACATAAAGTTGCCTTTTCCTTAATGCTTAGCAGCTGCACCACAGCCTTTAGATGGAGCTGCACTGTTCTGCAGTTTTTAAAAAAGAAGCTGGGAAAACCAGCACCTTTTTAAAGGCGCTTCTTCTCCCCTACAATACACACACAAAAAAGCATTTTCATGGCACAGTTTCCCTTTTTCGCATCTAAAGGCTAGAGTTTCATGCAGCCATGAACACACTTCTTTTGCCAATCTAGAAAGCCCCAATATGTCATGAATAATTGTAGACAATCTCCAGAATTCACAAAATGGCATGTGAGACCTTTACACCTGGCCCTGGTGTCATGGCCTCTGCTTGGTGGATGGTCTCATGATGGATGGTGTTACATAGGAACAAATTTGTGGACTGAGTATATAGTGATGACTCTTGTGCATGGAAAGAGGAAATTTCTTTCTCCTTGCAGTTGCCATGGCTCTAGAAATCTTTCCTAAAGAGTTGGAGGACTTTCCAGACCAGTGTAAGAGATGGCACCAGAGACTAGAAAATTGGAATTAAAAAGATTGCCACCCAACCTCTTTCCTTCTGCAGGGGACCTGCACCAGATCCCAGTTCCTTTGTCTACAGCCACTGGAAAGCTTTGTGGAGGTGGTGGGGTGGAGCAACTATGCTTCTAACTCTCTATAATTCTCTCTATATTTTCTCTTATCCTGTTGTCAATATCTGAAATAAGTCAAACAATACAAAACAAACAGCTTCATTTATATACCGCTTCATACCCTTAATGAGTGTCTAAGCGGTTTACAATTGTAAGCTATTTGCCCCCCAACAATCTGGGTACTCATTTTAGCGACCTCGGAAGGATGCAAACCTGAGTCGAGCTTCAGCCCTTTGCTGGTCTTGAACTCACCACCTTATGGTTTTGAGTGAGTGGCTGCAGTACAGGCATTTAACCACTGCGCCACCAGGGCTGTCAAAGCAATGGCAAACTTCCTCTGCAAAAATTATACCAATAAACCCCTAGGAAAGGGTTGCTATAAGTGGAGTTAGGTGGAAGGCGGAGAACAACCGCTACTACTAGTAGTAGTGGTTATAGTGTTCATATGCCATGTTTCGAGGAGCCTTGGCCTGTTAGGTCCAGGAGGGGTCTCATTCACTACTCAGAACTGACCAGAAACTACTTACAGTTTGGACCCCCTTCAAACAATAAGACAGGTTAGGGAAAGTATCTTCACTCACAAATGATATGGAGAGGGCTTTTTCAGAGTTTTAAAATAAATTAAAAAATCTGTTACAGGGAGGTGCACTCCGCATCTAAAAATGTGGCCTGTGATTTGTACTTAGATCACTCCTACATTATACACAAGCAGGTTAGTAGTCAACACCATACAGGCCAGTTTCTTGTGGTTGTACTCTTGGAAAGCTTGAAATGGTTTGATTGCTGCCCTCTCCTCACCTACCAGGAACTAAGTCTCATTGGCACATGCTAACAGAAGTTTGACTAGGGACCATTGTGCAACATCTGTATTGCATTCTCACTTTTCTAGCATATTTAAACCATTGTACCTTTAAACAGATCCTCAGACAGTTTGATTTTTTACATTAGATTAACGCTGAGCTCAAATGGGCAGTATCCTTAGACATTTAAATCAGAATTTTAAAAGCATCATCCTGTCTGGGTAATTTTTCAGGAATTGTTGCAAATGGGTAAGAAATTATTTTATCTTCAGCCTAAATCCATTTGTTAGTCTCAACTACCTTAGACCCTTTAGATTGATGGAACTTCAACAAATGTTGACTTACGAAGTTATTGTTGATTCAGTGGGTCTATTCTATTGGAACTAACAACAGTTAGGCACCAAAACAGGGATCAGATTTAGTTGAGTTTCCATATGTTTTTGGACTACAATTCCTAGCATTCCTCCTCAGCCATGAGAGCGTTGCCTAACGTTGTTGGGATTTGCAGTCCGACAACATCTGGAGGACCAAACAACTGCCACCACGTCTTAGAGTAAGTTGGTTAGGTTCTTGTTTCTTCCTTTGTCCTTAATAATGCTATAAGATAGAGGGTGTGATTATTTCGGAAAATCCCAAAAGTAAAAAGCGGCCGTTTTTGCCCACTTTCAGCATGGGTTATTTCCAGGTTAATGCTCAATTAGCATTATGTTGTCTGAAAATAATCCCACAATATTCCCGGATTTAAATCCCATTTATCCATGGGATTTGGGCACTTCCCGCCCATGTGATAAGGTCCATAGTAAAAGGTGTAGGATTAGAGGAAAGGGTTCCTTCCCCAGTTACAACATTCAAGGCAGTTATCTAGTTTGGAAGACAAATAACTTTACAGGCTTGCTTTTTCTTTTCTTTTCTTTTCTTTTCATTTTTCAGAAAGCTGCAGGCTGCTGTTTGAAGGTCTATTGTTGCTATTACAGATCATATGAAGGAAATTGTGAAACAGTTATGATGGACAAAAACAGAAATCTTACATTAACCCTATGCCCTGACCTTAGCTCATGTTTGTATGCTCTTTCTGTGTTTTCTCTGCCCCTTCCACCCTTTAAAGGTGAACTGCTCATTTCCCATCTTGTTAGCCAAAAGGCTTTTCCTTCTGGTTACTTGTCAAGCCATCGTACACATTTATGATGAATGTGTCAAAATATCTTTTGAACAGATGCTAAGTCATGCCCTAGGATGAAACAACCAGGATCTGGCAAGACTACAACTTTTGTTCCTTTGTTAAGTGGAAACTCCAATTTTAGGGCAGCTTGGTTTGACATAAGTTTAAGTTTAACTACTCACAGCTTTCCACCAGGTCCCTGGGGAATGGAGACCACAATTCTCACTGAATTCCAAGCAGCATGAATCCGGCACACGTGTGGTATTGTACACTTCAAACCAGTCAGTATAATTTGACACTCCACAGCATCTGAACTGGAAAGGGGAGAACAAGACATTTTAATTAATTAAAAAATAATGGAATGGAATGTTTGTAATATTTTTTTTTAAAAAAATTAATTAACAAGACATTTTGACAATAAAAGTATGTGAGGTTATAAAGGCCAATTAATGGGCAGATCCAGTAAGCCTTGCACACCAAAAGGAGCTAACTGGATTCCAGCAAGTTCCTCTTCTGGATCTTCCATTCTTAGAATAGTCCACCAACATTTGAGAAGGGAATTTTTCTTGAGCAAATTGTGTTTATTCAAGATGCTGGTATGGCCTAGGATAAGATGTGTCTTAATTTTGCAAAATTTGACCTGGTTGATCTTAGATGTCTATTGTTTCCCAAACATGCCCCTCTCTTTGCAGTTGTCTGACTCCTTTTGCAGCTAAGTAAGTATCAGTGAGAAGGCCCTATTGATTGCAACATCAGCACTCAATGACAAATAACATTTGACATTTGTAGGATGGCAAAAAGGGGAATTTACTTGCAGAGATCCTCCTCCTCTTCAGATAATGGGTATGGGAAAGAATTGTAAATAAAGTTGATAAAATTAAGTTTGCTTTTATTAGGAGTCAAACTACTAGTAAGTGTTTCCAGTCCCTCAACTGGGGTTGGAGAGTTAGAGTGCAATTGTACCTGTAAAGACAGCCAAGGGCCTGTTGAGCCAATGCTAGGTCATCAGAAGCTACGTTGAATCCAAATCTCTCCCAGTCACAGGATGGAAATTAGTTAGGACTACCCTCCCTCTGGTCTCATTTGTTCTGGCATTGTGGTTTTGGACTGGAGGAGATTTAGAGCTAGTGTAACTGTCTTGTTCTCTTACCCCCTTCCTTTTCTGCTTCCTTTTGGGCTCTTCTGCTAAGATCTTGGCGTGCATCTACACTGTAGAAATAATGCAGTTTAACATCACTTTGTAGCTCTATCCTAGAGAATCCTGGGATTTGTAGCTTTGTGAGGCACCAGCACTCTTTGGCAGAGAAGGCAAAAGAACTCATAAAACTACAAATCACAGGATTCCCTAGGATGGAGCTACAAAGTGGTGTCAAACTGCATTATTTCTACAGTGTAAATGCACCCTTAGCAGAGCAGTTCTGTTGGTGGTTTGCTCTGCCATCAAATGCCTTTGATCACCTACAAGATGTGCCTTCAGAAGAGGCTCCTGCCTAATCCTAACTCCCCAGAGGTGGTGCATCTTTGTGTTAGGATTGTACTAGGCAAGAAGAAACTCATTCCATGAGAGGTGGAAGAGTCAGAAGGTACAAGGCCTAACCCTCCAGCATAAACAGAAGCCAGTGATAGTGTAGTTGTTGAGCTTCTGCATTTTCTAACAAAGGTAAAGACAACTAAAATTATGTCAGTGGAAAAAAACAACAAAGGAAATAATTTTTTTCACCATGTTTTGTGCTTTTGATTTAATTTTTTAAAATAAAATCCATGATTCAGCAAATGGTTCGTCATCAAACACTGGGTTGTCAGCACTACAGAGTGCAATGATATTATTTTGCAAGTATGCTATTACCACAGGAAAAATGAGAAGCAAATGAAATGGTTACAGCAATGAAACATGTTTTATCACATCTTGGTAAAGATGTGTGACTTTTGAGTCACAGAGGCTCTGCCTTGAAATTGTCTTTGACGTTTAGTAATATAGATATTCATGATCTGGGAGCTGAGACTGCAGCCAAAAACTTTTTCCGAGTAGCATAGTAGTAAACTTTGATTTGTATGTCTTCCATTGTACCTACTCAGCATGTGGATGAAAATTTTAGTGCTTTGTGAAGGTGAATGATTTATAGTTCCAGTTAAACAGTCAGAATATTTGCTGGAGGAGTTGAAAGTATTCCCCCCTTTACATATGTCACTGTAAAGTTGTAATACAGCTCCTAACACTGTGCAGTTTGAGCAAGTAAATTCATTCATCCCTCTCATGAAATCCTAGCCCTGGGGCTAAACAGTCTTCATCTGATTAGCAGTATCCACTGGACTTGCTTGGATGAGTTACTTCCCAGTTCGGCTGCTGCAACTCCCATGCTACAGCATGCCAAGAATCATTAAATAATGCTTTATTGATGGATCTAGCTTCCTTATATTCCAAGACACCCAATATTTACTACATTTAAGATTGATTAAATGAAGGACAAATTAGGTTTTGGAATGGTTCTATCTTATGATTTTGAAATGTCTTTGCTAATGCAGAGGGAACTTAGTAAACCAAATTATGCCCTCCATCTCCTCCTGAAACAGCTTCAGGCAAAGAGAATGCATCACTGATATGCCTGAAGCCTGTTTCCAGGACTGGTTGTGACTCCATGGATATCTGGGAAGAGGATCAAGTCGCTGACAGAGCTTCCAAATGTGTGTTTAGGAGGATAACCTCACTCCACAAAAGGCAGAGGAATGTGAATGGACGTGTTGCCAGGTTTCATCATTGATTGGCTTAGAATTTGAAGAATGATATTTCATAATGCTCATCTCAAATGTGAAGCAAATATTGCCTACCTACCTCATCCCCTGTTCTTCTGAAGCTCGGGGTTTTAATCCAAGAACTCAATCTGCACACACTGACAAGTTTCCAAACCTTTCAACTACTCATTTTATATTCTGCTGTATCTCCTTCCTCCTTCTTTCCTGGTATCTGGCATAGTTATGGCAGAAGCCAGGCTAGAAGGAAGACTCAGTTTTCTCAGGGCTTCTGAGAAATGCCAGGATGGGAGGAAAAGGCAACTGGGGGCTCACATATGGGAATGAGAGGCCATCGTTTCTAAAGGCAGATAGACAACTGCATGGGACCAAGGGCCAGTTTTTCCTGGCAGGCCACATCCCAGCAAAGCCAAGCCAAATACTTTGATTCTCTTCTGTAGTCCCTCTCAAAATGGTGACAAAAAGTGATATCACATCCCTTCCTGTCACCATTTTGACAAGGGCTGCAGAGGATTATGGAAATATTGGGGGACAGTATGAAGTTCTTGGGTGCTTAGGCAGATGGGTTTTTCATGTATTTTCTCATGTTGGGTAGCATTCAGTGTGGTTTGGGGGCAAAAAAAAGTAGTTTTTTAAAAATTGGGGTGACTGGTGGCGAGACACAAGAGCTGCAAAACTGAGGTCCAAAAGCTGCATGTGGCCTGCAGGCTGAAATTTGCCCACGTTGCTCTAAGGCTCAGAAGAATGGAGAGGTCGGATTCTATGACAGTCATCAGGTTTGATCTCACTTGAAACAAGTTAAGGTATTTTCCAGTTATGGAGAATGGGAGAAAATACCTCAGCTTATACTGAGGCAAATTAAGATATATGAAGGGGCATCACAACTTGTCAAGTCATACATCAATAAAAATATATACATTTGAAAACTGAAGACTCTTTCATACCACACAATTACAGCACTATAAATCCACTTTAACTGCCATGACAACAGCCTATGCAATTCTGGGATTTGCAGTTTAGGGATGGGCCTTTAGGATTCAGATTGTTCAAACAACAAATCGCAGGATTCCATGGAATGCAACCAAGACAGTTAAAATGGAATCACAGTGTGATGACTGTAGTGTGAAAGATCCCCAAGCTTGAAATGCAGCTTGGACGAACAGGATGAAATGTGTGGTAGTTTGCCCATCACCTTTGATCGACACTATGGGGATTGGTCATATAGGGGTGGAGATGGATGCCTTGGAATTTGTGTCAAAGTAGAAGAGAACAAACATTGCAAGTGCAGAGTGTTGTATGTACCACCTTACAATAAAATCTATTTTAAAAAGCTGGAGACAGTACATTTTTACTGTGTTACATGTTTTCTATAGTCCTCATGAAAACCAACTGTACTAACAAAAAGATGCCTCAGACAGGCTCAACAATCACTTTATAATTGGGATAGAAAAACAGTCTACCAAATCAATGGCATACAATGACTACCCTAAATTTGAAGGAGTTCTATATTCTATTGTCCCTATAACTCATACTGAATAGGTTACTGATTTTTGTACTCACTTTCTTCAAAGTGGATTAATATGCACACTCTGTCATTCTCCCTTCCTTTCTCTCCCAAGATTCATACAATTAATGCCACCTCCTATTAGTCCAAAGCAATATGTCACAGCAGTTCAGGACTGGAAATGCACATCTATGCAAATGCTCAAGAAGAAATTTGGCAGACAATTTATCTACTCAAGCTGGAAAGCGAACAAGCCATTGGGATTATGACAAACCTCTCCTATTGTGCTGAGGACAAAAAGAATTTTTAAACACAAGGATTTCTGTGATTAATTGTAGTAAATCTGGACCAATTACAAACAGCAAGGGAGGGCACAGGATAATTCAGGCAGATGAGAAAGTTAGTTTGGCAGTGGCTAAAGTAAATAAGTTACATTACAATTGCAACAAAGAGTAATGTCATCCTTTTGCACCATAACTAAAACTGTTTTTAGTTCCTTTAATAGTTTGTGTAGGTACACGTGAAGGGTCCAGGGGCCATCACCAGCCCAGTTTCCGTTTCCAGGACTTCTACAGGCTGGTGGGATGCAGGATCCTGGTGTACAGTATGCTTCCCTCCCCTCCTCACAAAACCACAATATAATTGAATTGAAACCTGCTGTTAGTCCCATCTAGCGCAGACCCATCAGATCAATGAGATTTACTTATGTGTTGTCTCATCATTCAGCAAGTGAGTCAGTGAGTCTCTTGTAGTTGAAACTGACCAATAGGATTCAGACCATTATTTTCCTGGGTGCTGGGCTTAGAGCTAATTACTTGGATGTGGGGCTCTAATTTTAAATAGCAGGCTCTGAGAGAAGCCAGGATGTGCTCATGCAGAGGGGAGACTCTAGGGCATGGAAGGATGTTCAGCTTCTGATGACTAGATTCAGTATTTTGAAGATGTGTGTCTGTGCATTTGTTAAAAGACAGAAAGAAACTGAAATCTGTAAAAGCAGGCAGCTATATGCAAACAAAATGAGCCCCCATTGTTTTGAGCTTCCACCTGGAGATGCTGTCATTGCAGAGTAAATAATGTTGGTGAGTGCACCTCCAGAACATTGTTCAGCGCAAGGCATGTCAGCAGCAGAATAACTAGAAGCTATCCCTGGGGTGTTGGAATCTAAGTATAGTAATCATTTAAACTCTGATAATAGATCTGTTTGTTTTAGCAAATAGAAAGTAGGTGATTTCCCCTAAATGCTTTCAAAATCTATGCCAGAGAAGTGGAGAGCATCTGGAGCAGATATGGGGAGAGAAGGAGAAAATACAATCGACATATTCAAAATGGAAGATTGAAAGCTTGGGCTCCCAAATTCTGGAATTTAGTTGCATCACCAGAATTTTTTTATTTCTATATTGACATGATTTTCTGTGATGCCATTGTGGGCTATGGGAAATGTTGAAAAAGCAAGAAATGACACCCCCCCTTTCTTTTTTTGCTCTGGATGCCTGGCAGTATGCGGAATAGATGACTATATAGTTAAAGAAAGTGTCCTTTTCCTTTACTTGAGGTATCTTTCAATATGCCAGGATGCAAAGCAGAGATGTAGGGAATCCCAAAGTGGCAACTGTATAAAAATGCTGGACAGACCAAAAATGCTGGACATTCTATTTAGCAACTCCCTATTCCCCCCCCCCCCCCCAAAATTATAATGCAAATAGCCCTACGTGTTTCTAATCACTCCCTAGATGGAGAACTTTGGTTTTCTTTGCTTAAACAAATTTTCTTTTACTAAAATTTGTTACTATAAACAGATCTATCTAGCCAGTGCTACTCAAAGTGGTGATTCACGGACCAGTGCCAGTCTACCAACTGCCAGCCGCTCGCAATTTTCCAGGAAAGAAAGAAACAAGTGGAGTCAGTGGCTCAAATACGGTGCCTGTCCCTGTCATGCTGGAACAAAAACTGACAGTCATCCACATCCGATAGCTTGAGAGGCACAGATTTAGTCTATCTGCAATCTGTCTACATGAAGAAGAGCAGATTTCATGTAGATCAAATTAAGGACAAAGCTATAAGCCATTTCCAGTGCAGCTAAGGGGGAGGACAATTAAGACATAAGAACTGGTCTGTAGGTAGAGTCAACTGGTCTGTAGGTAGAGTCAATGGTGGATTCACTCCAGGTTTTAGTCTAGATGCTAAAACCTGGAGTGAATTCGCAACATAGTGGTGCAGTGGTTAAATGCAGCAACCCACACACAAACCATAAGGTTGTGAGTTCAATACCAGCCAAGGGCTCAGGGTCAACTCAGCCTCGCATCCTTCCGAGGTCACTAAAATGAGTACCCAGCTTGTTGGGGGCAATCATCTTACACATTGTAAACTGCTTAGGGAGTGCTTAAGTGTACTGACAAATGGTACAGAAATGTACTTGCTATTGCTATTGCTATGGGAGGCATCCACTGCCACGATGTGGCACTAAGCAGCCCCAAAACTGACTTCAGGATGCAATCCTTCCTACTATGCTGTAGTTCAAAGCCAGACAGATGTATGTGCATCGATGGATAAAAGATGAAGAGAACAATGAAAGTGTAAGCTTACATCTGTTTGTATGATGCTCCATGCGTTAGTGAGGCCAATGTTTCCATCAGTTCCATACAAATGAAGCCCTTTCTTCAGGTCCCGCTGAGCATACTTATCAATCTAGAAACAAAGCACATACAGTTGCATATAAGTATGCAAAACTTGAAATCGCCAAAATATGACATTTTCAGCTGAGTTTTCCCTAGGAAGCCATGATGATAATTGCATTGAAACTGAAGTGTGCATAATTGTCGCAAATAATGAAAACTTATGCATCAGAGAAACACTTTTTTTCTGATCTTGGAACTATTGCCCAGTGTAAGACATACCTAATGGGAAAGTAACTTGAAGTAAATATTGTAACAATTTCCGGAGGGATAATGCTGTTAATCTGTTCTAGCAAATACAATACAGAGTGTTCTTAATCTTCAAAGACACAAGGCTCTTTGTTGTCTTCAGTTAAGCAGTTCTTCCATACACTCACTCACAACCATCACAATCTGATCCTTTGTATTTCAGATGCATGGGTTCATCTCTGGCTGTTTTACTGTTTTGATTAAAGGTGGTTTTGAAGAGATAATGCTTACCTTTTTCATTTGTACAGTTCACTGTGCCTAAGAATCAATATAAAAATCCTATCTTAGTGAACATTAGAATGTATTTAGAGTGTTTGGTAGAGCTGCCTCGTCCCTTTTTATTTTCACTACACATTGTATAAAGAGAATGAATTTCCACATATATGGGTATGTTGCACTGTTCAATAATTTACTATAACATGAGATCTTCTAGACTACAGGTATACCTCAGTGCAGACATGCGTGACTTCCACAGATTGGTATTTGTAATATCCAAATTAGACATTTAAAAATTGAAATTACATAGTATGGCAGGGGTGTAAACTATGTGTCTCTCCAGATGCTGTTGGTCTACACCTTCCAACATTTCCCACTATTGGCTATGCTGCCTAGAGTTGACGAAGAGGTGCCTAATTCCCTTATACTACACTACATGGACACTGCAAGATGGGCTATGAGTATGAGAAGCCAACTGTAACCCTCCTTCAGAGCTTTCCATTTAATTCAAAAATGTTATGGAGGAGCCAGTACATGTGGGGAAGATGGTGTAAGTTGGACTTCATTGTTACGTTACTACCAGGCAGGAGCTTTCCTGGCACTCTCCATGGCCAGTCAGTGACCATATGGGTGGAGAAGACTACTGTGTCCAGCAGATATCTGGTTGCCATTGTACACCCCAGGAAAAATCATTGTGAAATGTGGATCCTTCCTTTCACAACATTATAAAAAACTCTTAAGACCTGCTTAAATCCTGGGGCCCATTCACACTTATATTTTTGCATCGAGGAGATTTTAGGGCCTCCTTGGCGATGCCACAGTGAATTGATCAGGTTCATAGTTCCCCACTATGTTTGTCCTGATCAAATTGCCCCTTGCCATTCACACTGGAGCAGGAGGGATGCAGTGGTGGTGGAAGCGAGAGGGGGTGAGGAAGAGGTGGGATGTGGTGGTGATGTTGGTGACAGTGGGAGGGGAAGGAAGAGAAGGAAGAGGAGGGATGCGGTGGCGGTGGCAGGGGTGAGGGGGGCAAGAAAGAGGAGGGAGGAGGAAAAGCAAGAAAGAGGAAGAGGAGGGATGCAGCAGTGGCAGCGGTGAGGGAGGGCGAGGAGGAGGAAGAAAAGGAGGGAGAGGAGGGTCGCAGCAACAGGGAGGAGGAGGAGGAGGAAGGAGGTAAAGGACATAGCAGCTGTGGCGGTGGCGAGGGGGGCAAGGAAGAGCAGGGAGGAGGAAAATGAGGGAGGAAATAGTCCACATCATCAAGATTGATCAAGTAGTGCATTCTCAGTACCAAAGATCTGGATCGTTGTGGGATCTCCCCAAAATAACCTGTATGCAATATGGTGCCAAATGCACTGGGTTAAATTGGTGTTTTTGCGTGCCCCTTGAAAACTGCACCAGGTGCAGTGGGGGCTAATATGAACGTCACTGAAATAACCTGGCTTCCACGCTGGATTATTTTGTAGTGTGAATAGGGTCCAGGCCACACAAGTGTGAGTCAACCAGAGGATTCTTGCTTCCGCTTGCGCTCCCCCTCCACCACCCGGACATGATGATTCTCTTGTTATGCTTTTGAATGGCACTTGTTTTATTCATTTTATTGTCATCCACCTTGAGTCCCATTTTGTGCAAAAAAAAAAGATAGGGTAGAAAGCAAATACATGAAGAATTTAATAACTCCCTGGATAAAGAGGCATATCTATTGTTTAGGAATCCAGTTAATTGACTGCAAAATAAATCCCATTTGGAAAATGGACTGTGGAATTTAAAATAAAGGAAAGGATTTCAAAACAGTCATGAAACTCAGGGCATCTGACAAGTTGTACTAGCCTGGGAATGAGAGCAGCTTCGAAATGGTTCTTAATGTTTAAGAAAACTGGCCTATGTTTTCTCTGCAGAATAATGTGGAAGAGGCTGCATGTCTTGGCTCAAAAGACACAAAAGTGTCTGAGCAGCAAACGTAAGGAAATGCAAAATGCCAAGATTGCTTTTCTTCAGTCCATTCTGCAAACCATTTGACACACATAGCCGCACAGCATAATAATCCCTCTGACTAGGATTCAGATGTTGCCCTACTTAATGTAATCTGTGTGCCGTGTTTCAGATCAATAATTTTTAATAACCCCTAGTCAACATTTATAAAATGCCTAAAAGGTCCACAGAAATATATTTGTTAGCTCAGGTGCGCCAGAACACGTTTTCTCATTTTACCGTAACAGATTGCTTAACCATGCATTTCTGCTCAACACTGTACCATGTAAGAGAATCACTCATGTGCCGCTTGTACAAAACAAAACCAGTAGCAGCAGGTGACAGTATCTGGAAGACAGTCTGGGAGACCTTTACCACTGCCTAGGACAGGAGCCCTAAGAGCCACACCTGATGGACTGAAGATACTTTAGCAACACATTCAATGCATATCAATGTGCAGTACTGTGGAGCTATCCAGCTGGTCCTTCCCCCATTATATTCATAATATAAACTATGACAATATATTTAAAAACATAACAGTGAACATTAAGACAGAATTAAACGACTGACCAACTTAAAACATAAACTTTTAAGTTTTTGAAAAAGAACCAATTTAAACTAGCAAAGCACACTCTTAGAGCCCTATACTGAACATGTAAGACTGAGTTACATGTCATCTCTCCCACATCAAAGGTTTGTCAGACCTGCTGTTTATCTCTAAATATCAATGGGAATCTTGTTCAAATGAAATCCTGTATCAGAATCTGGTTCCTTACCCCTTAGCATCACAAGACTCTTCAAGGACCCCTCCCCATATATTCCCATACACACATTTGTCTCCTTAATAGTATTATTACTATTGTCCAGCCCAGGGCTAAACCAGCTGAAATGATTTTTTAAAATATTTTCTTTACTTTTTGCTGAGTTCACCAGCAGCTCTCCCACAGAGTCTCACCTGTAGACAGTAATTTTAATTTCAGGCCCCACTGCTCTCTACAGCGTCACTTTCGTTCACCCATTCTCCAATTACTGGGATCCCAAGCAGCAATTATTTTATACTGAAAGCGGCTGCCTAGGCAGTGTCTCAATACTGGTAAGTAAATATTTCTGACCTTTCTGATGATTGCTTCCCTCCTCCCACTAACAAGGGAGAAGAAGCTGTAAAGAAATGACAAAATATCCAATTGTTTCCCACTGGGTGAAACTTCTAATTTCATGCCTTGATAATCATTCTCCACAGATAGTGCGGAGTTGGAAATTGAATGTAAATAGAGAGCACCTAATCTATAAGGTCATTTGCAGGAGCCCAGATTCCTTCTGGGTAAAATATATGATTGATTGTTTTACTGGAGGAGGGCAGCTTAATATTGAGGTGGGACATTATTCAGTATATGGACTTGCCATGAAGGTGAAATATTCTGTGCCTTCTTTTAAGAGAGAGGCTGTACCAAGTTCTGGACATGAAAATATTCCAAATTAATACCTGTCAAGGGAGAGGTCAATTCTGGACCAGTTGTTGAAGGCTTTGGAAGATATCCAATTGACTACTGAACCTACACTGAAATCCTTCAATGTAGATATGTAGCATGGAAGATCTGCATGAGGAACTACATCTCCCCTCTCATTTTCCTCCAGCTGCCTCTTGATAGTCCTTTTAGCAACTGGGCATTTAGGGGTAGCTACCCCTTCTGGGTCTCAGTGGATGATGCCATTGTTCTGTGTCTGGCTATGGAGATACAGGAGGATGTTTTTCTGATTCCCTTGCTCTCCACTGGTTAATAAATCGTTGTGGAGATGGGGGTCCCTAGAGCCAAAAGGTGGGGTTAGGGGAGAATTTTGTTATTGTGCAAGCTTGGTAGAGAATCCCAAACTCCACAATAACCAAAAAAGTGATTTAAGATAGTGTAGGTTGGACTGAATACCATTGTTAAATTGCTACCAGGATGTTTGTCTAGTCTTATTCTGACCAAAAATTATTCTAAAGGTTTCTCATTTGTAATCATCGTTATTCGTTATTCGTAATTCGTTATTTTTTACTGATGGTTTTTCAAATTTCCCTTCCCATACACTGTTCCCTCTAAATAAATCTGTACTGCCTTGATCTCTGGTTAGTTATGGGATTGAATCTTATTCATTAGTCCCACCTAGAGGAGATTGTTGAATCAATGGGATTTATATGGGTTTTGACTCATTAGTCAACTGAATCAATTGTGGAATGGTGAGTCAACACATAGGTAACACATAGGTAAATCCGATTTGGAGAGCTGTAATTCCAACCCTTTCTCCAAGTGGATAAGGAGAAATCCTATGACTCTTCTCTGAACACACCCTGCTTTTCTGAACCATGGAAAAGACGTTTTAGCTTACAGGGTATAACAACATGTACTGTATATAACTGACACTTGGAGACATGTATATAACTGACACTTTAGGGGACACTCCTCCCAGCAGAAATCAGATCAGAAGTGACATTTGCTGGTTACATTCATCATCTATAGTCCCTTGCACACTCCAAAATTTGCTCTGAAGGTCTGGGAGTTCATCTAGAAGCGGAGACTGCTGGGGACATGGGAATAGTTCCTCTACTGGATCCAAAGCTTTCCATGGATGGAAGAACATCTCAGTTCACAGAAGGCTAAGTTAGGAGCCAACACCACTATTCCTAGAAAGGTAGGATACTAGAGAAGAAACATTTCTGCACCCATATGTGATCAACTGTCCATTGTTAACACTGGCACATCAGACACCAATCACACAACCTGCCTGTTAAGAAACCAAGTCTTAACTTTCTGTGGGGGAAAAAAACCCTAATAAAAACACCCACAACCTAGGATGAACATGTCACTAGAGATAAAATTCCAATTAGCCACCACAAAGGATACTTGAGGCAGAAGGAAATCAACAGGGAAAGTCATCATTTCCATTGTTAAACCCTAATGACCAATGTACAATTTTAAATTGAGCAGAAGGGAAATACTGAGTATATAATCCCTCGAAGAAATTGTCAGTCGGCAAAGAAAAAACTGTTGGTTTATGTGGAGATGAAAGACTTGGCCCTATGCCCATGGAGCCACTTGACAGAGCAATCTCAAGAGAATAACCTTTGTGTCAATTATTTGTATAATTCATTTAGCTCATTTAAAAGCAAATGAGGAAAATATATGAATACAAAAATTATACAGTTTGAAAACTGAAAATGTAGCACTCTCTTCTAGCCTACCATAGATCTCCAGACTATAAACTGACCTACTTATACAGTGACTGGTGTACATAGTGGAATTTGCAGATCTCTGCCTAGTCTTCTATCTCAGTTATCGTCCTCAACATAAATTTCACTAACAGCCTCATTTCTACTGCCAACCTCATGTGGTGACAGCTATGTGCATGTTCCTCAAGTCATGGAAGTAGAACTACATTATCAGGCAGCACATTACTGACTGACTGACCAAACACCACACCCTGGACAACACTGTTGACATTATGTAATTTGCACCAAAGATCTATTTCTCTGTTGCTCTATATTATGTTAGTTGGTGAATATGGCTTGGAAAAGAGTATGAAGCTTGTGTGAGAGTAGTAGAACATGGGATGAATTTGCCAATGCTTGGCAGTTGGTAGAGTGGGGGTGCTATAAGGATGAAGTGACAAAAGGAGGAGGAAGAGGAGCAGGGCCAGATAGGATCAGAGTCTAGAAGAAGGCAAGATGGGAAGGACTGAGTGCTGAACAGTAGGACTGTCTCAGGGTCAGAGCAACATAGTATACACTGGACAATGCATTCCAAAAAACAAACAAACAGACAAGAGACAAATAGGAACTCAGCAGACATGTTCAGAATAAGCTAGATCTATAGGACTGACTCAGATATAAGTGCTGGAATGTGAAAAAAAAGTGGGTTCAAGATGTAATTTGCATTGGGATTGCCCATGAAATTGTAACACACTTTGAGAATACTATGCCATATAAACGTTGCATATGTATCCTTTTCTCTTCTCCTCCTTTAAGGCTCATCAAAGTAGAGTCCCCAAAATTGTTTTAATATCAAATTTGGGATGCATCTACACTGCAGAATTAATGCAGTTTGACATCACTTTGACTGCCAAGTCTCAATGCTATGGAACACTGGGATTTCACGTTTTGTGAAACATCAGCACTTTTTGGCAGAGAAGACTGAAGGCCTAGTAAAATTACAAATCCCAGGATTCCACAGAATGGAGCTGAAGCACTTAAAGTGGTGTCAAACTGCATTATTTCTACAGTGTGGATGCACCCTTGGTCTTCGGACATATGAAGAATAATAACAGCATCTCTAGCCTGGATGAAATGCCCCTCCCCTGCAAGTGTAACCACCATTAGATAGATTACAGATACAGATAGGTTGGGCCCATCATCTCACTGTTTTCTACACCCACATTTGAGTTTGGGAATACCCAAATTGAAATGAAAAAGACTCTTTAATACATTGGATATAAAATGTTCATGTTCAAGGAACAATTCAGTTTTTGCTCATTGCGAAAACAATCATATCAAGGGGGAGAACTATTGAAATGTTTCCTGTTGCTATAGAAAGAACAATTTATCTCTAACATGCAATCTATGTGTCTAATCCAAAAACAGAAAATGGAGGGGAAATTCAACATATATATCACCGGTTGTTTCAACAGAAAGTGACTTAGTTTCATTTCTGATTTTATGAGGTTAGGGCAAGACAAAGATTTTTCTCTTGAATACTCTAGTGAGGAAATCCCTGGATAAGCATAGGTTTGTGGGGTTATTTGAACTGTCTCTATTACTACAGAATTGCTTGCCCTCATCACTTTTCTCATGTAGTTATTGATATAAATAAGAAACAGCTCAGAGACAATGCCTTATATGCAAGATGCATTTTGTGTACCTCTACACTATTACACAGAATAGGCAAACAAATATGTGGGAAACAAACCAACAAAAACTTTAAATTGCTTTTGTAGCTGTATATTAAACATGGAACAAGAAAGGATGAATTTTCGATATGATTGGGGACAACAAGGTGACTGGAAAAGTTAGTAGCTGCTTCAAGATGACAGAGCTTTAAGAAATTATCTTCTAAATGACATGGCACCAAAAACAAAAGAAAAGGGGGGGAAGGGGGGGAGACTGTTGTTTGTATCTTGAGCTAAAATGCTTGTAACCTACCTCATTTACTCTTCCCCTTAGCTTCCTGTTGGGAAAAGTGAACAAGAGATGGTTGCAGCAAAAGAAAAGTACCTAAAATGTAGCTGGAACTAAAGATCCCACTTGCTTTAAGTGAGAACAGTTCATATTTGGAACATGGAGATACCTGGAAAATGTTCTTGCTCATCACTTGGTTCTCCAGCAACATGGAAATGGTTGTTTTTTTGGAGGAAGGGGCACTGCCTATGAGGTGGGTTTGTAGAGGATTTAGACTTCTGACTTACATCACAAACATAAAAGTGAGTTGCAGTGGCCTAAGTCTGACTGTTGTTGTGTACCATTCCTGACTTATGGTAACTCTAAAGCAAACTTATCATGGGGTTTTCTTGGCAAGATTTGTTCAGAGGAGGTTTGCCATTGCCTTCCCCCAAAAGGGAAAGGGGATTTGAACCCTGGTCTCCAGAGTCCTAGTCTAATGCTCAAACTACGTTTGCTCTCAGAGTCTGACCCCTACCACCACCACTACTATAGGGACTCAAGGCAGTGAACAACAAATATAAAACAATACTATTTAAAAGCAGTACAACAGCATTAAAATATATAAATATAAATATAAACGTTTAAAAAAGCAATTAAAGAATTTTAAAAGTTAAAACAGTTATAAATTAAAATGTAACATGTTAAAAGCACAAACCTTAAGATTTATATTGTGTAACATTTAAACCCAGCTTAAAAGGCCTGACTGCACAAAAACGTCTTTACCTGGAGCTGGAAAGATAGAAGGGATCAGCCCTGGTGGCGCAGTGGTTAAATGCCTGTACTGCAGCCACTCACTCAAAACCATAAGGTGGTGAGTTCAAGACCAGCAAAGGGCTGAAGCTCGACTCAGGCTCGCATCCTTCCGAGGTCGCTAAAATGAGTACCCAGATTGTTGGGGGGCAAATAGCTTACAATTGTAAACCGCTTAGACACTCCTTAAGGGTATGAAGCGGTATATAAATGAAGCTGTTTGTTTGTTTGTTTTTTTGTTTGTTAGGGATGGTGTCATCCTAGCTTTTCTAGAGAGGGAGTTCCAAAGCTTGAGAGCAGCCACTGAGAAGACCCTTTCTCTTGTTCCCCCCAAACACGCCTGAGAGGGTGGTGGGACAGAGAGGAGGGCCTCTCCAGACTATCTCAAGCCATCTTGTTCAGATTTTCAATTGAGGCAATAATTTCAGTATCAAGAAAGCAAAGATTCCTGGTGTATGTACATGTAGACATGTATATGAGCACAAGCATACAATGCAGCACAATGGATAGATTCACACTATCTCTGTATGTAGTGCTACTCTCTCAGTATTGGCACAGTGTTGGCACAGGAGAGGAAACAGAGAATGCACAATGGGCCCTTGGTATCCACTGAGGTTTAGTTCCAGGACCCCCTGTGGAAACCAAAAACTGTGGATATCCATGTGCCATTATATACAATGGTGTAATAAAATGGTGTCCCTTATATAAAATGGCAAAATCAAGGTTTGCTTTTTGGATTTTTGGGGTGGTGGTGGTGGCGAATATTTTCATGACATGGATGGTTGCATCTGTGGATATGGAGAGCTGACTGTACTAAGCTCAGGATCTTGTTGGTACACTATAGACTGAATCCTTTTATTCATCTCAATTTCAGTAGACCCATAGGATTAACATTCAGCAATTGATTCAGTGGGTCTACTCTGTGTCTAGCCACTAGGGTTCAGACCTATTCTAGAGTTTTGAACTTTTTCCAGGGTCGCACAATGTTGGCAGGAAAAGGCCAACATAATTTGCTGGCTCTAAGCAGTCTATCTCTCCAATGCCTTGCTTCCTTCACAACTCCTGGGCCTTTTTCTCTTTGGCACTGTCAGGACAGTTATTCCAGTATAGGATACTGAGAAGGATATCAGCCTGTGGGAATAAGTCCAATCTAAGTGGGTAAAATATATGGGTTAATTGAAAAGGCTGAGTCAGAGGCATCACTAGGGGGAGCGTACCACACCAGGTGACACCCCAGAGGGGGGTATTTGCCCAGTAGGACAGTATACCCAGAGGGATTTGTGCTGCTACCAGGCAAGCAAGGAAGAGAGCTGTCCCTTTCTTGCTCCCACAGTGGCTGTGCCAAATGTCAAACAGGGCCTCCAGAGGTTGCAGCACTGCCCCCCTCAGCAATGGCCACTGCTGGGGGGGTGGTGCCTTCAGAGTCTTGCACGGCTGCTGTGTGAGAAGCCAGTCCGGGCCCTGAATGGGCACTCTGGAGGCCAGTGCACCACTGCCTGCAACAACTGTCTGGGTGGGCAATGGGGGGGGGGAGGGATTTCTGGGTACTCCACCACCACAAACACCCACACTGCATGACATCAACTTCAGCAATGCCACTGGTCTGAGTGAATACTGAAAGGCAAATTGTACACAAAATTCTTCTCATTGGATCAGCCCAATGATCTATTTTTTAAAAAAATAACCAGTTCTGCAGAAGTCATGATAATAAACAGAGGTAAAAGGGCAGACTGTTTGCCACTGTTCGTACATCAAGTATCTATTCCTGCCATTACATGCCCTACATTAATTTGTGGCTGCCAGCTAAGCACCACTGAGTTTTCTTAAATGCTGGCTTCTTTCCCCAAAGCATCTCAGAATGGGAAGCAAAGTGCATCTTGAACCCACAAACAAGGCAAGGAGGTGCCAATTCCACTTGTAATTTTGTCAGAGCATCAATGCAGACAAGCAGCCCATGAGATCAGTTATCAAAGTCAGCATTTGTCACAGACTTAAACGTTCAGATCTCTCTTTCACAGGGGATCCGATACAGAGACAAGTGGGAGTTCATGTTCATAATGTGAGAGATGGCACAAGTGTTTACAGATCTCATCCAAAAGTAAGAAACATAGAAGGGGGACAAAGATAAAATCATGAGTCATAAACCACCTGCAACAATCATTTCAGGATCTTTCACAGGATATATACCAATCTGACATCTTAATGGCAAAGAAACCACCTCACCGTTTTAAAAAAGAAATCAATGCAATTGATTTCCCTTTTTAGCCCCCCCCCCTCCTATTGGTGGTGAGGATCTAAGGAATGTCAACAGCAATACTGATGCACTCATGAGTAAAAAAGGATTTGCAGCCTCCTGTCCTTTCTAGTATGGAAGTGCCTTGAGTGTAGAGGGCCACTTATGTGTCCCCAAAGAGGAAAAAATGACAAAAGAAGGAATGGGTTTACATAACATTTGCAAAATGCTAATCTATGAGCATATATATAAATGCAGAAATAATAATTTCATTTTAAGCAGAAGTACATTTCTCCATAACAGGAACACTGCAAGTGAGTGATCTTTGTACCTGTTCAGTTTGTGTCCTGATGCTACCTGCTGATGGGCAACGTCATGTCTCCTGCTCATCCTCTTGATGTTTTTTTTTTTAATCTTCAGAGCAGAAATGAGCAAAATGGGACCTTAGGATGCACTTTTTGCATCCTTCAGCTCCCTCCAGACTCCACAGAGTTTCTGCCCCCTCCCCTCAGGTAAATTGTCTCCAAAAATGTCCAACAGTAGCAATTCAACTTGTAAAAATGTTGCAGAACCACCTTGTACTATTAGCATCCAAAACAAAACAGCCCAGCTTTTCAAAAGCAGCATTAGATTTCCAGTGACTCCTGGACTTTTGTTGTTGGTATTAAGGGAAATCTATGCATCCCTTTAACTGTCACAGAGTAGAAAACTGGCCCTCAGCTCTTCAAAACTGCCCACCTTTGATTCAGAGGATGACTTGAAACAGAAGAGTGTCCTTCAAGGAGATGTCTTCTGGAAAGCTGGGCTCATGGCCACCCCTGTGAGTAGTGGATAGCCTCTTGCAAGATAGCAAAAATGGGCAAAGCTACCTGATACCTAGGTACCTGGCAGCTGAATTGTATGTTGTGCAAGCAAGAACTAGGCACATTGGTTGGCTGAGAGATTTTTTTTTTTTTAAATGAGGACTTGAATTTACAATTGTAGGTCAGAATGTATAACCTAGAGTTACACATTTGTGACTGGTTCATATTTATGATCTCTATTTATTCAATAGTGTAAAGAGTATGGTAGGAGCAGAAAAGTTCCCCAGTTTGGACTTATTGGGCAGCTACAGAGGTCTCTTGTCACGCTGATCAGGACACACTGACTGATGCTTCCAGCGCCTTCCCATCAATGCTCTCTGGTGCTAGGGGGAATTATGACAGGGACTGTGACTTTGAATATTGCATGGCAAATCACTGGTAGGAGTGGGATGGAAACATTGATCAGCTGTGTCCTGATTGACAGTAGAATAGACCTCTGTCACTGACAGATGCTGCAGCCTGGCAAGTCAGGATTGGGATGCTGGGCTGGGAGGCACAACTTAGATACAGGTAGTCAGTTAGCTGATCGAGAATTGCGGTTGTACTTGCTTTTATTTCTTTTGGAAGACAGAGGGAGAATGAGTGCTTGGGGGTGAAATAATTAAAGGGTAACTGTATGTTCAATGCCTATGTACATTTGAAGGAGAACAATTGGCTGATTTACAGAACACAATTTCCCCCCAGTATATTTAATGCTGGTGGTTAGGGTTGAAAATGCTGAATCCTTGGGTGTGCAAGGATGGCCAAATGAAATCCAGGTGCATTCCCAAGGCATATCAGTGTCTATGTAGGGGGTGCAGAGTGCCATCAAGGAACCATTAGCTACTCATGCACTCTTAGAAAAGGTGTTATGCAATACCTCCTTGTGAAATGCCCTCAAAAAGCTGGCATAAACTTAAACTGGCATAAACCAAGACCAACATAAACAATCAACAGGATTCTGGCCTTGGACTCCTTAGACTGTCTTCTTGTGCCTTGGATTTCTGCCTATAAAGCAGGGATAAACAGAATACAGCTAATTTATGCCAACAGAGTGTGTTACCAAATAACACGTGTCATGTCACCAAAGTTTATCATTACAAGAAGGGAGCAGACTGAAAATGGGTATATTTGACTTCCATGGTTTGAGGGCCATTGTGCAGAGAACAAGCCATTTTTCAATCAGAATGAAAATTTCTCACTGTTTCTTTAACTTTGCCCTTTCTGATCAGCAAAAATCAAAAATCAATTTGAATTGTTTCCGGTTTTCATTTTGAAAACCGCTTCTGCTCTTGTGTGTGGATGCCAAGGCTCATCAGAAAAACCAAGCCACATACTGGGCCAGTTGGCAAACAGATCTCTCTGTGTGATCAGCACCAGTACTAGCAGATTGGAAATTATGAGCACCATCTGGGAAAACAAGAAAAGCTGGCAAGGAAGGAAAGACATGAGGTGTAGCTGCAATTGCCCAGCAATAGGGAAGAACACCTTCTAGATTTCAGATTATTAGCCAGGAAGGCACATCTATCACAGTATCATGCCAAACAGAGTTCCAATAAGAGGGCTGCAGCTTTGGTCATTTTTATTATTCTTATTAACGTTTAGTTACAGAGCACTGTAAAGTTTGCACAGCGCTTTACATAGTAAGGATCAAATAAAATAAGAGAGAAAAAAACTGCCAAGTGGTGTACAATCTAAAAAAAACAACATTACACGATTAATATATTTCTAAAAGAATACTAACTAGTATACAATAAAGACAAAGTAAGCAGCAGATTAACAACCAGTAATTTGAACAACTGAAGACACAAGAGTGTCTTCAATTCGGCCTTAAAATTAGCCAAGGAAGTAATAGTTCTTAATTGTATTGGGAGGAGATTCCAGGCATGAGGAGCAGCACAGGAGAAGGGGCGGATTCAAGCAGGGGAGAAAGAGACCCATGGCTGGGTCAGGAAGCCGGTGTTGTAGGATCTCAATGAGCGTGAAGGGCAGTAAGGAAAGATGAACACTGATAAATAAGACGAAGCCAAGCCATGAAGGGCTTTAAAGGTCAGGATTCTGAAAGGAATGAGGAGCCAATAGAGGTATAACAACAAGGGGGTAACATGACCAAGGAGATGAGCAGAGAAGATGATCCTGGCTGTCGATCGCTGCACAGAGATTAGTGGGCTAAAGTGGGAAATAGGAAGACCCACTAGCAATTAGTTGCAATAATCCAGCTGTGATATCAGCAATGTGTGCATCAAACTCTTTGCCACTGAAACAGAAAGAAACGGCCATTTTTTTTGCCATATTCTGAATGCCTCTTTCCTTTTCCTATGCCAAAATGTGTGGAGGTATTTTTTTAAAATGAGCTTCAATCTCTACAGATCTTATGAATCAGGTTTCTAATTTAACATCTTGCAAAAGTGCCCAACTCTTTTATTTCTCCTCTGCATTCTTAGCTATTTACTCAATCATATGACAATTTAACTTCCTAGTACTTTTAAAAAACTTTCTAGTATCTTCTAATATTTTGGTTCTCAAACTTTGCCCCTCCAGCTCTCAAAAATCATGACCATTGGCCAAATTTTCTGGGGCTTCTGAAAGCTCAAATCCGGAATGTGTAGATGACCAGATTTTGAGAACCACTGCCGTTGAAAACTCATTATGTATTGCCACCTTAATGGGGGAATTTTTTTAGTCATCTGAAAGATTTTTTTTAATTGGTTAATCTGACTTAATAATATAAACTTTGATAATCTAAAAAAGGTTTAGAGAGCTGGGGATGTTTAGCCTGGAGAAGAGAAGGTTAAGAGGTGATATGATAGCCCTGTTCTAATATTTGAAGGGATGTCATATTGAAGAGGGAGCAAGCTTGTTTTCTGCTGCTGCAGAGACTAGAACACGGAACAATGGATGCAAGCTGCAGGAAAAGAGATTCCACCTCAACATTAGGAGGAACTTCCTGACAGTAAGGGCTGTTCGATGGTGGAACACACTCCCTCGGAGGGTGGTGGAGTCTCCATCCTTGGAGGTCTTTAAGCAGAGGCTGGATGGCCATCTGTCAGGGATGCTTTGATTTGGAGTTCCTGCATGGCAGGGGGTTGGACTGGATGGCCCTTGTGGTCTCTTCCAACTCTATGATTCTATGATTCTAACATGTAGACTTCCTAATGACACTGAAGTTCAGCTTTCCTCATCCACCACCATTAGTTATACTGACAGAAGTTGCAGGCCTCATTCTTATTTTATAGGTGACACAACCATATCCAAAATATATTTGAGTTTTATACATATAGCAATATAAATAAGCAAACGAAGATTGAACCAACACTATTGAAAGAATATAGTTTGGCACTACTTCAAGTGCTGTAGCTCCATCCTATGGCATCCTAGGATTTGTAATTTTACAAGGTCATAAGCCTTCTCTGCTAGAGGGCTAGTGTTTCACAAACCTACAAATCCCAGGATTCTGTAGGATGGAGCTGTGACTGTTGAAGTTGTGTCAAAGTGCATTGCTTCTAAAGTGCAGATTCTCCCCAAGATACTCTGGGGGCAAAAGTAGCCCATATTCTATAAGTAAGAATGGGTGGAGAATGGGTGGCACTCCAGATTTTGCAGTTACCATCAGCTTTAGTTAAAAGTGTCAGTGCTGAGGAATGATGGGAATTAAACAGGGCCACATATTACACAGTATATCTTCTCTGTAATAGACTAACAGGATCTGTGGGAAATGGGCAGATCTGTAATATCCACATCCAGCAATGGGCTGCTTTTACACTATTACCAAAAGGAAACAGGAAAGTGACAATGCACATTGGGATCAAGACACAAACAATGGAATTGATGCACATCAGGACCAATATGCATCAGGCTCACTGTACATCAGTCCTATTGTGCACTGGCTAACTGGCTAGGGAGTGCTGATGTCCATCAGAAAAACCCAATGCATATCAGGACATTCTTGCCAATGTTTTGCATATTTTTGCAATTCAAATTTGTTGTTGTTGTTGTTGTTCTGTACCTTCAAGTCATTTCTTACTTGACAACTCTAAGGTAAACCTACCACAGGGTTACCTTTGACTTCCTCTGAGGCTGAGAGAATGTGACTTGCCCAAAGTCAGTCAGTGAGTTTCCATGGCCAAGCTGGGATTCAAGCCCTTGTTTCTAGAGTCCTAAGCCAGTACTCAAACCACTGCACCACTCTGGCTCTATTTATGACTTACTGAACTTTACATTTTCTTTACATTTCTTACTCTACATGCGTCGTCTGAGATTTCCCACAGTAGGCTGCAAAACTCCCATATAATTATTGATGGCAATCTTGTGAATAATCAAACCTGTGAAAGTTAAATCCACAAAAGTCAAGATTTGACTGTGGTTGTTAGTCAACTGCTGATTATGCATATTTTGGAAGTGGGGATGGGGATTGGGGTTGCCAAGTGCTCCTTATTTAAGGGCCAGAAAGCTCATTCCATGTGAGTAATAAATAAGATGGCAAACATTCTGTATTTTTCACACATTGGCTGAACACACTGAGCCCTGAGATTGCACATCAAATGGGGTGGGGGCTATTGTGAGCATAGCCAGCATCCGCTCTTTCCACTCCTGGCCAAGCAGCACACTCAGCTTGCTTGGCAGTAAAATTCCCCTCTTCATGATAAATAAATAAATAATTTATATTTTCCTGCCTCTTCCAGATGGATCAAGGCAGGATTACAACCTGATAAATATATACAAAGCACAACAATAAAATACAATGACAATTAACAATTAAAACAAATGCTATCAAAAGGTGACGGTGGGATAGAGATATTCTGATCTTAATCAAAGGGATGGACGATGTTTCTTAAACAAAGTCAGGTGGGTAAGCTCACCGAAAGAGATCTGTCTTAACTGCCCTCTTAAAAGCCTCCATGGAGGTAGTAGGATGGATCTCTTCCGGGAGACTATTCCACAATTTTGGAGCCACTGAGATCATAGAATCACAGAGTTGGAAGAGACCACAAGGGCCATCCAGTCCAACATAAAAGCTCCTTGGGAAGTTGAGACTAATCTAGTGCCCTGAAGTCGTTTTTAATTCCAATAAGTTCTTCCCAGATATTCTGAGAGTGGGGGGTGGATTAAGTAGGGAGAGGTGTTCCTGCAAGTAACTCAGGCACAAGCCACATAGGGCTTTATAGGTAATAACCAACACCTTGTATTGTGCCCAGAATCTAATCGGCAGCCAGTGAAGATCTTTTAAGACTGGTGTTATATGGTCAAATGTTGAAGACCCAGTGACCAGTCTGGCTGCCATATTTTGAACTAATTGAAGCTTCTGAACTTGGTACAAGGGTAACCCCATGTAGAGTGCATTACAGAAATCAATACGAGAGATTACCAGAGCATGTACCACTGCTTTAAGGTCCTTTCAGTCCAGGTAGGGACACAGTTGGTGTATAAACCGAAGTTGGTACCAAGCACTCCCTGCTGTCACATCTACTTGAAATGACAACTGTAGGGAGGAGTCCAGGAGTACTACCAAACTGTGAACTTTGTCCTTTAGGGGAAGTGTGACCCCATCCAGGACAGGTTGACAAATTTCCTTCCTTGGACCTAGGGTACCTACTGCAAGTACCTCTATTTTCTCTGGATTCAACTTGAGTTTGTTTTCCCTCATCCAGCCCATTACCGACTCAAGACAGGCCTTCAGAGGAGAGAAACTATCCTTAGTCACTGCAACAGTCAGAGGCATAGAGAAACATATTTGGGTGTCATCAGATAACACCACGTTCCATGTCTCTGGATGATTTCGCCCAGCAGTGTCATGTAAATGTTAAACAGCATGGGGGGACAGAATGGTGCCCTGAAGAGCAGCTTCCCCCCAGCATCACCATCTGGAACCTGCCCAAGAGGTAAGAACGGAGCCACTGGAGCACAGTGCCTCCAATTCCCAGCTCCCTCAGGCGTTCCAGAAGGAAACCATGGTCAATGGTATTGAAGGCCGCTGAGATGTCCAAGAGCAACAACAGGGTCACACTTCCCCTGCTGATACCCAGACAGAGGCCATCAACTAAGGCAACATCTGCTGTCACAAGATATCCAGGGATTTAGGTTTCCTATGAGATCTGTGATTTCGCAGGAGCCTGGAACTCCTCACAAGAGTCCTACCTGTCATGAGGCATGAAGTAGGCCTCATAAACATCTGCCTTACATCACAGCTTTGACTTTGGAGCTGCCCATAGGGTGGATTTTGCCCATTTCAATGCTCTCCAACTTTTCACAGACAAAAAGGGGGCATATAATAAATGTGATGCTCTTCTGTGTGTCAGTGATTAACAATAAATATAATATTATATAATATATTACACAGGTCTGATCAGAATTTCCCCAAATTACATTTTTCTATCACTAAATGAATGCTGTGTTCAAATGCCTACTTATGTGCAATGCACATTATAGATCAGGTCAAAACAGCTTCACAACAAGGGTCACAGACACACAATGGAAATAATCTAGTTTGAGACTGCTTTAACTGCCCTGGCTCAGTACTAGGGAATCCTGTGAACTGTAGTTTATTGTGGCACCAGAGCTCCCTAAATGTCTCACAAAACTACAGTTCTTAGAATTGCCTAGCATTCAGCCTGGGCAATTAAAGCAGTCTCAAACAGGATAATTTCTGCAGTGTGTTTTGGACCATGGTCTGTCAATTCTCTATGATGAAATATAGATATACTATATGAAAAATCAGGGGAAGGAGTAGTCGTGGTTCACTTATATTCACGTAGTGTCAGTTGTTTTGTCCACTTACTTGTCCAAGGCACCACAAAAGAAACTGCATGCAATCTTGATGGCAATTCAGGCAAACCAAACCATTGTCAATTATCATCAAAGTTATCTAGAAATGGCCTCTGTCACAACTGGTGAGTTATCTCATCATTCACGAGAATGAGCAGAGACTCCCACAAAAGGGTAGATCTGGCATGAATGATAAAATGAACAGGGCAATCTCTGACTCACTCTGCTTTCCTTTGTTTTTGTCTGTCCACTCTTCAAAAAGAGAATTCCTGCTTGGACTTTAAAGGCAGAAGCTTCACAGGTGTCTCTGCTGACTAAAGTAATTCTTCGTAAATATAAGAGGCCAGAATGAAAAGCACATGTGATGTTCAGCTTCCCCCTATGTTGCATATAGTAAACAGCACAGTCTAAAATACTCTCCTACATCATACACAGCGTTTAAAATCCTGCCAAATATTTCCAGATCATTAGGTAAGGGGGCACCCTAATCTTCTGATTATACTCTCATGTTTCAGATCCAATCAGAGACCATCTTTTGGTTAAAAAAAATCATTACCTCTGAAATATCAAAGAAATTAGGAGAGCCTGCAATACTGTACTTGCCTCCTTACTTTTTCTTACAGAACTCGCCAGTGAAAGATGAAGATGATTTTGTGTCCTTATCAAGAGCCCCTTGGATTGCAAAATATGAATCATTGGAAATATTTATTATCCAGCAAGAAGTAAACTCTTTGATATAAGCCAAGATTTTACATTGGAGTCAGCTAGCATAAATCTCTGCATGCAGAGTTATGCATTCAATTGTGTGACATACCCTTATATATGAATGACAACATTTGCAACTGAACACTCTTCCCCATGTGCAGTTGAATGCACAACCAAATATCATATACAAAGGCACCATATCTAGAACTCTGATTCAGCAACATTGGACTGAAAGTGGATATTCTGGATCATACAAAAATGTTCAAAAGCTTCTGTCGGGAAGTCTGCCCAACAAAATTCAAGGCCTCACATTCCTTCAAGCTGACAACATTTGAAGAAGGTAGTCAAATACTCAGTGATGATTCCAGCGCAGATAAAGCTGGAGACAAGACATCACTGGGCACTAAATTCAAAGAACAGTATTTCTCTAAGATATGAGGGTAGTAAAGACCTCTGGGTGCTTGTGGGGGTGGGATATATTTTTGCATGGTCTTGTACATTTGGAATCCTATATGGCTTGGTTCCAGGTTATTTCAAGGACTGTGTCTGCCTTTATGAGCCCACTAGAGCTCTCTTCTCTTGTCCCACCGAGAGGGGCTCATTTCATGAGAAAAATGGAGAGGATCTTCTTGCCGGCTGCTCCCAGGCTTTGGAATTCCCTCCCTAGAGAGGCCAGGATGCCTCAGCCCTGCTCTCCTTTCAGCAGTGGGTAAAAATATTATTGTGCCACCAGCTTATTTAAAGTGATGCAAGTTGGGCTTTTATATGCTGTGCAAGTCAGATCAAGGTTTGTATAGTGTTTTAATACAGTCTAATCATTTGTTTTTAAAATGTTATACTTTTTAATGCTTTTGTATTGCTTTTTAAATTGTACTGTTTTAAATTTGCTCTTAGCCACCATAATAATAATAATAACAATAACAATAATAATAATAATAATAATAATAATAATAATGTTTATTTATAGCCCGCTCCTCTAATAAAATACTCGGAGCGGGGTACAGCAGAATAAAAAGATACAGAGTAAAAACAACAATCACATCCCACCCCAACCACCCCTTAAAACTGAATTAAATCTAGACAGTTTAAAATTAACACAATTAAAATTGGTGGACAGTTATTAAAACAAAGTGCATTTTCATGAACAATCCATGTGCAAGGCCGCATTAGATCGATTCAGCATATTAAGTGAAGAGATCGTTAATAATTCCCAGTACTATTTATATTTTCAGAGCAGGGAGCAGGTGTTCCATTTATTCTCTCCTTCAGGGAAAGGCCTGCTGGAAAAGATGCATCTTTAGAGCCTTTTTGAAACTAGCCAGTGATGTAATGAGACACATCTCGTCCAGCAGGCCGTTCCAAAGCTTGGGGGCAGTAGCTGAAAAGGCCCTCTGGGAGGTCTGCGACAACCTAGTTTTCATCGGCTGCAGCAGGTTCCTCCCAGAGGACCGAAGTGTGCAGGGCGGTTCATACGGGAAGAGGCGGTCCTTAAGGTAGGATGGGCCTGAGCCATGCAGGGCTTTAAAGGTTAGTATCAACACCTTGTACTGTGCCCGGAAACTAATGGGCAGCCAGTGGAGAGCTTTGAGCACTGGTGTTATATGCTCTCGTCAAGATGCACACTGCGCTCCGTGCCTCCAGATGATCTCAGCCAGCGGCTTCATAGAGATGTTAAATAGCATCGGGGACAGGATAGCGCCCTGAGGGATGCCACAATTAAGCTCGATTTTGGAGGAGCAACTGTCCCTGAGCCTCACCCTTTGGGACCTGCCAGAGATGAAAGACCGGAACCACTGCAAAGCAGTGACTCCGATGCCCATCTCCCCCAGCTGGTCCAAAAGGATGTCAAAGGCCGATGAGAGATCCAAGAGCACTAACAGGGTCACACAACCCCTGTCGATACTCAGTTGTTTCTGTCCGGGATCAAGGGAAAGTTTCTTCAGGAGAGGCTTAACAGCCGCCTCCTTCAGACAGGATGGAATTATACCTGGGAAGCATTTACTACATCCCGAAGGAATGTCTTCAATGTGTCTCCTCCCTGGATGACCAGCCATGATGATGGTGACCAGTCATGATGATGATGACCAATTTGGCCCCATTGCAGATCCTGAAACCAAGTCAAGATTCCGAAATCCAAAACTTTTGGTCTCCTGTGGCCAATAATGAGAAACCAAAACAGCAATAAATTTTCAATGTTTTTTAAAGAAGGCAAATATGTGTATAGTCATCCCTCCGTTTTCATGGACTTTGAATCTGCGTCCCCTGCTCGTTCACGGGTGGCAAACGGAGGGGGACAAAATGGAGCATACACTGCCATTTCATGCCAATGGGGTCTTGAATATCAGTGATTTTCTGTTTTTGCAGGGGCCCCCAGAACAGATTCCCCATGAAAACAGAGGGGCTGCAGTAATTTGGAAAAATGGTAGTCCCTTCAAAGCAAATAATCCCTACTAAACTGAAGGTAGGTAGCTCCTGTTTGTGCTTGGTTGCTTTCCATGTTCAAATTTGATTTAAAATGAAATACGTTTCTAAAGCATGTACAAAGAATCAACATGGTGTAATACTGTGAGTGGTGGACTAGGACTCTGAGAAAGCAGGGTTTAAATCCCCTCTCAGCCATGGAAATCCACTTGGTGACCTTGGGCAAGTCACACTCTCTTAGCCTTAGAGGGAGGGAATAGCAAAGTCCCTCTGAACAAATCTTGCCAGGAACACCCCAAGATAGTGTCACCTTAGGGTCACCATAAGTTAGAAACAACTTGAAGGCACAAAACAACAGTCAGTGCCCATTTCGACTAGTCCATGCTGCTTTCTGCCCCCTAATGTCTATAGCTGTTCTGTCTGTGTAGCTGGCACACATATAGACAACACAGACAAGGTAAAACTGAAGAGAAAGAAAAAAGTAACACACCCTTGCCAAATGGGTCTAAGCCCTAAGAACACCCCAGGGGTTAGGGTTCAACTGCTGCTCCAGTGAAGAACACACCAAAGACCAGAAGTAATGGTCAAAATTTAAAAACTGCAATGAGAGGCTGTGTGATAGGCATTGGACAGATATCTACTGCTGCCAGGTACATCTAGAAAAAGATCACAAACCAGTTGGAGAAAAATGAATACATATAATTCTGTCCCCATCCCATCTTTCCCTGGTGCCCCCAAGTTCTGTCACTGGAGAGTGTTGCTAAGATCCTTGCCCCAGATTGGATGCTACCTCTATGTCACAGCACAAAGTCCAGATCTCCTCTTGTTCCACTCCATCATGACATGGTGATGTGTCATTAGAGACACACTATCTGGCTCACCAACTGGGTTGGTCTAAATTAGTCCAAATTGCTTCAGGTCAGTCTTATTTGCTTCAGAGTGATGCTGGGCTGATCCCATATGCTTTCTCTGAAGCAGCAGCGAAGCCCAGATGGAAACTGAAAAGTACTTAAAGTAAAGGAAAGTGATGGCCTCAGAATCCCATCAAACTCTCTCACTACTAGAGATCTATTTGGTATTCTCCAAACACCAGCAGGACTTACACACATCATACCCATTAATCAAATAAAGCCTTTCCTGAATTATTTGCCTCTGAAAGCTTATTTAAAAAGGAGTAGACTAATTTAAAACAAAAAACCTAACAACCCTAAAACACAAAAATCATCTAGCCGGCTCTGAAGTGTTTCTGAAAGGGTATGGTAAACCTTTCAGTGCTTTCAAGGGCTGTTCACTCATCTTAGGATAAGAGGTGAAACTTTGTAAGTATGGTGTCATGCAAAGGTATCTTGGATATGCCAAAAGCAAATTCTAAAGCGCTTATTATAAGAGCTTTAAAACAAAAATAGCAGACAGAATATCTGGCACATTGCACCAATTGGGATGGTGCTGACTCATCCAAAATTTGTGACATGCAACAATCAAGGCTGTCATACTTTGATGGTAAGAAAAGTGTTTGATTTGCAGGATAAAAGGAGAACACATTTCCTCCACAGATGCCTGGGGGGAAGAAAATACCTGCCACAATGTCATTTTCTTAGCCAGACTCACACCAAGCAAACAGCCAGCTGGGCACCCACTTCTCTGTCCATTTTGTCCACATTGAGCACAAATTGGAAGTCTATTAAACAGCAGGATGAAATCCTTCTCAGATGCCAGATGCAAGCTTGAATTTCTTTTTCTTTTTTTCCCCTTGGGAGAAAGAGTTACCTCCTCCATCACACTGAGAGTAAATCCAGAACACAGGAGAGTTCCTGCAGCAAGAAATGATTTCAGAACTCTTTACAAAGGTTAAGAGCAATACCTGCAAAGCCACCTCTGGTTTTACCCAATTCATAACAGGCTGCAAGAGGAGGGAAGATTAAGAAAGTGCCACCCTTGAAATTACTTTGGCCCTGTAGTTTTTAACTGTCACAGGCAATTTCTTTGAAATATAATTCCTGATTTGCTGGCTTCATTAAACTTTCGCAAGTAATTTTAAACTTAAGCCACCGTTGGCAAATCCATCATTTATTGATAGAAACATTAGAACAGTAATGGAGTGTGACTCAGGATGAAATAAAGAACAAGGGTGGATGCAAAGGGATCTCTCTCTTTCCTCACTGACATCTTTGTGTAGACGATCATGCCAAGGGCCTCAGGCTTTTCAGCTGACACTAAAGGAAGCCCTATATCAGAGGTGGACAAAGTCTGGCCAATGGGCAACAAAACACAGCACCTGGAGCTCCCACCGCAAAGCCTCCAATCCAACTGAAAAATAAAACAAGGCCTGGGTGGGCACCACAATTCAAAAAAGATGTGGAGAAACTGGAGCGTGTCCAAAGGAAGGCAACTAAGATGGTGAAGGGTCTGGAAACCATGCCCTATGAGGAACGCCTTAGGGAGTTGAGGATGTTTTGCCTGGAGAAGAGAAGGTTAAGAGGTGATATGATAGCCCTGTTTAAATACTTGAAGGGATGTCACACTAAGGAGGGAGCAAGCTTGTTTTCTGCTGCTCCAGAGACTAGAATGCGGAAGAGTGGATGCAAACTGCAGGAAAAGAGATTCCACCTAGATATTAGGAGGAACTTCCTAACAGTAAGGGCTGTTCAACAGTGGAACACACTCCCTCAAAGTGTAGTGGAGTCCCCTTCCTTGGAGGTCTTTAAGCAGAGGCTGGATGGCCATCTGTCAGGGATGCTTTGATTGGGAGTTCCTGCATGGCAGGAGATTGGATTGGATGGCCCTTGTGGTCTCTTCCAACTCTATGATTCTATGATTCTACTGTCTTTCTATGATGTTTCACTCAACTGCTCCTCCCACAGGCTCAAAACCGTTGTATAGAAGGGTTGCTCTTTGTCCCAAGCTCCCAATATACCTTAAAAACCTGCCAGAAATCTCAAATTGCTTCCACAAAACCAAAACCAAAAGAGACATTGTTCACTTCCTGTTTCCATTTTGGCCATTTTTTTTTGGTGGATATATTGTGGCAAGATTATTGTGTTTTGCAGGGCAAAACAAACAAACAAACAAACAAAACAACAACAATAAAAAAACAACCCAAACCTGGGATATATATATTTTAAATGTTTTATGGGCTTTGTGGGCTTTGGGGTTCCAGTGCGGCACACTGGAGAGGAGGTGTAGGGACAAAAACCAGCTTTCACCCTCTCTGAAATTGCCTGCCCTTGCCCAATATGCTTGCAAATAGGTATTCCATAGATGCATAAAGCTTTAAATTAATTTTAAATGTATCTCCACATATTCTGTATAAATAAAGAAGAATTATATTCTTCATTTTATAAAGTAACATCACTAGCTCACTAATATGTACGGCCACTGGTCAGAAAGGCTGTTTTAGGTATGGATTCCTACACTGACAGGGGGTTGCACTAGATGTCCTTGGGGTTCCTTCCCACTTATAATTCTATAAAACCAATATTATTAATATTTCTACATTCTAGATACATCCTTGCAACAGTTCCAGGTGACACACAACATTTTTTTCAGAGGCCTTAGACTGCTACTGAAAACCTTTTGGAAACTTTGGAATAGCAGCCAAAACACTTTGTTGCCTGAGCAGATGGGAAGGTGGTCCTTTCCTCTCTTTCCCCCACGAAAATAAAACTAGATTGGCAGTTGAATTTAACTTCAACTCTGCTAATGGGACTATATCCCTTATCACAAAAGGCTAGTTTAAGGGGTACAGGACAGGTTGTGTGGCGAACACAATTCTATATTCTAACAGGAGGGAAAGGTGGAAGACTGAAGACAACTGGTCGGTGGTTTGGTGTTGCTGCTCCTCAGCTTCTGCTGCCTGAGGTTGTGGTTTTGTTCCACCTGCTGGTAGGGCTGGCCAGGGCCATTACAAAACATAGCTGTTAAAAGTTTGGACTGAAGCTATTTTAATGGGTCATATCAGCTTTACTGGCACTCAGGTTGTTTCCAGCTCATTTCAAAGTGCTGGCTAACCACCATTAAATCCTTTAAACTGCTTAGAACCATTTGGTTCTGCCTGTCCTATGCAAAAGACACTCAGTTGTGAATCCCACCACTGTCTGAGGCATGGGTAGTAGGGATTGTTGGGGATCATCTGTGTCTGGCATTCACCTTATTACAGTGGCTGAAAACATTTACTGTAGCTGGCTTTAGGTCTGGTCAGTATACAATGATTTTTAATTGTCTGGTTTCCTCCCTTGAAATTTTAAATCTGCTGCTCTTGCCTGCATTTTATTCTTTCAAGGTTGAATTATTCATTAATGTTTGTAGTCAATCACCTTGCCATTCCTACTGAGGTGGAAAGGTAGGGTATAAATATTTTAGTGAATAAACACAACTAGTAAAACATCAGAACTTGAGAACAATTACTTTTTTTGGAGTAAATCTCTCTATGGCCAGAATCCTGACATAATCCCTGGTATGGCAATAAATGTAAGGGCAGCGGGGGTGGGTATTATGAAAGAAGGTAAACATCACCTTCTTGTGCAATGCCTCTGTCCTGGTTGTTCAATGGTAACCAGGCTTTACTGTGTCATACCTCCACCTTCCCAGGTATCATTGACTTTGGGTAGGGGTTTGCATCTGGTCCTTCTGACAGTTATTGTGGACCTGGATCATAGAATCATAGAATTGGAAGAGACCCCAAGGGCATCCAGTCCAACCCCATCATGCAGGAAGACACAATCAAAGCACTCCCAAGAGATGGCCATCCAGCCTCTGCCTGGTTGCACCACACTTTGAGGGAGTGTGTTCCACTGTCAAATAGCTCTAACTGTCAAGAAGTTCCACCTAACGTTTAGGTGGAATCTCTTTTCCTGTAGCTTCCATCCATTGATCTGTGTCCTATTTTCTGGAGCAGCAGAAAACAAGCATGATCCATCCTCAACATGACATCCCTTCAAATATTTAAACAAAGCTATCATATCACCTCTTAACCATCTCATATCCAGGCTAAACATCCCTAGTTCCCTAAGTCTCTTCTCAAAAGGCATGGTTTCTAGACCCTTGACCATTTTGGTCACCCTCCTCTGGAGTCATTACAGTTTCTCAACATCCTTTTTTTATTGTGGTGCCCAGAACTGGTATGTAATACACATACAGATGGGGAAGATGATGATTTTCCATTAATTAATCAATTAGCTACTTTGCTACTACTCTTCTGGTGATGCTACAGTAAGCCCTTGGTATCTGCTGGGGTTTGGTTCCAGGACCCCCTGTGGATACCAAAATCTGTGGATGCTCAAATCCCATACTTTACAATAGCACAGAAGGAGGTGTTCTTTATACAAATTAGCAAAATCAAGGTTTTCCTTTTTAGAATTTACATAATTTAAAAGTATTTTCAAACCATAGATGCTTGAATCTGGATCAAAAATCTGTGGAAACTGAGGGGCTGGCTGCATTTACTTTTTTCATGCTTAGAATATTTGTATGTGTGCACTGTGTGTGTGCATGTGTATTACAAGAAAAAAAAATACTTTTTTGGACAATAATCTCAAAATCTCCCATGTAAGCCATTTTGTCCACCAGTGTACCTAGAATGATAGTCAAGGAGAGGGGCTGTTCCTTCTTTACCGACTGTACAATAGCACTCGGATTCACCTTGATAATATTAAAGTGGTGGAGCTGGAAACATTTATTGTGGCCAGTTTTAGGCCAGGTCAGTACGTGATAACTTTTAATTGCCTTGGTTTCTCTCCTTGAAATTTTGAATCTGCTGTTCTTGCATGCATTTTATTCTTTTTAAGCTTGAATTGTTCATAAATATTTGTTGTCCTCAACATTCCTAATGAGGTGAAAAAGAAGGATATACATATTTTAATTAATAAATACAACTTAATGAAACATTACAGCTTGAGAACAATTGCCTTAAAAAAAACCTAAAGCCTTCTGACACACACACACACACACACACACACACACACACACCACTTGCTGTTCTACCCAGGTGTTTTCTTGCTGCCAATGGTTACCTGGGAAAGACATGCCAGCTTTTTCCCAGGGAGCAACAATCAGGGAGCCCAGATGCCCCATCCCAACCATCAGCATAAATTAAATAAGTAAATGCTAGCCGCAGAACAGCAGTGACTAAGTAACTTATTGGTTGCTTACTGGGGAAGTTTCTCTTCCCTCTGAGCACATGGTTTCATCACATTTCCAGAGAAAGGCCTGTGAAGCAAGTTGTGGAAAAGAAGAGAAGGTTCCAGAAGATCCAGCTCTCATGTGATAACTGCAAGCCTCAGTTGGAAAATATAGTTCATATGAACCCAACAAATTAGCATCACTACATACATTATTAACTCCTATATGGAAATCCCCTGAACCCTGCACATGGCTATCACATTCCATAACTCTGTATGTGTGCATTGCAGTCTGCACAATGAGAAGCTGAAGTTACTCAGACATAGGAACTGTTCACCCACAAACTATAAAACACCCTTTTGCAAAGGCAGAGATATAAGCCATCTCCACATGATTAAAAGAAGGTGGAGGTGCACTGCTGGCTGCACCGCTGGCATCTTATGGGTTTCCTAGTCCCAGATTCACCCATTAAGGATGACAGTTTAGGGAGCTGGAACCAGAACTTATGGTCATCTGTCTTGCACAGAGTTCAGTGGCTGCAGGCATAACTGCTGCAGAACCCACACTATATGCAATCCATCAATTTATTTATATCCCACCTTTTCCCCAAGAATGGGACTTTGGTATCAAGGGGGGAGGGATTCGCAGGATATCTGCCCCATTAAATGCATGGGAGAGATTACAATGATAGAAAGACTGGTTTGTATCTTAAAGAGCCTTTGTTCTGATAATATGGATTTAATGGCATACAATCACACTGGGAGAAAAAGACAGGCTATCTGTGATCTTTTAGAGGCTGAGCAGACTACCTTGGAAGATGAGGAACTGCCCTTCACAGGAAGTTTTTAAAAAGCATGGATGGTCCTCCATAAAGGATGCTTTAGAAGTCAGTTCCTATACTGGCAAGGGAGGAATCAGTGACCTTTAGTGTAACTTCCAACTCTATGCTTCTATCAGAAAACACAACTTGGAGAACCTGGCAGTGCTGATTCTACAAAAGAAACTGGAACACAGAATTTGGAACTGAGGCAGAAAGGAAGAGGAAAGGATGAAAGGAAGGGGATCTTCTGTACAGATAAACTACTAAATTTGTGTCTCAAGTATTGCACGTGATGTTAACTCAAGTTCCTTTTGAATTTTTGAAAAAAAAATAGATTGGCAGAGCTTTGAAGATACAAGGAAGGAATATCTGAACAAGACAGATAGAACAGCCAGTGGTGAAGAATGCTGTGGGTTACTGTACTACTGCATCCCCACAACCTCCCTCACCAAAACCTTACAAGAACAACAACACCAGAAGAAAGGGCTGGTGCTCCCATTATGCTCAAGGGGTGACCAGGTCATAGCTCAGTGGTTTCATGAGGAATATCTCTGTTTCAGCACCCTCATCTTCAAGCTACCCCTACCAGAAACCCTGTAGAGTTGTTACCATACAGTTTCAATATGGACATAACTCAGATATCGATGATATTGAGTAAATGAAACAATGGTCCTACTCCATGTTGATGTTCTTATGCTGCTGCAAATGTTTTGTACAATATACACACAGAGCGACTATGAAGGCCCCCATCCCTCCCATCATCACACATCCAGGAGCTCTTTTAGTAACAGGTAAAGGGGCAGATACCCTTAAACCTCTAATTAAGAAGCTGTCACCAGTGATGCACAGAGAGCACCAGTGAGATGTACTATGTACACTAGACTGAAGAGGAGGGATTAGGCACTCCAGATGTAGTTGTCTGTAACCCCCAGCCCTAGCCAATCACAGCCAAAGATGGTGAATGCTGAAAGATGCAGTCCAGCAACATCATCAGGGCCACATGATTTCCACCCCCGCACCAAACTGTAATCTAAGATCCCCTTTCCCTGCTTTTGTTGTGAGGTGAGGTGATTACAAATAAATGCATTCTCTTAAAGGTGAGGGGAGGGTAGAGATGCATCGCACTAGCCACTCAAGAATGGTTACTTTCACCTGAATATTCCTGATCATCTCTGAGGGGCTATCTCTGACACCCATCTGGAAGACAGGCATATGAACCAGGGTGACCCCTTAGGGAGTTCTGAAGTTCATAACCAACTATAGAACAGAATGGAGTGACATTGCAAAGAGAGATACTCCTGACAGTCAATTAGCTACTTGTTTCCATGTAAAATGACAGTTCATGTTATATACTAAAGTTGTCTCAGGGTCCAAGGAAGCTTTGGTCACAGGGCTCTCTAGCTGCCCCCTTCCTCTTAGCAAGCCTTGACAATTGTGACTGAGGAAGATGATACACAGTGAGAAGCATCAGACATGAGCCAAGAGCCACTGCATCACATGTACAATGCTGCTTCAACCTTGAAATGATTACTGCTATTCTTTATTGGAGAAAGATGTTTGACTGCTTTTATAGGAGAACTTACACATGCATAAAATACCAACAAAACTCTGGCCAATAGCAATTTTGTTGTTGTGTGTGTTCAAGTCTTTTCCAACTTAGGGCAAATCTATCAAAGGTTTGGGTTTTTTTTTGTTTTTTTTTTTGTTTTGTTTTTTTTTGGCAAATTTCTTCAGAGGGGGTTTGCCACTGTCATCCTCAGAGGCTGAGAGTGTGTGACTTGCCCAGGGTCACCCAGTGGGCTTCATGGCCAAGTGGGGATACAAACCCCATTTTCCACAGTCATAATCCAACACTCAAACTACTATGCCACACTGGCTCATAACAGTTCACAATATTTGTGTGCCATTGGGGAGTGCAGCTGTACCAAGGTGGATGCCCAATTCATACAACTGAAAACAAGACAGACTCAGCTTTCAGAATGTCTTGTAGTACAGATAACTCCAAAGGATTTCAAAGGAAACCTTTTTCAAGGTATAGAAACGGTGGTACATGCTCTGGTAAACTCTCAACTTGACTTCTGCAACACACTCTACATGGGGCTACCCTTGTGCCAAGTTCGGAAACTTCAATTGGTGCAAAATATGGCAGCCAGACTGGTCGCCGGTATATCCAGAGCCGACCATATAATACCAGTCCTAAAATCCCTCCATTGGCTGCCAATTAGTTTCTGTGCACAGTACAAAGTGTTGGTTATAACCTTACAAGGCTTGTGTCCAGATTACTTGCGGGAGCGCCTCCTCTCATACAATCCACCCCGCACACTCAGGTCCTCTGGGAAGAATTTACTATAGCCTAAGGGGAGACCAGGTTGGCTGCGGTCCCCCAGAGGGCCTTTTCATCTACCGCTCCTAGGGTATGCAATGACCTGCTGGAGGAGATCCATGAAATTACTACCCTTGAAGCCTTTAAAAAGGCTGTCAAGACAGATATCTTCTGGCAGGCCTTTCCAGATTAAACCCCCTTTCCATTGATTATTGATAGCTCCTGTCAATCCCACAAAAGATGTCTTGCCTTAAGTACTGCTAATATTAATCAATTTTAATTAGTATTTTATATTGTTGGTGTTTTTTATTTTGTTATGTTTTTAAAGTAGGGAGGGAGGTAAGGGGTAGGGGGTTATGTAAAAATTTTAAATGTATAATGTATTTTATTGTTATCTTTTGCCTTTTGTAACCCGCCTCAATTCATAGGGAGGGATGGGATATAAACAAAAACTTGTTGTTGTTGTTGTTACAACCTAAGTGATTATCAGAACAGATACTTCTTTCTCTATGTTTTGCTTGTGCCTACTACATTTTAAATAGTTCTCATGTTTTTCTCTGTGCCACACAGATCTAATACTGAAATCTTGATACTAATACCACTTTATACTGCTGCCTTCCCCATCTCATTGCTATTCTAAAAATGCAAAACAAATTAATTTTTTTTGGGGGGGGATTCTTTTTTAACAATAATTTTTCATCTCCCCCACAAAATTAAGACTGCATAAAACTGTGCTTTCTAATTCATAACTGTTAAAAGCCTCCTCCATGCTCCATCCCTCCTGTCTCCAAGCTAAATACATAAAGAGAGACTTTAAGAAAATTAATTGCAATAGTCTTCCTTCATGAATTTCAATGCTCATGCAATTCATTTTCTCATCGACAGCAAAGCAAGAAGAAGATCTTTTGCTGCCAAGGTGACAGGATTCATGAGCAGACCTGCTCAGGACTAATGAGGAATAAGTAGAAAACCCTCAGTGGGACTCTCCCAGGAGAGCCCAGCTTTCAATCATACACCATCATTTCTGCTTGTCAGCTCATGTTGCTATTGGTGTGTAGAGTGGTGCGTGTAGGATACTAATGCAGAAAATGAGCATTGTGGATTGAGAAAATTCTTTTTTTGCTGCACATTAAAGATGATACGAAGACAGCTAGTCATTTTTGTAAAGTTCTAGCAATAGATTCTACTACTGCCACAAGTGGTTCGAACTCCATCATTGCCACTCCATCTTAAGCGTAAAACTATAGCCACACTCCTGGTGCAAAGCATGTACTTTTGGATGTAATCCTCTTGATGGCTTACATAAGTGTAAATCAACCAGGATAGTATTAGTGCGACAACTTTTGAAGAAGTTATACAAAAAGTTGTCTAGTACCTCCTGCCACACTGTTTCCACATCTGGTTGCACAAGAGCTGTTGGAAGATACTTCTTGACCTGAATAATCACTGACAGGACAGTCACACATTCGAACAGCCCCCTTACGATCTTGTCCATTGCCCTCTTGGATCTTTTATGTTAAATTATACTGGCAAAACATTAAGTTCCACCAGGGTGCATGTGAGCCTCAGTTCTTGTTTCCAATTTTTCCCCAGTGGACACATATCAGTATTCTCTTGGGACTCAATCACTTTATGATTTGCCAGAGAGGACAGTAAAATTAGATGGGTTCCTAAGGAGCTGGAAAGATGTGAAGATGTGGAATCGTCTTTGCAGAAAAGACAAAAATACTCCAGAAAATTAAAAACCAAGGGTTATTTTCTTAGGTACTGACTTAAGACTTGAATTAGAAGGAACTCTTTTATTACCTCACTGGGTTGGGCTGGTTCCTGTGGCACCTGGAAGATTAAGGGCCTGAACAGACAGGCCAAAATAAATCTGTTTTGGGTCAATTCGGAGATATGCTGTTTAAATGATGCATGCATCCTAAGAGTCCGGAAGCCACGCCAAAGCCCTGCTCCAGTCCTAAGGACTGGAGTGCAGCTTTGGTCCAGCTTCTGCCCTCTTAAGATTCATGTGTCATTTAAATGGCATAATAATAATAATAATGAAGACTTTGGAAAGATATTGAAAAAAATTAAAGAGCAAGGGACTTAAAATAACTGGAGCAAGAATACAGGAAGAAAAATTAATTACATTAATTGGAAATCAATACTGGATTCAAATAAAAGGGATAATAAAATTATTAGATGAAATACAATTGAATATTTTTGATCAAAATGAATTGCTAGAAGAAATAATTAAAAAATATTAGAAGATGGAAAAGGATTAATAGGGAAAATTTACAAGATTATGTTAACAACCCAATTTAGAATGATAGAGGGTCTGGCAATGAACTGGGAAAAAAGATTTGTTGATTGATACAGACAAAATTAAAACTTGGCTACAAGAAATTGTTAGTATTAAGAATACAAACATAAAAGAACAACAAATGAAAATGATTAGAAAATGGTACAGGACACCACACCAATTAGCATTTATAAATGATAAATTCCAATCAAAATGTTGGCATGGATGTGGAAGTAAGGGGATTTATATACACATGTGGTGGGAATGCCCTTTTGTTCAAGAATTTTGGATAGAGGTTAAGGAACAGATAAATATAAGAATAGCAATCAAAGATATAAGGCTGCCCATGCAGTAATCGCTTATGGATGGAAAAATAAATCAAATTGGAATAAGTCTTCATTATTCAAATATATAAAAGAATATATATTGTTTGATTTTCTTAGGGAAAGAAGACTTAAATACACTGGGGAAAGCAATAAAGAATCATGGAAAGCTAAATGGGAAATTGTGATTAAGAAAGTGGAAGGTACATCAGGGTATGAAGAAGTTAAAAATATATTTAATAATATTTTCCACATCTCCATTAATGACTGTTAAATTGTTTGAAATGTAATTCCCTCAAATACTGTTTCTGGGAGGGGGTGAGGGGAGAACAGAATATTATGAAATGAGGATTGTAAAATTTGTAACATGTATTGTATAATCAAATTTAAGGTAATAAAAAAATGAGAAAAAATTTAAACAGCATACCTCCAAAGTGACCCGAAGCAGCTTTGAACAGACTTTGTTCTTACATGAAACACTTTCATCACTGAGGTGCCACAGGATACTGTTATATCTGCAGTAACAGACTAACTTAGCCACCCATTGGGAACTTTAGTTCAGGTAATTCTTGGACAATGTTTCATATGACATGTGCAGTGATATGACTCCTTTAACTATTTAACCTATGTATCTGTATAAATTACAACTCTCACTCATTTTCTCCATCCAGCTAACCTTCTGGCAGTCCTCCATTCCTCAATGAAGGAAATCCATTGACCTAGCTTCCTCATAGGATGACTCTTCGGGTTCTGCTTGATGAACTCCAGTGGAAGAAAGTCCACTGTCCCTGTAGATCATTGATTCCAATGTCAAGCTGTTCACATGGTCAAGAGGTTGCCCTACTCTTCAATGGGGGTGTTGTTGTGGTTAAATTAACCTCCTGTAGCTTAAGCTTATTAAATCTATCTCTGTCCTCCCGGTCAGCAAACAAGTCATTGCCATCCTTTGCCTCCTTCCACACATAGCAAAAGACCTCCCTCATTATTCCATCCAGTGCTATTCTGTTCTCCTAAGGTTGCATTTTCACTGCAGAAATAACCCAGTTTGACACTGCTTTAACTGCCATGGCTCAGTGTTCTGAAATTCTGGGATTTGTAGTTTTGTGAGACATTTAGCCTTCTCTGTCAGAGAGCTCTGGTGCCACAACAAACTATTGAGCCATGGCAGTTAAAGTGGTGACAAGCTGCATTTTTTCTGCAGTGAAGATGCAGTCTAGGACTCTCTCTGTCTTCTTTTTGATTACAAGGGCTGATATCAGAGGAGCTCCTATCACATCAAATGGACAGTTTGTGGGACATTGTGTTCCCCACCTTCTAGTACTGCCTTTTTTCTTCCCAGCAACAGTGGTAGCTTCTATGTCAATGATGCAGTGAATCCACTCTGGGTTTTCGTCTAGGAGCTGAACTTATTTTGTGGACAGGCTTCAGCACATTAAATAACTTCTTTATAAACTTCAGCTATAAATCAACAGATTCACAGCTCAACTGAAAGGAAACTGTTAGAATAACTAACTTCTCTAAACCACTAAAAAGCAAGGAATGCATACCTTAAACTAAATAAATACTTTTTATTTTATGTGTAGGATAAAATCTGTAATCAGAAATGTTCTTTGTGCATTGGAAATTCTGTAAAAGTTACTGTGCAAAGTGCCAGACATAGCAACTGATAACTGGCATATAGTGAGAGATAATGGTTTGGTACCCAGGAGACAACCTAAAATGGATGCAACGCAGATGCTGTTTACCATTTCTGAGGAACTGGAAACAATCCATCACCCCAGTTTCAGTCACATAATTATCTTATATGTGCAAAACTGACATCTTGTGTAAGAGGGAACATGATCATTCTTTTTTTTAAAGCCATCACCCCATGCCACATCTCTGCACTCAACTGAGATAACAGAAGTCATTATGAAAAGGTTGCCTCTGCTACTTGTACATAACTCAGCGTCAAACCGAGCCACAACCTCCAACAATAACAGGGCTGCTTTCCACTGAGTGCATCCTACCAACTGTATTGGAATTTGATTGCTGAATGGTTTGTACTGTTGGTGGCGAGCAGCGGGAGTGTTTCAGCTGACATTTACTTAAATGCTAAGTGAGCTTTTCAATATATTTGGTAGTTCACGACACATCTTTTTCTCGCTGCTTTATCCTCGGGTCTCTCCCCCCCCCTCCTTGAAAGAGAAACAATTTGTTCTTTTGCCCTCCCCCCTTGACAGACTGCTCTGACCTTGGAAAGTCTTTTACTTGGCTTTGTTAAAACATATCAGATGCTCTTTTGCTGCCGACTACAATATTCATCAAGGCGACAGTAGAGGAAGGAAACCACAGCATGCTCTTTCCTTTGGTGCTGTCAGAGAACAGCATTACTCTTGCCAAGGCTCCCATATGAAGGGCTGCATTTAAATAGATCTTTGAACAACTATTTTTGGCTAATTCAAGACCTATATAATTCAAGACCTACTATAGTTTTGAAAAATGTTTACGAAGGAAAAAGCTAAAATTCTGAATAGAAGACCGAGCAAACCGCTGTTTCCATGTCAGAAGATCTTCTGCAGTGGCATGTTTCATTATTTCTTTTTGTCATTAATTGCTGGAGGGTGAAAAATCAATTCATTTTTTTCCTCGAGAGAATGAAGTGCTTTAATTTTTCACCATTTCCCCCTAATTTAAATAATGTCTCAGGTTATACTACTTTAATCCTCCAATTTGTACTTGTGCAGGATCTTCCAACTGAGAATCTCAAAGTGATTTACAAGTCCAGAAACAGGATTTAATAAAAGTTGATTGAGTGTCTTCTAATGGCTTGGAGATATTGTAGTGCCAAAGGTACGCACAACTTTGAGGATCAGACAGCCATATTCAGCTTCTCCAGATCCCTGCTAGGCTGAGGTGACTGGAAGTGATACTTTGGCTAACCAGAAGTCACTTTCTGCCTTTTGTTGCTGCTGTTTTGGGTATATCTTTAAAGAATGTTTTTGGGCCAAGAGAACTGCTTGGGAGTCAATGTTAATGTGATACAAATGTTTCTCTGGCTTAAAAATAATTTGGTGGATTGGAGGAGAACCACAGAATTCAAAAGGACCTATATAAACTAGAAAGTTGTGCAGACATTAATAAAATGAAATTCAATAGAGATAAATATGAACTTCTACATTTAGGCCGTGCAAACCAAATGCACATGAACCATGCATATGCTACGTGTGAAAAGGACCTTGGGAGTATTATTCTTATAAACTGAACATAACTCAGCAGCAAAGAAGGTGAATGCTATTTTAGTCTGCATTACTAGAAGCATAATTTCCAAGTTGAGGGATGTGATAGTCTCACTATATTCTGTACTGGTCAGGTCTCACCTACAGTATTGTGTTCAGTTCTGGACACCTCATATTAAGGATAAAAAGAAACTGAAATGGAACAAGTTTAAAGAAGGACAACAAGGACAAGAAGAGGTATGGAGAACAAAGCATACGAAGAGGATAGTTTCAGGAGATAGATTTTGATTGAACATTAGATAGAACTTGACAGTGAAAGCAGTTTGGCAATGGAACCAACTGCCTAGAGAGGTGGAGGGGTCTCCTTCTCTGGATATCTTAAAAAAAAAAAAAAAAGGCTGGACAACTACTTGCAGTGGATTGGACCTGGTGATCCATAAGGCCTCTTCCAACTCTATGGATTCTATAACACACACTTTTTGAATATATTGGCCAAGTCCTATTGTTAGTCCTAACTACAGTAGAACTATTGAATCGATGAAATTTACCTGTGTGTTGACACTCCATTAAACTTCTGATTCAGTGGGTTTCCTCTAGTTGGAACTAACCAACAAGGTCTCCAGCAACTGTTTCAAACACATACATTTTTGTAAACATGTCTTCAAGTGGCCACCTTCTTTCCATGTTTTCCTTTACAATCTCTATTACAGGTTCAGAAAGATATGTATTCCAGTTCGCATTTAGGTTCAGGGAACTGAATTCCACACATTCACAATTAAATGAGAACTGAAATAATTATTTGGCCATCTCCAGCACTGGCAAGGACTAAAATGCCTTGGGGATACCTTCCGATTCTTGTTTCTAGCGTATTAGTATATTATTTTAGTATTTTAGCATTTTGTAGTGTGTTTTATCATTCATTTTTGATTGTACAGTCAAAACTTGGTTCTGTGAGAAATTTGTTCCAGACCTCACTGTGGATTTAAAAAAAACAAAAACCCTAAAACACAGGACCTCAAGTCCTATTGTCCTAATGGCAGCATGACGTGCACCACCACTGGGGACAATGGGCTTGCCATCCATGGATGCTTAAATCAGTGGATGGCAAGCCTATGGATAGTGAGGTCCCACTGTATATGTTCTGCCTTTTGGTAAAAAGGGCATTATAAATAAACATTATTCTTCTATTATATGCTTTTGTATCTTTTGAGACTGCAGTCTATCACTACTTTATAGGATACAGCGCAATCTTAGATAAGTCAAGTCAGAATAGAACTGAGTTCAATAGGTTCACTCCAAGTTAAGTGGATATCCAATTGTTTCCAGCAGGATTTGCTATGAAAATCAGGTATGTATTTGTAATTCAGTAGAGCTAATACAGCAATTCCATTATTTGATATTCTGCAAATTATATGAAGTTCAGAGAGGAACTTTGTTTAAAACGCTTTAGCAGACTGGACAAACATATTAGCTGATTAATTGGCTTCCCCCCACAAAAACAAGCAAAAATATATTACAAGGGCTGCTAATACATTTGTTCTTCAGTCTATTGGCACAAAAGAAAGTTATGCAGCTCAAAATGTAACTTTACCAAAAGGCAGAACATATACAGTGGGATCTCACTATACAGTGGGACCATATTATTTGGTAGGTATGGTGGCTAGAGGATATAACAACAGAATGAAAGATAAAGGGGTTTATTGCATGCACTTTTTGGTCTGTTCTGGGCATGGGGTGGGGACATGCATGAGTGAGGGAAAATGAATTTTATCACACACTAAACTGTGGGCAAGCTGTCACCATGCCATCACCTGACCATCACCCATCCCTGAGCCCCGCCTGATTTTTCTCTGTTGGAAAGCTTCCAGCAGAGGAAAATTGGGTGGCTGAGCCCGGCTCAGGGATGGGTGATAGTTGGGCAAAGGCATGGCGATGGCTTGCCGACAGTTTAGTGTGCGATAAAATCTTTTTTGCCTCACTCACGTATGTCCTCAGCCTATGCCCAGAACAGACCAAAAAGTGCATGAAATAAACCCTGAAGTGAGAGTAATCTATTTCTCTAGAGACAAACAGTGCAGTTCAAATGTTGAGAAAAATGGCATCTCCCTGCTAAGGAAGAACTGATAACAAAAAGAAAACTAGAGTACAAACTGTGAAATTATTTATTTAAAATCCATCATCTACAAATCATGGTGGAAAGCTAGTTTAAACAGTGTTTCAGTGAATCGTAGGCCAGGTTAGTAAAAATTAAGTCCCAATTTTTTTCACAGGATGTCAGTGTGTGGCTTTTCTTGAAAAGGAGTTGCAGTTTAGAAAGGCCTTTAAAATTTGTCTTCAATTCTCATTTTTAACCATAAAGTATATTTAGCCTTTCAGGTAATCTCACCAAACTTACTTGGATTCATTCCCATTCCCCATATACTCTTGAACCCACTCCTTTATTGTCTTCATACACAACTTTTTTTCTCCCCAGTGTCATGACCTGAAAGCACTGCTAATGATTCCTTTACTACAATCTGGCCTTCAGGTAAAATCTGCCTGACATTTTCTTTTCTTTTACATCAAAATATACAAGAACTGAATTGTAGAATATACAGCTGAACTGTAGAACAGTAGAATTGCAGGGGACCACAAGGGTCATTTAATCCAATCCACTACCAGGGCAGAAAGCATAGCTGAAGCATCCTTGTCAGACTGCTGCCCAATATTTGTCTTCATCTTCCAAGACAGCCAGTTCCAGAGACAAACTGTTCTCGCTGCCAATAAGTTCTTAATATTTAGTTGAAATTGCTTTTCTGGTAGTTTAAGTTCACTGGCTTGGGTTTTATCCCTAGAACATCAGAAAACAAGTTTTTTCCTTCCTCTACATGGTGACCCTTCAAATATTTCAAGAAGAAACTCCTTGTTGGGTGCATCTACACTATAGGAATAATGCAATTTGACAACATTTTAAACTGTCATGGTTCCATTCTATGGAATCCATGTATAGTTTTACAAAATCTTTAGCTTTCTCTGCCAAAGTGTGCTGATGCCACACAAAACTATAAATCTCAGGGTTCTTTCGGATGGAGCCATGGCGGTTAAAATAGTGTCGAACTGCATTATTTCTATATGCAGATGCACTGGTAAGTTTAGCATTAGTGTACCTTATATGGCACAAGGAGTTCAGAAGAAAAGAAGGTATGGCCAGTAAGTGGGTCAAACAAGGCCTCTCCTTTCTCTGACCACTGCACTTCAAACACCTTCTGGGAGAATAGGAGGAGACAGGGCAGGACTTTCTGGGTTCATCTGATGCCAATGGCAGACAGTACAGTAGCCTTCCTCATTCCTCCTGGTATGCTCTGGCCCCAACCGTGAGAGAGGGAGAAGCAGGCAGGAGAAGCAGGGAGCCTATGAGTGTGAGGAAGACTGCTGTCTGCCATTGACACAAGAGCTTCCAGCTTCAGGAGTGGGGAAGAGGAACAATCCAGGGTTCTTCCTCCTCTTAACTCCCAAAGCAGAACGCTGTTGTTAGAGCACAGGATAGCAGCCTCCAGCTTCAGGAGTTGGGTGCAGGAGGAAGCTAGGGATTCTGCTTCAGTCAATTTGTTCCAAAATGACACCACTCCAAGCCACAGAAGTGATACCCTGCACCATACTAGTGAAAGATGCAGCTAAAGACTAAATTTGTGTGGGGAAGTGAAGAGCAGGAGACACCATCACATGAAGCAATCAGCTCAGCTGTGTGGTGTTTTAAATGCAATGCTCATCCCCATGATGGTCCTAAAGGTCACTGATTTCCCTTGTGTTCTTTGCATACCAATATTTGAGTGAAAGACCCCCTGCCAACCCCTTTCTCCCTGGACTCACCTGGACCTTTCCAACTCCCCCAGAGGGGACACACCACTCACTTTGGGAATCACTGGGCTAGAAGATGTTCCTTTCTTAAGTCTATAGCTACCGCCATCATATGCACTCTCTAAAATATGAAAATATGCAATCCAAATCTGTTTAGTTTTCCTCATTGAGAAGGTTACAGGTTGTTAGGAAGTTCCTTCAATTACCCCTTTCAACTTGAAACATGGATGGGTGAGTGAGATTTGAACTTTGTTCAGGCAGAACATACAGGTCAGTGAACTACTTTGTGCAATGCGCCATTCAAGAAGTTCTGCATCTCCCTCTCCCCCATAGAAGGAAGCTTTGAAACTCTGAAGCACATGCCCCATCCAATTACTTGCCAAGGGAAAGTGGTTAGTAACAACTGTGGACACCCAGGTAACATCTGTTAAGTTCTGCAGCCAGAAGATGACAGCTGCTATAGCCCTCCCAGATCTCTAGCAACTCATTACTTTATTAGTTGGTCTACTAAAGCGATTGCTGTTTCATAAATTATGGATGTTATTTTATTTTGCTATATGGTCAACATGGCTATCCCTGGATTTGTTTTCTGGATTTGAGGATATTGCAACTATTGGGCTGCATTTGGTGAGTTTTAGCTATACAGCACCTAAAGGTTTTTTTCAGATGCAACCGTACAAAGGTTTCTTGAGAAATTCAGTGTCCTCAGCCTAAGAAAGAGGAGAATAGCCTCACCCAGGACAGAAACATCTTGGATCTCAAGGGAAGTTATTTTTTCTGTTGCTAATGGAATTAAAATTTTATTTCCTGGATTTTAGAACTCTTTGTCTCCCAGAGGTAACATGGCCAAAGAGGGGAGTGGCCTTGCTTGTACTTATAGTGTTAGTCCATCTGAATTGACAAGAAAAACAACATCTTCACAAAAATGTAGGCCTATGACTCTGACACTGTCATTTTTTATCTTCTCCTGTATGACTTGTAAGACTTTTGCCTGGTGAAGAAGACAGTAGAGCTTCAAAAGCTTGTATGATGTATATAGTGCATTTCTGGCCAATAAAGGTATCACTGTTGTATGGATTTCATGGATTTTATGTTATTGTATTTCATTATTCCAGAGACTCTCTAAGGACTCAGGATGGAAATTACAGTTTTCTACTCTCAGCTGCAGATTTCCAATAATGTGCTATCTGATTGCCTCCCACCCTCCTGCAACCAATAAATGGTTGGGGAAGCATGTTCTAGTGCCCCAAAGATGCCTTCGGTGGCAGGAGGCGGACAGCGCTGAAGGAAGTCTTAAATAATTCCTTCTGCACTGTCCAAAAGAGACATATATTTGTGTAACTCCAAGTATGTCCAACAGGATTTTGATCTTAGCCTCTATTTTCTGATTTCAATTAATTAATAGCTTCAATTCAGGGAGCTGAGAAACAGCAAATCACATTAAAATAAAAGAGAAACATTTAAATAAATAGAGCACTTAAGTACATTCCTAAAAGTACTTTGGCTGCCTTACAGGTAAAAATGTAGCTTCCCCTTTTATGGCCAAATCATGGGCTGCATTGAAGAAGAGATCTAAAAGAGTCCAGGTGAAACAGAAATTCACCCAAATGGACAACATTTTTCTTCTTCTCTTTGCTGGATGGAAAAAAAAAAGAAATATGGTGTATATCTCCTAAGAAGATGGGCTGAAATTAACTAAGGTAGTTGTGAATCAATAACCAAGAGTTATACACTTGTGATTGGTTTATATTCATGATTCCAATGAATTCTGTAGTTTAGATAACACGTATACATGTGTGTATATACCTTCAAGTCACCTGTCAACTTATGCCATCCCCATGAATTTTATAGGGTTTTCTTAGGTAAGGAATACTCCGAGGTGGGAGATTATAACACTGGCAAATCGGCCATGCTGAGAACCGGCTGATCCCATTAGGAATTTTTTGAAACTTTGCTAAGATTAGGTGTTATCACACACCTCCATGCTCAGACCAGAGGCACCACGTCCCAATCTTAGCCATCCCAACTTCAATCCATCCTTCTCCCATCCTTCTCCCATCCTTCACAATGGCAGAAGGATGGATCGGGATCAGGATGGCTAAGATCAGGATGCAATGCCTCGGGACTGACCATGGATGTATGCAATAACACCCGATCTTAGAAAATTTTCAAAAATTTCCCAATACGCTCAGCCCTTTTTCAGCACAGCCGATTTGCCAGTGTGATAATCTCAGTGGTTTTGCTGGTTCCTTCCTTTGAAATACATGTAGGGACCATGAAAATTCCCCTCACGTTCACTTATTGGACAGCAGCTGTGAGTGACAGGGATTCCCCTATTGACCAGGAATCAGCTGACTGATCCTTCTACCCTGCAAACAATCTCTAGTGCAGGGGTAATTACAGCAAGGACCTTGCTTGTGACTATTGCATTGATCATGGGCGGAAGGGAAAATGTTAGTCACACGCTTCCTGATTTGACAAGGGAACAGACCACTGTCACTCATAGTGGCTGTTGCCCAGTAGGTGAGGATTGGGGAGATGAGGCTGGGAGAGACTAAGGTGGTTACATAGCTAAGCAAGTGATACAGAACCACCACTATGGTCTTCATTTGCTTTGTTTTTATATAGCCCACCTGAAGAAAGGCACATAGGAGAGTCAGCTTAGATAGTCACTTGTCTTGCAGCACAAGCAAAGCAACTCTGCCACATAGCTATAGCCTTTCAGAACTTGCCACCACTGCAGCTACCACTTCGCTTTTGACAGCAGCATAATTGTGAAGGAAGAGCCAAAATAGTATTGCTGCTACTGTATTTTTATTGCCTGTTGCCAAGTGTGAAGATGATGATTGTTATGCACTGGCCTTTATGGAGTCACAAAACATGAACATTCATTTTGTACTCTGTTTTGTATATGTAAAACTGTTAAACAGTTAGCTTACTGTCAACACATACTGTTGGTTTAAATACATAGTGACACTTCAAAAATGTTCTTGGAATGAATAAAAAATGTGCTGTCTGGTTCAATACACACTCCTAATCATTCCTCTTCATTTGTTGCATCTCTCCTTCTCCTCCTGCCTCCCCCATTCCCTGTGACTGGTTCATCCTCTGTTATTCATTTATTTCACCAGGCTGTGAAAATTTGTTTTCATGTTAGCTGCTTTGTGCTTTGGGGTTTAGCTACCTAATTCTGAAAGTATAGACGTGAGTATGTATCAGACAGGAAGATGTGAGAGAAATTACACAGATAAAACACAATATTGTGCAAGGCACCCTTTAAATCCCAAACACCTGAGAAACCGTTTTTAACCATAACAATAACTGTAATATTAGTAACAAATAAGCAGTAGCAGTGTTGGTAGCAATAATGCGAGTTTAAAAGAGGCATATCAGCCTGACGAAAAGAAGGGCATAAATCTAGATCAGTCTGGATGCCAAGTTCTACACAGCTTTACACAGTGTTTCATTTTAATAGAAATATTTATTTCTTATTATGCATCCATTTCATGAAGGCTTTCTGCTGCTTCCTTCTAATTTACTAAACCTCTTAAGAATATGCACCAATATTCTACATTAATTACTTAGTTACAAAATTATGTAACATCTCTTGACCTGCCCTCTGCCCTCTACCTTAATAACCAGCAACCAGATCAGGTGAAGGAAGTCTGTTCAGCTGGCTATCAGAGCACAAGGAGGATGATAAGCTGGTACCATATTGCTATGATTGTGCAATACGGACACAGCCTCTTTTGCTCACTGCTGCTCACTGCTGCTCAAGAACTGGCCTCATTAGGTCCTCTGTGTGGCAATTTCTTCCACCTATGCTGAGTAACAGCCTTTTCTAGTACACTTCTCAACCAGTGATCCTGACTCCTGGAATTCTCAGACTCTTGTAAGGTGTTCCTTACTTACATCTTCCTGTACTTGTTACATCTCTTCCAGAAATGTGAGATTTCTCAGCATCAAATCCATACCAGTAACAAATCCCTGACCAGAAAATGAAAAGCGCAGTTTAGAGAACTGTAGCTGTGATTCTGTCGGTGACTTGCTCATGGAATCAGCCTACAGTAAGTTCTTCAGGCATTGTACATGGACATATCAAGTAGATGCTTACACAATGTTTCCCCCAGCTGCTGTGACACTGGGTGCAGCTTCCAAACCCAAACAGTCACTGACTGTCCCATGATGGTTGCACTGGACAAGCTCCATCATGCTCTCACTTGGCTGGTGGCCACCACCCTCCTGGATCTCCATGTAAGCACACTTTCAATCCCACAATCATGAAATATGATCTCTGCCTGTGTGTGCAGCTGAAAATTATATGCTTACTGTTAAATTCACATTTCTGAAAAATAAATTGGACTTGGCAGGTAAAGAGAGCGATGGGGAGTTCCCCAATTTTCTAATAGAGTAGGAGATTGGGCAGCATAACCTCAACAGTTTGGATGTCCCATCATCTCATAGAATGGCTCTCAGTGGTGTTGTGAGCCTTTGTAGTAAAGTCCCTCACAGAGCTAAATACCTGTTAAGTGAGGAAAGGAAGATACCTCCACTATATCTGCATACTGCCTTCTTTCCTACTTAGCAGCTGATCTACCCCACAGGATTTAATTCATGTGGCACTGGGGCACTCATCTGTGTTATGATGAGTACTGATATTACTAGAATTCATACCTGAGTCAGGATATGTATTTGTCCTACTTGAATTCTCAGCTGCATCTCATACCATTTCTGTGTCAGGAGAGTCTTCTCCAGCTTGGAATGTTAAAGAATTCAAAGCACGTGTGTCTTCTGTGTTGAGGCAGAATTTCTTTCATGGTACTCTATTCCTTTTGTCTTGATGGGACTTCCATCGGGTGCTTGGAACTACATGATGAAACTACTTGATCAGTTTAATGCAACACTGAGGTTGTGGATTTTATTAGCAGTTTACCCAAGAGACAGTGGCTGGCATTCAGTTAATAGTTATAGATTCATAACCTAGCATTACAGATCCATAACTATTCTGTATTCAGTAAGGTTACATAGTTTTACTGTAAAAACCACACAAATGCCCCCACCTCAGTCCACCTTCACATCCAACCGCCAGATTGGGAAGTCTGTCCCAAGGATGGCACAATGAGGGTGGAGTTTCCATCCTCCTCCCACTAGCAAGTGATGCTGGGACAAGGACTTGTGACAAAAGTCTTGCTTCTGATTGTTGCAGTTTCACTCAGGCAAATTGGAAATGCCATCCTCCTTGTGCCCTGATGGCCAGCTGAACAGACTTTCTTCCCCTGATCTTTCCTTCTAAGGAATTCTTGGATCTGTAATTTGGGGAAGTATTTAAAATTCTCTGCTAGCACAGCAGTCCTACAGAGAACTCTAAGCATCTCACCAAACTACAAAACCTTGAATTTCATGGAATGGAGACATGGTGATAAAAATTGGTCTCAAACTGCTATAATTGTGGATACACCCAGATTATGTGTTACATTCAGATAGATGCCAATGGGAAATGGCACTTGTCCATTGATGAGTGGTTCACAGCAGCTAATTTGTGTGTATTGTCTCATTGACTTGTTACCTGAGGCTACCTCTGACCTCAGAAAAGCAAGCAGCAGGCAGGCAGGCAGGAAGGAAGGAAGGAAGGAAGGGAAGACAAGAATTGAAATCTTAATTAAATCCACAACTACTCAAATGCTGCAATCTGGAAAGTTACAGGCCTGTACACAGTTCTTCAGAGTTCTGTAATAGGACTGGGCATGACCTTATATGATTTAGAAACATGGGCACAAATAAGCAAGGAGGAAAAACAGTGCTTATTAGAAGAAATTTTTCCTAAAGTACTGCCCAGAAATATTATCACCTTGACCTTTTTCATATAAGGTCTCAAGCTCCTCCAAAGCATATCTGACTCAACAGGCACGATGCCCTGCTAATTCTTCAGATTTAAGTATCCTGAAGTAGTTCATGGGAGGGAAAAATCTTAAATATGGGTGTGTATATTACAGCTGACCATTTAAAAAAGAACCTATTTACATGTTTATTTGCATTATTTATATTACCCCCCGCCCCACCAAATAAGAAATTATTTTGGTGGATTAAAGAATGATGGTAACAAAAATACATTAAAACATCCTCTAAACCACAAATTAATATCAAAAGCAGATAAAAACAAATGGAGACAACAGCAATAATATCAACACAGCCAAAATGTTAAAAGCTACAAGAAAAGCTCAGAAAAAAGAAGGGTTTTTTTTGCCTGGCTCCAAAAAGACATGAAAGAAGGCACTATGTGGGCCTCTCTGAGGAGAGCATTACAAAATGATGGGCCACCACTAAAAAGGTCTTTTTTCACCTATAGCCACCTGTCATATCTCACTTTGCAAGAATATTTAAAGAACAAACTCACATAAAGATTTCCAGGTCTAGGTCAGAACAGGGAAGAAAATAGGATTCCCCATCTTCTTCATATAGTTATAAATGGGAGCTGGGAATTTTGGATGGGAAATTCTCAGTGAACTGTAGTAGCTATCCGTAAAGTATTGCCTTTGAGCAATGAAATCTATAGGGCTTTCTAGATTGGCAGGAAAGTGTGACATGAAGTTGCCTTTTCCTTACTGCTTAGCAGCTGCACCACAACTTTTAGATGGAGCTGCGCTGTTCCGCAGTTTTTAAAAAAGAATCTGGGAAAACCAGCACCTTTTTAAAGGCGCTTCTTCTCCCCTAAAACACACACACACAAAAAAGCATTTTCATGGCACATTTTCCCTTTTTCTCATCTAAAGGCTAGAGTTTCATGCAGCCATGAACACACTTCTTTTTGCCAATCTAGAAAGCCCCTATGTAGTGTGAAAGAGGAGCTTTTGACACATGGCAGGGCTAAAAAGTGTGCACTGGGCCAAAATTAAATTTAAAAAAACAAAAATAGTTGAGAGATCATTTATCAGGAGTAGTTGAAGGCTTTAGGTAATACAAAAGTATGAACATGGGGTGTATAGGTAGCTAGAACAAATTAACTTATCTGCTGATTCCGACACATAATAATACAACTTTGATAAGGGACTGAACCTTTGTTTAGTGGAGTCTTATTACTGCATTAAGCTGAGATCCAATCCAGTGGGGAGAGTTTAACTTTCGTACTTCCCAGGAGGTCTGGAAGGTGATGTCTGCCAGTTAGGTGATGGTATGAAGTTGCTGTCTTGGTGCGCTCCTGTGGCCAGTCAATGCTGTGTTGGTGAGAGCAGCACCTGGGCATTCCTGGGCTACCAGTGCATTGCCTGAGAAAAATCCATTGTGTAAAGAGGTACTGGACACCTTCATGTGCAGTTTCAGAAAATGCCATTATGTGTATAACCCTGGATTATAGTAGCCTGTCACCAAGTACATTCCGGCCTTAGTACTTTATCACAAGGTTATTAATTTCTAAGTACCAAAAGCAACAGGAAGCATTGTATACATCTATTTCATTTTTGTTGTATCTAGAAAACACCAGTTTTGGAATCCTAGCCTCTAACATGATGAACAGCGTTTCACAAACTATTGAGCCTTTATGTGTATCACATCTAACATTGGTCTAATAAATTGGGAGGGGGGGGAATTGATTCTTCATTTCAGGTTTACTTACACTTTGGTGGAATATTGAATTGCAAATATTAAATGTTGTAACCACAAGAATACGTACTGTCAGGAAACCTAGCCAGATTTATTTTATTCAGTCATTCATTCCTTTAAGAAAATATATAACATTAGAAAGTGTGTGTGTGTGTGTGTGTGTGTGTGTGTCTGTCAGAGAGAGAGAGAAAGAGAGAGAGAGAGAATACAAAAAGATTGGCTTAGAATAATCCTAAAATGAGGTTCAGAGTGTTAGAGTAGTAGCCTGTCAAACACCTTTTACTACCAAGAGTTCCTTCTTAATGTTACTTGGTAAACTAAATGATACTTGATTATGCATTATGACTCAGGGACAAGCGTGTCCATTGTACCAAAGGAGCCCCAGATTCTGTTATAATTCCAAATCCAGTGTAAAGAGTGGATGATGAAAATGCAGTCCTGAATAATCTCAGCTCCTGTTTTCAGCATTCCACTCTCAAGGTCATCAGACTGCTTCAAAACCCTCCTCACATCATAGCCACAGTCACTGGCCAGGCAATGGTAACACTGAATGTTATAGTTCCCCTGTGCTCTGACATATGCATCTATAGTTTCAAACACTAACGAGGTATAATATCCCTCCTAAACAGATCAGAGATTCAGGTGCTGCAGGTCCAATATCTAAAGAAGGATCCAAGTGAGAGAATGTTCTTTAGAAATGGCTGAAAAATTTGTTTAGTTTGGTAGGTGGGTTGGTTAGAATTAGAGAAATGAGTCAGAAAGAAGTTGTTGATTTTTTTAAAAAAATCTGGAAGTGGAAGTAACGAAAAATGACAGATTTGCCCAGGAATTGGGGTACTTAGTTCTTCAAAAATCTGAAGCCATATATATTTACTTATGTTTGTGGTACAAAAAAATTGGAGTCGTCACCTTTTTATTCAGATAGGATCCTTACCTTAAGTAGCTACGTGAGAGACAAGACAGTACAGTTTGCTCCACCCTGGGAATAGTTGTACCAGCTGAAGCTGGCTTTTATTGGTGAGAATTTTGTTCAGTTCCTTTTTGATAAGAACATACAAAATTTTGCAAATTTCTTCATAAACTGAACATAAATTACTTGGGTTTTGAGAAAATAATGCAGATAGGTTTGGTAACAGAGATTATCCAACAGACTATTGTTTTAGAGTAATAGAATAATAGAACCATAGAGGTGGAAGAGATCACAAGGGCCATCCAGCCCTGTACTCTGCCATGCAGGAACACACAGTACAAGCACTTTTGACAGATGAACATCCAGCCTCTATTTAAAAACCTCCATAGCAGAAGACTCCAGCACACTCTGAGGTAGGGTATTCCACTATCAAATAGCTCTTACCAAAAGGAATGTTCTTCCTAATGTTTAGGTGGAATCTTTTTTTCCTGTAGTTTGAATCCATTGCTTCATGCCCTGGAGCAGGAGAAAACAATTTTGCTCTGTCTTCAATATGGCATCCCTTCAAGTCTTTAAAAACAGCAGTCATGTCACCTCTTAACCTTCTCTTCCCTGGACTAAATACATCTAGCTCCGTAAGCCACCACTCATGTCACCATTACAAGAATTATGCCAAAGAATAAAGCCCATGAGATGACTAAACTGAAACGGTCATATTTTGGCCATATGATGAGAAAACATGACACCCTAGAAAAGACAATAATGCTTGATAAGGCAGAAGGCAATAGGAGAAGAAGACGACCACATTCCAGATGGTTAGAATCACCCAAGGAAGCCATGATCCTGAATTTTCAAGTCCTGAGCAGGGTTGTTAATTATTATTATTATTATTATTATTATTAGGATGATTTAGAGGTCTCTCATTCATGGGTCGCCATATATCACCTTAATGGTAATTAACAACAACAATAAAATCCTTGACAATTTTGATATTTCCCAGCAGAGTTATGAATTTAGAAATAAACTGATGAAGGAAAAGAATCCCCAAGAATGGAGCCGTTTGCTGGGAATATTTTGTTGATACAGAAAGGGTGAAGCATTCTCATTGTATCTTACATGAATATATATTGGCTAAGATAGTATCTATTTCTACCCTAAACAATCCTTTTATTGGACTTCCAACCTTCTCAGGTGCCTTTGCAAATTTTAGTCTTGACACCACAAGCCAGGCCCAATAAATATGTAATAACACTGCATAATAAAACTGCTTTCTGGTTCCCTTTCTATTTGTACAAGAAACTTCATTTGACCTTTTCGACATAAAAACCATCCTTCCTGACTTTATCATTCCCAGTTTGTAGGTGTTAAATAAAACCACCAAACTTCTCTGTATAAATCATTAGAATGGGGAACACCTGAACAAATAAGTCTACTGGGGAATGATATATTATATTACAAAAGAAAGTAAATCTGGCCTTTACTTTTGCCTTTGGGAGAGCATCCATAATAGAAATAGAAATACAGAGTTAAAATTGGAAGAGCAGAATAAGTTATTATTGACATGTTATTTTCAGAGTCAACACTCTGACAACAATGTGCCTATGAATCCTTGTGGTCGCTCTGAAAATGTTACATTTATGCTTGCCCTTCAAGCCTGGAGGAAGGGGGAATGGAAGCATGTGACAGCTTGTAGAGGGAGAGATGGGTGCTCTTAAAATTTCATACATTTTCACTTAGGAATGAATGAGCTCAGATCCTGTGATGTTATGGACTTTTGAAAAAAGAAAAGGTTATTGTGTTTATTGAGAAATTAAGCTAAATATGGTTATGCGTGTGAGTTATAGTATATGTAGTAAGGTAAGGATCTTTTGGGAGGGAGTAGAAGTATGGACTGTTGAGTTTAACTGTTGATTGGCAGAATGTTTGGATGGAATGTTAAAAAGGCAAGTGTTTGGGATAACAAAAAAGAAAGAAACACAACAGCACTCACCTCCTGTAAACAACAGAACCAAGAGGGTGGGGCTACGTTCAAAACTGTGTTGTGGTCAAAAAATACCAGAGGGTCTTATTATCCATGGGCTTGCCATCCATGGATTTGAGCATCAGTGGCCAGCAAGGCCCCGTCGCCCCCAATGTCAGCGTGTGTACACAGTTGCACCACCATTAGAAACAGCCCCGTCAGCCCCAATGGCAGTACATGCATGTGGCCACACCACCATCAGGGACAATAGGACTTCAGGTTAACCCCCATTGTTTGGGGACAATGGGGGATTACTTGACGTCCCATTGTCCTGAATGACAGTTCAGCTGCATGCACGCACACCACTGGGAACAACAGGATGAGGTCCTGTGGTTTTTGGTATCTGTGGGGGAAGGTTCCAGAATGGATTCCCCGCAGATATCAAAGTCCCCATTGTAAACATGAACTATATAGTATCAAAGGAATACTATATAACAATATGCAAATATATATGTACAAAGGATTTTATATATTATAAATAACATACTAAAGTAAGTAGTGTAGAATGACATCTACAACACATATAGAGATATGTGTAATGCACTGTCAGGAAAAAAAGAGAAAAGGGGGGATTAGATTCAGGGCAGTTAGTTAAATTCAGATAGGCTTAGAAGAGACCCATTGAAGTACTGGGAGACACTGTTTTCCAAAGTCCAGTTATTACAATTACCCCAATAATAAGGCATTTAAAACCTCAGTTAAATCGGTTTTATCTTTGTTAAAGCTGGACAAATGGAATATTTGAATTTAAGAAAACATTTTTTTGCATGTACAGTAATTATGAATGGTAACATTCCCCTATTCCACTAATTATATGTTCTATACCATGGCTCCCAACATTGTATTCCCAGATATTGTTGGATTTCAGTTCTTAAAAGCTCCAGCCAACATGGCTGTTGGTCGAGGATTCCAAAAACTGTAATCCATGGGTTTAAAATCTGTAATCTGGAGGTGAATAGACAACAGAGGAAAAGAATGGAGTGAAAGGAGATAAACAGGAGAAAGATATGCCTTATTTCAGTTAAGCATTCTTGGGCATTCACACCATGGGGAACAAATGAAGTTGTGCAGGAGAATTATGTAAAATGAATGAGAGCCAACTGTGAATCTCCCATCTGCAATTTAGCTTGGAAAAATGGGTATTATAATACAATGCCTGTTCCCTGCTGAGTTGTATAAAACATAGTTATGATGTGATCTCAGTCCAAATGAATTACAACCTATAATAAGTGGGATAATCCAGCATGGGGAAGAAGAAGGTCAACTAAGGGAGAGTTAGATGGTAGTGGAAAAGTCAGTATGATGAAGGGGAAGGTTAAAACTTCATATTAAGGGAATTAAAGAGGGACTTGAGGCTGGACAGACAAATTCCTCAGTGAAGACAGTAAATGTCAAACACATGTGCATGGTTCTGTCATGATGATATTACAGTATGATGATACAGCATTATGATAACATGCTGATTTATTGAGAGAGTGTTTCTAATCACTTTGGAATCCAAGCCTAGAAAATGATGGGAGGGAGCAAATGGCCAGAAGTAAGAAGGACTGTGGCTTTATGACTCTACTCTTCTTGCAGCTGATCTGGGCTGAAAACAAGAGATGCTTTCCTTCCTTAAGTGCAACTGAATGATAATACCAGAAGGGGAAGAGGGAAAAATGAAAGGTTACTTTGATCTGGATCAAAGGCTGGAGATTGCAGTTGGGGAGGGGGGCTGGATGATGGGAATTCTTATGTTAAGGTCCAAGAGGGAAAAGCTTCAGTTCTGACAAAAACCCTGGATAAGGGACTACTGTCTCAATACATGGAATAAAAGTCTTTCTTATTCTGTCACAACGAGATGTTTTCCTGGTTACTGGGAACTGAGTTTGCTAGTCTTGACAGGAAGGAAGTCCAGGAAGGGAAAGGAATTACAGAGGCAATGGGAGACAACAGCACTCTGATTTCTGCTGAGCAGAGGGAACAAGAAAGGACGACAGTAGAATAATGGAGTACAGAACAGGGAGGTAAAGAATTTTTATAAAAATAGTATAATATGGGCCATGACAGGGAGCAATAATATAAAGATGGGAAGGGGAATATGAAACCTTCCAGATATTGTCAGACTGCAGCTGCCAGCAACCATTAGTACTGGCTGTGCTGTCTATGACTCAGAGTTGCAATCCAGTAACATCTGGAGAATCAAAACTGACTACTCCTGCCTTAAAGAGAGGAGTTGCTGTACTGTTTTTATATCAATTTATTGATTATTCCTAAGGATTGGCTTAGGAACTCAGAATTCAAGATTTCAAGAAATTGATGAAACATAACATAAATATCTGCTTGGCCCTTATGAAATATACATAGATCCATAACAAAGTTCTTTAGAAATATACATAGATTCATAACAAATTTCTATAGAAACTAGCCTAAATGCACTGACATTGACAATGATTTATTTTTAGAGCAAGCATTAGCTCAGAGGCAGCACAGAGACTTGATAGTATGAAGTCCCTGGTCTGATTCCTAGAATTTTTTGCTAATGGGTTTCAAGGAAGAGAGACTGATCTGTGACCCAGAAGAACTCCCATGATTGACAGTACTTGACATGTTAGAACATTGATCTGATTCTGTGTAAAAGCTGCCCCTGTACTTCAGTAAACATTAAAATAACTCTAGAAAATTCCCTAAATAAAAACAAATGAATAAAAAGAAACTTGCAAGAGGATTTTTTTTCCCAGAAGGGTCAATCAGAGTTTTTCATACTCCTTGGCACGACATCTCTTTCTTATAAAGTTAAAAAAAAAAAGGTCAGCTCTAAAGAACATGCCATTTATATTTTTGGAGTACAACTCCCAGAATCACTTGGCTATCATGGCTAATCCACCCCTGTCTCCCCATTATGTGGGGGATTCTATGGGATGCAGTCTAAAAGAGTAACTTTTGCAAGTTCTGTAACATACTGTACCATATCTTGTTCTTGTTGCTTGACAATCACAATGCCAGTGCTGAAGCATGTGTCACAGTAATTCACATAGAAATGGTCTGCTTTGTAACAAATACACCAGTGGCATCAATAGGGTTAGTTCATGGTATCAGCCCCTTAGCCACACTCCTTGCTAGCCAGAAGGTGGGGAGTAGCCATCATGGGAACTGGGGAACCCACAGACAAGCAAGCAATGCCACACAATGCACCCAACCCACCACCAATGCTTGGCTTCTCCATGTGCAAGAATGCATGCCAGGCCTCAGAGAACACCCTCCCATCGTCTCCTCCCCATTCCTGACTTGCAGGGACACAACTGCTCAACGAGTGCTGCCCTTGGGGATACATGGCTGGCCCAGCTAGCGCAAGGAAGGTGGGTATGCCAGATTCTCTTCCTCTTCTCCTTATCCTGAGCAAAAACATTTACACTAAAATCTGGTGGAACAAAGGGAGTGGAGGTCAGCATAGAAGTCCCTCAGCATTGTCCACAGACTCTGCCACTGCTGTGCCTGACAACCAGGATGAGGACAACCAGGATGAGGTGACCTTGAGGTACCAGGGGCACTATCGTTGCCTCCCCGGCAATGGCACCCCCTGTAATGCACCCCCTGCACCCTGCTAGTGTAATTAATATAAAGTCCCCATGAAGGGAGTAAGAAGTCAAATCAACCATAGGCGACATGACTTCTACTCAACCATGCCCACTTTCCTTGATAATAATAATAATAATAATAATAATAATAATAATATTTATTTATATCCTGCCCCTCTGGGTGAGCAATTGGGGCGGGGTACAACATATAAAATACAGATACAATTAAAATATAGCAACCCAATCCCTCCTCCCACCCATTAAGATAAAATTAAACTGAGGTAAGATTAAAAACAGTAGATAAAACCATAGAACATTAATGTGGCTCTCATTAAAATGATAGGCGGCCTCGAAGTGACTAATGTCTCTGAGGATGAGTCTAGATGGACAATAGCGGTATAGATTTAATCATTGTTGGGGAAGGCCTGCCGGAAGAGATGCGTCTTGACAGATCTCTTGAAATTGTCCAAAGTTGTAATAAGGCGCATCTCATCCGGCAGGCCATTCCACAGCCTGGGACCGACAGTGGAAAAGGCCCTCTGGGAGGTCTGCGCCATCCTAGTTTTCTTAGGCTGTAGCAGATTCCTACCAGAGGATCAGAGTGTGCGAGGGGGCTCGTATGGGAGAGTTTTGTTTTTACACTCTATATGTAAAGCCCTATGTATGTTAATCTTGGCTCAAAGTCTGGCAAAAACTTTGTATTATTGCTCTATTTGAAAGTCAGAAATGATCCACATCTATATGGAGACAAACCTTTCAAATCTTTCTTCCACCTGAGAAATGTCAATTGGTAATATGTCAATTCTCTTTCAACGTAGTACAAAATTATCAAATTCATTTTATTGAGGATAAGGGAGGACTGGGGAAAAGGTGAATGCTCTGTTTATCTTTCCAAAATGCCAAAGAAAAAGCCATCATCATTTCTCTATTTTATATAAAAGAATTCACAAGAGAAATCTAATCATGAGGGCCTCTTTTTTCTCTTTGCTGCATATATATGGCTATTTCTTTATATGTTCACTAGAAAAGAGTTCACTGAGGATGAAATAAGAGATGCTGAGCTGTTTGTATACCATGTAGCCTGCAGCATTCTTGTTTTTCTATAAAACACAGGCAGACATGATGAGGGTCATATGGGGAAGCAGCACATTGGGGTGGTGATGGTTTATCTCAGCACCTCTCCAACATAATCTGACCAAAATGCACCACTCCTCCACATGTTACTTGTTATTGTTAACCATTCTTGGGTCAATCTTGACCCATAGCAACTCTGTAAATGAGACATCTCCAAGACTCCCTGTCCTCCACTGCCCTGCTTAGTTCTTGTAAACTCATACCCATGACCTCTTTAATAGAGTCCATCCATCCAGCATGCAACTTTCCTCCCCTTTTACTGCCCTCCACTTTTCCTAACATTATTGTTTTTTCAGCTGAGTTGTGCCTTCTTATGATGTGGCCAAAATATGGTTTGATCTGTTCTAGGTCCCACTTGTTTGTCTTTTTGGCTGCCAATGGACTCCTCAGCACTCTTCTCCAGCACCATATCACAAATGAATTGATTTTCTTCCTACCCACTTTCTTAATCGTCCAGTACTTAATTTGTACAATTCTAACTTTCATGTCCAGTTGCATATCTTCACATTTTAGGATCTTCTCTAGTTCTTTCACAGCTGTTCTCCCCATATTTAGTCTTCTTATTATCTTGACTACAGTCCACACTTTGATCAATGTTTGATCCCAGGTATGAGAACTCTTTTGCTATTTCTATTTTCTCATTGTCTAGGTTGAGTTTGTGTAAATTCTCCATGGTCTTTATTTTTGTTTTATGTTCAACAATAAGCCCAACTTTGCATTTTCTTCCTTTATCTTCCTTAGTAGTTGCTCTACGTCTGTGATGTGTTCACCTAGGAAACCACATGCTGCTAGGAGTCATAATTCCCATTATCATTAATGTGAGTTTGTCTCTCTTGTTCTCATCCTCTCCTTTTTCAAACTAAAACTCCATCAGCATGGGGAGGTCCAGTGATTTTTGTTCTGAGGTGGTGATGAAATATAGCATCAGGTATCCTCTCCTTACCTGCTGATTTCCCAGTAATTGCTACCATTCCTCTGCCACTATTAAAAGAAAAACAAGTGAGGCTGCATGTGAACTATTCAGCTAATATCTCAGTGGGCCCAAAGGCTGGTTTATCTGCAGGACAAGCTGAATGCCACTTACTGTGGATATGTGCTGGTAACATTCTAGACATTTCAAAATATTCCAAAGGCTGCATTTTTATTACCTGGCATAACTAGGCTGATGTCACACTTTCCAACATTTCACAGATGAAAAGTAGGATATATGTAGCCAAGTAATGTCAGAGTGTGATCAAGATGGCAAAACTTATGAATGAAGAGGATAAAAGCCAGGAGAGGCTGCAGCAGCTTGCTTTTGCCTGAGCCTACTGAGAAGGGCAAGACTCCTCTCCTCTCCTCTCCTACCTTCTGGGTTGTGTACAAAGTATCTTTGTACTCTGAACTCAGTTTGAAGCAACTGATGTAAAATGAAGACAAGAGGGAAAATGACAGTCTTACGCGTAGATACTGAGAACTGCCAGGATGGCAAGTTACTATTTTAATTATATGTTTTCACTCCATTATGATAAATCCTATTGCTTTATAATTCAATAGGTGGCAGCTGGTTGTGACACAGTGATATACTGTATAATTGGGTGGATCCCATACGAACTAGACACCAATTTAGCCAAGCTAGATTCTCCAAAGGACCATAGATGTATTGCATAAGATGAAATGTTCTAGCCTGACATCTTCAGGGAAAGTGTTTAAGAAGATTTTTTTTTTTTTTTTAAAAAAGGAGCATTTCATCAGGTGAGCTTCCTCCTCCTGATCATTTGTTGCAGTGACAGAGGAAAGGAAACAGACAGTAGTGTCCAGGGGGGGGGGAGCACACTGGGTGACACCCAAGGATGGGGTAACACCCCAGAAGGGGGGGTAACACTCAAGCACTCCTTGAGCTGGCATGGGCACTCCTCAGGGCTGTGTGTGTGCCATTTTGGCCCAAGTGGCTGTCCCTCGGGGCCATGTGAGTGCTGTTTTGGCTAATGCGGGTGCCATTTCAACCTGTGTGGGTGCTGTTTCAGGCCACGTGGGCACTTCTCCAGCCTGTGCAGGTGCTCTAGAGGCTGTGCGGGCACTCCTCCGACCTGTGCAGGAGCCTCTAGGGGACACGCGGGCACCTTCGGCCTGCGTGGGCACTCCTCTGGCCTTGGAAATAGGAAGTCCCAGTGCCAGAGCTCTGGGACAAGACCAGAAGTCCCACCCCCAGGAAGTCCCACCCTCTGCACCAGGTGTCAGCCAGTGCGGGACTGCCACTGGAAACAGGCAGGCAGGCTGTCAACTAGTGCAGCTGTATTCAGACTGGAAGGTCAGCCCCATTTGCTCAGTGAGCCAGCCAGGCAATCATGGGGAGGTGGTCTGTTGAATCTTTATCTCCCCTTCCTCCCTCCCAAATGTACATGAGCCTCTCCAAGATTATTCAGATAGTGGAAATAATCCACGTAGAATCTAGATTGGACCTTTGTTGTTCACATGCATTTCAAATGCATCCGATTAAGATTTTTATCCCACTTAACCTGGGATAATTGATGTCAGGTTTACTTCTGAGTTTTTCGAAAATATTTGCATTCTCGGCTGTATGAATAACTGATGTGAACAGACCCGGGAGAACAGAGATAAATATCTACATGCTTTCAATGTGCTTTGAATACACTTGTATCATTGACTCAATCTTTATTTGAATGCTGACATCTGTGAGCAACCAAAGTCACAGAGATGTGCATAGATGTGGTTTCATAATGTGAATAACAAACCCGGAATGCATGAGTGAGATTAGCTGCATAGTTGCACTACAAACAACAATGTGTGAACGACCCCTCAGTCACAAGCACCCTACCATACAGGGGAAATTATAATATCTGTGATGCCATCTACCAAATTCTTGAAAAGACTAACCATATATGATATTTTAAAAGATTTCTCTGCCCTGCCTCCCACCCACCCACTTTGGTGTCTCATATGTGTGGCTGATCACTGAGGTTACTCACAAGTATATTTTTCTTAATGTTTTGTTTTCGCAGAACATTTAGTCTGAATGAGTATGAATATCAGTCTTCTGCAGAAACCAGAGTGAGGATGAGCAGGAGTGAAGCAGGTTGGCATCATGCTCTATTCCCATTACACTATGCCACTGATACTGAATAGTCTCCATACTTCCCCCCTTCCTAGCACGCTGTTTCACACTGGTCAGATCATTTCATTAATCTGTCTTCCATTATGCATAAGCCTCTCTCATAAGGGGCTACAACTAATTCATAAGACATTACAGCATATGAGTAATTTAAAATTATCATTGGCAATGTAAATCATCTCACATGCAACTTTGAATTTTTATAGCCTATCTTTTTTAGATCATTTTGGCACAAGTTTGTTGCCATAACAGAAGTTTTAAACCATGCTTCATCCTAATAGATATGAGGGTAGTAAAGGTTTTGGCACTTTAACAAATATAAATAATACTTGGTTCTGCAAAAGAACCAGTGTTGTATAGTAGGCACACTATTAAGTTTGGATGGGGAATACCTTGAGTAAATCACTGCCATTTAGCTTAACCCATCTCACAAGTTAAACTAGAATGCCATACTGAGCTACTTGAGGGAAAATAAGACTTTTAAAAAAAAATCAATAGGTGAAATATAAGCATTGTTATCTTCCCACAACATGAAGCAAACCAAGTAGGGATACAGATTGCAGACAAAATACTTCTGTCTTCTCAAATAAGTCACCTTTTCCTTGGTCTGATTATTATTTGTTCACACACACACACACACACACACCAATAATATGAATACTCAAGACATCAATAAATCAATACAATTAAGGGAGGAGAAGGTGAAGGACATGATGTTCGCTGAACCTCTGGGCTTGACAAGTTGTGTCAGCAAGTGGCAAGAAGTATACCCTTTTCAGTCTACTTGCCTGGAAAGGGGGGGGGGGGGGAGAAAAACCTGATAATGTTGTTTTTAAAAAGAAGACAAGATAAGGAAAAGTGTTGTGACTAAGGGCTACCTAGGCTGCTTTGTCTAAATCATGGCTCAGCTATTTAGATAAAGCTGGAGGGCAAAAAGAAGTTGGTGAAAGCACCTCCTGCTGGTCATTCCCCCAAATTATTGGGGAAATATCAATGTCATCTAATATTAACAATACCAGATGTCACAAATTGTCAACACTGACTGGTGTACATATCAACAATCTCCAGTCTCACATTTTTGGTTGAATGTCTGCATTGTCCACTTTGGAATTTATATAGCAACATATATGGTCTTACTAATGAACATTTTAATATGATTATTATCTGTCTTTAGAGCATGAGCTTTCATCAGCCTTTCCTGATTAGTGTTCTCTGTATTTAAGTAGTCATTGTGTTGCTAATGTGTCTGACCTTGGATTGGAAGTAAACTAGAGACACACAGAGAGAGCAAACCCATGTAGGAAGAGTAGTTATGTATTCTGAGTGCACTTTGCCTGAAAGGGGGGTCTTGAGAAAACATGATATGCATGCCAAGACAAAGGTTTCCTGACTTATTTATGAGAGAAGGAGTATACAGATTTGCTGAAGGGGAGAAAAGGGGGAGGGATCTTTTAACATACCTTGTCGGTGTAAACGAAGAAGAGAATCACCACGGTGAGCTCCAGCACAAATATAATTAACAGCATGATAAAAAACTGTCAAGAGAAGAGGGATGGGAAGAAACAAAAGCCCAGAAACATCAAAAATCTGTTTCATCTTCCTGATGCTGTACAACAGTTGCATCTTCCACAAAGATGTAAATATGCACCTGGATGATACCATTTACCATTTACCATGCAGTTGGGGGCTCATGTTCGCCCATACCAAAGTAATAAAATAAACAATACACATAATAAAATAATACATCAGAAAATTGTCTGTACTATTCATGTCCAATTTTTATTTTGGAGGAGATGTTTCTGGATGGGCGTGTAATTAAGGGATGTGAGTCCCATCTGTAGTCTGATATGATATAATGCAGTTGACCTCAGGAAGAGACATGCCCAAGACAGACAATATTTATTGTCATTCTCACTTAGTCTAGTCGGAAATGTACATGTGGAAAGAGGCCAAAAAACTAAAGAGGAAAACTAAGGTACCAAATATAGAAATTACTTGTACAGCCACAGCTAAGAGAGATGTTTATATCTAGAACATTAAGAAGTCATATTGAATAACTCCAAAGATTCATCTGTTGAAGTACAGTCTGTCCTCGCCTTACGCAGGGAATCCACTCTGGACTCCCCCCTCCCCCCCCCCCACATAAGGCAAATTGAACATATGTTCAAGCCCCATTTGTTTAAATAAGGTGTGCCCCCACAGCATGCGGTGCAGTGTGTGCCACAGGCATGTGCCCCACTCACCATATTTGGGCTTGCATCCACGCAACCTCAAGTACACATATTGCATAGGCCCACTGTATTCTGCTTCTACATTAGCCACATAGATGGTCATGTTGACACCTCTGATACTGGAAGTGATATATAGCCAATCACGACTAGCACCTATTGGTCTTTACTTTTCCAAATTTGCCCCCTTTGAAAGCCACACATGTTAGTGGTCATCAGCATCTTGAAGCACCAAGTTCCATAGCTTAACAATTTGCTTTACTTTCTTTGACATGTCCCAGATCTCCCACCATTCATCTTCTTTGATTAATCCTACATTCTAATATTATAAGTGAGGGAGACATAGTTCTCTGATCCACTTTCTCAATAGTATGCACAATTATTGTACATCTTTGCATGTCTTCCTTTGCTGTCAAGGTAAAAAGCCCCAAATGCTGTGACCTTTGCTCCCAGATGAACTGTTCCTGCCTCATGACTATCTGCCTCCCTGGTTATTTGTTCTTTTCTGCACCTTGCCCACTGGTAAAATATTTTTTGTAAAAAAATGATTTCCTGAACTATATACAGCATCCTGAACATGGTTGCACTGCAGAATTATATAAGGACATTAAAAAGGACATTAAAAAGAAAAGGTAAAGGTTCCCTCTTTGACAAGGTTGTCAAATCGTGTCTGACTGTAAGGGGCAGTACTCATCTCTGTTACTATGCCAAAGAGACAGCATTGTCCAAATTTCAGTTTGGGCTATTTTGGGGTCCAAGAAGCAAACAAGAAGCTTCCTGTCCTTTTTCAGCTCATCTTTTTTCAATGGTAACAATCCCCAGGACAAGGGCAGCAATGAGGTATGGAAGAAATTAAAAGAAATGTTTCAGACTCTAGATAAAGCTTCCCTTCAGGGACACATGTTCACCTCTCTGACCTACAGAGAAGACAATGCTCAAAATCAGAGATTGACAAAGGATTTTTTTTCCCCTAGTAGATGGTTTCCAACTGTAAATCTGCTCAAAGGCTTCCTGTGGTAAGCTTTCTGAAGACTGCATTTATGAGCTTCCTGACAGTAAGACTCCCATCTCTGTGTAGATAAGAAGGGACAGTTGCTATCTGTCTTGTTTGATTTATATTAATGATTTATAATATATTATTTTAATATATTACATTATATTTCAGTATAATGATTTATATTGAAATATAATATATTGCTATATATGTATATAAGCTGAGTATCTCTTATCCAAAATGCTTAGGACCAGAAGTGTTTTGGATTTTGGAGTTTTTCAGATGTTGGAATATTGGCATTTACATAATGAAATATCTTGGAGATGGGATCCAAGTCTAAACATGACATTCATTTGTGTTTCATATATCCTTTATACACATAGCCTGAAAATAATTTTATATACAATATTTTAAAATACTTTTGTGCATGAAATAAAGTTTGTATACACTGAACCATCAAAAGGCAAAAGGTGTCATGATCTCAGCTGACAATGTGAATGAAATGAAATTCCACACAGAGAAATGTAAGATTTTGCACTTAGGGCAGAAAAATGAAATGCACAGATATTGAATGGGGGACACCTGGCTGATCAAGACCATGTGTGAAAGGGATCTAGGAGTCCAAGTAGACCACAAGTTGAACATTTGTCAACAGTGTGATGTGACAGCTAAAAAAAGGTAATGCAATTCTAGGCTGCATCAATAGAAGTATAGTGCCTAGATCAAGGGAAGTAATAGTGCCACCCTACTTTGCTTTGGTCAGGTCCCACCTGGAATACTGTGTCCAGTTCTGGGCACCACAAATAAAAAAGGATGTAGAGAAACTGGAGCATGTCCAAAGGAGGGCGACTAAAATGCTGAAGGGTCTGGAAACCATGCCCTATGAGGAATGACTGGCGAAGAGAAGATTAAGAGGTGATATGATAGCCCTGTTTAAATATCTGAAGGGATGTCACATTGAGGAGGGAGCAAGCTTGTTCTCTGCTGCTCCAGAGAACAGGACCCGGAACAATGGATGCAAGCTCCAGGAAAAGAGATTCCACCAAGACCAGTGATGGGCAACCTTTTGAGCTTGGTGTGTCAAACTTTGCCAAAAAAACTGAGCATAACTCGGGTGGTGTGTCACTTTGAGGAAAAAACATTATTCATGATATTTATAGTTTAAATCACTTATTTTTATAGTTTATATATTTATTTTTTAAATCACTTATCTCAGTAATGATGGATTAGATATCCATGACACCCCAGAACAGTAGATAATGGTTTCTGTGGTTAACTGTTGGTTACTGGTAATGGCAGGGCCCCCAGAGATGCATCCCCCGCTGCATTCCGCTGCTCCCTGCTCTGTCGGCGGAAGTGAGGGCAAAGATCCTGGCTTAACCGGAAGTCCCAGAACCAGATGCTCTGTGACGGGCTTCTGTTGTTTTGGCCTACAGACCTTCGGCACAGAGTGTCTAATAGGGGAGGATGAAATATTTGCGACTTGTTTTATCCTCAGGAGCATCAAATGTTACATCCTTCCCTATTAGACACTCTGTGCCGGAAGTCTGTAGGCCAAAACAACAGTGGTCTGACACAGAGCATCTAGTTCTGGGACTTCTATTTAAGCCGGGATCTTTGCCCTCACTTCCGCCAGCAGAGCAGGGAGCAGTGGAACACAGCACTGCCCAGTGCAATAGCCGAGGATGAAACATTTGCGACTAGAATCTTATTCATCCTTGGCTACTGGACTTGGCCATGCAGGAGCCGAGGATGAAACATCCTTCTTGGCATGTGGCCGTCTCAGCATCCGCATGTCATCAGAAATGACTACACGTGCCATAGGTTCGCCATCAGGGACCTAGACATTAGGAGGAACGGCTGTTCAACAGTGGAACACACTTCCTCAGAGTGTGGTGGTTTCCTTCCTTAGAGGTCTTTAAACTGAGGCTGGATGGCCATCTGTTAGAAATGCTTTGATGGGGAGTTCCTGCATGGCAGGGGGTTGGACTGGATGGCCCTTGTGGTCTCTTCCAACTCTATGATTCTATGATTCTATGTGGAAATTTTTGCATTTTGGAATATTTTGGATTCCAAAATTCTGGATAAAGAAGAATGACCCTGTATTATATTATTACCTTTTTAAAAACTCTTCCTCTAAGGGCTAGCCTACACATAAGTGTATTATGTGAATTTTTGCGGATTATCACACATTTGAATTGAGGGCTGTCTTCACTGTCCTGCCCAAATTGCATCTATCTGCATCTGTTCACCCTCTCTCTGCTGAAAATAAGAAGCAATCCGAATGCAGGAGAAGCAGACAGATGGCCTCATGTACAATAATGCACATTTCTGCAGATTTCTATGGACACTCCAATAAAAACTGTGGAGCCTTTTTCTGCAGAGTTTAAAGAGTTTTTCACTACCCTCCAAAAAGCCCAAACTCCAGTGCATTGTGTGCGTTCTAAATAGCTCAGGGCAGCACCCAGGATCTGCAATCTATTTTTCATCCATGAAACAACCTGTGGGATAGGGTGGTATCTACATGGGCCAGGGTACTTGCAGCATACTGGCTCTGGAGCTGCTCTGACCTCCGTGCATTAGCTGGGGCCCAATGCCAGGCAGCTGTGTGCATGCAAGTCCCACTATGCCACTTAGTTCTGCTGTCATTGCAGTGTATCACATCAGATCAGAACATGCTACCAGCACTGATCACATGGCTGGGCACTTTGTTCTCATGCCAGTTAGAGTGACGTGCTGTGGTGGTGGCTACACCAGGCAGCACAGCACAGCATGCATTCAAATAGCCACCCAACATCACAACAGAGGACTCTGGATCTTCCAGGAAGATCCAGAACAGATAGTAAGTTATTTTTTCACTCCATTTTATAAGGCATATATCTCAGGTTTGATGTTGAATGGACCAGATGTTGTCCAGACAGTTTGTGCTAGACTCAGCATCTGGGCCTTGCCTTGTCTGGATTCCTCACTGAGCTGATTGGGTGTGTGTGCAGATAGGGCCTAGGTCTGGCTGTGAGCTAGCAACTGACTAAGGCCATTCTGTAAGCTTCACATATGAATAGAGATCTGAAACCAGGTCTTCCTGGTTCAACAATGCAACACAAATCACAGGAGAAAATGGTCACATCTTGTTTTCTCCATGATGTTTCTGGTGTAGAAAAGCTTTCTCTCAGATTTTTTTCCTTTTCTTTCTTTCTTTCTTTCTTTCTTCTTTCTTTTCTTTTCTTTTCTTTCTTTTTTTTTCTTTTCTTTCTTTCTTTTTTTTTTTTTGGCTAAGGTTATGCTGAGAATGTAATCTGTAGGAAAGGTGATCCTGCTGGAAAAAGAAGTGGGGAGCAATAACTAGGAAAAGAGCCATGGGTTTCTTTTCCTTTTCATAGTTCTAATCTATCCCCCTAGGCTGCTCAAGAGGGACATGTGTAATGAAATGGGTAGGATTTTTCTGCTGCACTTAGGAATAAGGGGTTACACATAAAGGTGACATAATCAAATTTTTAATTTAGCAATTTACTTTGAAAATCCAAAGCAATTTAATATCAGGCTCTTGCTGACTTCTGCTCATCCTGTATGCACCTCCCACCTTGGTGCGGTGGGTAGTGCTCTCTTGCTCTTTTGTTGCCTCCCAGTCTTTTTACTTGTTCTCTAGGGGGCTTCTTTTGCTAAGCAAACCAATTTTGCTGCCACGAAAATAATACTTGATGACGAACCTCAATGCAGTTTCAGACAACTAAGCAGCAGTTAAAATAGCATTGCTCTTGTTTCCCCCCACTATTCTGTCAAAAAAGAAGGTGGGGGGAGGATGGCAATGAAACGAGAACAAGCAAATGCATTTGTAACCACAGGCTATTTTGTGCAGCTTTTGGAAAAAAGGTCCTTCAAAAAGTGAGAAAGGAAATGTGAATCTAATTTCTCAAACATTCTGCTCTTCTGCAATGCCACTGAGATCAGGAGGGCCAATTTACATCTGGTAAAGGAAAGGGACATGGTGGGGGAAAAGCACAATAGAGCACTAACATTTGCTTACTGGGGAGCATTAATATTTGCTTTCTGTGGGATTGGAACCTTATTCTAAGATCTCGTGAGCATGTGTGCCTGGAAGCAGATTCAAGGTTTTTACTTCAGCCACCTAAAGAGCTGAACAAGCAGCCAATTTTAAATGGAACCATTGTTTATAGATTTGGCTATGCAAATGACTGGAAAAGGGAGGGAACATTGCTAGATGTTCATAACACACACACACACACACACACACACACACCGTACTTGGATGAGTTTGGAGAACCACCACCAGTCTTTAGTCACAGCAAATTTGGCTACATCTATAACGGTATCTGAATCTGATTTCCACATTCTGTTATGAATTATCTCCAGATGAGATAGTCAATAACTCTCTAAGTTCAGAAGCCACAGCACATGGGTCACTTCTGTCTTAGATTCAGTCAAGGCCAGAGCTTGGAAAAGTGACCTTTGTGTAATTCAACAGGCCATTTTGGCTGGGGTTTTTCTGGGGCTGAGATTCTACTTAATACAGTGGTCCCCCGGGTTGCGAAAGTAATCCGTTCTGGGATTACTTTCGTAACCCAGAAATGTTTCGCAACCCGGGGGACCACTTTAGTTGATGCACAGCGCACCTTGTTTTAAAGGGCCCGGGTTGCTTTTTTTCTTCGCAACCCGGGGATTTCTTCGGATCCCGGGCTTTTTTTTGCCCCCGGCCGTTTCGGGTCCCAGGGATTTCGTTCCCCGGGGGATTCGGATCCCGGGGGACCACTGTACTGGCAAAGTCAAGGGCTCCACCTGCATACTTATACAGAACAGGTTCTGAAGTTGATGGCTTCCAGCTGAGCAGCTGCATAGTTGAGATCTATGATTCTATGATTCTATGATTGTACATGTGACAATTATGCCCACACCTTCACACTATGTGTTTAACACCTATTGAAATTCACTCTAATGGGTCCTTCACGCCCAACCAGGCAGACTGTTGCTCTTAGGTCAGCTCTGACCAGGAAATGACCCATCCATGACAGTGTGGTGGTACTAATTACCTCCACCCACAGATATTCCTGCTCCATAATGAAGACCACATCGAGGGTATGACCCATGCAATGCATTGGCCCAGTGACCAATTGGGATAGGCCCATGCCGGTCATGGATTCCATGAACTCCCGGGCTGCACCTATTACTGGTCTCGAATGGAATGTTGAAGTCACCCAGAATTAAAAGTCTGGGCGATTCCAACAGTAACTCCGAGACAAGCTGTGTCAGCTTGGATAGGGAGTCTGTTCAGGAACAGGGTGGACGGTATACCAACAGAATCCCTATACTATCTTTGGTCTTCAGGCTTAGGTACATACATTCGAAGTGGTCTATTTTCTGGATAGGTATCCTGGTCAAGGTGAGATTATCACTATAGGCCAGAGCCATAACAACCCCTCGCCTACTTTCCCTTATCTGCTCACTGACAGAGTACCTGGCTGGGAGGGCTTGATTCTATGTGATGGCACTATCCTCTCCCAGCCAGGTCTCTTTGAAACAGGCCAGGCCGGCTTCTTCATCCACAAGGAAATCGTGGATGATATGGGTCTTATTCTTGACAGACCTGGCATTGCAAAGGAGTAGAGTAAGGTTCTGTGGCATGGTTGGTAAGTTCCCCAGCCCACTTTGGGTAACAGAGTGAACTGAAGGCAAAATGGCCTTCAAACATCGAACCCACCTTCCTTTGTAAAAAAAATTCCACTCTGTTGTCGCCATATCTTCCTCTGCCCTGCACAACCTCAATTGCCGCTCCCAATTTATCTTTGGCTATCTCTCTCCCATTATTTCCCATCTATCTGGTTGTTTTATCAGCCCCAGTGTTCGCAGGGAGGGTGGTTAAAAAAAAAAAAAAGCCACTAGATTAGCCACTCTTCCATTGTTACAGATTGACTATCCTTCTCAACCCCTTCCCAACTTCGTTGGCATTGGGGAAGGAGGAGTTCCGGGGCAACGTTGTTGCTGACTGACTGGGTCCTGGTGGTGAGGGAAAAGGAGTCAATCTCTCCAGCTCAGCATCTCTCGTGGCTTGCCTGGTGTTGCTGTGGGTGGGATGGTGGATTTGAAGCCTTGCTGGCTCTGGCCATGCTCCCCTCACTGCCACTGGGCCGCTGTGGCTGGTCCCGGTGGTGAGGGAAAAGGAGTCAGTCTGCCCAGCTCAGCGTCCCTTGCTTTGTTTTGGAAAAACTACTTGGATGCAGGGCTAAAAATCATATATGAACCTTTCCCTGTAATTTTTCACTTCTTGCCTTCCTGAACTACTTTCATTTTTTTTTCTGATGAAAGAAGTACATTTCTCTCCTTACTACAAGGGGAGGAACTGGGCCAAAGCAAAATAAAGACTGAAACTGCCAACACACAAAGTGAAGAATTGTATGTGCATATGCTGGTCAATCACTGGTGTTATCTTTTGCTTACACCTCTCATCTATTTTTTACATGTTAATAAAAATGCATCTGGCCACTGAATTTTCTCCATGCTCTTTAATGCAATTCAGTGCGGAACAAACACAATTAAGTGCAGCTCTGGAAAGCAACATTTCAGAAGTAACTCATTCCCATTACACATTGAAGTTTTTGAAAAGCAACCTCTTTCCATTACATGAGTCAGTAATTTATATTTCTTCTGCTGCTGACTATTTTCTATTACTATCTGTTAAATTTTCTGTAGAAAATCCTTGTTGTTATTATTGTTGTTGCTGTTGTTGTGTGCCTTCAAGTCATTTGCAATGTATGAAAACCCTAAAGTGAACATATCATGCAATTTTCTTGGTTTGCCATTGTCATCCTATGAGGCTGAGAAACTGTGACTTGCCCAAGGGTTTACAAAGCTGAGCTGGGATTTGAATCCTGGTCTCTAATCCAATGCTTGAATCACTACCCCACACTGGCTCCTTAGGTTTTCAAAATTTCTATCAAGATTTCTATAAACATTTCTTTCAAAAGTAACTTTTGTACACAAGTAGAAACTGTTACCCATTAAACTAATGAAATAAGATAATTCGTACTCTATTTTCCTTTTAAACAACAATGAGAAATATCCCACCTTTCTCCCAAAATTGGGACTCAAGGCAACTTAAAATTTAAAAAAGAATGCTATAGCTAAAAACATTAAAAAGTGAACATTACAATGGAATTAAACTCTTCATAATATTAAAAAGATTAAACCTACACTTAAAATGCAATTAGAGAGACACAAAGCAAATAAAAACAGTTTTAAATTAAACGAGGCAACACTTTAAAACTCTGTTGGAATAAAAAGGTCTTTACTTGCTAACAAAAGACAGCAAAGATGGGAGCCTTCTGGCCTCCCTGGGAAGTTCTAGCAGAAGAAACCAAAAAGGTCCCATGTCACGTTCCCACCCACCAGGCCTGTATAATGGTGATTATGTTGCAATTGTGTTATCCAAAAACTAACTGGTGACATGTAACTTAATATGTTACTTTGCTACTTCTAAGCTCTGATAACAGAATATGATTCTACAAAGCCATGTACTGTACTGTATACCTAACTGGAGTTGTTGCAGCTTCTCAGAGTACATGCTTTCCATGACAAAGATCCCAAATATCCAAGCATATTAGTCCAGGGAAGGGAAATGCTGCTGCTGCTGCTAGACACAGTACTAGATCAGTGCCTAAATCCAACTCATACTCCCAACTAGAGCAGACCCTCCTGAATCAATTGGATTTATGTTAAGTGCTGACTTGCAACTTAGAAGTTTATTCACAGGATCTACTCTTGTTGAGACTAAGAATGATAATGATATCATCCTCCTCCCCCCCTCCTCCTCCTCCTGTTTCCCAACACTGAGAGTCTAAGGAGATTATCGCACTGCCATTTTTCCCCTGGGAGTGCATGAGACAGGATCGGGTCAAAATGGGGAAAAACGGGTGTTATCACACGGTAAATTGCTGCTGTGCTGCCGCCCAACCATCACCCATCTGCCGGCTCAATCTGCTCACCAATTTTGGTGGTATGGAAGGCTTCTGTACCATCAAATTGGCCAGCAGAGTGCACCCAGTGAACGAGTGATGGTCAGGTGGTAGCTCAGTAGCAATTTACTGTGTGAAAACACCCATTTTCCTCTGTTCCAGCCCGATCCCATCTTGTGCACACCCAGGGCAAAAATGGCTGTGCGATAATTTCCAATCTTAAAAACATCCTACCACCTTCCCCTTCTCCTTTTGTGTTGTCTCTTTTAGATTCTAAGCCTGAGGGCAGGGATCCTTCTAATTATAAGATTGTATGAACAGCACTGTGTAAATTTACAGAGCTACATAAATAATAATAATAATAATAATAATAATAATAACAACAACAACAATAATAATAGGAAATCAAGATTAAAAATGCCTACAAAGTTATAGACAGATGTTTGCCAAATAAAATAAATGATTTTCACAATATAAGGACATAACCAACTGACAGAACACCAAAGATAGATACCAGTTATATACAAAATAAGTAACAAAGGTATCTAGAAAAGATATCGGTGAAAACATATGAATGTTATTTTAAAAATTCAGGCCCAGTACAGACTGGCACAAAGCACTGGCCTGGGGTTGATTTAAGGGCTCTGGAGGGCTGGGCGTCCATACACACCCAGCCCTGCTAGGAGAGCCTGTGTGCCATCTTGCACAGCCCCACCCACATGGGGTGCTCAACAATGATGCACGGCCATCCACATATTCAAATAGCACTCGCGGGAAGTGGCGGTGTCAGGTCACCTGAGTGCTATTATGGCACTACTAAAAAGAAGCTGCTCTAGGCGGCTTCTTTTTAGGGAACACATCGATGCCGTGCCGTGCAGTTGCTGTGGCAGCGATGAGGGGTAAAGACAGGCGGCATGGATCCGCTTGTCTGTATTCCCCTTCAGTCAAACAACCTATGGCTGCAGTTCAAGATCCCTTCAGCATGGTGTAAATATCCACACATGGAGCTATGCTATGTGAGTGCTACACAGTCCCTATGTAGAACAGCAACATGACACAATACATGGGTGCCATTGTGCCACACACAATGCAAAGTATAACATGCACAATCACAACATGTAATACACATTGTGCAATTTGGAAAAACAAGGGACAAAATTAGCATCCTGTCTGCACAAATCCACTTCTGCTGCTATCAACAGAATACATTTGAATACAACCTCTATGATATACAGGCTGCTAACCAGAGTTGATCAAAGGTCAATGAAGACTATACAATCACAAGGCACAGATCCCTAAAAATTCTTACAGCTTGCTTCTAAGTGAGTTTTCAAAACCAAATGATAAATAAGAGGGGGAATAAAAATGAGCTTTGCTGTGGTTTGGTGAGACTGCAGGCTGCTGATATAAGAAAGATTTATGCCTTGAGACAACACAATCTCAATGCAAAGCATTCACACAGAACATCATAAAGAAGATTAATCTTACTTTGCAGTGGGACATATTTCAGCACAGAAGTTTTTGGAAGCTAAGATGGTATCTGAAGAAGATTGTGGAGGGAGTGACTATAAGGTAAGAACCACTGTGTTGCTGTTATTTTTTAAAAGGCCCTTGTGTGCTAGGACTCAGAAGGAGTAAGGAGAGAAAAAGAGAGTAGCTCATTCTGTAACTTTCTACTACTGGTAGCACTACTGTATAGTACCCTTAAACTGAAGCAGGACATTCTCCATCCTACACTCTTTACCTTCTCTCCCCACGACAAATACACATTTCATTTTGGTGAATGTAATGGTCTAGTCCAGCTGAGCCAGTATGGTGTAGCAGTTTGAGCACTGGACTATGTCTCTGGAGACCAGGGTTCAAACCCTCGCTCAGCCATGGAAACCCACTGCATGGCGTTGGCCAAGTCTCACTCTCTCAGCCTCAGGGGAAGGCAAAGACAAATCCCCTTGGAATAAATCTTGCCAAGAAAACCCCGTGAGGTTAGGGTTGCCATAAATCAGAAACAACTTGAAGGCACATAACCACAAAAGTGCCTGGTGTACACACCATGTGAAAACAGGACTGTGAAGACATTTATGGGATCTCTTGTTTTATACCAGAACAGTGAGATTTAGTTTGGTAAAAAAAAAAAAAAGTGACTCAGATAGGCAGGCATACATTAAGAATTAAGATTGGTATGCTTCTGAATATGTTCTCATTTCAGGAATTTCTCTCACATAGAATTCAGCCAGTAGATCTCAGCCATCCCATGCCAAATTCCAACCTAATGTTCTGCACATGAGCCTTGCTCACTTGGGCTCAAGTGCTTCCTCCTCCCCTCTCCTGCTCTGGTGCAGCCATAAGGAAATCAGAAGTGATCCCTTCTATTTTCAGCTAACCATGGTTCCTCATTATGTCCAAACTGAAACTTATGGGTCATTAAACCATGGTTTGTTAAATAGTAAACTATTTAGAATTTATTCAAAAATTTTGATATAATGAGAAACCATGGCAAGTTGAAAATGGAAACTAACAATTCAGATCCCCACACATCAGTACTGCAGGGGGAGTGGGAAGGGAGAAATGTTAGAATATAAGGTTCATAGGAATAATATAGTAAGCCCACTGTACTGGTGGGTTAGCCATCTATGGATTAAAACTCCCATGGACCACCCCATCCCATATCAGTCAATGGCAGTGTGTGCCAAGGGAACACTGACATGGGTGTGTGCACACATCACCATCCATTGACTAACATGAGCTTGAGCTTCCATGTTTTTATCCCCTCCATGGGGACCCCTAGAACCAAACCCCCACAAACAAGAAAGGGCCTACTGTACCAAGTGATGGTTTAGTGCTACCTGTAAACATAGCCAATGGACAAAACTGTTGCTCAGTTTTACTTTAGTAATCGCATTAGTTAAAGTAAAATAAAGGCTAACAAAACTAAACTAAAAGCAAATAAAATGTCAGTATCATCTTCTGCTGCAAAATTATGCAGCAATTAATGTCAGACAGGAAGAGGGGAAGTGTAAAGCAATAACCTTAAGTCTTATTCATTTGTTATGTAACTGTGGCAAATTAACACATGAAAAGGGGAGTGCACTAAATCCACTCCTCTCTCTTTAGTGATACTCTTGAAATGGAGACAGATGAATCTGGCTAGGAGAGCATCTCCTATGTGGGGATGCTTACCAGGTGACCAAAGGCAACCTCTATCACAGTAGACTGGATAACAGAGGTTAACTTCAGGAATCATACCTTGGCTTGATATGCTGAAATATGAACAAGTCTTATACATGTGTACACAATGCCCCTTCTCAATACCCTATTGTTAAACCAGAGGTCATCAGTTAAACAGTCCCATTTGTTGTTTGCCTGCCCGTTGTTGTTGTTTTATTTCCAAACTGTCATTTTTAACATGTTTTAATTGTAAAATGTTTAATTCTATTTTAATGGGAGGGTGGGTTGGGGGATATAGTATGTATAATTTTAATGCTGTAAGCCGCCCTGATTGCCTGAGTGCAGATGGGGCAGGATATAAATAAATTTTATTATTATTAACTCCAAATCAGAAAACCAGGTTATGCAGTTCAGATCATGGCAGAATCTTGGACTAACATTAAACCATGCTTGGATATCCCTAAGTGGTTTCTTGCTTTGGATATAATAGGAACTAAGGCCAGTTGAAGACATGTTGGCTTATCACAGCACACAAGGAAAGAAAAGGCTGATGTAAAGATGAAGCACTTGGGTCTAAACTTTAAGCTGAGAAGCACTAATCTGAACACAAACCAGACACACGCTTCCAGTTTCAACAAGAGAGAGGGCTGAGAAGTTATTGTGACTTCATGCAGATGTTTCTTGCTGCCAAAGTAAAGGGAAGAGAAGTCTACATGTCCACATATTGACCTCCCATTTATAGTTAGGAATAGTTAGGCTGGCATACTGCACCAGTAGGATTTCAACCTACAGTGGTAGAGTCCAGACAGATTTGCCACATCAGATATACTGAATGTGAGTCTAAAACCACAATTATTCAGTGAGAGCAATCTATGTTTGTTTGTTTTCCTCTGAGAACAACATGGAGTATTTCTGAACCTATCAAAAAGTAATGCAGCCTGGCTGGTGATCTAAGATTAGAAAACAGCAGGGAGCTGCATACAAGTGCCTTAATGGATGTGTGAAGTTTAGGAATGTGTAATGGTGCTTTGGAAGTCTACATACTGGAGAAGATGTTATGGAGTAAAATCTGTACCACTCATTACTAGTTTGCAAAGGTAAATCAGGATTTCTAAAATGCAAGAGGCTCCTATATCATGGACTGAGCTTTTTAGTGGGTAAATCCATGCCTGTTTCACTTGAGCTTCTAGCATGAATCATTTCACATTATTAGTTTAGCAACCACAGAGTGGGGAAATGGTCCTATGGACTGTATTGTATGTTAGACAGAAAAATTAATTGCCATTTTATGGCATTTTCAGTGTTATATGACTTTTGGAAGAAAACAGAATACTTATCAATAAAATGTCATAAAATACCAAAGCCACAGAACTGCGTCACGCTCCAAGCACATGCTAAATGTAGCTTTTTCTAGTGAACTATAGACATAAAATAGCAGACATTAATTTTTAAAAAGTGAGCTTCTGTCTAAGGGCTAATAAAATGACACTTTAGGACTACCTCTCCAAGTTGGAAAGGATCTACAGGTAGATCTATATGATAAGCTTGAGCTCAATAATTACACAAGATTTTGTACCATCTGCTTGTACATTTGCTTACTATCTCAAAAATTTTGGATTGGGATTTGCTAAAATGTATAATTGAAAAGCCTCTAGAACTCAGTTGTAAGGAACTTCTGATGCTCAGTTTTAATGTGCTTCTTGGAAATCTTCGTTCTTAGATTCCAGTACAGCAACAATTCAGTATTACCTGCTCTAAACCTTCTGCTTCACCAAATGTTGAAAAGGTAGGCATCTTTGCTTCCGAAAAACAACAACAAATAAGAAGATTTAGTGGGGCAGATGCTAAGCAAGAGACAGCTAGCATATTTCCTACACTTTAATGAGTGCTTCAAGGACTCTCAGCAGCAAGGTATTCTAAATGCTTTGTCATGAAGATATCATATATATAGGTCTGAAGCAATCGGAAGTCAGCAAAAGTTCCAGTCTTGAATTCTACTAATAAACACCTCACAGGAATCACAGTATATGAAAGAGTTTTCAAAGAAGTAGCCATTTTAGTTTCTTGCAACATAAAAAAGAGGAGGAAAGCAGGAGGAAGTGGGAGCACCTTTAAGACTAACTGGTTGTTATATTCACATAAGCTTTTGTGAATATAAACTCACTTCTTCGGACACAGTAGAGATTCACTCGGTTTGTATCCATGAAAGCTCATGTGAAAAACAACAACAACCACTACCAGTTAATCTTAAAGGTGCTCCCACATTTCTCTCCCCTCACTTCCTACCTCCAATATATGAAAGAAAATGTTGCAGAGGACATATATAGAATAATTTGCATCTAATCTCCTCTGAATTAGAATCATAGAATCGTAGAATTGGAAAAGGCCACAAGAACTATCCAGTCCAACCCCCTTCCATGCACAAAACACATTCAAAGCACCCATGACCTATGGCCATCCAGCCTCTGTTTAAAAACCATCCAAAGATGGAGACTCCACCACACTACATGGAAGTGTGTTCCACTGTTGAACAGCTCTTAATGTCAGGAAGTTCCTCCTAATGTTGAGGTGGAATCTCTTTTTCTCTAATTTGAACCCACTGGTCCAGGTCCTATTCCGTTGAGCTGCAGAAAACAAATTTGCTCCATCGTCAACATGACAATCCTTCAAATATTTAAACAAGGCTGTCATACCACCTCTTCTCCAGGCTAAACATACGCAACTTCCTAAGTCTCTTCTCATATTGCATTGTTTCCAACCTTTCATCATTTTGGTTCCCCTCCTCTTGACACGCTCTGGCTTGTCAACATCCTTTTTGAATTCTTGTGCCCAGAACTGGACACAGTATTCCAGGTAAGGCCTGACCAAAGCAGAATAGTGTGGCACTATTACTTCCCGTGATCTAGAAACTATACGTCTAATTGATGTAGAGTAGAATCACATTGGCTTTTCAAAGTGCTACATCACACTGATGACTCATGTTCAACTTGTGGCCTACTTGGACTCCTAGATCCCTTTCACATTTAGTCTTGTTAAGGCAGGTGTCCCCCATCCTATATCTATGCATTTCATTTTTTCTGCCTAAGTGCAGTACCTTACATTTCTCCCTGTTGAAATTCCTTTTGTGATTAAGACGCCGAAGAACGGTTAATAAGTATATGATAACAGAAAGTGGTATGCATAAAGTAAGGGAAAAATAAGGGTTAAAATTCCTTTTAGTCACTTATTTGTTTATTTACTTTTTACTTATTTTATTTTAGTGTCACTAATATTATTATTATTATAGACTATATAAGAACAAGATTAAGGAGAATGAAGAAAAGATGGAACAAAAGACATAAAAGAATTCAAAGCCAAACTAATAGATAACTGAGCCATAGGTGCTATACGAATTAAGGGATAGAAAGAGGCTATGTTATGATTGTTGTTGTTTTTCCTTTTCAAAGGAGAGGATGACATCTTTAGATATATAAAAATATGGAAAATAATAGTAATAAAATGTTTACATTGTTAAGATATAGTAAAGGAAGAATTAGAAGGAATGGAGACATAAAGAAGAGGACCTAAAAGAAATGGGAATACAAGTAAGAAGAAAAGGGAAGAAAGAAGGAGAAAACCCATACAGAAATGCAGATGAAATGAACTAGGAGAAGGTTATGTATTAGAATATATAAAGATTATGATATGTTAAAAAAAATGTAAAAAAAATGTAAATATACTTGAAAAATTTGTTGGAAGGGTCGATTTAATAAAGATAATAATAATAATAAAAAATAAATTTTGCAAAAAAGAAAGAAAGAAATTAAGTCCTTTTGTGGTTGAAGAAAGAAAGAAAGAAAGAAAGAAAAGCATATAAGAGCCCTCCCGCCATCCACCATCATCCAGAGGGAGAGAAGGGCAGGCCAACTCCATCGGGCCTAGCCACAGTAAGAAGAGAGGCCCTCCCTCCAGTCCATCTGCCATAGTCCAGGCCTCAGAGAGAGAGAGAGAAGATCTGCTGGACTTTCCCCCTTCCCCACTGCCATTCCCTACTCCTTTTGTGTCTTGTCTTTTTAGATTGTAAGCCTGAGGCCAGGGAAATGTCTAATTAACAATTTGTAAACTGCTTTGATTTTGGCCGAAGAGTGGGGTATAAATAAATATGATGATGATGATGATGATGATGATGATGATGATGAATAGGCAGATGCAAGAATCTGACAATTCTGACGGGACACCTGCCCCTTCTGCAGGATTTTCTAGTCCTGGAATAGAAAATTATTTTGACCAAGGAGCTGGCCATTTTGCAAGGATGCGTGCTACTGCCACATTCTGCAGATTTGATCAGTTGAGACTTCTGTGAGGTCATGCAGTCAGGCAAATTATTTATCAATCTGGTCTTATTTCAAACATGAGTTTTTCTTGCAACCAAATGCATTCCTCTTACAAACTGTCAAGATAGTGGTGATTAGATACCAGCAACTGGATACAATTATTAGGACCACTCACTTAGGATTTCTTTTTGCATCTAGAATTTCTTTTTGTAGTCCTCTCTGAAGTAACAAACAGTTGGTCTTAAGACTTATTGGGCATTGTACAAGATACTAACTACTGATTTCTACCATCTCCTAACAATCTGCAATGACACCTGTTCTTCTTGACCTAAGCAAAAAGTCTAAGGTCCCTTGATATTATTCAGGTCAGAGAAAATAGGCTGCAGGAAATGGAACTGGGGAAAAACAACCATGAACTCTTGGGGTTTATATCTTAATTTATATCCCCTTGTCTGAGCCTTCAACAATGACACTGTCTACTAATTAAAACAAATGAGAGGAACACAGGGAAAAAAGTTTCACGCTTTGTCTGTGCTCTGAAAAATGAACATCAAATAACTGCTTTCATAAATGGGTAAAGGAAGAAAGAAGGAAGATTGGAATGGACTTCTGTGTGTGTGTGTGTGTGTGTGTGTAATTCACATTGCCAAAATCTCTCAGGATCTTTCACTCCTTTTTACTGTATCCCACTGCTGCCACCACTTTGTGATGGTGACTTTCACCCAACTATTTTCTCTGATGGCAGCCACCAATATGTGACAGTGCTGCCACCAATACGTGACAGCTATCTCCCTAGTTGCCACCAGATTGCATGATGAGATCCTTAAACTCAGATCCCTTGTTTCAGTGACTCCCACACTAAACTCTGTAGGAAGACAGGTCACTCACTACCTTGAGTGTTCTGAGCAATAAAAGTATTATTAATCCCTGTTTGTGTTTGGCTTATAGTTTCTTAAAATACCTCAAGCGACCACACGTTGAACCAAAACAAAAGAAAACTTTATTTACAAAATAGTTTGTTGCAGTATCTCCCTTCTGGTGGATTCAGAGTTGTTATGGGTTTTTATGTACTTAAACAGTTACAGTTTTACATATGACATTTTGACTAGACTCTAAACTTTAAAACTTTGTTGATACTTTATGCTTTTTCCAGCCACACCAATTTACTTTCCACACTTGATCTCTTTCTAGGTCAACCTGGGTACTCAAAACTCCTTCAGCAGTGTATCTCAGCCACCTTGGCTGTTAAAATCCCTCAGGGTCTAATAAAACTCAGAGCTCTGTCCCCATCTGGTCCCTATCCAATTTCCTATCTAATTTACCACACTCTTTGCTTCATGTTTATACATGCTCTTGGGAGTAGTCCCCACCTTTTCTTGGCTAAACTCCTTTTGGCTGTTGCCAGGCTCACTACGATTGGATGTTGCCAATGCTCCAATCTGCCTTTTCTCCATAAGGCCCATCTATAATTCCATCAGTGATACCTTTATTGGCCAACCGAAATGAACAATATACTTGTTCCAAGCTTTCGAAGCTCCATGGGCTTCTTCATCAGGCAAGATGGTACAAACCAAACAGGATAAAGGAAAACAAACAAACAAACAAACCACAATTGGAAATGTCAGTCAGATGCCTGCATGTTGTTTCAGTCCTTAGTAAAGATGGTATGCTGGGGAGGATATCTTTTGCAGGTAGCCTCCTCCTCCTTCTGGCCATGCGGAAATAGGAAGATTTTCAAAAGTCCAGGAAATTTAAAGTCCATTTGCATCTCAACAGGGACCCCTCTTTTGGAAGACCCATCTATAGTTATCCAGGGAAAGTAATCTGCTCCTTGTCCAATTTGACCTTTATTATGTATGTTGGCCATAGATCAGAGCAAGAATGTGGGCTTTGCAAGCAAAAGGTCCTAAGTTAAATCCTTGGCATCTCCTGGTAGGATGTGGAAAGACCTATCTGACAATTCTGGAGAGCTGATCCCAGTTATTATAGACAAGTCAGAGTTAGACAGACAAATAGATTCCTAAGTTCTTTGTGCAAAGGTTTGCTATCCTATGGCTGTCAGACTAATGTAACTATTTCCCATCATCTTTACCAAATTTAATCAAGATCTGGCAAAATATCTTTGCACACATTTCAATGGTGAAGAAAGGACATTAGAGACAGAATCCTGTAGAGGTCTTATGGATCCATAACCATCAGTGGCATAAGTGGGTGGACTTTTAATGGCTTGTGTAAGAAGACCTCCATGTGCAAACTATCCTCTGCAACAGTATAAGCTTTCCTAGAAAGAGCTTCTCGATCCCTGCAACAAGCTACAATTAATGTGTTGTGCCGGCTCAGTGTTATGCTATACTGGCTCTCAAAATGATGTCCTGATGATGCATTACACACTTTCACGAACACTTCACAAAAACAAAGAATCACTGTTGATGTGCTCAGGGGGAGGGGATCATTCACCCCCCCCCCGGCTCCCAAACAATGGCTTCCAGTTCCCTGAGCATGTGGTCTTTTCCTGTGAAGCTCTTACCACTGTCATATACCAAATGCTACAGAGCTTGGGTGTTTATTAAAAGTCAGGCAGCTCTGGGGCTTTCTAGATTGGCAGGAAAGTGTGACATGAAGTTGCCTTTTCCTTAATGCTTAGCAGCTGCACCACAGCCTTTAGATGGAGCTGTGCTGTTCCGCAGTTTTTAAAAAAGAAGCTGGGAAAACCAGCACCTTTTTAAAGGCGCTTCTTCTCCCCTAAAACGCAAAAAAAGCGTTTTCATGGCACACTTTCCCTTTTTCTCATCTAAAGGCTAGAGTTTCATGCAGCCACGAACACACTTCTTTTTGCCAATCTAGAAAGCCCCTCTGACTCCTGGATCAGTATCTGACTATATAAAAGTTGATTATTCTTACTCTATGATTCTTACGGACTACTGTTTCCAACAGAAAGGCAAGTTAATTTGCCTCACTACTTAGCAGTTCCCTTTTTGTACTCCATGCTACTACCATACTAAAGATGGAGTCTCCCTTACCTAAAATGCTCGGGACCAGAGGTGTTTTGGATTTGGGAATTTTTGCCAGCTGCCTGCTTCTGCCTTGTGAGCTAATGACCAGGAGTACCACTGTCACTGCCTTGGAGACAAACGCAGGTGGCAGAGGGCTACTTGGAGATCTCCTATACAGTAATCAGGCTCCTTATATAAAATAAAATGCTATAGTATTTGCAGGCTTCAGAGACATGAGAGACATGATGCTGTCGAGAAATGGGGCTGGAGTGAGATTTCAAAACCCTGCTTTTTAAAAAAAAATGCATGAAAAACAGACTGAACTTTCCCACAGCTGAGAGGAGGCAAACAGCACCAGAAGCTGATAGATCCAGGAAGAGAGGCCTTGGTCTGCATGCTGATGGGTGGTCCCAAATCCAACTTGCTCTCTTCAATTGTGTCCTTCTGCAGCCTGCAAATACTGCACCATAAGGGACCTGATAACTATACAGGAGATCACTGGGGAGCCCTCCAGCCACCCACTTCTACCTTCGATGGTGCTCTTGGTCATTGATTCATGTCTATCTCCAGCCTTGCATCCCTTTCCATATTTGTAAATATATATAATATACTACTTCTATTTTGGCTCCAAAATTTTTAGATTCTGGAACATTTTGGATTTTAGAATTTCAAATAAGGGAGACTCAACCTCTACTGAGATGGTGGGTAGGCAGAGTATGGGCCATGGTCCACAAGCATCACCCAGGGTCCAATGTCGTGCCCATGAAATCACCAGCAGTCCCCCAGAGCCCCCACTTTATTTTTTTTTTAATGTGTGGATTTTCATTTGGTTTTTGTCTGAAGGTTGTGCAAAAAAAATCCCCTAAATGCATGAGAACACATGAAAACATCTCACAGCACCCACCCCAAGCCCCAGGGCCCTATGCTACACCTAAACACCTAAACAGAACACTTCTGTTTTCCTCTGTAGTTCTTCTCAAAATGACAACAGGAAGTAACGCTGTTCAGGTACAAAAGAACATGGAAGCGGCCTTATGCAGGATCATACCTTTGGTCCAAAAATAAATAGTATTGTCTACCAACTACCAATGGCTCTCCAGGGTTCAGACAGGAGTGTTTTACAGCCATACCTAGAAATCCCAGAGACTGAACTGGGGTCCTTCTGCATGTGTTCCATCACTGAGCTACAGCCCTTCCCCAAAGGCTCTTTCATGCTGGCCATGAAGAGATTACCTTCCTCCATTATATCACCTCCTGCCTTAAACCATCAAAGCAACGGTCTGAAGCATGATGATGGTAATCAGTATCTATGTCTTTGTTAAAAAAATCACTTGTCAAAGAATCATTCATGGGACAACTCCTTACCGTTCCTCACACATGTTTTAACACCTTACTAGGCAAGTTCCCTGTTCCTGGTAGAGTCTTAAATGTCGGCTCTTCAGTAAAGTGCAATACTAGAAACAGAACATTTTTCAAAAACCTCTTCCAAGCCATATTATCTTTTTCTTTTCACTCTTTTCTCTCTCTGTACTTGCCACAGATGAGCCTATGATGATAAGTGAATTCATGTGACTTGCAAACTTGATGAATTTCTTAACACAAGCCATTGAATCTCCTTGCTTATTGTGAATAAGAGAAGGAGAAGGTGATGAAGTTGTGCATTATACTCAAAACATATCAAGCTGGTTTGAAGTGAGGAACAAAAGAGTGAATGAACAATGGAAACAATTACTGGCTGAGAGGGAGAAGTCTCCTATTTTGAGAGTTTTCAAGCAGAGTCTGGACACCTATCTTTTGGGGAAGCTTTGCTTCTGGATTTCTCGCGTTAAGAACAAGATCAGACTTGATTTTGAAAAAAAATCCCTCTGGCTCTATGATTCTGTGAAAACTGGGACTCACCTGCTAGTAGTGAATGAGTCAGCAACTCCTTAGCTATGAATAGATGTCAATAGCTAAAGAACACTGCCAGTAGGACACAAACTACATCTCATCCTGTCCTTTACTTTAGGCTAGGGGTCAAACCCTCATTTAACTATGTTTATTATCTGCTTTACCACATTAGGGGGTAAACAAGATTTAAACAAGAGATAAACGAGAGTTAAACAGGAAATGCCGTACCTATGCTTATCACAGGACATTTCCGGTTTAACTCTCATTTAAATCCTGTTTGCCTCCTAGTGTGATAAAGCAGAATGAGAACATGGGTAAGTGAGTCTCTCTCCATCTTACGGAACTCAGAGTTGTTGCAAGGATAAAGAAGATACCCCATCCCATGTATTAAGCATGAGATATTTAGAAGAAGATGGGATAAAAATCTCAGTTTCAGTCAGCATGGCCAATGGACATGAAATAGCCAACTGAACTAAGCTCAGCCTTCTAAATCTAAACCCCCCACATTGTAATTGATTCCCTTATCCCATCATTCAAGATTACTTTTGTGCAGCTTTTATACCTTGCAACAGGAGGTTTATATCTTGTACCGAAGCCCCATACTGCATTATAATATCTGTAAAGCTGGATTTCAGAGATGTGTTTAAGTCTACCCCTAGGAACAGTGTGAAATTATTTTTACTGCCTAAGAATCATATGCACCATACAGATGTGAAAAGAAGAAAAAGCAGACACTATTCACATATAAATGCAGTACATACCATACCAGGCACAGCAGGACAAGATGACAGCTTTCCTCTCAGACATGGCAAGGTTCAATTTAAGGTGTGCCATACTTCAAGAAAATCAAGAAACAATGGAAACAAAATTGCCTGAAAGCCAACTTTCTTCAGCCTCTCATCTTTAGCTTTCAGACTGCTCTAAATTGTGCTGACTGGAATGATTTAATGGGAATGACTGTTCTGGAATAAAAAGTAGCATTCGGTTCTGTTTTCTTCCCTACTTCTTAAAGAGAGGCAGAGATTGTTAAGCAGCTATTTCGAACATGTAAGAAGTGACATTCACCCAGAGTAGAAAGGGGGCAATTCAGTCCTCTTGCTATCTGCTGGAACTGGCCTCAAATCAGAAAAGGTGTTTATTTATTATATGTTACTAGAAAACCACTTTTTGAAGACCCAAAGTGTTGTTGCAATGAATTATGAACACAATCTCAAAAAGCACACTGCAGAAAAAAGAAGAATGACCCTTAGCAGAAACCTGCCTCATTTTTTCCCATTCCCCAGAATAAACCTCTTGTCCTTTAAAGCCACCATGACAAAATAGCTCCAAACAGCTCAAGCTGGTTGGTTGAAAGGCTATATTCTACTGAAATCTGACTCCAGTGCTTCCATTTTCACTGTGAGACACACCATTCTTGGCAGGAAAGAAAGAGTTTTTAAGTTTTCTTGAAAAACAGTCTGAGTTGCAACAAGCTAACCTAGCCATTCATTATTCCCATTCATTGCAAAGGGGAAAATTAATCATGGATAACTCAGGCATCACTGATTTCAACTATACTATAACATGACACAGTTAACGTGGAAGCAACGAACTAGGCCATTGCACTTCCCTTTAAACCTGAACAATATATGTAGACGTGCACGTGTTTATGAATTATTTTAATTTTCATTAGGTTATTTATTCATAAATTAAAATATTGCATGAAGACAACACAGAGCAAGGCACAGACGATATAAACAGTTTTTTAAAAAAAATTTAAAATATTTGTTTTAGAAAATAAAACATGTGCACTGGTACAAAACTTTATGAACTTTATTAACACTAGACCTCAAAAATTTGCTAGCATACCAAAAGTTTAATTAATCAGCCTAATTTTAGGTACTATCCATGCTAGTTGGGATTGGCAACCAGTGAAATTCTTTCCAAACTACTATCATGTGGTTCCTAAAAAGTATAGTGGCCCCTTCCTATATGCGGGGGATCTGTTCCGGACCCCCCCCCCCAATGTATCGGAAAAACTGCATAAGGTTAAATCCTTTTATTTGCTATGGTGGCATGTTCCCATCCATGGTGCTGCACGACCTCCTATGACACCTGCACCATTTTGTCCTCCAAGGTTTGCCATATTCATACAGCAAGTCCGTGTATGGTGGGGGCACACTGTACTCCTGTCAGTAATCTAGCTGCTGTATATCACACTGTCTCCAGTCTCTCCATCATCTTCAAGGGCAGCACCATGTAATATTATTATTATTTCTAACCCACCCCTCTGCAAAGCAATTGGGGCAGTGTACAACAGGATTTAAAACAGTTAACAGTAAAAACGTTCCTTCAACCCAATCCCTAACCCTCCCATCCCTTAAGATTAAATTAAACTAATACAAAGTTAAAAATAGAGATGTATGCAGCAAATTACAATAAAACCAATTTTCTTTTGGGTAGCATAGGCAATAGCATTGGTAGTCTGTTAAGCCGGAGAGTTTTAGAGCCAGGAGGTTATTCTGGGAAGGCCTGCTGGAAAAGATGTGTCTTCACAGCTTTTTTAAAGCAATCAAGAGATGTAACACGACACATCTCATCCGGCAGGCCATTCCATAGTCTGGGAGCGGCCGCAGAGAAAGTCCTCTGGGAGGACCGGAGTGTGCGGGGGAGGGGGGAAATCATATGGGAAGAGGCGGTCCCTAAAGATAAGATGGACCCAGGCCATGTAGGGCTTTAAAGGTTAAAACCAACACCTTGTACTGTGCCCGGAAACTAATTGGCAGCCAGTGGAGAGATTTAAGAACACGTATTATGCGTTCTCTCCTACATGTTCCAGTAACTAACCTGGCTGCCATATTTTGTACTAATTGAAGTTTCCGTGTTAAGCACAGGGGTAGCCCCATGTAGAGGGCATTACAGTAATCCAGGCATGAGGTTAACAGGACGTGTATTACAGTTTCTAGATCCTTCATGTCCAGGAAAGGATGCAGCTGGTATATCAGCCGGAGCTGATAACAGGCACTCCTGGCCGTCACATTCACCTGATTAGTCATGTGAAGCGACAAATCCGCCTCTGAAACACCCTTCTCCTGCCTCCAGTGGAACTTTCCTCAGAAGTCACTTCTCCTTCCATCATCCTCAGCAACTGGGACATTGGGCAAAGGTTTCCAAAGCCACCCCTCCCTTATCCACTAGATCCTTCTTGTCTGGTTGTTTTCAGGCAATGTTATTTAGCACTGTTGGTTATTATTTTTCTCTTTTCTCACTGTCACTTTTTCTCCTGTTGTTTATTGGGCACTGCATCCATCCCTTCCCATGGCTCCCCACATCTCTCCCAACCTGATCCCTATCCGACCTCTCCCTATCTCCCAGCTTCCATTCTTCTGCTCACTCTGGAACTGTCGCTCTGCCGCTCCGAAAGCAGCGGCAATTAACGATCTTTTCCTTTCTAGCTCACTCAGTCTCCTTGCTCTAACTGAAACCTGGCTCCCAGCCCACGATACTGCTACCTTTGCTGCCCTCTCTTTTGGTGGTCTTTCTTTCACCCACACAAGCCGCCCTGAGGGTCGAGGAGGTGGGGTTGGTATCTTGCTGTCCAATTCTTGCCAGTTTCAACCCCTTTCTCTTCCCACTAATTATAGTTTCTCTTCATTTGAGTCTCATTCTATTCGACTCTTTTCTCCTTTGCAGCTTCGGGTTGCTGTCATTTATCGCCCTCCTGGTTCTGCTAACCAATTCCTTTCGGACTTTGAGTCATGGCTCACCTTTTTTCTCTCAGACTCAGTTCCCTTTCTAATTCTAGGTGACTTTAATATCCACCTTGATGATCCTAAGAATCTTTCAACATCTCGCTTTAGCTCCCTCTTAGCTTCTTTCAATCTTCAACCTCATTCCACCTCTCCTACCCATTCTTCTGGTCACTGCCTTGACCTAGTTCTCGCTTCTAGGTGTGTCATCTCTGACTACTTGGCATCTGACTATCCATTGTCAGATCATCATCTAATTTCTTTTACTCTTACTTACATCCCACCTCCTCGTAATGTTGTTCAACGCACTTTTTGTAATCTTCAATCTGTTAATTCTGATCATCTCAGTCAGACCCTGGGTTCTTCTCTCTCTTCTCTAAATCTTGGGGACTCCGCTGACTCAGCAATGTCTTTATTCAACTCCACTCTCTCTTCCACCCTTGACAGCTTTGCCCCTGTATCTGTTCGCACGTCCTCCTCTGTGTCTAGGCCTCAGCCCTGGCTCTCTCCTGTTGTTAGGTTTCTCCGGTCCTGCTCTCGAGCAGCCGAACACCTTTGGAAAAAGTCCAGGGACTGGGCCGATTTTATTCATTATAAATTTGTTCTTTCATCCTTCTCATGTGCCTTGTCTATGGCAAAACAGAATTACTATAAATCATTGATCTCTGCCAACGAGAGGCGCCCGCAGCGCTTGTTCTCCTGCTTCAATTCACTGCTAAAACCTTCTTCTCCCCCTGTCTTTTCATCATTTTCCCCCACTGACTTTGCCAACTACTTCCTCACAAAAGTCAGTACTATTCGATCTGAAATTGTTCCTCCTGACTTGCCCCCTACCACTACTTTCCTGGTACCTTCTACTAATAAACTCTCTGTGTTTCCACCTGTTTCTCTGGATGAACTATCTACACTGCTAAATTCTTCCAAACCTACAACTTGTTCTCTTGATCCTATTCCCTCCCATCTTCTAATCTTTATAACCCCTTCTTTTCTCCCCTCGCTCCTCTATATCTTTAATCTCTCTCTCTCTTCGGGATCCTTCCCTTCGGATTTCAAACATGCTCTCGTTTCCCCAATTCTGAAGAAACCCTCTCTCGACCCCTCTTCTCTGTCTAGCTACCGCCCGATCTCTCTTCTTCCTTTTCTCTCTAAGGTTCTGGAACGGATAGTTTATTCTCGCTGTCTTGAGTTTCTTGAAGCCAATTCCATCCTGGACCCGTTTCAGTCTGGTTTCCGCCCACGGCACTCTACAGAAACAGCCCTCACCAAAATCTCAACTGATCTCTTGCAGGCCAAGGCAAATGGCCTCTACTCTATTCTCATTCTTCTAGATCTGTCTGCGGCCTTTGACACCGTGGACCACTGTCTCTTGCTTGACTTACTTTCTGACCTCGGGTTCTCCGACTCTGTTCTCAACTGGTTCAAATCTTACTTGTCAGACCGATCCTTTGCCGTGGTCACAGGTGGTCAGACTTCCTCCTCTGTCCCCTTATCTGTTGGAGTTCCTCAGGGCTCTGTCTTAGGTCCCCTTCTGTTCTCTCTTTACACACTGTCCCTTGGTAAACTCATCAGTTCTTTTGGCTTCTCCTATCATCTGTATGCCGATGACACTCAGCTGTATCTTTCAACCCCTGACCTTTCGCCGGGGCTCGAACAGCAAGTCTCCTCTTGTCTGGCTGCCATCTCTCAGTGGATGCGGCATCGGCGCTTGAAGCTCAATATGTCTAAGACAGAGCTTCTCATCTTCCCACCTAAGCCCACCCTTCAATACTCCTTTTCTGTTTCTGTTGATGGCATTTCTATTCAGCCGGTTCAGCAAGCCCGCAGTCTTGGCTTCATTTTTGATTCCTCGCTGTCATTTACTCCCCAGATTCAGGCCACCGCCAAGACCTGTAGATTCTTTCTTTACAACATTGCTAAAATCCGTCCTTTCCTCTCAGCCTCCACCGCCAAGACTCTGGTCCATGCCCTAGTGGTATCACGACTAGATTATTGTAACCTCCTTCTGACAGGGCTTCCTCTCTCTCATCTCCATCCTTTAATCTCTGTCCAGAACTCAGCTGCACGTATTATCACATCTGCTCGCCGCTTTGACCATGTTTCTCCTCTTTTATCCTCCCTTCACTGGCTCCCCTTCCCCTTCCGCATCCAGTACAAGCTTTTGCTGTTGACTTTCAAAGCCCTCCACGGACTGGCCCCTCCTTACTTGTCTGAACTTCTTTCTCCTCACACTCCTTCTCGTACCCTCCGTTCTGGTAGTCAAGGTCTCCTGTCCCAGCCGAGGATTTCCACTGCCCCATCACGGATTCGTCCCTTCTCACTTGCTGCCCCTCACTCCTGGAACCTTCTTCCCCCACATGCACGCCTCATCACTTCCCTAACCAGGTTCAAAACTGAGTTAAAGACTATATTATTTAGGGAAGCTTTCCCAGGACTGTGCCATCCGCCCCAGGATGCCTCCTTTTAATTTTGTATTAAGAAGCCATGCCCTCCCTCCTGTCCATCTGCCTTGGTCCTGGCCCCAGAGGGAGAGAAGAACCACTGGACCTCACCCCCTTTCCCATCACCTTCCCCTCTTCCTTTTGTGTTGTCTCTTTTAGACTGTAAGCCTGAGGGCAGGGATCCGTCTAATTTATGATTGTATGTACAGCACTGTGTAAATTTACAGCGCTATATAAATAAAGGTTAATAATAATAATAATAATAATAATAAATCTAGAAGTACCCCCAGACTGCGAACAGAGTCCTTGGAGAAGAGTGTGACTCCATCTAGGACTGGAAATTGTTTTCCCAAACCTGGTTTCGGGCCCGTGACTGTCAGTACCTCCGTTTTGTCTAGATTTAGTTTCAATCTGTTTTTCCTCATCCAATCTATTACCGCTCCAAGACAGTCATTGAGAGGAGAGACGCCATATGAAGTCTGAGCTGACGATCTGGTCGTGGAGAAATATATCTGAGTGTCATCAGCTTATTGATGACACTGCGCTCCATGCCTCCAGATGATTTCACCCAGCAGCTTCATATAAATATTAAAAAGCATCAGGGACAGAATGGTGCCCTGGAGGATGCCACAGTTAAGCTCAATTTTGGAGGAGCAACTGTCCCCAAGCCTCACCCTTTGGGATCTTCCTGAGAGAAAGGAACGGAATCACTGCAACGCAATGCCTCCAATTCCCAACCCCCTCAGCCGATCCAAAAGGATGGAATGATATATTGTATCAAAAGCCACTGAGAGATTCAAGAGCACCAGCAGGGGCACACTGCCCCTGTTGATGCTCAAGCAGAGGTCATTGGCCAGAGCGACCATGGCAGTCTCAATTCCATATCCTGTCCTGAAGCCGGTTTGAAATGGATCAAGATAATCGGTTTCAACCAAGACAGCTTGGAGTTGGGAGGCAACTGCCCTCTCGATCACCTTGCTTAGGAAGAATATTAAAGAAACTGGTCTGCAGATACAATATGTGCAGAACAGAATGATCTCCATGTCGCACGTAATGCTTCCCGATAGGAATCAAGATGTTTTCTATGGTGAGTTCTATCGGACAAGAGCCGAGTCTTCCGCCATTTGCGCTCTAGTCGTTGTCCAGTCCGCTTCATCCTCCTAAGCTCCTCTGTATACCAGGGCTTATGATTAGAAGCAGGCTGGAAAGGATGCTCGGGAGCGATTGTGTCGATAGCCTTGGTAATATCGGTGTTCCAAGTATTCACCAAGGCTTCGACAGGATCTCTGGCTTGACCAACCATTAAACCCTCTAAGGATTTCTGGCAACCAATTGGCTCCATTAGCCTTCGAGGGTGGACCATTCTAATGGGTCCGTCACCCCTGGGGGGGATGGAAAGCGGCTCTTAGTTCCATCTTGATCAGGAAGTGATCCATACATGACAATGCAGAGGTTTTTGTTACCTCCGTCCACTGATATTCCTGTTCTGTACTAAAAACCCTATCGAGTGTATGACCTGCACAATGAGTAGGCCCATTGACCAACTGGGATAGGTTCATGCTTGTCATGGATTCCATGAACTCCCGAGCTGCATTTAGTAGATTAAACAAGCGGTTCTCGAGTGGGATGTTGAAGTCGCCCAAAACCAAAAGTCTGGGAGACTCCAACAGCAACTCAGAGACCAGCTGAGGCAGCTCAGTTAGGGATTCTGTTAAGCAACGGGGTGGGCAGTATACCAGCAGAATCTCCAAACTATCCCTGGTTTTCAGGCTAAGGTATATACACTCGATGTGGGCTGTTTTCTGGACAGGCTTCCTGATCAAGGTTAAGTTTTCTCTATGGACTAATGCCACCCCGCCACCCCGCCCACTTTCCCTTATCCGCTCGCTAACCGTATATCCAGCTGGGAGAGCCTGCGCCCACGTCGCAGCGCTGGCATCTCCCAGCCAGGCCCCGGTAAAGCATGCTAGGTCGGCCTGTTCATCCAATAAAAGGTCATGGATGATGTGTATCTTACTTTTGACTGATGTAACATTGCAGAGGAGCAGATTAAGGGTCTGTGGAATGGTTGGTGCGCTCTCCAAATTATCTTGGAAAACAGAGTGAACTGAAGAAGGGATAGATATCAAACATCGATCCCCTCTTCTTTTGTAACATTTCTTCACTCTGTTGCCGCCATGGAAATCTCATGGCATTAGCCTTCCCAAAACATTGTGCATGTGTGTATGTGCCTTCAGGTTGATTGTTGACTTGCGGCAACCCCATGCATCTGCCTTGGTCCAGGCCCCAGAGGGAGAGATGAACCACTGGACCTCATCCCCCTCCCACCACCTTCCCGTTTTCCTTTTGTGTTGTCTTTTAGACTGTAAGCCTGAGGGCAGGGATCCGTCTAACTATAAGATTGTATGTACAGCACTGTGCAAATTTACAGCACTATATTAATATTAATATTAATAATAATGATGATGATAATGTCATAGTCCTAAAATGTAACTTTTCCAAATTTTGGGCAAATGATGTGCTTTTTTTTCTTTCTGACTGTCATCCAGATGGGAGATAGGGTGATATTTAGATGCTGAAAAACCATGGTATTGACCCAGCATATGTACCTCCTGGTGTGGCATGGGAAGAATGTCACCTTTGATTCTCCAGGGGAAAAAATTGTGGGATTAAGGATCAAAGATAACATTTGGAAAAGAAGCCACTCTTAGATGTAATTAGCAATAACTTAAGAGACTCAAACTAAAATTCAAAACATATTGTTACATTTGTTTAGTTCTGAACCTGAACTATGTTCAGTGTAGATATCATTTTCTCCCACAACAATTACAGAGGAATTATTAAACTATACCACAGATATATTAACTAAAAACATTTCATTGCTAAATAGTAAGAACAAAGTAATGCGGTTTCTATTTTTATATTTCTACTGTTAATGGCTAGAGTTTTAAAAAATAATGCAATATTAATAAGGGACTATATAACTCTCTGTGTTCCCATGCATATCTTTAAAGACATGAATTTGTAACTATTGAATGATCTTACCTAAGGTGCAATAGCCTCAGTTTAAGTTGCTTTCATGTCATCCTGGTGGCTAGTCTAGATGCATACTGTATTATCATATACTACATTGTTGTTGTTATTTTCTACTGTATGACTTGAAGTCATTTCCATCTTATGGCAATTCTAAGGGGCAACTATCATGGTGTTTTCTTCACAAGATTTATCCCTAGGGATATTTATCATTGCCTTCCTCTGAGGCTAAGAGAGTGTTACTTGTCCAACGTCACCAGTAGGTTTCTATAGCTGAGCAGGAATTCAAACCCTTGTGTTCCAGAATCCTTTTCCAACATTCAAACCACTACACCACATTCTCTCTGTATACTGTATTACCCATCTTTGATTCGTATGTAGTGACATATATCATTAGTGCATTAAAGTTTTACTATCCAGACGAAAACAGCCATTTTCAGCACACACTGCTACTTAGCCGGTGCATGGGCTAGTCACTAATATATACAATAAATATTGTTAATTATGTACACTTTTTAAAGTTAAGACTATGCTGAGCATTAACATATCAATGTGCTAAGTAATATGCTAAATAATATGCTAAAACGTTCAGAAGGCAGAAGAGAGGAGGCCAGCAGACAACAGGTAGACATAGTTTTATACTCACACTGAGCAGGAGGCACTTGTTTTCTTTGATGGCTCCGATGCACCCCACAAAGCCAATGATCATTACAAAAGTTCCCGTGATGATCAGCAGGTTGGCAGCTGACAGTGAAGGGAAGGAAGAGGAGAGGGTGGCAAAGTTCCCTTGAGTAACGGCTAGCCATATGCCGACTCCAAGGATACCACATCCTCCCAGCTAGGGAAAAAAAAAAAAAGCAAAATAACTTAGCCACACAGCAAAGAAAGCTATCATTTTCATCATCCCAACTACTATCTGTTATCATCATCATCATCATTAGCAGAAGCAGCAATACCCAGGGAATTCTCCACGAGGATGCAATTATTCTCAGAATGATGTACGTTTTTGTTCAGTGTACATAACTCAGCAAGGGCTTGCCACCTCAAACTGATGCACAGCTATGCTGGATACATTTAACACAAACAGTAAATGAGTGTCTCTCATGCTTGAAGCCTTCCCCCGAAAGTAACAGCTGGAGGAAGGAGCAAGAAAGTACTAACATGCTGTGATCTACCCTTCACAGGGACAAAAACGACAGCAATTTTGGGCCAGATTCACAAAGAGAGTCTGCCACACAGCTGAGTTGGGGAATTAAGCTCAAGGATTTCAGCAGAGCACCTTTAGTCAAACTGATATTGTTCTCTTGAAGCATATACACACAGAAGGCTGGATGGAGTATCTGGATAGAAAGTAACCTACAAAATAACTTCAGCAAATCTCAGATTTGTAATGTGGAGCCAGCATCAGTTGTAATCTATTTCAATACTACTGGTAGACAGTTCACCTACAGATACATTTTCTCTACCTCCAGTGATGGCGGGTGGCTTCCATGTCAGTGGAGGGTTGAAGTAACTCCAGATTGAAATCTGAACCTTAATGGGGCTATCCAAGGTTCTGAATCTACTTTTTTTGTTTTAGTTTTTATTTTTGAAGTTCAGGCTTAAACTTGAAAGAGATTCTCTTTCCACTTGATCTGGAAGGAACAATCAGCCACTGCTCATCTCCTCTTTCACAGTAGGTATGTCTGTAAGGAAGAAGGTCTGTGCATGTCTCCTAGCTTCCACTGTCCTTACTTGGCTCACTACCTTGTTTCCCTGAAAATAAGACATACTCTGAAAATAAGACCTAGTAGAGGTTTTGCTGAACTGCTAAATATAAATCCTCCCCCCAAAATAAGACCTAACAAAGTGTATATATATACAGAGTATATAATAAATGTTCTTTTTTTTTTTGTTCAACAATAAATGTGAATTTTCTTCTTCATGGAAAGAGAAGACATCCCCTGAAAATAAGACGTAGTGTATCTTTGGGAGCAAAAATTAATATAAGACACTGTCTTATTTTCGGGGAAACACAGTATGTGTGCAAGGTGCAGATAAGTTTTTCCTTGCACTGCAGATAACCCATCCCAGAAATTAGGTACCAAGACAGGAAGCAGTGCCAGAGCATGCATTCCCAATCCTGAGTGGGAAAGAGTACAGAAAAAAACAGGGCAGATGTGGCCCACTGGCTAGTTCTGGCACAAGCAAACTAAAAGCATGGAGTCTGTGTATATGGTAGTTACAAGATACTCAGAAGGTGATCTCTCTCTACCAATGTCCCCGTGATCCCTTGCTGCCAATGTAAACAGCAAGATACAAGGATCAGACAGCTGCTAACATCCAAAAGGCTATGACTGCTGAACAAACAGGCAGAGTTTGGCTCCAGAACATTCTCCAAATGAGAAAAAGCAAATGACAGAACTGATTCATAGCAACTATTACTACACACATGCTACAATATTCTTTCAGTGTTTTCAAACAACATAAAACAGTAAAAACAAATAAGTATGACATAATCAATGAATAGCAGTAACTAATGTCAGCTACAGATTATAGACCACCGCAGGTGTTCTCCTGAATAGAAGACATATCTAAACGCGACAGATTGTATGCATTTCCTACTTATATTGTAATGCATTTAAACAAGTCTGCCTTTGGAATAGGGGCATCATTAGGAGGCCAGGGGTGCAGTAGGGGAGAGCACCAGGTGACACCCTTGGGATGGGTGGGTAACTGTTTCCCAAACATCTGCCTTTGGGCAGAAATCAGCTTTGTTGTTGGCCTGCTTCCCTTTAAAATTCTGGAGCTCAGAGGAAGAGATGGTATGAATGGGGCAAGGCTCGTGGGAGGAAAAAAAAATATAAGCCTTAGATGTTTATTTTTTAAATTATTTTTAAATTTTCTTAAAAAAAAGATCTTACCAAATTTTCACATTAACCACATGTAAATAATTCAGATGTGTGTTTGATATTGTAATTTAAAGGTATAATCCTAATTTGGTTACTTGTTTATGTCCTACCTATTGCCATTATTGTCATTCAGTGATATACAGGAATTACAATTTATGAGTAACATTAGTACAAAAAACATTACTAAGGATTCTGTATGGTGTGCTACAGGAGGAAGTAAATGGCCGGGGTGACTATATGGGTTACCGCACCAGGTGATGCCAACCCTAGTGACACCACTGCTTTGGAACATTTTCCCCAAACTTCAGGTGATCCTGTGAGAGTGTTGGGAAGTGCATATCTTTGGAGATGTGGGGCAACCATAGAACAAGAACTCCTCTCATCTCCAAATTCCTTTCCAGATTAATTTCAAAGTGCTGGTGATAACCATTAAGGCCCTAAGTGGCTTGGGCCCAAGTTACTGTGTTTCCCTGAAAATAAAACAGTCTTATATTATTTTTTGCTCCCAAAGATGTGCTAGGTCTTATTTTCAGGGGATTAATATTTTTCCATGAAGAAGAATTCACATTTATTGTTGAACTAAAAAAATAGAACATTTATTATATACTGTATATATATTTATATACAAAAACTTTGCTAGGTTTTACTTTCAGGAGAGGCCTTATATTTAGCAATTCAGCAAAACCTCTACTAGGTCTTATTTTATGGGGATGTCTTATTTTCAGGAAACAGGGTAGCTAAAGAAAGGACCATCTTCTCCCAAGTCGATATTTATTTTTCCTTTATTCTTCCATAAGATATTTACTGTGTTTCCCTGAAAATAAAACAGTCTTATATTATTTTTTGCTCCCAAAGATGTGCTAGGTCTTATTTTCAGGGGATTAATATTTTTCCATGAAGAAGAATTCACATTTATTGTTGAACTAAAAAAATAGAACATTTATTATATACTGTATATATATTTATATACAAAAACTTTGCTAGGTTTTACTTTCAGGAGAGGCCTTATATTTAGCAATTCAGCAAAACCTCTACTAGGTCTTATTTTATGGGGATGTCTTATTTTCAGGAAACAGGGTAGCTAAAGAAAGGACCATCTTCTCCCAAGTCGATATTTATTTTTCCTTTATTCTTCCATAAGATATTTATCCATCCCCACACCTATTCCTTCCCAAAGTTCCACAACCTTGCCCATGATAGTGGTTTCTGCTTATGAGGATTCATTGCTCACAAGACTCCACTGAATCTGCTTGCTTTTCAGAAGCACAAGGCTTTATTTCTTTGCAGTTTTTCTGATTCTATTTTGGCCATGTGAATTCAGGTGATTTCTCATCCAATATGCTTAGTTATTTCCATGAAAACTATTTGAATATGTGTGTGGGGGACACTGAATATGGGCGCCATTTGGAGTGGGCTTCCTGATGAGGTAAGACATAATATGAGAGCTGCATCTGCACTGCAGAAATAATCCAAGTGGACACCACTTGACTCAATGCTATGGAATTCTGGGAATTGTAGTTTATTGGAGCACCAAGTCTCTCTGACAGAAAAGGCTAAATGTCTCACAAAACTATAATTCCCAGAATTCCCTAGCATTGATCCATAACAGTTAAAGTGGTGTCCACCTGGATTATTTCTGCAGTGTGGATGCAGCCAAGCAAGGGCTGAAACAACCTGAACTTTGAAGCAGTCACTGACAAGCACCAGTCAAAAGAAAAGTTGTTTTCACTGTTGTCTGCCTCTTGTCTGTTTTGATTCTTTCCGGTTGACATCTAAGGACCTGCAATTTATGGATAATTGTACTTGGTTATTAATGTGATGTGCCTCCACCCTCCTTGGTTCCCCACATTCCTTGTTTGTAGTGCCAAACATTTTGCAGAAGAGTGATGAGATGGTAATGCCCGACAGTTTTCAGAGCTTGCTGCCATCACACCCCCCTCCAAAAAAAAAAAAAAAAAAAAAAAACTACTAACAGGGCTGTTTTTGATAGCTTTATGTCTTCTGAAGGCCCCCAAATTGTCACAGAGAAAGGAGACACTCATTGCTGAAACAAAGTAGTGACAAGAGAGAGAGAGGCTGCAGATTGCATGATATATTAGCAAATAAGTACCAAGCTTGTATTGATTTTTGCAGGAAATGTGTGAAGCAGGTTCTGTTTATCAAAGATGACATCCCTAGCTAGCTTCCTGATGACGGCAGCATTTATCCCACCTTGAATTAAAATGCAGCATGGTCTGAATGCTGGTACCGAGTAATTATTTTTGACACCTTCTCTATCCTCCACAATTACAACAGATACACTGCCACTGCCATCTTTCTTCCTCATCTGTATTCTCTGACTAGCCTACCGTTGGAGAACATACCAAGGATATTTATGTGAACAAAGCTATTCTTATTCCCTGAGAGTTGCCTTGGGGACAGGGGCAGCCAGGGGCTTCCACATCAGTGAGATGCAACTCCATTCTGGATCTTAGTCCAAACTTCATAGTACTGTATATACTCGTGTATAAGTCTAAAAATTTAGGTCAAAAAATTGACCTCCAAAAACTGAGTCAACTTATCCAAGAGTCAATGGAAGTACTGTGTCTTAACTCTTATTTAAAAGAAGGAACCATCCTCTTGTCAAAGGCAAGGGTATAATCTCTCCTGGAAGCACTGATCCCCTCTACTCTCTCATCTATCCAGATTTAGGAGTGAGCACAAAGAGCTATGTCTGCTGGAATTTTGTAAGTTCTTTGTCATTGTTTTGCTTTGCTTCATCCTTTAGATCCTTTGATATATGCCCTGAGTTTTACCCTCGACTTATCTATGGGTCATATCAAAATCCAAAATTTTGGCCCCCAAACTTGCCCTTGACTTATACATGAGGTCGACTTATAGTTGAGTACATACGGTACTTATCCAAGATAAATAATCTATTTGTGGTGAGAGACAAAGTACAGCACTTTGGAGTCTGACCTAAAATACAGAGTGGATTACCTGCCCCTTTGGCAAGAAAAGCAGCACTAGCCAGGTTGACCTTCATTTTATAGAATTAGTTGTGTTGTTGTTGTTTTTTATAAATATACTTGCAGGTGTAGATAAAAGGCATGTAAATTTTTTCTTATGTCATCCTTACATGCAGGAATGAATAATTTCTGCAAAACCCAACCACCCATGCCATTTTCACCCACAGATTGGACTTCAGGACTCTTTTCAGGAAAATTTGTTTGCAAATCTGTTTGCAAAAAACAAAAAAAACAAAAACAAAACCTACCCATGTAAAATTAAGCATGTGCTCTATAGAAACAATGCAGTTTCACACCATTTTAACTGTCATGGCTCCAGCCTACAGAGACCTGGGATCTGTAGTTTTTTCAAGTGCCAGCACTCTTTGGCCTTTCAAAACTTAGATTCCCAGGATTCCATAGAATGGAGCTACAGCACATAGAGTGGTATAAAGCTGCATTATTTATAGAGTGTAGATATACCTGTAGTCACAGATACTAAATAGGACACCTTTAAAGGGGATTAGGCAAACTCATAGACAATATGGCCATCAATGTATAGTAGTCACTACACCTACAGGCAGACTCCAATATTTACAGATAGTATGGCTCTGAATACTAGCTGTTGAACCTGAATGGGAGGATAGTTTGGTACCCATGCTGTACTTTAGGCTTCTCATGAACAGTTATTTGGCCACTATGCAAGAAGAATGCAGACTGTAGCCCTGAACAGGCCAGCAATAAATGATGTTAAAATGTAGTGGTTCAATATGATGTGATTTGTTTCAACATTTTGTAAACTCGATTGCACCTCCCTCTGGACTGAAATCCTAGGCAATATAAGAGTATCAGTCTATCAGTCATATATCAGTCAGATTCAGATATAAATCTGAACACCCAAGTGAGGATTGTCCAAACCCTCATTTCCCCCATTTCCATGTATGGATATGAGAACTAGATAGTGAAGAAAGCTGATCAGAAGAATATCAACTCATTTGAGATGTGGTGCTGGAGAAGAGTGCTGAAGATACCGTGGAGGGCCAAGAAGACAAACAAGTGGGTTCTGGAACAGATCAAATCCAAACTCTCCCTTGAAGCCAAGATGAGCAAATTGAGGCTGCTGTACTTTAGCCACATCATAAGAAGGCATGAATCATTGGGAAAGATGATAATGCTAGGAAAGGTAGAGGGCAGCCAAAAGAGAAGAAGATCACATGTCCGACGGTTGGATACAATCAGAGAGGCCTGAGCCTGCAGGGCCTGAACAAAGCAGCTGAAAACAAGGGGTCTTAGATATGTATTATTCACAGTGTTGACTTGAGAGCAGTTAACAACAACCATCAGTCCTTGAAACACTAATTCATGTAAAGTGTCACAACAGAGAAGAGGAGGGCTTGGTTGTAGGACAGCTGGTTGTAGCTGTGAGAGCAGGAAGGTCAAATTCAATCCCTTTTCTCTCCTCCTAGGGAGTAAAAGGGTCCCTTCTCCCCACCCTACTATATCCATCAATCGTGCAGCTGAAGCAGTCACCAAACAGGACTCCCATGTGTGTGAAAATAAAATGCAAGCCAGAGAAGAACATAAGGAATTATAATGCTCAGTTCATTTTGAAGAAAAGTGCTCTGAGTTACCAAGGTTTGTATTCTGAGCCAAGAAATGAGAAAACATGGTTGCAAATCTAGAAAGTGATGTTTTTAACATATAAGTCAGTGACGGTGAGGGTGATAGAACTATACAACCATCACGATTTTTTTGGACTCATAGGGTTTTCTTAGGCAATGAATCCTCAGGTGTGGTTTGCCAATTCCTGCCTAGGTCACACAATTCCTACTCCTCCTATAGAGTCATCAAACCATGAACTCGCTCCCTGACAAAATGTGTACACACATGCATGTATAATAAAGGCTGTTGAATTAGAACTTCTTAATTATTCAAATAGATTAGAAAGTAAAGCGCTCAGACCTAGAATGCATATGCTTCAATTGTTCCTGCACCTTTGTAAACAAAATAATCCAAAGTACCTTCTAATTATAAGCATTCAATTCGAGGCTTTAATGTTATATACATTTTATAATATGATGCCAGAAATTGTCTCATTGTTCATCCTAATGGTCTTGGTGCCCCTAAATGACTTTTATTGCTTCGATTACCTAGAAAATGCATCTCATCACCAGCTCTTATGCTATCAAATTAGGATGGACACACACACACACACACACCCTCTCCCTCTGCAGAATCTGTACATTTATCTATAACTAAACTGTCTAGCAATATAAAACAGCCAAGTTAATCCTGGCCATGTATTATACATAAGGTGCTATATACTTCTATCGAATTGTATTTTATATTCTACTTATAGGCTCTGGTCAGAGAATACTAAGCTTTCAGAATAATGTTTGTCAATTTTCTGTGATCATATTCCACTACAATTTTAACTACCAAGTAAAATAAAGGCTTGGGGTTTTTAACACTATAATATTATTTCAATTGCATTAATAAGATTTGTAACAGCAGTAGCTGGCCTCATTCTGCTGCTCATGAGTCTAAATTGTTATTCTCCCAACCTCTCAAGTTCACCACATGCACTGACAGCTTTTAAAAAGAAATTAGAGCCTGCTCATTCTAAGGCACTGAGTTGCTACAATAACAAAAAAAATCTCCCTTGAAATTACTGATAATTTCATTCAAAGTGTAGAAGGGGGAGGAAGAAAACAGAAAGCTCCATGCAAAGTTCCACCTCTGTAAGGCTGAGACAGATTTCTAGTCATGTTGCCAGCTATCCACAGTCTTTAATTTCTGGACCCCCAAAAGCTTCCCATCAGTAAATGGCAATTGTTGTATCATGGACAAGGGAACCATTGGGAGCTTTAGGGAACACAGCATTTCCCCTACGCCTGGATTAAAGCCACAGTGATAATAATAAAGTCAAATCTCAAAAGGATCTGATGGGTATATAGCAGTCAAAGCCACCAGAAGCCAGGAGCATCTTCTGTTTATTACGAGGAAGTTGGGGCGGGGGTATAGAATCATAGAATCATAGAATCATAGAGTTGGAAGAGACCACAAGGGCCATCCAGTCCAACCCCCTGCCATGCAGGAACTCCAAGTCAAAGCATCCCTGACAGATGGCCATCCAGCCTCTGCTTAAAGACCCCTAAGGAAGGAGACTCCACTACACTCCGAGGGAGTGTGTTCCACTGTCGAACAGCCCTTACTGTCAGGAAGTTCCTCCTAATGTTGAGGTGGAATCTCTTTTCCTGCAGTTTGCATCCATTGTTCCGCGTTCTAGTCTCTGCAGCAGCAGAAAACAAGCTTGCTCCCTCCTCAATATGACATCCCTTCAAATATTTAAACAGGGCTATCATATCACCTCTTAACCTTCTCTTCTCCAGGCTAAACATCCCCAGCTCCCTAAGGCGTTCTTCATAGGGCAAGGTTTCCCTATGGGTACAGAAGGTAGAACAGGATCTAGAGACCGCCTCACTAAAATATGCTGAAGTCATAGGTTGTGTCAGTTTGAAAAGGCCCTATAAGATTTTTTCCGCACCACCCCAGCAAATATTTTTATTGTAACAGAACTCTGGGTGGCACTAATGGTGGACGTGGTTGGGTTGTTCATGTCTGTATTTAGAGGTGCCTCATAATCGGAGACCTTAAAGCAGTCATTTCTTTATCTTTTCATTATCTGGGGCTGGGATCTAATAGTAGATCTCTGAGTGAACTGAAGGAGATTGGTTTTTCAATCCCAATTGTCTAACAATAGCAACCACTAAAAAAACCTCAATCTCCTCCAAATTAGATTGCTGCTAAAAAAAAATTGATGGCTGAACAAAAAAGCTTGGCAGAAAAGTAGGACTGGATAGGGGTGGGGTGGGAAAGGAAGCTGTGTTTTGCTACCAAGCAGAAATTCTTGAACAGAACAAGCACTGAGAGGTATACACCACTCAGCATACATCTGTCCATCTGAACTGTTATTTTATAGATGGGTCTGGCTAGTGGACTATGCAGTTGCCTGTTAGTCATTAGATGGCTTCTTAAAAGGTTAGACAAATTACTAAGTATGTGAATAGCAATTAGCAATAGTAGTTAAATAGAACCTCTGAGTTCAGAGGGAACACACTTCAGAGCAGAGGATGGAAAAATTACTTGTTTGGGTCACATTTCTCGGATTCCTTCCCACTGCTATGACCACTGGCTATTTTGGGAGTCCTAGTCCAAAAAAAGGTTTTCAACTCTTCTTCAGAATACTAGAACCTGGAAGCATAAAACAGGGGAGAGATGTTTCTTCTCATGCTCTGGTCATGAGCTTCTCAGAGACTCCTACCTAACTAGATAACTAGAAAGCAGAAATAGGCCTGTGGTGGCAGCTGGTGAATCAAATATCAATGTGAGGGTGTGTGTGTGTGTGTGTGTGTGTTAAAGTCCATTTGTAGGTTTTAGTTCATACTGTCCATGGACTTTCCATGGTGCTTTCTTGTAGCCTCCACATGGCTTAAGAACCATGGACAGCTCCTTGAAACCCAGAGCAACTGCACTATCCCACTGACATTGGAACCACCAACCACAACTGTTAGAGCAGATGAACGCTTGATTAGATATAGCACAATTCATATTGTCTTCTTTCCTTCCAGAAAATCCCCTTAGACCTTCCAGATAATCTCCTTACAAATATCAAAGATACATGGGCCCTAAGTAAATGTCAGTGCATGAGAATATAAGACTATTTTCAACCTGGTTCCCTCCAAATATGGTTGAAAATGTTACTTTCCCAATGTGTGCTTTGTATTACAACTCTTACCATTCCTCAGCATTGACCATGGAGGCTAAAGATGATGGAAATTGTAATACCCAAAAATGGAGAGGGCCTGAGACTAGGAAAGGTTGGTGTAAAGCAATAACATTTGTACCCAAGAAAATATTCAAAATGCAATCCTGCAACCCAGAAGCACATGATGAGTACCCAAGTCCATGATATCTGTCTACTAAGCAGAGGCCTGAACTGCACGTTGTTGTTGTTGTGTCTTTTCCAACTTATGGCAACCCTAAGGTGAATATATCACTGGGTGTTCTGGGGCTGAGAGTGTGTGATTCACCCATGGTCATCCAGTGGGTTTCCATGGCTGAGCGAGGAATTGAACTTTAATCTCCAGAGTCATGGTCCAATGCTCAAATCACTACAGCACACTGGCTTTCACTGTGTCAAAGCTCTAGTGAGGTTACAGTGGGACCTCAGCATCTACGGACTTGCCGTCTGTGGATTTAAGCATTCGTGGATGGCAAGCCACCCATTGTCCCCAAAGGCAGTGCATACATGTGGGCACACCACCATTAGAGGCAGCCCCTGTTTTCTCCAGTGGTGGTGTCTGCGTGCAGCTGTGCTGCCAATAGGAACAATAGCAATAGCAAGTGCATTTCTATAACGTTTATCAGTGTGCTTAAACACTCCCTCAGCAGTTTACAATGTGTAAGCTAATTGCTCCCAGCAAGTTGGGTACTCATTTTAGTGACCTGGGAAGGATGCCAGGCTGAGTCAACCCTGAGCCCCTAGCTGATATTAAACTCACAACCTTATGGTTTGTGCATGAGTGGCCGCAGTACGGGCATTTAAGCACTACTGAGCCACCAGGTCTCTTTCACCTGAAGCTCTGTTGTCCCTAATGGTGGCATGGATGTATGAGATGGCTGCATGGCACAGCCACCAATGGGACTTGAGCTGCCATGGATTTTGGTACCCATAGGGGTGTCCAGAATGGTTCCCCCAAGGATACCGAGGTTCCACTGTATTTTAAAAGTTATATAATACTATTTTAGCATAGATTCGGTTCGGAACCCAGTGTGACAGGTAAGTGGGAATTAGGCCCTGAAGTCTTTTACATAAAAGAATGCATAAGAAGAGGGTCTTAGCAAAGCAAAATGAAAGAAAAAACCACAACTTGAGATAAAAAACAACAGCCAGATATACACCTGAGAAGAGTACTGTATTGATAAAAGCATAGTCTCCTGTGTAGATAGGGACTCTGCAGACAAGAAGACGAAACACAAAGCATCCCATTTTCTTCCCTGAAATATGACACAACCTTCTTCTCACCATGCAAGCTGTGTTCTCATATCGCTTTATCACACTAAGGGGCTAACAGGATTTAAACGAGAGTTAAATGAAAGTTAAACAGGAAATGCCTGATGTTTATCACAGGCATTTCCTGTTTAACTCTCATTTAACTCTTGTTTAAATCCTGTTTGCCTTCTAGTGTGATAAAGCAGATCGTGACAGCAATGAGGGCTTGGATGAAGAAGTCCTTCTGGATGGAGGAGAGATCATTTTTAACAACAACTGGTGGTGGCATCCATATCAGTGGAGTGGTAAATCTATTCTGGGTTTTAGTTTAACTTAAGCAGAGATATTCAAGGTGCTGTACTCTTGGATGGCTCCTTTAAAGTTCAGACTTAAACACAGAGCAAATTCACCATCCCACTGATATGAAATTCATCAGTCTGATATTTCTGTTCAGAGTCCTCATTTTGTCCTGTGACTACAGGCAGTAAGTGGCAGGATAGGCAGACTGCAGTAGCAAGAAGCTGTTATAAATTAGTCAAGCCAGTCCAGGTCATACACAGGTAATCAACCGAGTTCACCAAAGTAAAAGGCATATCAATTGTTCCATTAGGAGAAGCTAATAGACAGGGTAATGTGAATCAAGAGGAAAAGACAAAGAGACATAAAACTTAAGCTAGTCCAGAGGTCAAGAATCCAAATCAATCTAGCAACAGGAAGTGCACAAAAGGTAGGGAGAGCAAATGGCTGCAAACAAACAAAAGCACCCTCTCAGCAGCTGCTGTGGGATTTATAGCTGCCTGACCATGACATGCCAGATCCCTGACTGTGCACAGTTTCTTATTTAAAGAGGCCTTGGCTGCTTTGGCACTATTCTTTTTCCTGATGATGTTCCACTAATAATGTGGGTATCTCCTTAATGTTGCTCAGTTCCAGCTGAGTTGAGGGCCCATCTTGCTGAAGTTCTTCATCAGCTGCATCTCTCACTAGCTTCTCAGATTCAGGGAGGAGAATCATCATGTAGAGTCACAGGCCTTTTTTTTCTGACCCTTCTGCAGGGTGCATTATGACAAATGTTCCCAGTTGTGATTGAAGTGAAATGAATGGCCGGGAGAACCTCCCTTGACCCCACATGCCAGGAAGCTATAGCACCAAAGAAAGTGGAGTGGATGAAAAAGAGGAAAGGGGAGGATGAAAGGAAGCCCAAGCCAGGACTTCCACTCTTACAGCTCTTACAGTCAATGATTCCTCCACATAAGCTGCTTTGGCTTGTGGCTATGTGGGAACATGCACAGGTCTATAGCCTTAATTCTCAACATTCCTTTTTGGGGTATGTATCCAGTACAGAAGGGATAAAATAAAATAAAAAATTAGGAAGAGATTTTGAGAGACTTTTTGACACATGAATTTGAAGAATGGGAAAAGAATCTTGGAACAATTGAAATCATTACGAGCATCAGTACTTGTTCCTAAGTAAATCCCACTGGATTCAATGACAAGGATATTCAGCTTTAGGACAACTGCATTAAAACGTCAGGAATGGGTGCAGGAATGGGGATGGGAGAATAAAATTCATACCTTCATTTTACAATATCTCAAAACTTGTGAAAAAAGCTTTCATCTCGTTTGCAGTTAAGAGAGAAGTCACAATGGGAGATTTTACAAGCAAACTTTAAATACACTTTTTCTCATTGCAAAAAGTGTTTGATGACAGCCAGTTCTCAAAGGAGGAGAAGTGCAGAGACAGGGACAAATTAAGCAAACAGTTCTTTTATTCATCTCATCCAGATGAAACTCAGTGCCTGATACTGTACACACAAGAGAACAAATCCCTTAAGTTACAATAGTTAAATCCTCCCTGTCATTAGCTAAGATGAAAAAGTGTTTGCATGTGCCACTCTCAGAGGCATTAGAGATCTAAACCAGATGGAGTTTTTAAAGCAACCATACGGCCTCATTCAAACTTGCCTGACTTCATACTACTCAGAGGTAAGTGGCTCTTACAGACTTGGTGTGTTAACAGCGAAGTTTGACAGTACAAGTAGAAGTGTTGCTAAAGCTAAAGATTATTAAGCAATTGGCTTCCAATCCATGGCTCTGGACAGTCTCTCAGAACTAGGCACTGACCCCATTTATTCTAATCCAGAAATGCATTCCATGTGACAAAAGGGAAAACCAAACCAACTGATTGGGGTGGGATCATTTCTTCTTTTTCTTTTAGGCAACCATGGGGCTATGAAGACCAGCACTTTGTGCCAGCCTGTAGGCACAGTCACAGTGCAGCATCTGCACGCTGAATATAGTGACTCCGCCTCATCACGTCATGATGCCGCACGCCCTTCTAGAATCACCGAAAGGGAATCAGAAAGCCATGCTACCACAGCTATGATGCCCTTTAGAAGGTACAAAAAGAGCTGGTTTTTCCAGTTCCTTCTTGTGCTCTCTAGAGGCTGGATTGGGGCCACGGTGTTTGGTTGCTGTGGCACCAATCTGGCCAGTAATGGGGTGGCTGCAGACTGCCCCTTTGGGGCATTCTGTACAGGCCCTATGTTGCAAGCCAAGGTTAAAATATAAGACAGCATCACCTACAGAAAACATCCAGTTTCTGTATCTTGGTAAATTTTGGGTCTAGTCTACTGATTCTTGGAGCAGGAGCCAGGAATATACGTCAGTCTGTCATATTGGAAAAAGTGGCAGCACAGGGTGTATGCCGTTTATACCTATGCTGTATAAATAATACAGTTTGACAACACTTTAAGTTTTGAATGGCATTACATATAAATTGTCTGTGCTGTTTTCAACATTTTCTGTAAACTCTATTGCACAATGGAAAAGGTGGGATATAAATATATCAGTTAATTAAAGAAGCAAATAAATGGTAGGAATTTTTGCCCACACTACAAAGAAGTCACTTGCAAGCTGCTAGGATATGATGTGCCAAACTAGAACAAAATAATCCATCTCTCACCAACTGTGTTTTCTCTCCTGTGTGCATTGCTTCCAAAGCACACTGAACTTCTTCTCCAAACTAATGGCAAGTCCTCCTGGCACTGCCATAAGTAATAACACATCACACAACAGCTGCTTCTCCAGGACGAGTCTCAAGGCATCCGTTTACAACAAAATCTATTGCCTGCTGTAATTTCTTTTCATTTTGTCCTGGTGTCATTTATTCCTCCTTTGTCCCATTGCATCAAGATTTGCTACAACCCTGAGGAACTGAATGAGATTCAGATGTATGGAACTGAGCAAATCACAGAGAATTACAGCTGCCACTCCTTGCACCTCTGAAGATGATAAACAGTGTGCAGTGATTAAAATTTAAAAGCTCTTTGAAAGTAATTGTTCAGCCTGCCATCCCATATCCTTGTTATCTGCTTGAAAAATTAGTTTTAGACACAAAGCTACAAGCTGTAGTGCTGATGCAGCTCTTGAGCCTGTAAACCATCTTAGCCAGCATTGTGTAGTGCTTTGAGCATTGGATTATTGACTCTGGAGATCAAGGTTCCAATCCAAGCTTGGCCATGAAACCCCCTGGGTTACCTTGGGCAAGTCACATGCTCTCAGCTTCAGAGGACAGCAATGGCAAACCCCCTGTGAAGAAACTTGCCAAGAATCAGGGATGCTTCGATTGGGAGTTCCTGCATTGCAAGGGATTGGACTGGATAGCCCTTGTGGTCTCTTCCAACTCTATGATGCTATGAAGAAAATCCTGTGATTGGTTTGCCTTAGGGTCCCCATATGTTAGAAATGATTTGAAGACACACAAGCTCTTCTGATCTATCTGGAGCAGCTCGGGAGTTCATGGAATCCATGACAGGCATGAACCTATCCCAATTGGTCAACGGGCCCACCCATTGCACGGGTCACACACTCGATGGGATCTTTAGTACGGAACAGGAATATCAATGGGCGGAGGTAACAAAAACTCCGCACTGTCATGGACGGATCATTTCCTGATCAAGTTGGAACTAAAAGCCACTTCTGTCCCCCCCCCCAGGGGTGGTGGACCCATTAGAATGGTCCGCCCTCGAAGACTAATGGAACCAATTGGTTTCCAGAAGGCCTTAGGGGGTTTAATGGTTGGCAGCGCTGGTGACTCCATCGAAGCTTTTGTGAATACCTGGAACACCGACCTTCCCAAGGCTCTCGACGCAATCACCCCAAGCGTCCTCTCCAACCCGCTCCAAATCGCAAACCCTGGTTCTCGGAGGAATTCAGGGAGATGAGATGGGTTGGACGATGACTAGAGCACAAATGGTGGAAGACTCGACTCTTCTCCGACAGACCTCACCATAGGCAGCATCTTCGTGCCTATCGGGAGGCTTTACGTGCAGCGTGGAGATCCTTTTGCTCTGCACGCATCGCGTCTGCAAAGTCCCGCTCAGCAGAGCTGTTTAGGGTTGTGGGGGAGCTGACGCGGGTTCCCCCTGTGCCAAATCCCCTACTGGACCCAACAACAGCCTGCTGTGATGAGTTTAACACCTTCTATGCAGACAAAATCTCTTGGATAAGGGCCGACTTGAACGTCAATGTTTTGTCAGAGCCCATAGGTGAGGTGTCCAATAACTCTGTTGCTGTTTCTTTACTGGATGAATTTCAACCTGCAAGTACCGAGGACGTGGACAAGCTCCTTGGAAGTTTGAGAAAGACGACTTGCCCTCTCAATCCTTGTCCATCTTGGCTGGTCGCCCAGGGAGGGGATGCAGTGAGAACATTCCTTCGGAATGTGATCAATGCGTCCCTCAGGGAGGGTTCTTTACCACCTTGTCTAAAAGAGGAGGCCGTTAGACCCCTCCTGAAGAAACCCTCCCTTGATCCCCTGGATAAAAACAACTACAGCCAGTTTCCTTGCTTCCTTTTTTTTTTGAACAAAGTCATCGAGAGAGCAGTCGCCTCCCAACTCCAAGCTGTCTTGGATGAAACCAATTATCTGAATCCATTTCAAATGGGCTTCAGGACAGGACATGGAGTTGAGACGGCCATGGTCGCTCTGGCCGATGACCTCTGCCTGAGTGTCGACAGGGGTAGTGTGACCCTGCTGGTGCTCTTGGATCTCTCAGCGGCCTTTGACACGGTAGATCATTCCATCCTTTTGGGTCGACTGAGAGAGTTGGGGACCGGAGGCATCGCGGTCCGGTGGTTCTGGTCCTTTCTCTCTGGGAGATCCCAAAGGGTGAGGCTTGGGGACAGTTGCTCTTCTAAGATAGAGCTTAATTGTGGCATCCCTCAAGGCACCATCCTGTCCCCGATGCTGTTTAATATCTACATGAAGCCGCTGGGTGAGATCATTTGGAGGCATGGAGCGCAGTGTCATCAATACGCCGATGACACTCAGATATATTTCTCCATGACAAGATCTTCATCTCAGACTTCAGATGGCATCTCTCCTCTTAATGACTGTCTTGCGGCAGTAATGGATTGGATGAGGAAAAACAGGTTGAAGCTCAATCCGGACAAAACGGAGGTACTAATTGTCACAGGACTGAAGCCAGGATTGGGAATACACCTCCTGGTTCTAGAAGGGGTCACACTCTCCTCGAAGGACCCTGTTCGCAATCTGGGGGTACTTCTTGATTCGTCGCTTCATATGACTAGTCAGGAGTGCCTGTTATCAGCTTCAGCTGATCCGCCAGCTGTGCCCTTTCCTGGAGCTGAAGGACTTGGAGTCAGTGGTACACGCTTTGGTAACCTCACGATTGGAGTTCTGTAATGCACTCTACATAGGGCTACCCTTGTGCCTAACTCGGAAACTTCAATTAGTTCAGAATATGGCAGCCAGGCTTGTCATGGGAACATCAAGGAGAGAGCACATAACACCGGTGCTCAAATCTCTCCACTGGCTGCCGATTAGTTTCCGAGCGCAGTACAAGGTGTTGGTTTTAACTTTTAAAGCCCTACATGGCTTGGGTCCATCTTATCTGAGGGACCACCTCCTCCCGTACGAACCCCCCCGCACACTCCGGTCTTCTGGGAGGAACCTGTTACATCCTATGAAGACTAGGCTGGTGCAGACCTCCCAGAGGGCCTTTTCAGCTGTCGCCCCCAGGCTGTGGAATGGCCTGCCAGACGAGATGCATCTTATTACATCTTCTGATTGCTTTAAAAAAGCTTTGAAGACGCATCTCTTCCGGCAGGCCTTCCCAGAAAGTCCTTAGCCACCCGACTCTGTTTGGGTTAAGCTCTCCCATTAACACTTTAACATCTTGACCCTGATGTCTATGCAATGGGTTGTTGTTTTAAATTGTAATTTTTATATGTTGTTTTAATTGACGTTAGTTTAACTCAATTTTAAGGGGTGGGTGGTTGGGTATGGGTCGTGTATATTTTATCTTGTATTTTTTAATTGATGTAACCCACTGTGATTGGATACAGAGGAGAGGGCTATAAATAAAACGTTATTATTATTATTGTTATTATTATTATTATTATTATTTATTAAGAGCAACAATAAGAACAAGCCATCTCCACTGCCACATTGCCCTCAGCCAGGAGATCTAGATGGTCTGCCAAAGGACATCTATGTGTGTTTTAGTTGAATGGAACAGCAAAGTGCAAAATTAAGTTACCTTGGTCAACTAAATATAACGCTAAGTTGAGATCAGTGGTGGCTGATTCCTTCCATGTCAATGGACTGGGTGAATCCATTCCAGGTTTTACTTCAAAATTTAAATGTGTTACTGCTGCTGTATGCTCTCAAGTTGTTTTCAGCTTACGGTGACCAGAAGGCCAGACGATCATGGGGATTTCTTGGAAAGATATGTTCAAAGGGGATTTGCCATTGCCATTGCCATTGCCTGAGGCTGAGAGAGTATGTGACTTGCCCAAGGTCACCCAGTGGTTTTACATGCCCAAACAGGGATTCAAAACTTGGTTTCTATAGTCATAGTCCGAGGTTCAAACCACTACACCATGCTGGCTCTTCAACATCTGTGGAGGAGAAACAGCATTTTGACTCATTCCTGTAATGCTTGAGCTAATATCTGGAATGGATTCATCATGGCGACACAGAAGTCACCAGCTGCCACTAGCTGAGACCTATTAGGCTATAGGCTCTGGATAGAGGCAAGGTATAAATCACCTCTGGATTTTCCTGGCCCTTGTGATTTCAGTTCTTTCTACCCCTGACCTGTTGCCTGCAGAGTAATTGCAGTCTGTCTGGCATCTGGCAACCTTCGGTTTGCAAGCCTTCTGGGAAATCATAAACAGGTCCTGGTGTTAGAACACCATGTTTCTTGAATATTAGGTAGATTGATTTGTGTCTCCAGCTAGCTCATTTTTCTGTCTATCCACCTCTGTCTTTTCCCCAGAAACCCTTTTTTCCTTCCTGGCCTGCTTACTTTTCTGACGATCTGTCTTGCAGAATTGGAATCATGTTCATCAGACTGCTGGCTAGAGATCTCAGGATATTATGTGGCCAAGAGTGTTTGATTTTCTCAAAAACTCAAGTGTATGTGTCCTTCATGTGGGCTTTGTTCCCAGCGCTAGCTTTGGTTCACAGCGCTGGGACTTAACCTAGCCAACACATCCCTAAGAGGGTACTAGAGAGTGTGTGGCATAATGGACCTATCTCAAAGTCATCCCCTTGCCCTGTTTACCAGGGGTCAGTGTATTATTCAGCAGGAGAATCTGCTGCAGTGTTGACTCTGAATTTCACTCTGTTTGCAAATGCAGATAGTGCTGTTTTGACCTCCACAAACCTTCCAAGATAGTTGGATCATTATTATTTTTTAAATGTTGGTCAGACAGCAAGAGTCAAGCTATCATGTGTCTTGATAAGGAACCCACTGATTCACTCATCCAGTTTATGACAGGTGAGCAAACTTAGAATTCTGCTAAGAACATCTAGCAGTGGAGATGTCTTCCTCTAAGCCTTCATTTGCCCTGCTATTTGAGAAGTTAAAAACACAGAAGTGCCTTTTGGGCTGTTTTAACAACCTTCATATCTCACAGCAGCAAAGAGTTCTGCTGTGTACACATCTCCCTAACCCTGTGTGGCTGGAAAAGATGGAGATGAGTTGTCTAAGCTCCTTTGAAATGGATAGAATAAAGATTCTAAACAGCAATTAGACTGCTACTTCCTACCTTCTCCAAACTGTAATGGAAATAAGAGGAGATACCTGTATCACACTTGAGCAAGTAGAATCGACCTTGAGAGAATGATCAACTAAGGCTGGGGGGGGGGGAAAGGAGTAGGAGTATGTTTTACCTTCCTATGCACCAATGCAAATGAGAGCCATCTCTGCATTTCTTAATCACTATCCATGCAAGCAAAAGATGGAGAGGATGCTGGAGGAGAAAGGTGGCAAGCACAGAAATTGTTTAATGTCTGTGGGGCAGTTAGTCTTGAGCAAAGCCTTGGGAGCAATTAATTTCTTGTAATTAATTCCTTTTCCCTAGTAAAGAAAGTGTAATGATTGTACATTAAATTACAACTCTAACTTCACTACTTTTGCAATAGTGTAACTGCAATTTTTACATCTATAAAGGTGTGGCATCAATAAACTGTGGAGGAGGAAAATTACACAGCTCATGGTGTAATGGCAGGCTTGTTTCGCAAACCAATGAAGCATTCACATTTTTAAAAAGTATTTTAGTTATAAATACAAAGTGCTACTTTAAAATCTAATTACAGTAGTAGCTAACTACTATGGGGAGGCCTTAAAACTATAATAGCAATACATTACTTTTGAAAGTAACATTCCAAGATTATGTCTTGAACCTTGGCAACTTTGTTGTGTGACAGAGTACAGGTTATATTACTATAGACATTTTATGTCTCCAAATGAAGTCTGATTCATACATCAGTTTATTTTATGCCTTCAAGTTGTTTCTGACTTATTGTGATCCTAAGGCAAACCTATCAAATGTTGTTCTGAGGCTGAGAGTTTGTGATTTGCCCAAGCTCACCCAGCAGGTTTCCGTGGTCAACCCAGAATTTGAACCCTAGTCTCTAGAGTTGCAGTCCAGTGCTCAAACCTCTATACCACACTTGCTTTTTCATATATGATAGATTTATTTAACTAACTCGCATATATACAGTACTTACCTCATACAAGTAGTTTCCTTTCTGTAAATGATAAAACATGGAGGAACAGAACTCACTAAATACTGAACCCGAAGTTTCTCTAGGTTCTCTCTCCTTTTGTACTAAATTAATTCTTTCATCCTCTGTAATGTTGTTAAGACCAGTATTCAATAGGAAAACGTGAAAGTCTAGCACTAGAGCACAGCCTCTATATGCTAAGGTCCCAAGTTCAGACCCTGGCATCATTGGTTGAAAAGATCTAAAGCAACAGAGTTTAGGAAAGTGCTTGATGCCCTCAAGAAACAGTAACAGTCAGAGCCAATAGGATCAATGTTTTGCTCACAGTAAGGCAGCTTCAAATAGTCACAATTAGTTATGACAATGTGTTAAGTGTCATCGGTCATCAATGAGCCTTGCTTCCTGTAAAACAGGGGTGGACAACTGGGGAGAGCATGTTTGCAGCATCTTGCAGTCAATTTTCATGGAGCTTGGAGGTTCTGGGTTTTTGAGAGTTCCAGGTCTACATCTAGGTCCTCAAGAATATCTTTGTGCAGTTCTCGGGGCATTTTTAATCCCCCCAATTTTAGGCTGAGTGGGGATCTGGCAGGGTCCAGGGAGCCCACAGAAAGACCCCTGAGGGCCATGTACAGCCTACTGTTTCAGTTTTCTCCATTGCTACAACAGTAAGTCACATCTTCAAATGTAGATTAAAAATCTGAACAATAATGTGATCAAGAGGTTGGTGTAAGAGCTATGTCTGAACCTTAAAGCTTAAAGCCGCAATAGCCTACCCTACCATGCATTTGTTAGTCTTTAAGTTTCCCGAAGAATCAGAGTTGCTTTTGCTGTAGCAGACTAACACATTCACCCCCTCTGGAACAGAATACTCTGAAGCTGATGATTAACAATGTCACAGCATCTAAACTTGCATATTCTCAAAGTTTAATTAAAATGAAGGTGGGATTTTGAGTAGAGTATTAGAGAGTTTCAGGAAATGCAAAGTGAATACATATCCAAGAGGGTACAGGAGTGGAATATAAAGTAAAGGGAAATCATGCATCTGCTTCAGGTTCTTGTTCGAAACTATGGCAAACTGAAAATGTTAAAACTTAGTCATCTATTCTTCAAATGTCATTTATAGGAAGCAGCTGGGATTGGCCATGAACTAAATCAATATGATCAGGAGGAAGGTTTGGTTTATGAGCTCTAAAACTGAGCTAGTCAAATTCAATCTGTTGAAATGGCAATCAGAAATGGCAGGTTACTGGATGTACTCTAAAGTTCTTATTCCTTTTAGAAACCTCAAAAAACAAACAGTTGAAAACAGATCAAAGGTACTACGTTATCTTACTTTAAAACACAGACAGATAAGTTGCTTTTAAAATAGTGCTGAGAATAATATGGGCCTCTACAAGTTGTTGAACTGCAACTCCCAGGAGCTCTAGCCAGCATAGCCAACAGTACCATTGGGAGCTGCAGTCCAGCCACATCTGGAAAGCTGCATGATTCCCACCCTACTTTTTTTTAAAAAAAGTTAGCTGTCTTTTATGTGGCACAAAGATGTGCCCTAGTTTCATTCATAAGGAACCAAAAGCAATATTTGACCAATGTAACATAATTTTGCAACTTTTGTTGTTCCTGACTGCGCTCCAGTTGGTCCAGACTCATGGCAACTCCATGGATGAGATATCTTCACGCTTCCCTATCTTCCACTACTTTGCTTAGGTCCTGCAAATTCATGCCCATGAACTCTCTGAGTTTATCCATCTGATGTGTGGTCTCCCTCTCTTTCTGCTGCCTTCTGCCTTTCCCACCATTATTGTCTTTTCTTGTAAGTCATGCCTTGTCATGATGTGACCAAAATATTACAGCCTCAGTTTCATCATCCTGGCTCCCAGGGAAAGTCAAGGTTTTGGCCATTTACAGTATCCTCAGGATTCTTCTCCAGCAACTCATCTCAAATGAGTTTATTTTCTTTCTGTCAGCTTTCTGAAGTGTCCACCTTTCACATCTATACATGGTAATGGGAAATATAATGGCTTTAACAATTCTAACTTTCCTGCTCAGTTCTATATCTTTACTTTTTAGGATCTTGTGTAGTTCTTTCATGGCTTCCTGTTCCATTCCTAGCCTTCTTATTTCTTGACTTCAGTCTCCATTTACAACTTTACAACCTGCAATAATCACATAACCACATACAATCCTAAATAGAAAACAAACAAACAAACAAACAGCAAGAAGAACAACAAGAGGAAGGAGAGGAAAAAAAAAACGGGGAAAAAAAACCAAACAAAGAGATTCTTGAAGTTTCTTATCATATAGTCTAATAATGGCTTCCACAAAGCTAACACTACTTGTACATAAAAATTAAAACTGAAATAACACTCCTATGATAAGAGAAGAAAAAAAACATAAATGTATATATGTGTGTTTGTGTGTGTATAAATGTTTACTTCCTGTATTATTCTTAACATTATAGAGTTTCTTTAAATTTTCTAAGACAATCCCAATCTCTCTCTGATTCTTCTCTGTTACTGTCCTTGAATGCAACTGTCAGAATATCCATTTCCATTGCTTCATTTAAGCTATTTAACCATGCATACTCTGACGGAGTCTGTTTTTGTTTCCAATGCCTAGCATAAACTATTCTAGCAATAGTAATCGTACATAGAACACGTCTATATTTTTTCTCATTTTCCTTTTCTATTATATTAGTCATATTTAACAAAAATAATAATGGATTTAATGGAATGTCAATATTTAATATCTTAGTAATTAGCATTTGAATTCTCTTCCAGTATGAAATTGCCTATGTGCATCTCCACCACATATGGAAAAAAGTCCCCCTCTGCTTATTACATTTCCTGTCAAGGATGATGGGAGTTGCAGCTTGTCTTATACTTGCTTTCACTCACCACCTTGTTGTGCAGCGGAACAGACCAGCTTTGATCTGTGGTTGTTGCTTGCTTCCAAGCATGCAGAGCTTCTGAGATTAGGCTGAAGACCTTGACAAACTCTTTCAGCCTTCTCACTCCTCTCTGAGAGTTGTTTCCAAACGTCTCCTTGGATCTGGTAGCGATTGTATCTTCTCTTTCACAAGATTCCAGGCAACACAGTAGACTTGTACAAAAGATCTACTTTATTTAACTATATACACTAAATGCCCTTCACCATACAATCTTTGCTATATAACTCTATACAATGCTCAGTTCAACTGTTCTTTACTATACTCCACACTATTCCACAACTCCAAACTACTCCACAACACATTGGTATACAGTGTCATCATTTATAGTCACTTGTGGATGTTTTACACATTCTGATTGGTTCACAATGTTCATCCCATACTTAAGTCCAACCCAAGTATTTCATCATACTGTCTTGTACCTTAATTGACTCTCAGGTGTTGCCAATATGTATCTTGTCATTTATCCTTGGCATATGTCCTTGGCTCTCAGGACTTCTAAATTACATTATCCTTTTCACCTGTGTAACTTCTCAATTGCTTTTGCTTAGTCATTTTGACTTTCACATACATATTTGATTTCTACTGTATATCCCATGTTGCATTTTCCTTAACATTTCCAACACTCCCCATTTCCTGCATTGTATATTTTATTTAACTTACTTGGAGATAAATACCATCTGAACATGGTTTTCCTTATAACTCTGACATAATGTAAAAGAATCAGTATTCCGCCAACACTTTTCCCAAAGATCCATTTCTATTGTTTCTCCAATATCTTGGGCCCAAATTACCATACCTGTATAATGTGTGACACTTTCAGATTCTAGATCTCTTTGTTTTAATATCTTATAGTATTTCGAAATGTGTCCTTTGTTTTTGTCAAAAAAGATATTATCTAATTCATTTTTCTCCATAGCAAAACCAAATTGTTTCTTGTCAGACCTAAATTTTTCAAGTATTTGTCTATAAAACAACCAATTTCTATTGGTTTCTTTTTCTAAATCTTCAAAAGCTTTGAAAACATAAGAATTCTTATCTTGTATAATCACATCTCCATATCAACCATTTCTGGTCTGATTCCTTATTTTTCTTAGAAAAGGCTTCCTTGACTGAGACCCAGAGAGGTAATTGTCTATAAAATTATTTTCTTATTTTGGTCCATACTTTAAATAAAGAGTTTCTTATAAAGTGATGGCAAAAATCATTATAAATCTTATGTTTGTCATACCATAGAAATGCATGAAAACCAAATCTCATTTTCGTACTTTCTAGTTCTAACAGTTTATCATTTTTTAACAGTATCCATTCTTCTATCCACTGGAGGCATGCTGCGTAATAATATAACTTTAAATTAGGAAGATTACAGCCACCTTTACTTTTCTCCTCCGTAAGCGATTTCCATTCAATTCTAGCTCTTTTGTTTTGCCACAAGAAGTTGGATAAGGACTTTTGCCATTTCACAAAACAAGATTCTTTCGGCAAAATCGGCAAGTTCTGAAATAGGTAAATGAATCTAGGAAAAATACTCATTTTTAAAATTGCTATTCTACCTGAAAAGGAAAAACCATATTTAGACCATTTTAACAAATCTTTTTTCACTTCTCTCCACAGTTTTTTATAATTATTGTCATAGAGGTCTATATTCCCTTTTGTAAATAAAATCCCTAAATATGTGGCTTTCTTAACAACTTGAAATCCAGAAAGTTCTTTCAGTTCTTGATCTTCCGATTCTGAAATATTTTTAGTCAAAATTGATGTTTTTTCTACATTAATCTTAAAGCCTGAAATGGCACAGTATTCTTGAATTGTATCTAATAATTTTTTTATAGATTTTCTAAAAAAAAAAAAAAAATCAAGATCATCCGCGAATGCTTTTAGTTTAATATTACACTTATTCACCTTGACACCCTCTATCTCCTTGTCATTTCTTATCTTGTTGTTCCAATATCAAAATAAATAACAGGGGTGATATAGGGCATCCTTGCCTTGTTCCTCTTTCTATTGAAATATATTCAATTCTCTCTCGAATAATTAAGATCTGAGCTCTCTGTTCTCTATATATTGCAGACAACCATTCTAAAAACTTTTCACCAAAATTCATCCTTTTAAATTTTTCTATCATAAAAATCCAATCAGCCGGATCAACCCGATCTATGATGTTTTAGAAGTTTTTCTATTTTGTTGTTTAATTAAAAAAAAAAAACAATTTTACAACTTGCCATATCATTTCCCCTTCAAACAACCACAAACAACAACAACAACAACAAAAGCAACAGGAAGTATGCTTTGATTGAGATTTCCTGCATGACAGGGGGTTGAACTGGATGGCCCTTGTGGTATCTTCCAACTCTATGATTCTATAGGACCAACAACTGCAAGGCTCTTACAGCTAAGTGAGATCAACTTTATTATTATGGAATCTAATGCCACATGAGCATATTGGGCAGCAAAATACACTTCTCATACCCACAAAACACTGTCAAGAGAATAAAGTGCCCTAAGCAAACAGAAAGTGGGCACAACCTGGATGAACAAAGCTTGCGACAAAGAAGCTCCTTTCTACAAAATCTTTTTGCAGGAGCTCAGCCCAGCTCCTCCCTTTTCTTTGTCTTGGCCTTGCTGGAAGGAAGTTTGTTTTTTTCCAGCATTGGCAGCCAGAAAATGGTGAAACTGGAGAAAGATAGATTTTCAGTGTTGCAGCATCCTGCAGTGAACAAGCATTACAGCTGGACCTGGGAAAAAATGGGATTCTATTCCAGATGATCCTACTATAGCTAGCATATTCAGGGGTAGCTGTACTGGCCATATAGCAAAGTACTTTAAAGTAGCTATGGATGCTTATGTACAGTTAGCAACAATGCATAACAGATGCCTCCATAACCACTTACAGAACAAGTGTGAAAAGCAAACCATAAAGTAAAGGAGAAAACAGATTAGTTAGCCTCACCAGCTACCCTGGCATGTTGAGAAAGCATAGATCTAAAAATTTTCCACCAAAATGGAAATCATAAGAAGAGTGGAGGATGTTGCAAGATAAAAAAATCATCCAAGGATGCATTTTGAAAGAAGTTTCCAAGTGGGCCCTAGAAGGTTCAGAACATTTTTGTTCACCTACACAAGGCTTACCTCACTTGGTTGTTTCATTTCACATTAGCATAACATTATGTTTCTGTAAAAGAAATAAAGCCCACAAACATATCAGCGCTATATAAATAAAGGTTAATAATAAACCCACCCATATAAAAAAATTAAAGAAATTGAAACTGAAATATGGTTTCTGATGAGGGATGGTTTTTAAATAATAAGCTTACAAGTAACTGAAGTGATCAAAATTCCCTAAACACAAAATGATTTGATGTTTTCCAAAGCAGTTCTGGTAGAACAGGGATATATCTGTCTAGCATACAAATCAGGCCATTGATCTACTTATAAAATCTGATAGTGTGCACTTCACAGAATGGCCTGACAGCAGAGATAACATGTAAAAACGGTGAAATAAATTCTAACACAGAAAGGGGTTGGGGCTGGGTGATGCCATTGTAAAACAAAAAAGCAGAAAAATCACTAAAATGGCCCACAAACCCATGAGACCTTAGACAGTTTGTTACATTAGCCTGAGTTGACCTTTAAGGGTGGAGTGAGTGCAGAAAGATATCCAGTGGTGTAATAATCAAAGACATATAAATATTTTTTAAAAATCAAAAATTTACGTGAGGCACTGCAGGGACTCACCAGCTTAGGTCCTACTAGCCCATCAACTGACAAGGAGGACCTGCACTGGGAGCAGGAGTAGTCAGCAATGCCAGCCAAGCAGCTTACGTACCTGTTGACCCAGACACAGAAACTAGCAGCAGCTAAAACAAGGCACACTTTCAGGCAACAAACCCTTAAAACAAGAACAGGTATGTCTTTGGAGATAGAGAACCACTCGGCCTGCAGTAGCATCATTAAAAGGGGGGGGGGTGCAGGGAGTACAGTACACACTGGATGACACCTCAAGAGAGGGGTGACACCAAGTTGAGCCCTCCTCCCACTCACCCCAGCATGCCCCTCCTGGTTTTGCTGTGGCAGCAACTTTCTCCTAAAGAGGAGGCCACCACTGCAGCAAAGCAGAAGGGCAAGCATGCCCCACCTGGCTTTGCTAACACAGTGGCTTCCTCCTCAGCGGTAAAAGAGAAAGGCAGTGCACCCCTCTCTGTTTCACTTTGGCAGTGGCTTTGTAATGGCCCCAGAAAAAAGTTTTTGTTTGTTTTTGCCCTTTAAAGTGTTTTCCCCAGTCTAAACACTTTTTGGTTGGATTGCCACCTGTGGGAGGTTGTCATGTGATAAGAGGGGTTCCCTGGGCTGCAGTGAATCCCTGCAAAGGCTATATATGTCTCATGGGATGTATAATTTCCTTCCTTACTTTAAGAACTGGCCAAGGTGCTGAGTGAAAGAGATGGAAGAGGATCATTTCAGGAGGAATGGAGACATCTATTCAAGGACTTTACATGCCAAGGAAGGGCAACTCTGTCCAGCAACTCTACCCCTCACCTCTGGTATGACAGTCCAGCAACACACTGGCAAAACCAGACAACAAACATCTGGACAGACTTCCATCCAGGCAACTTCCGCCACGTGGGAGGACTGGCAGAACCTTTAATGACCCAGGCAAACTCGTAGCTGGCACTTTTCTCCACCCATTTTTCCCTTGCTCCAGCCAATGAGGATAATTCCTGGTGTGTGTTAAAACTAGACAAGTCATCAGCTGTCTTCCTACACCAGCTTTCCGCATTCACATTTGAATGAGAAAGCATGGAAATGACAGAGGATTCCAGAACCCACAGTGAGGGGCCACTAAAAAGACACCCAGTAATCACCATAACAAAGGAAGAGACAGACCAGGAGAGAGCCAGTGAAGGGACAATATTTAGTCTCTTGAAAGATAATGTTTAGTCTGAATCCCAGTGATGTAACTGTGGAGATTTAAATAATGCAACTTTGAACATGGTACACTGTGTGAGGTCATGGACGCAATGAAATCAGGGTGGATTTAATATCCCCCTCTTCCCACACACAATGGAATGAAAGACTTGCTTGCAAGACAAGCATCTGTGGTGTTGTCCTTGGTGCTGAAATATGGGTTTTGACAGGTGATGTATTGCTGCCCTTAATTTGGGATTTAATAGCTTGCAGATGGCTTTCAAGATCAGATTTCCCCCTCTACCAAGCTAGCTCATGTTTTTAGTTTAATTTATGCTGCTTGAACATCATCAGGTGAAAAGAAAGTTAAAGGATCTGTGCAAGACGGCTTTCAAGGTGTGGCAAAGTATTCTGTGAGCAGTTAAAGTACAATGCTGTTTAGCAGCTTGTCTGGTATCATTATATACTAGGAGATCTGTTCTGGATTTCTAAGACAACCTGAGTCCAGACAGTTTTACAGCACTATAAAGTGCAGAAAGGGCAGAAGAGCTAGGTAAGGGCATCCTTACTAACATGTTTCCTGCACATTATTTAGGAACACTGATTGTTATTGTAATTGGTCTGGACCTTAATTTTTCATACACAAAATGGTTCCTTTCTATAATTACCTCTACCTTCCTGAGTGGCAGCTCCTTCCATGCATAGTTCAGATTGAAGCCACTTATAGAGTGCCATCAATATAGTCTGTGTGCTGGCATTTCCATTTCTGAACTCTGCTCAGTCCTACTTCAGTTCTCCAAAGTAGTTTATATGTATCTGAAGATAATATAGCTCTAGCTGAGGAAAAGAAGTGGTTCTTCCTTCCTCCTAACTGATAGGCAACCTAATACATCATCTTTAATACCTCCCACACAAATCTGTGCATTGAGTAATAAACCAGCTCACTGAACATTCAACCCATCCCTTCCCAGATTTAACACACAATAAAGTATTTTACAAGGAGCTGTGAAACATTACTAGAATATCTGTGTTGTTATCAAATGTCATGAAAGTATTTATCTAATAATTGACATACTGAGGCCAAAGATCCATTACAAACCATATGGGGTTTTGTATCATCCCACAAAATAGCTCAACAACAACACAGTCTGTAGCAAACACAGTAACTTAAATATCATAGTAACATAGTAATAGTAACATCAAAGCTGTAGCAAACAGCTTTGAGTTCTGATAGCCTAGGCCTCTCATTCAGCCCATGAAGAAATTCTGTCAGAATGTGCTGCCTGTCCTACTTCAACAGGGATAGGTTTGTATCCTACTCTTAGAGGCATGAAAAATGTTGCAAGAGGAAAAGATTAGCTAAAAAATATGTAACAAAATCTTCCTTCCATTTTCGACTTCTTCTCTTCTGACAATAGGAACGCTCAGAATTCCTTATGAAAACAAAGGATTACATTTAACTAGCATGTCAGGCATGAAATGGTATGCACTCGATTCCAAACATGCAAACACATTTTCTTTTTTACTGGAGATAACTTAAGATGCTGAAACATGAAATTCTTGTGTCCCCCCCAAGCATGAATAATATTAATGAAGTCTGGAAAATAAAGCTGCTGATAGGAACTGCTCTCTGCAACAAGTCACTGCAGAAGGATGAGCATGTTCTTTAAAGTACAAGCTTTAAAAGCACAACTTTCCCAGCTTGTGGCAAGAGATGCCCCTCCAGCATTTGGCATTGATTGACTTGATCAATAGCAGTCTTGTAGACAATAATCATACCATAATAAGAAAAGATGACATTTTATAAAGTAAAGGCATTGTTTGAAAGTCACTTAAAAGTTGAGAAGAGTTCAGAATCATTTCCAGCTTTCTTTTTAATTCATCAAAAAATGAGTGCATGGGAAAAACCAAATGATTTATTTGCAGAACAGGAACAAAAATGTTACTACAGTGGTCCCCCGGGTTACGAATCCCCTGGGGTACGAAAACCCCGGGATCCGAAAGAACAAAAAAACGGCCCCGGTTTCCGGAAAAAAAAACCGGGTTACGAAAAAAACCGCGGGAAAGTCAAATGGCACAAAGTTTATTCCTATACTTACAGTGGTCCCCCGGTTTGCGAACTTTTTCGGTTTACAAAAGGGGTGCTGGAACGAATTACTTTCATAAACCTGGGGACCACTGTATGTAGCTATCTTATTAGTCACATCTTCATTACACCTGTCTTCAAAGGAACTTGGAAAAATGTACCCAGAGCCCACTTGTTATCTTCCCAACCATCCTAAGAAGTAGGTTAAGTAGAGTGTGACATGCTCACAGTTATTCAGTAGATTTCATGGCTATGCTAGTAACAGAAGCAATATTCACTGTTATTCATTCTGCAGACAAAAAATGGAACTCTAAACTGAGAAACCCAGTGGAAAGAATAACATATAGTTGAGAATTTTGCAAAATTTTAATCCAATATTCAACGATCCCAAAGTATTTTGGGAAATTATTCTGCAAAGGAATACATGTTTGTTTGTTTTGTGAAAATTGTTTTTTGTGCAAAACAACATTATTTGCAGAAAATCTCATTTTTGGACACTCTTCTTTTTCTATGTGTACATGCAAAATTACTGAATTTGCACGAATTTGCACGAAGTCTAACAATTTTGCACCCCCCATACAGGTTTCTGGAAAAAAGGGGAGGGTTTTAAATGAGAATTGTGGGGTTTTGTAAAAAACATGTCTCACTTTGTAAAAAAAAAAAAAAAGTTTCTAGAAACCCACGTGGGAATGGTCAAGACTGTACAATTTTTTTATATAAAATGTGTGTGTAGTTGGTGTATTACAGTTATATAAAAAAAATCATGACTTCTGCACCACCACCTTACCACACAAAAAATTAAAACAAGTCTTGATAGACAAAAGAACAAAAGAACCATACTCGGCACAGATCAAATTAGACTGAAGAGACTAAAAGTTTTAACATTATTTTAGAAAGTCAACTATAGAAACTCATGAAAAAAGGTTACATATATAAAAATACTTTAAAGAAAGAACTAATGAGATGAATGAAAATTATATAAATTCCCATCTTGCATTATAATTTGTATTTGATATTATATACCAATATATAATGTAGGGAGCGGTGCTCATCTCTGTTACTAAGCCAAGGGAGCCAGTATTGTTAAAGACAACTCTGTGGTTATGTGGCTAGCATGACTGCATGGAACTCTGTTATCTTCCCACCAAAGAGGTACCTGTTTATCTATTTGCACATTTATATGCTTTCAAACTGCTAGGTTGGTAAAAGTTGGAACTAGCAACTGGAGTTTACTTCATCGTGTGGCACTTGGGTCTCAACCTGCCAATCTTGCGATCATCAGAGTCAGTGTCTTAACCGCTAAGCCACCGTGTCCCTACTGTCTATTACTTTATGATTTTTATGGGTTAGTAAAATTTTGACTCTGGTCTTATTACATAAACTTCTGAGAGGAAACTTCACCACATCGTCCATGCAATGACTTTACATGATACCTTTGCTTACACTGTTTGATGTACACACTGAATATACATACTGATAAAGAGCCATGACTGATAATAAATTTATACATTTTTATTATTTTACTTCTTGATATTATAAATTCATGGAGTAGCTGCACTTTATTGCAGTTTTATGCCCGCCAATTTTATTTACATAGTCTCAGTTGCTTTTGGAGGAGGTAGAAAAGTGGAAAGAAAGCTGTGTTTCTACAGATTTCAATACTATGAGATGCTTCTTCTAACATGGAGTGATATTTCCCTGTTGGAAATAGTATCCTTAGGAGAAATAAATATTATATGAACTTTTCAGGGCTTCTTCAGAATAATTTATTCCTTAATAAAGCACCATTAAATAAGTATGTCTTTATGAACATATTTCCCAGCTGATGGGGGCAGAACAGAAGGTGTGGCTTTCTTATAGAATATTGCTTTGTAGTCATTGTTGCTGATTATCCAGGAGGATTCAAGTATAATGAATAATGATGTTATTTATAGAGCTGTGGCAGAGCCCTGGTGGTGCAGTGGTTAAACGCCTGTACTACAGCCACTCACTCATAAATCACAAGGTTGTGAGCTCAATACCAGCCAAGGGCTCAGGATCAACTCAGCCTGGCATGCTTCTGAGATTGCTAAAATGAGTACCCAGCTTGTTGGGGGCAATTAGCTTGCACAGTGTAAACTGATTAGGAAGTGCTTAAGTGCACTGATAGGTGGTATAGAGATATACTTGCTATTGAAATGTACTTGCATTCCTGGAAATAATATTGAATCTCTAATGCACTAGTTTTTGGTTTTTTCAAAGCAATTTAGAACTATCTTAGTTCCAAATTGTTTGGTGCTACAATGAATTGCTGATGTCATCAGAAAAAAGAATAGGGAAGATGTGGGTGAGTTAATGTTCTGGCTGACAAATTAAAATCCTCTTACATGATGCAAACATTACCACATGAAGTGAATAAGCAAGTTAGGAATTAGGAAATCCATTTCACTGTACTTTGACACATGAGCATATGAAGGCCCTCATGGTTTCTCTCTGAAAAAATATGGAAGATTGCATGAAAGTCACATTCACCTAGCTCATAAGAAACACTTACAAAAGGCCCTTTTTGGACTATGATTGCAAGAGGTCCCTAGCCATTATGGTTAATGGTCATTCTCTTTGGCAGATATCAGAGGCTGTAGCCCACACAACCCTTTTCTAAGGTCTACTTATGTTATTTCTATTATGCTGGTATAGTGATGAGCAGCCCCTCTGGGAAATGATGTAGGTATGAGGGGTAATCAACCCTCCTCACCATCACTATCTCCTGTTTCCACTAACTGTGGCTGATCCTGTCTCATTTGGGTCCCAATTTAGAGGGAACAGTAGGATACAAATTAATATAATAAGTAATAAAATGAATTTGAATAACTGCAACTGGATGCAGAGAGAACAGAATCATTACCTGCTTCAGTCAATTTGAGTGCCACTATTGGAAGGCTCTGTTCTCTATGTGAAGTAGTTGTAATGGTATTTCTTCTGCCTCTGGTCTTGTTTGGACCTAAGGAGGGATAGTGTGTGTGTGTGAGAGAGAGGCAGATAATTTGTTGTTGTTGTTGTTGTTGTTGTTAACTGCTACCAAGTTGACTTTGACATATGGTAACTCCAAGAATGGAAAACTGGCCCTGTTCAGGTCTTGCAGACTTAGTGCCATGGCTTCCTTGATTGAGTCTATCCATGTATAATGTCATCTTCCTCTTTTTCTACTGCCTTTCATCTCACCAAACATTATTGTCTTTTCTAGTGAGTCATGTCTTCTCATGATATGGCCAAAGTATGATAGTTTCATCTTGACTTCTAGGGACAGTTCAGGCTTGATATACTCTAATACCCGTTTAGGTGTCTTTTTAGCAATCTACGGTATTCATAGAACTCCAGCAACACATTTCAAATGAATTGATTTTCTTCCTATCAGTGCTTTTCACTGTCGAGGGCCTGAAACAGGCAGGCGGGAAAATGTGGCTTCTGGCTATTCTGAGGGTGTGGTGTTTAGATGATGCACATCCCCAGAGTGGCCAGAAGCTGCATAGAGTGTGTGCCTGGCTGAGGAAAGCAGGCCAGAAAAGGAGCAGAGAAAGTCCACTCTTTGCCAGCATCCCGTTTGGAACCTTGGCAGTGGGCCGGATCAGGACTGGGCATGTACCATCGCCACAGTATTGTGCTGATTGGGGCGGCCTCTGGCCACTCCTTTTGCCCTGTCCAGTTTTCAAAGCTATACATAGAAATTGAAAATCTGATGGCATGGACTATCCTAAGTTTAGTATTCAATGATATATCTTTACGCTTCAAGATAATTTGTATATGGTGCAAAATGAGAGAATGTTATAAGAGTAAGGAGTAATAGGACAATAGAACAAACAGAATAGGACAAACAGAAAAGGGTGGAAAGGAACTGGGATTTTCACCCTCACCTTTTTGTTATTTTTATTTTAATTAAATTTTACTTGCAGAATAGGAGCTGCCCTCCCTTCCTTCTGCCATCCGTGCTCATTAATTGGGCTTACCACATCTTTGGGGACAAGAATAGGACTCATACTTTCCCTTGTGAGGTATGCTTGACTCTTTCTCTGTGTTATTGTGTGACAGGCTATAAAAACAGTCTCTTCCCTCTTACTGTTTTATTATTTTCAAGAATGTTATTACATGTTCTGTCTAATTAAGGTTCCTCTAACGTCTTCAGCTTAAAATGAAAACAGAAATAGCATCAAGAAAATGTCCACAGATCAGCCTGGGAATCTGCCCAAATGAACATATCTGCCTTGAGTTATCTATATATCGGCTTCTGAGTAAGATGTTAGAGAGCTAGTACGGTGTAGTGATTTGAGCACTGGACTAAGACTTTGTAGATCAGGGTTCAAATCTCCACTTGGTCTGGAAACCGACTTGGTGACCTTGGGCAAGTCATACTGTCTCAGGCTCAGAGGAAGGCAAGAGCAACCCACTCTCTGAACAAATCCTGCCAAGAAAACCTCATGAAAGGTTTGCCTGGGGGTCAGCATAAATAAGAAATTATTAGAAGGCACACAACAACAGCAACAGAGACAGATGTTCCTTGTCAGTGACTGTCTTCCTCTCATTTGTTCCAGGTCTCTGGTGTGATGATGAATCAGAGAAATCCTCACTATCCAAGAGGTTTGCATGCATGCTATTCCCCAAAACTTTGTGTTAGAGGCTTCACAACAGTTACTACTGCATGGCCACTATTGATTATGAAATTCACACAGAATCCTCAAGCGAGCCTGCTGGAATCCCTTTTCCACAATCAACATAGGCACAAAGACTCCATGAAGAAGTAAGCCAGGCATCCCTCTTAATTCAACAATATGTGCTCCTTGAGGCAACATTAAATCTGTAACCTCACCATAAAGAAACTGCTTCTAATTAATGACCCCTAAAAAACCTAATGCGCAGTGAAAGTGAATGGTAAGTGCCTGGAGCAAGAGGATATTGGAGAGAGGAGGAATCATTTGAGAGCTCTGTTCTGAGCACATTAACTATTTAACAGGTGAAGCACTGCAAAAGGCCTAGAAAGCTGTTACTACCCCAACTTCCTTCTAATAGCTCACCTTCAGATGACTTGAAGAGTCCCCTGAGGGGCAACCGCTTCAATATTTTGTCTGGGTCTATCAGAGGGTAGTAGAAGGAAATTTTTAGATGAACCTGGGTAAAGGCTATACAACTGTTAGCAGACATTCCAAAACACAGTGAGGGATAAAAGAAAAAGCTTGCTAGCATGGGAGGAGCAAAAAACAGTGCACCTCCATTAGGAAATATACACTAGCTTCCCCCAACCTAATTATTCTGATCCACTTGCCCCTCAAAAATAAAAAGCCCAATTCTCCAGATACTCATTTCCAAGCTTTCAAACATATTATGTGTCTGGACTTGCATTTGTAAATATCCTAGGCTGATTCTCAAATCTTCATGCAGCAATTATGTCTGCCAGGGATATACCAACGTGACATGTAAAGTGGGGAAGGGAGACGGGCACCTTTCAATACCCACTGAATATACATTACACAGTTGCAGCCAAGCTTCTACTTCTGTGGAAGCTGGTGCATTCCATATCAATGGGGTGGCAAATTATTAATATTAATTTATTATCTTTTATTTATATAGTGCTGTAAATTTACACAGCTCTGTACATACAATCTTGTTAATTAGACGGTTCCCTGCCCTCAGGCTTACCATCTAAAAAGACACAGCACAAAAGGAGAAGGGAATGGTGGTGGGGAAGGGGATCAGGTCTAACAGTTCATCTCTCCCTCTGAGGCTTGAACAAAGGCAGATGGACTGGAGGGAGGGCTCGGCTTCTGAATACATAATTAAAACGAAGCGGACAAGGGGACGCACCTGGGAACGCTTCCCTAAACAATAAGTCTTTAACTCAAATTTGGAACTTGTTAGAGAAGTGATGAGGCACGTGTGTGGGGGAAGAAGGTTCCAGGAGTGAGGGGCAGCAAGTGAGAAGGGACAAATCCGGGACAGGGCAGTGGCAATCCTAGGCTGGGACAGGAGACCTTGACTACCAGAATGGAGGGTACGAGTAGAAATGTAAGGAGAAAGAAGTTCAGATAAATACGGATGGGCCAGTCCATGGAGGGCTTTGAAAGTCAACAACAAAAGCTTGTACAGCATGCAGAAGGGGAAGGGGAGCCAATGAAGGGATGATAAAAGAGGAGAAACATGGTCAAAGAGGTGAGTGGATGTGATGATACATGCAGCTGAGTGCTGGATAGAGATTAAAGGATGGAGGTGTGAGAGAGGAAGAAGCCCTGTCAGAAGAAGGTTACAATAATCTAGTTGCGATACCACTAGGGCATGGACCAGAGACTTGGCAGTAGAGGCTGAGAGGAATGGACAGAGTTTAGCAATGTTGTAAAGAGAGAATCTACAGGCCTTGGCGGTGGCCTGGATCTGGGAAATAAACGATAGAAAAGAATAAAAGTTGAAACCAAGACTGTGGGCTTGCTGAACTGGTTGAATAGAAGTGTCGTCAACAGAAACAGAAAAGGAATACTGAAAGGTGGGCTTAGGTGGAAAGACAAGAAGCTCTGTCTTAGACATATTGAGCTTCAAGCGCTGAAAGCGCATCCACTGAGAGACAGCAGTCAGACAAGATGAAACTTGCTGTTCAAGCCCCCGTGAAAGATCAGGGGTGGAAAGATGCAGCTGTCATTGGAGTACAGATGATAGGAGAAACCAAAAGAACTGATGAGTTTACCTAGGGACAATGTGTATAGAGAAAACAAAAGGGGACCCAAGACAGAGCTCTAGGGAACGCCAACATATAAGGGAACAGAGGAGGAAGTCTGACCACCTGTGACCACTGCAAAAGATCTGTCTGACAAGTAAGATTTAAACCAGTCAAGAACAGAGTCGGAGAACCCAAGATGAGAAAGTATATTTACCAGGAGACAGTGATCCACAGTGTCGAAGGCCGCAGACAAATGAAGAAAAATGGAAATAGAGGCCATTCGCTTTGGCCCGCAAGAGAACATTTGAGATCTTGGTGAGGGCTGTCTCTGTAGAGTGCCATGGGCAGAAACCAAACTGAAAAGGGTCCAGGATGGAGTTGGCATCAAGAAACTCAAGACAGCGAGAATAACAAACTGTTCCAGGACCTTAGCAAGAAAAGGAAGAAGAGAGATCAGATGACAGCTAGACAAAGAAGAGGGGTTGAGAGAGGGTTTTTTCAGAATTGGGGAAACTAAAATATGTTAGAAGTCCGAGGGGAAGGAACCTGCACAGAGAGACAAAGATTAAGGATACAGAGGAGTGAGGGCAGAAAAAAAGGGGCTATAGAGATTAGAAGACGGGAAGGAATAGGATCAAGAGAACAGGTTGTAGGTTTGGAAGAGTTCAGCAGCGTAGAGAGTTCATCCAGAGAAACATAGAGAATTTATTAGTAGAAGGTACCAGGAGATTAGTGGTAGGAGTCAAATCAGGAGGAACTATTTCAGATCAAATCGTAGTGACTTTTGTGATGAAATAGTTGGCGAAGTCAAATCTATTCCAGGTTTTAATCTAAAGTTAAAAGAACTATCCCAGGGATTGAATCCCTCTTATATTCCTTGGATTGCTCCTTTAACATTCAGATTAAAATCCAAAACAGATTCACTACTCCACTGGCATGGGAGCCACCAGCTTCCACTATCCAGCTCCCCTATATTGCATGTTTGCAAACTCTATTGTATTTCTGATAAATGAAATCACTGCCTTATGTGTGAATTAGCTTACATAGCTTGGGGCTTTTGTTTTGTTTTGATAGTACAAACTATATGCATTGTAGATTAAAAAAACCTCTGCATCTGTATATCTGCTCTAGTGAAGGGCAAATATTGTCTACAATCTCATTTTTATTCTTGGCAATCAATCAATCAAATAAGCACACACACCAAGGTACCCCCAGATGTCTGCTGGTAGTGTTCAAAGTAATCAAACTTTTTTTGGATTAATTAAATTCAGATTTCTAAGCTCCTTGTATGCACGATATCACCAAATGCTTGATGAACCTATCAGGTCCCAGTTCTGTTCCTGACAAGACTGAATCTCTCTCTGCCATTTTCTTTTGCACTGAAGGAGTTGGGGGATTTAACAGAGAAGGTCTAAATTATACTTAAAGTTCTAGACAGATTTTTTATGCTCCTTTGTATGCCCAAGATATCCTGGGGTAATAATAATAATAATAATAATAATAAGTATTTCTACTCCGCCCCTCTGAACAAGCAATCGGGGCGGATTACAACAAGAGTTAAAAACAGTTACAGTTAAAATATCCCATCCTTTCCCTTACCACCCCCCTTAAAAGAAAATTAAATCACAATACAGTTAAAACATAGAATGGCTAAAATAGGCAGTAAAAAACAGCAGCAGGGAAAACGGACCTAAGGCCTACGTCCTCTAGGAGTAAAGTACAAGGGAAGGAAAGCTGGAAGGAAAGACGACTGTAGGGCCTAGGATTTAGGCCTAGGATTGGAGCTGGGAGATATTCACATTCTCTGGGAAGGCCTGCCAGAAGAGGTGCGTTTCCAGGGCTTTTTTGAATCCTTCTAGGGATGAAATGAGACGCATCTCATCCGGCAGGTCATTCCACAACTTGGGGGCGACACCTGAGAAAGCCCTCTGGGAGGTCTGCACCAACCTTGTCTTCATGGGCTGTAGCAGGTTCCTCCCAGAGGACCGAAGTGTGCGGGGAGGTTCATATGGAAGGAGACGGTCCCTTAGATAAGATGGACCCAAGCCATGTAGGGTTTTAAAGGTTAAAACCAACACCTTGTACTGTGCCCGGAAACTGGTTGTCAGCCAGTGGAGGGCTTTTAGCACTGGAGTAATGTTCTCTCTCCTAGATGTACCAACAAGAAGCCTGGCTGCCATATTTTGGACCAGTTGAAGTTTCTGGGTTAAGCACAAGGGTAGCCCCATGTAGAGCGTGTTACAGTAGTCCAAACGTGAGGTTACCAGAGTGAGTATCACAGTTTCCAGATCCCTCATCTCCAGGAAAGGGCGCAGCTGGCGTATCTGCCAGAGCTGATAACAGGCACTCCTGACCGTCGCATTCACCTGACTTGTCATGTGAAGCGACGAGTCAAGGAGTTCCCCCAGACTGTGGACAGAGTCCTTTGAGGAGAGTGTGACTCCATCTAGGACTGGAAGTTGTATTCCCAAACCTGGTTTCGGGCCTGTGACTGTGAGCACCTCCGTTTTGTCTGGATTGAGCTTCAGTAACAAGGGATCATACAACCTCACCATTTAGTATAGTGAGCCATTGGTATGCACCACCACAATTGCAAATGGAACCATGTTTAAAACATGTGGAGCAAGCAGGGGCACTGCTTCAAATAGTTTTAGGACGTTTTTAGACAAGTCAATCCCAAGCTGCTTTTTAAGCCATTCTCTCTCTCTCTCTCTCTCTCTCTCTCTCTTTCTCTATATGTATCTAAGAGCTTGATATAATGGCATTTGCATCATATTGTGTACTAGTGTTACTTGCTAGCATAGCAAATCTACCACCAACTGCAGGAATAATGCTAGAGAAAATCCTTTAGTTCAGGCCTTGTCAATGTAACGTAAGTTCTTACAGACTGGCCATCTTCAGGTTGAGTAAAGAATGAGTCCGAAACAGACCTTGCACCCAGAAAAGGATGTTTGGCACTACAAAGCTAAACACAGTGCTGTTAGGTAAAAGGATAATTTTACACAAGCATGTAACCATCCAGCTTTCATTGACCACTTACCATTTTTTAAAAAAGAAGGGATAGAGGTTAGTTCTTTTACGAGGTGTGAGTAATAATGAAAACCACACACAAGCAAAGAGAATGGGTGGAAATGCCACATTACACAAAGGGCATATTACATTTTCCTGCTTCACTGCTCTGACAGCTTACCTCCACTGCTATGCTAATTTTGACATGTAAAATCTTAGGGGATTTTTTTTTTACTGATTTGCAGAATGCCTTTGTTGTTTGTTAACTTAAAAGAGACCCTACTGTACTGAAGCAAAAAGACCTCTCAGTGAACTGGCATCTGATACATCTGGTGATACATCTGTTGCCCAGTGATACATCTGGTGCACATTGGTTTGGGTCTCACAAATGGCCATCTCCTCTCGGTTGACAAAGGAAAGCATGGTGTACTTTCAGCCTGGAGAAGCCTCGTCAGCTTTACTCAGTTCTGCACAACCAATTCTTAATGCTCATCCTGACCTGATTTTTCAAGCTCAAAACTATTCAAAAGTTAAGCCTTTCTGAAAAAAAGATGAATCATAGAATCGTAGAGTTGGAAGAGACCAAAAGGGCCATCCAGTCCAACCCTCTACAGGAACTCTCCATCAAAGCATCCCTGCCAGATGACCATGATGACCAGGTTCTGAGTGGACAACTTCATCAAATATCTTCATCATCTCTCAGTGGATGCAGCATAGGCACATCCTTTTCTCCTTTTCTGTTTCTGTTGAAAGCACTTGTATTCAACTGGTTCAACAAACCCACAGTCTTGGCTTCATCTTTGATTCCTCTCTGTCGTTTATTCCCCAGATTCAGGCCACCACAAAGACCTGTAGATTCTCTCTTTACAACATTGCTAAAATCCGTTCATTTCTCTCAGCCTCCACTGCCAAGACTCTGGTCCATGCCCTAGTGGTATCACGACTAGATTATTGTAACCTTCTTCTGACAGGGCTTCCTCTCTCTCACCTCCATCCTCTAATCTCTGTCCAGCTGCACGTATTATCACATCCGCTCGCTGCTTTGACCATGTTTCTCCTCTTTTCTCCTGCCTTCATTGGCTCCCCTTCCCCTTCCCCATCCATGTTGTTGACTTTCAAAGCCCTCCATGAACTGACCCCTCCATACTTCTCTGAACTTCTTTCTCCTCACAATCCTTCTCATACCCTCCGTTCTGGTAGTCAAGGTCTCCTGTCCCAGCCTAGGATTTCCACTGCCCCGTCCCGTATTTGTCCCTTCTCACTTGCTGCCTCTCAGTCCTGGAATCTTTTCCCTCCACATGCATGCCTCATCACTTTTCTAACCAGTTTCAAAATTAAGTTGAAGACTATATTGCTTAGAGAAGCGTTCCCAGGATTGTGCCGTCTGCCCCAGGATGCCTCCTTTAAACTATGTATTAAGAACCCATGCCCTCCCTCCAGTCCATCTGCCTTGGTCCAGGTCCCAGAGGGAGAGAAGAACCACTGGACCTCATCCCCTTCCCAACACCTTCCTGTTCTCCTTTTGTGTTGTCTCTCTTAGATTGTAAGCCTGAGGGCAGGGAACCGTCTAATTATAAGATTGTATGTTCAGCTCTGTGTAAATTTACAGTGCTATATAAATAAAATAATAATAATAATAATAATAATTACAAATTGACCTAGTTTTATTGAGTCCACACCACTTTTAAGATTTGACAGAAATGTCTGTTTCTGCAGTACATTTTCTAGATCCCTCCCCCCTTTAAAAGAGGTATCTGACCAATTCAAACTTTATCCAATGGACTAGAGTGCACAACAGGCAAATTCTTTGGCTTTTAATGGCTTATTCTTACCAACAATGTTCTTACCTATAAAGTTCTAAGAATGTGGGGCCAAATTTGTCTCATATGAGGCTGATCACAGTATCAGTGTTCTTCTTCACAGGTCTTTCTGTGCATCTCACAACCAAGAATCACTTTGCAAATCAAGATAATGAGTGGGAATGAAGTCACTTTAATGGTTACTTGTCAAGGGTATTTTAAAGACATTTTTCAAAGAATGTTCAAGTTTTATTTGATTCTCATATTCCTAAGAGCTTAAAACTATTTCCCACTCATTGAATTACCTAAGTCATAAAGAAATGGATTTAATGGGCCTATTCTAATTAGAACTAGCCACTGAATTTAATCCATGGTTTTGTTTTCAAATTAATAGAAACTAGGGGGAAAGTGGCAAGCAATGCAAAAAGTTACTTTCCAAAACAATGGAATGAGTAACCACAATTAATAATCTTTAGAGCACAAAGCAAGTAATGAGAAAAATACTTTTCAAAGAGCAGTTTCCTTAGCTTGGCACAAGAAGGCTTTTGTTCTGTTCTGTGAGGAGTTTTAAAATGCATTATCCCATTCCTGCTTTTAAAAGACTGTTTAGACTGGTTGCCCCTTTTCTTAATCTGCTTTGTTATCTTGTTGTTTTAAAGGTTTTAACAGTAGGTCACCTTGGGGGCCTTTTTGGCTGGCAAGGTGACTCAGAAATAACTTTATAACAAAATAAATACACTATGAGGTAATACAAACCAACATCTTTAAAATTACATAACTGAAAATATGGTCAATGAAAGATCAACATTCCTGAAAGGGACCTCTGAGGAACACTGATCAAAAGTCAACACAACATTTAGCCTCAAAGCCAATTTCTTCCCAAGCTTTCAGTATAAATGATAGCAGGGTCCTCCTCAGAGTGTTGGAAAATGTGAAAGACATATGCCAGGAGCAGAATTGCCATGACTTGTAAAACGTGGGCAGTTTTATAAAGCTATGGTATGCCTGAAGTGGGACTAGTTTAGATGGAAGGGGGGGGGGGGGGAAGAGAAAATTTAGCATCTTGATGCCTGCTGGAGCATTTCCTTACAGCATGCTATGCTGTCTGAAATCTCACCATCACCCTGTTTTTCTGGTTGTTTCTTAATGACCATGCACTAATATTCCGTAGGGAATAATATGTCAGTAAATAAAAAGAATCTCAAGGTAAAATGATGTAAAAGCCAGTGGCAGCAGTGATGTACAAGTCAGCAGCAGCTTGCAGTCTCCTATGTCAGTAGTGCACTGAATGAATCTGCTCTGGGTTTTAGGATGGACTTTAAAGGTGCTGTTTTGGGGCCAGGGTCTAGTACCTTGGATATTTTCTTTCATGTTCAGACTAAAAATCCATTGCCCTACTAATATGAGAGCCACCAACCACCATTGGTAAAAGCTCTTGACAAGTAATTTACTTTCTCACAGGGGTAGAAGTCAGAGAGTCATGTTAATCTGGAATATTAGTATGCAAAGGGATCTTGTAGCATTTTTGAGACTAACTAAGCAAAAGAGGTTGTATCATAAGTGTTTGTAGACTTGATCTACTTGCATCTGAGGAAGTAGACTGAGCCTAAGAAAGTTCATGTTACAACTTTTTTTACACAGTTAGTCTCAAAGAATGCATACTTACTTTCTCATCGTGGGATTTCCTAGGATTCCTGGTATTGGTTCAGCCATTGTTTTACAAAGAACTTCACTTCTTCCACTGGTAAACTGACAAAAAAGTTCACAACTACCACAGAGGAAACAAGAAAAAAAAATTCCAACAAGCAAATCTGGAGGCTTCATGGTGAAACACTGCTGTATCCTAACAGAAAAGATATTGAGTGTGGTTAACCATATAAACAGAAAGAAGGGGTGTTATGCACGACATTGTAAAGATTATCCGTTATTCCAACACTACCAGTAGTGTTAGTAGAATTCCAGGCATACTTTTTGCTAGATTAAATGAAAGAGAAGAGTGGAAGACTAGGATGGCTCAGTGTCTATTAACTTTGGAGTGGAATACACAGGTGAGGAGTTCTTACATAACATTCACTGACCAACACTGTAGTGAAAACAGGAGGAAGAAGAAGAGGATTAAGGAAGATCAGGGAAAAATAACTTTGGCTGTGATTGATAATGTTACACTTCCTCTTGAAATTTCAGGCTTGCAGCTTAGGTGTTCTTCTTGACTCAACTCTGGAGTCTGGATGTCCAGATTTCACCATGTTCAGCTTTAACTATGGAGATTATCACACACAGATAATATCCTCTCGTCTGGGTGCAATTATCTCCTATGTGTCACTATAGCCAGATCTAATGTCTCATGGAATGGGCACAGGTGTCATACTAGTTTTAGCTTTTAAGACCCTATATAACTTAGGTCCAGACTACCTGAAAGACCATATCTCCCTATGTGAACCTGTCAGAGTTCTAAGTTCTACATGGGAAGGCTTTCACTTGGACATGCCACCATCACAGGCTCACTTCATGAATATCCAAGAATCATAGAATCATAGAATCATAGAATCATAGAGTTGGAAGAGACCACAAGGGCCATCCAGTCCAACCCCCTGCCATGCAGGAACTCCAAGTCAAAGCATCCCTGACAGATGGCCATCCAGCCTCTGCTTAAAGACCCCTAAGGAAGGAGACTCCACTACACTCCGAGGGAGTGTGTTCCACTGTCGAACAGCCCTTACTGTCAGGAAGTTCCTCCTAATGTTGAGGTGGAATCTCTTTTCCTGCAGTTTGCATCCATTGTTCCGCGTTCTAGTCTCTGCAGCAGCAGAAAACAAGCTTGCTCCCTCCTCAATATGACATCCCTTCAAATATTTAAACAGGGCTATCATATCACCTCTTAACCTTCTCTTCTCCAGGCTAAACATCCCCAGCTCCCTAAGGCGTTCTTCATAGGGCAAGGTTTCCAGACCCTTCACCATCTTAGTTGCCCTCCTTTGGACATGCTCCAGTTTCTCCACATCTTTTTTGAAATGTGGTGCCCAGAACTGGACACAGTATTCCAGGTGGGGCCTGACCAAAGCAGAATAGAGTGGCACTATAACTTCCCTTGATCTAGAAACTATACTTCTATTGATGCAGCCTAAAATTGCATTGGCTTTTTTAGCTGCCGCATCACACTGTTGACTCATGTTCAGCTTATGGTCTACTTGGACTCCTAGATCCCTTTCACATGTGGTCTCATTCAGCCAGGTGTCCCCCATCCTATATCTGTGCATTTCATTTTTCCGCCCTAGGTACAGAACCTTACATTTCTCTGTGTTAAATTTCATTTTGTTAGCGCTGGCCCAGCTTTCTAGTCTATTCAGGTCATTTTGAATTTTGATCCTGTCCTCTGGGGTATTAGCTACTCCTCCCAGTTTAGTGTCATCTGCAAATTTGATAAGTATGCCCCCAATTCTGTCATCCAAATCGTTAATAAAGATGTTGAATAGCACTGGGCCCAGGACAGAACCCTGTGGGACCCCACTGGTCACTTCTCTCCAGGATGAAAAGGAGCCATTCTTGAGCACCCTTTGAGTTCGGCCAGTCAACCAATTACAAATCCATGTAACAGTTAACTTGTCTATCCCACATTTTGCAAGCTTGTTTGCAAGAATGTCGTGGGGAACCTTGTCAAAGGCCTTACTGAAATCGAGGTATACTATATCCACAGCATTCCCTTCATCTACCAAGCTGGTAATTTTATCAAAAAAAGAGATCAGGTTCGTTTGGCATGACTTCTTTTTCTGAAACCCATGTTGGCTTTTTGTGATTATGGCATTGGCTTCTAAATGTTCACAGACTCTCTGCTTAATGATCTGCTCTAGAATCTTTCCTGGAATTGATGTCAGACTAACTGGACGATAATTGTTGGGATCCTCTTTTTTTCCCTTTTTGAAGATGGGGACAACGTTTGCCCTCCTCCAGTCTGCTGGGACTTCTCCTGTTCTCCAGGAGTTCTCAAAGATTATTGCCAATGGCTCCGATATCACCTTTGCCAGTTCTTTTAATACCCTTGGATGTAGTTCATCTGGTCCTGGAGATTTATATTCATTTAGGTTAACCAGGTATTCCTGTACTACCTCTTTACTTATTCTGTGCTGAATTTCCTCTATTCTGTCTCCTGTTCCATTATCCTTAGGTTGAGCACCCTTTGCCTTTTCTGAGAAGACTGAAGCAAAGAAGGTGTTGAGTAATTCTGCCTTTTCTCTGTCCCCTGTTAGCATTTTGCCATCTTCTGCACGCAGTGGCCCCACTGTTTCCTTCTTCTTCCTTTTGCTGCGGACATATCCAAAAAAGCCCTTTTTATTGTTCTTAACCTCTCTAGCAAGCCTGAGTTCATTCTGCGCTTTAGCTTTTCTGACTTTACCCCTACATGTGCTGGCTATTTGTTTGAATTCCTCTTTCGTGATTTCTCCATTTTTCCATTTCTTATACATGTTCCGTTTAAAACTTAGCTCATTTGAAAGTTCCTTAGTCATCCATCCTGGCTTCTTGAGACATCTTCCATTTTTCTTCCTCATTGGAACTGTTTGAAATTGTGCCTTCAATATCTCCCTTTTGAGAAACTCCCATCCGTCTTGAACTCCCTTTTCTTTTAGTATTCCTGACCATGGGATCACTCCCAGTATTTCTCTAAGTTTATTGAAATTAGCTCTCCTAAAGTCTAGAGTGCGTGTCTGACTATGCCTAGCTTCTCCCTTCCACTGTATTACAAACTCCAGGAGAACATGGTCACTTCCACCTAAAATTCCTCCTTGCTTTCCTTTCTCTGGCAAACAAAGATCCTTTTATTTAAGCAAGCTTTTAATGTGTTAGCAGAGAAGTTTCTTACTGTGATGTGTGCTTTATTTTTTAAAATTTTATATTACTTTAGTATTCTTTTCAATGATGTTACATTGTTCCATGTGGGGATTTTAAATTGTTGTTTTTTTAAAAAAAATATTGTTAAGGATTTTCAACTAATTCTCTAGCAGTTGCCTTGGGTCCTACTCTGGAAGAAAGGCAGCATACAAATAAACTAAATGAAATGAAAATAAAAACAGAATTTTCTTTTGTAACCTCAGCGGAAGACTGGGTCATCTATTTCATCAAGGGATTCATTAATTAATATTTTAATTAATATTATATTGATATAATATTAATTAAGAGGAGTGAAAATAGGAAGAATGAATATCAACAATCTAAGATACACAGACAACACCATAATACTAGCAGAAAACCTCTCAGACCTGGAACAACAACTAAGGAAGATCAAGGAAGAAAGTGCAAAACATAAAGAAAACAAGAATAATGACCAAGGAGATTCTGGACAATCTCAACCTAGACAATGAAGAAATAGAAGTAGTAAAAGAGTTCTCATACCTGGGATCACACATTGATAGAAACAGTCACTGCAGTCAGGAAATTAGAAGAAGATTAATAATAGGGATGCTGGCTATGAAAGAACCAGAAAAGATTCTAAAATCCAAAGATACACAACTGAACACAAAAGTTAGAATGATACAAGCCACTGTTTTCCCTATTACTGTGTATGGATGTGAGAGCTGGACAGTGAAGAAAGAAGATAGGAAGAAAATCAATTTATTTGAGATGTGGTGATGGAGAAGTGGGCTGAGGATCCCATGGACAGGCAAAAAGACAAACAGATGGGTCCTAGAGCAGATCAAACCAGAAATCTCCATGGAAGCCAAGATGACAAAACTGAGGCTGTCATACTTCAGACACATCATGAGAAGGCACGACTCATTGGAAAGGTGGAGGAAAGCAGAAAGAAAGGAAGATTGCATGCTAGATGGATGGACTCTATTAGGGAGGTCACGGGTATGAGTTTGCAGGAACTAAGCAGGACAGTGGAAGACAGGGAGTTGTGGAGACGTCTCATCTAGAGGGTTGAAATGGGTCAAAATCGACTCGAGGGTAGTCAACAACAAAATCCCATCTTTCCCCTAGACCATTATCACATAATCCCTTTTTTAGTCAAACTATTTCACCAGATTTCTGGGATTTTAAAGCCCTTTCTAGTTAGTTTTCTTTATTTGTTATTCATAATTTTCCCCAAGATAAATTCATCATTGTTCTATTATACCTGTATTGAACAGTGCAGCCTTTGGGAATATTACACAGATGCATATTAAAAACAAGAATACATTGTAGAAAATGTAAATAATTCAGCGGTTGCAGATAACTGATAAAATAGTCTTAAAGACATTAATAGAAATTATCCAAAAGGGCAGCAAAATCAAAATTTAAAGACAGAAGGAGAGAGGTAGACAGAAAGAGGCAGAAATTAGAAGGAAAAATAACAGCAAATGTCAAAATGTCAATATTGATTTAAAGTTACTACTCCATGTTAGTAATATAATATCCAAGGAAGAATAATATCCAGCCCTCCACCTTCTAGATAATAAAATCCAATTTGGCTACTACTCACTTTGTAGCTAGTATATTTTCTGAACCAACAACCAACCAAACAACAACAACATCTAAAAAGCCAGCTAAGCATGGATTTCATAAGACCATTATTCAATTCCTGCATCTTCCTCACAGGGCAGGTAGCAAAAAGTAAGAGAGACTCTCCCACCAAATCAGTTATTGGAAAGGTTACTTTTTTGGGTTACACATCCAGTACTCTGGGTGGTATCATCCAAAATAGGAACAGTGTCCTTTCTAAGCTCTGGTACTGAAAGTATTGACACTTAGGCAATGTCATCCTCTAATCCCGCCTGAGGCTTGGCGAAAAATTGCTTTTTTATAGGCAGAAATAACCAGATGTTGATGAATACCCATGCCAAGACCTTCCCACCCTACAAATTAATTTGGACCACTCCAGGTTATAACAAGACAGCTTCAGTGGTTGGCAGAATATTTATCTTTGACTGTTATTACTATTAACTTGAATGATAACACTTTTGAGTGCTAACCTGAGGCCATAGCAATGTATACTTCTGGGAACACAAATGTACCTTGCCTTTACATATGTATATGAAGGATGAGATGAAAGAGCCAATGAACCGATCAATCTTCCATGAGGACAAGACCAAAAGTGACATCTGCAGACTTTGGGGAGTTCTCCATCACACTGCCATCTCTGCTGTAATATTTAGAATTACCTTCTTTATTGTGCAGAGTGATCATGTTACTCAATATGTGAATGCTATTTTTAAGCACAGTTGTGTGTATGTATGTGCATAAAGAATGAATCAGAATTCATCACATTTTCAATAGTGTATATAGCAATAATCTATCCAGCCCAAAGTTACTCCATGACTGAGGAGGAGAGAAATAGGACACAAGGAAAGAAATAGGAAACTATTATTACCACCAGTTTGTTTATGATATAACTATATTCTATTAAAGCTATAACAAGAGATGAAGATCAAGAACAGATGTTTGCATATTCTAAGGTGTGCATATTTGACATTAAAATGCAAATTGTAGACAGTGTACAATAGCTACTGCCAACCTTTCCAGCTCCAAAGGCCAGATGATGCCAGGGGAAAGACCCATCTCATCAAGTGTCTTTCCCCTTCCCCAGACTTTGCCTCATTAACTCAGCCAATTCAGGGCAGAGCTTTCTTTCATTTACCCATCAGCAGTAAGGAAAAGTTGCCTTCTCTAGAGTTGACAGCTCTTATTTCTGATCAGTGATCATAACTAATAATAGGCTTTCCCTTGGTTTGATGTTAGTGGTTCGTGGCTGAAGGAGGAGGGTTTTCATCCCACCATTCCAGGATAAATCAACCTCTTTGCCCAGACAGACCACAGGCCTATCTTCATGCAAGAGAAAAGCCATCTGATCCTTTTGCTGACTCTCTGATCAGCAGTCAGAGATAAGAGCAAGCCTCCCTTATCAGCACTAGAGAAAAGACTACCACCAACCAGGGAAAATTTACTCTTATTTCCAGTCACAGTTTTCCTTGTTAGGGCTAGAGAAACATTGTCACGGCTAGTGATCTCTTGTCTAGAACTGACAAGGAAAACATTGGGAGAGAGGCTGGTGATCTGTGTGATAAACAACTATGGGCCAGATCTGGCCTGGAAAAAAAAATCTTCCACCTCTGGTGTACAAATACAGTATGTAAAGGTTTCTTGTGGACAGTGTATTACATTTAATGGAATACATCAAATACCATTGTTAACCTTAGTCATCAGTATGAAATATTTATTGACTTGTCTTGCGACCGATCACTTTCCTGTTTATCAAGGACACCAAATAATCATCTCAGAAGTTTATGTTCCATGTATAAATGTATAGATTACATATATAGCTGGTTCTTATTTACATAAAACATCACAGATGGTATCAATAGCAGTATAAGCATCAATAACTTATCACGGGGGGGGGGGGGAGGGGAGAGTGGCACTACATCGTTTGGAACCTGCAGACATGTTCAGCTTGACTAATTTTTTTTTGTCTACAAGAAAGTAGACAGCAGAATAATAAGTTTATGCAAAACTACCTTTTATTTATTGCCCACTAGAATGACAAATGCAAGAACAAGGTAAATCCAAACACATTAAATTATCTTGTAATGATTTGTCATGCATATTAGAGCAAAATATGGTTTTAATTTATACTTTTTTCCATTGCTTGATTTACTCTCAGCCCACAAGCCATTTATCTATGGCTTGATCCATTTTCACTCCAAGAGAACTGATATTCTTACATATCTATTATCTCCTTCAACACTGCACTTTGAGCAAGATATTTTATAAACTCCTTACCTTTTGACCTTTAGTATTTGTCCTCCAATCTCTCCCAAGTGATTAAAAGCTAACCTATTGCTTTGCCAAGGAAATACTCAGTAAAAAGGGTGTGTTGGTTAAAAATCATCTTGCCAAAGAAGAAAAAGAATATATATAATGCCTTTAACTCTATGGGTGATGACAGATTTGTGACCCCAGAAAAGAGGATGAGCATTTCTTGTCAGTGAAAGAACACATACATCTGTGCAAAGAAAAAGAGCCAAATTTTATACATTACAGCTGAATTGTTTTGGAATAGTTTGGGCCCTGATGCAGGAATGATAAACTGATACTAACACGTTCACACAACCTGCTTGCTGTGTAGATATGAAGCAAGAAAAAATGGGACTCTGAGTGAATTCCACTGCATGGTTCCCCTGTTACCAAGGGGGAAGGCAGGCTCAGGTGTTCCTGGTTTGAGTCAGTCACCAACACCACAGAGGGTCCTTAAATTTGGACATAAATAATCTTCCCTCCTTGCTAATTCAAAACAAAAGCACATTAACAGGTCTTTCTTGCCCTAAGTAAACTTAAGCAGTACATTTCAGTTTTTTTTCTTTTTCAAAGGGAAAAACTCCTCCAGTTCAAAGAAAGGCAGAAATTATGTCATGTATTGTGTTATGGGACTCAACCCTAAAAAACAAAACAAAACAAAGAAATTTATGCATCACAAAAATTCTTCACTTGGATGCATTCTCAGCCACTCTTCATTTCTCAAACATTTCTTTAATAAGCTCTGAAGCATGCTGTGTGTATATATTTTATTTCAGGAAATCTTTCCCCATGAATTTTCAGGAAAATGTTATCATTTTGTTGACTTTTTCTACAAAAATTGTAATTAACACACACACACACACATTTTTGTCCAAATAAGAGAGAAACCAGTTTTCTGACATGAAATGCAACTGACTTGCTGGCAGGGATGAGAAAAAAAGCACCAGCATACAAACGCCCTTCAATCAGGTGTATGTATATTGCAATTGTACAGTATTTACATGAGTATCATTCATAACACAATAGTTTCACATCATATTTGAGGAGAAGGCTCATTCTTCTTTCCTCCTTTGCTTTTTCACAGACAATTTTTCCACCAGATTTTTTTTGGGAACCATACAATATTTTCTGTTAAAATTAAGCAATAAATTGCCAACACTGTGACATTTATACAGAGATATAAACACAGTACAGACATACCACATGGCCATTATCCAGCCTGTAGTATTTATTCACGGCAAGCTCTTCTTGCTTATTTGCTTCCATGGAGAGAACTTCCAGGGCTCATGTGCACACAGAAGCTACACTCCTTGAGCTTGGAACCCAGCTTCCCCTAATTCAAATGCTGCATGTGTACCATACACATGCAGACACTCAAAAAGGTCCTCTGTTCTTTATTAAATCTTCAGTGTTATAGGTCTGCATCCTAGTATTAAAACCTGGGCTCAGCCTGAATTTAAATCCTGTCTCCAAACTCCCCACTCTACCATCTCCTGTGCCACATTTACTTTGGCTCAGAAATATTGCTTATTTGCTTGCTACATTTTCCTACCTGTAACTTCCGCTCTGTGTGTGGAAAGTGAGGAAAAGGTGGAGGAAACCAGAAATAGTGCAGGGTCTCTAACTACAGCACAAATGCTCCAGGCTTACTCCAAGATGGACTGGAGTGAGATTCAGCCTCACTGCAAATGAGACAACCCTGCTGTTTGTTTCTTTCAGGCTAGCAAAGGCCCCTGCATATGTACAGTTCAGGTTTGAAAGGATGCACTACACTTTAATCCATTAAAATAGTTTTAATGGATGTTTTAAATTAATTCCTATTCTTACAACTTGTTATGGTTTAAATATATTGTGAGCTACCTGGTATTTAACCTTGGGAGGAAGTAAATAAATAAGCAAACTTTGCTGTTCAATCCCAAATATTTAAACCCAATTGTTAATCATAACCAGAGTAGACCCATTAAATCAATGGGATCTACACAAGTTTGATTTACCAGACAATAGTTGATTCAATGGATCTACTTTCCTTGGGGCTCACAATTGGATTTAGTCTGAAGTCATTTGGAAGGCTAGACTGCTTTGGACTGAGAGTTTATGTGGTTTGAGCTTGGATAACGTCCACAGTACACAGGGCAGTTGTAGGAAAAAAAGGAAAGGAAAACAGGTCCTTCCTCACACTTTGAAGGTAGAAAAAGAGAATCTCCAAGTTCCACATACTACATTCAGAGAGTGTAAACCAAGCACATTACGTTGCACTATATTTTTTAGAAAGGACCCATCTAGGGCTGTGTCTGGACATATTCTCTAACAGAGACAAAGGGAAAGGAAAAAGAGAGAGACAATGAATATGGCATAGTGATTTGAGTGTTGGACTATGACTCTGGAGATCAAAGATTAATTCCCTGCTTGGCCATGAAACCCAGTGGGTAACCCTGGACAAGTCACACATTCTTAACCTCAGGAGAAGGCAAAGCCCCCCCCCACCCGAAATGTGCCAAGAAAACTCCATGACAGGTTCACCTTAGAGTTGCCATAGGTCAGAAATTATTTGAAAACACACAACACCTCCACACATCCCAACTCTTCAGGTCCTCCTATTCCTGTTTCCTAATTAATAGCTGTATGAGGCAGCTAAAAGCCAACAAATTAAAGCAGCATTCCAAGGAGAACTGTGGCTGCTGCTCAAATTGCTGGGCATGAAAGGTATGCACATCAAGCTCAACATGCCATTCCATGCCACAGCCATTTTTTCCCACCTGGGGGGTGCACCTGCTGTTTGTGAGCAAATGGCCTTGTTTGCTTGCTTGCTTGCTTGCTTGATTGATTGAAGACCAGCTTGCCTGCTTGCAAGGAAGTGTGTGTTCTCCCCTCTGTGAGACAGGCTGGCTGTTTTTAGTTTCATGTCAATGCTCTTTCTAAGGGGGGAGGGGAACCCTCCCATTTGCTGATATAATTATAGAGAAGGCAAAGGTTGATCTCACACCTAAGGGTTACAAGACTTTTGGCCCAATGGAAATTAAGGCTGCAACAGGTGCATCTCACTCAAGTGGAAATCAAAACAACAGCAGAGCTGACAATGATTGTTGGATAAGGACTGCAGATCACTAGGTGAACAGTCTGCAATCTGATTCTATGCGAGAGTATGATGCACAGCTGGAGATGTTCCCTCTCATGTGTTAGTATTTGACTGTACCCACCTGGTGGAAAGAAATTAGAAATCATGGCATGCTCTTAAGAGATTTGGGGGTGATAACACCTGGCTTCCTGTCTGATATTTTCAAATTTAGCCTTTCCTTTGATGGCTTGACTGTCCTGATTTTAATGGTGTAACAAAGAAGAGCTATATAAAAGGGATAACAAAAGGAAGGACATATGGATCAAAGAGTCATATGAATGTAAACCCCAAATTATAAAAACAGAGGTGGAAGTTGCAATTAGAGAAATGGGAAAAATAAATAACCAGGAACAGATGATATTCCAATATAATTGCTTCAATCCACACTAACAGAATCAACACCCATGCTAACCAACATATGTCAACAGATATGGAAAACAAAATGATGGCCAACAGATTGGAAAGGATCAATATATATCCCCATCCACAAAAAAGGAGATACAAAAGACTGCAGCAACTATAGGACCATAGGTCTAATCTCTCATGCAAGCAAAATCATGCTCAGAATTCTGCAATATATATGGAGAGAGAAATCCCAGAGGTACATGCAGGATTCAAGAAAGGAAGAGGCACTAGAGGCCACATTGCAAACATACGGTTGCTAATGGTGCACAACATAAAATGCCTAAAGAAGATCAGAATGTGCTTCATAGACTATAGTAAGGCCTTTGACTGCATAGATCATCACAGAATCATAGAATGAAAGATTATGGAACACCCTTAAAGACATGGAGGTGCCAAAACATTTGATAATCTTAATGAGGAATCTTTACTCAGGACAGGAGGCCACTGTCAGGACAGAACACGGATAAACAGAATGGTTCCCAATTGGCAAAGGAGTCAGACAAAGCTGCATCCTCTCACCCTATCTGTTCAACTCAACAAAAAGCAGGACTGGACACAGAAGAAGGAGGAGTGAAATTAGGAGGAAGGAATATCAACAATCTAAGATACACAGATGACACCATATTACTACAGTAGCTGAAAACATCACAGACTTGGAACAACTACTAAGGTAGATCAAAGAGTAAGATGCAAAGGCAAGTTTATTGTTGAACATAAAGAAAACAAAAATAATGACCACAGAGAATTTACACAGATCCAACCTAGACAATAAGGAAATAGAAACAGTAAAAGAATGTTCATTCCTGAGATCAAATATTGATCAGAGTAGGGACTGCAGTCAAGAAATCATAAGAAAACTACAAATGGGGAGAGCAGCTATGAGAGAACTAGAAAATATCCTAAAATGTAAAGACATACAACTGAGCACGAAAGTTAGAATCATACAACCCATAGGAAGAGAGTTAATTCATTTGAGAGGGGGTGCTGGAGAACAGCGCTGAGGTTACCATGGACAGCCAAGAAGTCAAACAAATGGGTCCTAGAGCAGATCAAACCTGAAATATCTCTGGAGGTCAAGATGACAAGACTGAGGCTGTTGTACTTTGGCCACATCATGAGGAGACACAACTCACTGGAAAAATCAATAATGCTAGGAAAAGTGGAGGGAAGCAGAAAGAGAGGAAGGCCACATGCTAGATGGATGGACTTTATTAAGGCGGTCATGGGTATAAATTTGCAGGATCTGAGCAGAGCAGTGGAGCACAGGGAGTCTTGGGGATGTTTTATCTACGGGTTACCATGGGTAGAGATTAACCTGAGGGTAGATAACAACAACAACAACAAAAACCAAGCCAAACAGAGTTAAAGCTCAACATATTAGATAAGGCAATTTGAATTTAAAAGCATAGAAGAGCTTTTTAAAGCAGAGTGAATGAAACAGGGGCTCAGGAGGCCTGGATCACACTCCTTGAATTACCTGAGGCAGATTTCACTCACTATGTTTCAGTGATCTACCTGGAGGGTATAGTTAGCAACTTTCTTCCTACTTTAATGATAATTTCAGATGACGGAAGCCTTTGTACACAGGGCTAAATGTGGGAATTGTTAAGAATTTACAATGTAAACTTGAGATAAATATGATAAACATGTCCCAACTCAAACCTTTCAAAGCTAGGAAATACACAACACTACCTTACATCCTGTCACACATCACAAAGCAAAGGTTGAGTGGCTTGGCAACCCCCTGGGGCAACTTATATATCAATAGTGCAACTTCGTAACATATGAACTGGCCTTTAACAGGTCAGCTAATGTGCATTTTCATTCTAACCTGCAGAGTATTTCTTGGCTTTCTTGTCAGCTGTGGTACACCTGTTCTTTCACAGTGGTACACTTTGGCTAGGATTATACTGGGGAAGAATTTGGCAGATGGACTGAATAGTCTCTTGTATTTTTGATACACTCACTCATAAGTTTACATGGCCAAAGGTGTATACCGTTGTTGTTGTTGTTGTTGTTGTTGTTGTTGTGTGTCTTCGTGTTGTTTCTGACTTAAAGTAATCTTAAGGTGACCTATCACAGTGTTTTCTTGGGAGGTTTTGTTCAGAGGGGTTTTGGATATGCCCTTCCCTCCTCTGAGGCTGAGACAGAGTGATTTTCCCAAGGTCACCCAGTGGGTTTCCATGGCTGAGAGGGGATTCAGACTCTGGTCTCCAGAGTAATCGGCTAATGCTCAAACCACTACACCACACTGGGTCAGTGTATGCCATCTGCCATCCCAAATAATACATGACATAGGGTCTGCATGAGAAAAAAAGCATACCGAACTGCTCCAAGGAGATTCAAATATTTTTTTTTTACTTCATCCCAGGTCTGACACAGAAAAGCTATGCAAAGATGAGTCTTGGCACCCTGATTGTACACTCCTCCCACTTAAAGAAGAGATTAAAAGAAAGAAAAAAAGAAGCAAATATGTAGTGACTCAAATGTATGCATAGACTATCTGAGAAATTATCTTACATGCATGATGGAGCAGATTACACATCACACAGAGACAATCATCCTGTGAGTGTAGAGATCAACCTTATGATTCTTTGAATCTATAATGTATTTTTCACGTTTTCACAGTAAAGAGAAGAAAATACCAAGAATGCTTCTGTTATCCTTGCCTTTCAAAGTGGTGGTAATGAGTCTGCCATGGCATGCAGAGGAGATGCAATCTAGAAAAGTTACTTTTTAAGTACAACAACCCTCAGGGTCCCCCATCCAGCATGTCCATATGATGGTAATTATAGTCCAAAAATGTAACTTTCACAAAGTTCTAGGGAGATAGGGAAAAAGTGGCCTATTCAGACAAAGGCTAACAAAAACACACTGGAGGAATAGGAAGCAGGAGAGATTAGTTTCCAGTGTTCATCACTGATGTTTGTTACCTGTTAACTGTATAACTTTGTTAACTATGTCCAGATCCCTCCATTTTCACTGCAGCTCAGTTTTTAACTTTCTGGGAGCCAGGTTTAATGTGGAATATGGGGCCTAGGATTGATTTGGGGGGGGGGGGAGGGTCAATTCTCCAAGACTGCATCTGCATTGCAGAAATAATCCAAGTTGACACCACCTTAAGTGCCATGGCTCAATCCTATGGAATTCTCAAAATTGTGGTTTGTTGTGGCACCAGAGCTCTCTGGCACAGAAGGCTAAATTCTATAGCATTAAAATGGTATCAACCTGGATTATTTATGCAGAGTGGATGCAATCTTATGTCTCATCCCAAAAGATTCCAGAAAGCAAAAGTGCAATACTTTGTTATGTTCTGTACACAACATATTCAGTTAAGGCTGAAGCAAATCATTTAAACAGCTTCCGAAGTCAAAAGTAGGTTTGCTTTAATTATCTCAGGGTTGCTGCCCTAGGGTACTATTTTCAAATCTATTTGCAATGCTCTTATTTCTAAATATAATGTTGTTATTGCTCCACAGCCATTCAATTAGATATCCAGCACAGTTGCAGTATGTATTTGTTCAGAAGTCCTTTTTATAGTTAGGAGAACACAATAACAGATCAACATGATCATTCCTCCCAAGAAGGCAGTATTCTTTTTCTACTGAGGTAGGGATATTCATGAGTAAGGAAAGGGAGAGACAGGTGTGCTTGTTTAGATATATATGTCTGTGTGTGTGTGTGCACGTGCTCACAATAAAAAGTCTCTGAGATGCTTATAGCAGAGTATTTGCATTTTTCTGTTACCTTAATATTTCAGCATATAAAAGCTGGAAAGCTAAAGCTCTGTGACCTGATTCCAAGTTTTGCAAACCTCAGTTGCTCACAGAACCAACCTTGCTGCCAAAATCATAATGTCAGCACAGCAGTGGAAGGCACGGCAATGACAACAAGATGTTTAAGGCACTCAGTGGTCTAGAAGATACAAACATGAATGACTCCATACTGATTAGGAAGCTTCTGTGCTGTGTTAGAACACCACACAAACAAAATGCTAAAGTAAAAGGAACGGGATACTGCCCTTCAGCCCATGCACGAAAGAGCTCAAAGAATAACTTTTTAGGCTTATGCCAAGTTTATGTACTGAAAACCTATGAGGCAAGCTTTCTCTAAAGATCTCAGAGTGCCTTATCAGAAGAAGAATAAACCCATACAAGGTTAGAAAATGGTAACACAGCACAAAGGTTTCTGCTTCATGGATGATGACAGTTAAGATGAAGGAAAGTGACTGTATGATAAAACAATAATTCACCGATCTACAAAACTTATCTATCTGTCAGACTACTTAGGTTTTAGAGAGATCATACTTTCTGAAGTCTGGGATCAAGCAGCAGAGATTTCTGTAAGTGCTGCACCTTTTTTGGACATTTCAAAAATTAACAGTAGCAGGTCCAAGAAGTAAGTCTGGTTGTCTAACAACAGTTGTAGAAAAAATACTGAAAAACATGTATTAGCCTAATGTTTAATGACTCAGCCCTTTGGAGAGTGTTGATAATTCCAATGATTTCTGTTGAATGACCATGAAGAAGGTTTCTATACAGGCCAAAACACGTAGGGCGTTCAAAAAGAATAAACAGTTAATAATCTATTAGCATGTGGAGCTTATCTTCTTTCTGTTTTCTGTCTAGCAACAGCCCACATATAATATTCACTCACTGGGGATCAGTTCACATAATCATTTTCACTCCTCCTATGCCCTCACTATGGTGTCATATTCACTGTCACATAGAGAATCTTTGGGTGAGCTGGTGGTACATGCATACAATTTGCAGATATTTCTGCAAGTGAAATACTCATTATGAATCCAGAAAATACTTCATAGTTATCACTGCACTTGTTAAGAATTATTGCTGTTCCTATGTGCCTTCAACTCAACTCCAGCTTTTGCCAGCCATTATAATTGGGTTTTCTTGGCAATAGTTACTCAGAGAAGCTTTGTTGCTGTTTTGCTCTTAGGTTGAAAGAGTTTGCTCACCCAGTGGGTTTACAAGACTGAAGAAGGATTCAAAACCTGGTCTCTTGGAATCGTAATCCAACACTGAGACCACTACAACATGAGGCCTTATTTTTCATCCTCAGAGAAGGAATCACAGCATTCCAGAAGATCCAGTTCTGGAGTAATGTTGTGAGACCTCCTCCAACTCCCTTTGACCCAGTTATCTAAGGCATGAGGTCAGATTTCCATAGCCTAAAAGATATTGCTGAGGAGTTCTGTGATCTGCTCCAGCCACCCTTGCCAGAGATAGATAGAACAGGTTGTTTCCCTTTAAGAGACAAAACCTTTAGCAACACAAGACAGCAAGACAACCAGACTCAAAGAGGTAAAATTTCTATTTAAGGCTTTGGGTGTATCCACACTTCAGAAATAAGGCAGTCTGACATGACTTTAACTGGCTTGACTTTATGCTACAGAATCCTGGCATTTGTAGTTTGGTCAGACACCAGAGCTCTCTGACAGACCAGGCTGAATACCTTCCAAACTAAAAATCCCAGGATTCTACAGGATGGAGCCATGACAATTAAAATAGTGTCAAACTGCTTCATTTCTGCAGTATGGAAAAGCTGTTAGCTGTTATTTGTTGGAACACCATAGTAGCATTTGTGTCAAGACTACCAGGTCCAGAACCCACTTCAAGTAACCTGTTGTACTGATCATTCTCTGTTGGTACCCTGCAAATCCTGATCTATTCTGACACTTAAGCATAGGCTGTGGTGACAGATGCTGGTCAGAAGCCTCTTACAGGTTTATGCAAGCATAACTAGCAGTTACGCTACTATAGCTACTTTTTAAAATACCATCCTAGGAAGTAACAGTACCTCCATATACAAATGTTTTGTCAGGCTGGAAAATGGCTGCTGAGTGGAACCAGGACATAGCTCCACCCTGTATACCAAGCAGATACTAATTAGAACCAGGGAAGCTCCTTCAAACCAGTGGCATCACTAGGGTTGGTGTTACCCAGTGCGGTAACTCATGGTATCACCTCCCCATTGACCTCCTCCTATGCCACACCATACAGAATCCTTAGTAATGTGTTTTGTACTCATGTTCTCATAAATCGTAATTCCCATATATCACTGAATGTAACAGTAATAGTTTTGACATAAACAACTAGCACAATTAGAATGATATTTTTAAATTACAATATCATATACACGGCCTAAATGTATTTACATATACAAAATTTCATGTGCTTAAAGTGAAAATTTGGTAAAATGCAATGTTTCTAAAGAAAAAGTATGTATATATATATATATATATATATAGTTTTAAATAATTAATTTTTAATTTGAATTTAATTAAAAATAGGTTCTCTTCTTTCTCCTCCCACTGAACTTCACTCCACTCAGGATTTAATTGGGACACAGGTGAATGCCACAGCCAGCTTCAGACAAAAGGCAGATGTTTGGAGAGCAGTGGTATCACCCACTCTTAGGGTGTCACCTGTGTGGTTCACACACACCACACTCCCCTATTGATGCCACTGCTTCACACTGCTGAAGTGCCTTCACTTTCCCAGATCTCCATGTAAATATATTGGTTATCCACCAGCTTCAAATAAGATCTTGGCCTCAGCAAGGTAGGTCACCATGACCTTTTGAAACTAAGATGTACCCTTACAACTGTGATGCCACTGGGATAAGTTAGGTAAAGGGCATCAGTCCTAATTGCCTTAAATAGTGCAGTGTTACTGGTTCAAATAATAATTTTAACTAGATACCCTGAAGTCTTCTGAAAAAGTATGTGTGTGTGTGTGTATAATGAAATAAAAATGGCACATACATCATGAAAAACCAAGAGGGCGTGGGGGGGGGGAAGAGATGCTGCAAAAATTATGAAGCTCTCCCCATGGCTTCAGTAAGCCCAATATGATCAGTGATGAGAAAAGGGAATAATTTAGCTTTTATTTCAAAGTGCTCCATGGACACTCGTCAATTCAGCTTCAGGAAGCTCACAATAATTGCACAAAGACACAGTAAATGCACAAAGACTTTCACAAATTCAAATTGGGATCTGGAATTCTTTTTATTTCCCCCATTCTCTTCTCCCACAAGCAGCCTCTTTACCACTTGGCAAAAGGGAAGAATCCACACAGATATAATTTTCTGTGCTGCAGTCCTGCTATTGTCTCCATTTGGACACACCTTCCCTCACAAGCCAGGATCTGCAATTCTTAAACGTGAATGTGAATTCTCCTCTATTTTCCTGTAATACTAGCTGCAGAGAACATTCCACAAACTATTTATTTTATTTTAGGTCTTCTCATTTATCCTATCTCAGATATTATGCAAGAAATGCAATAAAATTTTTAGAAAGTTTAGCAGTGCCATCAATTTCCATGATATTTGGTGCTGGAAAGTTATATACTGTAATACTCTATCGTGCAGCTGTAAGCTTTAAATCTAAGCCTCCCAGAAGCTTGGAAAAATGTTACTGAAAAGTATGTTACTGGTCATTATTGCCCTCGTCCACTGTGGCATATGTAATAGACTACTGACAGGAGCAAGACTCTGGATTGGAATGACGATTTGCCCAGACCCAGTCAGGCAACATAATGGGCAGATGGCAGCTTGGCTCTCTCCTCATTTCATTGCAAGACTGCTTGGCACTGTTAGTGGAGATCGGTTTAATCCTGCACCAGTGAAAGTAATTGGGGGATGCCTGATAAATGTTAGGACTGAGCCTTAATTCTATGGCAACTGTGAAAGGTTGGATAGTTTTCCTGTCCTCTGAAATACCCCTCAAGGGAGAGATTATGCTTTGCCTACAGTGATGAAAATGAACTTCATTAAGAAAAGTTTCTTTCTGATATGGAATATAGTATCAGTTCACTTTGGCTGACTTAGGAAACTATTGTAGTGTTCATGTTCTGTTTGGTATTTTTAGTATGGCCTGCAGTGTAAAGTGCTTTATTACTTGCAAAGCAGCTATCAATCTAAATCAGAAAGAAAACAAGAGGTTGGAATTTAATTAAGTAGCAACTAAGGAATTAGAGATAGTGCTTATTAATGTGGAAAGATGATCTCTTGTTTGAATGTGCTTTTCCTGGGAGAAAAAAAAACCTACTAATGATAATTAGCACTCAGATAGGAAGCCAGGAGAGGCCGAGAGAGGGAGAAATGGAAATAAGAAGAAAATTCTGTTTGCAAACATTGTGCTACCCCATGTGTTGAAAGTGCTCTTTGCTAATGGCTCTAGAAAGAAGCTCCTACGGTGCTGTATAAGTCTATATATGATCATCTGCATACCACTTCCAGTAAGCTATGGTGCCCATCAAGGTGGAGGTTTAGATAGCGGTCTAGGATCCAGCTGCTAGCTGCTAGCTGTGATTTTAGGCTGTTGATTGACATCGTGGACAGTCCGAATTACCCCTTTGACATAAGGGGATCGAAGGGCCCCTAATACTATAACAAAACCCAAATATAAAACAAGACGTTATAGTATTATTATTAACAACATAAATAACAAAAGGGGCTTGGATACCAGAGGTACTGGAGGAATATATGTTATTAACTTGTTATTAAAAGGTTATGGGGTTTAAAATTGAATAAGAGATGGTTAACAATAATAAAAAACCCATAAGGTGTTTTGAGTATTAGCTGTGAGTAGCCTTCAGAATCATTACCTATTGAAATCCTAGCATATTGTGACCATATTTTTAATATAGAAGAAGGAAATATATGGCCTTCCAGGTATTATTGGACTACAACTACCAGCATTCTTCACTATTAGCTGCAACTGATCCAGAACAGCTAGGCTAAATGCAGCTTTGGATGCCTTTGTCTGTATGTGCCAGAAAACCTGTCAAGCACATCATGGGGGCAAGTGATTTTATCCTCAAAAAGAATCAAGGTCACAGTGAGCCTCTAAAAGATCCAGGCCTCTTTCCCAATAGGGTAGCTGTTAATAGTTTTTAAACCACTCGATTGAACAACTCTACTGGACAGCTACTTGAGGATGCAATGAAGAACAGAAAAATAAGGTCCTTTTGCTGCCCTCACTGCCACTTAATTGGCACAATTATGTGCTCTTAGCACTTATTCAGTCGGCTTCACAGTCTTACACCATTTGTTGTCTAGCCATCATTCAAGTTATTTTATTAGCTGTAGGTCCCCGGAATTCCAGTGTCACTGCAGCTGTTGCAAATCTACTGAGTCATGTCTCTTTCATAACAACACCAGACATCAAAAGGCCAGCAGTGAGATTCCAAAATGCTGGACAATGAAGCTGCCAAAAAACAAACAAACAAACAAACAACACACACACACACACACACACACACACAAACAGCAGAACCAGGAGCAGGCTTACCACTTGAAGATAAATGAGTTAAGATTACAGGGAGTTCTCTAACATTTCCTTCACTGGGCATTATAGGAGTTTGACAACTGGTTGGTTAATATATCTGTCTTTACTTTTAAAGTTTACAGCATCTGAACTTTCTTCATGTCTATGCGAGATCAAAGAGGATATGAAAATACTTAAGAAATGGAATTAACCAGCCTTGCAAATGTGTAAACTCTGGAGGTTCAAGCTAACTCTCTTGCTGCCTTACTTATACAACTACATTATCCCCAGATAAATATGTGTAACTGAGTTATGAGTCACTTGAGAAGTGAAAACTGAGGGCAGACTTGGTAATTCATTTCCATTTGCCCTCAGGCAGAAATGTAACTACACCATGAATACATTTAGCCAAAAAGAAAACAATTAGGAAACAAATCTGTGATTTACTGTTTGCATATATGAAGGATGACTTAATTCTTCACATACAGGCTGCAATAAACATAAACTGGAACATTCCACTGCATTCGTGATATAAATATTGTGATGATATATTTTTACGTTATGTGTGTAGGGGTTGTTTTATCTCCTCAATCAATGGTTTTGCAATGCACAGTCAATAAAGCACTGTAATTAGGTGAAGATTCATAAAGGTTTGACAATAATTCTAATCAGTGTTTTATTAGGATGCCAGGCTAGATGTGCAGGAGAGATTAATAAAACTCAAAGTCTTGATGTACTGTATATATAACACTTGGTTCATTTCCCCTCCCAAACAGCAAATAGGAAGGTACAGCTCCATCATGCCTAGGCTCAGGAGCAGATGAAAGGCCCTCACTCTGTTCCAGCTGCCACTGCCCTGACCTCAAAGGAAAGAAGAAATGGTAGGTATGACTCCATGCCTCCTGAAGTCAATACCTGGAAAGATTCTAGAGCAGGTCATTAAACAGAGAGTCTGTGAACATTTAGAAGGGAATGCCATAATCACAAAAAGTCAACATAGGTTTCTGGAAAACAAGTCATTCCAAACTAATCTGATCTCTTTTTTTTTTGATAAAATTACCAGCTTGGTAGATGAGGGGAACTGCAGATATAGCATATCTTGATTTCAGTAACGCCTTTGACAAGGTCCCCCATGACATTCTTGCAAACAAGCTTGTCAAATGTGGGTTAGACAATACAACTGTTAAATGAGCTTATAATTGGTTGACCAGTCAAACCCGAAGGGTGCTCAGCAATGGCTCCTCTTCATCCTGGAGAGAAGTGACTAGTGGGATGCTAACAGGGTTCTGTCCTGGGACCAGTGCTATTCAACATCTTTATCAATGACTTAGATGAAAGAATAGGGGGTGTGATTGTCAAATCTGCAGATGACACCAAATTAGGAGGAAAAGCTAATATCCCAGAGGACAGGATCAATACTGTATTCAAAATGACCTTAATAGATTAGAAAGCTGAGCCAATGCTAACAAAATTAATTTCAACATAGAGAAATGTAAGATAGGGCCAAAAAAAAAAAAAAAATGAAAGGCATAGATATAGATGGGAGACACCTGGCTGAACAAGACTACATGTAAAAGGGATCTAGGAGTCCTAGCAGACCACAAGTTGAACATGAGTCAACAGTGTAATGCAGCAGCTAAAAGGCCAAAGGGATTCCAGGCTGCATCAATACAAGTATAGTGTCTAGATCAAAGGAAGTAATAGAGCCACTCTATTCTGCCTTGGTCAGGCCTCACCAAGAATACTGTATCCAGTTCTGGGCACCTCAATTCAAAAAAGATGTTGAGAAGCTGGAGCATGTCCAGATGAGGGAAACCAAAACAATGAAGGGTCTGGAAGGCATGCCTTACGAGGAGAGACTTAGGGACCTGGGTATGTTTAGCCTGGAGAAGAGACGGTTAAGAGGTGATATGATAGCCTTGTTTAAATATTTGAAGGGATGTCATATTGAGGATAGAGCAAGCTTTCTTCTGCTGCTCCAGAAAACAGGACCTGGAACAATGGATGGAAGCTACAGGAAAAGAGATTCCGCCTCAACATTAGGAGGAAATTCCTGACAGTAAGGGCTGTTCGACAGTGGAACACACTGGAGGCCTTTGGCGGTCTTTAAACAGAGGCTGGATGGCCATCTGTCAGGAGTGCTTTGAGTTGCTGCATGGCAGGGGCTTGGATTGGATGGTCCTCGTGGTCTCTTCCAACTCTGTGATTCTAGATCCAGAAGAAGATGAAAGGATCTCCCTCCTTCCCAGCTTCCCCTGCTGAGGCCTTGCAGAGAGAGCAGAAGAGGCTGGCATAGCTCCATCATTTCTAGGCTCATAAACAGATGAAATGTCCTCCCTCCATCTCAACTGTCACTACCCTAGCCTCATAGGGAGAGAAGAAGGAGACACAGCTCCATCATTTCTGAGCCCAGGAGAAGATGAAAGGTCTCCTTCCATCCCAACTGCCACTGCCCTGGCCTCCCAGGGAACAGAAGAAGAGGCATGCCTGGCAGAGGGAGAAGAAGCAGCAATATCTGTTTCACTTAATCCTCTTGCCCAGTGCCATCCCCTTTTCTTTGGGTGTTCTGTCTTCTTTAGATTGTAACCCAGGGAGCATATACACGGGGACATTTGGGGATATCTTAGAAAGGAACTGGTGCTTCATCTTTTTGTGATCACAATACCAGAGCCAACTGATTATGTACGTGGAAGCAAACTTCAGCATATATATTCTTTCTGATTTGGTAGATGTATTTCTGTATTTACAGAATTATTCACAACTTTTTCTTTATGACCAAGGAGATAAAGACAGGACAGAACAGTAAGAGATAGCTAACGTGTGTAGGAGTTGTTTTTTTTTACACCCCCCCCCCCCCAAATTATACATCAGCCCTGGTGGCGCAGTGGTTAAATGCCTGTACTGCAGCCACTCACTCAAAACCAGAAGGTGGCGAGTTCAAGACCAGCAAAGGGCTGAAGCTTGACTCAGGCTTGCATCCTTCCGAGGTCGCTAAAGTGAGTACCCAGATTGTTGGGGGCAAATAGCTTACAATTGTAAATGAAGCTGTTTGTTTAATAAATTGTAAGCCGCTCTGATAGTCTTGGCTGAAGAGCGGGGTATAAATAAAAAACATTATTATTATTATTATTCACTGCATTTAAAATAAATTCCCATCAAAGTAGCTTTTATAGCAAACAAACAAACAAACAAAAACCTCCACAAACATTAAAACAATTGCAAAAATTTAGAGTAATGTAAAATGTTAAAACTGAAAACTCAGAACAGATGCAAATGCCAGGCACATATAAATAATCTGAGCCTGAAAAATACAGCATTTTTGGTACAGGTATAAAATCACTTATCAGCTTCATTCTCTCATCTCCTGTTTTGCCAGGAGACCAGAGAGCAGGCCCAATATAAGTACAAGACAAGGATGCTTTCACCTCCCCTTCTGAACTCCTCATCATTTCTGTGCGAGTCAAATGAAACTCTGTCCATAGCGCATCTGTATATTGGGCCTAAAAATAATGTTTTTTTATTTAAAATACTTATAAGGTACGTATCCAAACAAATGCTTATAAATATTTTAAAACAAATCCTTTCAAAATGTTTTTAAAATTGTAAATATACAGTGGTCCCCTGGGTTATGAATCCCCCGGGATACGTAATCCCCGGGATCCGAAAGAGCCGGGGCCGGAAAAACGGCCTCGGTTCCCGAAAAAATCCCCGGGTTGCGAAAAAAAAGCAACCCGGCCCCTTTAAATCAGCGCGCTCCACCGCGCTGTGCATCAAAGAAAGCGGTCCCCCGGGTTACGAAGACTTCCGGGTTACGAAAGTGATCCCGGAACGGATTACTTTCGTAACCCGGGGGACCACTGTATAACAACAGAAAATTCACCCATTAGCCTAGCTGCTGAAAGCTAAGCTAATAATTTACAGTTTCCAATCCTTGCTGAAAGTAAGAACAGGAGCTAAACACATTTCCTCTGGAATATTACTTAGCTGGGTGCATCTGAACTGTAGAAATAATGCAGTTTGACAGAGCTTTGTCTGCCATTTCTCCATCCTACAGAATCCTTGGATTTGTAGTTTTGTGAGGCACCAGCACTCTTTAGCAGAGAAGGCTAATGACATTGTAAAACTACAAACCCCAGGATTCCATAGGATGGAGTTACAACACTTAAAATGGTGTCAAACTGCATTGTTTCTACAGTGTAAGTGTACCGGTACTTTCTGACTTGGAGCCATCACAAAAAAGGCTCTGTTTCATGGTTCCTGTACAAATAGTATCAACCTCAGCCAGAAATGGAAAGTGTTATGAAAGTCTGGAGGGTAGTAGGATGGGGAATGCATAGATGCTGTTATCTAGTTAGAATCATAGACTCATAGAATCATAGAGTTGGAAGAACTCTACTTAAGAATGGAAATTCTCAATAGATCTTAAAACTTAATGATCTTAATGGGGAATGGGAAAGAAAAGATTTCATAAATGAGTCTTCCAAAATAAGCCAACAACCTCTAATCCCACATCCATTCAATATATTAATATTTTCTACTGCGACAATCACTCTTTGAAATTTTGAGAGGAAAGACCTTAAAGAGGAGGAGCATGAATTCTAAGGCAGTATAAATCTGGGGTTTCCAGATCTCAGGACACTCATTACTGTCTGGTTTTTATGGGGCATCCCCAAGAGGAAGACAATTATGCAAATTTTCCACTCAGCTCCAGGTTAAGAGTAAAGGACTTTGTGCAAATCTCCAGCTCTTCGAGCAGAGTAGCAGCTTGGTACAATCTGTGAGGAGTAATTGATTGGTTGCTGCAACTTGCAAAGACACCCCAGAAGAGTGGGTTTATGTATTTACTTTATTTAGCTTCCTCCTTTGCATCCAGTCTTTGTGGAACTCGGACTCACCCTCTGCTCTGCTCTGCATCCACCTTCTGCTAGGAGCAAATATTTCAGATTAAATGTTCCTTATCTTGTATCCCCAAGTAAGGACTTGTCTACACATGAGTGTATTATGCAAATTGCTAAAGTTTTGCACTTTTTGCACAAGTTTTGCATAAAGTTAATTGTCTTTATTTTCCTATGAAAATTCGCATTTATTTGTATCTAGTCACCCTCCCTCTGCAGAAAATGCACAGCCATACAAATGCATGCAAAACAGACCGATGACCACATGTGCGATAATGTGCATTTTTGCAGATAGCACAGCTACTCTAGTACAAACCACAATATCTTTTTCTACTGAGTTTACGGAGTTTTTCAGTCCCTCCCCAGCAAAAAGCCGTAACTCCTGCACATCATGTGTGGCCAGATCATGTTCAATTTAACTGAAATGAGGAATATTTTAATTGTGTAGACAGCCCGTAAGTGAGAAGGAAGAATCCTCTCATTTCATCTTGATCAGGAGACAGCCCCTTTAAATATTTTTTTTTCTTAATTTCCAAACAGGAAAATATGTTCCATGTGTGTGTGAAAGACAGAGGAGAGAGGGAGTCTGAATGACAAGCTGCGAGCAACTGTGGCTGGCACTTAATGTATAACACTTAATGATATCATCATGGGATATCCCCAGGCCTCAGGTTTTGCCCTGGAAACCTCATGGCACCGAATGACCCTGAACTGGCAATCTATGAAAATCTGTCTATTTCTGCAGAGTATTCCATTTTTCTGGCCTCATCATTGTAAATATCAACAAGAATGTCATAGTCTGTGTCAGATATGTATATACTGAAAACATAAAGTGGCTGCATCTGAATGTACATTCAAATGCAAGCACTGTCTCTTAATTTCTTTGGAACAAGTATCCAAAAGCTTTAAATGGGAAGTACGTCCAGATGTCCACCCCATCTAAACACACAATTACTACACTGCCACAAACTCAAACCTAGTTTAAAGTACAGCTGTATACTCAGATGCATGTCCAGCCAAATACCCTGAAGGAAAAGAAATTGTAAAGAAATGGAGAAAAGGTGAATTTAGAATTGTTCTTTTTGCTGTGTGCCTTCAGGTCATGACCCTAAGGCAACCCCATCACAGGGTTTTCTTGGCAAGAATTGTTCAGAGGAGGTTTGACATGAGAACAAACGGGGGTAGCCACACTCTCTCAGCCTCAGATGAAATCTTCAACTGTGGCTGAGAATGTGTGACTATCCAGTGAATTTCTATGACCAAGCAATAATATGATTCCTGGTTTCCTGAGTCAGTGCTCAAACCACTACACGGCACTGGCTTTACCACACCACAATTATTTCAAGTGTTTTAGATGATCAAATTTCATAATTTGAATTTTTGTCTCCCTCAAATGCCACAAACATCAATTTCTGTGTCACTTCCTATTGGAAGAAAGGTCATTCTTGGGGCTAAAATCCAAATGACTGCAGAGATGGTGAAATCCCTCTCATTCATCTAGATGACATTTCAGTGCATTTTTTTTTAAAAAAATAAACATATTTGCTCCTCTTGACCTCTAGGCAATATTTTGCACACAAATCTTTTATTGATTGGCATGGCAAAAACCCTTTGTTGTCCCAGAACTGTTGCATAAGTAGGAAACACCAAGCAATATATCTGTGAAATGAACACACTGAAATTTCATGACCACTGAAGACCTCTTGGGTCACTTATTCTAGTAATAGATTTCACAACCTTTTATCTTTTCTCAATTGTTTGAGGAAACAGCACGCTACCTTTCCCTCAGTGTAAAAATTAATACTATAAGTGGCCAGGAGCAGTTGGCAAATGGACACACAAAGTTCTTTGCCACTCTCTTTTCTACTTTAAGCATCACAGTCAGCTCAATGAAGCTGATTACCAGTCGCACTGTACACTGCTCTTCATGCCCTGCTCTCAGTGTTTTCTCTCATGGGTCTGATAGGCACTCCTGAACTAACCACATCTTATGTGCCGATTTGTGCAGTGACCTTATAGCCCCATTATACAGATTGCATAAATGCACAGATCTGTCAGCCTGGCTGCAAGCCCAGCACTCTCATGGAGCGCTGCCAAATGACTTACAAAACGACGGTATCCTTCCCCTCCTCCAGCACTCCACCCCTGTGTGATGCTCAAAGTGGTCTTCTGTTTCCTACTGCTGAATCTCTTTGGAGGGTCCCTGGGGGCCTGGAGGAGATGGGGAAGGAGGAGCTCACAGTGCTCATTTCCAGTACTGCAGCTTTTGCAAAAAGAAGAGCCAGAGCATGGTGTAAATTGTTAATACTACTCTCTTCCCCTCGTAAAAAGGCATGGCTGATGCCTGACTGCTGTGCCTCATGCATAATTCATTGCACTCCTTAACGTGCACAGCTCTTCTCTACAGTCCATTTCACAACATAAAATTTAGCCATAAAAATCAGGCTTCTTGTGAAAAATGAAGACAACATCTGATTTTAATTTTTTTTGTAGGATGAAGAGGGGCAGCACTGGATGCCTCAATGTACCACAATAAACAAAAAAGAGAAGCCAAGCCATCAACAGGTTAAGGCATGCCTAGCATTGGAGTGTTGCTGTCCTAGACTAGAGAAAAAGTCCATGGAAAGAAAGACAGAGATAAGTATGAGCCAAATATTAGGACTCCATAGAATACATTTGCTATGTGAAGTCAAAGGCTTTCATGTCTGGTATCCATAATTTTTTTGTGGGTTTTTGAGGCTATGCGGCCATGTTCTAGAAGAATTTCTTCCTGACATTTTGCCAGCATCTTTGGCTAGTAACTTCAGAGAATGTGGCTGGCATCTGTACTCCCTCTGTGCTGGAACTACCTCTGAAGCTGTAATATGTTTTATTGTGATATGGTTTTAATTGGGATAATGTATTGATTTTACTGTATTGTATTTTACCATGTTGTAAGCCCGCCTCGATCCGTAGGGAGAGGCGGGAGATATAAATAAATTTTTATTATTATTATATTATTATTATTATTATTATTATTATTATTATTATGTGTTGACTAGACCTCACCTGGAATATTGTGTCCAGTTCTGGGCACCATAATTCAAGAAGCATGTGGATAATCTGGAGTGTGTCCAGAGGAGGGTGACCAAAATGGTGAAAGGTTTGAAAGTCATGCCCTATAAAGCATGGCTTAGGGAGCTGGGTATGATCATCCTTAAGAGGTTAAGGAGAAATGTGATAGTCATGTTTAAATATTTGAAAGGAAGTCATATTGAAGATGGAGCAAGCTTGTTTCCTGCTCCTCCAAAGACTAGGGCACAGAGCAATGGAGTCAAACAAGAAGAAAAGAAATTCCACCTGAACATTAGGAAGAACTTCCTGGTAGTAAGACCAATTCAACAGGGGAACATGCTGCCTTGTGGTGGATTCCCCATCTGTGGATAGTTTTTAAACACAGACTGGATGGCCATCTGTTGTAACTGCTTTGATCATGTATCCCTGTAGAGCAGGGAATTGGACTGGATGGCCCTTGTGGTCTCTTCCAACTGTAAGATTCTATGGACTAGCTGAAAAGGCAAGATCAACTAGCTGCAAGATCAACCGAAAGCAACCAGCTTCAAGACCAAGCAATGCAATCACCTGCTCCTGAGTGTAACCACATAAAGCCAAATCCAACCAAATTCTAAACACACCTGAAGTTTGAAGAAGGTTGCAGCTAACACGTAACCATGACCAGCCCTGATGTAATTGCTGTAATTGCTCTGAAAAGTGCTAAATTTCAGAAGAATGTAATGTCCTAAGGTCCCTAGCCAATGGCCATTTTCACCATTATCATCTTATCTCAAATCATCCTGGAACGGTAGATATATTTGTAATTCATTTTTGCCATTTGTTATGATCCAATAAATCTTTAGTGCCCTTCTGACAGTCTGCCTTTCAATTTAAATTATTCTAAACACAGATGGGGGGGGGGGGATTGCTTCTGTAACAATTTTAAATTACTGGAAATGCTTGTGAAATGAGTCACTTTCCCCTGCCGACCTCCCCTCCATAAATTACCACACATCATACTTTATTCATATGGATAATAAAATGACAACTAATTTTAAAGGTAAATTTGGGTTGCTTTTAAAATATTTTGCTAGGTAAATTACAGATGCAAAGAGCAAAGAGAGAAAAAAAAACCCTAAAGAGCATAAGATATATGCTGGGAAAGAACATCAAAAAGTGAGATAAATTAATGCTGAGGTAATTTTAAAAATTGGATGCTCTCCAACATTTTACAAGAAAGTCAAACGCAACAAGGACATTTGAATGTTATGCCCAACAGGGACTGAAAGGAAAAAGAGCAACTAGTCACAAAAAACATCCAAAACGCTGAATTTCATTTATTATTATGTAGGCACTTAACCTGTCAATTTGAATTGGCTTTTTGCCTTCACAAATTAAGACAGCACAACTTTGAGAAGACAAGCACTTTCTTCTATCTAGTAATCAATCCAACATTTGTGCCCCTTTAAATATACACAAGGTGAGAAGGACTTTGAAAAAAACAAGGTAATTTCCAATTCAATTCAATTCAATTTTATTAACGCTTAAGCCAATGCAAAATGTAAAACTGATGAGAGAAATTCAAAATTATAAAATGCTCCATCCAGTACCTAACATTAAAATTTCATACATTAGACATAATAAAATTCCAGACAATTAAACAAAACAACATTAAAAACAACTTCAAAATTTAGATAAGATCATCCCCCTGACAATCGACTGCAATGTCTGCTATTACCCTTGCCCGAATTTTGATTGCTGCTGAAGCAAACAGTGAAATCTTATAAGTTACCTTGGAATCAATATCAGACAGGAGATAAAAAATATTTTCAGAAGTGGCATTAGTCTGTAAATTGGACAGAATAGATCCCATAAATTTAGTTCTTGGATCAGAATATAGTGAGCAAAAAAGCAGATAATGAGGCAAATCCTTGATTACTGGTGCTCCACAAATACATAAACGGGAGTCCTTAGGTGTGTGTGAATATCTGCTGTCAATCATGGCTGAAGGCATTGTTTGAAAATGAAGATCTGTAAAAGCCTGTCTAAGCTTTGGGAATATAAGCTTCCTTAGGTAAACAGCCATCCGATGGTCCAATTTAGATAATCTAAACCATTTTGAAAATTTTGAATTGTTAATAGCCAGTCTATCTAGATACACATCATGGTTAAAAATGTATTCACTGAGCTTTTCTCTTGAATTCCTGGTAGAAGGATTTTCAGTTAGAACAGGATATGATTCTAGCAACCTATGGTATCTGGAACTCCATACTTTGCAGCTTGGTAAATGTTGGAAACACAACTTAGGAAAAACCTTAACCTGAAAATCTCTGACAGATCTCTAATAATTAAATTAAATAAAGTAAAATGAATGCGAGCTCTGATGGAAGAGAGGCTGACCTCAGTCCGGACCATAGCTACAGGCGTTCCAGGAGCAGTTTCTTAAAAAATGTGTTCTGGATGGCTTCCAGTTTGACCAAGTGGGAATCATCCCATCCCCACACAGCAGCTCCATAAAGAATGTGGGCTATAACTTTACTCTGAAATATTTTTAAAGCTGGTGTGACCAGATGACCCCCTGCCTGGTTGTAGAATCTAAGGATTGCTCCAATAGATCTCACAGCCACTGCTCTACTGGCTTCTATGTGGGACTTCCAGGAGAGGTTTTCTGTAAAATAGATGCCGAGATACTTAAAGACTCGGCATTGTTCAATCTGATGACCATTAATAGAGCAACGAAAATCAGAATGTCTTTTCCCAAACACTATCACCTTTGCTTTATTATAATTGATAACAAGCTTTTCTTTAGAACAAAATACCTCAAGTTTGGAGAGTAACCTTCTTAACCCAATACCTTAAACCTATATTTCAGTGCATCATCCTCCCTGTTTCCAAAGGGCTTTCATCTTAAACAAAGGATTTCCTGCCCATAACAGGATAAACTGCAAATGTGGCAAGTTGCAAAGACACCAAAGGCTTCATAAAATATGGCCAGAGCTTTAAAAACTGCTTTATAAAAATTTGTTGTGGAAGTTGCTTAAGAATTCTTTAAAGCAATTCATCGCTATTTGCATTCCATAAAACATTTTGTTGTTTTGTTAAATTACCACATTACTTGTTATTGTTTCACTACTTTTTTGTTTAAACAAATATTCTAAAAATGGACTAAATTTGAATAAAAATACCCCCCCCCAAAAGTAACAAGTTAGCAGTCATTAAGCTGGGTACCCATCTCCACCTTACTTTACAGTGCTATTGTTTGGTGCAAATGTGTTTGTGTATGTGTTGTACTAATGCCATGTCACTGCACCAACATGCTAGGAGGAGCACAAGGAGAAGGAAATGGGGGTGGGTGGGGAGATGGTGAATGCATGCATTTGGGCCTATCATGCCATTTGGAGGAAGGCAGGGAGTGGTGTGCCAGTGTTGCAGCTCCCAAGCCTTTTTGCTGTGCAAGCCCTGGCAGCAGTGGTGCAAGTCCTGGGAGGGTAAACAGGCTCTCCGGGCTACAGCTGAGCTTTCCCCAAGCCCCTACAGCAGCATGGAGCCTGGGACCCCCCTCCCTTGTGTCATGTGTGCTGTAAATAAGGCAATGTGTGATGTGGTATGTAGTGGGAATGATGGCACTTGCTGCAGCCACCAGATGGATTTTATCACCTGTCCACCTGTCAAAAAATGCCCCCCTAGCTCTATGTTGCTATATCACCTATCTAGCTGGGTTTTTCCATTCTCAGTCCACTGTCCTATTGCCTACTTCCATAGCCAGCTGATTGAGAAACAGTTCCAGCTGCCTTCCAATCCTTGCTTGACATTGCAAGGACTTAATTCTAAGACATCACAAGGACCCAGCCCCAAGACATCCTGAGGACTCACCCCTCATTTAAGTTTGGTTCTGAAATCTTAGATAAAGGGATGCTGATTACCTAGCAACCCTGAAGGTGAGACACAACAGAACTGTATGAAAATTTGCATAGAGTGGGAGGAAAGCCTGCCTCATAATACTAGAACCTGGGGTCATGTACGGAAATTGAATGGTAGGAGGCTCCAGGATAAAGGAACTACTACTTCCTTCAGGGCATAGTTATATGGAATTTGCTAGACCACATTATGTTGGCCACAAATTTGATTGCTTTCAAAAGAGTACTGGATAAATTCATGGATGATTAGGCTATTCATTAGTCATGATGGCTATATATTATCATCAATATCAGAGGCAAAAGCCTTCTTTATATTAGTCATTGGGGGATTTGGATTCCATTTATGCCTTACTTGTGGGTTTTCTGTAGGCATCTGGTTGGCACTGTGGGAACAGAATGCTGGATTAGATTGACCTTTATTCTCATCCAGCTTTGGTCTTCTTATGTTCAACTCCTGACATACACACCCAATGTTGCCAGACTATCATTCCCATGATCCTCCACCATGGGCTATGCTGGCTAGAGCCAAAGGAAACTGCAATTCAACACATGTGGAAAACCACAAATTCCCCAAACATGTCATAAATGCACTTGAGGATTCCTGAATGAACAATCTACAACATGGTGCTATACATGCCTGTTTAATATTCAGTTTAGTGGTGTTTACTGCAAAGTAGATGACCAAAGGATTACAGCCTAAGAGGGAAGATTTTAGAAGCCAGGCTATTGTTAAGATGAAGAAATCACATAGAAAGTCTGGAGGAACTGATGGTCATAAGCAGTGAAGTTGCATAGTTCCAAGGTTAGTGAGATGGTGAATCCTGATGTGCTGGATTATTTGGAGGAGAATTCAGTGATAGATCCTTTAATGTCTGGACTAAAATCCAGAGTAGACTCACTATTTTACTGACTCTGGAACCACCCACCTCCCCAATTAGAAGCACTTTAAGAAAAGACAAGAGTGTCTCCTAAGAATGCAGTTTTCAACATCCCCAAATCACCATTGCAACAGGTAAGCAGATGGAATCAAAATGTCCTGAGTTGTACAACCTCAGGCCTCAGTCAACCCATTTTAGCAGAAGAAGTGTCTCCTAAGAAAGCAGTTTTCAACATTCTCAAATCACCATTGCAAAATGTCAGTACAAGGGAACAAATTGGCAACAGTTTTCACCATTTTTGACATATCTTTGTCAAAATAAACTTTGTTCCCTACCAAAAAAAAAAAAAAAAAAAAAAAGAAAAGAAGAAGAAGAAGAAAGAAAGAAAGAAAGAAAGAAAAGAAAAAAGAAAAGACAAGAGTTTAAGCCCTGATGGTCTTCAGATAGTAACTAAAGAACTATGCGCGTGGCATAAATATAACACAATTGTTTCCTTAACATACTACTTCTTAAGGTTTACACTAATTTGATTGGTGGTGCCATTCGTCAGTGCTGTGTTTTGCAGATGCAAGACATGCAGTTCTGCACACATCACTGGCCATCACCAAACCAGCTCTGTCCATGGTACCAGCAGGTCTCAGTAAGCAAAGAGGCTGTCGTGAAATAGGTTTTAATATCTTCTCTTCCCATATCACTGCTAAGAATTAGGTCTCAGGTTATTAGTAAAACTAGAATCTTGCGCCTCTAAAATGACATGATGTTGAAAAGAGTTAAAGCCTCAGAATGTTGAAAAGAAAGATAATTTTATTACTGAAAACAGCCCAATGTGTTTGGCCTGGAAATATTGTGGGATTGCGTCAGGGGATTACAACTTCAAAATTAATTGAAGGGACTTTAAAAAGAGTGCTTTAAAGTTTATTCCTAGCAACAGCTAATTTAGAAAGTAAATGTTGACTACTAAATCCCCATTGATTCAGTGGGTCTATGCTAGTTGCAACAAAACATTTGAATCTAAGCAATTTGGTAGTAAAATGCTTTTATTCAAGTGGAATTAAAGCAAAAATATTCCTTTTATGCCATTTTAATTATCTGCCACAGTGTTACTTTTAGGTTTTTTATGTTTGAATTATTTTTATGTATTTATTTTTAGTTGCCTTCAGCTGTATATGTATTTTTAGTGGAAGGACATGATGTACATTATCTTAATAAACAAATATATGAAGCAGTAATTTTGAATCACAGCTAGGAAAAGTTGATAGCTTTACTAAACAGCTGCCTATGCATCCTTAATTCTAACCTTTAATGTGAATGTAGGAAAAGACAGAATTTTTAAAAAATCTCTAACAATGAAGCTCATATTACAAAGTATTTTTAACCCAGCTCCCCCATTCTTCCTTGTCCTCCATCTAGCTGAATATTTTTAGTAGCATCAACACTGTGAGGTACTACAGATTTCTGGTGCCAGATTGCAATGACTTGTCTGCAGTAAATAATGAAATAAGGCCTGAACTGGGAAAGAATGGAATTTTACTCTAGCTGATCCTACTCTAGCTGTGTGTGGCTGCCTACTTCAGGCAATGGAAACAGCAAATTTCTCCAGAGTCCCTTACCCACCATGTGTAAACAGGAAGACAGTGAGCCTGTACCTGTGGGTCAATTGGCTCATGCTCCCCCCAGCCTTGCTTAAACCTATCCAGCTGACAAAGGGCCGGGCCCTGGGCCAGGACCAGGCAGACCAGAGGTGGATTTGGTTGTTAAAGCACAATACCTGCCCAACGGGGTCTTAACCTGATCTAAAAAGTCTGGCTGTTTGCTGTGCAGTTTTTGGGAAATTCCAGGGTGACAGCCAGCAGACCAGACAGCCTTGTATGCCCAGTATTTGCCTTTGCCGACATGTCCCTCTAAGGCCTGGACCAAGGCAGATGGACTGGAGGGAGGGCCATGCTTCTTAATCTAGGACAGGCCCGATGGAGTTTGGCCTGCAGTTTCACTCCCTCCTAGGCCAGATGGTCTTGTCATGGGAGAAGGGCTCTTCAACTTGAGGCCAGGCCCAATGGTGTTGCTAGGCCTGTCCTTTCACTCCCTCCTACGCCAGATGGTCTTGTCATGGAGGGAGGGCTCTTCAACTGTGAGAATATGTGAGAATGGTGTGTCTGATATATGAAGTCCTTTCCTAGTTCATTTCATAGGATGGAGCTGCAGTGGTCTGTGTGGCAGCTGAGTCTTAATATATGAGTTAGGTTAATTTTTTGATTACAAGCTTTGTTAATTATGAAGGGAAGAAGTACTCTGACCTTACTTTTTCATTAGTGAAATTTTTGTCCTTGAATTTATAAATTTATAAAATTCAAGACAATCTTAATCTCTCCTACTTTAGTGGCAATCAGTCTGTATAATTATTATTTTTTTTTAAAAAAAAATCATATAACTTCTATATTATCAGCAATGTGTACCAACAAAAGTACCAAGATAAGTATGGGTTCACTACACTTCCCTCAAAAATGATCAAACAGGGATCATTCCTGGCAATACTGAAGGGCAAAATAACTCAAAAGGTTGTTCAGCTCTATGCCGATCCACAGGAAATTCATTATGTTATCAACCCACCAAAATAATGCATTCATTCAGATCTAAAATTCCATTCAAAAGCAAACAAATAGGAGGTACCTTCTTGTCTTCTGTTATGGAGACAATTCTATACATGGATTTTGTGATGTGCACAGGGTTTCTTTGACTTTGAAATGCATTGAGGGCTCCAGGATTTTCATACCCTCCAACAATTTTCATACCCTTCAACAATTCACAGATGAAAAGCAGGACATATGTGGCCAGCCAACATCAGAATGTGGTCAAGATGGCAAAAGTTATTAATGAGGAAGAACCAACAAGCCAGGAGAGGTTGCAGCAGTTAGCTTTTGCCTGAGCCTACTAAGAAGGACAAGATTCTGCCCCTCTTCTCCTCTCCCCCCTACTTAGTTGAGTGCACACTACTTTTGGACTTTCAACTCTGTGTGCAGCAATAGAAGTAAGCTGAGGACAACAAGGAAGGTGGGTGGAGAAGAGAGAAACTGGGACATTTTAAAATAAGCTGAAAAAGTAGGATTACAGAGGTTTAATCAGGACTATTCCTGCAAAATTAGAACAACTGGGAGGACAAATTTTGGAAGACCCTCTCCTCCACAAGGCACTCAGGAAGATGAGATGTGCATGTGAGAATTATCTTACACTGCATCTCATCTTGAATGCTCAGGAAACAGTAGCACCAAGACAGCAGTGGGCTCTCTGCTGGGCTTTGGGGGCTTTAGCAACACTCCCCCTGCCACTCTTTGGTATCAGTCCAGCCTCCTGACACAAAACGTTTGTATACATCAGAGCTCACATAAATGCACCCAAGCTGCCAGATCAAAGTTAAGATGCTGCTTTCACTTAGCAATGTCTTTAAAATTCACCTTGTTTCTCATTCAGAAATGAATTCTCATTTGCCTAATTGTATTCAGGCAAGCACTAATTTCCAGCAGCCAGTACAGGTTTTTAAAAGATTTAGTAGCAAGAAACTCTGCAGTGAGAATGAAATATGCTACAAAGGGGCTGCCAAGAGGGACCATAACATATTGTGTGCTAGCCATTTTGTGATTCCTATTTCTGAGGCGCCTCTCTTTCTTGCTCCCTCATCTTCAATAAGCTCTAAAAATTCTTTTAGTGTGAAGTGCTTAGTTGGAGTTGCTGTACAGCTGAAATCTGTCTTAGTGACAGTTTAAAAGTTGCCCTTTTTTTCTTAATCATGTCACAGATCACTAAAGTAGGGGAGAGAAATCCTTGTTTGCAAATCTTTGAAGACACATAGATAATGTCTCTGCCATTCTCAGAGGGCCAAATTAGGAATAAAGAAAAGATACCCCCCCACACACACACACAGTGAGAGCAACAACTCTCATATATATGCACACCCCAAAAAAAGACTGGTTGCAGGTATCTATGAAGGAAAAAGCTTATGCATTCAGTCAAAACAGATCTATTATTTACAGACACAATAGACAAGGAGGTTCGTACAATGCTGGTATTTGTGTGTTTATAAAAGCAGAATACAGCTCTCTCACAGAAGACTCTGGTTTCTTTCTGCCTCTCCTTGTGCCTGTCCAGCACTAGAGAACAATATAATATAGCAGACATATTTGTTCTCTTCTATTGCTCCCAAGACAATCTGTAGCTGTGGTGTCAGAAAAGGCAAAAAGGATGATGGAGAACAAGTCAGCTTAAAATAAGTTTAGTTACAAAAGGTTTTATTCTTTAACTAGTGAAAGTTTTCTTCTTTTTCAGAAGTAAGAAGATCTGTACAAGTATATTCAACAGATCTATTAAATATTAGCATATTCACATACATATTTGATTACTCTGGGTGCAGCTACAATGTAGAAATAATGCAGTTTCACCTGACTTTAACTGCCATGCCCCCATTCTACAGAATCCTAGGAGTTGTAGTTTTGTGAAGCACCGCATGCTTTGGCAGAGAAGGCTCAAGGCGTGAAGAAATAAAAACATATATTTACAGAGTGTTAAGTAGCCTTCTCACCTCTCTCTGTTTTGCTGGCTGAATGCCTTTGCTACATTAATGTTTCCAGTAAGAGGTACTTGAGTCAATAATCACAGACACACCCTGACCATTTTGACAAGATTCTTATTAGACACTTGCCTTACTCCCTCTAACAACTAAAGAATTTCAGGGTAATGTCAGTGAAGCCACTGTTGAGGATACTCCAAAAGATAAGTTTCCTTGAGAGGCTTGCTACATTTGGAAAGGAATTCTTCCCTTGGAGGAGAGGGACACACTGTCAGAGCTAGTGTGTTATTGATCATCCCACTGTCACACCCTGCTCATGACAGACTACACATTTGCAATTAGCAATATTGGGGTGAAACAGACCACCCCAAAGGGGGAGCTTCAATCTGCTCCCACCAAACCCAGATTGGGGCCACAGCAAGCACATGCTGCAGCCCCAATCCGCCTTAAAACCGGCCGAAAAAGGAGAGAGGGTAAAGTGAGGTAATGCGGCGGCACCTTTAAGCCTAACTGGTTTCTATTTTTGTATGAATCATGAAAGCACATGCAAAAATAAAACAAGTTAGTCTTAGAATCATAGAATCATAGAGTTGGAGGAGACACAAGGGCCATCCTGTTCAACCCCCTGCCATGCAAGAATTCTCAGTCAAAGCATCCCTGACAGATGGCCATCCAGCCTCTGCTTAAAGACCTTCAAGGAAGGAGAGTCCACTACACTCCAAGGGAATGTGTTCCACCGTCGAACAGCCCTTACTGTCAGGAAGTTCCTCTTAATGTTGAGGTGGAATCTCTTTTCCTGCAGTTTGCATCCATTGTTCTGCATCCTAGTCTTTGGAGCAGCAGAAAACAAGCTTGCTCCCTCCTCAATATGACATCCCTTCAAATATTTAAACAGGGCTATCATATCACCTCTTAACCGTCTCTTCTCCAGGCTCCCTAAATCTTTCCTCATAAGACATGGTTTCCAGACACTTCAACATTTTAGTTGCCCTCCTTTGGACATGCTCCAGCATCTCAACATCCTTTTTGAAGTGTGTGCCCAGAACTGGACACATTATTCTAGGTGAGGCCTGACCAAGGCAGAATAGAGTGGCACTATTACAGTACTTCCCTTGATCTAGACAGTATACTTGTATTGATGCAGCCTAGAATCCCATTCGTCTTTTTAGCTACTACATCACACTGTTGACTCATGTTCAATCTGTAGTCTACTATGACTCCTAGATCCCTTTTACATGCAGTCTCATTAAGCCAGGTGTCCCCATCCTATATCTATGCATTTCATTGTTTTTGTCCTAAGTGCATTACCTTACATTTCTCCCTGGTGAAATTCATTTTGAATTTTGATCTTCTCTGGGGTATTAGCTACTCCTCCTAATTTGTTGTCATCTGCAAATATTAGAAGCATGACTTCTATATCTTCATCCAAGTCATTGACAAAATGCAAATTTTATAAGTATACTCTCTATTCCTTCAACCAAGTCATTGATAAAACATTGATAAAGCTCTGGTGCTATTCCCAGAATTTCACAGCATTGAGCCAGGGCAGTTAAAGTGGTGTCAAATCAGATTATTTTTTCAGTGCAAGCACAGCCTTCAGGTTGTTTCAGGTGTGACAAAACCTACTGATGTGGGCCACTGGCCAGTTGACTACTTCTGATTTATGATTAGCTAAGAGGTGAGTGAATAATACTGTGGGCTTTCTTTTACTGGCCATAAAATGATGGGATAATTATAAGATAATTATAAGAGATAATTATATGATGGAAGGATACCGTATATACAGTGGGCCCTTGTTATCTGCTGGGGTTTGGTTCCAGGACCCTCCATGTATAACAAAATCCGTGTATGTTCAAGTTCCATTAAATATAATGGCACAACAAAACGGTGTCCCATATATAAAATGGGAAATCAAGGTTTGCTATTTGGAATTTATACTTTTTGGGAATATTTTCAAGCTGTGTATGCTCAAATCCGTGGATAAAAAAATCCATGGATAAGGAGGGCCAATCATACTCGTGTATAGGTTGGCCTCATGTATACATTGGGGCAGGTTTTGGGGGGCAAAATCATGGATTTTGATATGACCTGTGGATACATCGAAGGTTAAACTCAGGGGCATGTAACAAAGGATCTAAATGGAGACACACTTTGCTCCCTCCTTCTCCTTCTCTGGACCTCTCCCAAGGTCACAGTCTGGGCATGCAAAATGTGGACACAAACCTCCAATTTCCCTCCCTTCCCCACAACTTTCCCCAAGGTTGATGGCTTGCAGAAAAGAAAAAAAAAAGGAAAGGGAACAGAGACCTCCAATTTCCTTCCTTTCCCCAAGGCTCATGGCTTGCAAAAAAAGGAGGGGAGCAGAAACCTCCAATTTCCCTCCTTTCCCCAAGGCTGATGGCTTGCAAAAAGGGGGACACAGACCCCTGATTTTCCTCCCATCCCCAAACTTTCCCCAAGGTTGATGGCTTGCAAAAAGGGGGAAAGAGACCTCCCATTTCCCTCCTCTCCCTCCTCCCTCCCTTGTCCACAGCTTTCCCAAGCTCACAGAGAAGTATAACTGTATTAACCCATATATATGTCTGCCTAGGATTTTCAAGCCCATTTTTGGGCTTAATTTTTTTTATTTTTATTTTTTTACTTATAGACAAGTATGTACGGTAATTAAAAGATGGAGGGGTAAGCAATGGCAGAACTGTTTCCCACAAGAAAAGCAATATGTGTATATGTGTTTGAGTTAAAATTGTATTTTTAAATGCATTAAGCTGATTTGAGAACTGTTTTTATAAAATCAGCATAGAAACATAATAAAAGTAAATAGAAACCCATATTCTTACACGAATTAGATCTTATTTAATATGGTTACAGCAACATTACCATTCTAGGAACAGTTTATTTGGTTCCATTTTGCAGGGCAAAAAATAAATAAATTGAAAAACATAGCATATTGGCTAAAGTTAGTTTCAGTCTTCAGTCAAACAAAAAATGTAGTTCAACAAAGGTAGCAAAGATTTAGAATCTCAGAAAATGGACATGTTAAAAACAAAACACTTTTCAATGTCAACTCAGTGCGTAAACCTCTATGGCATTCCATTTATTTATGTTACTTTCCAAGACATGCAATTCAAAATCCACTTCACTTTGTGCATTTACTTTCAACTTCAATGATTGCAACTGGTCTGTAATTCTATGAAGTGTTATTTATATGGCCTCTATCACAAGATCAACCATAAACAAGAAGATTGCATTATCTGAAGTAGGCTGGTTGCTTTCGGTGGCATTACTTTAAGGCAAGTGACTTTGGAGCCATTTCCACAGATTTTCATCACCTTACGATCCGTACTTTTTGCACAATTACATAAAACAAGAAATAGCTATTATCTCCATTTTACAGATAGAGGACTTGGGTTGTGGCTGGAGCTCCTGAAAGCTTTGAGATACAGAAAATATGACTTGTGATTCATTTTTGGACGGTTGAAGCAGTAGGCCCCACAGGTCACACAAACCTTTTCACGCCTCTGGCTTAAAACGTTGGGATTGTTGATGGTTATAATTTAATGATGGCTGTCATCTTGGTTTCCAAGTTGGCTAATGTAAATTAACTTTTATTTCTTGTTAGATAACCAACATATTTGCAAAACCTTGTTCTGTTGCAGATTAATTTGGATGGAAACCACCTGAGGAAGTTTCCAAGCGTTACCTCCTTTTTTTCACTGGATCCAATATTATCTCCACCACTATTGTCAAATATGCTTAAGGGTGATATGAGCCATCAGAGACATTGAACTATTTGAAACAACAGCAGCAAGTATGCATTTGTGCTTTCGAATTGCCTGTCAATTTATGGTGACTCCATGACTTTCATAGGGTTTTCTTAGGCAAGGAATACTCAGAGATGGTTCTGCCTTAAGCAAGGAATACTCAGAGATGGTTGCTTCTTCTGAAATATAGTCTACAGCACCTGTGTTCAATTCAGCCATGGAAACCTTCTGGGTGATCTTCTGCAAGTCACATTCTTTCAGCCTCAAAGGAAAACAAAGGCAACCCCATCTCTGAACAAATTTTACCAAGAAAACCCTGTGATAGGTTCACCTTAGGGTTGCCACAAATCAGAAATTACTTGAAGACACACAGCAACAACAGTAACTTTGTATCACTTGGCAATCTCCCATCCAAATACTAACCAGAGATGACCCTGCTTAGCTTTCATGATCAGAAATCATCTGGTGCATTTAGGGTATGAGGCCAATTTACTTTCTTACTGAAGACTAATACATTGATAAATTAATCCACAAGAACCATTTTTATTCCAGTATAAGTACTTGTACCATTTTGCAGGCTGAGACATATACAGTGGGCCCTTGGGATCAGGACCCCTTCCCACCCATGGATACCAAAATTCATGGATGCTCAAGTCCCATAATATACAATGGAATAGTAAAATGGTGTCTCTTGTATAAAATGGTAAAATCAAGGTTTGCTTTTGAGATTTAAAAAAAATAATTTAAGCTGTGTATGGTTGAATCTTTGGATGCAGAATCCATGGATAAAGAAGATTGACGGTATATTTATATTTGAACTCCAACTGGAGCACACATTTACAACTTGCAGTTTATGGCAATAATTTTCATACTTTTCAAACAGAATTCATCCACAGAATTTTCAAGATAGCCTTCTTATAGCCACAAGTGCTTTCCTTGTTTTCTGTTTTTATCCACTTATTGGTTTACACATGAAAGTTTTTATTGCGATCATGTAAATAGGTTGTAGCTCTGTGTGCGCATGTATTAATAAAATCTGCCATACCGTTGTTTTAAGTCAAGTGTTGCTCCAGTCAATTGCCTCTGCTAAGTATCATCTTTCCCCTTCTATTATTCTTACAGAGCACTCTGCCACTGCAAAGTCGCTCACAGCCTTGTGCATTATTTTAATTATTTTTGCTTTAGGGGGAAGAAGACTAGCTTCACACTATTAAAAGAACCTATTGCACACTTCATTTCAGCCATCTATGGAGCTATTAAGGACATTGTGTTTCCATTTTCAAAGGACAGCGCCCAATGTATTAAGCACAATGGAAGAGTGGGTTGCTAATCAAGAGGATATTGAAAGTGTATCTCAATTTTTATTAAGCAGGGTATCAAAGCTATTACTACCTGGTTATCTATCACAGAATGTTCAAATTATTTCTTCCTAGTGTGCTGTCAAGTACAAGTTGAATGCTGCAATGGACACATTACCTATCCTAATGAATTAAGAAGCACAGATTTTAATGATATGCCCAATTCTGATTCCTCCCCCCCCCCCCACATAACTAGTATAACCATTTAATTCTCTCAGAGCTAGACCTTGTAATTTATTGTGGGGTGGGCAGGAATATTGACTACTCCAGAATCAGTACAACCACAAAAGAGTTCAAGTCAGTTGTATGGAACGTTCAGAGTGACCAGATGCTCTCCTTTTCCCAAACATGTCCTACATTTCAGTCTTCTGTCTAGGCGGGATTCTAAAATGTCCTCCATTTTGCACATGACAAAGAAATATTCATTTACAATTCTATTAGTGTTTTTAGCTTTTATTTGGTAATGTCCTACATTTTCTTGAGTGTCCTATTTCGGGATGCCTCATCCTGCTTTGCAGTTAGGATATGTAGTCACCATGAAAATGGTAAATAGGACACAGGCAACAAATAAAGGAAAATGTATGCTCCGCGATCCATTTCACTGTTGCAGAGGATGCTAGCAATGGCAGCTATAAAGATGAACCCCCCTCAGCTTGAGTTCAAAAACTGAGGCATAAAGACGGTTTATTTAGCAATATGCTGGTGCAGATGTCGGTATTCAAATTGAACAATTTGACATCAGACATGCATCTTCCTATTTATGGCACTTTTGGAATATCTATCCAGCAAGACCACACAACATATAACAAATCAAAGGAGTACATAAGATATTTTTAGCTATCACTAAAAAAACAATCATTAACCCATAATGGAAAATTACTGAGGCAAGCATAAAGTGAAAACTAATCCTTTGGAACACTTCCTTGACATTTCTGGTTTTTATTGTTACTGGTAGAAAGGGCTAGTTAATTGATAGTTGGCCAGAGTGCTCTGGAAATACTTAATCTGCTTTTCCTTGAGATTTTTCTTTTCTGCTTTCCAGAGACTAGACTACTAACCAATGGTTTCAAATGACATGAAAACAGATTCCACCTGAAGCATGAGGAAGAACTTTTTTTTTTTTTTTAAAGTAAGAGCTCTTTGACCATGCCTCAAAGTGTGGTAGACTCTCCATCTTTGGAGGTCTTTAAACAGAGGTCAGCTGGGCATCTTTCAGGAGTGCTTTAGCTGTGCACTCTTGCATTGTGGATGTTGGACTAATTGCCCTTGTAGTCCATTCTAACTCTTTAAGTTTCTATGATTCTATATTCCTAACAGATAATAATTCTGCACCTTATAATTTTTTTTCGTGGTTGAGGATATTTTTCCTTCATTATGGCTTTACCTTGCTTTGGTCTTACAGTCACTCTTTGACATTTCCATGCCATTAAATTGTCTGATTTGTACCTCTGGGTCTCAAGCCACCTATTCCCAGGTAGGATGTTATAAACTACTTATAATGATTTCAGACTGCAGTGAAGGCTGGTAGCTTTGATACTAATAAGGCAGAGAATCCACAATGGGTTTGAGTCCTAACTAGTCATAGCCCTAAGAGGAATCCATGCTGTTGAATCCTATCCATTGAAATAGGTTTAGTGCCCTGGATAGCTCCCTTTGACACTCAAGATTAAACCAGGAGTGATTTACTGTCATCAGAGCCACAAGCCCCCCAATGGGAGAAATACTTTAACCACAACCTAAATATTTATGGGTGTTTCAATACTGCACACCTGTGGAAGTGGACAAGATTCCTATTCTGAATGTCAAGCTCTAAATCTGCACCAACACACTGTCTCTAAAATATCAGTGAATGAACAAGTGGATGCAACACAAAAGACAGGGATTCAAAACATGCATTGTTGATTAAATATTCTCGTTCCAAATACTGTTATCTGGTCATCATTAAATAAAGCATATGGCATACATGCAATGAGATCAGACAAACATTAAATGCAGAAAACAGTTGACAGTGACAAGTATATTATTCTCTGGAAGATGGTTAATGGGCTGTAGTTTCCTCAGAAAGTCAATGGTATCCCCCAAGTAACTTGGAAAACTGGTAGCATATGATCTAAAATTGAGTTCATGTAGCGAGGATGCCTCCAACATAGTGTTGATGCTTAAGACTGTAGGATACCTAGAACTTTCTGCTTTGCATTTCTTGGATAAGAGATAGAAGTTGGGCTTACTTATGTAGACAGCTTTGCCACTTTTCCTGTTTCTTAATTCACTACCTTTCACTAGTTCAAGAACTTTCCTCCTGCCACATTCAACAATAAAAAAGCCTGGCCCTGTGCTTACAAGAATAACACAAAATGGCAGGAATGTGTATGGACAGAAAGCGCAGAGTCTGGCATTTTGATTGTCTTTGAATAATATGTTTCTATATTTTGAAATTCTGCACTTCACTGTACTGAGTTTCTCAACAGTAGTAGCACTGAGTGTTGCTCACTTTTTATGGTTATGTAATAATAATAATAATAATAATAATAATAATATTTATTTAATATCTTTTTAAGGGGGGAAGGGATGCAGTTTGTTTTATTGACGTAATAGTATTTTAATGTGTAAGCCGCCTCAATTGATATCAAAGGGGTGGGGTATTTTTAATAATAATTTTTATTATTATAATTATAATAAAATAAAGCGGTTCATTCACAGTGCACCGATGCAACTGCACACTTAAAAAAGGGAAGCAAAACCACAATGGTAATTTGACAGATCTTCATAACTGCACAGTTCATGTGTGATGTACCTATGCAACTGTGCAGTTCGCAGCTGGCAATACAATTGCCTGTATGATGTACCAGAGCAACTGCGCAGTTCGCAGCCGGCAACAACAACAACAAAAATATTAAAGGTTCAGTGCGGCCAAAAGCCCCATTCATTGCCACCTGTGCAGCTGCTCCGCCTGTGTTTCTAGCATCCTGACAGCTTCCGATGTAGTTGCTGAGCAACAGAAAAGACTTCAGATAAGTCGTCCCCACACCTCCTCAGTGTAGCTGCCCTATGCCTTTTTATTACACACCTGGGACTTGCAGTGCAGCTGCTAAGTATTAAGGAAAAGGCAACTTCATGTTGCCCTTTCCTGCCAATCTATAAAGCCCCATAGTCTCAAGGTAAATTGACATAGCATTCTTTTATGGCAAAACAGACAGAAAGGGACCAAAGCAGGTTATGCACAGAACCGAGTGCTGGGAGACCTGTAGTAAGTGAACAAATCTACTGGTTCTTCATGCTTCTCCCTCTCTCCTCCCTCCGTCCCGCTTTCTTGTCTCTCTACACCCGAGATGCATGTGACAAACCTTAAGGTTTTTGGTCCTCCCCAACCAGTAAATTCATATATATTCCAACAGCAAAGAAGGCAGAATATGATACAAGTGTTATGAATGAAAATAGTTTTGAAGTCAAAGATATAAAATTCACTTTGTGTACTAATTTAAAAGAGAACATGTGTAAGATGATGTACAGATGGTATTTAACTCCAAATAACTTGTTGAAAAAGTATTTTGATCTTGGCTCCTTTGGCTTGACTCTGACATGTTCATATGAACAATATTGCTTTGAGTCCATTTGGGAGAAAAGGAGAAAATAAATCAAATAAATAAATAGATAAGTAGTCAGCGCATTAGAAACAAATGCAGTGTCTCCAAAACCTTTGATGTTCAACTAACTTTTGAGAACACCCCTTCCTTTCAAAGGGTGGGTGTTTCTCACCAGCCCATATTAAAAGCTTGCCTCTTTTCCAGTCACAACAAAGGTAACTGACCTTAGACTCTGCTCTTCCATGTGTTGGTTTTTTTGACAACATTTGTAAGTTCTGAATCTATGGACTCTTTCATACAAGGCTAAATTGGAAGTATAATTTAAGGTCAATTCGAATGCAATCATGGGTTTTATGTTATTGCAAATTAACTCTTCACATGCAAATTCGGGCAGGAGGAAGCCAATTCGAATGCAATCATGGGTTTTACCTTATTGCGAATTAAGCTTCGCATGCAAATTTGGGCAGGAGGGGGTTATTTTCGGGTAATGGGAAGTAATTCCGAATGGAGCAGGGGTTCATGTAAATTCGCTAAACAAGCGAATTTACATAAATCCGCATTGGCTCCATTCGGAGTTGGGAGAAATTCCTCCCCGTTTGAAAGAGTCCAAAGCTTGCACCAGTAAAGCCCTTTACCATAATGCTGTCAATTGTACAGAACTTAACCTTTCTATAATAAGAATAAAATTAAATATTAATACAGTTATTAAAGAAGGATGGATCAAACACTGGGATCAGCTGCATTTGATTCCTCCTGTCTCCAAACTCTTCCAGAAGCCATTCTCTCTGGCTGTAGTTCAGAAGATGAGAGGAGAAAAAACTACTTTCCAGCTTAGCTCTATTCCCAGAATGGTCCACATCTACACTGCAGAATTAATCCAGTAGGACACCACTTTAACTTCCATGACTTCATCCTACTGACTTCTGGGAACTCTATGGAATGTTGGTTTGTTGTGGCACCAGAGCTCTCTGACAGACGGCTAAATGTCTCACAAAACTACAGTTCCCAGAATTCCATAGCACTGATCCATGGCAGTTAAAGTGGTGTCAAACTGGATTATTTCTGTAGTAAGGATGCAGAACTCACCTTTTATTTCACAAGATATGTGGAATACCTTGATAGCTGCATTTGCTTGTCTTCCTCTTTTCTCCTCATATTTCCTTTCCCTTTTGTATTGGGTATCTTTGACCATAAACCTCAACAGGCATATAACATTAGCAAGGACAGGTTGCTTACCTGTAACAGTATTTCTTCGAGTGGTCATCTGCAAATACATACAAATGGGTTCTCTGCGCCTGCGCAGTCGAATTCAGAACTCTCTGGAATCACTGGGCAGAAAAGCGGCTTGCAACTTTTTGCAACTTTTTGGTGGTAGCCCCTCCCCTCCTCTATATAAGCCCTGTTCCCGCTCTTTTCCCCAGTTCCGAAATTTTTCCGCTGCAAGAGATGGAGGAGCAGAACCAATGTTGAGCAGGACACTGAGGGGAGGAAGGGCGGGATTTGTATGTATTCGCAGATGACCACTTGAAGAAATACTGTTACAGGTAAGCAACCTGTCTTTCTTCTTTGTGGTCTCTGCGAATCATACACATGGGTTAGACTAGCAAGCTTAGGTAAGCGGCGGAGGGAGTGTCATGACAACAGTTGTAAGATGAACAAGGAAGTTTATTGGTCCACAATAAAAATAGTCAAATTGAACTAACCCATGTGTGTTTCTTGTTTTTAAGTATAAAACAACAACAACAATAGTGCAATATTGCTCACAGAGCAGAATAGAACCACATACTCAAGGAGTAGACTATATACACCGTGCAAGAATGCACAGAAGTGCACCACCCAAGCACCCAATGCTGGATGCAAACAAGGTCAAATAAAACAGGCAGAACAGTGCAATAAAATGCAATGTGTCAACAGCAACAAAACAATGCAATGTGTCGTAAAACATGGCATGGTACAAACTGACATCAGTGTAAACCAGACAATAACACTGCCCTGCCGAAGGCTGCATCAGTCCTTGCTCCAACCTGTAATGTTTTATGAAAGTCATTGGTTGGGACCAGACAGCAGCTTTACAGACATCCTCCAGCGAAAGCAATTTCAACACTGTTCCTTTCAAGTAGCCTACGCGGCGGAAAAAAAGGAACTGGGGAAAAGAGCGAGAACAGGGCTTATATAGAGGAGGGGTGGGCTACCACCAAAAAGTTGCAAAAAGTTACAAGCCGCTTTTCTGCCCAGTGATTCCAGAGAGTTCCGAATTTGACTGCGCAGGCGCAGAGAACCCATTTGTATGATTCACAGAGACCACAGGGAAGAAGTATATTTCTGTACCACTTATCAGTGAACTAGAATTTCCCAAGCAGTTTACAATGTGTAATCCAAATGCCCCCAACATGGTGGGTACTCATTTTACTGACCTACGAAAAGATGGAAGGCTGAGTTGACCTTGGAGCCCTCCTCTAGGATCGAACTTGCAATGTTGTGGCTGCAGTACCAGCATTTAACCACTGTGCACTAGGACTCCTTAATAGACAGGCTATTTAATTATAAAATCTTTCAACAGTGTTCAGAAATGTTAGGAATATTACGACTGCTACTATTACATGGCCAAAATATATATATGTGAAACTGAGATAGTGAAAGTTCATAGAGATTTAGAGTAATTGTTGTACTTATGGATCATTGGCAACCCTCTAGGACAGCAAGTACAGTCTTGTGCCTGTGCATTCTGCTACTCCCAATTAGCACTGTATCCACAGATGGCTAATGACTACAGTTTAGTACAGATATATCACATTAATGTTTTTTGCTCATGTTTATAACATTCCGCAGCGTATTTCTCCAAGTAAGGTGTAACTCTGGGAAAAAATCATGCTAAGGGAAGGGAAACATTGATCACTTGGCAACGGTAGGTACAAAATGAGGTAGTACAAAATGGGTAAATATTTCCATCTGCTATGCAAACTGGGATGCACTGAATGACAGTCTAGTTCAACCGTTCTGTTGTATATTGGCATCCAGATGCTGCTAGCCACAGAAAGGCAGGTTTCTAATTCTCCAATTTAACTTGAAAAGGCATCAGATGATTAGGTTCTAAGAGAAGAATGTGTCTTCTTGGGAGGTCAAGCCATGGAAGACTCTTTAAATGAAATTAACTCTCTCATCTACCCTGCTTCTTACAGCAAATTATTTTTTTGCTAATTATTTCTCCTGGTAAAACAGCCCTAACATTTTTGGGATTCTTGATAAGAAGGGCAAGTTGGTTGCCAAAAGCATACAAATGCTGTTTACAATTATGTGCAAATGAGACAACAGAACAAACTTCACAGGCATTTATATAATGGCAAACAGGTGTTTGCATTGTTTTCTATAATTATTACCCCAAAGGACTACACTGTTCTATTTCCAAAGCACTGAATTCTTAATGTACTGTTATTCACACAATGCAAATATAGAGTTGGAGGGCAAACTTTTAAAAAGAGAGATAGTATGGCTGTCATAGATTAACAACAGCTTCTTCATCTAGGTTGTTTCATCTAGGTTGTTTATGAGACATGCTTTTGTTCTGCTTCCTATGGAAACTGTTTTGCTGTTGCTGCTCTGTCATCAGCTTGCAATGCAATATTATTTAGCTTCTTAAGACAACAGTAAAAGTGAGAAATGCTATCTTATTTTTACACGTACAAGGTGAAATATCTCCAAGTATTGGACCAAATCAACACCGGTGCAAAAATACCCCTAAACCACTGAAATGATTCTGAGATGATCTGCTATTTGAAAACACTGTGCAGATGTGCAATGTGGCACCTCAACTCAGGGTGACATCCTCCTTTTCCAGGACATGTCCTGCATTTCAGCCTTCTGTTCAGGAGGAATTCCAAAATGTCCTCCATTTTGAGCATGAATGTACATTTATATGAGTGCTTTTAGCTTTTATTTTGTAATGACCTACATTTTTCTTGAATGTCCTACCTTTTACAGTGCCTTGTCCTCCTTTGATGCTAGGACATGTAGTCACTCTGCCTCAACTGCAGGATGATTCAAATAGCTTCATTCAAAAAACATTTTTAGAAAGCACAGTTATAGCAATCCTGTTGTTGATTTACACCTGCATATGTCATTTATGTCAATATAAATCATTTATTTTACCGTGGTGTAATGGTGGTGGTGGGAAAACAGTGAATACTGGTTCCAGCAAAAGATAAAGCTGCCCTGCTGGGTTCTGAGGCATATGCGAATTTGCACTGCAACTTTATCTCAATACAGAGGACAGCTTTTGCTGTTCCTAGCATCACCAAGAGAAATATAGGACAAGGCTCATGGATATTTAATGGCTGAATAGAAGAGGGAATTTAGCCAGTGTTGCTTATCTCAGATTCAATTATTACTGGCTAATCTTATTCATACTTCAATAATCTTACTCTTACTGCAGAACTCCAAAATTAACAGTTTTTTTTAAAATAAAATAATCCTTCAATTTATTCAGCCGTCACCTATTAAACTTATTCTTACTACATCTGTAATTGGTTGACTCCTACCTCACAGAGTATGAGTGAATGAAAGATGAATCTCTCATCTCCTGAGACTTTTGCAAATTTGGATCTATGTGCAATGAGTGTTGTTTGCAAAATTAAAAGTGACTGGCTTAATTAATATATTTGGAGGCAAACATTTTCTGGGCCTACACCTGCCTCCCATCTTGATAATGCCAGCTGGCTTTATAACATGATCATGTGGTGGATTCACAACAAAATCAGCACTTCTGCTAATTAGACAATTAATTGCCTTGAGATTACTCTTCTCTTAAGATCTTTGATATCAATAGTATTATTAATGCTATCAGGCGTCAACATTAATGCTGACTGACACTGCAGATAGTAATCTTCTGCTGATGGCAAAATATCACTGTCCATGTGTGCTGAAGGCAGTCATGAATCAATTATTTTTGTTTCTTGTCAAAACAATAATTAACCATGATGGAAATCAACTTCTCAAGTCCCACAATGACATCATGCAAGAGAGTCATGATCAGAAGGATCACCCTGATCAGGAATATTTCTCTGGTTATTTTAATAGAGTCGTATGTTAAGCTAGTGGAGATAGCGTGTTCTGTGAGTGGATACGCAACTTCTACCAGAAACCAAAAATCTTGCAAAATAATTATGGGAAGCAACACCTACCTAACTAGTGTTGTAAGGGGTTGTTCAGTGCCTTGAGGAACAAGTAGGCAGAAAATACATCTGAAGAAAGATTAAAATGAGTTTCCTTATGCGACTACAATCCCATAAAATCCCACCCATTATTACCAACCGCATGATGATGGATGCATGTATGGCACTTTTTGCTGTTGTTTCTTTTTGCTACAGAACTAATAGAAATTTTGGGACTTAATTGTGGCAGTATTGTGTTAGAAATAACTAATGCCCTATTCTTCTCTCTTGTTGTATGCCTTCTTATTCTTCTTCTTGATATTCTTTTTCTTGTTGTATGCCTTATTTTTGTGTTGTTGTTGTTGTTGTTCTTGTTGTGTGCTTTCAAGTAATTCCAAACTTACAGCACCCCTAAGGTGAACCTATCATGGGGTTTTCCTGACAAAGGTTTGTTCAGGTGGGGGATTGCCTCTGCCATCATCTGAGGCCAAGAGGCTGTGACTTGCCCAAGGTCACTCAATGGGTTCCCATGGCTGAGAGGAGATTTGGTTTCCAGAATCATAGTCTAATATGCAAATCATTACACCATGCTGGCTCTCCTCCTGCTCCCTTGTTTCTCCAAATGTCAAAAAAGCCATGTTGAGTTACTTGTTAGTAAACAAACAACCAGCAGGAGATTTTGATCTTCCCATTTCTAATGTGACCTTTCACTTGTAAGCCTATATACAGTTAAGGCCCTTGTTGACTTCAGTGGGGGATTACTTTTGAGTAGGCATATATAGAATTGTGCTGTTAAGATTGCTGCAACCTGTCAGAATCTCATTGACTCTGTCATGTATTATTTATTTTGGTTAATGTTTAATAATTATAGTTAATGTTGATAAGTAATTGTAATAGTTATAAATATCATGTTGCTGGATATACATGTAGATCAGAATGATGGGAGGTGTAGTGATAATAACCCAGACACTGGTTGGTACCTTGTTACACATAATTGCCTGACTGAGCAATGCACCCATGTGTGGGGGAGGCTGTTTCCCACAGGAGAGTACTACAGGACATAAATCAAATGTAGTTAAGGAGGGTTGCACAATTTGGTTAAGGGTGGTACACAAAGATACATTGATTTATGGACAAATGGTTTAAAAACCTCCAAAACTGTAGGGCAGGATAATAAGAATATTGGGCTGGTGTATAGAAATGCTATCAGTTCTGCCTGCAGACGTCTTCTTGCTAACACCTATGGTTACTGGAATAAGGTTTTACCATTTGAAACACTGAACTGCAGGGGGAAAAGTTATGGGAAATAGCAAGGTTGTATGGAATTGAGCTAACTAATGCAATCTGTTCTTCAATTAGCCATTGTGGTAGTAGAAACCTTGGAACTCAAAGATTCTGTGGTTCTGGGCAAAACAAATTCAAAAAGGATGTGGAGAAACTGGAGCGTGTCCAAAGGAGGGCAACTAATATGGTGAAGGGTCTTGAAACCGTGCCCTATCAGGAAAGACTTAGCAAGCTGGGTATGTTTAGCCTGGAGAAGAGAAGGTTAAGAGGTGATTTGATAGCCCGGTTTAAATATTTGAAAGGATGTCACATTGAGGAGTTTTTTTTCTGCTGCTCCAGAGACTAGAACGCGGAACAATGGATGCAAACTGAAGGAAAAAAGATTCCACCTCAACATTAGGAGGAACTTCCTGACAGTAAGGGCTGTAGTGGAGTCTTCTTCCTTAGAGGTTTTTAAACAGAAGTTGGATGGCCATCTGTCAGGGATGCTTGGACTGAGAATTCCTGCATGACAGGGGGTTGGACTGGATGGCCCCTGTGGTTTCTTCCAACTCTATGATTCTATTATTTGCTCAATTAATATGAACAAAATTCAAATTTTCTAGAGCCCCATGTGTCCTGGCAGGAAAAAAATTAAACCTTCTCATTATAAGATTTTATGTTATATTGCTTTTAAAGGGGGAGAGAGGCTAATCTAAAACACTTAGGGAATATTTCTACCTTGCATTACTGTTTTTAGAAATATCCCATTTAACAGATATGTGTCCCTTGTGTAATTCTTTGATACTGAGTTTTCCTATTGGAATTGCAAAATTAAAAGCCCTACAAATATAACTTTTACAGCTGAAAGATCCCACAAACAGTCATTTGTTTTTATAACACTGGACTAGTTTTTCTGACTGAAGCTTTAAAAGTTGGAAGCATAAACTGCAGAAATAGACTCTGTGTTTATTATTGCATTCATGTATTTTGAATAAGCACAGTTCTCCTACAGATTCAGTATACACTTGTGCTATACTTTATGAGTCATTTCTTCTACACAGCTAGGGAAAACTAACTCGGTCACAACTCAGACTGCTTGTTTACATTCATCATTTCCAGCCAGAAAGGTGAACGTTGAAGCCAAACAGAATTCAGATTGCCTATTATTACACTCAAAAGGAATTTGTTCACCTACCTCCAAGGAACTCTATGTGCTGTACACACACAGACTCTTTCCGTGCCACCTTCACTCAAAGATGCGTCAATTGGATGGGTTAAGAATAGACAGGAGCCTGTAGTGCAGTAGTTTCCGAACTTTAGTCCTCCAGCTGTTTTGGACTTCAGCTCCCAGAAGGCCAAGCCATCTTGATCACAAGTCAAGAATTCTAGAAGCTGAAGTGAAAAACATCTGGAAAAATCAAAGATTGGGAATCACTGTTGTAGTGATTAAAATAAAGTGATCCTTACCTTATCTCCCTATGAGGGCGAGAAAGAACACCTCATTTCACTTTCATCTGAGAATAGCTCCTTTAGATAGGATTTCTGTCTTGATTTCCAAGCAGGAAAGTACATCCTCTCTCTCTATCTCTGTAGATTTTCATACCAGCTCTTAAGAACTGGTAAATCGGCTCTCAAACATTGAGGAAGCATTGTATGTGTGTGAAAGCCAGGCTCACTTCCTCCTCATCAGGGAATCGTTGGCTTCCCTCTAGCGTCACTGGATCATTTGGGGAGAGGTGATTTGCTCTGAATGCAAAGTTTCCCTAAGTGCTGGTATCAAAATCTTCTCTGTATGTTTGAAAGACAAGCTATGGACCACTGTGGCTGTTGCTTGATGCATAATGCTTAACAACATCACCAGGCCCCACACCCATAACATTACCAAGGGGCCATCCTAGGTCTCAGGTTTTGGCCTCAAAGCCTCATCCTAACTGGGGAACCCTAAATAACACTTTTAAAAAGACATATGAAACTTCTGGGATCTACTTTACACACTGGTCTGAGCAACTGGAAGGCTATGTGCTTGTTCACTATCGACCAAATAGCTAAATCTGACCATATGTAAGATTCAAAGCTGAATTGGAATATGAACTTTAATCTTTCTAGCTGAGCATACACATTGGTTACACAAAATTATACTAGAGGAAGCTTAAACTTTAAAATCTACATGTTGGCATAAATGAAACTTGTATTTTCAATATCTACACTCATTTTAATCTTGAAAAAATTATCTCTGTAATCAGTACACAGATGCAAATTTGTTTGACAGCCCTATTCATCTTTTTTTTTACCTCCTATTTTCAACTAAGGGTAAAGAAAACACATACATAGATATCAACAGAACATTCCATATAACAGCAGTCTCTTGATTCCTTCACAGCTTATTTGCTTGATAAAATCCCTCCTTCATAATATGATAAAAAGCTTCTATCTGAAAGTAGATTTCTTTCAAGTGAGGAGGCTTGGAGAAATTCAGAGGCAACCTGGTGCTAAAGCTCAATTTTTAAAAAGCCATATAACAATGTATCTGCCTGCCTGCTCTGGTTCTAAAGATCAATTTACTGAGAAATGACAATAAGGAAACCAGACAATAGTTTCTCTCAAGACAGGCAGCCTCTAACAATTGTTTGGGGTGGAGGAATTGTGTGATTAGAAAAGATTCAGGTTCATTCCCTGGAGGCTGGCAGTCCAGAACTTCAATGTATCAAGACAAAAATCATATAGATTCCATGGTTTAAAATAAAAAAACTATAAGGGAAAATATATATCTTATTTAGAAAAGGGTGGAGGAAGCACAAGGAGGTAAAAACAAAACAAAACAGACAAGCAGCTTCTAAAGGGGGGGGGTGTACATTCTGTTTTGTATTTTACTTTTGTGATGTTGTTGTTTTTAAAGTGATAGAAATAAAAAGATTGGGAAAGAAAATCAGCCCAAAGCAATAGTATTTTTATCTTTTTCTATTTGCACATAAGAGTTTCATTTTCTGTGGGGATGGAAATCCTTCCAGGCTTATGTTAAAATGCAGTTTTAAAAGGCAATAGGCACCTCTCTTCAAAAGCATAATGCAACGGTCACCACAGGTCACTAAAGCACCCAAGTGCATCTTTTAAGAAGTTGATGTGAGAGGATAAAACAAAAGAGCAAGAGCAGAAATCTTTAATAGTCTCACTGAAGATGCATTTTGGAGCAATGCACTTACAGGATACACATATTGACAACTTGTGGAAAATATTTTCAGGAACAGTTGGGGTTGTAGCCTATGAAAGGTAAATGGGAACACTATTACAGGGGCCAATAACATCTCCGACAACATCAGAGGTGCATTTACTTGCTCTTCCTCCAGTGTGATATATGCTTTGCCAGCAAAGCCCCTCTGTACTCTGGATTGGAAAAACAGGACTGTTTCTATGCAAAAGGATAAATGGACACAAATTGGACATTAGAAGTAGCAATACCCCCAAACCAGTTTCAGAGCATTTCAAACTTCCTGGACACACAGTAAGGGATTTACAGGTCACAGCCCTTGAATAAGAAAAGGAAAACTTGAAAAAGAAACAGCTGGACTGAACTATATACACAAATTCCTATCCATTAGCAGAGGTATGAAGACAATGGCTTCATGCACACTACGTGCATAATACTACTACCTCTGCTGCCCTTTATTTTGCCCCCCCCCCCCCTCGGCTATTCCTTTTCTTCATTTGAGTCTCACTCTATTCGACTCTTCTTTCGTTTACAGCTCTGGGTTGCTGTCATTTATCGCCCTCCTGGTTCCTCGCAGACTTTGACTCCTGGCTGACATTTTTCCTATCGGATACAGTCCAGTCTTTGATCCTAGTTGACTTTAATATCCACCTCAACAATCCCAATAATCCTTCCATGTCTCGCTTTAGTTCTCTCTTAGCCTCTTTCAGTCTTCAATCTTATTCCAACTCTTCAATTCATTCTTTCAGTCACTGTCTTGACTTAGTTCTTGCTGCTAAGTGTGTCATTTCTGAATACTCGGCATCTGATTTTCCATTGTCTGACCACCATTTAATTTCTTTTACTTTTACTTATATCCCACCTCCTCGCCATACTGTTCAGCACCATTTTCGAGATCTTCAGTCTGTTAATTCTGACCATCTCAGTCAGACTTTGAATTCATCTCTCTCTTCTCTAGATCTTGGGGATTCTGCTGATTCAGCAATGTCTTTATTTAATTACACTCTTTCTTCAACTCTTGACAGCTTTGCCCCTGTATCTGTACATGTGTCTTCCTCCATGACTAGGCCTTGGCCCTGGCTTACTCCAACTATCAAGTTCCTCCAGTTCTGCTCTTGAGTGGGTGAACATCTTTGGAAAAAGTCCAAGGAGTAGGCCGATTGCATTCGTTATAAATTCATTGTTTTATCTTTTTCTTGTGCTTTGTCTATGGCAAAGCAAAACTATTATAAATTGTTGATCTGCACCAATGAGAGGAGCCTGCAACGTTTGTTCGGATGAGATGCGTCTCATTTCATCTTTAGAAGGCTTCAAAAGAGCCCTAAAGACGCATCTCTTCCAGCAGGCCTTCTCAGAGAATGTGAACACCCGCAGCTCCACATCTAGGCCTTAAGGGTTTTTTAAAACCCTTTCCCCTGTATTTTATCTTCATACAACCTAAGTTTGGGCCCACTCCCTGTTATTGTGTACTGTTATTTTAATTATTCATGTTTTTAACTTTATTGTGATTTAATTCTCTTCTTAAGGGAGGGTGGTAAGGGTAAGGAAGGGATATTTTAACCTGCCAGTGTTTTAATCTTGTTGTACTCCGCCCCGATTGCTTGTTCAGAGGGGCGGACTAGAAATAATAATAATAATAATAATAATAATAATAATAATAATAATTCTCTTGCTTCAATACACTGCTAAAACCTTCCTCTCCCCCTGTCTTCTCATCATTCTTCCCCACTGACTTTGCCAACTACTTCATCACAAAAGTCATTATTATTTGATCTGAAATAGTTCCTCCTGATTTGCCCTCTACCACTAATCTCCTGGTACCTTCTACTAATAAACTCTTTGTGTTTCCACCTGTTTCTCTGGATGAACTCTCTATGCTGCTCAACTCTTCCAAACCTACAATCTGTTTTCTTGATCCTATCCCCTCCTCCTCTATAGCTCTTTCTTTTCTGCCCTTGTTTCTCTATATTTTTAATATATCTCTCTCTGCGGGTTCCTTCCATTCAGTCTTCAAACATGCTCTCATTTCCTCAATTCTGAAGAAACTCTCTCTTGACCCCTCTTTTTTGTCTAGCTGTCGTCCAATCTCTCTTCTCCCTTTTCTTTCTAACCTTCTGGAATGGGTTGTTTATTCTTGCTGTCTTGAGCTTCTAGAAGCCGACTCCATCCTGGACCCTTTTCATTCTGGTTCACCCACGGCACTCTACAGAGACGACCCTCACCAAGTTCTCAAATAATCTCTTGCAGGCCAAGGCTAATGGCCTCTACTCTATTCTCATTCTTCTTGATTTGTCTGCAACCTTCAACACTGTGGATCACTGTCTCCTGGTTGATTTACTTTCTGACCTTGGGTTCTCCACCTCTGTTCTCGAATGGTTTAAATCTTATTTGTCAGACAGATCTTTTGCAGTGGTCACGGGTGGTCAGACTTCATCCTTTGTTTCCTTATCTGTTGGAGTTCCTCAGAGCTCTGTTTTGGGTCCCCTTTTGTTTTTTTAATACACATTGTCCCTAGGCAAACTCATCAGTTCTTTTGGTTTCTCCTATCATCTGTATGCTGATTACACTCAGCTGTATCTTTCCACCCTTGACCTTTCTCTGGGGCTTGAAAAGCAAGTTTTATCTTGTCTTACTGCTATCTCTCAGTGGATGCAGCATTGGCGCTTGAAGATCAACATGTCTAACTGCTTTTTCAAACTAGGGGGCAAACAGGATTTAAACAAGAGTTAAACGTGAGTTAAACAGGAAATGTCCTATGATAAACATAGGACAACTCTTGTTTAACTCATGTTTAAATCCTGTTTGCCCCCTAGTGTGAAAAAGTAGTAAGACAGAGCTTCTTGTCTTCCCACCCAAGCCCACCCTTCAATACTCCTTTTCTTTTTCTGTTGACTACACTTCTATTCAACCGGTTCAGCAAGCCCACAGTTTTGGTTTCCTTTTTGATTCTTCTCTGTCGTTTATTCCCCAGATCCAGGCTGCTGCCAAGGCTGTAGATTCTCTCTTTACAACATTGCTAAAATTCGTCCATTCCTTTCAGCTTCCACTGCCAAGATTCTGGTCCATGCCCTAGTGGTCTCATGACTAAATTATTGTACCATTCTTCTGACAGGGCTCCCTCTCTCTCACCTCCATCCTTTAATCTCTGTCCAGCACTCGGCTGCACGTATTATCACATCCGCTCGCCTCTTTGACCATGTTTCTCCTCTTTTATCCTCCCTTCATTGGCTCCCCTTCCCCTTCTGCATCCAGTACAAGTTTTTGTTGTTGACTTTCAAAGCCCTCCATGGACTGGCCCCTTTCTCCTTACATTCCTACTCGTTCCCTTCATCAAGGTCTCCTGCCCCAGCCTAGGATTTCCACTTCCCCATCTCGGATTCGTACCTTCTCACTTGCTGCCCCGCACTCCTGGAACCTTCTTCCCCCACATGTGTGCCTCATCACTTCTCTAACCAGTTTCAAAATTGAGTCAAAGAATATATTGTTTAGGGAAGCATTCACAGGTGTGTGTCATCCACCCCAGGATGCCTCATTTTAATTATGTATTCAGAAGCCGAGCCCTCCCTCCAGTCCATCTGCTTTGGACCAGCCCTCAGAGGGAGAGATGAACTGTTAGACCTGATCCCCTTCCCCACTACCATTCCCTTCTCCTTTTGTTCTGTGTCTTTTTGAGGTTGTAAGCCTGAGGGCAGGGAACCGTCTAAATTAAAAAGATTGTATGTACTGTGTAAATTTACAGCGCTATATAAATAAAGGTTAATAATACGTATATTAATATAAGATTCTTTGCTACTGCAGCTATAATTGAAGGAATATTCACAAAGAGTTTTGAACCTTGGGAAACTTTTTGGTAAGCAAATTTATTGCTTTCACACATCAACACTAACTGCTTACTGTAAGAACTTGAAAGACTTGCATTACTTTGCCCAGCCCTTTGATAATTTAGGGTAAGGGACCTTATACACATACTTTTGATCCTATTACATTCTATCTCACTCCCACAACTTTATAAATATGCGTTATACCTGAAACTTTAAAACCCCTTGATATGGAAGTGGGTTTATATCCATGGAAGCTCATGCAAAATTGACTCCTGTGTGCCTATGACACCAGCTAAATTAAAGTGCATCAGAGGCCAATTTTTACATGCACACTCCTTGGCAGGCTCTGTTGCATATCTTTGGCTTAAAATTCAACTTGAAAATTACTGAAAGTCACTTCCAGATTTCTTCTTCTAGGCATTTTTCCTTTTCTTTCTTTTCTTTATCCCCCCCCCCCCCCCCCGCAATGATCCAGTTTTTAACAAGAAAAGCAGAATGGTGCATGTTTCTTTATGAGCCATTTTCCAACAATTTTTCACCACTCAAAAATTAACAATAGGGGTCCTGCAGGCTTAGGCAACTTAAGGCCGCAAAAAGGGTTTCTGGTCACATACAGTCTATGGTTATACTCCCTCCCCTAAAATCAATGTAACAAATTGGAGGAGTCTCACTGCAGAACTGGGTACTCCATTCCAGCTGCTGGAAAGTCATAGGTATAGGGATTGAATGATCATCCACCACTCAAGTGTCTGGTCATTTAAACCCTATCCCAATTCTCTTCTACCTTTCCATTCATGGGAAAGCAGCTTCCCATACAGGTGGGAATTATTTAAGAGATGGTAATGGGCACATAAAATGGAGGAGAGTACTAAAAGGCCAGAGATCATAGAATCATAGAGTTGGAAGAGACCACAAGGGCCATCCAGTCCAACCCCTTGCCATGCAGGAACTCCCCTGCCATGCAGATCAAGGAATTAAAGTTAGAACTATGCACTATGCCAGTGGATTTCGGTGTCTGACCCAATGTTTGCTGAGTAAGATGAATGTGGAACTGGAAAGCATCTTCGGGGGGGGGGGGAGGGACACTTTATGCACCTTTACCCCATTTTTCTCCACAACTCATTACCCTGCAATATTCTTCATATTTCCACAGGGTCTACATTTAGATAAGAAATAAATCCACTTAGAATGAGCAGATGAGGTCAAAAGGTTTAGAGTGAAATATGGCAGGTGGAAACATGACTTAGAATTCCCTTCCTCTTGACAATGCTTACCCTAATACTCATTTGCCAGGAAATGGGTCAGGAACCTATGTTTGTTGATGCAAAGTGAGGTTTCACCCTAAAACTGAAAGCTTGTGAAGCTGCCCTAATAGTCTTTTTGTTGTTAAATATATTTATCAACCACTGTGAAATATTTCAATGATTTTAAAAATAAAAATGTTACATTCACATTTTATGTATGCAAAGGGAGAGGGAGAACAGAACTCAGTCCCTACTTTCTGTGCTACTCTTCTTTTCAAGTACACAGAAGAGCAAATAATGTGCCTTTGATAAGATGCATCAGATTTTCATATTCACTTCAAAGCAAAAGGGAAAAGGAGGTTAGAGATTAATGAAACATAGGAACACTTCAAGAGTCCTACATGATTCTCTTGTAGATTCATAGAATCATAGAGTTGGAAAAGACCACAAGGGCCATCCAAGCCCCTGCTGTGCAAGAATACAGAATCAAAGCACTCCAGACAGATGACCATCCAGCCTCTGTTTAAAAACCAACAAAGAAGGAGACTCCACCACTCCCTGTGGGAGTGTGTTCCACTGTCAAACATCTTTTACTGTCAGGAAGTTCTACTAAATGTTTAGGTGGAATCTCTTTTCCTCTAGTTTAAATCCATTGCTTTGTGTCCTAAACATATCCAGCTCCCTAAATCGCTCATCATAGGGCATAGCATCCAGATGTTTTACCATTTTGGTCACCCTACTCTGCACATGCTCCACCTTGTCAATATCCTTCTTGAACTGTGGGGCCCAGACATGGGCACAGTATTCCAAGTGAGGTCTGACCAAAGCAGAATAGCAGGGTATTATTACTTCCCTTGATCTAAACACTATCCTCCTATTGATGCATCCTAGAATTGCATTGGCCTTGTTAAGATGCTGCATCACATGTTACCTCATGTTTAGCCTGTAGTCTGCTGTTTAGCCTGTAGTCTACACTAAGACTTCTAGATTTCTTTCACATATATTGTCATCAAGTCAGGTGTCACTCATCCTGTATTTGTGTATTTCACTTTTTTGCCTAAGTGCAGTACCTTACATTTCTACCAGTTGAAATTCATTTTGATAGTTTTGGCCCAGCTCTCCAATATTTTAAGGTATTTTTTGAATTCTTATCCTGTCCTCTAGGTAAGTAGTTACCCCACCTAATCTAGTGTAATTTGCAAATTTAATAAGTATGTCCTCTATTCCATCATCCACATCATTAATAAATATGTTAAACAACAATGGACCCAGGAATGATCTTGGTGGCACCCCACTAGTGACTTCTCTCCAAGATGAAGAGGAACCATTGCAGATTACTCTTTGGGTTCATTCTGTCAACCTACTACAAATCCACCTAACAGTCTCATTGTCTAGCCCACATTTTACTACCTTTTTTACAAGAGTATCAAGGATGACCTTGTCAAAGGCCTCAATGGAATCAAGACACACCACATTCACAGCATTCCCTTCATCTACCAAGACTGTAACTCTACCAAAAAAGAGAGAGATAAGATTAGTATGGTATGACTTGTTTTTGTGAAACCCATGCTGACTGTTAGTACTTACAGCATTCCTTTCTGTTTACAGACTGTTTCTCTAATGATCTGCTCTAGAATGTTTCTTGATACTGATATTAGGCTCATTGGGTGGTGATTGTTTGGATCTTCTCCCCTTCCTTTTTAAAGATGGGAACAGCATGGGCCCTCCTCCAGTATGCTGGGACTTCTACTCTTCTTCAGGAATTCTCAAAGATTATTAGCAGTGATTATGAGATTACTTCAGCCACTTCCATGAACTTCCTTCTGTTTAAGTATTCTTGACCACACAATCAGCCCCAACATTTCCCTAAGTTTACTGAAATCAGCTTTCTTAAAGTCTAGGATGTATGATTGACTATGGTCCAAAACACACTGCAGAAATAATCCAGTCTGCGACCAGTTTAACTGCCCTGTCGCAGTGCTAGGTAATTCTGGGAATTGTAGTTTATTGTGGAACAAGAGCTCTCTGACAGGTAAGGCTACATGTTTCACAAAACTACAGTTTCCCAGAATTCCCTAGAATCAGCCAGGGCAGTTAAAACAACCCCAAAATGGATTATTTCTGCAATGTGTTTTGGACCAATACTTGGCTTCCTCTTTCCACTGTATAACAAACTCCAGGAGAACATGATCACTCCCACCTAAGGATGCTGGCACTTCCACCCTATTTTCCAGGTTATCACTGTTGGTTACAATCAGATCTAAAAGAGTTGATCCCCTTGTTGCTTCCTCCACCTTCTGAACAACGAAATTGTCTGCAAAGCAAGTGAGGGATTGTTTGGACCTTATATTCTTGGCAGAGCTGGACTTCCAACAAATATCAGGATAGTTGAAATCTTCCATCTAACCATTTACATCATCTGAGCATTTACATGAACCACTAATGCACTAACATGCTGATCCAGACCAACAGGGCTTTTAACACCTTGCATAGTTGATAACCCCTATAACATTCCAGCATAAACTAGAAGTGCTGAGAGGTACTAATGCACTTACTTTGTGATACAGACCAATAAAATACTAATGCATTTAAACTGCTGATCTGGTTCTATTAATGTATCATCCCTTTCCCATAGAGGCATTTGGGGTTTCTTTTCACAACAGCACTTCTTGAAGTTCTGGGTGGAGCTAAAAAGTGTTGAGGAGTGGAAATTCATTCTCAGTCCTAAGCAAAGCACGTTTCAGCCTCGGAAAAGGATATGAGTTTCTTGCTGAGTGTCATTTTGACAGTCTGCCACAGTACTATAAGTGGTTCAAAGAAATAAATCAGGAGCAGCTGAGGTGTAGAATGGTTATGCTTTGAAATGGAAACAAATCCTCTTCAGAATTGAGAAATGTGTATACATATTTCCTGCACATTGCCCTCTCTCAAAAAATGGAAATTTCAAAAACAGTTTAAGAAGTTACTGGCTAATTCATTTATGCAGAACGCTCACTTGATGTCACTGAATGTCAGTTTTTACCTAACTGTGGTTATATCCACATTATACAGTTTGATACCACTAACTGCTATGGCCCCTTCCTGTGGAGTCCTGGGATTTATAGTTTAGGCACCTACTAAAAATTATGTGCCAGATAGCTCTAATGTGGAAATTCAGGAGAGAGCTTCAAGTATCTCTCTTAGCTACATATTCCAGAATAGAATCATGGGCATTAAATTAGTGCCCAACAGCTATAATGGTGTAGTGTGGATATATTCCATGTGAACACCCTCCATTTGAAGACCTTTTATTCAGAGGTGAGGTGAGTAAGCTGATCTGAACAGCCCTGGTGGCGCAGTGGTTAAAATGCCTGTACTGCAGCCACTCACTCAAAACCAGAAGGTGGCGAGTTCAAGACCAGCGAAGGGCTGAAGCTCGACTCAGGCTTGCATCCTTCCGAGGTCGCTAAAATGAGTACCCAGATTGTTGGGGGGCAAATAGCTTACAATTGTAAACCGCTTAGACACTCCTTAAGGGTATGAAGCGGTATATAAATGAAGCTGTTTGTTTGTTTTGTTTATGCTTCTTAACCCAAATGGACAAAAGGGTCAAGAGAATCTCTTTAGTTACTTCAAGACAGATAGCTCCTAGCATTAACATATAATTACAAAACAGCTTTCCACATTGTCAAGATTTGTATGTTTTTAGTATTTTTAGTGAGGATGAGAGGAGCTGCTGTGAGTAAGGAACAAAGAGGTGCAAGTCACTTGAGTGGCCATTTAACTACAACAAAAAGAACAATAATTTTGAGATTCTTAAATTAACCAAATAGTTTATTCTGCGCTAGGTACTTAATCAATTAAGCATGATTGCCCAATAGTATCCATCAAAGGGGAAAAATGATTTGTTGGTCTTTTCATTAACACTACAATTTAGCAATTTTTTAATGTAAATATTTTGCTAATATTTAATATGATTTTAATGACTTGGAAGTGTAAGTGGAAACTATTTAGAAACACACTGGACCCTTCCCATCCACAGGGTTTTGTTTTCCACCCACTCCAAGGATGGGAGAAAAATGACACCTAAGCCTCATATTATTCAATGAGTGGTGATGTGTGTGTGCTTGTGTTAGCATGCCTGTGGGTGTGCACCACTACTGGATAATATGGGGCAGGGTGATCTGTGAACAATACAACCTGTGGATCACAAGCCCATCAATGCAGTGGGCCAACTCTACGTTATTAAAATGACAGGGAATGGATAGTGATTTATTTTCTTAAAATGCGTACTGCAGAATTATTGTGCTATTTTACTAAATATATATTGATATTTAAAATATAGAGAGGGAACAGTATTGCAATGGTAATTAAAACACATGATTTTACAATTAATAAAATTATAACTAGTGCCCATTGTAAAAAAATACAGTGAATACTCTTCTTCTCTTGACTATGTTAAAAACCACAGCTTTTCAAAAAGACAGAAGCACAATGCAAACATGTCTACAATTATGAAGACTCTTATTGCATTCTTGTTTTTAAACTTGGATTTTCTAAAGTAAGAAAGAGAGATTTATGAAATGGGAGGATTAACAATGGATAAGAACAACCCATTAAATGTGAGATGACAAATAATGGGACCTTTAATAATGGGACCTTTAATAATGGGACTATAACTGACACAGTTATAGTGCAACGATTCCATTTTAACTGACATGACTGCATCCTATGGACCAATGGGATTTGCAATTTAGGGAGGGGTGCTTAGAATTCTTGGCCAGAGAGCTTTGTTGTCGTTGTTGAGTGCCTTGAAGTTGTTCTGGACTTATGGTCAGGGAAGTACCCAGGATTTTGGGAAGGGGGGGGGGTCTAGACTAAATGGCACCATTATAATGGGTCTTGATTGTGGCATTACGTGCCATTCATTGTATTTAATGGAAGGGGGGCAGACCCACGGACCCCCCGCCGTCTATGTCACTGTTATGGTGACCTTATCATGGGGTTTTCTTGGCAGGTTTTGTCCAGAGGAGGTTTACCATTGCCTTCCTCTGAAGCTGAGAGACCATAACTTGCTGGAGAGTTTACCAAACTGCAAATCCCAGGGTACCATATGATGCAGCCATGGAAGTTAAAGTGGAATTATAGCACTGTAATTGCTTAGCATGAAAGAGTCCATGGTGACTGAAAGTTAAATACCTTTACACATTTTTCTCTGTTGCTTTCCCATCTCTATTCTTATTATCCCTTTAAGATAGCAATATTTCCTTCCTTGCTTGCTTCTGTTGGCTGGTGAAAGTGCTGTGTGTGTTTGTATGTGTGTACACAGCATATGTATTTGTGTTAGCAATTCATGTGTTTCCATTTCAAAGTCATCCCCACTATGATGAGTTGCATTATACTCCTAAATTAGTAATCATTTATAAATTGGCATCTACTCATATAAATTAGCATATGTGAAGTTTTGGCATCTTCTTCTGGTCTCTGTCTTTCTGGGATGCACAGTGTTTTTATATTTTAATTATGTTTTAAGTGCTTATGATCATTTAAGGGATGCTGTGCAGAGCCAAAAGAGGCCTCAGAGAAGGTATCATTAGCCTAAATAAGACAGTGACGTGTTAATCTGGTAAAACCAGAAACTCTTCTCAAAGAGATGTCTCAGGGCAGTTTTTAAAATTGACATGCATCCCAATAATGTGAAGGGTCAAGAAAGGGAAACACCTAGCTACACAATGGCTATTTGCTTTCTCATACAGTACTATTCAAGTTAAATGTCACCTCAGTATCTTCGTTATGCCTAATGCTGCCTTTTCCACGCACAATGCTACATGATTTTGGCTAAAACTGTTTTCCAATTTAATTAATTCACATTCAGAGTCAACCTAAATGGAGAAAATTACTTCTAAACTAAGAGAGCAGGGTTGTTTTTTTTAAATAAACAAGCCACAATCAGCAAAGCTTTGAAAGCAGCCATTTACTCTTAAGGTCTGTATTGCATCTAATCAATATTAGGGCTAATGAAAAGGCAAAGGATAAGCAAAGCACATGTACTAATTGCTTTAGGAAACACCCCACTGGTAATGTATCTCTAAACACCCATAAACCTTAAAAAATACTGGCTGGTACATAGTAAATCATTCCCCATTACTTATAAATAAAAGTACCTTACTCAAAGGATGCCATCGTGTTCACTGGCTGGAGACTGCTTCCATCTATGGATCATGACTAGGCTGTTTGCTATAGTATTTCTGATACTTCTTGAGTACCTCACAGATGGAAACCCAATTCTCCCAAAGTGAGCAACCACATAGTCTAAATGATCCCACCTCACTACATATACAGCTTGCCATCTCATCAGGCAAGAAGTTACCTAGTGAAATTTCAGGATTTTGCTCTCCCTGCAAAAGATAGATGGATCTGTCTAGGTCTGTATTAGCCCCATCTTTGTCAGGAACTTATCAGATGACATCATGCATCTGCTGGTGCTGTACTGTGCTGTACCATATTTAGATCGTTTTGGAAATTAAATTCTTTCCTCACTTTAAATAATCTCTTCCTATCCCACTATGGTTTGGTAAGCATTTTGGATGTGAATATCTTGTCCCACTTTGTTGAGATACTGGGAGCATACTAGATGTAGTGTGGGTTTGGTTCGATAGCTCTTCCCTTGGGAATTCCATAGTAAAATATAACAGGGAAACCTCACATTATTCCTAGTAGTTGGGCTGGGAGAACACTGTGACGCAATAGCATAATTCCAATGTAACCCTATTAAGGACTGTGTTCAGGAAAAATTGAAAGAGTTGAAAAGAGTAGAAAAATAGTAACTATACAAAAGTGCAAAGCATAATATACAAAAGCAGAATCGGGCATTGACTCATTGAAAAATCATAGGGAAAAATGGTGGTAGTGATGTGGCATGATCTGGGCCAGAAGTGGAGTGATACCTTAATAGCATCACTATGTAACTGTGAAAATATGGCTACATAGGTTTGTGTGATTGTTTTTAAAATTACAAACATAGAGCAGAATGCAGAGCAAACAGGGTGGTGTAAATGGCATTGTCATATTTCATGTACAAGAATGTAAATATGCGAACTAATGCATGTGTGTGTGCATGTGGGGTGTGCCATGATAAACTGGGGAAATATTTTAAAAGTGATTTTAAAAAATCATAAATACCACTGAATAGAATTCCAGATAACAAGTCTCCAAGGCACTTCACCACTGTCTCTTAGGTCATCCCACTCCCTGTAGCAGTAGAATGACAGTCTTGTTCTTTGCTCTAGATTGTTACTGACAGTGCTGGGAAGGGAGGAGGATGGACAGCAAAAGTGGAAAATAGGATCTGAACTGTCTGGCCTGACTAACCTTCACCAAACTGCTTCGAAACATGCCATTGCTTTCAAGCTTTATATAGGCCTACCAGAGGAGAGCATGGAGGCTACTGACCAAAACAAAGGTCATGTGGCGGGCAGGGAGGGGGGGAAAAGGAGAAGCAGGGCAGAGAAATAGTCACAATTTTAGTCTGGATTATGTTATATAGCAATATAGCAATATCATGTACATTTCTATACCGCTTATCAGTGAACTCAGCACTCTCTAAGCAGTTTACGATCTGTAAGCCAATTGTTCCCAACAAACTGAGTACTCATTTTACTGACCTACAAAAGGGTGGAAGGCTGATTCAACCTGGGGACCCTGGGATTGAATTTACAACCTTGTGCCTGAAGTACCAGCATTTGACCACTGCGCTACCAGGGCTCCTTTTAGCTATTGTCAATAAATGGTTGTTGCTTGATGGCAGGGGACAGCTAAGCATATGCAACAGCTCTGCACTTGGGTGAATGGAGCCTTTGATGCAGACTCTATCAATATCACACACAATGGAGACCCAGAAAGGAATCAGAAACCTGTATTTCAAGAGGCCAGTCCTCCTCCACACATACACTGAGAATGAAGACCAACATGTAAAGAAACTGACAGCTTTCAGGTTGCTTCCTAAACAGATCATCACTAGTATTTTAGTGAGGGATATGCCAAAGCATTGGTGGGTAAATGGCTTCATTAAAGAGTGGCTAGTTTAGGAAGCAGCCAGGATTGACCTTTCTTATCTGTAAACTTACTGTATTTCATATTCTTCTTCCCTGAGAATGGCAAAAGACATTTTCTCTACTCAACATTGTGGTTTTTTTCAGTCTTTTAACATTTCAACCATCATTTGCTTAATCTTTTCCTCTAAGATTATAAAAACAAGATCCCTCATATCTTACAGAGTATATGGCATGCCTCCAGATTCCTTTGCTATCTTTGACACTTCCTTCAAGGGATAGCAATATAGCAATAGCAACAGCAAGTATATTTCTATACCGCTTAGCAGTGCACTTAAGCACTTCCTAAGTGGTTTACAAAGTGTACACTAATTAGTTTTTGTGGGGGGTTTGGGCTATGTGGACATGTTCTAGAAGAGTTCCTTTCTTTCATTCTCTGAAGATGCCAGCCACAGTTGCTGGCAAAACATCAGAAAGGAACTCTTCTAGAACATGGCCACATAGCCTGAAAAACCCACAAAAACTATGGATGCTGGCCATGAAAGCCTTCGACTCCACGTTGTAAGCCAATTGCTCCCAACTACCTGGGTATTCATTTTAGTGAATTCGGAAGGATTCGAGCCTGAGCCCCTGGCTGGCATTGAACTCACAAACCTGAGTGGCTGCAGAACAGGCATTTAACTACTGTGTCACCATTCACAGCTATTCTCATCTTCAGCATCCCAGGACTTTTTACAATTGCAGAAATTTTGTGAAAATTTCACTGGCTGTCAAAGAAAGATTTTGAGCAAAAGCCAGTATTTAGTGCAAAAATGTTGCATTTGGTATAAAATCTTTTTTTTTTTTTTTGCATAAGCACTTTTCAGCAATGTTTTAAATAAAATGGCAATGTACCATTTTTAAAAATGCAAAAACTCATATACTTTTCTCACCCTGCTGAGAAAACAATTTAAATTCTTCATTTTCAGGTGCAAGAATGAAATAAATGAAAATTTATATCCCTACATCTTTCTAGAGAATCTTCTATTTTTATTTTTCTTGTCCAGAATTAAACAAAGTAGTCCAGGTTAAGCCAAGACATGGCCAGTAGTAATAGCCAGAATGGCCTCTCATGTACTACAAGCAATGCTTTTGTGAAAGCGACTGGAAATTATGCTTGGATCAACTGTTTCCCTCCCCCCTGCCCCTTCCTAGTATTATGCCTACATAGCATCTGGCAGCTTTTTGCGATGTTGATTACAATGCACCATGATCCTTCATCTCCCTTCTCAATACTGCCAGACCCCAGTCAATTCTTGCCTCAGGAGATTTAGCCTTTTCACATTCACCTCAGTGACACTGCCACTACATATTCATTTCCCAACATGTCAAGGTTGTTGAAATACACACAAACAATATATTTACTACAAAGAACAAAACTAAGTGCAGAAGATGTTAATGACCTGTCTAAAATGCAGAGGCACAACCTTTGCGAGAGCCAGGACCAATAAAACCACCTTCCGTTCTCCTCACAGTCTAAATGCCATTATTCAGCATTGCAATAATCCCTGCAAGGCCCTTCCAACTGGATGTGAGCCCAGAAGCAATACACAGAGAATCTGGCCCTCTTTCCCTGCCCAAATGCATCCCAAATATCTGGACGACAAAATGGAAAGGCACAGGACCCCTAAGTCACAGAGCAAGTACATCAAAACCAACTAGTAAAAAGTGGGGAAGATTTCTGATTAAATACTAAGTAAACACTTAAATTTTATACTCAGTGTAGATGAAAGTCATTTCAAACAGCAGTATGCAGTATGAATCTGAATTCAGCATTCTTTTGACTCAGGGGACTGATTATTTTTAATGAATGCTGGCAAATTATTTTTCCTCTTTTTCGTTTTGCTTCTTGTTTAGGTTTTAGCAATTTTGGGAAGAGGCAAGCGGAAATATGCCCTGTCTCTTATTAAAAATGGAAAGAAAGCAAACCCCAAACTAAAAATCAGATTCAGAAGGACCAACACTATACTCAGCAAATATATCAAGAGCTCCAGGCAGCAATATTTTTGTGTTTCTTTTTGAATGCACGTTATCAGATTTCTAAATATGGAACTCCCTCCCTTTCTCATGCACAACCTTTTCTGAGTACCCAAGGGGCTCTGAAAGTTTGCAAAAGAGATTAAATGTTCACAAAGTTATTTCCAAAGCAGTATAAAAATGCCATTGAGTAACTTTCAGGGGACTATAAGAGCATCTGAGCTATGCAACATTTGCAGTGTTAAAATGGAAATATGGTAGGCATGGGTTCATTTTGAGGCTTTTCCAAATTATATGCCTTAAAATATGCATTGCAAAGTGCCACTGTGGCCTCATTAGAGGGGGATTTTGCTCCTGAGTTCAATTTTTGTCTGCTGCATTTTTACAAAGAATAAGAGTCAAAACAAGTCCCAAGCTGTTTTTGACATATCTGGTTGGGGGCATCATGCCACTTTCTGTGTCAAGGCTTGGAAGATGTTTTTAAAGTCCTAGGAAGAATTTATGTTTGTCAGTAATCAACAAATAGTTGATTCTTATACATATGAATTAATGGAGCATGGCCTTCCTATCACAGACACTGCTTATCTGTGCCCTGGTGGCGCAGTGGTTAAATGCCTGTACTGCAGCCACTCACTCAAAACCAGAAGGTGGCGAGTTCAAGACCAGCAAAGGGCTGAAGCTTGACTCAGGCTTGCATCCTTCCGAGGTCGCTAAAATGAGTACCCAGATTGTTGGGGGCAAATAGCTTACAATTGTAAATGAAGCTGTTTGTTTAACAAATTGTAAGCCGCTCTGATAGTCTTGGCTGAAGAGCGGGGTATAAATAAAACATAATAATTATTATTAGTAAGGCATTTTTACAACTGCAGTTATGTTTCTGAATGGATACTCAGTTCTGGCTTCTAGATACTCAGTGGAGACAAATTGACACACACAATTTAACCAGTGAACTGCATGCTCCCTACCCTTGTTTCAAAGCCTTTTGCAAACAACTGTAAATAAAGAATAAAATAATCCACAAATACACAGCTTTTGCATTCCAGGATCAGTTGTAGTTTTTAAGCCATCCCCTCCCCCCAAGTATTGGTAGGAGTTTAGGGATTTTTCTTTTTCATTCAAATATTTCCTGGTGGTAGACAGGACAATGAAAATTGCTAGGATATGTGTGTAAATGATTCTGAAGCTCTGTTTTGACTTCCTCTATTTCTTTTTTCTTTTCTTCTTTTTTTAAAATCATTTCCTACACACTCCAAATGTTAGCATTGTATGTACTGAAGAATCTTCTATGCATGGACCTTTTGAATGGACACTCAGTAGCAAATAAAAATGCCCTACTGATTAGATTTTACTTTTACAAACTGATTGCATTTACATACAAAAGAATTGTATGTAAGTCTTCTCCTTGCTGGGCAAGATTATAAAGAATTATTATACATTTCTAATTATTGTTTTACATTTGGGGCATTTGTGTGAAAAATTCACAGTAAAGTGTTATTTTTTTACACAAAAGACAGGACTGTGTGCAAAATACATTTTTGCTCACCAGCCCCCCCCCCTTTTGCTGCTGATGTTGCTATTCACTCTCAAAGGAAACTTGGAAAACCTCATAATGGTTTGTTCCCCCGCCCCCAGTGAGTGTCCCAATGTATTAAGAAGGGTCACTGTTAGTGTCTGAAAAGATGCAGAAATCAAATAATAATAATAATAAGAAGAATAAGAATAAGAAAAAACACATTTACAAAGTTTTGTATATCTACTACATATATTACATTAGATATTTTCCATATATACCCTGCTTTTATCTGAGCAGGGAAGAAAAATACTTGAAGTTTTTTTTTTTTTAAAAAAAAAACCTGTTATAATCCCCCCCCCCCCCCCGTTGTTTTACTTTCTGCTGCAATACCCCTAACTTCACTGTGAATAGCAGGCTTAGGTCAAAGTACTGTATTTTACTTTGTACTCACATGTCCTCTGTGAGTCTTTGACTAATGGGTGAAGCAAGTAGGCAGAAAGGAGCAGCCAAAAGCTGCTCCTAGCTTGATTACCCCGGGGCTGCAGTGAACACATGAACATCCTGCCACAATCCCAAAAGGAGTGGGAAAGATCAGATCCTTCTCAGGCTGGTTTTGGGCTGCCTTAGATGGCCCCCGGGGTGGCTTACAGACACTCTGGGAGCGTGCATGATGTAAACACCATGCCCCTCGAGCGGCTGGAAGTTGCCCCATCTGCCCATCTGTTTTGGGCCAGTGACCCTATGAATGAGCGCCCTTCATGAGCCCAGTGTTGCAAACTCAGGGTTGTGGCTTCCTTGATTGAATCAATCCATCTGTAATGCAGTGTTCCTTCTTTATTACTGCCCTCTACTTTACTGAGCATTGTATTTTCCAGTGAGTATTGCTGTCCCACTATGGGCCCATTCCCACTTACAAAATAATCCAGTTTGAAACTGGATTATTTTGAAAGCAAATTCTCTCCAGGGCCATTTACAGTGGTCCCCCGGGTTACGAAAGGTAATCTGTTCCGGATTACCTTTCGTAACCCGGAAGTATTCGTTTCCCGGGGGACCGCTAATTCTGCCGGACCGCGCGGCCGATTTAAAGGGGTCGCACGGTTTTTCTTGTTCGGATCCCGGGGGATATTTTTTGGTCCCGCCGGTTTCGGATCCCGGGGATTTCGTTCCCCGGGGGATTCGTAAACCGGGGGACCACTGTACTCCCCTTTTACTCCCCTTTGTCATTCACATTAAGGGCAGAAAAGGGGGAAAATGGCCACGGAGAGAATGGATGGAGGAGGAGGAAAGGAAAGGGAGGAAAAACCTTCCCTCTTTCCCCCTCCATCCCCCCTCCCTTCCCTCCCTCCCTCCACTGGCCTAACTGGCAGGGGGCTGGTGGTGCAGCAGCAGCAGCAGCAGCAGCCCTGTCCTCCTCCTCCAGGCCGGACCTGCCCAGTCTCCTTCTCCAGGAATTAGTTCTCTGCCCCAGTAGGCCTCCTTAGAAGGAGGCCTGGGCAGAAGAAGAGAGGCAGGCAGGCATGGAGGACGCACGGTAGCAGGGCTGGAGGACTGGAGGATGTGTGTCCCTGCCTCTATGGTGTGCATGCCTGCGTCCTCCTAAATGGACACATGTCCTCCATTCCTGCAGTCCTGCGTCCTCCATGCCTGCCTGCCTGCCTAGAGAGGCCTTCTAAGGAGGCCTACCGGGGCAGAAAACTAACTCCTGGAAAAGGAGGCTGGGCTGGCAGTGGAGAAAAGTCTGGCATGGAGGAGGAGGAGGAGGAGGAGGAGGAGGAGGAGGACTGGAGGACAGGGCTGCTGCTGCTGCTGCACCAGCCCCCTGTCAGGTAGGCCAGTGGAGGGAGAGAGGGAGTGGAGGGAGGGAGGGAGTGGAGGGAGGGAGGGAGGGGAGGGGAGGATGGAGGAGGAGGAGGACTGGAGGGGAGGGCCAGCGGAGGGAGGGAGGGGAGGGGAAAGGAGGGGCAGGAACCCATGGGGTCCCTCTGGGGCCACTGCCACCCATGGATCGCACGATCCAAGGATGGCAGTGGGGAGGGAGAGTGAGGGAGGAGGAGGAAGGGTGAGGGAGAGAGGGGGGCTGGTGACCAGGAGATGGCAGGGGCCATTTCAGTCACTGGTGGTTCCCACTGGGCTGAATCGATTTATTCTCAAATAAATCGATTCAGCCCAAAAATGAGCGGTAAAAACTAGCTCCTTTTTGACATGGGTTAAATGGGGGGAAACCCCAAACCCCCTTGGCGAATCGATTTCAAATCCATTTGCCAATGGGAACTATAGTGGTTTAAACCGGATCATGCTTCCACATGATCTGATTTAAACCTCAGTGGGAATGGGCCCAAAGTGGCCAAAGTAAAACCTCTATTTGATCATTTTGGCTTCTAGTGAGACTTCAGGGTTGATTTACTCCCAGACCGATTTATTTATCTTTTTAGTGGCCAATGGCAACTACAGAATCCACCTCCAGCACTAGATTTCAAAAGAGTTCATCTTCCTGTCAACTTTCTTCAGTGTGCAGCTTTCACAACCATACACAGAAATAGCAAATACTATGGCATGGATAATTCTGCCTTTGGTATTCAGTCATACATCTTTACACTTGAGGAGCCTATTTACTTCCATCATAGCTGCCTTTCCATGTTCTAATCCATGAATCACCACCTTAATTTCTCTTCTAGGAGAGCTCAAACTTTTTATCACTCTAGTATACATTTATTGTAGATCAGGAATAAAGTACATTGCCCCAACAGAGGCAACATAAAGCATGGGCCTTAACGATTATTATATTCTCCTAGCCAACATATGTCAACAGATATGGAAAACAAAACGATGGCCAACAGATTGGAAGCGATCGATATACATCCCCATGCACAAACAGGGAGACACAAGGGACTGCAGCAACTATAGGACCATAGCACTGATCTCCCATGCAAACAAAATCATGTTCAAAATTATGCAACATAGACTTCAACCATACATGGAGAGAGAAATCCTAGAGGTTCAAGCAGGATTCAGGAAAGGAAGAGGGATCACACTGCAAAGATAAGATGGCTAATGGAGCCCACCAGGGAATTCCAAAAGAAATCAGCATGTTCTTTACAGATTATAGCAAAGCCTTTGATTTTGTAGATCCATGAAAGGCTACAGAATGCTTCTTAAAAACATGGGAGTGCCAACACATTTGATAGTCCTGATGAAGAATCTGTACTCAGGACAAAAGGCTACTGTCAGAACAGAACATGGAGGAAAAGAATCGTTCCCAGTTGGCAAAGGGAACAGACAAGGTCGTATCATTTTACCCTATCTGTTTAATTTGTATACAGAACATATTACACAAAAAGCAGCCTTGAACACAGAAGGAGGAGGTGTGAAAATAGGAGGAGGGAATATCAACAATCTAAGATATACAGATGACACCATGGTACTAGCAGAAAACCTCACAAACCTGGAACATCTACTAAGGAAGATCAAAGAAGAAAGTGCAAAGGCAGGCTTAATGTTGAACATAAAGAAAATAAAAATAATGACCTCCGAGGACCTTCACAAGTTCCAACCTAGACAAAGGAGAAATAGAAATAATAAAAGAATTCCCATACCTGGGATCAAACATTGATAGAAATGGGGACTGCAGTCAGGAAATCAGAAGATTAAGAATGGGGAGGATGGTTATGAAAGACTCGACTCAAGGACAGTTAACAACAAATATTCTCCTCCCTTCTACTTTGCCCAAAGAAAAATTGTTTGGCTAAAGCTTGAAAAGCAATATAGTGTTCACAAATATGTCTCTATTGTCCAGAAAAGTGGCCAAATGGCTGATAAGGCCAGCTCAGTTCCCAAACAAACAAACCCCTGTCTGGCAAAGCCAGAGCTAATTTAACAAAGTCTTTGTATCTAGGTGCAGTATCACAAGAGGTATCACCAAAAGAGTTGTCAAGAAGTCCAAGGTCCAGGATATCAGATAGGCAGATCAATAAGGCAGTCCAAAGTCAAGGGTTCCAGATAATCAAGATGGGTCAGCAATCCAAGAAGCAAGGGTTCAGGAGCCAGACACAATCTTTCCTCAACAAGGTCAGATAATAACTGCCAACTAGACACATATGCTCCACCTGCCTAAATAGGCAGGCAGAGGGCATTCAGGTGTGTCTGATTACCAACACGTTTCTGATAAAGCCTTCGTGACCTGCAAAGGCCCTTCTTTTCCATTCAAACTATTGCAGCTGCATTTTATACTGTGTGTATGTGTATGTTTTAAATGATGCAGCAGTCTCACTACACACCAGTCTTCAAGTAGAAAGAAAGACATCTTGTGTAGCAAGTACTTCAGTGTCCTGCAGCTGATATATATTTTCTTTCTTTCTGATGATGAATGGCTGTTGTGTTAAAACTGTTTTTCTTTTTTCTTTTTGGCACAAGATAGAATATGAAATCCCAAGTGAATTCATCTCCCACTTGGCTTTTACTTCTTCATCAGTGTCATACCTGACAGAGTGGTAGCTTCCTTCAAGCTGATAGATGTTGGGGGAAAGCCCAGATGTTCCAATGAAGACTGTAGAAGGCACTAAGGTGGTTAAAGATTTTTCAAAATCTGAATGGTTCCTGAAATTAATTTGGGATTTTTGGTTTCAAGCTTCAAGACAGGAATCGAAGATAATTTCATTCAGTTTGCTGTAGGGTAACTACTTAACAAATTGCTGTTCCTGGGCAAATATACAAACCAGAATTCACTTATCCTTTGGGGTTCACACTCTTTAGAATTTTGATGTAGTTCTCCAAATGAAGAAATGCACACTGAAAGGAGCATGGTAAGGGAAAGTACACCCAAATATGCGCATAGACGGCAAACCAGCATATAAAAGAATGTTTATTTGGTATACTTAATTACAATATTGCGCATAAGAGAAAAATGTAAACAAAATGCATCTCACTTTTTGCGTGAACGTTAAAAAATGAAACAAACTGATACTGAAACAGCATGTAATAAACTGAAAATGGGGGAGAGGGGGGAGAGAAATGTAGAGAAACACAAAACTGACAGACTTGTTTATCCTTTATTTTATTTATTTATCATCACAGAGCAGTCTCTGACAATGCTGGCTTTTCGGCTTAGTAACGGAGATGAGCACCGTCCCCTATGATCAGACATGACTTGACAACCTTGTCAATGGGGAATACCTTTACCTCTCTTACCTTCTTTTAAATACACGATAAATGCTCAATCCTTTGAGAGAATGAAAGTCAAGTGACACACTGAAGATACACACACACGGAGATAGGTACATGCACATTCATATACACACATATTTTGGTCATATTTTTGTACTGTACTGGCAATCCAACTCTGGCAAAGAAGCAAAAATGCAAAATAGGAACTGTGAAATTTCAACTAGGGAATCAAATTTAACAAGTTCTAGAACAAATAAATTCTTCTTTCTCTTCCCATCCTCTTAAACAAGAGATTTATTAAGGCATGGCCCAGTGGTCCAGGTCAATTATTGTGAAAAGGCCAGGGCACAGTATGTCAAATGAAAACCTTTCTACCTCATTAAAGGTGAAAATAAAAGGGATTTGAGCTACAGAAGACCCTTGCGTGTTTGCTGATGGGATTCGAGATTTGCTATTGATTTTCAGAGTTGAGGCACTTAGTTCTTCTTTCTTTGTTGAAAAGTCATTTTATCATTAAAATGATTGAACCAAAAAAAAAAAATCCTCCACTTAACACAAAAGCTTCTCACCTGCTAAAGGAGCTATCAAGATTTAAAAGGGTATATTAAATGTTCTTTTTGCTGCACAAATGTATTACAGTACTTGCCCCTTCAAAAATGAATATTTTAATATCATAACATGCAGTGTTAAGAACCATCTCTGTTCACATGTTCAAAATAAAATAATACAAAAATTAAAATGTTTTAATTATCTAGAGCAGATGCAGGTAATAGGAGTCTTGCTGATTAGCATCTGATCCCTGGGACTTGCCTCTTCCCCCTTCCCAGCAGCCAAGTCCTAACACTATGGCTGGGGAACCTGTGGCCCTCTCAGATGTGGCTGGAATGTCATTTCTATTAGGCCTAGCAACCTGGCCAATAGAGAGGAATGATGGGAGATGTAGTTCAAGAACACTTGGAGGATTACAAGTCCTCACCAGTACTCTACACTGATTTCATAGGCATCATAAAATATCCATGTTAAGTTCTACACTGAATTTCAAATACAAATTAAGCAAAAGAACTCACAGCAGTCAGGTCTAAATGTCATTTTAGGTATCATACAACCTCAACACAAGAAATGTTGGAAGTGGAGATTTGCATCAATGCTTGTCTCTATGGAACTGGGAGCAGAACATTAACTTCCTTGTTGCCTATTTTGTTTATCTCTCTATGCTCCTTTGGTCAATATGACTCTCCCCTCCCTTTCTCTATTAAAGGTTAAGAGTTGTCCTGCCCTAAGACCAAGATGGATGCAGGCACTAGGCTGTGCCTCAAGGATGCCTTCCACTCATGAGAGTCAGTTTTAGGTTTAGATTTTTTCCCCTACTGGCTGCCTATTTTCTTAGATGCTAGATGGATTCTTTGTAACAATAAAATAAATCATGTTTTTTTTAACCTTACAAGAGTATCCTGTTTATTAGCAAAAGCTCATATATATATATATATATATATATATATATATATCTCTTTGGGGGCATGTTGCTGCTCTACTTAATATATAAACTACCAATTATACTAACTTCCAACAAGAAAAAGTAACTGTATAGCCTTATTCAAAAGTGGGAATAGCTAAAGCCTCCTTCCAAAAAGAAATCAGTCTGGTGTCCTCTTAATCATATAAGCTGTCATGGATAAAATTTATTCTCCAAACTCATCAACATCCCTTCCTACTAACAGCATCTTCCCTAAGCCCTATGTGAAATCCCTCCTTCAACATCTAGCAACATCCTATCAATTTGGCCAATGATTGGAAAGGATGACTGGCTATTCTTTAGATAAGGTGGGGGGGGGGGGAGTAAAAAGAAATTTTAAAAAATATCTCTAACTGCAAATGTTGTATTACATGCTATTTCCTTTTGTTTAAGCCTTATGAAAAGCCATGTCTCTGTACTCCAGACTGCCTTTCAAGAATACCTTCGGAGTAATCGAAAAGGAAAGAACCCTTACTGGCAGGACATTAAGCTGCCCTTTCCCCATTAACATATTTGAAATACATGTTCAAAGAGATGAAGCAAATCCTGTTAAACTCAATATTTGTCTTAGCCATAAATTGTAATCAGGTTATTTTAGAAACATTAAATGAAAATGTTTGTGCTTTTGAAAAACAATACACAGTGACATAAGCCATTCCAGAAAGTCTCAACAATCCAGTCCATACACTGAAAGTGAAACAATCTGGGAAGTTTGAAGCAGTAGTTTTAATATGAGGCATAAGATATTTAAATTACCTTCATTAGAAAAAAACAAAACAAAACAGAAGTTCATTTCATCAAACAGAATAGAAATACTTGTAACATTAACAATAAGCTAATTGATGGAGAGCAAGGAGCTGCCAAGAAGTAGATGAATTAATAATTATCATTAAAAGCCATTATTGTCACTATTTATAATTCTGGCTATTATTAGCTAAGATTTCTCTTAGATGTTACTTTTGAGCTTTTGGGATGGGGGAGACAGAGCTTCTGATCGATCAGTAGATGTCATGAATGAAAAATGACATAACTCCTCCCTTTTCTTGCCTAGCATGGATCCTCCAAGGCCAATTTTGTCCCCCCCTTCCCCAGTCCCATGCTCCAAACCCCCAAAATGAAGGTGACTGTGCACACACAGAGAGACACTGTTTTAAAACAGACAGCACTCCCCTCAAGCCTCTGCAAGCACTATAGACTGCTTCACCATGTTTGGCAGCACATGGATCTTTTTTGAACCAGGCAAGAAGGCAAAGACAAAGACAATACTTACCTATGAGTCAGTTCATATATGCTAATGGCAGTTCACATATTCTAGGGCAAGTGATGACATAGTGTATGATGTGCACATATGAAATCAGGCGTCACAATATTCCCATGCTGGGAATACTGCCTGAGACCAAAGTGAGACTGATAAAATAAATTGGCTCTTTCAGTAAAGGACTTGCTTGTATTTTACAGTAATAATGACAAATGTATTAGTAGTATCCACAAACAAAATGAGAGCGAGTGTGGTGTAGTGGTTTGAGAGCAGGGATCAAAAACCACTGGATGATTTTGGGCAAGTCAAACTCTCTCAGTCCCTGTGGAAACCAAGGGCTTAGGGTCACCTTTGCCTTAGGGTCACCAACAATTGGAAATGACTTAAAGGCACACAACAATAACAACAAAAAAATTGCTAGCATTGCTCAGAATAGCAAGTCAAGCAGCTTGGACAAATTGAGAAAAAATGTACGAACAGTAATGACACATAATAAAAACAAAAATTCAAGGTTTACCGAGCTTGGAATCAGCTTGTTATAAATAACAAGTTGCTTGTAATTAGTTCCTTTCCCAACTTTGATAATATAGCTACATTATATTAGTTGCTTTCCCCAATAACTAGATTACATTAATTACAATTGTAATTTCACACCTTTTTACAGAATAATTATAGTGTTTCTTTGCTTTTATATTTACAGGTTTATAGCTTCACTCAACAGAGCAGAAGAAAGTATCGCATAGTTCAAGCACTGGTTTATGCTGTGCCACCTGCTCTGTTCTGGGTGTTGAGGAAACAAGATGGTTGGGAGGAGAGCATGTTTTGTTCCATGAACTTTTAGCGTTCAATTTAAAGAACACACACTAAAGGTAACTATTTATTTACTTTTGCAAAACATGAATGAATTACTTATCAATTTCAAATTTCAGAAATTGCAACTATGATAGTAATTCACTGAGGGAAGTTTCCCTTGTAATTGTAACAGCAAGTAATTACATTTCAAAACCTTGAAGGTACTGAACATCATCTATCTCTTCCTGAGATCTATTCAAATGGTACATATCTCTATCTCTCCAGAGTATTGGTAGATCCTAAATGGATGCATTTTGGTTTCCTGTACTCCTTGAAGCACTCTCTGAAACTCTGTTTCCTAAAATTACTTAAATAAAGACCAATAACGGAATGGGTAGGTCCAGGGGTCTTTCCTATTAGTAAACCCCCTACAGATCAAGCACTTTGGGAATCGTGGAAGTGGCAATTCCATCTGACCAAACAGGTGTTGTTTGAACAGTAAAAAGTAAACCAGAAAGCAAATGGTTCATAGCACTCTAGTTAGAGACAGCAAAGGCAAAACTAGAAAATGTATTTCTCATAAAACTGAGAAATAATGTGCTGAACTACGTCATTAATTTTAAATGCGCTTCTACTTCTCAGGAATCCTTCAATATAAAATGACTAATTCCAAGAACGATTGAGTTTTACAACAAAGTTCAAGGCACACGTGATCTTTATGTTCATTATCATAATCTGGCATGGGTGAGGGGAAGGTCATCCCCTTAACTTAGAGGCTTGATCCCTACATGCAAGTATTTTCCCTTTTCATTAAAACCTTTGAAAGTGTTTCATGCATGCATTATGCATCTGTTTCTTCATGAACTGGGGCAGGGTTACAGCCTTTTAACACTGCAAATTGCAGACAGTCCAGCCACAATGGTGTCCATGGGAAACATAAGCAGAACAAGAATTTCATTAAGTTATTTTTTTAAAAGAAAAGGTAATGGACATTGTTCTTTGACATGTCAAAAGCCTCCCCCCCCCCCACCTTGCAAACATAGTTTCAAAGCTGTAGGTCGCCAAATGAAATTCATTTAGGCACAGAAATTCTGCCTTTACCAACAAAGCAGGGGTGGGGGGTGGGGGGTTGAATTAATTTTCAATTGTGTGTTTAGTGATAATCACTACTCTGCTCTGCTTGGGGCAAAACAGGCCACTACTTTATTGGACGGTTGCAGCTGCAAATAGGCTTGGTACTCACATGGGTCCAGATCCAGGTATCGACTGACCTGCCTGCTGGCCGATGAGTTATACAGCCAAGCACACTTCCCAGGCATCCATCTGAGATGGTATATATGAGATTCTACATGGGTGGAAGCAAGCAACCGTGTTGTTCCCAAGCCATCTGGGAGTGGGGCAAAGCCAGAAATCCACAAAGTGGGCATGACCCTTGCTAGCCATATTCCCATGGTCCCATACAGGGACTCCTTAACTCTTCTTTTTACCTCTACCTGGATTTAGATCCCTTACCAAACCTGTTCCAAAGGTTGTGACAAAGTCAGAATGAAGCCTATCACAAACTTGGGCTTTTAGAAGAGTGATATGCAAGTAGAGGATTTGTTATAAATAAAAATAAAAATAAAAATTGCTTTATACTTCTATTAAGTCCTTGATAAGTACTGTTATTTGTAGTAGGCTAAGTCTGAGAGTTGCACTATGACTCTAGAGACTATGGTTCGATTCTCAGCTCAGCCATGAAACCCACTGGGTGACCTTGGGCAAATCACATGCTCTCAGCCTAAATGGAAGGCAAAGGCAAGCCTTCTCTGAATGAAACTTGCCAAGAAAATGCCATAATAGGTTTGCCTTAGGGTCACCATAAGTCAGAAACAACTTGAAGGCAAGCAATATACACACACATATAAAACATATTTAAAGATTATTTTAATCATTATATTGATTTTTGAAGAAACAAAGGGAAGTCTGATAAGTAATGTAGTAGAACCAAAGTCAGATATGCTGGAAATCATTGTTTCCCAGTTTAGTGTTTGTTTTTTTTTAATTTTAGATTTTTATGCAGTTAGATGTGTTTTTCCTTGTATGTTTTTAGTGTAGAAAACTAGTTTGTATTTGTTTGTATGTTTGTGGTTGGTTTAATAAAAATATTTTACAAAACAATCAAATAAACAAACAAACTAAACCAAGCTGCTTTTTCTACTGAACTTACCATACCGCTAGATTCACTGTTTTTTGTTATTGTTTGTTGTTTTACTTTTTTCTTGTTTTAAATTATGTTAAGCCAGTCATATCTTCTTACTAAAACATAAAACATATCTAAATACCTCCTAAATAAATGTAAGGGAGGGGAAGCAAATGACTGACTGCTCCTTTTAAATTCCACCTTTGGTGGAATTATAATAAGGCTATCCTATTATATAAATCGAAACAAATCTGCATGATAGGCATACTTGTCTCAAGCTGAAAGTGCTTCATTCACACAGCCTATAGTTTGAAACACCTTTCCAGGATGTAATGGTCTTCTCTCATGGACGTATAATGGCACACAGGGCAAGATAAGAAAATAGTCAGAAATACTCTCAACTCCATTGTCTGATATTATATTCACAAGCCACAATACATCATTCAAACTGCAAAGGGAATGCATCTGTGACAACTATATATTGACTTGTGATAAGTTACTTATTCCTGATAGAGGGGATGGAGCAAAACAGGATAGGATTGGAGTCCCAATGAGATTTTCTGGTACCTACATTTTCAATATAATCTACAAATATTTCACGATGCAAGGCCAGAATTCTCTAGCCGAACAAAAAGATGTTTATCTTCCTACAAGATGAGAAATACATGGGAAAACTACAAAACTACACATTTAAATTCAGTATGCAATAGTCATGGTAGCAATGATAAATTAACATAAGGCATTAAATGCCAGATATCTATACAATTTAAATTAATAATTCCAGAACTTTTGTATTATCTAATTAACCCATGATTAATAAGTACTGTCATGACTAATTATCTACTTGTTTCTCCTTTGGTCATTCTTGCTTCTATAGAAGTGGGATCCTGGCTCCCAAAAAGGCCCTAAACTTGATATTAAGATTCCTCAACTGACTCTCCCAACAAAATGTTCCTCTTTAAGCAGTTGTGATTTGGAGCAACAATACAGTTGCAATACAGCAACAGTAAGGGAGATGAAAACTGAACTTTCACTACACAAGAGCAAAAGGAGAAGACACTATAAATGGTCACTGGAATGCTGCTTCTCAGGGGTGAATTATACAGTACCACAAGGAGACCACACCAAACACGGGGTCTTGTGCTAAGCAATCTTCCCCCACTCCATAATATATGGTAAAATTTAAGGTATGTTCTGACATTATCATACCCTCCAACATTTCACAGATGAAAACTGGGACATATATGGTGTGATCAAGATACCCAAAATTATTAACAAGCAGAACATAAAAGCCAGGACAGGCACCAGCAGCTTGCTTTTGCCAGAGCTTATTGGACCCCCTCCTCTTCTCACTTCTGGGCTTTGGACTCAGTTTGCAGAAACTGAAGTAAGCTTAGGAGAAAGAGAGAAAGCAGGACATTTTAAAAGCAATGAAATAACAGGACAACAGAGAATTAACCAGGACTATCATGGACAAATTTGAACAACTGGAGGGTAGGCATTCCCTTGCTTCACATCAGTAGCTTCCAGTGACAAGAAAACGCAGAAGGTTGTGATATCAGCAGAAACTACAAAAAGAAATGAAAGAGCACACTGAAGGTAGGGATGTGAAAACCTGGTACATGGCAGGCCTCCTACTTTTTTGTTCAGAATATTTCTGCAATATATAGATCTTCCCTGATTTCAGAAGTCAGATGTTAAATATATTTATTTATTTGGGACTAGACCACATCATAGAAGCTCAGAGCAAGTAACTCTATGTTTAGATCTAGAAACAAATCGGCTGAGATAGTAGAACCCATGGCTTACTTTCATCATCACCACCATATTGTATCACAAGCTCATACTCTTGTAGAAACAGTATAACTGCTCACTTCCATGAGAGCTTCTAAATGTGAACATGTTGCAGACTGATGCAGTTTTCAACAACACTAAATTTCTGTATTTTTACATTCATGTGTGTACACCTCCTGATTGATTTGGCTTGTTGTTTTTGAACTGCCCTCAAGCCATCCCCAACTCATGATTACCCTGTGTATAAGACTTCTCCAAACACCCCTAATTATCCTCTGCTCTCTTTAGGTCTTGCTGATTCAGGCCCGTGATCTCCCTGAGTCCAGCCATCTGGTGTGCAATCTTCCTCTTTTTCTACTACCTTCTACCATTACTATCATTATTATCTTTTCTAATAAGTCATGTCTTCTCATGATGTGGCCATTGTATGATGGCCTTAGTTATGTCATCTTGGCTTCCAGGGAGAGTTCAGGCTTGATCTGTCAGACACCCCCTGACAAAGCACCTCCAATGCCATCCACTCCATCTTGTTCCCTAAAGCCTCCCCAACAGATATCTGCATTTAAAATTATTTCTTTTTTTAAACGTATTTTAAATCAGGTTCAATCTCTGATTAAGATTGACACCTGTTTGGCATTAACCACTAAAAGTTGTGAAGCAAGTATGGGGAGCAATCAAATATGAGAGGAAAGGGACCACAGAAGGGAAACGTAAAATCTGTCCTGCTTCTTTAATCAAGTTATGAGATTGGAAGTATTATGTCTACATTGGTTCACAGTGAAATACAGTATTAAAGAATAGGATTAGGGCTAATAAATACCAAACACAGAGAGACAGAGACATTCATAGAAAAAGCAAAGCTGAACAACCTGTCATCAACAACAAACATGGTGGTCTTAATTCTTTTCTGCACCATGAGCCAGCTAGAAAACAGTAATCAACCAAACAAACAAAACAAATGCCTCTAATCACATTTTTATTGTTTTATTATATTGCTTGCTTTTACAATGAAAGGTCTCTGATAACACACAATCACAGAATCATGGAAGAGTTGCTATTATCTCATGAAAATGTCAAGACTTCCTAGAAATATATCTATGGGATGGAGCAAATGAGCAGGAAAAAGTGGCTCAATCCTGCTTTTTCCCAAAGTGAGTTGAAAACCCACTGTCTGAACAGCCCACTCCCAAGGCAGGCTGAATGTGCATGGCTTGACTGCATGGCGCAGCCATGCCACTGGGGAATTTTTTTGTTGCCTCCTCACCATGTACACTGTTGCACAAACGTGCTGATGGCGACGCCCAAGTACCTCCCACTATCCACCCAGATGCTATGCCATTGCAGCCCCCCCCCCCCATTTGATTGGCCACACAGTTGCACATGCTATGCTCTGCCTATACAGGGCATCAGCACATCAGTGTGCAAGTGATACATTGGCAAAGCACAATCAAGGATGCCCTCCAAACATACCCTTTCACCCTCCTTCACCCCATGCCCCCCCCCCCATTGGACTGTCTGGTTTGTGTGTATTGTAATTATATCCACTGGAGTTGGGGCACTTTCATTTCTTTGCTTGGCTGTAGCCCCCACACTCGTGTTGGGACATTTATGTGCAGGAGTGAAGAAGTGCATCTTCTGCTAAGCTGAACTATCTTGGATTCTGTTTACTCCAGTTTTTAGCCCCGCAGCATGGCTTTTGTATATTTTTTTGTTTCTGTCATCTAAATGCTCTGCCTTTAAAGTGGTTGGAAACCGCTTTTTTTGGCCCATTTTTTCCACCTCTTAGTCTCTACCACTTTCCCTTAGTGTTCTTGAGATGTAGTGTGTGTACATAGATGTAACTGAAGCCCAACATCTGAACTTAATACAGCTACCTGAAACAGTTACATGTATTCATAAAAACTAGAAGATTTGTACAGAGAGAGAAAGCAGGCCAATTCAGATTTTTAAAAACAGCAGCCTTTTTAAAAAGCCTTAAATAGAAATTCTCTCCCCAAATGCTTGTCATATAGAAGTATGATCACACATTGTTCTATACACAATTTAATGTTTGTCCACAGATGTACTCTATGGAGTCTGACTTTGAAGCAAAACCCCTGATGAATTTGGGCTATGTGACTGATGGGCATAATGAGTATGGAATTCACCCAATATGTGCCAGGATGACACAATTGAAAAATCATCATCATGGGAGAGCTCATGATGAAAACAGTTTTAAGAAGGGGAGGGGAGAATTTGGAGAGCAAATTATAATTTTCATTTAAGAAAGAAAGAAAGAAAGAAAGGAAGGAAGGAAGGAAGGAAGGAAGGAAGGAAGGAAGGTTTGTTTAAATTCAGTGCCAGGGAAGTTCTTTGCACAAATTTGTAAACTTTTACAGGGAAAAACAATGATTAGCATTGGCTGCCATGGTTTCATTAACAACATCAAGCCAGACTGAACTGAATTCCTAATGGGGTTCCACAGGGGTAGGACTTGGCTGTAGTGCTATTTATCATTTTCACTAATGACTTGGACCATGATACAGAGAACCCCTCGAGGCTTATGTTACCCTCACTTTGAAAAATGTTAAATGACACTTTAATTTAAAAGTTTCCAAGCCCTTAATATCAACTTGATGGGTTCAGTTTATTTGTTTGGGTTATATTCTGGTATGTTTTTAATGACCACAACTTCTCAATTGGCTATGCTTTGTGCCTCTTTTTTTTTTTAAACTATACATTTCAGATTTTAGGCCATTCATTAATGCAATAGTGACTACAGAGCTATGTTGTTCTGAAGTCCCGCCATGACACAATCACAATATTGTAAAAGATTAGATATTTTTAGACCTGGAGTGTAATGTGAACATCAGGTATTGGCACTTAACAGAGAGATGAAATTAGTAGTACCTCTGATGTATGTGAGCCACTGAAGTGGAGATCATTTTCATACCAAGCTCAAAGTGCTGAATCATGTAGGAGTCACAAACCCAGCTCCTGAACAAAGCACTTCTGTCCCTCTAAGAAACTAAGACTCTGTTGGGAAAGGGAAAAGATGTATTGCACTCTTCTTGTGAAGGCAAGAAGTGTGGCATCATATGAGTAGTATGCTGAAGGAGCCATTTTGCAACTGACTTCATCATTACAAAAATTTAATATCCAAAGGATCTCTGAGCACATTTGTTTGAAAATAAAACCCATTTGAATAAACTGGACCTCCCTCTTCTCAATTGTTAGTACTGGGATATAAAGATGCAATCCTACTAGCAACATCCCCATGCTGGGATGGTTTAGTCTGCAGACTTACTCTAATTATCGACAGTGTAAAACACACACACAAACACGTATACAGTTTCTCAAACTAAAGCTATCCTCAAAGGAACAAACATCTACAGATTTCAAGTATGCAAGTCTTGACTGATGGAGCTGCTGAACCCAGATGATTATTTCCCACTGTTATGAAAATTAGTCTACCATATATACTTGAATACAAGTTGACCTCATGTGTAAGTTAAGGGTACATTTTGGGGGCAAAATTTGGGATTTTAGTATGACCTGTGGATATGTTGAGGATATGGTGGCTGCACTGCCATTGGGGTCAACAGGTTCAAAGCGGCTCACAATTTAAATACCAATGGAAATCAAATATGAGGGCTTGAAGGAATTGGGAGGGGAGGATAAGCAAAATACAACAAATAAAATAGACTCACAACATGCAAGTGGAGTCCCCCCACAAAGTCCTCCATCCTTCCAGGGCTCTGGGCCCATTGTTCCTTGACCCCACAAGTCCTCCAGAGAGAGCCACCACCACCTGTGGAGGCCTCCTTGAGCCTGAGTTTACATGAGTCCAGGAAGGGGCCTGGTCCTATTCCCAGGCCAGGCTAAAACCTCAACTGTCATGGCCAGCCAAGAGATGGAGTCGGAAGGAGCAAGAGGAGATGGAGGCTAGACCAGGTCCCAGTTCTGCTCTGCCAGACTCCAGCCCTGACATTTCAGCCCCAGGAGTGGAAGATCGGCCAGGCTCTAGTACTGTGGAGCTCCCTTCAGAGATCGGCAGCTGAGTGTGGTTTCAAAGGAAGAATCCAGCTTGGAGGTTCCCTCCTTTAAGGAAAGGAGGGCTGAGAGTGATTGCGTATGTCGGTCCCGCAGGCTTGCAGAAAAGCAAGCTGCTAACAGGGCACAGCTGACAACAGGGAGAGTGTCTCCTACTTAATCACCTGTGGGACGCCAACCCTTTGCCAGAACTTATTGAAAGTCTCTTGTGACTGTATGCTGGCTTCGTGTCTCCTGAACTCTGGTTTGCCTTGATCTTAGAACAACTTGGACTTCTGCTGCTTTATCCTTGCCCTGACATTGGACTGGACTGACTTCTGTGACTTCTCCAACCCTGACGAATGGAAGACAGCCTTCCAGACTCGGTACAGGCATTACGAATATACAGTCATTCCTTTTGGCCTGTGTAATGGCCCGGCTGTCTTCCAGCACTTCGTCAATGATGTCTTCAGGGACTATTTGGACCGGTTTGTGATCATCTACCTGCATGATATCTTGATCTACTCCCCAAACCAGGCTGCCCATGACGCCCATGTCCGTGCCGTCCTCCAGCACCTGAGGGAGCACCGCTTGTATGCCAAGCTGGAGAAATGTGCCTTCGATCTCCAAGAGGTGGACTTTGTGGGCTACCGTGTCTCGGCTCAGGGCATGGCCACGGACCAGTCCAAGGTGGAGTTGGTGCTGCCCTGGCAGCCACCTTGCAACAGGAAGGATGTCCTGGGGTTCTCGAACTTCTACCAGAAGTTTGTCGAGGACTATGCGGCCCTGGCGAGCCCCACTTCCCGACTGTTGCAGGGGAAGAGCTGGTAAGAGTGGACGGCGGAGGCCCAAGCATCCATTGAGGCCTGGAAGGTTCACGTCGATTTTGCAGCATTGGGACCTGTGCACGCCCTTCGTCGTGGAAGCTGATGCCTTGGACGTGGCCATCGGGGTTGTGCTGCTCCAGCCTATGGGTCCACAGGGACATCTCTTGCCATGCGCCTTCTATTCCCGGCAGCTCTCTCCTCCGGAGCTGAACTACACTGTTTGGGAGAAGGAGCTGCTGGCGGTCAAGGCGGCTTTTGAGACCTGGCGGCATCTGTTGGAGGGGGTGGCGTCCACACTGACCACAGGAATTTGGAGCATCTCCAGACGGCCAGGAAGCTGTCCCAGAGGCAAGACCTCTGGGCTTCCTTCTTTGCCCAGTTCCATTTCCAGCTCCAGTATATCCCTCAGTCCCGGAACCGGCAGGCGGATGCCCTCTCTCAGAAGCCAGAGTACGCCACGGGCCCAGAGAGGGAAGTGTGGTCCACTATTCTGTGTCCGGAGAATTTCGCTGCTGCTCCGAGGGAGGCCACGCTGGTGGACTGGATTCGGAAACTTCAGGGCCAGGATCCATTTGTGGCACAGCATTCGGGGGAGGGGGACGCCTCGCCTTTCACCCTGTGGGATGGCCTCCTCTGTCACCATGGACGCCTGTACATGCCAGCAGGCCCGTGTCGGGAGAAGGTCTTGAGGCTGTGCCATGACTCCAAGCCAGCGGGTCACTTTGGCTTCTGTAAGACTCTGCAACTCCTCACCTGGGAATTTTGGTGGCCTTGAGTTCAGCCAGAGGTGGCCAAGTATGTGGACACATTCCCAGTGTGTCATCAGACCAAGGACCATCTGGGTCAGCCTGCGGGGTTGCTGATGCCGTTGCCGAAGCCGTCAGGGTCGTGGAAGTCTGTGTCCATGGACTTCATCACGGACCTGCCTCTCTCTTCTGGCTGCACCACCATTTGGGTGGTAGTGGACTTATTCTCTAAAATGGCTCACTTTGTGCCCTGCGCTGGCCTCCCCACGGCGGAGACGGCCCAGATGTTCGTGCAGCACGTCTTCCAGCTCCATGGCCTTCCTGAGGGGGTAATCTCAGACCGCAGCAGCCAGTTCACTGTCCGCTTCTGGACCAATTTGCTCCGCCTCCTGTACGTTGCACCTCACCTGTCATCAGCTCATCATCTAGAGTCTGACAGCCAGCTCCACTGGCCCCTCCCAGACTCATGTAAACTAAGGTCCAAGGAGGCCTCCACAGGCGGGGGCATCAGCAGCATGCTCTGGAGGACTTGTGGGGGATCCAGGTGCAATGGGCCCAGGGCTCACATATGGAGCCTGGGAATGAAAGAGGGCTTCGTGGGGGAGGACTCCATTTGCTTGTTGTGAGTCTATTTTACTTATTTTACTACTATTTTGCTTACCGTCCCCTCCCAATTTATTCAAGCCCTCATATTTGATTTCCATCGGTATTTTAAACTGTGAGCCTCTTTGAGCCCCCATGCGGCCATTAGAAACAATGGACTTGTGGTCTCACTGTTTGGGGTATCTGGGGGGGGAGGGGGGAAGATCGATAACGGATCTTCCATGGATCATCATTATATTACCATATTGGCCTGTGCATAAGTCTACCCAGGATTTTGGAGTCCATTTTGGGGCATAAGTTTCTCAATTTATAGTCCGGAATATACAGTAATTACTGAATATTGACTGAGCACGCTACCTCTTAGCAGATACATTTTAAAAGTATTACTTCATATTTTGCTGCAGGGCAAGATAAACCTTTCCCTTGTCCACATAAATGATACTGAGGGTAAAACCATACATCCAAGCCCTTTCCCAATAGCTTAAGCAGTGGCTTCACTAGTGAGTGTGGGGTGCAGTCCGCACCAGGTGACACAGCAGAAGGATGATACCCAGTCAGACCTTCTTTCCACTGTGAGGCGCGCCGATGCTGGACCTGCCCCTTTTTCCCCACTGCCCTGGCTCTGCAGCTGCTCCATGAGAAGGAGGAAGTGGTGTGAAGCAGTGGTTAAATGCTGCTATTGCCTCCACAAGGTTGTGAGTTCGAACCCTGGGGCTCCAAGGTTGACACAGCTTTTCATCCTTTTGTAGATTGGTAAAATGAGTGCCCAGCTTGTTGGGGGCAATTAGCTTACAGATTGCAAACCATTTAGGGAGCGCTGAGTACACTGATAAGCGGTATAGAAATGTACATGTTATTGCTTCTACTGCCCTATATACCACCTCCCAGTGTAATTTCATCCCACATTACTATAGTCAGCCACCCAGCCTGTTCGAGGCTGAATGCATCTTCCACAGTGGCAAACAGTCAAGCCCAAATGATTAGGGAATGGACAGTAGTTGCTAAGGAGCTGCTGAGCACATGACAAGCCTTGACTGTTCCTAATGAAACATTTAAATGCTGATTGCAGGGAGGAAAATGACATTATGTTATCCTCACAGCTGAGTGAAGGGGAGACAGCAGCTCCCAAAAGTCACCAATGTATCTTTTCCACTCTTTGCACAAACCTCTTAAGTGTAAATTCAAGTTTCCAGCAGTAAGAGCAAGCCATCCAGGTCCCAAAATTTCTAAAGGGAGCCTACGATTTTTCTTTCCAGTGAGGGCCATAGGTCTCTGCTGGACAATATTCTTCATGCTCTCGCCTTCTAAATACTATTCTAGGTGTGCTAACATTTCTCTGATTAGCCTTCTAATGGTGTTCAAGGTTATAGATTTTCCCCACCTCAAAATCAGTTGTAATCTTCACCTCACCCAATTTTGTAGCCCCAATTTACTTTGATTTAGAAATTGAATCCATTAAAAACAGCTCCTCCCCTTTTTTAGAACAACTCTTGGGGTTTTCATGGAATTCTAAATGTAAGCAAATGCTTCCTGATATTAAAGGAACACTTCTTAATGTATGTGTGTATGCATGCCTCGTCAAATTGCCTGTCAACGTATGTTGACCCCATGAATTTCATATGTTTTTTTAAAGCAAGGAATACTCAGAGGTGGTTTTGCCAGTTGTAGTTGCGTGCTTTCAAGTCATTTCCATCTTATGGAGATCCTAAGGCAAACCAATCATAGGGTTTTCTTGACAAAATCTGTTCAGGGCAGGCTTGCCTTTGCCTTCCCCTGAGGCTAAAAGAGCATGACTTGCCTAAGATCACCCAGTAGGCTTCCACGGCTAAGCTGGGAATTGAACCCTGGTCTCCTTCCTCTGAAATATAGCCTACAGCAGCTGGTATTTGTTTGTAGTCTCTTATCCAAGTACTAACTATGGTTGACTCTGCTTCACCTTTAGGATATTAGGCCACTTTCATTATATAATTAATTTTCAGAATTTTCTGCCACAAAGTATAGCAACAACCATCAGCTGAGATTACTCTAGATAGGAATTAATGACTCTATCAATGGCCCAGAGCCAGCTGTACTCTTGGGCAGCGTATAGCAGTTAAATACTACACATCAGGAAAAGATCCTGACCAAGTAACCAGGCAAAGAGAAACAATCATCCCAGGCCAGGCACCATGCATATGTTTGTACTGCTCTGCTAATATAAGCTACACTAACACTACTACTGATATACCACAGCACTTGTTTGGGTGGGCACAGAGCAGGCAGAGCAGAGATTGAGCAGTACTAAGGTAATGAAGTTTGTGCACTATGTGCACTTGCTCTAAGCCTCCTAGGTAGCCTGCTGGCCTTCAGTGCAGTGGAAAATGCCATCCTGTTGCTAGTAATGGTAAGACTGAAACGCTAGCCCAGTTGGTTTCAGCACATGATATGGCTGAGCCACCACCCTTTGCTCAGGCAGGAAAATGTCTTGAGCTGGCCTGGTCATGATATATGAACATTATGGACAGCTATGTTAGATCATACCAAAACCCTACCTAACCCAGCATTCTGGATGTTTGGCCACTGTTCATCTAGTTGGACTGGATGGCCCTTGAGGTCTCTCCCAACTCTATGATTCTATCAGCATGACATAAATGCAAACAGCACCTTTCTTCTTGTGTCCTCCAGCAACTGACAAATAGGTATATTGCTTCCTAGGGATGTGAATCCTTTACTGTCTCCTCCTTGCATGCAAGGATAAATAATCGGTGTTTTTTTCCTTGCTGTGGAAGAAAATCACATATATATGTATAGAAATTGCTCCATATTAGGCTCTGCTGAAGTGCTTCAGAAGTTTCTTTCTGTTCAGAAAGACAAGCGTTTTTTGTGCAAAACATTCATCACCATGTTTTTGGTGAAAAAAACCCACATTCTCTGTCTAGAAAAGATGTTATTTGTTTAAAAAAAAAGGGGGGGGGAGAGGAGTATCTTTCTGTACAGAAAATTTCTCCAGGACATTTTGGGATTTTTCTATCCTAGAGGAGAGACTGCATGAAAATCTTTTGCTGCTCTATCATCCTTCCATTTTTTTAACCTTGGGGAAACCATTTTTAATTAGGAAATGAATAACAGAGAATATTCTTTCCTGCCTACTGTCTCCAGTACTCAATGCAAGACCAGTTACCATCACAATCAATAACCATTGATGGCCTCATCATCTGTATAATTTTAGGGAAACTTTTTTGAAAGCCAGTCAAGTTGGCAGCCACCATTACATCAGGTGGAAATGAATTCCACAGTGTAAACATACACTGTGTGAAAAAAAGTACTTCCTTTTATCAGCACTGAATTTCTCACCATTCAGCTTCAGGGGATGGCCTTGGGTTATTATAGCATTAGGAGAAAAGGAGAATAACTTTTCCCAGTCTACTTTCTCTACATAGTGCAGATTTCCGGTTTCTGGGCAGCAGCAGAAGATCTGGGCTGTGATCTTAATGCCGTGGTCATTTCAGAACCGTTTCAGAATAGTTTCCTTGGACACATGAAAACAGGATGCTAGATTAGAGGGAGCTTTCTTATGATTCAGCAGGGCTCATATTCTTCTTAGGGATTTCTGGGAAGTTCATCTAGGCTTTGCTCAGATATGACCTTCCAAAGCTTTTGAAATCCTGCTTCTAAGCAAAGAAGTCCCTTCCACTGCAAGACAGAATCTGGAGGAGGATATTTTAAAGTTCCAAAGTCCTCTCTGGACTCAAGGGCAGCTCTGCATGAAAAAGGGAAACTATCTACCAGAAAATCCTGTGGTATTTTAACATTTTTGCTATATCTCACTTATCAGAGAAAAACACTGGTTTTGTCAAACAACTGTTAGTGGCATTTTTTGAAAGCACTACAAAAAGACGATCACTCACTTAAGTAAAATTGGACCTCCTTATCCTCTATCTTATTCTTCAACCATGGATTCAAGCAACATAGCTTGAAAATATTATATATACATACACACATATATATGTATATATTCCAAAAAGCAAGCATTGATTTTGCCATTTTATATATGGGGTACCATTTTACTATGCCACTGTATTTAATGGGACTTGAACATGTTTTTTGCATGAACAGGGGTTCCTGGAACCAAAGCCCAGTGGATACCAAGGGCCCACTGCAGTTAGTTGCCTCTTTAAATACCATGGCTCCATCCTATGGAATCCTGGGTTTTGTAGTTTGGTCCCTGTGCTGTAATCCAGGAAAATGGACTTGAACTCTCCAGCCAACAATTCTGTTGCCTCACCAAACTACAGATCCCTTAAAAAGAATGGAGGCATAGTAGTTAAAGTGGTTTCAATCTGCTATACAGTATAAATGTGCAGTATGGATATACCCTACAAATTGCAATTGATTGAGAGTACATTGGACCCTTGTTATTCGCTGGGGTTTGGTTCCAGGACCTACTGTGGATACCAAAATCTGTGGATGTTCAAGTCCCATTAAATAAAACGGCATATTAAAATGGTGTCTCTTATATAAGAGGGCAAAATCAAGGTTTGCCTATGGGAATTTGTATATTTTTAAAGTATTTTCAAGCCGTGGATGCTTGAATCCATGGATTAAAAAATCTGCAGAGAAGGAGAGATGGCTGTATAACCCATAGAAATCAGCAGGAACATATTAAACAAATTTCAGATTGTAGCATCTTAGTTTTGAGAGAAAAGAAGTTCTACTGGAATGGGGGGATGTTTTGGTTCTGCTCTAGTTGTATTTCAGGTCTCAAAAAAAAAAAGCTGGAAGGATTTTTTTTAAAGTCTCAGATGCATCAGCAGCACTCCATTACTTAATGAATCTAATTAATTATATATTACAGCAGCTGTTGAAAAGGTGCCATGGAAAGTTACATCCTATTACTCATTTCTGAGTTTAACTATTTCTTAGTGAAGCCACTGAAAGAACTGGAGAAAATCTCTTATGGGCAGTTTGAAGCACTTCTCAACTATTTACTCAAGGGATAAGCCAAGAGCAAGTAATTTTGTTGATGGCTTGTTGGTAACCTTAGTCCTAGAATGCTTAAAACATTATTTGGATGTCAGACTCATTGACTGCAATGGGATGATTTCCAAGCTTGGAATTCAGCTAGAAGATACACAGCTTCTGCAATTTATAACGACAACAAAAAGGAAGGATAATTAGCTCGGTTAAAAAATCACACCATGGCATCTGACACTAGATTAAGGTTCTTAATGGTAGTTCCAATGTGCATGGACTCACTAGGGACGAAAAAGCACTTTGCATTTTGTCTGACCTGTTATCTCTCTGACTATTTTAAAGTTGGTTCTAAAATATGTAATGAGGTTTTACCAAAGAGGTGTACCAATTTACTTAGAATAATAATTATGCATTTCTCGAGGGAAATATTTCTATGTTAGGAAATGGCTTTCAGATAAATTATCTAAAAGAGGCTCCCCAAATTTTACAAATTCTCTCCTTTTCCTGTAGTCTTCCATGCCTGTTTTAAAGTTATTTCAAAGGTCCCATAATTAAGAGCATATTTTGGAGCAGTAAAGTACAGCCCTATTAGTTTTATTTTCTTCTGGTGTAGTGGTTTGAATGTCTGATTACAACTCTGGAGACCAGGGTTCAAATCCCAGCTCAGCCATGTAAACCCATTGAGTGACCTTGGGCAAGTCACAGGACTCTTTCAAACGGGGAGGAATTTCTCCCAACTCCGAATGGAGCCAATGCGGATTCATGTAAATTCGCTTGTTTAGCGAATTTACATGAACCCCTGCTCCGTTCGGAATTACTTCCCATTACCCGAAAATAACCCCCTCCTGCCTGAATTTGCATGCGAAGCTTTAATTCGCAATAACGTAAAACCCATGATTGCATTAGAATTGGCTTCCCTCTTGCCCGAATTTGCATGCGAAGAGTTAATTTGCAATAACGTAAAACCCATGATTGCATTCGAATTGACCTTAAATTATACTTCCAATTTAGCCTTGTATGAAAGAGTCCTCAGTCTCTCATACTCAGAGGATGGCACTTGCAAACCCCCTGTGAAGAAACCTGCCAAGCAAACCCCAAATATGTTTGCCTTAGGGTCACTATTAAGTCAGCAATGATCTGAAGACACACGGCAACAAACAACAAACTTATTTCAGTTTGTAAACTTTTACGATGTCCCCCATAGACACAAATAGACAAGGTTAAATAGAAAAGAGCTGTTCAACTAGTTGTTTTATAAAGACAGTTCTAACAGAAATAATCTGCTTCAGGTGGCTTCTCTACAAAATTCCATTACTCTTCTTATCATTCTTAACCTTTATCAAAAGACCACTAGGCAGGTAATTCAATGGATTTCAACATCATTTTGTTATCTTGTGTAACCTTGAACAAGTGTGACCTATTGATGAAGGAAGATTGATATTAATCTCCCAAAGTTTCCTGAAATAGAATAAAAATAAAAATCCAGTCAGTGTTGAATCCAGTTCCAGGATCTTCAGACAAATGCCAATGGTATTAACCAAAAACTGCCCTAACCTCCTTCCAAGAAACAAGACAAACTACTTCCTGCAAAGACACACAATCCATATTACATATATTTATTTTATCTGGCAGAGGTGATAGTAATGTCTTCTCACTGAAGCTGTTCCATAAATTAATTCAAATCCAAACTCTCAAAGTTCTTATGTTACATTTCTTCTGGTTCCTACTGTTATTTGGCTCAAATACTCAAATATCACGTTCCCGTACACCCACAAATTAAATTTAAAGTCTTTTTAAAAAGTGAATAGCCTCTGTACAACTTCAGAACCGACCTTGTGCTCTGTGATATCTATTTTACTACTCATAAATGCAAGAGAAGCTCCTTCCTCTTCCTCCTCTTGCATTTACCAAAGAGCGTAGTCTTCCAGCAGTATGACCCTACCTTTTAAAATAGTGCATGAAAACATGTCAAGAGCCATATTTAAAAAATCAGCTTTCAGCATCTGAGCACAAGGAATGAAAAGGTCTGGGCTCCTGTACCAATTAGTTATGTCCTTTTGAAACTAAAACAAAATTCAGACAATTTACATTGAGAATGGAAGTGTTTTTATCCTTAAAGATGGCCAAATCGACCTCTTTCCAGACTGTGTGACTATATTTACCTATCCGCAATATTTGCAAACTGCCCAGTAATAAATGTTTTCTGTACAATTAAAAGAAAGCATAAAAAAGTAAAACGAAACAAAAAATCAAAGAAGATAAAAAGAAAACCAAACATTAGAAAACAAAAATCAATGAAACCAACTGCAGTAGTAGCAAATTAATACAGCACAACTAAAAACTCTCAAAAAACTCTCTCAATATTTAAATGTCTTAGGAAATAAAAGGGGTTTCACTTAGCACCAAGAAAACTATACAGTGGGTACTCAGGAAGTCTCCTCTCTGAGGAGACATTCTATATTCACTCACAATTCAATTCCGGCCCATTTCCACATTATTTTTTTTTTAAATCCAAGCAAAATATACATTTAAATATACACTTAAATATCACTTTAAATGCTATTTTTAAAACTATCCCCCCCACCAAAAAAATTGCATTGCTGAGTGAGTTTTCTTTCAAAACACATATCTAAATGTATTCTCGTTCAACATGTGAGTGCTTGAAAACATCTTGTTATTTTTGTAGTCAAGAACTGCATCAAGAACTGCCACTGCTCTCTCCTTTTGAGGGCGAGATCAGCCTAGCATAGCTCCATCATGTTGTGCCAAAGGCTGGTGGGAGATCTTCCCGTTTGGATTCCAACTGTCATTGTAGTCCTAACTACAGTAGATCAATTGAATCAATGGGATGCACAGAAGTGTTGACTCACTATCAAAAACTAATTCAATGGGTTTGCACTAGTGGGCATTATCAAAAGGATTCAGGTCATTATGTATTTTAAAGTCCAAAAGACACTTTCCATTCCAACTGTCATTGTCACGGCCCCTCCACTATGCCTTTGCCCTACTGGTTACTGACAGGCTCTCCCTCCATGTTCCAACATCCATTGTTCTGTCCTCTCAGGACTTTACTGCACATGAAAAGAAAGGTGGAACCGATCAAGAGAGTAGTGGCTTTCTCCATGCCGTTCTGCATGAACTTGCGGCTCTTCCATTCTCTTACCAAGGAGAGATGGTAATCAAAGCATCCCTTTTGCTGAATGGGAAAAATCCGTTCATCAAAAGGCATGCTTTGCCAAATGTCTCCCCTCAGGAAGAGAATGGCTGCGGGCATGCGGAGCAGCACGGAGAAACCCACTACTTTCCCAATCAGTTTCACCTTTCTTTTCTCATGAGATAAGGTCCTGAGAGAAGGAATAAGAACCAGGCTCAGCCTGATTGCGTTCTGGCCCCAGTGGATGGTAAGAGGTTCAATCCATGTTCCACCTGCCATCGCTTTGGCCTCTGAGGAGAGAAGAGCAGCCCACACCTGCTTGACTTAATCCCTTTTCCCCACTGCCATCCCCTTTTCCTTGTGTGTCCTGTCTTGTTTAGACTGGAAAAAGGACTGTAAGACTGGAAAAAGGAAACTCTCAAATTAATTGGTAAGCTATGCTGGGAGCTTTTTTGACCAAACAGCGGGGTATAAATAATCTCTATGTAAATAAATAAAATAAAACCAGAACATTTGGGAAGTGAAATAGCTGAGTTTCAATCTGCACATTAGTCAAGTCAGTTACACTGGAATTCACAAATACCATACATCTCAAGCATTCCTATAATTAAAACTGAGGCTATAGATTTTTGCACCCATATGCTCAAACAGTGAATTAATTATCTTGATCTCTGGCAAAATGGCAGTTGCACCCTTTTCTCCTCACCAACTTCCCTCATTTACACATATGCCAGAACCCCACTTACTCTGCTTCCAATAAGGAAAGATCATCTGACTAAGCAGTCAGTCCCATTCTGTTGACCACTACTTCAAATTATTATAATTATTCGTCAATTGCTATATTTGAAAATAAACTGATAACTATTCAAGTATAGAAACTTTTCATTCCCAACAGACAATTTCTTATCAAGAGGTTCTCTGAGACCACTGTCTCTTTGTATCACTTTCAAATTCTAGGTTCTTTCATAGTTCTGATTTGAAATGATTCTTCTACGCAGCATTAAATCATGTTTGTGGGGGGAAATCAATATAAATGCTAAATTGTCATCTGAAACTTTCAATCAATGTCACACAAAGCAAGCCAGTGCAAAGTCATTATTGTACTGTAACAGCATCCTGTGCCAAAACTTAGATGATTAGATTGTTAGTGCCATCAAGGGCCGTTATTCATTCACAGTATTATAATTATTATATGTGAAGGAAAATGTCAAGTAGTCTAGCTCCACACATCACTTTGGAAATTAAAAGGCTCACACTTTTTCCTAGAATTTTTTTACTCGGGCCACACAGCTATGAAAAAGTAGCTTTTCCTTTGTCATCACTACTGACAATATGATTGGTTAAGATCTAGTTTTGATATATACTTCAGGAATAGGATAACTTATTCAAAGTGTGAGCTTGGCTATTGTGGAGATGCAGCTCTACTGTAGATAAAATGCAGTTCAACAGTGCTGTAGCTCCTTCCTATGGAATCCTGGGATTTAGAGTTTTGCAAGGTCTATAGCCTTCTCTGCCAAAGAGTGCTGGTGCTTCACAAAACTACAAATCCCAGGATTCTGTAGGATGGAGCCACAGAAGCTAAAGTGGTGCCAAACTTCATTAGTTTTACACTGCAGGTGCACCCTTCCCCTAAGTAAGAAAAGAACTAATTTTCTCAAACAGCTAACACTAGCAAAAGCCAACCTCCAGCATTTTTTATTTTTTTTTTTGGTTTAACCAGACACTGCTTGTCCCATAATGTTTAAGGGATTTATATCTTGCCTTTCTCTCAAAATAGGATTCAAGGTGACTCATAAGAGCTTGGGGCCAGCTAATATAGCTTTATTTATTTATTTTGGTAACAAACTACACATACTACCATAAAACTGAGGCTTGACTTGTTATGAGTAATATTTGGACAAAACCTGATATAACATATTTAAACAAAGAACTACCTTACTTACACAGAAAGAGGAAGATGCTGGTCCAAAAGGGATGAATGACTGAGCAGTGTTTGATGCTACCCTCCCATGTCTTTCTTCCACAAAGCCCAATGCATTTGATACATGTGACCTTTGATAAAGGAATGTACTTAGCAAAACAAGGCACAAGGAGGTAAACCACTGAAGGCAAGTGACTACAAGGAAGAATTACAGAAGTAGTGGGCAATTTTGCAAGGACAGTGGGCCGCATTTGCCCCTCATGAGATCTTGGAGGGCTGCAGTCCCCTAATACACCTGCTCCCACACAAAATATCAACTTTTTGCCCCCAAATGCCTTCTACGATGAGAGATGGCAACATATTCACTGTATTTTTAGACTTCCTGGACCATAGATTTGGAACAGGCCTTTTTTAACATTAGGAAATGAGTGGACTGTTCACTTCTTGCTTCAAAAAAGGCCTCCCTTGGACCTTAAATGGGCTCAGGTTGGGCCCAAAATGTGGTGGAAATGCCCCCTCTATCTTTGGAGGACATTTTAGGGCAAAACATTTTTGAATACTTTTGCCAAAAATGTAACAATTTTGTTTGATGTTTTGGGGAGCCAATAGGCCACCCAAACATGGTTGAAGTGCCTTCTGCACACACACATGCACACACCAGATTGCTTTGGAAGATATTTTGGACCAAAAAGGGTTTTGCAAAATTATATTTTGACTTCCTGATGGCCAGAAAAAAAGCCCTAGGGGCTGGGTAAACTTTGCCCATCTCTGATCTAGAGGCTGAAAATATTCTGCAGATACTAGTGCCTAAACATCTAATCAGAAGTTCTGTAGACTGTTTGCAAACAAAGAACCATGGGGAATTGCTTGTATAAAAAGACCTGGCATGGCATCACGGTGTTCCTCTGGCACTGTAGAAGAATCATTTCAAATCAGAAATGTAGCACCAAAGGAGTGCCAGTGCAACGGCTATCACACCCTTTCCAGGGCACAAAAAGGAGCCACTTCTGGAAAGGTCAAATCGGGGCCGCTGGAGATGGTCTGCACAGCCTCTGAATCAACAGAACTTGCATAAAGCTTAACAGGTTCCAACTGATTTAGTGGGTCTACTACAGATGGAATTCACAACTGGAATTAGGCTGATTTACTTAATCTGTTATTATAAATTGTTTATGCTCCGAGGGCTTGTCTCACTTGAGGCAGAAATAGACAAATGGCTTATTTATACCTTTACACTACTTTGAATAACACTTTGTTACATTTTTTTTGTAGTAAAATTTATTTTTTTTCTAGGCAATGGCTTATATTTTCCAAATCAGTAACATCATCTCTTAAAATATGCCAAAGTGTGGATTCCCCCCCCCCCTGAATATATAGACTTTCAAGTCAACTGTGTTTCTTTTAAATTCCCAGTTAATCTTCTTTATTATCAAATTCTGTATGGTGATTTTATAGAAACTTGTTGTATGCCTTCAAATCATTTGTAACTTATGGCGACCCTAAGGATCATGGGGTTTTCTTATTCAGATTGTTCAGAGGGGATTTGCCAATGACGTCCTAGGAGCATTATTTCTTTAAACAGAATTTTTTTGCAGGACTTCTTTTAAGAATGTCCTAACTTCCTCAGTTAGTACTCCACTCATAGTGCCAAAGAGTAACTTGTTCAATGTTTCAATATAGACCAATGTCAGTGTGTTGTCTAATCACCTGTCTATGTCATGTGTGGGTGTATCTTTGAGGATCACCTAGAGCCGCAGACAATAGATATCGACACATGACCTGAGAATGTGAAGTTGTCTATCTACATTTCTTTTACATTAGGTAGCAAGTATCAAGATATAAACAGGTAATCAATTCAATCATAGGATTTATGTCAAGAAAAGGGAAGGGGAAAGAGAATACTCTCACCAGACATCTATTAAATTAGAAGAGGGGAAAAAAACTGTAGTTGAGAAGTTGTCAATTTCTGGCATAGTAAGTGCATGAGACTCCCAATCAGAGGCCGAGCTCAGAGTGCCAATCAGATTAACTTCCAATATTATTGATTCATGGTTAAATTTATGAACTTGTCCTTAAGCAAGAACATGGATTATAACACATTAAGGCTGTAAAAGGAGCCTAATGTTAATGGGACTTCCTGTAGTTTACCCTTTTAAGTGACTTTTTTGATCTTTCAGAATACTATCTACTACAAAAAGATACTTCTTGGTTACAGTTATAGCAACAACATGGGACTTTGATGTGCCAGGACTGCAATGCTGTCCTTTAAAACAACCCTGTTTTAATATTCTACTGAAAGGTTTATTGATGTGTGTTTTAAGACTGACTTAAAAAATGATCCATCTTTGCTCTTGATCACATTTTTGAACCCACTTACACTGTAAAACCTATCACCATACCATTTTAGGTTCTCTCGGTTTTCAGTCTCAGATAAAGACAATTGTGTTGCCATTATTTTCCATTCCTGGGGGGGCAGGGGGAGCAGTCTCCCTCCAAAAATGCTTCCCATGGTTCAAGAACTCAGCAGAAAAACCATGAGGATAATTATTGGAGCAAACAAAAATGCAGGCTGAGAAAAGATGTAATTGAAAAGACCTGTATTGTAGAGTTCTGTATTGAGAGTTCTTTACTGAAAGTGTTCTTAACCACAAACAAGTGCATGAGACTCCCTATTGTGGTTCTTAACCACAAACAAGAGTGTAAATCTACATAATGCACAGAAATGTGATTCTTTCTAATCTAAAATATAAAAGGAAATAACAGGAAATACCCTGTAAAATATGAATGGGCAAATGTTATGCACAACTAAAACTGAAGCATTGGAATAGTTTCTCATTACCATTAATCTATCTTCTATTTCCAGTTGTGAAACTCACTTTCAAAGATCCTGCTTAGTTTGAAGAATGGAGTTATAGCAATTTGATTGATGATGTTGGTATCTCCTATGATTCTGAGTACATAAAATGGAATGTTAATGCAGTATTTTATATTTGCTTTTTGTACTGTAGTTGGTTACGACTAGACAATCATGTCAAGAGGAAACCTTTACCTTTATCTTATCTAGCTTGATCTGATGGAAGGGGACTATTAACACTTATAGATTACTGGTAAAAGCTCAATAAGAGAATCACTTACAAGAGATAATTCAATCTTCAACTATTCACTTTTGGAATTACTACATCAGTAAAATACCAAGATAAGAAACTGGGGACAATTTATTCATACAGGTGTGTAACTTCCACTTTACTCAATGATTGAACAAATGCTGACTGGTACCTGAACTGAAGAACTCCAGTGAAACACACTGAGTATGAAATGATGTGACAGCTGACATGATGTGAAAACTGTGATGGTTCCATTTTGGCACGCTAAAAAGTATTTTAATCTTATCCTGTTTTTGTTCTACGAGTCGCACAGAACACAAGTCAATAGTCTACAAGTTCAACAGCCCTCTTAAGGGATGCACAAATCGTTCCGTTTTTGGTTCAATTCTATTTTCACATGTGCTAGAGCTCTTCTTAATCCCTGAAATTTTTAAAAACAAAATTAATAGAAAAATTTGAACATATTTTATTGTGAAACATGTGTTTGAGCACAGCTTATTGTAAAATACACATTTTACATGCCTTTCACCATAAAATAAACTTTTTATAATGCATGGAGTACAGTCTTAAAAGTTGAAAATGACTTCAAATTTTAGAGGATGCAAGGAGTATTCAAGGATGCAAGGAGTATGCCATCTGAATACAGTGGGCCCCCATTATACGCAGGGGGTCCATTCCAGACTCCCTGCGGATACCAAAATCAGTGAATGTTCAAGTCCTATAGAACTCAATGGTGGTGCGGCCACGTGGCTGCACTATCATTGAGGACAATGGCATTTTGCCACCTTCCCCTCCCTCATGCCAGCCTTGCCATTCTCACAGCAGCAGGCTCCCCCTCTTCTTCCCCGTCCCCACTGCCGCAGCTCATTTTCCTCCTCCTCCTTCTTCCTCTTAGGGTCAAAACACACTGCAGAAATAATCCAGCATGAGACTGCTTTAACTGGCCTGGCTGAATGCTAGGAAATGATGTGAACTGAAGTTTTTGGAAAGATTTAGCCTTCTCTGTCAGAGAGCTCTGGTGCCACAGTAAATTACAATTCCCAGGATTTCCAAAGACTGAGCCAGGGCAGTTAAAGCGGTTTCAAGATGGATTATTTCTGCAGTCTGTCTCATCCCTTTCTCTTCTTCGCTCTGCCTTCCTCCTCTTCCTCTTCCACTTCCCCTCTCTGTCATGCTGCTGCTGCTTGTCCTCCTTTTCCTCCTTGCTTTTCTTCCTCCTTTTCCTTCATCCTCCTCCTCCTCTTCCCTCGCCTTTTCTACCTTCTTCCTCTTCCGCTTCCTCTTCCCCCTCTGTTCCCCTGCCACTGCTTGTCCTCCTTTTTTCCTCCTCCATCTCCTCCTCTACTAATGCTCCCCCCCCCGGGGGGCTCTTTCTCTTCCTCCTCCTCCTTCTCTTTCCCATCTCTTCCTCCTTCCTCCTCTTCTTCACTCTTCCTCCCCCTTCTCCTCATCGACTTCTTCCCCCACTGGGTGAACCTGGTCAAGCCACACTCTCCTAGCCTCAGGGAAAAGCAAGGACAAACCTTGGACAAATTTTGCCAAGAAAACTCCAAGATAAATTCACCTGAAGGGAGTTTATCACATGGGAGGTACTTCTCTCAATTGTGAATGGAGCCAGTTTAGCGAATTTACGTGAAATTTGATTGCGTTCAGAATGCGTTAAGAATGACTTCCCATTGCCCGAAAATGACCCCCCCCTGCATTGCCCAAAATTGCGTGAGATACACTCACTTGGAATAACGTGAAACCCCACGATTCCATTCAGATTAGCATTGCATTATACCCCCAAATTCCGTCTTATGATAAACTCCAAGGTCATCGTAAGTCGGAAACAACTTGAAAGCACAGAACAGCCACCACCCTCGTTCCCCAGAGAAGCACCAAGTGTGGGCCTGGTTTGGGGCTCCATACATCTTCCTCCTCCTCCTCTTCTTCTTCCTCCTCCTCCTCTTTCTCCCCCTTCTTCCTCCTTTTCCTTTTCCTGTTCCTCTTCTTCTTCCTCCTCCTCTCTTTTCTCCTCCTCTTCCTCTTCCATCACCTTCTCTGACTTCCTCCTCTTCCTCTTCTTCTTCCCTCTGTTGCCCTTCCACTACTACTACTACTACTACTACTACTACTCTTCTTTCTTCCTTCTCCCCATATCCTCCACTTTCTCCTCCTCCTCTTACCCCTCTCCATTGCCCTGCTGTTACTCGTCCTCCCTTTTCTTCCTCCTCCTTCTCCTCCTCTTCTCTGCTCTTCCTCCTCCTTTTCCTCATTCTCGTTCTCCCTCCTCCTCCTCTGCCAACACCACCACTCCCTGTGGGCTTGCCATCTGTGTATGCTTAAATCTGCAGATGGCAAGTCCGCGTATATGGAGGACGGACTGCACTAATTAGGGAGGTGTGAATAAGGTTGATTCACTTCCAAATATGGACCAAACATGAAACTAACAGAATGAGATTCAACAGAGACAAATGCAAATCTCTACATTTAGGCCACAAAAACCAAATGGACACTTACAGGATGGGGAACTATTTGTCTTAGCGACAGTACATGTAAAAAAAAATCCCTCAGGATTATTGTTGATCATAAATTGAATATGACCCTGCACTGTGATGGTACAGCAAAGAAAGCAAACACAAATTTAGACTGCATTAATGGTATCACAGTTTCCAAGTCAAGAGAAATAATTATTCCACAATATTCTGCATTAGTCAGGCCTCATTTGCTCCAAGTCAGTCGGAAGGCAGATTGGGGAATAGGGATCTAGCCTGTATTAGATGGGGTCACACTCTCCCTGACGACACAGGTTCGCGGTTTGGGGGTACTCTTGGACTCAGCTGTGACCAGGAGAGCTTTCCTACAGCTGCACCCATTCCTTGAGAAGCCAGATCAGGCCACAGTGGTACATGCCTTGGTTACATCCCGTTTGGACTACTGTAATGGGTTCTACATGGGATTGCCTTTGAAAAGTGTTTGGAAAATTCAGCTGATTCAAAGAGTTGCTGCCAGACTGTTAACAGGGACTGATTACAGAGACCATACAACGCCCCTGCCAGAACAGCTTCATTGGCTGCCAGTTTGCTTCTGGATACAATTCAAGGTGCTAGTTGTCACCTATAAAGCCCTACATGGCTCAGGTCTACACTATTTGGCAGCCCGTTTCTCCTGGTATGAACCGGCCTGGACTCTGAGATCCTATGGAGAAGCCCTTCTCTCCGTCCCAGTACCATCACAAACACAGTTGGTGGGAATGCAAGTGAGGGCCTTCTTGGTGGCTGCCCCTAGACTCTGGAACTCCCTGCCCAGGGAGATCAGAATGGCTCCCTCCTTGATGGCTTTCCACCGGCAGGTGAAGACCTACCTGTTCACACAGGTGTTTAAGAAATTGTTATGATAGGCTGAGATGTTGGGCCATTTTAAAAAAATGTTTTAATTGTACTGTTTTTAATGTTGTGAAACCGCTCTGAGTCCCAGTCCTGGGAAATAAGCGGGATACAAATAAATATAATAAATAATAATTTGGAGTACTGCATTCAGTTCTAGGCACAAAACCCTATTGTGTGAGGCACAGAGACTACAAAGAAGAACTGAGGGGTGACATGATTGGACTCTAAATATCCAAAGGGCTGTTACAGGAAGGAGGGTGGAGGTTTGTCCTCTGCTATCTCAGAGAGTAGGACCAGGTTTTAAGTTGCAGGAGGGTAGATTTAGATTGATCAGAAGGAACTTTTTCACAGTAAGAGTGGCTTTGCAATGGAACCAATAACCTAGAGAGGAGGTGGAGTCTCTGGACAGTTACTTGCTGGGGATGTTCCAGCTGGAGTTCCTACACTGGTCAGGGGATTCAACCCAACAGCCTGTTGGACTGCTTCTAACACTATGGGGCTTTTTAGATTGGCAGGAAAGTGTGACATGAAGTTGCACTTTCCTTAATGCTTAGCAGCTAGACTGCAAGCCCCAGGTGTGCATTTAAAAGGTACAGGGCAGCTAGACTGAGGGGTGTGGGAACGACATTTGTGCTGCGCAACTGCGCAGGTTTGCGAACTGCACAAACGCAGTTACACCATACAGTCAAATTATCATTGCCGGCTGGGAACTGCGCAATTGCGCAGTTTGCAGCCTGCAAACCTGCGCAGTTGCGCAGGACAAATGTATACTTATGAGGATCCGTCAAATTATCATTGCGTTTCCTCCGCCTTTTTAAACTGTGCCGTTGCACTGGTGCATCATGAATGAACCCCTTTATTTTGTGAATGAATTGACATGTTATCTACAGTAGAATAACAGTAACGGCATCCCAGAGTCCCTACTGTCTAGGGTTCGGATTAGGAGTGGAGCTAGGATTTGGGAGCTTTAAAAAACTTTGCGGATAAACCCCAGCTTTTACACCTGCAGGGCATTAAGCGTTTTAATTAGAAGTGAAGTCCACACCACGCATGCTCCCAATCCACGATCCATTATGATCCGCACCTGTATCGCTGCCTTTAAATGGGCGGTTTAAAGAGACAGAGCCCCATTTAACCGTGCAACTACACCTTAGCCTTTAGATGCAATAGCAATGTTGTGCCCTTTTTAAAAAAGTAGTGGGGAAATCAAACTACTTTTTAAAGGCACTTCTTCTCCCTTAAAACTCCAAAATAGTGTTTTCATGGCACACTTTCCCTTTTTCTCATCTAAAGGCTGGGCTTTCATGCAGCCATCAACACACCTCTTTTTGCCAATGTAAAATGGGCCTATGATTTTTTGCAATTTGAATCATGTCTTATGCATAGCTGATATATGGTTTACAAGTACTGTATAAAAAAGGCAGTGTGTGCATGAAACTCACATGCATATAGAAACACATATGAAATAGCATCTACACACAATTATAAGAGAAGGGGTTTAGGCAAGATTTTGTTTAAGGAAGCCAACCTTTTCCTAGAGATTACATAATCAGTGGAGACCAGCAAACATCAAAGGAAGTTTTCTGAGTGATCAGAGAGATGGGAACAAATGAAAAATATTCAAGTGATTACATTAAAATGAATCAGACACACATAATTCTACTATGTCTATGTATAAAATTCACTTTCTGCATGCACATTTCTTACAATATCAAACAAAAATGACTGGATGCATTTTTGGTAAATTTGTAGGGTACATTTGGGTCAGTCTGAATTAAAAACAGGACTACATACTGAACATGAAAATTATTTCTTTTAATGTCAAGCCATAACTAGGTAAAATTGCTCTATAAACACCCATTAGGAGTGTGCAAGACTTGTAATGAATTTTTGATCAGACTCCCCCCCCCCCAAATGGGGTGGGGGTGGAACCCTCTCAGATTCCATGGGGAGGGGGTTAATGCAGCAACTCAGCTGCTGGCTTGAATGGGTGCCCATGAGTGGGTGTGGGTGCGTGTCTCAGGCACACACCCCATTCGAATCCCCTCCATTGGTCATGGATCTGAAGTCCATTTAAACGGAGAGGGAACTGTACTTTACTGTAAGTCAACCTCATAAATAAATCAAGGGCAGGTTTTGGGGGCCAAAATTATGGATTTTGACATGATCGATGCAAGAGTAAAACTTTGGGGCACATTACAAAAGATGTAAAGAATGCAGCAAAGGAAAACAATGCCAAAGAACTTTAAAAATTCAAGCAGACATAACTATTTGTTTTTACCCAAAGGCTTGATGGATGCAAGAATAGAGCCAGGGTCAGTGCTTCCAGGACACAATATATTCTTGCCTTTTATCAGGGAATGGTTCCTTTTTAAATAAGTGTTAAAGTTCAGTGCTTACACTGACCTGTGGATAAGTCAACTCAGTTTTTGGGAGCCAAATTTTTGACCTCAGTTTCTAGACTTATACGTGAGTATATATAGTAAAATGCACTGAATGGATTGCTGAATACATCCTTCCAATTCCTTAACGCAGAAAGGTAACCCGAAGAACAGAAGAAGGAAAGGCAGTGATCTGTTTGCCAAGCAGGGGCAATAGATGGGTTCCTACCAGGCCTGGTTGATTAATCTGATTGGTACTGATTGATAAATGCAGCCATTTCATGTTTGATATCCCAGTCTTCTTGTGGTCCTGAAGAAGGCTCTCAAGTCTGATCAAATTCAATGCTTGGTAGGTCATGAGGCTCTGTTCTAGCCTCAGATCATAAGACTTTCCCAAGAGATCTCAACATAGCAATAGTCTAAACAAGGTTTCCATTATTAGACCAATGGGAATTGTATACTGAATCTGCATCCTGTCAATGTGCTGTGGCTAAAGCAATGGATTAGTACAGCTGACATCTCTCTTGGGAGAACAATGTGAAAGCCAGCTATTTGGCACATTTTCATACCATCTCCCTCAATGAAATAACATCTCCCTCAATGAAACGAAAGTGCTAATAGGCAATACCAAAGCTATTAATTCATCAGTCCCAAGCCAGCCAATTCTATTGGAATAGACTGATTAGAACAATAAGCCACACTGAAATTTCAAACACAGAACTGCATTTGAGAAGAGAAAAGCCATTAGGGAGGAGCTTTGTTTAGAAATACACAAAATGTCTTGATAAATTGGCCCAAACTTTATGCAATTAGCCTCCAACAGCTTGGCATTACCCATGGAGGGTACGGATAATTGGGTTCAGCATCCCTGCAAATCTGCCATGTTTCTCATGACAATAAGCTGTTTGTGCTTTGAAGCTGTTGCCAATTTCCTACATTCATTCCCTCTTGCAAGGGCTACCGACTCAATAATTTGCTTGTCAAAAGTTGTTAGTCAGGGCAGGACAAAAAGCAATGAGGCGTGTTGTTAATCTGAAGGATTAATTTGCTTTAATGAATTTCAGGGATTTACCCATTCTGCTGGGGATCACAAGTAACTCTAAGACAACCTGGGCATACCAGATTGGAGGGGAGGTACTCTGGAAACACCACTGTTAAGAAAACAAGAAAACTTTGTTTTATGAGAAGATAGCTAGATTCTGAATTTGCTATATGGCAAAGAGGAGTTCAAAGAGATAAAAACAAGGATTTTTTTGTTGTTTAAAGGTTAATTTAAACTAGATCATGATTTGGAAAAGAAGGCATGAGGAACTCATATACAAATACACTGGAACATGGATACACATATGCATTGTATCAACAGGAAACACTGGTATTTTTCAGAGGAACTAGAACACCTGAAGTTTAACAGCAGTACAAGTATTTCCATTTCTTATGTCCCAAAGTAGATCAATGTGGAAAGTTTATTGCGATAATCAAGAAAGCAAGAGCAATGGTGCTGGGGGAGGGGGTAGTCTGATAGTACAGAGGGTAAGGTTACAAGGAGACCCGCCATCAGATTAACACATGTGAGAGAAGAAGGAATGGAAAGAATATTAGAGAACTATTCAAAAAATAATCAAAAAATATGTTTTTCAAGTGCTGAGAAAACTTGATGAGAAGAATCCTGGACTGATGTTATTTTTAGCAATTCTGGACTTATACAGTAAGTCGTTGTTTTGATCAGAAAACATTTCCTACACAAGAAGAAGCATTTTCTGCAAAGATAATCATATTTATATACAGAAATATTATTTTCTGTACAGAATATGCTGTTTTCTGCACAGACAAATGATGTCCTTGTGGGTTTATTATGCACAAAATTCACATGGGTGTGATTTGCATAGAAAATAGGAAACAGTTTTCTGTGCAAAACCACCAGGTGTGAATTTTGAGCAGAATAAGTCCCGAACTATGAATAATCTTCAAAAATTGCATGGTTTTTGAAGATTTTCTTGCTGTGGGAAGAAAACGACTAAAATTACTTGTTGCTTCCTTTGAAAAGAAATGTAGTTACATACCTGGACAGAAGATGGATGTTGCAAGTCTCTATACCAGATCACAAATGTCCTAGCTTCTGCTCTCTGCATTATAATGACAGCTGAAAACAATCTGTGGAATTTGACAGAAATTTTATCCCCCCCCCCCATCCAATCGCATTAAACATTGGATGAGCACATTGGTGTCTTCTTCTCAATCCAGATACTATAACTAGTACCCTGTTAGACCAGCTCTTATCCTTGCATATCTGAGATAATCTTGACCCATACTCCTCTGTTCTGTAGTCTGGGATTGTAGTCTGGATCAAGATTATCTCAGTCATGAAAGGATAAGAGCTGGTCTAACAGGGTACCAGTTAACTTCTCTAGATTGAGGAGAAAACACCAATGTGCTAATCCAATGTTTGATGAGACTGGATTTGGGGCGGGGGGAGAATTTCTACCAAATAGACAGTTTTCAGCTTTTATTACAATGCAGAGAACTGAACCTAGGAGGGTATAAATGAGTTGGGCACAGAGCTGGAGATGAGAGTAATAAATGTAATAAATACAATAGAGAATTTCAAAAGTAGGGGCAAAGAGTCATGTTGAATGTAGAGCCCCTAAATATTTTCAGCCACCCTGATATTAACCTTATTTTGGATATTTGCCTGCATATGATGATAGGCAGCAAGCCAGCTCACACAGACTGTTTAAACTTGCAATTACCATATTAAATATGGTGCTGCATAGAGCATGGTGGTTTTAGAACATAATTTAACTGAAGGTGGGAAACCCCTATAATTGTCACCAAACCTGTTTCCCACACACTATTCATCACAAGTCCCTGTCTCTCATTTTGCATTATTTTGCCAAGTAAAGCCATGCAGTTGAACACTTATGAGCTAATAACAGGTAGCTGGCAAGTCCATAAACCATAAGTGGAGAAAGTTGAAGAGTGATAATGCTGTGATAGCCCAAGAATCACTGCAAAGAAGTGTGTCATTTATAGTTTAGTACTTTAGGATACACAGTTTGATTCTGTTGCACAGTCCAAACCTTTACAACAGTAAATTTTATTCCTGTACAGTTGAGAGTTTGATTTTGCCAGAGAAAGTCTATTAGGAACACTATCACCCACAACATGCTTAAACCATTTGTACTGTATTCTAGACATAATGCAGGCATCAGCAGACATGGAATAAAATATTTTCCCACTCTCATGCATGTAGGAAAAGGGCCGAAATTATTTAATAAGCATTTTCCCCCGGATGACAAAAGCAACAAGGAAATTCTGGGAGAACTCTACCCCTCATTTCATTATTATTCAAACCGAATAATGACAGATTTAACCATGTATTATTCAGATTTTTTTTGGTTTGTTTTGAAATGAAGATTCATCACTCACAGAGTTTTCTTTCATTCACTCAGTAGTAAGGGGATGGCACTTTAAATACTTAAAATGCTAGTGAGTGGTCATTAAAAGCTTGTCATTTATTTCCAGAACACTAAGTTCTTCTGACTACCAACTAAAGTTTAAACATACATTTCCACGTCTGAGACACCTTTGCAAGTATAAAGATTTGAAGGATCCACTTAAGCTATCCATTTCATAGGCAAGGGGAACACTTGCTGCTGAGTGTCTTGTGTTGTCTTGTTCTGCCAACATAGGCCAATACCCCTGGGCTGGGATCAAGCATTCCAGATGCTGATTTGGTGGTTCTGGTCTGATCCTAGCTCAAAAGGGCTTTAGTATGAGTCAAAAGAACCACTGTTTACCATGGAGTTTCTAGGAAACTCTGCAACAACACTCAGCAGACTGGATGTAGAAGGGGGGGGGGCTTGCTGCACCCATTTCCATGTCAGAGGCTACAATGTCAGTAGAGGCTTTTTGGCCCATGCTACCCTGATCCATGCATTCCAGCATTTCGAAATATCACAGTTTTTTCCCCCAAAACAGGAACAACCTGAGCCATAATTTCCAATAGGAAACAAAACCACCACAGACAACAAGCACATAATATGCCTTGAATAGGCATTACCTGTACTATATTACTAACATCTACCTGAGCTAGCCAACTTCTTCCTAAAAAGTTGCTCTGACCAAAAACATTTTTTTTTTTGCTGAAAAAAATCTAGGGAAATAGAAGCTAAAATGGCTTTTCTACTAATTATATTGCAGAGACATTTTAGCGCCTTCTTTCACTCAGCTCTAAGCTCTTAAATGTCAGAGTTATTTCTTTCCAATAAGTATTTATAAATAGCTATTGATGGTTTAGGTTTCTGTGAAAATCCGATTAATTCCCCTAAGAATGTAAGATGGCAAACCTGATGGTCCATAGACAGGTATCAAAAAGGTGTTACAATTGCAAATACTGCCATTCATCATTAACAGGTAAATTGTGTTTAAGTTTGAAATATTGGTAATTGTAGACATTCTCCATTTGGCTCTTTTAGCTTGTCTACCATATAAAGCCCACACTCAGCCCACTCCTTCCATTTAAAAAGGATGTCTCTGCATTTGCAAATGTGGATTATCCCAAAAAGTTAATTTAGCTGCAACGTATGGGTTGAATTGTAGTTGATGAGACTAGACACCAAGCCTTCATGACCACTAAAACTTTAGGTGGAGACCTGTCTTCTTTTTAACATCCATAAATCCTAGTGCTAATCATCTGAAAAGTTATGCCAAATAAGTAGACTCCAAGATACCCATGAAGAGGCATCTGACAAAAAAGAAAAATACAGTATCATTAACTTCTAAAAGATCAGTTTTATATCTTTGACAATATACATCTCTTCTCTATCTTCCCAATTCTGTTTTCTAGTTCTTGTCAGTTGCTTGAGAATTCTGGCTTTTATGTATGCATGTATGCATAATAAACCAGTCATCATACCAAAATATGATCAGAACATCATCTCAACCTAATTTAGGGAAAATGTATGAAATAGATTTGTCTATTAAGCATAATCAAGACTCCAGTTAGGAATACATACATGCTGTTTGACTGGATTATTTTAGAAGTTTTTTTCCCCAAGAGCAATAAGATAAATGGCCATAGCCATATATCCATTAAGATCCCTGAAATTACACTTATGCACATGACAGCCTTGGTCTGTTGCATCCAGGTTGCACTCTTCTGACCCAACCCACTGATTGCCACCATAAAGGAACTTCTTTGGGGATTTCCTCATCTATTCTAGTGGCTGTTATCTAATCAGCCTTTCCAAATTCTCATATCTACTTAAGGCATCAACTTGTGGCATACATCAAGTGTTAGCCAACAACAGTTGTTTTCAAAAAGTCTGGGAGGAATCTTTTAGCCCAGAAGACTGATGGTTTGAGAGCCACAACTACACCTCATTGAAGGAATGGAGAAGGCAGAATGAAATACAGTATGCGCAAACAATCCAACAGGAGATCAAAGCAAGTGCTTCTATTAAATTCGAGTTAAGGAGGAGAAACATTCATCAGTTTGTGAAGGATTATTTTTAAAAAGTGTTTGTGGTTGTCTCATGACAATAGTATAGGAAAACATTATTTCCTACCGATATTTCTCTCCTAGGGGCACTAAGGCACAGACACATTAAGCAAACTTGCTGAGGACATACAGGTGCTGGTTCAAAAGTGACATCCAGTTCTTTCTATCCAGGGCTTCACATCATTGCCTGTATTCCCAACTGTATGAGCGCAGGAAAATATGGACTGTCAACATAATGTGAACCTTCCTTCCTTCCTCTCAAATGATGTGGAAGAGAAAGATCATTTCACTGCGAAGAAAACTATTTAAAGTAATAATATTCTGACATTTCCATATGCCTCATAGCCAACTTGTTACTACTTGTTTATAACAGAAGCATGATGAGAGGAAGCAAAGTCATTCTCTGCTCATTAGACTTGCAGAAATGATTTCAGAGGAAGTTACTCTGCTCGCACTGCTGTTTCTCTCATTTGCAGAGCAGCAAAAGAATGGCATTGTGTTTGAATACATTGTGTATTTCACATCAAGGATTAATATACATCATGGCACAGACTGAGGAAAAACCTTTTTAAAAGGACAGGAAAATAAATACTGAACAAGAAAAGATATGCTGATATACTGGAGATGTGCAGACAATCATATGTCAGATAATTTCAGATTGTAAATTGAAATCCAGTTTACAAAACCCCTTACAATGCAACTGTGACTTCCTAAGCCCTATACTCTTTAAATTTGTGAAAATTCACTTGGATATCCATCTCTTTTTCCCTACATGCAAGGAAATAACTTCTTAACCTATTCTATAATTGAAGCAATTAAACATTATAAAATTATTCCAGACTTAATTTTTCTTTTCTTTCCCAAAATTTGTAAATAAAGAACATTGCACATTATTGGGGGGGGGGGAGTGTCAATTCATATTTTGATCCCCATGCTACACTGTTACTGCCAACAGCCATTCCTGTAAGCTACCGGAGGTGGTGGTGATGGAACTGACTGATAGTAAACCATCACCATGTCACTGATCCCGCCAAAAGAGACCTTCCTACTTTCCCCCTTATTGCCTCGCAGGTCAGGCGCCACAAAGAAAGCACAAGGACACTATGCTGGAGTGAACATGGCCACAACTTTATTTAAAGCCAGAGCAAACAATAGGGTTGGCCCAAAGCATAAGGTCTGGATCTGGACATCAGCCAAACCCCCGTTGGCTAATGTATGGTTGCTTGTAGCCAAGCATCGGGATGGCGTAGGTGCCAAGCCCCGCCCTATTGCACAGTCGGGCAACTGTGCTGCTACCAATCGATTTGCAAGGCACTCTAGTCACTGGGTGTTGATTGACTGTGGCCCCCGCACTGGCCACATCAGCACGCTCCATACACCCGGGTCGCGAGGACTCCCGATCCAGAGCCATCGAGCCCTGGAAACCCCTCACCCCAGATCCAGGCCTATGCTGCCGCCCCCGCACGAGTTGTGACAATCAACTCCCAGGGAGGGAGGGTGGGAGAGCCGAACGAGGCAATGGCACCTCTCCCTGCCTTCGGCCGGACTAAATAGGCCCCTTGGCCAATCAGGGGCAGCCACAGCACCGCGGCCCCGCCCCCTTGCTTGCCTCAGCCAATCAGGATAAGAGGCGGGCCGCCAGGAGCCAATCAGGCAGCCCGCCTTTAACGAAAAGCACTCTGGGACATGTAGTCCGTCCCAGAAAAAAGGCGGGCTGGCTTCCCGCGCTCTCCTTCCCAGCAGCCAATCGCCAGGAAGCCCGCCCCCGCAATGGCTGCCGGGAAGGAGACCGCGGCGGGAGCGCGAAGTGGCACTTCCCGCGCGCGGCAACTGCGCCGGCCTGGTGAGTCGGGCGGCGCTAATTCCTCCACATTCTTTTAAATGAAAACCATCACCATGTCACTGATCCCGCCAAAAGAAACCTTCCTACTTTCCCCCTTATTCCTCCACATTCTTTTAAATGCAAGTCTGAGGACGGAAAAAGGACTATTGTTTGCTGGATATATGTAAGCCTCTTTGGAAGGTTTTTTGGCTGAGGAGCTGGATAGAAATTTGTTGTTGTTCTTGCTGTTACATTCCTTTGGATCAACTCCATCTTATGACAACCTTTTTCATAGGGTTTTCTTGGACACATTTATTCAAAGAAGGTTTGCCAATGCCTACTTCTGAGTAGAGCATGATTTGTTCAAGGACACCCAATAGGTTTCCATGTCTGAGTGGGAATTTGAACCCTGGTCTCCCAGAGCCCTTATACAGTGTTTGGCTCTCCCCCAATTGACTCTTCATCCCTGCTTCCTTCTATCAGAAGGTATGCTGGCCACTGCAGACAACTGTGGACAGGCTAGCAGTAAAGACCTTCCATTTCAAGGAGAGACTACTGTAAAAGTACACTCTTGATGGGATTGAAGGGGCAGAGGGCACCTGTGATTGTTTAACCCCACTACAAGGGGGGGGGGGGAAGGCTGCAACTCCACCAGAATGTGACATTTTATTTTCCTGGATTCACATTTTGTTGCAGAATACACATGGAAGTAGATCTATAAGACAAGCATTTATTTTATAATGCCTCATTTATTTTTGCACATCATACTCCCGAGAAGCAGAGATGACATGCACTTGTTATTCAGTAGATTTTGTTGGTTAGTCCCGTTCAGGGAAGGGTGAACAACAGAATTCTTCTTAGTGTCCGGCAATTCAAAAAATACACATAAAACTCTTTCTTTAGTCTTATTCCACTTACTGTAACCACAATGCTAAACCTAGTGCTAATGCTCCTGAATACAATGAGATTCTAACTGAAGTAAGAAAATGCCCCATAGATCATTTTATGGAAACAATGCTACACCAGTGCATGGTTGGTCTTCCGCTCATGGCAAGCCTAAAATAATCTATAATTTAAATTTGGAAGACAAGGGAAGAGAAATTTGAGATGCGAAGGAGGAGAACAATACAACATTTTGAGTGAGGAGGATGAAGCAAGAAATAAGTAACACTTTTAATATCTTAACTATGCTTAAGAGATAAGTAAACATTACACCACCACTTGGTCAATAAAGTGGAAAGTGATGGGTAAACTGGATTTTTAATCAGATCACAAAGTGGTAGAATAATCTGTAAACCTGAATTTCACTCAGTTTTACTTCTAAGAAGTGCAGAATCTCAATATAACACTTAAAAAATCATTTGCACTGTGCAATACCCACAGAAGAAATATTCTCTCACAAGTCTTTGTACTCCAACACACAGTCATTGCTAAAAAAAATCATCCATTCATTATGTGGCTCTGATTTTAAGACAGATAAAAGTTTATCCAAACACTAGAGCTACACTGATTCTAACCCATAGTATATATGATTTAACAATGGATGAGAACAGTGTTTTTAATATTGACTTAGGCCCTGTACAGACTGGCACTTTATGCCGGCCTGTGGGCAGAGTCAGGGCACAGCATCCTGGACACCCTAACTCTGACCCAGGGTGGACACCCTAACTCTGGACACCCTAACTCTGCCCCAGGGTGCCATGATGCTGTGCACCATTCCAGACAGTGTGCGGCATCATGGTGCAACTCCGGTGCTGCATCCACATGATGAAGTGCCAAAGGGGTGCCATACAACCACGCTGCTTCGGCTATGGCACCCTTTGGAGGGCGCAAAAAGGAGATGCTTTTTGCAGCTCCTTTTTACGCCTTCCAGAAGCCGGATTGGGTAGCCATGGCCCCAATCCAGCCAGGAAAGGGGTGGCTGCATGCCATCCCTTAGGGACGGTCTGTATAGCCCATTAAAACACACACACATAAACATTAGCACTCACTTGTTTAGAAAGACCAGACCACAAAGCATAATTTTAATTCTCAAATGCTACCTTTAACTTACAAGCGATCTCACTAGCTATTCCCTGATCTTTACAGTGATGCAACAGTTTCGGGATGCACAAAACTTGAAAAACATTGCAAAGTACATAGAAGACCTTGACAGCAGTTCATTGAGGCCACTGGGATTCACAGAGTCAACAAATGACACTCTTTTCCTTTCCCAACCCAGAAACTGTGGTGATGTGGTGTGGAAATTAAATGAAATCTACAAAGGGGATGGGGTGGGTAGGAATTTTAATTAAATATGAAAAGGACAGCTGTTGGAAAGAGCAAGAACCAGGGCACATTGTTAGATGAACCAGGAAATCCTTGGCTCAGTGTGATTTATTTATATCTGAGTGGTTTTTAATAATGTCTCAGCTTGCAGGCAAAAATGACCTTGGAGTGTGATATTTAAACAAGAAACAGAAGACTAAACCCAAAACATACACCTTTATTTGCTACATATGGGTAGGATATGCCTTCCACCATTTAACATGTTAATGAAGCCTATTGTATTTAGACATGTGCTAAGTTTCATCATTTTACTCCCCCCCCCCCCCGTCTATATAGCAGCTAGAGAAGAAAGCTTATGATCAAAAACTTTTTGTGTGCTCAAGTTGATTGTGTAAAGGTGGCTCATTACAAACTACCGCAAGCTATGATTGCTACTGAACACAGTACTGAGATACCAATTTTCCTTACTCATTCTGAAGAAAGATGAATTCAAATTATAACAGATGAACACCAGGGCAATTATGATTGAAGAACATCTCATGAACAGCAACTAAAGGCTATTTCACAATCAAGATGGGGAAATAATAGTGTTTGTAACATGTCTATCACAGGTCCCTCTAGCAAACAGCATAGATTTGAAAGGGGGGGAAAAACATGACTGGGAATGAGTGCGGAAACCCAACCAAAGACTTTGATTGACCAAGTCTTGTGTTTACTGGTCTGAGGGCATGAAAGGCTGTGGAATGAAGGCACATAATTTGGAAACACACCTTAATATTCATTCATTAGAGTAAAACACCCTGCACTGCATAAGCTGTGAAATATTTTCTGACCCTAATGTATTTCAGAGTTCAAAAATGCCCTCAACCAAAGGAATATTTGTGTCTACTATCAATATTTTCTGATGCTAATGCATTTCAGGATTCAAAAATGTCCCCTGTCCAAAAGAATATTTGTGTTTACAATATTTGTGTTTAGAATCAAGTGTGTTCCACTCAAACGATGAAAGTCAGAAAATACAAGATGGCATAAGAGTAAAATAAAATCATACAGAACAAGTTAATTTTCAAGATTTGTTATGATTGCCATTTCCATGTTGTTTGGAAGCTGTGTGTATGTTGGACCAGTTTTTACAAATTTTACAAGTCCAGACTTTAAAAAGATCAACTGGATCATTCCAAAATTATCCTACACAGTGGCAGAAGAGTAGTAGTCTAAGTCTATACTTAGGGCACATCTACCCTGTAGAATTAATACATTTTGACACCACATTGAGTGCTGAGGCTCCATCCTATGGAAGTTTTATAAGATCTTTATAGTTTTATAAGGTTTTTAGCCTTCTCTGCCGAAGAGTGCTAGTGCTTCAGAAAACTACAAATCTCAGGATTCCATAGGATGGAACTATGGCAGTTGAAGTGGTACAATTATAACTGTATTATTAATTCTACAATGCATATGCATCCCTAGTTGCTTAACCTAATGTTTTCTTAAACAGGGATATAAACAGACAATGTTTACCATGCTGAACTTCGTAAGAACCCTTTGGACTCATATCATAATCAAGTGATAAGTGACTAAATGCCAGACTGCTTGAACCCTATAAGAGCCAACGTGTCCAAATGCACATTGCCATAACATTTACTATTACTTAATGCCTTAAAAAAAAACTTTCAGCAGCCTCAAGAAAATTATTAGGTTCATTTTCCTATCAAAAACAAAGCCTATGAGTTATGTTGATTAAGCTGCCTCAATATGCAAAATCAACAGCTACAGTATTTTTTTTTTAAAAAAAAGGAAACTTAAAATGTCCTTACTTCTAAAACACAGAGACAAACATACTTCTACAGTGGTCCCCCGGGTTACGAAGGTAATCCGTTCTGGATTACCTTTCGTAACCCGGAAATATTCGTTTCCCGGGGGACCGCTTTAAGGGATGGACCGCGCGGCCGATTTAAAGGGGTCGTGCGGTTTTTCCCTTTCGTACCCCGGGGTTTTTTTCGGATCCCGGGGGCATTTTGGCGGTCCTGCCGGTTTCAGCTCCTGGGGATTTCGTTCCCCGGGGGCTTCGTATCCCGGGGGACCACTGTAGTTGCTTAAGCATCACTTGCTAACTTTTTGTGAAGGTTTGTGATCAAATGTTCAATAGGAAATCATAACTCAAAAGCTAAATTAATTCAACAAACAAAAAAATCCTTAAAAAATTCAGTGTGCAGCATCAATACTTAAGCAAAATTAATGGCACCACTTTAACTGCCATGGTTCTATCCTACAGAATCCTGGGTTTTTAGTTTTGTGAGGCACTAGCATTTTTTTGGCAGAGAAGGCTAAATAAAATCATGCAAATAGGGTTGCCAGATGACCCAGCTGGCTGGATTTTATCTGGAGTCTTGGTATGGTACCCAATGCTCACTTCAACCATTAACAGATACAGATTTCAAGTTTACATTAAAAAAAAAGACAGTAAATATCTAGCCCCTCTGGAAGCTAAAATATAAGGCGAAACATGAGGTCTTGCTGTTTTGTTAGAAGCAAGCAAACCTGCTACTGCTTTACAGTGCATGTTGTTGTTGTTTTGTGCCATCAAGTCTTTTCTTACTTATGGTGACCCTATCATGGAGTTTTCTTGGCAAGGTTTGTTGAGAGGGGGGTTGCCATAGCCTCCTTCTGAGGCTGAGAGAGTGTGACATGCACAAGGTCATCCAGTGGGTTTCCATGACTGAGTGGGGATTCAAACCCCGAACTCCAATGTCATAATCCATTGCTCAAACTACTACACCATACAACTCCTTATAGCGTTTAGTGAATGAGTAAAGGGTCATGCCTTGCTTCATAGAGATTTAAAAAATTTTCATCTGGGGGAAGGAAATATAGTTTGCCTGCAGAGAACTGAGGTCTTTTTTATTTTTCCAATAGATGGTATAGAAAGCAAAGGCACACAGCCATAGAAATTAATAATAAGAAAATGCAAGGAGACAAAGTAACAGGGCAAAACAGGGTAAAATGCTGTAATGCTGTAATACATTTCTTAATATTTAAGGTGTCGTGGATTCTCTTTTTCCCTGCAAAAGACCTGATCTGGTAGCATTATTCATTTTTACTAGGTTTCCAGAAATGTGCAAGTTCCAATTTACCTTCCACTGGCTTCCCCCACAGGCGAGCTGGATACTATCAAGAGGAAAAGGAGAAAGGCAAGAAGAGAGGATAGATGCATAAACAGATAAAAGCTTTTTGAGGGAGACAAATATTTGCTGTGGATCTTAGATTTCTACAAAGCGGTTTCAAATAAGAGATAATAAAATCCCTTGGAAAGGGGTATTTCCACATTTCCTTGGCTTAGATTATATGGCATGGACCTTTGAATGGTTTACTCTGGAATATGCCTTACAGCATTAAATGGGTTTTACACTTAAATGCGCACAGGAGATTCATATATTTGTATTTTTTAGAATACCATAGGATTTCTATTTATGATTGGCAATGTTGGATAGTGTAGAAAGCTAACTGGAAGAGAATCTACTAATTTAAAATGTGATGTGGGGGTAAAGTTTTACAAATGTCTTCGCTGTCCTGTGCTTTCAAGTCATTTCCAACTTATTATGACAGTATCCCAAACCTATCACTGAGGTTCTTGGCAAGATTTGCTCAGAGGCTGAACAGAGTGAGGCTGAAAGAGTGTCACTTTGTCCAAGATTATCCGGTGGATTTCCATGGCCAAACAGAGATTCAAATCCTGGTTTCTAGAGTCATAGTACAGTGCTCAAGCCACTATACCATGCTGGCTCTCAAACAAACAAACAAACAAACAAACAATACCATGGACTGCCAAAATGAGCAATAAATGAGCCCTAAGCAAATCTAATCTGTAAACTCTCTGGAAGTAAAAATGACCCAACTGAGGCTATTATACTTTATACTTTGGACACAAAGGCTTGGGACTTGTATTGCATGAGCCTCAGTCTCACCTCTATCTTATGTTATTGTGTTATTTAAAGAGAATGGAAACAAACCAGGTTTAGAGCTTTTATTATCCCATATCTGTTCAATAGTGCAGCTGAGGTTTTTTATGACATTGACAGTCCTATGCTGTCATTTCCACATTCCCTCTTAACCCCACCTTCCTGCTATATGCCTTACGCAGCATGCCTTTTATTTATTTATATTTTATTTGTAACACAGTTCTGGAATTATGGGAATGTGATTTAGTTTTTGCAAAAAGAAGAAAAGAGAGTGGAAAAAGTGGCCAGAAAAGAAAACAGGCTGCTTGGGAATAGCAAGGAGGAGGGGGAGAGGTGGAATGAGGAGACTGATACCACATGAGTGCCCAATATTGGGATTGCCATGGGAGCAACGTATCACCCTGGTGGCACAGTGGTTAAATGCCAGTATTACAACCACAATGTTGTAAGTTTGATTCTAGAAGAGGGCTCCAAGGGCCACTCAGCCATCCATACTTTCATAGGTAAGTAAAATGAGTACCCTGCTTGTTGGGGGCAATCAGCTTACAGATTATAAACTGCTTAAGGAGTGCTAGTTCACTGATAAATGGTATGGAAATGTATTTGCTATTGCTATTGCATCTGTGAAATAATGGGGTGGCACCACGATTGGCAGCTTATTGATGGGTTTTTCCACCATAACAATGCTTCAGGGGCAGAGGCAGCAACAGGACAGAGATGATGTTGTGCGGTAGGTATTGCTAAAGATATTACTCTCTTGCTAACATTGCAGTTTAAAACCCACATGTGATAAAGTCCTTGTTAAAGTGGAAGGCAACAGGAAACAGAAACAGGTGGATAGACTCAATCAAGGAAGGCACAGTCCTGAGTCTGCAGGACCAAGGCATGTCATTTGATGATAGGGTGACTTAGAGGTGTCTCATTCATAAGGGTCACCATATGCTGATGCTGATTAGTTGACTTTTTTTTTTTTAGGAATCCATTCTCAGGTAACACACACCTGAGAAACAAAACTGCAACTACAAGGTTGCAGACTGTTTGGACTACAATGCTGGAGATCAGGGTTTGGTTAACCATTCAGCTGTGGAAACTCAGTGGGTGACCTTGGGTAAGTCACACATTTTCAGCCCTAAAAACCTCACAATGTGTTTGCCTTAGGGTCACCATAATTGGAAATGACTTGAAAGCACTTAAGAACAACACATTAACCATTATGTGAATCTTACTGATTCAATTGGTTTATTTTATGTGGGACTAGGAACTGGATTTTTCTCATACTTTTTTATTTGATGAATTTTCTATAACCAAAATGAAAGTTACTTCATCTCTATCTATTCCTACTGAATATCTGTGGTAAAAGTCAGAGAACTAAATAGAAAGGAAGATGGAGATGGCATTCAGTGTAAAGCAGGGGAGAATGGAGGAACATAGCTGGCAGCATATCTAGTAAGTATAGAATTTGGCTGACTTAACACTTCCCTTATGTGCCTGCTCTTTAAGTCTAATGTTCCTGCAGATAATTTAAGAAATCTGCAAAGGGAACATAATTTAAAACTTCACATGTAAAATGGATGTAGTTTAAACAACTGCAATTATAATTTTGCATTTTGATTCCATACAGTTGAGAGTCAAGGGAAAAGTCAGCTTTGAACTTATCTTGGTATTAACAGAAGGTACAACTGGTAAAACAGAATAGCTTAATGAACTCAGACTTACATATTAATATAGTTTATTTATTTAACATTTTTCTCTGCCTTTCTGTCTTATTTCAAAGATGCCCAGAATGGTTAACTTCTCAAGACCTTGAGCAAATTTAGAGATTCTTTTTAAAAGCAAACTGCAGACAGTATAACAAGGTTTGCTTGTTTTTAAGCAACACTCAAAAGGTCTGGGAACAACAATTTGCAGGTTACCTAGACTTAAGATCTGGCAGAACAGGTAAATGTGTACTCAGCACTAAAAAAACAAAACAAAAAAAAAAAAACCCCACACACACAGCAAAAGGAAGGACAAGAAGAATATTTCTAAACAGGAAATCTGATGGTCTCAACATTAAAACTAAAACAATCTCCACTCTTCTCAATGATAGTACTTATGATGGTGGTGAGACACAAGTTGGTCTCTCTTGAAGATCTGAAAGGATAATGAGACTTGCATGAAAGAGCACAGTGCTTTGAACATGCAGTCCATAGCTACTGGTGGTGCAGTGGTTAAATGCCTTTACTGCAGCCACTCACTCAAAACCATAAGGTGGCGAGTTCAAGACCAGCAAAGGGCTGAAGCTCAACTCAGGCTTGCATCCTTCCGAGGTCGCTAAACCGAGTACCCAGATTGTTGGGGAGCAAATGGCTTACAATTGTAAACCGCTTAGACACTCCTTAAGGGTATGAAGCGGTATATAAACAAAGCTGTTTGTTGTTGCTTTTTTGTTTTTGTAAGTACTGAATATACTCATACATTAGTCTTGAAATTTTACTCAAAAGCTTGTCTGAAAAAAACCTGGGCGGACTTATCCACAAGCCAATGTAAGTACTGCGCTTTGTTGTATGAAAAAAGAACCATCCCATTCTCTGAGTACAATGGCAAAAGGCATGAGTTTAGTCTATTCTGGGAGCACCTAAATGAATTAATCCCCTCTACTCTCTCCATCGTGGCACCACTTCTGACTTTTTTGAATGTCTCAGCAGGGAAATGACAGTGGTGGCAGCACATTGGTACTTCCCTTCAAAGGGGCACTGAAAAGAATCTAGCTTTCAAGAATCTGAATAAGACATTTCTGTGTGTTTGTCAACTTTTCTGGTTAAAAACCAGGCAAAGTTATCACATTAAAGGCCTATCATCACTACTAATGTAGTCGCCACTTTCTTTGCTTTGCCTTTTCATCTTTTTTGACATGTGCATATGTTCTTAGTCCAGCCTGTGACTGGTCGATTCTCCCATACATTGTACAACCACTATAGTTCCCTCCTCATCCATCCAGCCTTTAGGATGAATTACAAACAGTTATGCCTGCAGGGATTTCCTAAGTTCTTTGGCATCATTTTCTTCTTTGTCATCCTTGACATCCTTTGTTACAGGCCCCTAAATTTTACCTTGACTTATCCATGAGCCATATTAAAATCCACAATTTTGGCTCCCAAAACCACCTTAGACATGAGATTGACTATAATCAAGTATATATATAATACCTAGTCATCAGACATGACAAATATGGAGTTTCTTCCCTGGGGTCTATGCTGCTAGGGAAAATACATCCCTCCAAATAGACCAGCAAGACTCCTATGAAGATGAACTATCTCAGGAATCATCAACCAGAATCAAGCACTAAGAAAAAATAAGACAGCCATTATTACTCAACCCTGCTGGTAATAATAAAGACTGTTTATAATCTATTCTATGCATATTTACTTGGGTTTCACTGAGCACAAGGAAAGCACTTCTCTGTACACACTATGCTCATAAGAGTTTTCCTGTTTCATAGAATCACAGAATCATAGGGTTGGTAGGGGCCGCAAGGGCTATCTAGTCTAACCCTTGCCATGCAGGCACACTGTCAAAGTATTCCTGAGAGATAGGGGTTGTACACACAGCCCCAAAGGGGTGACCTGGAGCCGCCCTGTTACAGCCAGATTGGGGCCGCGGCAACCACACATCATGGTCCCAATCTGGCCTTTGCAGGGCACAAAAAGAAGTCACAAAAATTAGCTCCTAATTGCAAAGGGCATGATAGCCACATTGCCACGGTTTGGTGGTGCTCCTTTGGCATTGCGGGATATCTATACAGCACTTTAAAAGCTGTGATGCCACGCACCATGCGGTACAGGTGCAGTGTCATGCTACCCTGGGGGCGGAGCCAGGGCATGTGTCTGGGAGATGCTATGCCCTGACTCTGCCCCCAAATCGGCCCAAACAGCTGCACAGCCCATAGTCACCCAGCCTCTTTTTAAAAGATCTCCAACGAAGGAAATCTACTACCCTCTGGGGCTGTCTGTTTCATTGGTTCATGTTTAGTCTCCAGAGCAGCTGAAAACAAACTTGATCCATCTTCAACAGGGTACCTCTTCAAATATTTTAGAATAGCTATCATACACCACTCAGTCTTCTCTTCTCCAAGCTAAACAGTTAAAGTTCCCTAAGCTGTTCCTCACGAGACATGGTTTCCAGGTGCCTTACCATCTTGACTGCTCTCCTCTGAACATGTTCCAGCTTGTCAACATCCTTTTTGAACTGTAGTGCCCAGAACCGGACAAAGTATGAGGTCTGACCAAAGCTGGATAGAGAGGTACTATTACATTTCTTGATCTTGACACTACGGTCCAAAACACAATGCAGAAATAATCCAGTTTAAGACCACCTTAACTGCCCTGGCTCGGTGCTAGGGAATCCTGGGAATTGTACTTTATTCTGGCCTCAGAGCTCTTTGACAGAGAAGGCTAAATGTCTCACAAAACACTTCTCAAAGTGATTTTTTTTTCTGCAATGTGTTTTGGACTTATATTCCTGTTAAAGTAGCCCAGAACTGCACTGGCCTTTTTAACAGCTGCATCACACTACTGACTCATGTTAAGCTTGTGGTCTACTAAAACCCCTAGATCCTTTTAACATATACTGTTGCCAAGCCACATATCACACATCCTATATTTCTGAAATTCATTTTTCCTGCCTAAGTATAATACCTTACATTTTTCCTTGTTGAAATAAATTCTCTTAGTTTTTGCACAGATCTCCAGTCTATTAATGTCTATTTGAATTCTGATCCTGTCCTCTAGGGCATTAGCTATCCCACTGAACCTGGTGTCATCTGCAAATTTAATAAGTATGCCCTTTATTCCAACACTGAAGTAATTAATAAATATGTTAAACAACAATGGGCCCAGGACCAAATCCTGTGGCACACCACTAGTCACTTCTCTCCAGAATTAAGATGAACCATTCATAAATACTCTTTGGGTTTGATGCTTCAAACAGTTACAAATCCACTTAACAGTAGCACTGGCTAGCCCACATTTGATCAGCTTGTCTATAAGAATATTTTTTGAGACTTTGTCAAAAGCTTTACTGAAATCAAGATATGCTACATTCATGAGATTCTCCTGATCAACCAAGCTTGTAACTCCTATCAAAAGAAAAGAATTAAGATTAGTCTGGCATGATTTGTTTTTTCAGCAATCCATGCTGACTTTTAATAATCACAACATACCTTTCTAACTGCTCATAGACTGTCGGTTTCGTGATCTGCACTAGAATCTTCCCTAGTAATGTCACGAAGCTCACTTGAAAAAGGAGACAACATTTGCCCTCCTCCAGTTTGTTGGGATCTCCCCCGTTTTCCAAGAATCCTCAAAGACTATCGACAGTAGTTCTGAGATTGCACTGCAAGTTCCTTAAGTACCCTTAAAGATTTAAGGATGTTTCAATTATAATGGGTGGTGAAAGTAATTTATCCTCCTCCTGCACACCTTCAAGTAGGCAAAATTATTAACAGCCTACCAGTATTGCTCCCTCCACAAACATTTCTGGGGTCCCTAATAATAGGCATACATGCATATACTCAGCATCTCCTACCTAGCATTTCCTTCCCTTTGACCTCCTGGTGCCCTTCCACTGCATTAGTACAACTCACACATAATCACCTTTGTACTGTCTCAGAGAGCCCTGCTGCCAACTGGGATAGTGTGGAGATGTGTACCTAGTCTTAACTCTGCTTCATATACAGAAATAAAACTTCCTTCACCCCCCAATGCCACTAGTTCTGTGATTTCTCTCCCTGCCTGAAAACCTGGAGGAAAAAAACACAATTCCCTGAGACCTCAGCTGGTGTCCTGAGACTTAGCAACCCTAACAATGATTAATTACAAGTTAAATTCCATGAGGATGAAAAACAAAAATGTTTATACTTCTGTTGAAGTATGAAATTAGTATGATTAGTAGAGATTCCAAGGCTTATGAATAACAACTGTGCAGCCTGGGAGTCTTTATCTCAAATTATAAAACCAAACTAACCCAAAACAGAACTGGTAAAATCCAATTAAACAGTTGGGAGTTTATGAAAGATAATAAGAACTGCAGGGCAGATCCACAACTGGAGCTAAACATAGTAAAGCCAGATATAGCCAATAGCTTCAAAGCCTTGGGTTCCTAAAGGACACAAACAAGAAATTTTAACCACTAAATGTACAGCAAATGGGTAAATATGGCCTAAAGGTTCTTGGTGGATCCTTTAATAAGTTGCTTTTCATTTCTTTTTTAAAAGTTATTAAGCATATCTTAAAAGTTATTAAGCATATAATTTAAACAGGACTGAGTCATAACTGAATCAGGAAAATTGAGGTTATGTATGAAAAGTGAAAACTTTTAAAGAAATATTCAAGATAAAGGAGAGGAAGCTATTTTATATCAATGTTTGTCATATGACTGTGTAGTTCATTTGTTTGGATCATTGTGCTTAGGTTTTGGTATGGATAATGCAGTGTTTTGTATTGGTTATTTTTTTTTTTTTTTGCTTTATGTGTATGTTTTTAATACTAATAAAATCATTAAAAAATTTAAATAGTTATTAATCATATCTAAAACACTGTCAATGTAGCATTCATTTGTGAAATGTAATATCAACTGGGGTACTGACAATTTTTTCCCCCAGGACTATGAATGTGAACTTCTAGACTCCTTAGGGATTTGAGCTAGGATTTTTTTACAGGCCAAACAAGAACTCTGCCATTATAACACACTGGACCACGGAAGGGTTGAAAATGAAATGCAGATAGTTTGGTCATTTATTCAGTACTGTCTACAATAGACATGTTTCTCTCAAATGTGCTCAACAAATATTTGTTCAAATATGAGAATATTTGTTAAAATACAATAAACAATATGAATATTTCAATTGTGTATAGTAGAAATACAAAACTGTAAAGAAATATTGACCTAAAATAAGTAAATGGATATTGGCTTAAAATAAATAAATGGAGTTATATTTATTAAATATGAGAAATTTAAGGAATAAGAGAAGGAGGGGGAATTGAGTTTTAATCAGTTAAATGTTTACTGTGGCAAAACTACACTATGCAAGATACTGGAAAGTTTAAAAATACCAAATAATATGGAATGGTTAGAGAAGGTAATGGTCATCGTGGAATTCGGTAAATCAACTATGTAAGGAGGAATTCAATGAGGTATTTTTACAAAGATGGAAAACACGTACAAAAACAAAAGGGAGAACATTATTACAGTAGGAGGCAAAAAAATGTGCAAAAGCAGCAAGTAAAGAAGACATATGATCTTAAATGCCTCTCCACTAATGCACAGAGTATGGGAAATAAGCAGGATGAACTTGAACTCCTAGCACAACAAGGGAAATATGATATAATAGGCATCACTGAAACCTGGTGGGATGAGTCTCATGATTGGAATGTAGAAATAGAGGGGTATAACCTTTTTAAGAGAAACAGGCCAAGCAGGAAAGGAGGAGGAATAGCATTATATGTCAGGGATATTTACACCAGTGAAGAGATGCAGGAAGTCAATACTGGAAGCCAGGTGGAGAGCATCTGGATAAAAATTAAAGGAGAGGGAAATAACAGGGATGTTACTGTGGGAGTCTACTACAGACCCCCGACTCAGGCAGAGGAATTGGATGATGCCTTTCTAGAACAGATAATCACATACTCAGAAAAGAGAGATGTAGTAGTGATGGGTGACTTCAACTATCCTGATATTTGCTGGAAGTCAAACTCAGCCAAATCCTCAAAGTCTAGCAAATTCCTCACTTGCCTGGAAGACAATTTCATTGTCCAAAAGGTGGAAGAGGCAACAAGGGGATCAGCCATTTTAGATCTGATCTTAACCAACAGGGAAGACCTAGTTGATGGGGTGCAAGTGGTTGGATCCTTAGGTGGAAGTGACCATGTTCTCCTGGAGTTTGTAATACAGTGGAAGGGAGAAGCTAGGCATAGTCAGACACGCACTCTAGACTTTAGGAGAGCTAATTTCAATAAACTTAGAGAAATACTGGGGGTGATCCCATGGTCAGGAATACTAAAAGAAAAGGGAGTTCAAGACAGATGGGAGTTTCTCAAAAGGGAGATATTGAAGGCACAAGTTCAAACAGTTCCAATGAGGAAGAAAAATGGAAGATGTCTCAAGAAGCCAGGATGGATGACTAAGGAACTTTCAAATGAGCTAAGTTTTAAACGGAACATGTATAAGAAATGGAAAAATGGAGAAATCACGAAAGAGGAATTCAAACAAATAGCCAGCACATGTAGGGGTAAAGTCAGAAAAGCTAAAGCGCAGAATGAACTCAGGCTTGCTAGAGAGGTTAAGAACAATAAAAAGGGCTTTTTTGGATATGTCCGCAGCAAAAGGAAGAAGAAGGAAACAGTGGGGCCACTGCATGCAGAAGATGGCAAAATGCTAACAGGGGACAGAGAAAAGGCAGAATTACTCAACACCTTCTTTGCTTCAGTCTTCTCAGAAAAGGCAAAGGGTGCTCAACCTAAAGATAATGGAGACAGAATAGAGGAAATTCAGCACAGAATAAGTAAAGAGGTAGTACAGGAATACCTGGTTAACCTAAATGAATATAAATCTCCAGGACCAGATGAACTACATCCTAGAGTATTAAAAGAACTGGCAAATGTAATATCAGAGCCATTGGCAATAATCTTTGAGAACTCCTGGAGAACAGGAGAAGTCCCAGCAGACTGGAGGAGGGCAAACATTGTCCCCATCTTCAAAAAGGGAAAAAAAGAGGATCCCAACAATTATCGTCCAGTTAGTCTGACATCAATTCCAGGAAAGGTTCTAGAGCAGATCATTAAGCAGAGAGTCTGTGAACACTTAGAGGCCAATGCCATAATCACAAAAAGCCAACATGGGTTTCAGAGAAACAAGTCATGCCAAACGAACCTGATCTCTTTTTTTGATAAAATTACCAGCTTGGTAGATGAAGGGAATGCTGTGGATATAGTATACCTCGATTTCAGTAAGGCCTTTGACAAGGTTCCCCACGACATTCTTGCAAACAAGCTTGCAAAATGTGGGATAGACAAGTTAACTGTTACATGGATTTGTAATTGGTTGACTGGCCGAACTCAAAGGGTGCTCAACAATGGCTCCTTTTCATCCTGGAGAGAAGTGACCAGTGGGGTCCCACAGGGCTCTGTCCTGGGCCCAGTGCTATTCAACATCTTTATTAACGATTTGGATGACAGAATTGGGGGCATACTTATCAAATTTGCAGATGACACTAAACTGGGAGGAGTAGCTAATACCCCAGAGGACAGGATCAAAATTCAAAATGACCTGAATAGACTAGAAAGCTGGGCCAGTGCTAACAAAATGAAATTCAATGCGGAGAAATGTAAGGTTCTGCACTTAGGGCGGAAAAATGAAATGCACAGATATAGGATGGGGGACACCTGGCTGAATGAGACCACATGTGAAAGGGATCTAGGAGTCCAAGTAGACCATAAGCTGAACATGAGTCAACAGTGTGATGCGGCAGCTAAAAAAGCCAATGCAATTTTAGGCTGCATCAATAGAAGTATAGTTTCTAGATCAAGGGAAGTAATAGAGCCACTCTATTCTGCTTTGGTCAGGCCCCACCTGGAATACTGTGTCCAGTTCTGGGCACCACAATTCAAAAAAGATGTGGAGAAACTGGAGCATGTCCAAAGGAGGGCAACTAAGATGGTGAAGGGTCTGGAAACCTTGCCCTATGAAGAACGCCTTAGGGAGCTGGGGATGTTTAGCCTGGAGAAGAGAAGGTTAAGAGGTGATATGATAGCCCTGTTTAAATATTTGAAGGGATGTCATATTGAGGAGGGAGCAAGCTTGTTTTCTGCTGCTGCAGAGACTAGAACGCGGAACAATGGATGCAAACTGCAGGAAAAGAGATTCCACCTCAACATTAGGAGGAACTTCCTGACAGTAAGGGCTGTTCGACAGTGGAACACACTCCCTCGGAGTGTAGTGGAGTCTCCTTCCTTAGGGGTCTTTAAGCAGAGGCTGGATGGCAATCTGTCAGGGATGCTTTGACTTGGAGATCCTGCATGGCAGGGGGTTGGACTGGATGGCCCTTGTGGTCTCTTCCAACTCTATGATTCTATGATTCTATGATTCTATGCTTGTCATCCACAGATTTGAGTATCTGTGGATGGCCCCTGGCTTCATTAACTCTAATGTTGGTGTGTGCACAGGGCTGTGGCAGCGCTGCCATTGCCATTAGAAACCATGGGACTTGAGGTCCCACAGTTTTTGGCATCTGCGTGGGGAGGGGGGGGAGTATCACAGATATGGCATGATGACTTTATTATAGGATTTGATATCTAGGGAGTAAAGTTAAAATGATCTGACTCAGGAAAGAGAAGTTGATATATGATAGATAATTACTGAAGAATAGATAATAAGACAATGAAGGGAGGAGAAACTACTACAATATATGGTTAAATGGCAGTGAAAGAAAATTGTGAAGTCATTTTTTTTAGTAGGGTAGGGATAGGAAATGTAGTATGTGTCAGTAGGGTTTATGTTTCTTCTGTTTTTGTTTATGTCAAAGTCTATGTGTGTAAATGTTTACTTTGAAAATTATTTATATATAATTAAAGGATTACTCTGACACTTTTGGTTTTGTTAGTTTTTCATTTTTCCAGCCACACATTTGTTTTGGCCTGCTTCAACATCACTTTGTAAATTCTGATATAATTTTGATATAAATTCTGATATAAGTGATATAATCTCTATCATTTATACATTAAAAGTGTTACTGGAAATGTATAAATGATAGAGATTATATAAATAAATTCTCCTGGAGAAAAAAAAAGTACATTCTGTTTGTTTTTTTAAGTCTATCCAAAAATCCAAATGTATAATTTTGTGCACCTCTTCCACTTTACACATTTTTGTATGCCCTGTTCCTTGTTTTTGCAAGGAATGTCCCCTGAACGCAAATCTTTGCTTGCCTATTTTCTCTTCTTTTTTGTGTCCGACATTCCTTAACATGTGTATTTTGCATCTTTTTTTAAAAAATCTAACTGAACTAAATAGTAAAATTGTAAAAAGAATGGTTTGCTGTGTACAATTATCTAGTTCATGTAGAGGTTGGGAGGTGTACAGGTTGGGAGGTGAACAGTGAATAACGCTATATAAAAACTATGAAGGAAATAATTTCTACTATGTATCAGAACTTGGAAACATCACTTTATGGACTAGGTACAACTGCCCAGATCCCCTTGACAGAACGACCACTTTTAGCCAACAAAAGTTACTTTTCTGAGTCCAGCAATCTATGCTAGTAGGCAGTTGCTTTTCAGTTGTCCCAGTCCTTGGAGATCCTTTCAAGCAGAGGTGCTAAGAAGTGAATCAGCAACTTTTTGTTTAGAAAGAATGAGTGCTCTACCACTTAGTTATAGCCCTTCTTCAAGTAGACTACATTGAATTTTAATTATGTCAAAGAAGAAAACACATTGTACAATAAGTGTCAGAGCCTCCATAATTTGAAAATTGGTATAGGAATCCAGCTTGGCTATGGATGTACATGAAATAAATTATTACCACCCACTAAGTGTTGTTGAGAATCACTGTCCTCACATTCCATTTCTTCACTTGAAGAAAGGTATTCTTACAAAATATAATCAGTACCAAACATGCTGATCAACAACCACTGCAGAACGTAAGAGCAAACAACAACACAACAGGGCAACAAATTCTAGTGTCTGAATTGTGTGCCATTAGGATGCTAATGTACTTTCTTCGCACTCAGTGTTGTCATGCAGACTGCCCCTTATTCAGTGACCTGTTGCTGCTGCCATTTAGCCTTTCACAGTCAGTGCTCAAGAACCAATTTGACTGCAAGAGTACCTGTCATGATAATTGCCCCTCAAGAAAAGAGGAGGGAAGGCGGAAAATCAAGAGCTGACTAAATAAAGCAGATGGAGATATTCTCCCTCTCAGTGACATCTATGTCCTTGTCTAGGCTTTGGTTATTCAGCAACAGAAAAGATACCATCTAAACCTAGGTCAAAGCAATAATCTTCCTTGTTTTTCCTTAACTCCAGAAATGTTCTGTTCCTCAGATTAGAAGCACCAACTGAGCATAATCCTAAACTAGTAGAAATAAATAAATAAGTAGAAATAATAAAATATGCAGTGAAACACATAAAATGGGGAAGGCAATTGTACATGGGCAAGGGCAAAATTCTGCTCCTCACACTCTCCACAAGCTGTAACCAGAATTGTAGAATCTTGCAATTAGAAGGGGCTGCAAAGGCAGAATTTCTTGTGATTTGAATCCATTTGCTCATGTCCTAGTCTCTGCAGCAGCAGAAAACAAGTTTGTTCCATCATCTATATGGCTTGCTTCCAGACCTTTGATCGTCTTGGCTGCTCTTCTTTGGACATGTTCCAGATTTCCTTCATGGAAAATCTTTGACACCTCTCGGCTCCAAATTTTGGTCATAGAGATTCCAGCCTCTGCCCACCCACACAGCTCAAGGACTCTCAGTTGATACTGTTGATATTGTTGATTGTATGCTATGTTTTAACTTGTTGTTTGAATTAATCCTTTTGGGGGGGAGGTGGGGGTGGGATTGGGTGTTTTAACTGCTGTTGTTTTAACTCTCTTCTGTAACCCACCCCGATTGCTCGTTCAGAGGAGTGGGCTAGAAATAAAACTACTACTACTACTACTACTACTACTTCTTGTTGTCAAAATCCTTCTTCAGCTGTGGTGTCCAGAAGTAGGCACAGCATTTCAAGTGAGCTCTGATCAAAGCAGAAGACAGTGGCACTATTATTTCCCTTGATTTGGACACTACATTCCTGTTGATGCAGCTCGGAACTGCTTTTTGGACCGCCGAATCACACTGTTGACTGATGCTTGGCTTGTGCTCTATTAAGACTCCTAAATCCTTTTCACATGTACTGCTTTCAAGCAAGGTGTCACATCTGTGCATTTCATTTTTCTTGCCCAGATGTAGTACCTTACTCTCATTCCTAATCAAGCATCATTTCCCATCACAGTTTTTAAGGAGAAGTGGAGAAGAGGGAAAGTATTTGGAGGGGCAGAGGAGTTTGAGGGCATTTAGCTCAATGAGGGAGGGTTTCTTATGTGGTTGCATTTCTTCAGGTCTTTGGGTGTTTTTGAGGATAATTTTCAGCTCAAAATCATACCCCTCCCATTGTTTAAAAAAAAACCTGAATGGGTCTAGGGCTTTGAGGGACTTGTGGGGATTCAAAGCCTGCATGAAGCCTGAGGACTGCACCCCTGCTATAAGAGGTACGTGAATACAAGTCCTATAGGTTTTTTTTAAAAAAAAAGGTTTTCAAGTAGATTTAAAATACATTTTATTGAACATCACTCTGGGGGCCCAATTGGGCAGAATTTATGGTACAGCTTGACTCTCACTTATTCAGAATTCCAAAATCCAAAATTATCCACATGGGTGGCTAAGATAGTGATACCTTTGCTTTCTGATAGTTCAGTGTACACAGACTTAGGAGCAAAACAGATGGCCTCAATAGAACAGCGCCCCACCACCCCTTTCAGTGCCAGATCAGGGCTACAGCAACCGCACGGCGTGGCCTTGATCAGGCAGTTTCCTGGGTCAAAAAGAGGCAGCAAAATGATGCTCCTTTTAGAACCGGCATAAAGTTTCCTTTGGCACTGCAGCGGCACTTTTTGGCACTCCATTCAGCGTGTGGCATATAAACGCTGTGCCAAAGGAGTGCCATGATGCCATCCACCATGCAGTAAGGCAAGCAGCATGACACCGGTGTGGGGTGGTGTGAGGGCATACGTCATCCAAACACTATGACCCCACACTGCCCCCATGCTGGTGCTTCAAGCAGGTCTGTTTAGACCCTTACTTTCATGCACAAAATTATTAAAAATACTGTGTATAAAATTACCTTCAGGCTATGTTTGTAAAGTGTATATGAACCATAAATGAATTTCATATTTAGTCTTGGGCCCCATCTCCAAGATATCACATTATGTATATGAAAATATTCCAAAATCCCCACCAAAAAACTCCAGTATCCTAAAAACTTCTGAATCCAAACATGTTGCATAAGGAGACTCAGTCTGTAATAAATAATCAAAATCTGAAACTATTATCTTTTAATATTGTGATTCCATATTGATTATTGGTGAAGGTTCTTAAAATAGCTTTCTGTCTGCAGGCTTTGAATGTCATCTGACATTTGTTACATACATACATACATGTACATAAGAATATACATATGTGTAAAGCACTTAGAATCACAGAACCATAGAGTTGGAAGAGACCACAAGGGCCATCCAATCCTACCCCCTGCCATGCAGGAACAAATGCATTCAAAGCATACCCGACAGATAGCCATCCAGCCTCTGCTTAAATACCTCCATGGAAGGAGACTCCACTACACTCCGAGGGAGTGCGTTCCAATGTTGAACAAATAATAATAATAATAATAATAATTTTATTTATTTATTTATATCCCACCCTTCAGCCTTAAAAGCTATCAGAGTGGCTTACAATTATTATTTTTAATTAGACAGTTCCCTGCCCTCAGGCTTACAATCTAAAAAGACATGACACAAAAGGAGAAGAGAATGGTGGTGGGGAAGGAGATCATGTCCAGCAGTTCTTCTCTCCCTCCGAGGCCTGGACCAAGACAGATGGCATAGAGGGAGGACTCTGCTTCATAATCTAGGACAAGACCGATGGAGTTTGGTCTGCCCTTTCACTCCCTCTTAGGCCAGATAGTGTTGCTAGGCCTCTCCTTTCACTCCTTCCTAGGCCAGATGGTGTTGTCATGGAGGGAGGAATCTTCAACTTGAGGCCAGGCCCGATGGTGTTGCTAGGCCTCTCCTTTCACTACCTCTAGGCCAGATGGTGTTGTCAGGAGGGAAGGCTCTTCTACTCGAGTTCAGACCCGATAGTGTTGCTAGGCCTGCCCTTTCACTTCCTCCTAGGCCAGATGGTGTTGTCAGGAGGGAGGGCCTACTGTCAGAAAGTTCCTCCTAATGTTGAGGTGGAATCTCATACACACACACACACACACACACACACCGTATTACTGTTGTATTTTGTTTCTGAGGATTACTCCATACCTGTATGGGCATCTCCTCTGCCTACATCTCTCACATGAAAAGGAAAGGCAATAGCAAGTGTTCTGAAAGCTGAAGCCAAGTGCAGTTTTAAAAGCAATCACTCATTAAGCCCAGTTTAATATCAGTTTAGTTCATTGCTCATTATAAAGTGACAGGGAAAACAAATCCAAGAGAATTGCTAATGATTTCGGAAAAACTACAAAATGCATTTTGTTATTCAGCATTTTTTAAGACAGCAGGAAAATATGTATATATAAAATAAAAAACCCAATCAGCAGTTGCCAGTAACATGATTTCAAATCAAATTGCCAGTAAATGATTCCACTTAAGAAGAGTTTTGCACTTCTCTCTCATGCCTTAGTTAATTAGATTCCATCATTGAGTTTGTTCTCTCTCAAAGGAGCTCCCTTTAAATGAAAAATATCCTGCCTACCCACAACATCTGTTTCAATTACTTTTGGTAGGAAGTGTATTCTGTTAGACCACACTGCATTTTTCATATACAAACTCTTATTTATGCCCTTCACTTCCAATTAGCCTGGGAAGTCTTAAAAATTAGACAGCACAATCCAAACCCCAGGTCTCATCCTTTCTACAAATATTCTCCCGTATTTAAAATCTCAATGTGGTGGTTGTAGTGGTTGTTATTGTTGTTGTTAACTGCCCTTGAGTCATCTTTGACTCATGGTGACCCTCTGGATGAGACACCTTCAGGTCACCCTATCCTCAACTGCTCTGCTCAATTCCCACAGTTTCAGATCTGTAGCCTCCCTGATTGAGTCTAAACTGTTACCAGCTTTGGCTGATACACCAGCTGCGACCCTTCCTGGAATCGGGTGACCCAGAAACAGTGGTGCGCTGGTAACCTCTCCACTTGACTTCTGCAACGGAAACTTCAATTGGTGCAGAATATGGCAGCCAGACTGGTTGCAGGTACACCAAGATCCAACCATATAACACCTGTTTTAAAATCCCTTCATTGGCTGTCAATTAGTTTCCAGGTGAAGTACAAGGTGTTGGTTATTACCTTTAAAGCCCTACATGGCTTGGGTCAAGACAACCTGTGGGAGTACCTTCTTCCATATTGTTCACTCTGCACATTAAGGTCCTCTGGGAAGAATTTGCTTCAACCTAAAAAATCCAAACTAACTACGGTAAACCAGAGGATCTTCTCAACTGCTGCTTCAAGGCTGTGGAATGACCTTGCCAGAGGAGATCTGCCACATTACTACTCTAACAGTCTTCAACTGCAAGTAAATAAATAGGTGCTACTTTGGTGGGAAGGTAACAGCATTCGGTGCAGTCATGCTAGCCACATGACCATCAGAGTTATCTTCAGGCAATGCTGGCTCTTCAACTTAATAACAGAGATGAGCACTGCCCCCTACAGTCGATTACAACTAGTCATTCATGTCAAGGGGAAATCTTTACCTTTATACAGTGCACCCTTCACTTATACAGGGGATCTGTTCTGGAAACACCCCCCCCCCCCATGTAAGGGAAATACCACATATGCTGAAGCCCCGTTAAAAACAATGGGGCTGGTGCCTGCAGCATGTGAACCAGTGCTTCTTCTAGTGCACAGCTTTCAGCATAAACTAAAAGCCGCGTATGATGCGGGTGCACTGTAGTTAACAGAACTTCAATCCACATAGCTTTTTACAGATAAGGTGAGCATCTAGTTTTATTGCCCCAAAGGGTTCCCTTTATAAGACAGTGAGGCTGCTAGGGTAACAACCAGAGCTGACAGGCCCAAGCGGGTATGAGCAGCTCAAATAGGCCCATCATCTCCAGGTCTAATTTCCTTTGCAAATGACAGAAACTTGAAAGGGATGGACTCCGCTTTCCTTTTTGAATTAATTTATTATAACAGATAATCTTCTAATTTGCTAACAAAGTTGCAGTCTTGATTTTCCCTCAACGATGCCATGTATGGCTTGGTGGGTCCCCCCCCCCCACACACACTTCTTTTCATTTAGCAGCCTACCTGCAAATGGCCTTTGCAGAGCTTACAAGATGTTGGGGATTATTATTTTTGAGGTGGCAGGATAACAGAGTAAATTTCTGTAAACCAAAGCAAAATGGGAGATGGCATTTTTTAAGTGAGGCTAGGCTTCCCCGTGGAACAGGAATAGCAATAGGATAACAAGCAATTGGCTTCCTTCACACTAAATTGTAGCTTTCAAAGAAAATTTCTCCAGGAACAGTACTGCACTTGGAAGGCCATTAACCAGAAAAGCTCTGACTACCAAGACTGAATATAATTTCCTTACCACCCACCGTTGCCTGATCCTCTTGTTCAGCTTTTGAACTGGAAACACTTATTAACAGAAGTCAGTGTTCCTGCTTTATGTCTAACATAGGTTGACTGTTTATTTTCCCCACTGGCAGGACAGCTGAATAGTACAGTATTTGAAACCTCAGCTGGTTTCTATTTATACATTTATTAAGTCATTATATTGTTTTTTATTCTCACCCTATTTCTAAGGAGTGCAAGGTAACCACACACACCCTTTATTTCCTCCCAAGAACTCTGTATGATACATTAATCTGAGAAGGAATGACCAGCCTAAACTCAACACAATGAGTATGATATGAACACAGGTCTTTCCAGTCTCACTATACTACACATGATTTCAGAGGAAGGATACATGCAGAAAGGCTGACTGTCTTGGCCAAATACCAAGTAGTGGTAGGCAGCAAGAATTAGCACCTGAGTTTGGATTACCTAACTCTGAAGCTAACACATTCATCCTTGGAGGAACTTTCTTCAGCACCAATCCTATTTCTATTCAGCACAGATTGATCTACACTAGCCCAGTGATCAGGTCATATGCACAATGGTTTCTTGAAAGTTAAATATAAACATTCACGTGTTTTGATTCGCTCCCAGAATAAGGGAGCAGTAGAAACAGAGGCCTTACAATTGCAGTGGAATTCTTTATTTTTGTACCAAACCTTATGTTACAACGGGGCATTCTCATTTCCTTTCAGCCTAGAAGTTCATACTGTACCATATTGCTTACCTGAACTTGCAGAAAATTACTTTGAATCAAAAAGCACAGAGCAGTAGAATAATATCCCAGTCAGGTATTTTCATGCAGGCAGAAAAACACACAGTTATAAGAAATAAGGTTATTTCCAAAGTCAAGCATGGGTCTAATAGAAAAGTGAAAGGTAACATTGGTCCTATACAGACATCCACTAAGGGACATCCTGGAGATGTTTCTAGGATTAGGGAGCACGCAGCACCAACACACTACCATTATCCCACACCACTTGTACAGTATTCCATAGTACTTCCCCTGGGAGAAAGCTGAGAATTCCAACCATGGATTCTGAGGGCAGTTATTCTGTCAGCAGTGGGCACCTCTGACCAGTCATTTTAATGGTAGCAACAAGGAAGTTTCCAAATAAGAAGGCAGAGGGTAGGAGAGTATTGCAATTAATGAAGTAGGAATATTGCTGTCAGTTCATGGAGGACCCTTGTTCTATTCAAGATGGATGCTGTCACTAAACAAAATCCATCTCCCCTTTTCAAGGGGCTATACAGACGGGTGGCTAAAAGCCACCTGTCTTTATCCCTGGTTGGTGTAGTAGCAGCCTGACACTGTGGAACCAACCCACTCCCTAAAAAGAAGCCACTCTAGGCAGCTTCTTTGAAGGGGCACCATCATGGCACTTGTGATCCATGATGATGCCCTTCCACGGAGTGCCGATTGGGTGCTCTGATGCTCGTGCATCATCATGGCATGCCATGTATGGACGGGTGCACGCCAAGATGATGCACAGGCAGCGAAAATAGGACTGGGCATGTGTGGACGCCCAGCCCTATCTTGCCCTACTTTTGGCCCCAGGCTGGTCTCTTTAATGCTCGAGTTTCTAGCATATAGAACACCGAAGTGAAATAGCTTTTACATTTGATTTGAATCTCTTTGAATCATTTTGAATCCCTCTCTGTTATCAGAGATGATGAGGAAAAGCAGCAGGGACAGACATCAGGGACAGAGCAGGGTACCCTGAGAATAGCACCAAAGGGAACAGCTGCTGCTAAGCCTCGGAGGAGGCGTGTGGTGGTGGTGGGGACTCCTTGCTGAGGGGAACAGAAGCAGTGGTTTGTGGGCCTGACAAGATGTCTCGGGAGGTGTGCTGTCTCCCTGGGGCAAAGATCCATGATGTGACAGAGAGGCTAACAAGACTGGTCAAGCCTACTGATCAATACCCCTTTCTTTTGGTTCATGTGGGAATCAATGACACTGCAAGGCAAAGCTTTCAGAATATCATAAGGGATTACGAGGATATGGGTGGGAAGCTGAAAGAGATGGATGCACAGGTTGTCATCTCATCTCTTCTCCCAGTTGAAGGGCATGGTCAAGGAAGGGAGAGGAAAATAGCAGAGGTGAATAACTGGCTCCATGGATGGTGCTGCCAAGAACGGTTTGGATTCTTGGATCATGGGCTGCGGTTTCATGAGGAGGGACTTCTGGCAAAGGATGGGCTAAATCTCACGCCAGTTGGCAAAAACGTTTTTGCCAATAGTCTCAAAAATCTGATCAGGAAGGCTTTAAACTGAGTTATATGGGGGAGGGAGACATTATTCTGGAAGGCAAAAGGGCTGGAGAAAATAGTCAAACTGACATAGAGGGAACAAGGCAAACAGTGCAAGGACCCAACAGTGGGAATCAAAAAAATTTGCACAGGCAGCAAGTAAAAGGAACACATGTTCTTACATGTCTCTACACTAATGCACAGAGTATGGGAAATAAGCAGGATGAACTTGAGCTGATGAGCTGATTTCAATAAACTTAGAGAAATACTGGGGGTGATCCCATGGTCAGGAAAGAGAAAGAGAAAGAGAAGGGAGATCAAGATGGATGGGAGTTTCTCAAAAGGGAGATACTGAAGGCACAATTTCAAACAGTTCCAATGAAGAAGAAAAATGGGAGATGTCTCAAGAAACCAGGATGGATGACTAAGGAACTTTCAACTGAGATAAGCCTTAAACAGAACATGTATAAGAAATGGAAAAATGGGGAAATCACCAAAGAGGAATTCAAACAAATAGCCAGCATATGTAGGGGTAAAGTCAGAAAATCTAAAGCGCAGAATGAACTCAGGCTTGCTAGAGAAGTTAAGAACAATAAAAAGGGTTTTTTTGGGTATGTCTGAAGCAGAAGGAAGAGGAAGGAAACGGTAGGGCCACTGCGTGCAGAAGATGGCAAAATGCTCACAGGGGACAGAGAAAAGGCAGAATTACTCAACACCTTCTTTGCTTCAGCCTTCTCAGAAAAGGCAAAAGGTGCTCAACCTAAGGACAATGGGGAAGAAGACAGAATAGGGGACTTTTACAGGAATACCTGGTTAACCTAAATGAATATAAGTCTCCAGGACCAGATGAACTACATCCAAGGGTATTAAAAGAACTGGCAAATGTAATATCGGAACCATTGGCAATAATCTTTGAGAACTCCTGGAGAACAGGAGAAGTCCCAGCAGACTGGAGGAGGGCAAACGTTGTTCCCATCTTCAAAAAGGGGGGAAAAAAAGAGGATCCCAACAATTATCGTCCAGTTAGTCTGACATCAATTTCAGGAAAGATTCTAGAGCAGATAATTAAACAGACAGTCTGTGAACATTTAGAAGAGAATGCCATAATCACAAAAAGCCTGGGGAAAAAAACAGTCTGGAAACCCTGCCCTATGAGGAACGACTTAGGGAACTGGGGATGTTTAGCCTGGAGAAGAGAAGGTTAAGAGGTGATATGATAGCCCTGTTCAAATATTTGAAGGGATGTCATATTGAAGAGGGAGCAAGCTTGTTTTCTGCTGCTGCAGAGACTAGAACGCGGAACAATGGATGCAAGCTGCAGGAAAAGAGATTCCACCTCAACATTAGGAGGAACTTCCTGACAGTAAGGGCTGTTCGACAGTGGAACACACTCTCTCGGAGTGTAGTGGAGTCTCCGTCCTTGGAGGTCTTTAAGCAGAGGCTGGATGGCCATCTGTCGGGGATGTTTTGACTGGGAGTTCCTGCATGGCAGGGGGTTGGACTGGATGGCCCTTGTGGTCTCTTCCAACTCTATGATTCTATGGTTCTATAATTCTTAACCCAGATGCAAACAGTTTGCTTTCATGAAAAGCTCAGAACATCACAAGAGGATGCAAAGTGGGGAAGCACACTTGAAGATTAATTATATATCTTTCCCCTTCAGACTAGGTCAACATTACACTTTGCTTGAACTGGAGCCAAAGAAAATGAATCTTGGCAGAGGAAGTGCAGAGGAGTATTGATTCTAGCATTACCACAGCCGCTAGTGGCCTGCAGAGGAATTTAATGAATTAATGAGGCACAGAACTGTATCTTTTAACGCAGCCAAGTAGACTGCATTTGGGTACATGCAAACCTTGAGTAGCAGGCTATTTTGAATGCTATGCCCATGAACTGGTTTCATGCAGGAACAAAAAGGAAAAACAGAGAAACCTAGATGCTCACAACCTGCCCAGATCAAAGGAATTAGTTAAGATCACATCTTCAAGCCCTTCTATGTGCGCAAGCTCTGTTGTGAGGAATTTTGGAAAAAGGGATGACTTCTGTTAAAAATAAAGATCAAACATGGACATCACTGAGAGTAGCTTTCTGGAAAAATCTGAGCTTCTCTGTCAAGCAGGCTTGCTGTGAACCATCAATCCCACCCTCTCTAATAATTCTGATATTAGAGAAGCAGTATCACCCTGTAAAGCATTAAGCTTATCAGTAAGGACACAGAGGGTTATGCAACAATTTTAATAGCAATGGACCCACCACAGGGATGGATTTAAATAGGAGGGAACATGAATGGAAGACAGCCATCTTTAGACAACACATAGTCAGTACTCAAGCCAGTAGCAGGTCCTAGGGCCTGCTATATGTAAGTAAGGACTATGTGCTGCCTATGTGCCACCACTAATTTTGGCCAAATGACAAAAGGGAAAGACAAGTAGATGAATACAACCATCAAAGGGCTGTTGAGCCTATTTATCAAGTCTAGGGAGAGGAGGAACCCCTATCTGTGGGTCTGATTTGCCCCACAAAGGGTTTGAAGGCAGCCCTTGCATGCTCTGGGAAATGCATTGCCCCTTATCCAGTACTGCAGCATCCCCAAAGCTACACACATGATGTTAGGGGGAATCTCCTGTGTGTATCTTGCTTTCCAATTAGGCAAGGTGCAGGTATGAGAACTGTGCTGGTCTCAGGTCGGAGATGACAATGGGAATCCACATTGTATCTCATTCACATTCACAATGGGAATGCAACTGGGGTGTGTTTGGAATATCACTGCTGTTTTCAGTTTGAGACCAGAGATTTCTGATCCCTTTCAACAGGGCATGTAAGCAGGGCGATAGGAAATCCCATTGAGCTTGTTAAAATCCTACTGATACCTTCAATTTGAGAACTGAGATAACACCTGGATTTCATCAAGACTCCATAAACACACTCAAGTTTCCAATGAAGCACAAGAGGAAGGGAAATGGTTGGCTGGGAAGTGAGGGGCTTGATGACATCAGCAGAGAGTACTTGGGCAGGACCCCAGCATTGACCTCATCCATACCACCACTGGGCCTGAGGAACAATCTAGCCCTGGAGGCCAATATACCTCCCTCTCCTACAGCTAAAACAAGCTCATGTGCCCTGATCCAATAAGAGTTTCCAGCTCAGGACTGCCTATTTTTGTACAACAAGTGCTATAACAATTCACTTCTCCCATTTCACTTCACCTCCCAAATTTGACGCTAAAATAAAATGAACAAGTTGCCCCCCTGAGTTCAGCTGGGAGAAGATCCAGACACCAATGGTGCAAATGAAATAACATAAAACCACTCTATGTGTTTGCAAAACACCCAAGAAAGTAGGAGCAGTTTCTATTAAAAAAAAAAGGATCCCGAGAAAAACAAAATCCAGTACAGAACAGAATAGGCATCACTCCTCCTTATCACAGCTTCTAATCCCTTCTAAGAATTTCTCAACCCTTTAATAGGACAAAACATTTCTATCCCTGGGCAATAACTACCCATCCTTCCCACTAATTTTCCTAATAGCTCCCCTAAGCCGCTCTCCTTTGTTTCATCTTTTGTTTGGTCAGCATGGGGCTAATTATGTGTTATGCTCTAACTCGCTCATATAAAGTACCTTTGTTTTTGTTGTTTTTAAAAACCAACCCACAGTGAAGAAAATGGCAAGGAAATCATTTTCCCCTTTATGTTTATTACGCTTATTCCTATGTCTCTAAGGACGCCTGAAAGAGATAAGGTAAACTGGGATGGTAACTAATTTTATATTTCTGCCAGAAACAGGAGTGCTCCCCATAACAGCTATTGAATTTTTTATTCTGTGCATAGGAGAAGTATGGAATTGTCACTCACTATTTTTCATCTAAGGCCAAGGCAGAGAGAAATGGCAGGAACTTGTTCCCTATTGAAGCAATAGTGTGAACAGCATAACAACAGATTTACTCCCACCACAGAAGCAGATTGCAGATTGAAAAGACAGGTGTGAACATGGTCATTAATAATATTTCAATAGCACTTCATACTTGTCATTCGTGTTTAATGCATGTTATTCAGAAGAACAGGAAAGCATAAAATAAAATATACAGTACTTGTATCTCTGCTTTCAAATTGCCTGACAACTCCTGGCGAGGAATTATTTTTTTCCTTCATGGACACACTATGTACCTTTCATTATGTTGGAAAATGATAGAATGCTCTAGCCCCTGGAACAGGCCCAGGGACATCACTGGGGTATGTGGATCACCCTAAGAGGTGGGGTGACACCACTCCCTTCAAACATCTGCCTTTGGGCAGAAGTGAGCTATGTGTCCCTTTACAGTGCTGAAGAGATGGTGTGAGTGGGACAAGGCTCAGTGGAAGAAGAAAGGAGAGGTGCTAGATTTTTTAAAAATAAATTTTAAATTTTAAAATTCTATTTTTTATCATGTTTTCAAAATTTAAAATTTTTTATTCCTTTTAAATTTTCTTTAAAACATCATATCTTACCAAATGTTCACTTTAACTACCAAATGTTCACCTTAACTACATGAAATGATGTATATGTGAATATATTTAGTCTCTGCATTTGATATTGGCATTTAAAAGTATAATTTCAATTTTGTTAGTTGTTTATGTCAGCACATCCAGCGATGTACAGGAATTACAATTTAACAGTACAAAAAACATTACCCAGTTTTCTGTATGGTGTGGTATGGGAAGAAATCAATGGAAGGGTGACACCATGAGTTACCGCAGTGGATGATGCCAATTCTAGTGATGCCACTGAACAGCCCTTTCATTTCTGTTTTCAGCACCAAGGCCAGCAGCCTGGAATACATGAAATTATAAAAGGAAGCAAGAGTACCTTCCTTTTTCTACAGAGTAACCATAGCCTGTTCCCAAATGCTTAAGCAAAGCAAAGAAACAGGTCTTCCATGCCAGCTGATCCTATGATATCCTTTTTAGAAATTCAGAACTGCATAGGGATGGTAATGCAATTCACAAAAATGGTTGGATGCTACAGTCTGATGTTTTCCTCATGTTACAGTGGTGCTTATCGCCCATACACATTCATATAAACACCTAGTGCTGCATCTTGTTTTCTAAATTTGTCAGTTCCTACCCACACCTGCCATAAATTGCTTCTGCAGGCCCAAGCATATACATTTCTTTTCAACAAATCCAATTTATACCAAGAGCCTATGCTATGCAAAAACTCACACTGGATAAGTCACAGGTTATTTCCTTTCTCCTTAGTGTATATAACTCCTTTACACACATACAAAGAGAGTAAGCAAGACAGTACTGGACTTCTCACCATACAAACACTAAAATTTACATAAAGGGAATGAGAGACTCAATCTTCAATGATTGCAGCATTAAAATCTAGTCATAATAGCAGTCTCTTGATAAATCCAATTAGTACATAAAGACAAATGATGAAATATAAATGATGACTCTCTTCTTGTAGTGCAAGGATAAAAAGAAAGAAGCCAAAACATTGATTGAATCTGGGAAGGTGGATTCCTAATCAACGGATGAAAAGTGATAAAGAAGCTTTAAAAGTACATATGACTGAGACCATTTTGGGACAATTAGCACCCAGTATCAGGCTCCTTAACATATTGAAGGAGGTGGGAGTGTTTTATACTTGAGAACTGGCCAACAATGAGACGGGTTATAAGTGTTTGGTTTTCCAAGACTTAGCAGATGGATTGAAAAATCAGAAAATAAGCTCTTGGTAGGTCTAAAGTATCAGGTGTGAACTGCTCACTAAATATACTGTTAAAGATGAGTTGGGGTTTTTGGTCACACTAGAGTGCAACAGAATGGGGAAAAGCACTCTTTTTTTAAAAAAATTGAGCAAAAAACAGATTGCTCTGTATTGTTCCTTTGAAGGGAGCCGGTTCCATTTTAACCTGAAACAATGTAATGTGTGAATAACACTAGGGTTATAACGACTCCAAGGGATTCATGAACACAAAGCAAAATGGGAACAACACACCCTATATGCATCAGGAGCTCACAGGAACCCAGATGGTGCAGTGGTCAAATGACCATACTGCTGCCACTCACTCTCAAACCACAAGGCTGTGAGTTCAATACCAGTCAGGGGCTCTGGGTTAACTCAGTCTGGCATCCTTCCGTAGGTTGCTAAAATGAGTACCCAGCTTGTTGGGGGTAATTTACACTTTATAAATTGCTTAGTACATCAGTAAGTGGTATGGAAATATACTTGCTATTGCTATCAGCACAGTGATGTGCATCTCCTTGGGATCTAAAAATGTGTGTGAATGCCCCTGACTGTTCATGATCTAAATAGCAGTCAGAAAGTATTGCCCTCTTCAAGTAGCTATTCAAATTTTGGAAAAGCCTCTTGTTGTAGGAGAGGAAGCTTGAAGCTTCCACAATATCACAACTTCAGGAGGGCAATTTTTGTTGGTATCATAAAAAGAATAGCAAGATAGTTCCACTCCCAGCTTTAGTCCTACATTTTGATTGGTTCCAGAAACTGTTCAGGCTCCCCTGTGGTGCTGTATTTACATAACAAAACATGTGTGAAAATTGTATTCAACATCAGGGATAATTTGGCCCTTGTGCAGTGAAATCAGCTTCACAATAAGACAACAGGAGGAACAGAGGGAATGAGTAGAGTGACATGAAGTTCTTTGCTCACTTGTGTATGAATTTACTCCCTTAAAAAGGCTACACAGAGAAATTTAGATGTTGTGTGAGAGTAAAGAATGTTGCCTAGCTCTTTGAAAATGAGACTATACTGTTGGAAGACACAAAGTGACACCTCCCCAGGGACATTGTGTGGTGTGTGTGGGTTGATGACCCATTTTCCAAGGAGAATTAGTGCCATGCTCCTCATTTCAGAAAGTGTGGTGATAGTAGTGGTGCTAGTAACTAAGTTCCAACTAAGCCTTGATTGCAAACTTTAGATTTTAGAATTATCAAGCTTTACAGCTTTGATTTCAAACTATTTGTGATACTGGCACCTAGTATTTAGATGTTTATTTATATTTATATACCTCATCCCCTTTACCACCACCTTTCCTTTCTCTTTGTTGTTGTCTCTTAGATTGTAAGCCTGAGGGCAGGGAACCATCTAATTTATAAGATTGTATGTACAGCACTGTGTACATTTACAGCAATATATAAATAAAGGTTAATAATAATAATAATAATAATAATAATAATAATAATAATTTCATTTATATGTTGCCTTTCTCCCTGAGTGGGGCCCAAGGTGGCTCACACAATAGCATTATGCCTGACCTGATGTTACATCTTGAGTTACAGCTTTAGACATCTTTCATTACAAATTGGCCAGGTAGCAGAGCAAGGAAGGGGTTAGCAGAATGGGGACAGAGAGTCAACAGATATGAGATCACTGACCAAAAAGAACTACAATAACAAGCACTGAGGAATCTAATCTGGCACCTTGGTAGAAAGTAAGAGTCATTTCTTCCAGATCCCAGAGAAGAAGCACACAGGCAACTGTATCTCCTGTGTCTTGAAGCTACGGTGGGGGTATTAAAAAATGTATTCAGCCCACGGGGAATTTTTTGAAGCCATATTTTGTTCTCAGTGTAACTGATAAGATGCTGGCAATTGCTGATTGCTTACTTAAAACTAAATCTTCACATAAGTAGCTCCAATGCCATAACATTTCCAAGGATGTTACTGTAACTTTACTATGTTTGAGTAATGAATGAACTATGGGGGTGGGGACTGGTCTCAATCTTTGCCTAAATACCATTGCTTTCCAGTTGATGGAAGGGGGAAAGGAAGCTCTCCAGGATATACAAAATATCCTGAAGTAGGAAATATCTAACAACCTTGGATCAATGAGAAAGGAATAGCAAATTACCAAATTATTTTGATAAATAGGCACAACACAAACCTCCTCCACTGGCTGATGAACAGGTGTAAAAAAAAGAGGAGTTGTGGGACCTCAAAAAATCTTCTTTAGAGTTGGAAAGAGGATTGTGGAAAGACCCCTGCCTGCTTTCCTTTTCCTTCTGTGAGAAAGCCCAGTGGACTACTCTTACACTACCTAAACAATGGGAAGAAGAAGAAAAAAGAAGCTCTCAGACTATCTTGTCATCTTGTGCAAGTATGATACTCCTCCCTTCCACAAAGATTCAACCCCTTCTGATCTTTGAGACAGGTTCCCACATGATGCCCACAATACATAAAATGAAATGTGGAGCTCAAACATTTTAGTGCTACAAACAGTTACATGAATGCTGACCTTTGCCCATTTGTTAGAACTGTTTCACTCCTTTGAGTTCTCAAAACATATTCATTCGTACTGGTTATGTCTTATAGATCTTTTGAGCCACCAAATCACATCCTTTAACAGCTTGTTGTTGAATTTAATAGGGTTTGGGGAAGTGATTTTTAATTTTGCCTCTCAGCAGTTAATTCTGATATTGTTTTTTTTTTTCTTATTGTTATAGTTGTTGCTGTAAGCCATGATAAACATGGAAGCATTTAAAATACATAAATATAAGTCATTTATGCAAGGAGATGTTACAGGCATTTCAAGAAGGAAGAGCTCCACCCATTTGTCTCCTTTACCAGCTGAATAAAGGAGGAGAAGCAACCTTGGAGAAGAAGAACCCAATATCCTGAAGTAGGAAATCTCTAACAACCTTGTATCAATGAGAAAGGAATAACAGAAGGGGAAGCACAGATAAAAACAAGTCTCTGGTTGAGAACGGGGTGAAAGTGACTATGGAAATCAGCCTTTGATGCACAGAGTTAAGGGGAAAGCAGCAGTAGGTACTGCTACCAGAGGGATCAGGAAAAACATGGTAGAGGTGGCTTAAGCAGAGCTTTGGCAATTTACCTTTGGCACCCATTGTCTAGAATCAAAATACTCCTTTTGAAGTGAAGTTTTTGGGAGACAATGACAAAGACAGGGGCAGTTAGAAAAAAGGGCTTGGTGAGCCACATGTGGCTCAGAAATCACATACATCCCATCACTGATCTAGATATTGCTTTGTTGATTCTTATTGATCAGAACTACATATTTATTGAAACTCTCTGCATGGGGAAACAATAACACCACTGTCTACAACGATCACCACATCAGAGACACTATTCCCAACGTCACAACCACCCTGTGCTGCAATGTACATAACAAGAACACTGTAGTTTACTTTAATGGTGCATTGAAGAGACTTCCCCATCTGTTCCACCTTCTAATTACAAAACATAAGATGAACATAATGCACCATAGACCATAAAAGACTGAGCGTGATCCAGGATTGAAATGCATGGTGCAAGCTCCTTATTTAACGCAGAAGGCATCTGTTGAGATATTCTCAGGTCATCTTTCACATATTTGATCAGTAGATCTTACTTCTTTAACATGTTGCAGATGACATATTTCATGTGTCTATTAATCAAGACTTCCTAATACACCATTATAGAACTTGAAGGTTCTGAAAGAGGTCAATGGTCAACTAGGAAAGCAAGGCAAAAACCTATCACATGGCAAGGGGTGTGTGTATATCTGTTTCATTTAGTTTCTACTTCTTCCAGACTTAAGTCCATTTCATTCCAGTTCCATGTGATTGTTGGGTAAGGTTGCATCTGCACTGCAGAATTACTCCAGATTGGTACTGCTTTAACTGATATGGCTCAATTATATAAAATTCTGGGAACTGTAGTTTTGTGAGACATTGTGAAACCACATCACAAACTTAGGAAAATTGTGATTAATGAAGTATAATTTTATTTTGGATTGCATATTGGTTCAGGACATGCAATTTAGGTATGTTTCCATTAAAATGTAAGGTGGACATATGTATATATATTTCATTTTCTTAGTCTACCCTACTTATTTGTATTATAAACTACTCTGTTATATTTATATTATAAACTTCCAGTGAGAAGCAATCATATATAAAGCTGTAGTTTTATATTATGCAGCAAAGATACTTGCAGTGAGGAAATAAGGGAATTTTCTGAGATGATATAAACACACTATTATTTTTTTATGGGGAAAGTTGAGAAAAACATCTACTAGATCAGTCTGAAAGCTTTTTTTCCAAACCATCAGAGAATAATCATTAGCGATTAGTGTGTGATCAATTTACAAAAGAACCAAAATAATATTTAATGTGAAGGCATCATTACAGCTCTTTAGGTTGTTATACTGCAACCTAAATGCAACATTCCACAATATGTGTGTGTGTATTTGTTGTTGAGAAGTCCAAAAAGGGGGGAGGGACTAAAATCAGAATACCCACAGGCATCTAAAATATCAGTTATTTTATAATTCATAAAGGTAACGCCCCACTAGAATTTAGTAAGATTACCTGTAGTGAGTAACCAGAGAAAGCTAAGAAGCTTGAAATTGAGGGTTGACATAACCTGTTTCAGGTGGGCAGCCTGCAAGGGACCAAATGTCTGGAGCTATGATTTCTCTCTCAGTGACATTCTAACCTCTCCCCCACAACAAAGGCATTGCTGACTTTTCAGCAAGATCCAAAATTCCACTCTTTTTTTTTTCCTGCTGGAAACTAGGTTAACAATGGTCTATTTACAATTTTACATCTAAAGATGGAGGGAGGAGCTCACAACTAGTTTGCAATTGTACTTCTGACTACTAAGAAAAGTGCTTAGACTGGTACAAAGCTGAACAAGCCCACACCCACCCCACACTTCAAAATTCTTCTAATTCAGATGGGTAACTGGAAAGCACTGCAACTACTACCTCTCCAGGTTCAAGTCATAAATCTGTCCCTCAAGAGAGTGCTTTAGAGAACATTACATTTTAAAGCATAATAAAACTGGTGTTCTGTTCATCTGCTTTCTGGTTCTCCAGCCTTTAGAATAGCCTGGTGCCATATAATCTCTGTAGCAATTAAAGCTGGCAAATTGTGGTCCTCTGAATTTTAACAAGCATCTATGAGCCATGAAGTCAGGATACACAGGGTAGAGAGCAACTCATCACAGCACTAGAAACAAACGGGGGTGGGAGAGAAACTGTCAAGAATGGACTCAGTAATTCAGTGTCTTTGAACTAGATCATCTGAAATGAGAAAGCTCTTTTACCTGCTTGCTTAGAGACACTTGACAGAGAAATTAAACTCTTGGTTAAATGAGAATTGTGAATTGTCAACTCTCGCATGAAACTATCAAAATTCATTAAGAAACATGAGTTTCAACACAAACATGCAGTAAGATAATTGAGGTTCAAAACACATTACAGAAATAATCCACTTTGAGACTGCTTTAATTGCCCTGGCTCAATGGTAAGGGATTCTGGGAACTGTAGTTTTGTGAGACATTTAGCCTTCTCTGTGAGAGAGCTCTGGTGCCACAATAAACTACCATTCTCAGGATTATTTTTGCAGTGCGTTTTGGACCTAAGAGGTATAGCAAACTACCAATAAAGGAATGAAATAGGTCTGATCAAGACTGGAGACAAAAGATCCTGTCAATTTCTGTTTCTCTACATTTCTCTTTTTGTTTTCATTTCTTTGTCCCTATTTTTGCATCAGCCTAAAAAAAAGACCCCCCCCCAAAAGTTTGAATTCAATTTTCATACACCCTTCTCTTAATATATCCAGTATTTACAAGCCATTTCTCATTCTATCATGCTTTTTAAATAATATTTTCTGTAATAAACTTTTTTTTGTCTGCTTTCTAATAATATGCACAAAAACAGACATATCCCCCCTATGGAGCACTGTATTGCAAAATTCTGGAAAATGCAAACAAAAGGGCTTACTTACCAGGGTTCAATGTCACCAGTAAGCTGATAACAACAATTTTTCCCTTTCCATTTAATTCAAAGGAAGCTGTTTCAGTGCTTAACCAGTGTCTGGTGCTAGCAATGGACTGGATGAGAGTGAACAAATCTGAGCTTGAGCCAAGCAAGGCAGATGAGCTCCTGGTCAATTGAGAAGAGGATCGGGGAGTGGAAACTCAACCTGTTGTGAATGAGGTTACAATCTTGCTGAAATCTCAGATTTACAGCTTCTTAGATTCAGTTCTTGGGTTATTGCATTCCACCCTGTTTCTGAATGCCCAGCTTTATGCAGTAGTCAAGAATGAATTTGCAGAGGTAAACTAGTGCACCAGCTATCCCTGTTCCTGGAAATGTGTGATCTAACCAAATGATGCTCGCCTTGACTTCACCCTCTTTGGATCACTGTGATGCACCCCATATGAGGCTGCCTTTGGAAATGGTTTGGGAACCTCTATGGGTTACAACAGCCTCAATGGCTTCTAGGGTTGTCAGGGCAGGACTATCCCAGGTCCTGAGATTTTAGCACCAAAACGTGGGGCTTAGGGATGACCCCTTACCATAAGCTCTGAGGTCATTAAGTATAATATATTGAACACTGGTCATAACTGCATAGAGCAGTGATGGTGAACCTTTTATAGTTTGTGTGCTGGGGGCAGGGTTCTGCCCCCCAGGATGGGGATTGGGTGCCAGGGGTGGGACTTCTGCCTCTAGGGTGGGGTTTCTACCCTCCAGGGGGTGGGACTTCCAGGGGGTGGAGCTCCAACTGTCCAGAGGGCAGGGAGCCTCTGGCTCCTTCCCCAGCATTTGCCAGCCTCTGAGGGTCCCTTTGTGACTCTCGGAGGCTGACAAACAGGCCTTGGAGGACTGCACCCAGTGGCAGGAGCTGTTGGGTGCCGTCCTTTGGAGTTTGCCAGCCTCTGACGGTCCCTTTGGGGCCGCGTCCTCCTTCTCCCAAGGTTTTGGATATGATTATTGAGGTATAAGGTTGTTGTTTTTAATGGAATGTATTTGCTGTGCTTTATATATTTTCTTTATTTTAACTGCTTTGTAATATAAGAGTTTACTTTAATTGGTTTTTTTTTACTGTTATAATTGATTTTAGCCATTGTCTGTTTTAATCTGTGTTGTTAAGTACCTTGAATCTTGTACTTAAAGAAATGTTGCTTAATTAAATAGTACATGTATCCATACCCAAAATAATATCCGTTTAAATTTGTAAGTTTATAAACAAATGTAAATTCAAACAAAATACCCCATTTCTAACTAAGGAGATTATCACATGCCAAATCTATGCTGGGATAGATGCAGGTGGTAACCATCATCAATGGATCTTATCTCACTGCCCCATACCCGGGCAGTAGGCAGCCTGTATCCAACTTGGATTTCTCCAGTAGCTTTTCAAGAACAGAATTTCCCTGTTCTTGAAAACCTATGGGAAAACCCCAGGTTGGATACAGACTGCCTACTGCCTGTGGACAGGGCAGTGTGATAAGATCCGCTGGTGATAGTTACAACCCGCATCTATCCTAGCGCGGATTTGGCATGTAATAATCTCCTAAAACCAGATGTTCATGTCTTGTTTAAGTTACTTTCCTTGTGTTATGACAGAGGACATAGTCAAGTTCAATTTTCATAAATACAGTAACTAACATGCACTTGTCACCCATCCTTGCCTTACTTGGAAGACTGAGTAGTTCACTCCTCTAACACTAACTGTGCAATCCTGTGCATAGAATAAGCCTCATTTGAGTGCACTGTGAGTGCATTGGATTTCAGACTATGAAACATTGCCAAAGAAAGATGAATTTTAGGGAAGGCTTTATTTCAGAGGAAAGAACTGGCCAAACGACCTTTAAGTATTTCGTGCCCATGAAAACCCAAAGAAATTCATGGGATCACCATGAATCAACAGGCAATTTGAAAGCACACACACACACACCAAAATAAAAATTTTTTTAATATTTATTCTAAGTGCAATATAAAATTTCTATATAGAATTGCTGCTATATAAAATTGTAAGCATGCAATGCTTGAACAGATGTGATGTTAATGAATATTCATGAACATTCCAACCAGTAAGTAAATTAAACTTTATTAGCCCTACTTAACAATGTGGATGTAAGAAGTTATTTAGATCTGTCCATGGTGACACATGCTTTAGTTACATCCCAGTTGGATTACTTTCACATGCTGTACACCCTTGCAAAGAGAATTTGAATGGACATTCTCACATACCTATGACATATCTGACTCTGGCTTCCACTCCAACAAAAGTATCTGAGAAAATAGACTCAAGTCTACAAAAGCTCATGCTGCCAACTTCTTTCATTCAGTTAGTCTCAAAGGTGCAACAAGATTTCTCTAGATACTGATTCTACAGACTAACTCAGCTACATCTTTGAATTCTGCCTCTGAAAAGTGTTTGGAAACTTCAACTGCTCCAAAAGCTGCAGACAGATTGCTAACTGGGGTGGGTACAGGGAGTACACAACCTCCTTGTTGCAGCAGCTCTACTGGCTGCTGGTCTGTTTCTGGGTATAATTCAAAGTGCTAGCTCTGACCTATTAAGCCCTATGCTGCTCAGGTCAAGGTTACTTGAAGGACTTTATTCTCTTACAAACTAGCCCGTCGCCTGAGATCTGCTGGGGAGGCCCTTTTTTCTGTCCCGTCAGATTCATAGGTAATGCCGGTGAGAACATGGGAGAAGGTCGTCTCAGTGGGTTCCCAGAGAAGTAGGCCTCCACTCCGTATCCCACCCTGAAGCCAGTTTGAAATGGGTCCAGATAATCGGCTTCATCCAAGACAGCCTGGAGTTGGAAGGCAACTGACCTCTCGATCACCTTGCCCAAAAATGGTAATAGGGAGACCGGCCTGTAGTTGCTTCTTATCAGGGGATCTAGGGAGGGTTTTTTCAAGAGTGATTTGACCACTGCTGGTTTAAGTTTAGGTGGACATCTTCCCTCCCTAAGGGATGCATTAATTATGGTCTGAAGCAATGTTGTTACAGCATCCCCTCCCTGGGCGGTCAGCCAAGATGGGCAAGGATCGAGAGGGCAAGTCATCTTCCTAACACATCCAAGAAGCTTGTCCACTTCATCAGTACTTACAAGCTCAAATTAATCCTGTCTAACATAGTTTGCGGAATCTCTGGATACCTCTCTTCCAGCCACTGTTTCAATGCCAACGTCCAACGTCATCCCTTATCTGAGAGATTTTATCAGCAAAAAAGTTATTAAATGCATCACAGCAGGCTATGGTTGGTTCTAATAATAGGTTCAGGGTGGGAGGCAATTGAGTTAGTTCTCTAAATACCCTGAACAGCTCTGCTGGACGCGACTCTGCCGATGCAATACGTAAAGCATAGAACGAATTCTTTGCTGTATCGATTGCTGCTCCGTAGGAACAAAGAAGGTCACTATGGAGTGTCTTGTCAGATAAGCGGTGGTGTTTCTGCCAGCGGTGCTCTAGTCATCGCGCGGCCCACTTCATTTTACGAAGATCTTGGTTGTACCATGTTTTCTTATTTGAAGCGAGTCGGAGAGGACGCTTGGGAGCGATGCTGTTTATTGCTCTGGTAAGGTCGTTATTCCAGAGAGAAGGCAATGCATATGTCAACTCTGGCTGGTGGCTTTCATGTCAGCAGAGCAGTGAATCCATTCTGAATTTCACTGTGAACTGTCAGAGAAGTACCCAAGGGCTGAAAATATTTTGGGAATAGGTCTCAACACATTGTATATAGCTTTTTAAAAGTTTGAACTAAAAGCAAGAGTAGTTTTACTACCCTGTTGTCATAAAAACCATTCATCACAACTATATGAGAGTTAAGAAAAAAAAACCCCACAAAGATTGCAAAGCAAAGCAGGACATCTGAAAAAAGTGGATAAAGCAGGTCATGAAATGAGAGATATGAACCTAAAGAAAATAAAGGCAGGGGAGTAGGAAAAAATAGTGGAGGAGATAAAAACTGAAAAACTATAGATGTCCATACAGATTGTAAAGCAATGAGTGCTTTGGGGTATGAAGAAGAGACTTTTTTCTTGGGCATTGCACTGCTTTCTCATATCATCCACAACCAGAATTCAGCAGCCACCGTTCATGTTCAGTGTTAATTGGATACTTTAAAGTACTTCTCCTCCGAGTTATTTTTTCTCCTGAAAATCCCAGCTTCGCCCAAACAGGCGAATCTGTACTCCAGAATTAGTTTGACACTACTTTAACTGCCATGGCTCAATACCATAGAATCCTGGGATATGTAGTTTGTTGTGGAAGTAGAACACTGACAGTGAAGGCTAAATATCTCATGAAACTACAAATCCCAGAATCCAAGGCATTGAGCCATGGCAGTTAAAGCAGTGTCATAGTGTAATAATCTTGCAGTGTAGATTTAGCCCTCATCTTTCATTTGTCAGCAACCCAATTCTGATTACATACCCATCGGTACTCAATATCTAAATTCTCTCTTAGTATATTTATTTAATTCAGAAGTGGAATTGTGTGGCCCTGAAGAAGTTGTTGAATTACAACTCCTAGCACGCTTCAACAATTGCAATCCTGGGTGGGATTGTTGGGAGTCACAGTTCAATAACATCTGGAGGTTCATACCACTCCCATCCCAATTTAATGTATTTAGTAAATCCATGTATATAGTGCTGGAATGATATCTAGGAAGCGGTATATATGATAATGAGTTATCTCTGACCCTTCTGGAGGCTGCTTAAAGATTATAAAGTCTTCTCACATCTCTATAATGACATCCTGTCCAACTTCTCTCAAATCCTAGCTCTGGCTCCTCAAAGCAGTAGAGCGTCTCATTTCATAGGTGAGAGACTGCATTAAGGAAGAGCGTGTCACAGAGTTGTAATAACTAGTGCTCATAATACAGGAGATTATTCTCTCTCCCTCTCTTGTCTTTACAGTCATTACATGAACAATGGAAAACTAACAGTAATTTTGTCTGAGACTGTGGAATTTACCTCAGATGGAGTAAAGCACCTTCTGCAGAAAGATACCTAACCATGACAAAAATCTACATTCTCCTGTCATAAGGAGTTCCCATATTTAGTACCACAAATATCATTTTAGCCATCTGGTATTTCAAAGTCAATGCTCAGAGTCAAAGTTACACTTCAAACAATTCCCTTCCCTTTTGCAAAGTGACTTTGGGAGGGGAAACCTAGAAGGAGAGGACTAGGGATGACAGAAGTGTTTACTCCTTCCCTTGATCACAATTTTCTTCTGATTACCACACACACACACACACACACACACACAACTTTTGCTCCTGCAGAATTCCAGGTTCATGAGTATGAGATAGACTTCAAGACAGAGAGAGGATGAGGAAGCAAAAGGGGGGTGGGGGGTGGATGGGTATAAAAAAACTACAAAAAAAGTTTCTTTGTAAGAAACTTTGTTAACTGATGTATGCCTGTATTTCTAAGTTAATCAGCAGTATATAAAGAAACTCACGTTTTTTAGCCCCCAATAGTCTTTTTTTCAGACCCTATGAGTATGTTCTTTTGACAAAATTTAGCAATTTTTGAACTTTAAGCTGTACACCTTGCAATGGAAAAATTAAGCAAATTCTTAGCTTTCTGCTACTGAAAGCAATCAAATCATATGCCTATTCAATCCAGCATGCTGGCAGAGGTCACTGCTCCTGGTCTGAGACCAAGCCCCAGAGCTGTGTACCCATCTTTCCCCCTCCTGCTCTAATCATACCAATGTTCTTTGCAACCTTAGCATCACCACTGGGCACAGCCCCCACTGTTTTAACCTGGCTTCGAGCAAGAGACCAAAAGCTAATCTGAACAGATGTGAGAGGGGAATGACAGAATAAGACATGTGTGTCATTTGTTCAATTGTGCATGTCCCAATAATGCCACAGTACAGTATATAGATCCTAAAAACATTGAAGGTACCAGATCACATCTGAACCTGGAAGCTAAGCAGGGTCAAGCCTGGCTACTACTTGAGTAAGAGACCACCAAGAAATCTCAGGTGCTGCAGGTTACATTTCAGAGGAGGTCAGTGGCAAACTACCTCTGAGTATTCCTCATCTAAGAAAACACTATGAAATGCATGGGGTCACTATAAATCAACAGACAACTTGAAGTGGAAATGTAAGCCAAAGCTAACACAGCATAGAATAGTGATCTATATGTTCAGGTTAGCACTTTATAGTTTAGGTGAGATAAGCTTATGTATTGATGGATCAACATGGGAGTCAAAATGCCTTTGAAGTTGTTCTGTGCCTAATTTTGCATGAAGCTGATGGGAGAGATCATCCGGAGACATGGGGCGCAGTGTTATCAGTACGCTGATGACACCAAAATAATTTTCTCTATGTCTCCGACTGAATCAGTGACCAAGGATGGCATCTCGGCTCTGAATGCCTGTCTAGAGTCGGTAATGGGCTGGATGAGGGAAAATAGACTCAGGCTGAATCCAGAGAAAACGGAGGTACTTGTGATAAGTTCCTCCAACCTAGAGGAGGAGGTTTACCAACTTGTCCTTGATGGGGTCACACTTCCCCTAAAGGACAAAGTTCACAGCTTGGGCGTACTCCTGGATTCGTCCCTCCACCTGACTTCTTAGGTGGAGGCGACAGCCAGGAGTGCGTGGCACCAGCTTCGGCCCTTATCTGGGGAAGGAGGACCTTGAAACATTGGTACATGCGTTGGTAATCTCTCAATGCACTTTACATGGGGCTACCTTTGTATCAAGTCCGGAAGCTTCAATTAGTCCAAAATGTGGCAGCCAGATTGCTTACAGGGGCTCCTAGAATGGAGCATATTACCCCTGTATTAAAATCTTTACACTGGTTGCCGATTAGCTTCCGGGCACAGTACAAAGTGTTGGTTATTACCTTTAAAGCCCTATATGGCTTGGGCCCTAGTTACTTGAAGGAACGCCTCTCCCCATATAATCCGCCCCGCACTCTTAGAACTACAGGGAAGAATCTCCTTGAAATTAAAAATACGAGATTGGTGTCTACTACACACAAGGCATTTTCAGTTGCAGCCCCAAAACTATGGAATGACCTGCCGGAGGAGATCTATCTTATTACCACCTTAGATGCTTTTAAGAAAGCACTTAAGACGGATCTCTTCCGGCAGGCCTATCCACCAGATATATTATAATTAATGACGTACAGGACTGCACTAGAGCAGACTACCAACCACTGATACAGAACATTGTATTACTACGATTTAAATTATCTATTGGAAAGGTATATTCTGAATTTTATGATGTTGTTATAATGTTATATTGGCAGTGTTTTTAATTGTATGTATATGTTTTGCATTTTTAATTGCTGTAATCCCGCCTCGATCAATGGAGAGACAGGACATAGAAATAAAACATTATTATTATTATTATTATTATTATTATTATTATAATATAGAAGTCCAGCTGGTTACAAAGAGTAAGGCATACGTATCCAGCCACAAGGCTGTAGCCTTGCTAGAATGTACTGGTGTTTTCATATTTCAATGTATTTCTTTATTATTTAAAGCATTTTTATCCTGCTGTTCAACTGGAAAGGCTCCCAAGAGTGGTTCACATAAGATCAATAGCCAACAAGACAGTCCCTACCCTCGGGCTTAAGATCTCAAAGACCAAACAGAAAGGGGAAATGGAATGAGGAGAGATAAGAAAAACAAGCAAACACAGACAGTAGTTCCTAGCATTGCACTGAAACAGTTCAAGGGAGAAAGAATGCAGATCTAATGGCATAGCCCCATTTCACATCCTTCCATGTGCCATATCTCATGTGTTATGTCATCATCTCCAAACCACAGTTCCAAACTATATGTATCTTTCAGTTCTTATCTTTAGCAAAAATTCTCAATATCTAAAACAAGGTATTTTAAAGGCCCAAACAAAAGAATACCCTTTGAGCTTGAATCCTCCTGGAGAGAGAAATGTTCATGGAAAATCTGGTGCAGACTAAACTAGGAGTATGTATCCATTATGCTGCATTAAGAATAACAACAAAGAGTATTGTTTGCACTGTGATGCTGTCAATCAAGTATCATCTCAGGTGTATGCCCTGAGAGTGACCAATAAAGCAACCACAACCAAAGCAAGCCTCTTGGCTCTCCTCTGAGGTTACTCTGATGTACAATTGATTTTCTTGGGACAGGGCTGTTTATTTCGCCGTGTGCCTCTTTCTTTTAATCCAAGGAAAAATAAAACTGAACATTTAAGCCACTGGGTTTTTTTTCTCCAGTTACATTAGAAATGCCTTCTTGTTTTCAAAATGAGCAAAGTGTGGCATAGTGGTTTGAACACTGAACTACGACTCTGGAGACCAAGGTTCAAATCCCTGCTCAGCCATGAAAACCTACTGTGTTACCGTAGGCAAGTAACACACTCTCAACCTCAAAAAACCCCTTGTCCCCTGAAGGTAGATGAAATAGAATGGTGAAGTGAAGAAGGAAGATTGGAAGGAAAGGATAAGAAAATAGAAAGGAAGTGGCTAGAAGAGGAAGGATGATAACTATAAATTTAAATAGGTACTGTAGTTAAATAGTTGAGTAGTTAAGTAGGTAGCAGATAAATTGAATGTATGCTATAGGCTATTGCTTATTGTATGTTTGTAATTTGTGTTGTTATGTGTATGTATGGAATATAAATAAAATTAAAAATTAAAAAAAAGAAAAAAAAAAGAAAACCCTTTGTCCCCCACCTCAAATAATCTGGGTAGTCTTGGCAAAATACTGCTGTTAATGCTAGGTTAGTAAATGGAAAAACAGCTTTGATTCAGGTCTTGATCCTGAATGAACATGCCCATCTTGGCTATTCACAGCAGCCCAAGGGGGACTGGACAGTTGAGTAAGGGGAATAGTGAATGTTTCACTTCAAAAGGCAGGTTTCCTTTTAGGTTTCCTTCTTTTAGCTTGTCTAAAAGAAGCTGTAGTGAAGTCACTACTGAAAAAAATCTTTCCTGGATCCCATCAGACTGGAGAACTATCAGCCAGTTTCAAATATCTCCTTTTTGGGTAAGGTATTAGTGGGGTGGCCTCCTAGCTCCAGATTTTCCTGGATAAAATGGATTAGCTTGATCCATTACAATCTGGCTTCAGGCCCGGCTATGGGACAGGACAGCTTTTGTCGCTTTGGTGGATGACCTATATAAGGAACTGGACAGAGATGGTGGTGTTCCTGTTGGTTCTGCTGGACCTCTCAGTGGCTTTTAATACCATGAAACCACTGGGAAAGGTTTTAGTATGCTGATGACACCCAACTCAATCTCTCTCCTTTCCTTCTGCTCCCAAGGAAGCTGTTTCTGTACTCATACTGTTCAGCACCATTTTTTTATCTTCAGTCTGTTAATTCTGACCATCTTAGTCTGACTTTGAATTCATCTCTCTCTTCTCTAGATCCTGGGGACTCTATTGATTCTGCAATGTCTTTATTTAATTCCATTCTTTCATCAACTCTTGACAGCTTTGCCCCTGTATCTGTACATGTGTCTTCCTTCATGACTAGACTTCAGCCCTGGCTTACTCCCACTATCAGGTTCCTCCGGTCCTGCTCTCGAGCGGGTGAACGCCTTTGGAAAAAGTCCAGGGAGTGGGCCAATTTCATTCATTATAAATTCATCCTCTTATCCTTTTCATGCACTCTGTCTATGGCAAAGCAGAACTATTATAAATTGTTGATATGTGCCAATGAGAGGCACCCACAGCATTTGTTCTCCTGCTTCAATACACTGCTAAAACCTTCCTCTCCCCCTGTCTTCTCATCATTTTTCCTCACTGACTTCACGAACTACTTCATCACAAAAGTCACTACTATTTGATCTGAAATAGTTCCTCCTGATTTGCCCCCTACCACTAATCTCCTGGTACCGTGATCCTGTGTTTCCACCTGTTTCTGTGGATGAACTCTCTATGCTGCTAAACTTTTCCAAACCTACAACCTGTTCTCTTGATCCCATTCCCTCCTGTCTTCTAATCCCTATAACCCTTCTTTTCTGCCTTTGCTCCTCTATATCGTTAATCTCTTTCTCTTTGCTAGTTCCTTCCCCTTCGGACTTCAAACATGCTCTCATTTCCCCAATTATGAAGAAGCCCTCCCTCGACCCCTCTTCTTTGTCTACCTATTGTCTGATCTCTCTTCTTCCTTTTCTTTCTAAGGTTCTGGAATGGGTTGTCTATTCTCGCTGTCTTGAGTTTCTCAATGCCAATTCCATCCTGGACCTTTTTCAGTCTGGTTTCCGCCCACGGCACTCTACAGAGACAGGCAAGATCTCAAACAAACCAAGATCTCAAATGATCTCTTATGGGCCAAGGCAAATGGCATCTACTCTATTATCATTGTTCTTGATTTGTCCGTAGCCTTTGACACTATAGATCACTGCCTCCTGGTTGATTTACTTTCTGACCTTGGGTTCTCCAACTCTGTTCTCGACTGGTTTAAATTTTACTTGTCAGACAAATCTTTTGCAGTGGTCATGGGCAGTCAGACTTCCTCCTCTGTTCCCTTATCTGTTGGTGTTCCCCAGGGCTCTGTCCTGGGTCCCCTTTTGTTCTCTCTATACACAGTGTCCCTAGGTAAACTCATCAGTTCTTTTGGTTTCTCCTATCATCTGTATGCCGATGACACTCAGTTGTATCTTTCCACCCTTGACCTTTCACTGGGGCTTGAACAGCAAGTTTCATCTTGTCTAACTGCTATCTCTCAGTGGATGCACTATCAGCACTTGAAGCTCAACATGTCTAAGACAGAGCTTCTTGTCTTTCCACCTAAGCCCCCCCTCTTCAATACTCCATCTCTGTTGATGGCACTTCTACTCAACCAGTTCAGCAAGCCAGCAGTCTTGGTTTCATTTTTTATTCTTCTCTGTTGTTTATTCTGCAGATCCAGGCCACCACCAAGGCCTGCAGATTCTTTCTTTACAACATTGCCAAAATCCATCCATTCCTCTCAGCCTCTACTGCCAATACTCTGGTCCATGCCCTAGTGGTTTCACGACTAGATTATTGTAACCTTCTTCTGACAGGGCTTCCTCGCTCTCACTGCCATCCTTTAATCTCTGTCCAGAACTCAGCTGCATGTATTATCACATCCGCTCACCACTTTGACCATATTTATCCTCTCTTGTCCTCCCTTCATTGGCTCCCCTTCCTCTCCCGCATCCAGTACAAGCTTTTGTTGTTGACCTTCAAAGCCTTCCATGGACTGGCCCCTCTTTACTTATCTGAACTTCTTCCTCCTTACATTCCTACTCGTACCCTCCACTCTGGTAATCAAGGTCTCCTGTCCCAGCCTAGGATTTCCACTGCCCCGTCCTGGATTAATCCATTCTCACTTGTTGCCCCTCATTCCTGGAACCTTCTTCCCTCACATGCGTGCCTCATCATTTCTCTAACCAGTTTCACAACTGAGTTAAAGACTATATTGTTTAGGGAAGCATTCCCAGGCAAGTGCCCTTCTCTGTCCCAGGACGCTGCACCCTGATAATGTGTTAAGAAGCCGAGCCCCTCCTCTAGTCCATCCGCCTTGGTTCAGGCCTCAGAGGGAGGGAAGAACTGCTGGATTTGATCTCCTTCCCCACCACCATTCTCTTCTCCTTCTGTGCCATGTCTCTTTAGATTGTAAGCATGAAAGCAGGGAATTGTATAATTAAATGACTGCATGTACAGTGCTGTGTAAATTTACAGCCCTATATAAGTTTAATAATAATAATAATAATAATAATAATAACAACAACAGTGTCTGTTGTCAGTAATGGACTCAGTGAGGGTGAATAAACTGAAACTTAATCCAGACAAAACAGAGGTGCTCATGGTTAGTTAGTTGTAAGGCGTATCAGCGAACAGGGATTCAGCCTGTGCTGGATGGGGATACACTCCCCCTGAAATCTCAGGTTCACAAGCTTGGGTGTGCTCCTGGATTTGACCAGGGGTGCATTTGCACAGTTAAAATTAGTGCTCCATCTACACCTGTGCTCTAGATACACTTGAGAAGTCAGATCTGGCTATGATGACATATGCCTTGATTATATGCCATTTGGACTACTGTAATATGTTCTACATGAGGCTGCCTTTGGAAACTGTTTAGAAACTTCAGTGCGTCCAAAATGCAGCAGCTAAGCTGTTGACTGGGGCTGCCTATAGGGAATATGACTCCCTTGCTGAAACAGCTGCACTGGCTACCAGCCTGTTGCCAGGCAGAATTCAAAGTGCTGATTTTGACCTTTTAAAACCCTAAACAGACTTGGGTCCAGATTATTTGTAGGACCGTGTCTCCCTATACAGGCCAGCCTGATTGTTAAGATCAGCAGAGGAAGGCTTTCTCTCAGTCCCATCACCTTTACAGGTGTGGTTGGTGAGGACATGGAAGAGAGTCTTCTCCATGGCTGCTCCCAGACTATGGAATTCCATTCCACAGGAGGCCAGGTTGGCTCTCCCTCTGCTTTACTTTTGCCAAAACGGGTGAAGACATTCGTATCTAGGCAAGCTTTGTTACCAAAAATTCTGGGAGCAACTGAACTAACATGTGGATTTTATTAATGCAGTGTGTGTGTGTGTGTGTGTGTGTGTAATTTTGTACTTTTTAAAATGCTTTAATGTTTTTTCATTTTTTTTGAATGGTTTTAACTATGCTGTGCTTTAAACTGTTATCTTTTTTTAACTTTTGTAATTAATGTTTTAGATGTATCCATTTATAAATTATTGTAAACCACTTTGAATCCTATCTTGGGGAAAAGGTGGGATATAAATCTAAAATAAATAAATAAATAAATAAATGATAGCCTTGCCTTAAGGTGGCCATAAGTCAGAAACAACTCGGAGGCACACAATAACAACTATTATTGGCTTTGATACTGCCCTAAATCCCGTCTTAACATTCATAATCTTTAAATTCACTTGCATTCTTCACTTTTGTCATTTTTGCTTAACTGGATCTTGTTATGGAACACAGCCTCCATGTTTCCTCTAGCTGTGACCTGTCATCTTGTCCTACTATTAGGCATCCTGTCCAGTGCTGCACCAGCTCCAATAGGCACAAGCTGTCAACACCAGCTACACTATCTGCCACTTCCTAAATGCAGTGTACAATGAGATGTGTCACTTCCAAGGCATTGGCTAGTGATGTCTGCTATTATTTCCCACTAGCTATGTTACCAAAAAAATTCTGGGAGCAACTGAACTAGCATATCAGGTAATAAATTTGGGTTTGTTTTCACCTTTGAATGGGGCTGGACAATTCTTTGCCTTCTCTATGATGATTCAGATATATATTGCTAATCTGGAGAAACCTCATGGTTAAATGAAATGATCAGATGTAATGGTAATAATAATATCTGTTCAGACCATAAGCAATATAATAACAATGCATATGCTTTGTGAATAAAATAAGTGTGCTTGTTGTTGGACCAGATGAATTCAACATACACAGACAGGCAAAAACTAAAGAGTTTTTTTTTTTTTAAATGTGAGTCACACTGGGAAAACAAATCAGACACTTAACAACAACTAGGACCAACTGGCGAAGTGGGAAGAATACATTTCCACTATCTAAAACACACAGAAACACAATGAAAAAAAATATTCAAATTTGAGGATAAAAAGAATGCTTTCAAATTTCTTTTTCCTTGATGAAAATGGAGACTGGTCAACTGCCATGATTTTTTTTCTTAGTTTGGAAAGTTTTTGCAAAAGAACATGTTCATCGTTTCCCCCTCCCCCCAAAGACAGCAGGTTTTTTTTAATACCCAGGATACTGTGTTTTACATAAAGCACTTTGTACACAAACCAATATTTTTGCAACATATGACATTTTCACAAAAGAAGTTCTGAGATTCAAAAACTCATCAGCAACTGTCCAAAACATTTTATAATCTCACTCAGCAGAAAAAAATAATCTGAAATCTCTTGTTCTCAAATGCAAAAATGAAATAATTGAAGGTTTACATCCTACTCACATGGAGAAATTAACAAAGAGAGGAAAGGTTTCAGTAGGCTGCTCTACAAGATGAAAGATTATTTCTGATGCTCAAATAACTGGATGTGCCTGAATATCTTCAGACTGTTCTAGTGCAGAACTGAAATGAGCCAAATTAATCTAATCTGGAGCTAGTACATACAAATCAGATGCACAGCTCAACTAAAAAAACACACACACACAGAGACACCACTTCCCACAACAATGACAACAGTTATCACATTAATTTCAAGGACATACCATACCAACCTTTGTTCCTGACTATACTCACTTCCTTGTCTTCCCTTCCTTCCTCTCTGCTGATGGTGTTGTTGGTTCTAGAGTTCCTGCACGGCACTCTTGCACTCCTGTACTCTTACAATGCCACAGTCTGCTAACCTACTGCTGTACTGGGGTTCTCTCCAAGGCTGTGTCAGGATAATCCAGGTGTACCCAAGAGCATTTATTTATTTATTTATATTTCCTCGCTGTCTTTCTCCCAGAGGGGGACCTATGGCCCCACAGCTGCCCTGGTCTCTCCCCCCCCCCCCAATTACCCAGCCCTCTGTATCTGTGCCACAGTAGCTGTCTACACAGGTATCCTATTGATCTGCTCAGTGTGTCGGCTGCTACTGCTATCACATGGTTGGACACCTCATTCTGACATGAGAACAAGTCACTGGAGATAATGGTGGATGTGTCGGTCAGCTCAGCAAGATGCCCATGGAGACAGCTGTCATGGCAGAGGAACAGAGGTCTATGGATCATCCAGGAAGATCCAGCATAAAAGGTATATTTTCAAAACTATTTTAAGGGAGTTATACCCTGGTTTTGGTGCAGAAAATGCTGGATGTCATCCGGGCTGCTCGTACAAGAACCAGGGTTTGGGCCATGCATCGTCTGAACAGATGATGCCAGACTGGAGCAGGGCGGGGGGACTGCATCTTTTGGCCCATGCAGATAAGGCTCAAGTGAAGAGAAGGACTCAGTGGAGAGAGAGACAAAGAGAGAGTGCACATGGATATTCTGCTTCCTAGTTTAGTCTACTAACCACCACACTGTCCTGTGCTCTTCATGTTTCTGCTCTCACCTCACTTCCAACCAAAATAAAACCTCCTGTGCAAGTAGCCAGACAATTAAGTAAGTACAAAAGTACCATGGTCATGATAACACATGCCTAAATTACTGTCGGCCCTTTATATCCATGGATTCTTTATCCACGGATTCAACCATCCACGTCTTGAAAATGTTAAAACAATATATAAATTCCAAAAAGCAAAACTTGATTTTGCCATTTTATATAAGGGACACCATTTTACTAGGACATTGTATTTAATGGGACTTGAGCATTTACTGACATTGGTATCCACGGGGGGGGGGGGGGGGGGGGCTGGAACCAAAACCAGCAGACACCAAGGGCCCAATGTATATCCTGCTTAGATTACTGTAATGCTCTCTATGTGTGGCTGCCTTTGAAACGTGCTCAGAAACTGTAATTGGTCCAAAGAGCTGTAGCCAGATTACTAACTGGGGAATCGCTACTGGGGGCACACAACTCTCTTGTTGCAACAGCTGCACGGGCTGCCAGTCTGTTTCCAGGCATAATTCAAAGTGTGGATGATGACCTATAAAGCCTAAATGCAGCTTGGGCCCAGGCTATTTGAAAGAACGCATCTCCCCTAATGAGCCCATTAGAGTACTAACATCTTCCGAGAAGGCCCTTCTCTCTGTCCTACCATCTCCTCAGGAATGTTTGGTGGGAAGAAGGGAGAAGGCCTTCTCGGTGGTTGCTCCCAGGCTCTGGAACTCCCTCCTTAGAGAGACAGGATGCTCCCTTCTTGCTCTCTTGCCACTGTTATAGGAAAACATTCTTGTGCAATCAGGCTTTTGAAAAGTGAATGGGATGGGCTTTTCATTATTTGTTGTAATATTTTATGATTTGTGTGTGGGTGCATATGCCTTCAAGTCGCCTGTTGATTTATGGTGACACCATGAATTTAATTGGGTTTTTTTTAAGCAAAAAATACCCAGAAGTTTTACCAGTACCTTTCACTGAAATATGGCCTATAGCACCTGCTATTCATTGGCAGTCTTCCATTCAACTACTAACCAGGATTGACCCTGCTTAGCTTCCAAGATCTGGTGGAATCTGTTGCTTTGAGGGTATTCAGGCCCTCCTTTAGGGAATTTAGGGTTGTATACGTTTTTAATTAACGTTAATATTTTTAATGCTTAATGTTTTAACTTTATAAATTGTGTAATTGATTTTTAAAATAACTTTTATATTTATATTTTATAATTATACTTTTATCAAAGTTTTGTATGTTTTTAATCTGCATTGTTTTGAAACATGTTAGCCACCTTGAGTCCCATTATTGGAAGAAAGGCAGGATATACATGGATGAAATAATCAGCAGCAGCAGCATCAATGCGCTAACAGGAACTATTTATTTTCATTATTTCCATAACTAGGCAGAAAAATGCATCCAGACAATGATTCAGCTTTTTTTATAACTGCCTACTATTGACTATCATGGGTAAACACCATCCCTTAGGTGCAAAGGAAGCCTCCTTTAAGGGAGCAGTGGACCTTCATATTTGTACATGATGGTTTTATTAAGTTGAACTATTTGTGCATCTAATCCAGTGTTGCCTGCTCTGACTGGCAGCACCTTTTTAGAGCCATGGTCAGCAGTCTTTCAGACCACCTGCTATCTGATTTTTTAAAATAAACTAGAGACAGACTGAACCTGTCCAGTAAGAGTAATAAGTTGCTGTGAATTTGGAGAGGGACTGTTATTCAGAGGAAGAGCACATGTTTTGAATTAAAGAATATCCCCTCTGCATTTAAAGTACATATTTTAAATGCAAAAGGGATATTCTAACCTATATCCCATTTCGAAATTCTCCAAGGCTGCAGGACAAGAAAAATACACATCCTACACCAGCCTCCACAGTTACAAGCCCATGATTATGAGCTCAATAGCTCTTCTAAAGATTTTCAGAAAATTAGGGTCAGATTCTTAAAAAGCAGCAGACCTTGAAAATATTCCGTGTTCTTGCAAATGCCATAGTAGCATTTTTTTTTCCACAGACAGTTGCTTATGTATTAAGTTTGCATTCATCAGTTCATCCATTAACTAAACTGCTGGGAAAATATGAATCAAGGATGTCTTGTTTATAGAAAATAGCATTTATATTGGCAAAGGTAGCCAGACTGCTATTTTTAATAACTATTTCTGTCATCAAGTCATCTCTCCCTCTGGGCCATTGCCAAGTACATGTCATACAAGTAAGTACCATAAACCCAACAGAGGAGAAAGTACTCCTCAAGGCAACAAACAAGATCTCGTTGCTTGAGGGCAAATGTCACATCCATTTGCTTGGCCGCAGGTCTTTCTGACCTATTTATCTAGAGTTATTTCATTTATTTTAAAATTTATTTTATTTATATGCCCCCTTTCTCTCAGAGTATGGTGCGTTGTTGATTTTTTAAAAAATCTTATAAGTTTAAAAAAGAAACCACCACATTTGTTCCATTAAAAAATCTTAACAGAATATTCAAAAACAGAAAGTGCTTGCTCAGGAAATGCCAGTAATTTTCACATTTAGCTCCCAAGGTAGAATACGTGGGATGTTTTGTGGTTTAGCCAACAATGCAAATTGGTTTTGTGCAATGGATCTGCCTGGAGCCATTTTCGGCATTATCTCTTCCATGCCATGTAAAACAACATTGTAAAATAACATTGCTTTTCCTCCAGCTCATTTCTATCTTACTGACATGTCCCTAGCATTGAAAAGAAACTTTTTTGGCTGTTTTTAGAACTGTTACCTTATTTTGCCTTGGTTGTCAACCACTATCTTCCCCAGGAGAAAAGATGGCCTGCTTTTCAGATACAGGCTTGGAAATGCTTATGCACCACTGCCTCAGTTCACAGTGCCATCTACTGCTGCTGAATAAATAATATGCAGGACACAGGAATTAACTCCCTCCCTTTTGGAAAGCTTTATGAATAAAAGGAGAAGATATATCTGACCCGGTGCATACAAGCAATTTTTCCTATATGAAAGTAGTCACAGTCTGACATAAGTAACTGCAACAAAGGAGGCAGAATATGAATGGGGCAATCGAAAGATATATGGTAGATGGCACAGGAATGAAACAGAAATGCATTTTAAAAGTATAGTTGGCCTTTCATCTCCACATATCCTTTATCCAGGGATTCAACTATTTGAAAATATTCCAAAAATACAGTACTGCATATAAATTCCAAAAATCAAATCGTGATTTTGCTATTTTAGATAAGGTATTCCATTTTATAATACCACTGTATATAATGGGACTTGAGCATACACAGATTTTGGAACCAAACCCCAGTGGTTCTACAGGTTGGAACCACATCCCAGAGAACACCAAGGTCCCATTGTGATGCCAAGGATGTGGTTATTTCACTGATTTAATAAGTCATGTTTTCTATAGCTTTCAAGCTTATATTTTGACAGAGATTTTTCATGGCTTCATTTGCTTCTATCCTAATGTTTTCTGCATACACAAATTAACAGAGTAACAGCCAAGCGAGAAACAGTGGCTTAGTAGCTAAGACCCCATTTCTGACGATTGTAAGATCTGAAGGTTGGCAGCCCAAGGCCCAAGTGCTGCATGATGGGGTAAGCTCCTGTCACTAGTCCCAGCTTCTGCCAATATGGCAGTTCGAAAGCATGCAAATGCAAGTAGGTTCCACTTTGGTAGGAAGTCATGCTGGCCACATGATCACCAGAGCAGTCCCCGGACAACACTGGATCTTTGGCTTAGCAATGGAAATGAGCACCGACCCGTACAGTTGGTTAGGACTAGACATTCATGTCAAGGGACTACCTTTACCTTTTTAACAGCAAACCAATAGAATGAATCATGCAGCAAGTTGCTTGCTAAACACTATAACACACAATACTTTTAAAAAGAAACTTTCCAGGTTTCGGTTGTGGGATCATTTTTTCCAGATGCCAGAGTTTGAGGAATCACACTGGCTATATTTGAATACTTCCCATTTCCCACCTTAGTTTTTCTATTATCATCAACAGCATTCATCCATCATCTCCACCACAACCATTACCATGATCATCACCACTACTCATACAAGGGTCTTCTGAGGATTTTTAAAGCCAGATCAGGTTTGTCCACATACAGAAGCAAACCCCTGTGTGAACTGAACACAAACATGTACTTTAATTGCTCATTGGAAGCAGAATAAATTTTCAAAACAAACAAACAAACACCAACAATGCTCATACAGTCATTTCCAGTATTTCATCTCGGAACACTTTCACATTTCTTTGCCTTTCAAAGTATAGATCCTGAGAAATTTCCCTTCTCCACAGCTCTGGGTTCTAAAGCAGAATTTGTGCTCTAAAGCATAATGTCCCATTTTCAAACTTTGCTAGCAGTCAGCTGATGAAGAAATACTTTTACCATTTGGAAGAGAGATACATTAATATCTCCTTTTCAATAAAAAGATATATCATTTTCCATTTCTCAGTCTCATGGCCAGGTCTCTTTCTCTCAACTTGGGCCCCAATGACTGATTCATTCTGGGGCAGTAGTGGTACTCAAATAATGATTCATAAGGAATTTGAAAACTTTCTGCTCATTCTTTGTTACTTGTAAATGAAAATTATGTCACAAGGTGCATGGAACTTTATATGACTAATAGGCTGGTGTTTTCTTACAGTTTTAGTTCCACTGTCCCGATAAAATCCACAATGACATCTGAGGCTTAGTCTGTGCAAATGCCATACGCTTTTTTCTGTGCAGTGTGAATTTTCCACAGAATAAGTCCTAAACTGTGAAAATTCTCCTCTTTCCAGGATTCTACTCCTCAGGGCTTTAAGACACACAGGAAACATGGTTTTTGACTATGTTATGAATGTCTTTGAAAATTATTTCCATCCCTAACACAGTCGTGCATCTATACATATAAAGTGAAATACCTCCAAATGCATATAGCAGCAGCAGGCTCTCTAGAGAAGCTTTTCCTCTAATTAAATATTGACAACTGGTTTCCCTTCCATTGGAGGTCTCTCAGGAGATAAATGATGTCTCTCTACCACCACCCAGCGGTTATGTTCAGGGGGTGGAGAATGAGCGCATCAACAACTGAATTTTTTACCCTTTTAGCAGCCAACCAGTTATTGGTTTTAGGATTAAACTGCCCCTACATTTCAGCACAAGTTGGATTGCCTCTACTTTTGAAGGCTTTTCCTCTTTCAGAGATTAAGGAGCTCAACTGTGACATTTCAACACAAATCCTAATAAGGGCAACAGACTGGCATGGCATCTTAAGAGATGCAAAGAAAAAAAAAAATCCCACACAACCCCCTATTTATTCTTCTGTCTCTAGAGACAGGGGGAAAAAAAGACAGATGAAACAAGCTGAACTTCTTAAGGCACAGAGATCTGCGTATGAGCTGTCTGCACATTTGTGGTGCCTTTACATTGCCAGCTGTGTAGAAGCTCTCAGGTAGCCTGTACAAATGACTCAGGTAGGGCAGTTTATATTGTTCCCTTTTGTGGGAAGCCACAAAGTCAATACCACAATTGTCAGCTTCACTAATAAACTGGTGTGGCATAAATCAGTACCCACTGAGAGCCAGGTTAGAGGAGCAAGCAATTATTGTGGTGGCCAGTTACATATGTAAGGGAAGCCCATACATTATAGCATGACATGTCCAAGGCATCCTTTTGAAATGTACCTGCTAATCACAGTGAGGAAGGTTATTTGCTCCCCTATCTATGTCAGAGAGAAGCAATGCACTTCTACAGGCATCCTTGTGCAACCTATTTGAACTATGGAAACTCATCCCATCCCACCTTCCTTGCGGGTTGCCTGACAAGTGAGAGTAGGCAGTGTTAGGTGCTGGTGCTAAATTGTGATTTCTCTGCAACTGGATTTCTAAGCACAGCACATTATTCTCCTCATAAACATAGATGTGGGAGAAAGTCAAGGGGCACCTTCTAGGCACCACCAGGGGAAGATGCTGAACCTGCTCCATACCCATAATGTTTCAAAGCTGTTAAGGAGTCAAGGTTTCCTCACCTCTCTAGTTTTACCTCTTGGTTGTTTTGGTTGCTTTGTCATCACATACTACAGTGCAATGTGTGAGGAAAGTCTGGTCTGTGGGTCCAGCTCCAATGTGGCCCTCCAGCACTTTCAGACACCTTCTGACAACCCCACTTGTGGGGAAGAAAAAGAAAGAAACCTGGTGTAAAAATGTCCAATGACTGTTCCAGAAGCCTCCAGGGGGATTCTGACTTGCTGTTTAAGGTTATTTCAGTTCTCTGAGACTATCTTAGACTCAAAGGCCAAAACAGACTGCAGAAATAATCCATTTTGACACCACTTTAACTGCCCTGGCTCAATGCTAGGGAATTCTGGGAAGTGTCATTTTGTGAGACATTGAGCCTTCTTTGTTAGAGAGATCTGTTACTACAACAAACCACAGTACCCAAATTTCCTTAGCACTGAGCCATAGCTGTTAAAGTGGTCTCAAAATGGATTATTCCTGCAGTCTGTTTTCACCCGAAATTCACTTTTAATATGCAAATAGCTGTTTTCTACATAGGAACGGGCATATACAGTGGGTCCATTCTGGGGGGGGGGGGAGGGGGGATGAGCAGCTATGGCCACACTGAAGCCTGAAGGAAAGGTGAAAATGGATCCCAAACCATCCAGTTGCTCATCCCAGCTCTAGTGTGAATAATGGGGGTTGGGTTGGGGAGCAGTTTAAAAAAAAGATATATCAATCAGAGGTAATCCTATTTACCAGAAGTAAAGCTTACTGTTTATTATTGTAGCTTGTTTCATGCTATCAGTGGAAAGATTTTGATTGTTTTCATTAAAGATATAATCTCTTCCTCCCAATTCAGCAATGCATTATTCAGTGGTGTTGCATATCATTGTTTATGGCTTATCATTCATATTTGCTGAGTTAGATTATAAAAACTGCTACACTGTTCTTTCTGGGAATTAGAAAAACAGCAGTGTGCATTTTATGCATTCCATACTTCTTAAAATGTAAATATTCTTGTAGTTAATATATTATTGCATAACATGTTGTTGGAATTAAACACTATTTTCACAACAAAATTAAGAGGGGTGGAGGGAGATTTACGTACAACTAAGATGACTTGTTCTGAAGAGCAATGGGTCAAAAGCAAGGTTTCTCACTTGTCCACCACAACATTTAAATGGACAGCAGGTGGTGCTATGTAAGATTAAGAACACCATAGGCACTGTATCGAATCAGGGAGAAGAGGGCTCAAATTCTCTTATTTATGATACTAGGGCAGTTTCATGTTTGACATAACATCCAAGTGAGTTTTGCCACCAAGTATTCACTGACCAAAAAGCTGCTGCCAAATGTGATTGTCCTGTCAGTTAAAATACAGCACTCTTACATTTTGAAGTATCTCTTCTGTTAAACAGATGCACGCCTGTAATTTGACAACACTTTAACAACCATGGCTCAATGCTTTGTATTTTGGGGATTTGTAGTTTTCTATGGTATCAGAGCTCTCTGACAGAGAAGGTTAAACTAAAAAGCCTTAAATCTAAACAAACAAACAAACAAAAACCCTTATAAACTTTAACTTTGTATTAAGAAGCCATGCCCTCCCTCCTGTCCATCTGCCTTGGTCCTGGCCCCAGAGGGAGAGAAGAACCACTGGACCTCACCCCCTTTCCCATCACCTTCCCCTCTTCCTTTTGTGTTGTCTCTTTTAGACTGTAAGCCTGAGGGCAGGGATCCGTCTAATTTAAGATTGTATGTACAGCACTGTGTAAATTTACAGCGCTATATAAATAAAGGTTAATAATAAACCCCAGATGTTCACAGCATGAAGGCATGGCAGTTACCTGTGTGAATCTGCATTATTTATGAAGAGAAGATGTAGCCTGAGATTCAGAAAGATATCTATTATATATACACATGCATAAGTCTAGAAATTTTAGTCCAAAAATTTATCTAAAAAACCTGGGTCGACTTATCCATGGGTCAATGTAAGTACTATACTTTAACTCTCATCAAAAAGAGAGCCATGCCCTGGTGAAAGGCAAGAGCTTAATCTATTCACAGAACACCTAAAAGAAGCATCAACCCCTCTACTATCTCATCCATCCAGCCTTTAGGGTGAGCACAAACAGTTATACCTGTTAAAATTTTTAAAAATCTTTAGTATCATTTTCCTTTGCTTCATCCTTTACATTCTTTGTTACATGCTGCTATGTTTTACCCTTGACTTATCCAGGGATCATATCAAAATCCATAATTTTGGCCCCCAAACCAGTCCTTGACTTATACATGAGGTCAACTTATACTCAAGTATATACAGTAATTTTCCTTTACTTTTAAATTGCTATATTCTTGAGGAAAGATTCCACAGATAGTAAAAACAAGGCAATTGATCCTGCTTTGTTCCTTGGGAACAGGGTTATATTAATGCCTTGCAGATCTACATCCCAGTTGTTTGGATCTGTTCCATAATACATGTGGAGTGGTTCAGATGTGATATCTGTTACATGAGTAATAAATATACAAAAGAGAGAGCGTTCACATACAAAGTCCTGGCTACCCTGAATTCACTGGTCCAAATGGCAGTTTCAAAGAGTGAACACCCAAAAACAAAAGATAAAACATTTTTACAGCTCTAGGATATGCCACTGCTCAGTTCAGGTGCTGAAAGAATTTAGGATTGGTGATAAAGATCACACTTCCATATCCTCCTGACCTGAGGAGAGTGGCAGCATCTTAAATTGTCAAGTTTTTAAAATGCAAAGGGCAAAAGACATCAGTGTTCAGTATGAGGCATGATACTGCCTATGTTGCTGATATTGCCTATGTTTTAATTGTCTTTCTGGTTTTAACTTGCTGCTAGTTTAATCTAATTTTAAGGAGTGGGAGGTTGGGTAGTGGGTTATTGGAATTGTTTTATTCTGTAAATTTTTATCTGCTGTAACCTGTTCTGATTGTCTTGACAGAGGAGTGGGCTATATTATCATCATCATCATCATCATCATCATCATCATCATGACAGCCAAGCAAAATATTTCCCTGTCTCTCATCCAAATGATGCACATCATGTAATTTCCCTCAAACCAGGTGAAATGTCTCTGTTAACAATTATTTAGCATGAGTTTACTCCTCTGAACTGTTGCACTACAGTACTAGAATGTTCTAGCAGAGAATGCTAAGTACTTCAGCAGACTACAAATCTTAGATAAAGTATCTGTAGAATGGAGCCCTTGCAGTTTATGCGGTTATCAGTCTGCTGTAATGGTGCACTAAGGGCCAGCATGGTGTAGTGGTCTGAGTGCTGGACTATAACTCTGGAGACCAGGGTTCGAATTCCAGCTCGGCCATGAAACCCAGAGGATGAACTGGGGCAAGTCACACTCTCTCAGCCTCAGAGGATGGCAATGACATACCCCCTCTAAAGAAATGTGCCAAGAAACCACCAATGATAAGTTTGCCATGAGTCAGAAATTATTTGAAGGCACACAACAATTTCTGTATTATATCACAGTGTAATACAGTGCCACAACTTTGTACTGTTTTGTGGGTGGGACAAAACTAGTACCACCCACAAAACAGTAACTCAAAGTCTCTTAGACTTAAGTATGAGGAAACAAACCTTTGTAATTAAAAAATAATGAAATATCTGGCGGTAATAAATTACCCCTGAGTTGAGAAAAAAGAGCCTCTCCAGCTTCAAACATCTATCCACCACCATTAGTCTTCTTCGAATTAGTGTAGCTTTAAATACTTCTAAGTTAAGGTGGTGCCCTGGAGCAAAAGTAGTTCGGCCTTGCCTGACTGGCTCCATCTTCTAGTGCTGCATTTTACTCACAGCTTGGAAAGGGTACTTGGGGAAAGGCATGCAGGGTGTTGGAATCTGGAAGGCAGCAGTCCAAATTAATTTTATCCTAGTTGTTTTCTAGTCTTCTGCCAACACCATGGAGTTAATATGTACACTGGCTTGGGCCAGCAAAGATCTTTCCTTAGAATTTCTGTTAGCTTCGCCTTTCCTGCCATCTGCAAGTGAAGCTCTTTATCATAACTCTGTCCTTGAGATACCCACAAACTAACATTAACAAAGCATGGGAGTTTATCACACGGGAGGAATTTCTCTCAATTTCGAATGGAGCCAATTTGAATTCATGTAAATTCGCTAGTTTAGGGAATTTACGTTAATTCTAATTGCGTTCGGAATGCGTTCAGAATGATTTCCCATTTCCTGAAAAAGACCCCCCATTGCCCGAAATTGCATGAGATACTCTAATATGTAATTACGTGAACCCCCATGATTGCGTTCGGATTGCCATTACGTTATACCCCCAAATTTCGTCATATGATAAACTCCATGGTATGCATATTTTGTTTTATTTCACAGATGTTCCTGTTTGTAGACTCGATGCCTCCCCAGCTTGAAATCCAAAAGACTCTACCAATCCCATGTAGCTTTGAGATATCTATATCTGTACATGCACATATAACCAAGTAATCCATTCCACATAATAAACACGATACATCCCACAGTACAATGCATCACTAAAGCCAAGTGGTATTGATTCTGATACAGACACTACTGAAAAGTTCTTGTGGATTTCTTAAGGGAAATTCAAGACAGCATATATAAAGCTAAAACTAAGATGGGAAAGTTGAATTTTTGCCAAAAGCTGTCAAACAGAACAATATTACAGGAAAGAAGCTAGAGAGGACATAGACACTAAATGGCAAATTAGGACAATTTCCAGTTATGCTCCTATGGTCAGGACAGTGTATTGTTGATGTTTCTACAGCCAAGCTATTGGGATGTCTAAGGAAAATTGCTCTTCAGCAACATGCTCCTCTTCTGAAGTGGTTGTCATTTTCCAGAGTTTGCATTTTTGTGCTAAATATTTGTTATTAAAAAAATCACTCATCATCATTATCTTTTTTTTTAAATGATGTTTTGAAAAAGCTGTATTGGTTCAGCAAAGTCCTTTTGCTGTTCGTCCTACAGTGAAACTTTGGTCTCATTATCTCAGTTGTTTGAGACAGCTTTTCTATATTTAACAAATAATCAGAACAATATTATCAGTGTACACCAACCAATCATCTTTTTTTTTAAAAAAAAAAAAAAGCAGAACTAGCATTCTAGCTAAATACATAGCAAAAGCAATAGCATGTACATTTCTATACCGCTTATCAGTGAATCCAGCAATTTCTAAATGGTTTACAGTCTATAAGTTAAATGCCCCCCAAAAGCTGGATACTCATTCTACCGACCTATGAAAAGATGGAACACTGACTCAACCTTGAAGCCCCTGGAATCAAACTCACAACCTTGTGGCTGCAGTACCAGCATTTAACCACTGTGTCACCTGGGCTCACTTCTGCACCACCATACATATGTTCTCACGCAATAATCTGCTTGAGAACCACAGTGGTGTAGTGGTTTGAGTGTTGGACAAGGAATCTTGGAGTCCAGGGTTCAAATCCCTGCTTGGACATGGAAAACCACTGGTTCACCTTGGGTATGTCATGGTCACTCAATCTAACAGGATGGCAATGGCAAGCCTCCTCTGAACAAATCTTGCCAAGAAAACCCCATAATAGAGTTGCCTTAGGGTCACCATAAGACAGAAACCGCTTGAAGCTGCACAACAACTACAACTAACAACAAAAATAACAATAATAACAACAATCACAGATAAATATGGAAGATATGGCCCATGTATGGTTGAAAGGTAGCCTGCAGGGCAGATGCCCATCCTTTAAGGGCATTGTTGCACCCCTGGATCTCCTTTCTCAGTGCTCTCTTGGAAGTATTTTGCAAAAAAAGAAAAGAAAAATGTTTTTCCACACCACTAGAAGCCTCTAGTTGTAGCAGCTCAGCAGTTAAACAGGTCATGCGCCCCCCTCCCAACTCAGCCCTTCTAAGCCCATCCCCATAACTCCCAAAGTGAGAAGTGGACATATGCTCACTTCCAGTATATGGCTAATAACAGGACCTGATGTAGTTTGCAGTGGATCTTGGGGGCAGAGAACTGGGCACCAGAGCTGCCAAAATTTCCCATCCCTAATGTTGCCCCTCCTCTAAATGAAGGTGATGACCAAAAGAATACATATCAAGTATTGGGAGGAAGCAGCCTGCCAGACTGGAGCCACTTCTTTTTGAACCTCAATGACCTGTTTGGTTGAGTGCAAGAAATTTTTTATAGAAATTTAATTTGGTTTTGGCTACCATGAAAAATTCATTAACTCATCAATTATAGTTAAGAACACAGGAGATATCTTGGTTGTTAAACATGATAATTCACCTTTTTGACACTGAACCAGATACATTTACATCAACAAAAGTAAATCAATATGTTTTATCATTTCAGGTACATTATAGTAGAAATTTGCATAATTTAGTGGAAATGTGCATAATGTTTCCATTCTCTTCATCTACTTTTGGGACATAAGCAGTTCATAATCCCTGCACCTGCCAGCTAAGATCTTGAGAAAAAGAGGATACAGCAAAGAGAAATCATTTCTAAACCTTACTTTCAGAAAGAATGTAGCAACTTCCACTGTAAATATGCCAAGGTATATTCCTATTGTCAGTACGTGCACGTTACTAGATGCAATTCCATTTTAAAGATATGCATGTGCTACAGTGCTGGATGAACTGAAAGAATTTGTAGAGAAAATGTCCTTCAAAGCTCTTGTGTGCATCACTTTAAAAGGAAGACTTTTCATGCAACCCTGTAGATTTTCTTCTGCATATACTATTCAACTGAGTGAAACCAGCAGCTGGTGGCTTCCATGTTACTGGGTGTGTGTGTGTCTGTGTGTGGTGAATCTGGAGTTTGGTCTGAACTTTAAATCAACTATTCCAGGTACTGAACTGTATTCCCAAATTAGGTCCTGTTCCTTTAATATTCAGATTTAAAACCAGAGCCAATCCACTACTCTGTGACATAGGTGCCACTAGCTGCCACAGCTGACTGAGATGAGCAAAAGCCTGAGAGAAGCGGGCAGCTTAAAAGGACAAGCCAGCCATGGTGCTTGTCTTTTCAGGAAGCTTTGGAGTAAGCTGGGATAAACACCAGGGGACATTTAGGACCCCAGCAGTGTGAGAGAATCAGGAGCTAGAAGGCAGACAAGTCTGATATTTTCTATCAGCTTATCCGGAGCTTAAGTGGAGCTCCCCTCCTTGAGTTTCAGAACTTCCCTCAGAAGACCAGCTGGTCTTCAACACACACAGCCTTAGTCAGAAATGGCTTGAAAAAGAAGCAGGAAGAATTTTGAGAAGGAAGGGTTAGTGGATCAAGCCAATTCGGGCCATTTTAAAGTGCTCCCAATCCCCCTCACCTCCCCACCCAACAGAGGCACAGCTGCTGCTTTGTTCCCATCATCATCCTTAATCTCACGCTTCTCTGTCTGAAATGTCTGTTTGTGCCAATGGGAGAGAAAGGTATGAGAGAGTTTGGGTTGATGACTGAAATGCCACCCAGATGCCACTGCAGATTGTATCCAGATATTGCCAGTTGCTGTGTCCAACTTTTCAGTTTGTTTAAAAAAAAACACCCTTATGTTCTGACTATTTGTAAGGAGTAGAAGCAGGTGAATGTATTTTATCTTAGTGATCACTTCCCCAAAAAGATACTGCAGGTATGAATGTTACATAGTTGCACCTGCCACAATGAACCTTTCCACAGGCTGGCCCATCTAAGGAAAAGCAAAAGCAAACATACTACATTAAAAGTAATTTGCAAAATGAATTATGCCTCCCTCAGTCACAATGTGCTAACAAAAACCTGAAGCAAGAACGAGACCAATCCACTTGCTCTTGAAAACTTGCAATGTCCTTTTGAGATATATGCTTATCAAGACAATGCAATGATTATCCAGCTACACCGCTTTTCCCCAAAAGGACTTGCGTGGATCCACTTTAAATAGAAGCAATACTCTGTTTCATTCAGGATTTGCAGATACTCATAGAGGAAGGAAAGTGGTAAGGCTGCTTATGACAGGGCAAGGAGCTCCCACGTGGGATGTGCAAGAGATGCTCTTCACTGTTACGGCTCTCCTCGCTGCAGACAACCCAGCGCTAGCCTGCTAACCTACTTTATTCCAGCTGCAGTATCACCATTATTGATGGCGCTGCCCAGCATAGGTGGCCACTACATCACGTGCCTGTCAACAACGCAAACATTGATCAGCTAATTCCAGGTCACAGAACAAACAAGTCCATTAGCTTCGAAGAAACACCTTTCAAACAGGGGGGTCCTGCTGAATCCATCTGGGTTGAGATCCTGTGGAGCAAGTAGCCATGCCATGAGATAATTTAATAAATATACCCATGGACAAGTAGCAACTATCCATGCCACAAGATATTTTAATAAATTACCCATGCACACGTCTGGGCAAAACAATGAGTTCCTGGTTTCTGTGATAACATTTAAACAGGCGTGCATTTTAACAAAGCAGAGAAAGAAGAGGGAAAAACAGATTTGCTCCACAATAATTCATCAAGTAGGTTAGGCAGTAAAAGACAAACTCAGAATTATGCATAATGAGGTGGCAGACGGAGGCGGCAACTCTCTGGATTGTACCATCTCGATCGGAGGGTGGCAGTTCCACATGTGCAATCCCTTCCCTCACAGAAAAAGCATATACGTAGTAAACTACCAGACTAGAAAGTGGAGTGTGTTGAACTCCTCTCTTGTATTGCAATTGCAATTTGATGTAGAGGCCTCCCCCCCCCACACACAATCTGATGGAGCAATGAAATACACAGTACATGCCCACCCACTCTATAGCACAAAGTGGTGCAGCCCAAAAGTCTGCCACCTCAAATTTAACATGTTACTCTGCAGCATGTGTGGAACACTCCCAGGCTGCATCCGTACTGCAGAAATAATCCAGTTTGACACCATTTTAACTGCTACAGCTCAAGGCTACGGAATACTGGGAAAGGTAGTTTGTTGTGGCACCAGAATGCAGACTACCATTCCCAGTATTCCACAGTCTTGAACCGTGGCAGTTAAAGTGGTGTCAAACTGGATTACTTCTGCAGTATGGATGCAATGCCAGTTTTCCATTTGTACAACTACTCACAGGCCCAAAGTTTGGAAGATGAGAAAAAAGCAACACTTTTTTTGCATTTTTGAAAGAACAGAGAAGGGGGGAACCCCCTGGACAGATAGGGCTACTCACCCAGAAGAGAAGGTTGAAGACAAACATGAGGTACTTAATGCACTGGAGGCAGTTGTGAGCCATGCTGCACCGCTTCAGTTCTAGAAGGAAAATAAAGGAGAGATCCAAGTAAAAGACCACATACTTGTTCCCCTTGGGAGAGGTGTACTTGGCCTTGGTGGCCTTGGGGCCTGGGTTGGTGTGGAATCCAAAGAAAGAGTTGCTGGCCGCCCCAAACTGGCCGCCATACATGCTGCTGTAACGCGGGAAGGCGCCATTGGGGAAACTGTAATCCTTGCTGTCCAGAGACGGGCTCCTGTGGTACGTTGATTCATCCGTGCTGGACCTGCGCATCGTGATGTCCAAAAAAAGCCTCCCACAACGATGACCGACAATGAAAGGGGTGGTTTTCTTTGGCCAGGCAGTTGACTATTGCTTGCTGCCAGCGGTTCTTTCACCTGCCATGCTGTCAAGGCACGCAGTGGGTGCCAAGGCTGCCAAGGGACTTAGGAGCAAAGAGCTGAGAGTCGGCCAACACTAGGGGCTCACTTGTTGAAAAGTCAAGGCTGCCCAGAAAAACATGCCCTTTGGTGCCCCACTCTCTCCCTCCCCCTGGTTTCCCCCCCAAAAAAGAAGGAAAAAGAAGGAGAAACAGAGGAAGAGAGAGGAGGGGAAAAAAAGAAGAGGGCAAAGAAGGCAAAGAAGTAGATGCAGAGGCTGCTGCTCCTCTGCCCCCCAAAATGATGCTCCTTTTTCTTTTCTTGCCAGGCAAAGGCAAAGGAGGCTGCTTCTTTCTTTTGCAAGGTGCCAAGATCCTGCTCCTTTCTTTCGATGCTTGTGACTCTCTTTATCCCAAGTGCCCTAGGAAACCTGGGCTCCACATTGCAACCTTTCCAAAAATAAAATCAAAACGCCACAGACTTAGGGCTGGCGCTTGAGAGCCAGGAGGGGGGAAAGAGGGGCCGGGATGCCCCCCTGCCAGGCGCCCTCCCTTGCCCACATGGCTCTCTCGGCTCAAGTGCCTGCGATCTTTCCCCGGGCTCCTTTGGACACCAGAAGATGCTGCTGCTGCTGCAGCTGCTCAAGGCAAGGAGGAGGAGGCAGGAGGCAGCTCCGCGGAGGCTTCATCCCCAGCCCCAGCTGCACCAGGGTCCGATGATGATCGGCGCTGCAGACTGGAGCCCTGGACCACCGGAGGAGGCTCAGCAGCCCTCCGCCCCAGCCAATGGCAGGAGAAGAAGGCAGCCCAATGGAGCCCTCCTCCCTCCCTCCCTCCCTCCAAGCCAAGAGGATCAAGACGGAGAGAGAGAGGCTGCTGCTGCTGCTGCTGCTGCTGGGAAGCCCTCTGCCTCCAGGTGCAGCAGCAGCAGAAGAGCTTGGCTTCTCCCTCCTCTTCTGTCCTGGGCTGACTTTGCTGCTTCCCTGCCCTGATGCCAGCACAGCCCAGGCATCTAAGGCTAGGAAAGCCCCTGCTGCTGCCAACTTCTGCCTCTCCATCAGACTCCAAGGTGCTGCTGCAAGGTCCCTTGCCAAGCCCTTTGCAAGCTCCTGCTCTAAGTCTCTCCCTAGACTTTCCCTTCTGCCCCCCCATGCACCTGAGGAAGGAGGGTCAGGTCCAGGAAAGCACAGGCACTACTACTAGGTCTGTCCCTACTAGACTTTCCCCTCTGCCCCATGCATCTGAGGTTTAGGGAAGCTCAGGCAAGAGGTCTGTTTCTAGATTGTCCCCCTCTGCCCCATGCATCTGAGGAAAGAAGGTCAGGTCCGGGGAAACTCAAGGAAGAGGTCTGTCCCTAGACTTTCCCCTCTGCCCCATGCATCTGAGGAAGGAGGCTCAGGTCTAGGGAAGCTCAGGCACTAGGTCTGTCCCTCGACTTTCCATTCCACCCAGTGGAAATAGTTCTCTCTCACTCTGGGAGTCTCTAAGGTGCTACAAGATTTCTTTCAGGGTGGAATGGAAAGTCCAGGGACAGACCTACACGAAGAGCTTCCCTAGACTTGAGTCTCCTTCCTCTGATGCATGGGGCAGAAGGAAAAGTCCAGGGACAACCCTATAGCAGGGAGACCTGAACCTATAGGTATGTCCCTGGACTTTCCACTCTGTCCCATGCATCTGAGGAAGGAGGCCCAGGTCTAAGAAAGCTCAAGTTACCAACTTCCTCAGACTTAGGTCTGAGTCCAGGGACAGACCTGTAGTAGGAGTGGGAAGTCCAGGGAGCTTTGGGACACCTGAGCCTCTAGGTTTGTCCTTGGACTTTCCATTCTTGCTATAAGTCTGTCCCTGGACTCAGACGTATGTCTAAGAAAGTAGACTCAAGTCTATGAAAGCTCCAGCTAAAGATCTATCCCTGAACTTGCCACTCTGCACCATACATCTGAGGAAGGAGGCTCATGTCTAGGAAATTTCCTGCTATACCGTAAGTCTGTCCTTGGACTTTCCACTCCAAGTCTGCAAAAGCTCAGGCTCCCAATGCCTCTCTTTTAGATAGCCTCAAAGGTGCTACAAGATCCCTTTGCAGGAGGTTATCACCCAAGCTGTTTCTCCAGGTCTTTGTCATCCTCTCTCATTTTCCACAGGCTGGCGCACAGGGCAAGGTTTGGGTTTTTATTTGCATTTTTTTAAAGCATCCCAAATGACATTGGGTCCTTGGATCTATAATCCCTTTGGGAGGAGCCATGGGATTTACAGATGTTTTAAGTGTAATTGCACTAAAAACATAATGCAGTTTGACACTGCTTTAACTGCCGTAGCTCAGTGTCATGGAATTCTGGGATTTGTAATGTGTTGTGGCACCAGGGCTCTCTGAAAGAAGAGCCTGAATATCTCACAAAGCTACAATTCCCAGGATTCCACAGCATTGAGCCACAGCAGTTGAATCAATGTCAAACTGCATTATTTCTGCATTGCAGATTAAAGTTTTGAGATGCTGCTCCCCCACTCATCTCATCTGACATCTCTGGGCTGCTCTTGCTGTGATCCCCCGCTATGGGAGTCTCCTGTATATCACTTTTTCATTTTTCTAATCTGACATGTCATTTATTACTACTACTACTACTACTACTACTACTACTACCACCCCACTTTCCTCCCAGTACAGGGACTCAAGGCGGCTTAGAAATCTAAAACACTATAAATATGCAAAATACAAGTTTAAAAACAATTAAACAATACAAATAACTAAAAACATTACACTTAGCTATTTTGATTATTCTGTGTCCCTCCCCCATCTCAAAACCCCACACATCACATTCCTAGCTTTCCCAATTCAGTGGCATAGGACATTATCAAGGGGAAGAAAATGACTTTTGTCTCTTTGCATACACACACACACACCTGGAACACCCCTTGTTGAAAGGGGGGGGGGGGTATAGGTGTTAGGCATTGGAGAGCACAAGGGCAGACCTGGAGTTAAATGTCTGGATGTGTATCTAGCCATCATCTTCACTGTGTGACCTTGGGCTGGTCACTATCTCTTAACCTAACATATGTGTACGGATAAAATGTACAGTAATAAGAAAACAGGGAAGAACTATGGGGGCCACCTTGACCTCCTTGGACAAAAGCTGAGATCTTGATATGATCCATGCAGTCAGTCAAACTGACACGAAGTCTGTACAGCAACACACAAGCTGATCCTTCCTGGACTCAAGAATGGGTTGTGTTTATTTCCAGCAAGTGCACTGTGAAGGGCTGACAAAGATGTAGATATAGTCCCTCACTTGAAGATCTAAGAGGGGATGCTGCTACTCAAGACTACATGTGGAGCCTTCTCTCTTCCAGATTAAGGAACTGCCATCCATACAGTCAAACTTAACATGGGTCTGTGAGAGAGGTTGGTCTCATCTACCATCAGACTCAGCACACAGGATGTGTTTTATGCTGACTGACACCAGCACAAGAAAAGATCTCTGGGAATGCAGATTGGAGAATGCTCCACCGCACAGAATGACACCATGTGTTGAATATTATTTTTCATTTCATATCAAACATTACTACTGTTGATGATATGCCTTAGGACATAGTGGGCAACTGCAGGGGCCACCCCCACCCTACCCCATACCAGCATACCTCATACCACCACATTTTGCAATTGGTTTACAGATTGTAAACCAGTTAGAGTGCTGAGTTCACTGATAAGCAGTATAGAAATATAAATGCTATTGTTAAATGCTATTTTGCTGCACTCAAAGTAATGCAACACCACTTTCAGCTACAATTTTTGACTTCTTTGGGGCCATTTTTTGCTTATTTGTTTTAAGGGAGATTTGAGAGGATCTAGGCAGTTAGGGGAACTAAACCAATACAGTTTTGGCTAGACTTCAAAAACATAGTAGTCATGTTAGTCTGGAAAATCAGTATGCAAAAGGATCTTGTAACACCTTTGAGACCAACTGAAAGAAAGACGCTGATAGCATGAGCTTTTGTAGACTACCAGCTTCTTTCCTTCAGGCAGTCTCAAGGGCCCTACAAGATCCCTTTGCATATAGTTTTAGGTAGTTTGGGCAAATTAAGGATAATTTAAGGCAAAAAAAAAATCACCCAAAAAATCAGCCTCAAATTGGGGGGTCAGCGGGCCTTGGGAAGCTTCATGAGGGCTTCAGAGCTGCACAAGGGAGCTACAAGGGCTGCATGCAGTCTGTGGGCCACAGTTTGCTCACCCTTTAGGTCTCCATTCAGAAAGTAATGCACATTCAGAATTGTTTTAGTTGTAGAGAAGAGTGTGAGGAAGCGATATATGGGGGATTGTGGATAAGGATATACCATTATGAAGGGGGAAATCCACAAACACTTTCTCTAAAACTATACTAGATCTCTTTTTCTTCTTAAATTTCTGGAGGTCGCTATGCTAAAACAATGTTCTGTGAGGGCTTCCCATCCTAACAATATGGACAGAATGGTGATCAGTATTCCCCACCCCTCAGCCTGGCTTTGCCTAGTTTAAAGTGTAACTGTTCATTTCAGGAAATTTCACTAATGCTGTGTGCATGTGCACCATAAGTACTATTTTTCCACTTAAGTTTATGCAAGCCAATCACCTTCATAAGGAAAGTGATGACTCTACGCTTGGCAGAGACCCACTTGTTCCTGGGTTGGATTTCAAATGTAGGGATCTGTCAGTGATTGTCACAGCTCATAGTCCAGTGGCACACCGATATTCCTTAGGATAAGGAATCACTTTCATAGTATACCAAGTACATGAAATAAATTGTGAGGCAGAAGGAACAAGTAACTACTTAGCAATTTAAACACCTTGCGGGAGAAAGAAAATACACAAGATGAAAGCAGATCTCTTGCCTGAATCATCTTTCTTGGGGAAACCCGCTCAGAGAACTCATTCAATTGAACAGCAAAATTGAGAAAATAGAATGGATGTTATTACAAACCTCTGTTTCAAGGTCATCCTCATAAACTATCCACTCTCTTGAACTACAAAAAATTTATAAAAATGACAGGCAATTATCTGCTATCTCTTTTTTGAAAGCATATGGGCATGCAAACACCCTACTACATAGTGATTCCAGTAATTGTGCTATCCTGTGATGACTATTCTAGACAGAAATATCTTGTAGAGCAAAGAGAAAGTTACTAATTAGACATTTTTGTTTCTCTAAGGGTAGAAAAACTGCCCTCTGACATGGCTGGGTTTAGTTTGGTCCTAAGATTCAGTGCCAGATTCCTGTTGATGCACTAAGCCAGTGCAAACTGCAGCTGCGGGTGGTAGTAGCAAGAGTATAAAGGTTGTGGATGCAACATGAAGGAACTCAGGCATTGGAGAAACTGGCTGCCTAGAGCGGGCAGAATTTGATTGCTTTCCCATCATTGTGCAACTCTAGAAGTGCAACTGTCAATATACCCTCAGGAATCTGGCCCCTGAGTTAAGGAAGTTTCACAAAGTCCCGGAGTTTCTATAGTTTGTTCACCAATCTCTACGCAAAACATTGCCCCACAAAAAAAATCCAGGCCCAGTTAGCTCACAATATTCTGCACTGTGATTTTGACAGCTCAGATGTTACAAAAAACCCTAAGTTCTTGCATTGGTTTACTATGCTGTAGGGGGATGCAACTGTAGTCTTCCACACCACAAAGCCCTCCAGACTGGCAGGGAAGAGTTTCTGGAAGGACAGGAAAAGGCTCTTTGCAGTGATAACAAATATCTACAGTGTGCCTGTATCAGCAGTAGTGGTGATAAATGCGGGGCTGCAGGAGGCACAAAAATAACCTCTCACTGGACTCTTTCAGGTGTGGGAAATTGGAAGTATAATCCAAGGGCAATCCAAACACAATCCTGGGGTTTCATGTTATTGCAAATTAATTCTTCTCATGCAAATTCGGGCAAAAGGGAAGTCACTCCGAATGCAATCATGGGTTTAACGTTATTGCGAATTTAAGCTTCTCATATTGATTTCGGGCAAGGGGGGGTTATTTTCGGGTAATGGGAAGTAATTCTGAACGCCTTCCGAACGGAGCAGGGGTTCAGGTAAATTCGCTAAACAAGCGAATTTACATGAATCCGCATTGGCTCCATTCGGAATTGGGAGAAATTCCTCCCATTTGAAAGAGTTTCCAGTGTGAGAAAAATATATATATATATTATGTATTATTCTTGGTGCCCATTCACTTGATAAATATTGTTTACCATGAAAGGAATGAACTACAGTGAGCTTCAGACACTCTGTTTTCCTCCTGTGAAGATATGAGCTCATAAGCTTTCATTTCTGGTTTGGATTAACTGTGGCTTCTCTTTTTGTTTGTATCCAACAAGCAGTGGTCAATCTTACTCATGTTTTGACAAAACAGACCAGTTTCAGAGCATTGATTATGAAGCAATGTGTTTCAAGCAAACCACAGCTGACCAGCCATAATTCAGGATGCTGATGGAACACTAATATCTTGCTAATAATAATAAAAAAAAGAAAATAAGGGGGAGCTTTGGATGTACTTATAGTTACATTGGGAGAGAAAAGCAATTGGGAGGGGGGGCTGAGGTTTACTTCAGCTTACTTCTGTCATGATAAATCATGATAAATAAGTGATGCAGAAAGTGTGACATGTGGGATGTATGTTGCCCCCAGCCTCTTTTTGTGGCCTATGAACCCAGGTTCACCTCTAAGCCACAGGTCCCTCATTTTTAACAACTAAAAAGTCTGGAATTTTTTGCTCTCAAATGGCACCACTAGAGTTAAAATGGCCTCAGAGCCAAGGCATTTTACTATCCTACCACCCAAAACGCCCCCATCAGCCAAAACGTGTCTGAAACCCTGAACTGGAAGTTACATCACATGACTTTGTTAATTTTTTTCGGTCAGTGTGGCACACACGCAGAGGGAGAGACAGAAAATGGGCAAAGTTGCCTACCACTGTGATAAGCCCTGCTTTATCATGGTAGCTAAATGATAGCATTGCATACATTTGGTTTCACAGACTCAAAAAGACTTTGTCTACACCAGATGCCTAATTATTGGTATTCTATCTGAACATTCCAACAGAGATTCCACCCCAAACACATTCCTTGTTCAGGCCCTGAACAGCACTTTGCAAATATCAGAAATGGCCTTCTGGTAATTTCCAGCCTCTTCTGAATTCAGCAAATTGGGTAGGTGCAGCCTGCAGGAAGGTACATATGTCCCCCACTCCAATCCTATGTGGTTCCCCACTTTTGCTTTGTAACATATACACTCATCCCTCCACATTAACTGGGGTAGGGGCACAGGGCCCTTGTGAATGTGGAAAAACTGCAAATAACAAAGCCACTATGCTTTTACCTGAGAGAACACCTCTCTAGGAATTTCTAGGTCCTCCAGTGCAACTCTGTGGTCAGCATCTGCCAGAGACTGACCACAGAATTGAGCAGAAGGAGCTACAAATGCCTAGTGGCATGTTCCTCTAGGAATTTCTAGGTCTTTCAGTGCGACTTTTGGTTAAAGTTGATCACAGAGCTTAGCTGGAGGACCTAGATATTCCTAGAACATATTCATAAAATCTGTGAATAATCAAATCTGCAAAAATCACACCCATAAATGTGCAGGTATGCACGTATTCAAATACTCTCCCCTTACCATCCCAATGACAGCACAGAGAAGTAAGTCCAATGAGTTCCATAGGACTTTCTTTTAGGTAGGTGGACATAGGACTGCAGCATATGGATTGAGAAAAGTGAGGTGCTCTTGAAGGGATATGGAAATTCTATGACAATAAGGACTTATTATAATGAAAATCAAAAGAAACAATGGAAAAACCAAGACACAAGCTGGAAGAAGCAGAGGCTAGTGGTGGCTCAGCTGTGGACAATCAGTTTGCCAAGAATAAAGTATGGTATAGTAACAGAGAAGCAAAATCAGAACCGAAGGCAGCGGATGTAAAATCAGGAGGCAGTAGAAGTAAAGGATGAGGAAAGCATTCTCATAGGTTAGAATCATAGAATCATAGAATCATAGAGTTGGAAGAGACCACAAGGGCCATCCAGTCCAACCCCCTGCCATGCAGGAACTCCAAGTCAAAGCATCCCTGACAGATGGCCATCCAGCCTCTGCTTAAAGACCCCTAAGGAAGGAGACTCCACTACACTCCGAGGGAGTGTGTTCCACTGTTGAACAGCCCTTACTGTCAGGAAGTTCCTCCTAATGTTGAGGTGGAATCTCTTTTCCTGCAGTTTGCATCCATTGTTTCGCGTTCTAGTCTCTGCAGCAGCAGAAAACAAGCTTGCTCCCTCCTCAATATGACATCCCTTCAAATATTTAAACAGGGCTATCATATCACCTCTTAACCTTCGCTTCTCCAGGCTAAACATCCCCAGCTCCCTAAGGCGTTCTTCATAGGGCAAGGTTTCCAGACCCTTCACCATCTTAGTTGCCCTCCTTTGGACATGCTCCAGTTTCTCCACATCTTTTTTGAATTGTGGTGCCCAGAACTGGACACAGTATTCCAGGTGGGGCCTGACCAAAGCAGAATAGAGTGGCACTATAACTTCCCTTGATCTAGAAACTATACTTCTATTGATGCAGCCTAAAATTGCATTGGCTTTTTTAGCTGCCGCATCACACTGTTGACTCATGTTCAGCTTATGGTCTACTTGGACTCCTAGATCCCTTTCACATGTGGTCTCATTCAGCCAGGTGTCCCCCATCCTATATCTGTGCATTTCATTTTTCCGCCCTAAGTGCAGAACCTTACATTTCTCCGCATTGAATTTCATTTTGTTAGCATTGGCCCAGCTTTCTAGTCTATTCAGGTCATTTTGAATTTTGATCCTGTCCTCTGGGGTATTAGCTACTCCTCCTAGTTTAGTGTCATCTGCAAATTTGATAAGTATGCCCCCAATTCTGTCATCCAAATCGTTAATAAAGATGTTGAATAGCACTGGGCCCAGGACAGAACCCTGTGGGACCCCACTGGTCACTTCTCTCCAGGATGAAAAGGAGCCATTGTTGAGCACCCTTTGAGTTCGGCCAGTCAACCAATTACAAATCCATGTAACAGTTAACTTGTCTATCCCACATTTTGCAAGCTTGTTTGCAAGAATGTCATGGGGAACCTTGTCAAAGGCCTTACTGAAATCGAGGTATACTATATCCACAGCATTCCCTTCATCTACCAAGCTGGTAATTTTATCAAAAAAAGAGATCAGGTTCGTTTGGCATGACTTGTTTCTCTGAAACCCATGTTGGCTTTTTGTGATTATGGCATTGGCCTCTAAGTGTTCACAGACTCTCTGCTTAATGATCTGCTCTAGAACCTTTCCTGGAATTGATGTCAGACTAACTGGACGATAATTGTTGGGATCCTCTTTTTTTCCCTTTTTGAAGATGGGCACAATGTTTGCCCTCCTCCAGTCTGCTGGGACTTCTCCTGTTCTCCAAGAGTTCTCAAAGATTATTGCCAATGGCTCTGATATTACATTTGCCAGTTCTTTTAATACTCTAGGATGTAGTTCATCTGGTCCTGGAGATTTATATTCATTTAGGTTAACCAGGTATTCCTGTACTACCTCTTTACTTATTCTGTGCTGAATTTCCTCTATTCTGTCTCCTGTTCCATTATCCTTAGGTTGAGCACCCTTTGCCTTTTCTGAGAAGACTGAAGCAAAGAAGGTGTTGAGTAATTCTGCCTTTTCTCTGTCCCCTGTTAGCATTTTGCCATCTTCTGCACGCAGTGGCCCCACTGTTTCCTTCTTCTTCCTTTTGCTGCGGACATATCCAAAAAAGCCCTTTTTATTGTTCTTAACCTCTCTAGCAAGCCTGAGTTCATTCTGCGCTTTAGCTTTTCTGACTTTACCCCTACATGTGCTGGCTATTTGTTTGAATTCCTCTTTCGTGATTTCTCCATTTTTCCATTTCTTATACATGTTCCGTTTAAAACTTAGCTCAGTTGAAAGTTCCTTAGTCATCCATCCTGGCTTCTTGAGACATCTTCCATTTTTCTTCCTCATTGGAACTGTTTGAAATTGTGCCTTCAATATCTCCCTTTTGAGAAACTCCCATCCGTCTTGAACTCCCTTTTCTTTTAGTATTCCTGACCATGGGATCACTCCCATGTTCTCAACAGAAAGGTAGACTAAAGCAAAAGGCCATTTACACATGTCTAAGCAATATGTGGCAAGTGTAGATTGGTAGGTGAAATCATAATAAAGCAGATTAACCATTTTTGCAGGGTAGTAACTGCTCTGCTTATATGTGGGCTTAATGTAGTTTTTAAAAAAAACCAAAAAAACCCTATATATTAAAATGTTTACATCCCACCCTAAATCATGCAACTTCAGGATGGTGCACAAAGAAAAACAGTGTAAATAGCTTACAACAATAAAAATAAGGTACACAGATGAAAAACATACTAAACAACACAACAAACTAAAATGGCTTAAAGGGTTAAAACAGTTTACAACTATGCACACTTCCATTTAGGAAAAAATCAGTAATGCCACAAAGGCTTTAATGAAAAGTCATGATTTAACTTGGCACCAGAATGAAGCCAATGCCAACAGCAATTGGGGCTACGGAAGGAGGACATTTGAGGGGGGTGTCAAAGCAGAGCAGGCCCTTTCCTATGCCATTATATTCCATCACCATAAAATCAATCCACATTAGTATTGGACTGTAAATACTGAAAAGATTCCCCATTGTTTGGATATTTTCACTTACAGAAAATCACTTCTTGCACATTTCAGTCATCTGGTTACTCTGATATTACATATTTAAGCTGACAGTATTTACTGTTTTCTTCAGAAATATTGTTTAAGCCATAGACAGAGATAATTATTATTTCTCATGAGTAATATTTTGCCCTTGTAAATTATCCCTTTAAGACATAAAGGTCTTGTCCTCTTTGAAATTTCAATAACTAAAAAAGCAAAGCATTTGAAATGCACATCACACTTAACATATTGTAAAAACCAATTTCTGCTCAAGTGAGTCCCTTTGTTAGATATTTCTACATTTCTTCAGCAACCAGTTACAACACCAATGCAATTTATATGCTGTCTTACCACGCATGCTGGTATATCTTTTAACACAGTAGACAGCTGAGGTTCAAAGAAACAGCCATTCACATACACATGTGCAATACAAATGCTCCCCATCTCTCATATAAAGCATTCAATTGAGCACAAATATCAGTGTTAGTTCCCTACAGGTATGGTATCTTGAGATGGCAGCCATTTTCAAGGCGTCTCAAAAAGTAGAGAACAGAGGGAGGAAAGCATGCAATTCAAACAATACTACGGTAACCAGTAAAAGAAATGGGCCTATAGTGTCATCTCTACTATTTTTTATTGAGTGTCTCCGTTTGCCTTTAAATTGATTCAAGTTTGATTCAAATTGAACTCTGTCTCTTATAAACTAAGGTGCAAGGGAAATGTGAAAGAAAGCTCACACGGTGCTTAGATTTCAAATGGAGTGAGTTTAAAAGAAGATAAGGCTTGTTATTCTAAGCCAATTTAAGATATTTTCACAAGTGACATTAAAAGAAATGCTTGTCTGTCCTCAAATTGATAAAATAACATCAAAAAGATAAGCAACCAGCAAACTGCCGAAATTAAAGTCTTTTTGTTTTAAAGAGCTCTCCAAACTGTGCTGTGAAGTGAAGGAGACAGCTTGGATGCATGGAAAGGTAACCTGGCTCCCAAAAGATCCTCAATGTGCCTATGCATCCGTGTGTGTGCACATTAATACATTCAGAGCAATCCTATGCCCTGTTGTGTGTCCCATCACCTCGAGATGTTAGGTTGGCAAATACATGACACAGGATTTCCTCTCTGGAACCACATCAGTTGTAGAACTCCCTCCCAGTGAAAGTCAGGTTGCCACTATCCCTACAGAGCTTTAGGCAGACAGCCAAAAACGTGTTTTGTATAACCTTTTGTCCTCAAAATCGGGGTTACTTTTTTGGACTGTTTTAATTATGTGTATTTTAAAATGGATTTTAAAATCACTGTTTTGATTAATACTTTAAAAAAATCTGTCCCCCCCCCCAATGTGCATTGTTTCTGGGGTTCTGGGAAGCAATATACACATATTTTAATAAATAAACAAAAAATAAATCGGTAAATTTGCTTGCAAGTATTGTATTCAGTGGAGCTTTGTTCCATGTACCTGCACATAAGATTACAGCCTCAGGTTTAATGCTGTCTGCAAAATGCCTAAATCAAATGGGGCATAAACCCCACAAGGAAAAGTTAACAATGACAGCAAAAACACACCAGCTCCCACAGGGATTGATCGATCTTGATCATGGCATATAATGAAATTCCATTGAACACAATCGTGGTTAAGCTAAACAGCCATTTAGCTTCCTTCTAGAAGATCCAGTCTGGGAGATAACCTTTTAAAAATTAGCTTTCATTAACACAGGGTTTCCCCCTCCCTGTGCATTCTTTTCTGTCTTTTGATATGTTATTCCACTTAGAAGTAGACACCCTTTGACAGCAAGCTAAAAATAAAATAAAATATGTGATTTTGATGGTAAAGCACACCATTCTATTATAATTGTGCCAAACTAAATAAAGCCAGGTTACTAGTTCTAAATAAACATCTGTAGAACATTTTTAATGGAAATGTGCAACAATCCAGTGTTTTAGTAAGAAGAAACTGTGGGGGGGGGGTGTCAATATAATTATCATTAAAGATTAACACAGAAATGCACCTGAATCAAAGTGCAGGAGAATAAAAACAAAACAAAACCAGTCTCCTAGAATACAGTCAGCAATTTCTCTTCTGGAGGTAGCTTATCTCTCATCCAAAACACCTTCAGAACACAGCAGGAGTTCTTTTTCTCCCTGACATCACTGAAGCTGCTCATATGAAAGAAATGAAGTTCTCCTCCGGAAGAAAAATTTTCTTTGCTTATTTGTTTTGGTGGGATAAGGGGAACAAGGCTCTATATTCAGACTTTCTGTAGTTTTTCATGCTGTTGTGGGTATGTATGGTTTCAGAAGACAGTGCCAGGGTTCACTCTTTCTAGAAGATTTAGTTCAAGAAAGGCTATACAGTACAGAAATTGGTCACCACCACTACTGCAATGGTAAATCGCATTTACTGTATTATATAGCACAAATTACATTATCCATAATCTGTTCACATGGAGCAAACATGTTTTTGTTTGTTTTCTTATAAAAATGTTTTATAAGAAAACATTTCATGTGAAACACACAAGTACAGATTTCAACCCATGCTAACTTTACTTCTAGTTTGACTCTTTAAAAAAATGGCTTCTTCAAAAATACAAAAAGGAGTAAGTACAAACAGTTAAGCAGGCCTCGCTAGATGGGGGAGAATTATTGCTTGGGTCCCATGCAGAAAAGCATGAATACACACGAGGCCTGGGCACAAAAATCTGGAACAAAGAAATGGTCAGAACAGAGAGATGGTAGGGAAATAGTTAAATGAAACATAACAAACTACTGTTTCTCATCTCCAACCCCTTTCCTCTCCTGGAATAGATCTTCATTTTCTGTACAACAGAGCAGAGTACAACAGGTTTCACATCTTGTCCAAATTATTTGCTTGGCAAAACAAGACTCCTCCTTTTCCTTTCTGAAGCCATTCCTACCTCAGCTTTTCTCTTTGCCTACCTACTTCAGGCAAAATCCAATTGTTACTTCCAGCTTGACTAGACCTGTCAACTGAATTCTTTTAATTCTTGTTTTCTCTACTCATCCTTCTTCTTCTCACTTCACTCCAGATAGTTTTTCACTTGTTCACAGATGTATGTCAAGTTGAAAACCAAAATCTCATGCTGTGCCATCTAAAGTACCTTCCCTCCAAACAAACTTTGTGCAAGTTTAAAGGATTGGGGGGGGGGGGAGACTACCATATATACTCGACTATATGTCAACCTCATGTAGAGGTCGAGGGCAAGTTTTGGTGCCAAAATGATGGATTTTGATATGACCCATGGATATGTCAAGGGTAAAAGTTAGGGGCATGTAACAAAGGATGAAAAGGAAAATGATGCCAATGAACTTAGAAAATTCTTTCAGAACTGTTTGTGTTCATCATAAAGGCTGAATAGATGAAACAGCAGAGGGGGATCCATGCTTCTTTTTGGTACTCCCAGGATAGACTAAGCTCTCACCTTTTACCACTCTATTCAGAGTAAGGGGATGGCTCCTATATATGAGTTAAAGTACAGTACTTATGTTGACCCGTGGATAAGTTGACCCAGGTTTTTTAGGTCAATATTTTAACTAAACTGTCTAGCGTTATACATGAGTACACACAGTATATGGCTCAGAGATGGTGGTTTCTTAACTACTCTGTCCTTTCCCCCATCCCTACTGATGTCCCTGCCCTTCTCATCTGAATTTCATTCTGTGGTAAGTGGCAGCTGCAACAGGAAAGTGGCAAGCACAATGGACTGAGCAAGGAGCAGCAAGGAAAAGGGAGGTAATGCCTCATGATGCAGAGGCACAGGTAGGAAAGGAAGCTGCAGACTGAGAAAAAAAGAGGAGATGGAGGAAATGGACAGTAAGATAATGGCAGACAGAGACAGGAGGGATGGAGGAAGACAGAAATGTGCATAAAAAGAGAAAGCAGGAAGTCTCAGGAGACTAGAAACACATGGAAGAATGAAGAGGAAAATTTGTGGTTGGACCAAACATGGCCAGTAGCTCTTTTATTGTGGGACTTCAATTTCACCTTCTGTTTGCATAGCAGCCTCTTCCAAGCTGCCCTCCCCCAAATATATGTACATTATTATTTTTTAAATCTCTCACTCACACACACACACACACACACACAGAGGAATTCCCAGTAAGAGATTCAAAGCAGCTTACAAAAACGAAAATAAAGTCTAAAAATCTTATTTTAAAAAAGTTAAAAGCCAATTACACAAAGCATATTGTTAAAACAACACATTTAAAACATAATTAAAAGATAAATGCAGACCACACCACATTCAAAATATCCTTCTGATAGATAATTTGATTTAATTTATTCTGCCTAAATAAAAACATATTTGCCTACTGGTGTAAAGACTGCAAAGAAGGGGCCAAGTAAGCCTGTCATGGAAGACAATCCCATAGCCTGAGAGAAGCCAGTGAGAAGGCTTTCTCCCCTGTCCTTATCAAATGTGCCTGTGATGGTGGTGGGAAAGCACTCACCTGAAAATCTTTAAATTCAGGCTCCCACATATAGAGAGATAAAGTACAACCTTTTAGATAGATTGCATATACAGTATAGTATACCCATATATAATTGCAGTAGTCTGATCCCACTTTAAAGGCCTTGTCTCTATCCTACAAATTTGTAATTTGATGAGGGACCTAGAATTATTTGCTGTAGTCCAGGGGATTGGATTGGAACCCCCACAGCAAGAATTCTAAGCACTTCACCAAACTACAAGTCCCAGAATTCCAAAGAATAGAGTCATCACAGTTAAAGTGGTATGAAGCTACTGTATTTTTGCAGTATGGATTTGCTCCAGGAGTTATGGGAGCTATCCAGGTATTGAACCTATATTTTGAACAAGTACGGTTCAGCTCCTTAGCAGCTGTTGTAGCATCTCGAAGAGCTGTGGAGGAGGATGCCATGAAAACCAAGGATAGAATCCTTGCCCCCATAATAGGAGAACCAATGATTGTACCTGGTCAAACAGAAAGAGATCCAAAGATGTGAGAGAGGGAGACAAAAGGAAGAGCTCCCTCCCCAACAGAAGAAGAACAGCTAGAAGGAGGCACAAGGAAAGGAGAAGAATCAGATTCAGTGTAGATGATATAGGAGAATTTTTAAAGGGGGAAGAGTGAGAGAGAAAAGATGGGTGGAGACAAAGGCTCAAAAGTGGCTTAATAGTAATAAGAGTAATAAAATCAGGGATCATATTCAAACCTAGTAAAAAACTATTAATTTCCCAGTATGTTTTTGGTCCAAAACAGAGACTACTACATTAAAAATGATTTTCACAGATCTAGATAGATATGACCAACTTTGATTTTTTTTAAAAAAATAAAGTTTGGTTTTTGTTTTTGTTTTTGCCTTCTGGAGGTAGGATTTCATTGCAGTACTGTATTAATTATTCTAAACAGAAGTCCACTCTGTGCAAAGAGGAATTAAAAATATTATTGATCCAGTTAAGAAGCCAAACATGCATTTGAGTGTGCACACCACTTTCAACATCAGGTATTTTCAGTTATGGGAAGCTTTGTCTTATTAAGGTGATGCTTAAGTTTTGGTTGTCATGGATTCTTTTAAAAAATAGATTTAAGTTCAAAATAAGTTATCTCCTTTCTTGCTATCTAACTGCCGCAGCCTTTACATCACTACCATTAAAAAATAACATGGAGAGCTGGAGCGGTATCAGGATTCATAATTATCCATTTCCAGCTTAAAAAGACAACCCACTTTTGGCTTGTTGATGAAGGACAGGTCTGAATATTGTTGGTAGAGATGAAGGGTGTGGTTAGTATGGCTTACAGTTTATGTTTATATATAAAGTTTATATTGTTTCCTGTATCCTTCCTGAGGATCATTTCTTTTTACCCTCTCTCATTCCCTTTCAGTGAGTGGGTGGGTGAGAAATGTCGTTTCCAAAACAAAACAAAACAAAAGCTCTGTTTCCTTCAGCTATATTCTTGTCCATCCAACTCAGAACAGGAACAGGGTGTCTGTGTGCATGAAATCATAGGTGGGATTTCCCCCCTGCATTTGGGTAAGGATTTTTAGTGCCCCAACCTAATGCAAATTAAAACAGCAAGTTAGAATTAATAGAATTAAAATAAGAGTCCCCCTTTTGAATCAGCATGGTGTAATGCCTGAGCATTGGCCTATGACTCTGGAGAAGAGGTGTCACTAGGGGGTGCAGAGGGTTTCAGCTGCATCAGGTGACACCCTAAGGGGGAGTGACACCACTGCTCCCCAAACACCTGCCTTTGGGCAGAAATGGGATGTGGTGTTTGCTTGTGCCCCTTTTAAACACTGAATAGATGGGGTGAGTGGGGTTAGCCTCAGTGGGAGGAGAAAGGAGAGGCCCCAGGTTTCTTTAAAAAATATTTTTTTAAAAAAAATATTCTTTTAAATTTTTCTTTAAAACCATCACATCTTACCAAATTTTCACTTTAATCACAGGCAACTATGAATTAACCACAAGAAACTATAAACAAACTTGTCAATACATTTAGGCCGTGTGTATGATATTGTAATTTAAATGTATAATTCTACTTTTGCTGGTTGTTATGTCACAACTATTACCATTACATTCAACGATATATGAGAACTAAGATTTATGAGTAACATTAGTATAAAAATTATAAATAACATTCCAAAAGATTCTGCATGGTGTGGTAAGGAACGTCAAGGGGTCACACCATGAATTACTGCACTAGGTGACACCAACCCTAGTGATGCCACTACTCCAGAGATCAGGGTTTGAATTCCACTCAGCCATGGAAACCCACTGAGTGACCTTAGGCAAGTAACACTCTCTCAGCCTCAGGAGGAAAACAAAGGCAATCCTCCTCTGGACAAACCTTGCAAAGAAAACCACATGACAGATTTACTTTAGGGTTGCCATAAGTCAAAAATGACTTGAAGGCACACAACAACAGCAATTTTTGAAGTAAACAGGGTGGTAGTATAAACATAACACAGTGGCAATTTTTCACTAACTTTCCTATCTCTGATCAAGCTTAATGTTGCCCATCAGTTACATGTTTAACAGGCCCTCTGTTCATTAAGCTCCAGGCAGGAAGCAGAAAAAGATTGTCATTCATCTTACAGGCTGCTGATACCTTGTAGACTTGGTGGGTGACAAGTGGCAAAGGGAAGGATGGTCCTCGGTTATCTGGAAGATTATTAGAATTCAAGGATAGCAGTTTCATTCAACTCCCCTTCTATTCTGTAAGAAAGAAGCAGGCATCTATATAGGATAAAATATGCCATATAATCGCTCTATGCTACTTTATAAAAATGAGATTAAATCAATCTTGTACTACTTCTGAAATGGCTCTAAAGTGCTTTATAATTGTAAGCCTATTAATCTTTAATTAGAATACCTGATGGTTTGTTTGGGGAAATACTTCATCATGTGTTTGGAGTGAGATACACTTATTTTCAATAGTTATTTATTAATGACCCTTTATTTTATATGGGCTAATGGCAAGGTATCACAGGCTTGTTGGCTCCTGCACCTTCTAGTCAAAAGGAGAGGCCACTATTAGATGAAAAACCATGAAACACTTCCTAATGAAATACAAAAGTGAATAAAGTACAATGATATCTGAACCTCATTAACTGCCACCAGTTTGGTGGCACCAGAAAGTGTTCCCTTTAAAAGTCCTAAATTGGAATTTTAAATGGTAAGGTATATATTAGGTTAGGTCAATCTCTGGCTTGCTGGTTACCTATGCAGAACATTGCTTTTCTTAACACAGGTACCAAGATCACCTTTGCAAGCTTTGTTTGGAGGGGATTTACTTTGGCCTTCCTCTGAGGCTGAGAGAATGAGACTTACCCCAAGTCACCCAGTGGGTTTCCATGGCTGAGTAGGAATTTGAATCCTGGTCTCAAGAGGCCTAGTCCAACACTCAAAGCACTATGCCATGCATCTGTGATTGTACCAACTGGGATTCAACTGTTAAAACACTCTACAGGACAAGAGACTGAAAGTTAGAAACACTACAGCTCTTCATGGTATAATATGGTACATTGTAGGTCTTGTTCTGTAAAACAAAATGCATCTCTGGTAGACTAAAATGCCCTGCACTGCTGCATAAAGGGCACCAGAAAGGGGAATTAATTTGGATTAATGTCTGAGTAGAAAGACATATTTATCTAATCTCATGTGTATTTTGTTTTAAATGTCATGCATAAAGGGAGGCATCCACATTTTCCCCCTGACACAGCAACACAGATATCAAGATCACAGAATTTATTGGTTGCATGCATTTGATTAATAATCTACATAAAGAACATTTTGTGAATTAACGTGTGTTTAAGACATTTACAATACATATGTTCAATACACAGAGACATATATACATATATGTTAAGTTTGATATCTATCTATCTACTTATCTAGTCTATCTAGTCTATTTCATAGTCTCTTTTCTGTCTCCGAGAGTAACTACTTCAGTAGAAATGTTGAATCTTTAATACTCTACAACTCAGCAAATGTCTTCTTTCAAAAAGATCAATACAAAACATAAAGAAAAAAATTCTAACAAGATGAATGGCCATTGCAGAAAAACACTGTTCAATGGGTTGCAACAGTTTTTAATTTTAAGGTAATAATTTCAACTGTTCAAAGCCACACTGTGGGTCACTTTTGTTGCAAAAAGGTTGGTTAGAAATAGTAATCCAATTTCTTGTGCATAGAAAAGTGTGTATGGAGCTAGGACCTCCCCAGGACTTGAAAAAGATTAAGCTCACCTGTGACAGATATGGCTGTTTTCAGTAGTTGAAGGAAGAAGCATGGCTCCAATGGCAGCTGAATTTTGAGTCCTGTTTATTGGTCTGCCAACCATGTGGAACTGACAGCAGCCCCAAGAGAGTCATGCAGCACTTCAGCCTGCTTCAGTTAAAAGTGCTACAGTAACTAAAGTGGCAGCTGAATTATTCGTTTATTTGGTATACAATAACCAAAAAGAATGCATACGGCAGAAGTATACCGTTTGCATCCCAAAGAGGTTTATATCATGAAAATGCACACCTGTGAAAAATCCACCAAGAAGGAGCAAGGAATCATACGCTGGACAAAAGCAAAGAACTGTAAGTAGGCAAAGATTGGACCTCATTTTTAAAAGATGGTTGCTATTGTCAGTTGCCCTTGAGTCAACCTTGACTCATGGCAACCCTCTGGATAACACATCTCCAAGACCCCTGTCCCCAACTGCTCTGCTCAGGGTCTGGAAGCTCAGGCCTGTGTCTTCCCTGATTGAGTCTATCCACCAGGCATGTGGTCTTCCTTTTTTTCAGCTGTATCCCACCTGTCTTTTCTAATTATTCATTTTTCCTCATGATGTGACCAAAATATGAACACCTCAATTTAGTCATCTTGACTGCCAGAGAGAGTTCGAGCTTGACCTCTTCTACAATCTATTTGTTTGTCTTCTTGGCCATCCATGGTATTCTCAGTACTCTTCTCCAGCACCACATCTGAAATGAGTTGATTTTCTTCCTATCAGCACTTTTTACTGTCTAGCTCTTTCATCTGTTCATTATGATGGGCAATACAACTGCTTGGATGACCCTCACTTCAGTGTTCAGAGTTATGTGTTTATGATCTTGTCCAGTTCTTTCATGGCAGCCTTTCCCAAGCTTAACCTTCTTCTGATTTCTTGACTGCAGTCTCTGTTGTGATCAATATTTAAACCAGTGTCTGGGAACTCTTTGATTATTTCAATTTTCTTGTTGTCTAGATTGAATTCTTGTAATTCTTCTGTGGTTATTTTGTTTGTTTGTTTGTTTTATTTATGTTCCTTGGCACTTTTTTTCTTATTGACTCTCTTCAATAATTGTTCCAAGACTTTGTTGATTCCTGCTAGTAGTATCGTGTCATCTGCATATCTTAGGCTTTCACCTATCTTCTCCTGCCTCTGAGTCCAAACCTGCTCTGTGTATGATATTTCCTGCAGATACATTTAATAAACAGGGCATTGCTTGACGCTTTTGTCAATTGGGAACCATTCTGTTTCTCCATATTCTCCGTATGTAAAGATAGTCCCTGAAAAACAGGGAGAGACAGTTCTTGAACCCTCTCCTGTTCCCTAATATCTTGAAGAGAGACATCTCCCAACAGCTTATTATAGACTTGGTATGAACTTTGGTCCTTATATCCCAGGCTTCATATCCCTAAACACACAAAAGGGTTTTCTAAGCATTAGACAGTTAGATATTCATAAGTGTCTGCAGTCTCAGATTTATTCCCTCTAATCCCAGCATAAAACATAATCCATCAAAACTGAAATCAAAGATGCTCACAGTAAGAAACTCCAGAGGGAGTTGAATGATGGTAAACAAAGAATGCAGGAGCAGACTAACACTAGGTACCAATGAAAAGAATGCATAGCTACAGGCAAATCTGGGAAGTGAGACTGGTATTAAAATAAGATAGTTTAAGCATAATATTGTAAATTGCTTTATATGTTTTACTAGAGAAAGATGATCATCAAGATATGTAAATAAATGTGTCACTGGAAGACCATTATTGTAGACTATGAAAGCTAGCCTGTCTACTTCCATTCAGCATTGTTCTTGATATTGCTTTAATATCTACATGAAACTACTGGATAGAATTATCTTGGAATTTGGAGTGTGATGCCCTAAGTTTTATTCTCCTTTTCATCAAGATCTAAGTAATAAGCCTCGCCTAATCAGTGTCTGGAGTTACTGGTGGACTGGAGAAGGGTGACCAAACTGAAGCTCAATGAAGCCAAAGTAGAGATGTTGGTGGTATGAGTTTCATCTATTTAGCTGAATAATTGCTCTTCATCAGGTTACATTCCACTTTAGGGATCAGGTTTGCAATTCCTCTTGAATGCTTAAAGTTGTGGTTATGGTGCAGGATGCTTTTCAATAATTTAGGCCGATAATGTTAGCTATACCCACTATTTAAAGACAAAGATCTGACTGGTGTTATTTAGATGCTGATAATTTCTAGACTATGGCCCAATACAGACGGGCACTTTAGGGTGCAGTAGTCATGTGCTAGGGCTGCCTGGGAGTGGTGCCAAGAGATGCTCCACAACCCTAGTACGTGACAAGGGTGTCTTCGCTCTGTAATGTAATGTAACGCGGAGTGATGCCGTTGCAGGTGTACAGCAACTAACCGGAGCTGCGCACCTACAACTTATGGAGGTACCCTATGGAGCTTTTTGCGTTGCAGGTGCAAATCAAAAAGGAGCCGGGTTTTTTTGGCTCCTTTTTTTCCTGAGCATCTGTGATGCTCTGTCTGGTTGCTGCAGTGAAGGTGCACAGGAAAATGAGGTGGCTCCAGACTGCCATTTTTGGTGGTCTGTAAAGCCCCTATATTACCATAATTTGCTCTACAAGAAGCTGAGCTTATACACATTCTGGACTCTCCAACTGGGTCAAAATTTGTCTGCTAATCTGTTAATGGGTCACAACCATATAGAACATGAGGGGCCTAAACACTCTACACTGACTACCAATATGTCTCTTCGCTCCATTAGAGATGCCAGTTTTGGCCTTTAAAGGCATAAATCATGACAGGAGAACTTTAAGGAATCTCCAAAAATGGAGAGAATTCCAAGGAAGCTCAAAAAGCTTCACACTTCCCCAGAAAATACAGGTGCATGGCTTCAGTATTCTCCTGGATTCAGTCCTGAGCCTGGAGATCCAGGCTTCTGAAGTGGCCAAAAGTACATTTGTACAGTTATGCTAATATTGCCAGTGTTTATTCCTGGAAACACCTGGATGGGTCAAAGTGTAACCAAGTGCTTACAATTGGCATATTTCTTGGTTACATCCTGTTTGGATTATCATAATGTGCTTTATATGGTACTGCCTTGAAAATTGCTCAGATACTTCAGTGGTCCAAAGAGCTGCTGCAATATTATTAATTTGGGCTGACTGCCTGGGCTATACCATTTGCAGAGCTAGGCTGGCTCCCATACCATTTGCAGAGCTAGGCTGGCTCCCTCCTTGCTGTCCTTCCACTGGCAAGTGAAAGCTTTTCTGTTCTGACAAGCTTTTAGGAACTGCCTATAGGGGCTTTTAAGGGTGTGTTGCTTTGCTGATTTTTATCATCTCTCCTTCAATGGATATATATTTTTAATGGTTTTAATTCTATGAATTGTTTAACTGCTGTTTAAAAACAACATTTTATGTTTTTTTACTTATGGTCTTTGTAAAATCTTTTTAACTGTGTTTGTTTTAACTTCAGTAAGCCAGCTTGAGTCCTAATTGGAATTGCTTCTCCCAGCCACATTTCTTCTTCCAGCCATGCTGCTGAATCAAGGATCCGGCTTTATTTAGAGAAACAAATGCATTTCTGTCTCTCAAAGTGACACACCATAATCTGAAAAGAATGAGAGCCCTGAGTTCTTACATCCAAATACAGTTTGGTAAGGTTGCCAAGTCACTACTGCAAAGTGCATGCACTGGAAAAATTCCATCAAGCTGACCAACTTTTGACTTTCTGGCATCAGGTGGTCATATGATGGCAAGCAACCTTCTCTCAGTCCTTTCCACTTAACCCATTTTCTTGGCATTTCTTGTAGAGAACAAAATATGCTATGTAACCTTTACAGAGTCAGCTTCTTATTTTGGAAGAATTTCCCTAGCATTAGGCTACATAAGAAATAGAGATATAAGTATGAGGGGGGGGGGTGTTAGCACATGCAAAGCCATGTCAGGATTGCCCTTCAGTATTTGGATATAAATGGGGGGAAACAACAACAGCAGCAACCACTACAGCCATCACAACCTCCATCCTATGGACTTCATCTGACCCATAGAGATTCCCCATCAAGCTCCTGGAGGCTCCCTTTCACTTGCCCCATTATCTCCAAGTCATTCACTAGAGATGGCAGGGATGCACTTCCATGCTCTCAGTTGGTGCTTGCTAACAGCTAGTGCAGAGAAGAAGGAGAACATAAAGTGAAGCCAGCTATGCTCTCAGCTAGCATATGCTGACTGAACTCTAGCTTCATAATCCATCCAGTTTCTGCATGTGCTACAACAGCATGTGGAAGTCCTCCACCTTTCCCCCCTTTCCTGCCCTTTTTCCTGTTGGGAACAGGAGCAAAGCCAGCATTCACACCCCAAGGACAGGGTTCAGTGTGTTGTCTGCTGGCTGCAGAGTGCCACTCCTCCCCCCTCTGCACCTGGGAGGGAAAGTGGCACCCAAGTGATACCTTTGGTCACTGAGTAGAGATTACAGGATATCAGGAGCAGGGTCCATGTTTGTGGGAGGGTTGCTCTGGAAAGCCAAAGCACTGACTAAAGAAGCTTCACCTTGGGAGCCATTCTAACTAAAAAGGAATGTGTGTGTGTGTGTTAGTGTCTTAGCTATTTCTTGGAATAAGCATATTTTGGGGCATTATGATAAGGTAAAACTGTAAGTGAACTATGTGTTTTGACTTCTATTTACCTTCTATCTCAACTCTCCTTCCCGGGAAAGGAAAATCATCTATTTGCTTCTTATTTGTTTAGGCCAGGCACAAATGGAAAGCAACAAAAGCCACACTAAACACCATTTTATTTTATTTATCCATCTCATTAAAGCTCTTGTCCAGCAAAAAAAAACCATAGTGAAAGAAATACATTCATTGGAATATTGTATCCAGTTCCTGGGAGAGACTGAGATACTGCTAGCCTGTAAGCAGGCACTAAAAGCAAAGCACTCTGCTGCAATAGTGGTCAAACACTTAGGAGGCCTGAAAGACTACTTTTTATCACAAATTAAATAAAATATACTCCATGTCAACATTAATTCCCTATAACACAGCTTTAACAACAAAAATGTAATTTGAAAGGCTGCACTCTGTACGGCAACAGCTCAGGAATTAGAAGTAATGTGTTTATGTTCTTCCATGAGGTCAAAAACCCACTTTTATTCTCTCCTGAATGTAAGATATCATTTGGAGTGCTTCTGTCATAATTGCTGGGAAAATAGTCAAGTCGTACAGGTGATCCAAGGCAGAATCTTCTTGGGGCTTTACACAAACAGGTTTCTTCCTTTCAAAGTTACATAGGGAAGTTACCCAGTATCTCCTTAGAGAACAGTTCACCTCAGCAGTGCAATAACTGCTGGACAGAGGCCAGGTGCAGCTCTCTCCCTGTCCAAATGGCCACTAAGTGGGTGTGGAGATGTGCTGAGAAAGCTACCTTACACTACTGCCAGGCTGGCTATCTCCATATTCCCTCTTTGGCAATCTAACCTCCATGCAAGTATACTGCTGTAAATTTATTATCCACCAGCTTCAGAGATGTTAGATTGTGCTAAAATGTGGTACAGGAAATTTAGGTTCATATTTAAGACTGATGATTACCTTTTCTAGGCTTGGTAAATTAAGGTAACTGTTAGGGTCAGGATTCAGACATAGTCCTGCCATGCTTAACTGCTGTGCTTGGGAACATGTGTGTAAAGGGGGGATGATGGGTTATGTTATCCCACTGATGTTGCTGGGAAAAGAAAAGTTTGTGTACTAGCTGTGGCCTGCGATAATGAGCAGATGTGTAGGGATGAAATAAGAGCTGCAAATTACCAAGGTTGTTCTTATGATTCACACCCCATTTTTCCTTAGGTGATGGTTTCAGACTGTTTTTCCAGATTTTGGCACACTGAATGGATCTCTGAGTGTTTTGATATGTATTCACAACACAGTGTACTAGATACCTGACAATTGTGTTGACCCAATGCATGTTGAGATCTTATCTAGACATATAACATTTGCAAGCCTAATTTCAACATAATTTCAACACACACAAAAAACTCAAAAGAGCCACTTCTGGTTAAATTTGTAATACACATGAATTACCCTATAGCCTCTTGCTGAATATCACTCCAACCAGTAACATGGAAGTCAGTATTGAAGATGTCAGTCAGTCTTGAAGAACTCCACCCAAGGAAGGTGGATATATATCACCTTTATGGGTTTTATAAGGATTCCATTAAGCCTTTCAAAAAGCACATCCAACCCACGCTTGTCGAAATACCACCCAGAGTTGTGGCTCTCCTTGATATTGCAAGAAAACATTAGGGGGCAACTGGTGTATTAAAAGTATATTTTTAAATCAACTCCCAACATCACAGTTTCATACTAGTTCCACAGGCTGTACACCTGGACATCTTTATTTATTTAGCACATTTATTCCTCACTCTAAACATGAGAGAAGACAAGAGAACCATGGCTCATTAAATTAAATCTCAACTAATGAAGGAAAGTGGAATCATCTATTATCACTTTACAAAGAATGCACATCTGGTACCATTATCATCATCATCATCATCATCATTATTTAAAAAATAGAAACAGAAAATATAAAACATGGCCACATGTGTACTCTATCTTTCTCAGGCATATAAGAAAAAAAATGTTGGCAACAGCACACAAAAAGGTGAATGATGTACAATACACCCCATCTGAGCAAACACCATATATCTGTTATTTGGGAGGTGGGTGGGTGTACAGTCTGACTCAGTCTTGAAATAGTGAAGAATAAACTTTCTCCAAAGATGCTGTGTAGAGTAGAGAATGGATATAATTCAAGGGGGGAAACTGCAGATACTTGCCATATAAAAATTTATCCCAGGGGAGATGAAATTAATAAAACCATTCAAGCCTTCCTCCCCTTTAGGAGGCTGCAGTTCTCCTCTCTCAAGGTCAAATTAAATCTTCACATGCACAACTGAATCAAAATTAATAGAAGCCTTTCTTCAGCAAGCTTAGTTCCATTTCACTCTGGGGTACATACATTCATGTCAGTGGGGTTTCTCTTTACTACAGTTGTAAGCTTGCATACATGTTTATATAGATTCAGCTTTTGGCATGGCAGGACAAAATATATATCTCCCTTTCAACCGGTAATCGTTTTTTTAAAGATCGTGTTGGTGCCACATTAACACTTCTTTCTGTCATTTCACTGGAATATCTTATACTAGCTGTGATTCTCCTTACTGGGAACAGCCTTCTCCAACCGGATGCCCTCACAACTAAACTACAGTTGTGTTTCATACAATTCCCAAAGTCCCTAGCCAGCACATTGCCTCCCCCTAGAAAGCAGATTGGACTGTTTTGCTCAATATCTATTCGCAGCAATTGCTACTGGGGATGCAATTTTCACAGTGCAGCTAATGGACTTTGGGCAAATATCTTTAGCAATAGCAAATTTTATTTATTAATTTATGCATATTGAGACCTCACTCTCTAGTCACCTCCACCAAACTTTTCCGCACTCTACTTACCCTACTTTGGTAAAGCAGAGGATGTAAACTAGGGAAAGGTGATTCTTTTCCCTAGGCACTAACTTTTTCTAGTCATGCAATGAATTTTTGAAGATATGTAAAGGTATTACCTGACTGTATATTGTACCAATACTGTATTCAGAGATCTTTGGAATTGTATTCTTCTTTTGCTTATCTGAATTTTGCTCAGTATTTTCTGAAATTTTTTTTATATTAATTATATTCTTTCCCTCCAGTATTCTGACTGATAGTTTTTGAAGAAGAATAACAGTCACAATATTTTTACATGTACACAGTGTCACACATTAAGAGAAAGATCAGGCAGACTGGATATTTCAAACAAAATTTTAGCATGAACTATATGAGTAGTAGTATAATCATTTGGGAAGAGGAGTGATGAAAATGAGATGAAGTGAAGTCATTACCCAAGAGTAGGAGGATGATAGCAAATCTTCCAACAGCTGGCTAAACTTATACTTCAAGCTGGTGTGTACTGATTCTGCTTTACTGTTAATACAACACAGCCACCCACAAAACACATAAGCAATTAAAAACAAACAAAAGATGACTCCAGTTTCAGGAAATGATATAAAATCCCAAATGGAAAAGCTTCAATCCAACTCCTTTTTACATTTCTCCACAACCATAGCAAATCTGTGATGTAACATTTCTTTGGCAGTTGAGTAAAACATAAGAAATTTAGATAAATCATCAGCATATTTATGTACTTTAACAGTTGTTTAACGTCTTTCCACAAAGAGTGTGTGATTTCATATTTTATCAATTGGTTCAGTTCCACTGTATTTTGTTTTCAGTTTCTTTAGTTCATTTTGCAACATACAAAACCCTGCAAATGATATCAGAGTCACACAAATCTAGATTATCCAAATGGGGAATTCCATCAAATCCTCAAATGAAAACTAAGCACAAAACTCTGAGTGCTTTCAGTCAAAGCAACAAGCCACTTTGTCCTTTGTGCCTTTGAAAATCTCCACCAATCTAATTAATGCTTAATGCAAATATTCCTTCCCATAGCTAGCTTGTAAATTATTCAGTGCTGTTGTGGCTTTGAGAATTCATTCAAGAAGTTGCTATTCTCACTGTGCTTAGGTCTCCCAAGTCACTCACGAAGCACTGTATTCTCCACTTCCCAATGTTCAGAAATGGAGACACATGCTTCAGACAGGTTATGGCAAAAATAGGCACTTCCAGCTCCTCCAGCATTCCTTCCATTGAGGGCTTATCATGGCATCTGCTTTTGGGTCCAAAGTCCTCAAAGAAACACTGAAGTGCAAGTCCATTTCCTTGGGGAAAAACTTCTGATGTCCTCTCCCACACCCTCATAAGACCATGACTTATTGCTACATTCAGCAGAGAATGGGTGTCCAGAAATCTCTCCATACCCTAGATTCCACAAAAGCCCAAGAACTTGGAATAATGCCCCTTATTGTATTTGGAATAATGGCCCTAAATGCCCCTTAAGGAACATAGCACCTTACTCTTTCAGGGGCCACTTAATTTATCTTTAGCTTTCAGATGGACAACATTGTTGGCAGTACCCACTGGGAACTGTCCATGGTCCTGATTTCTGCTTTAGCTGACTAGTGCTTCTGGGCTGTATTTGACCCTATGAAAATCAGGCCACATCAGAACAGGAAAGGATTGGGATTACATTCCAACATTTCAGCTGGGACAATAAAGAGAGAGTTGTCTTTTCTACTAAAGCGATAAATTCCCCTTCCTGAGTTGTGGGTGGGGGGAGGCCCCCACAAAAGAAATTGACTGTGGAGAGCCATTTTCCTGAAACAGGAACTGCAAGCAAAAGAAAAAACTGGTCTTCAAGAAAAAGGCACAGAATTGTAATCTAACAGCATGTCAGGCAACTCTCACTGGAGGCTGGATTAATTCTGGATGAAGAATAATAGCCCCCATCCTACTTCAAAGCAGCAAAAACCTCTCCGGAGCATACCCCTTTGTGATCAAAGGTAGGACTCCCCATGTTAATATCAAGCATCACTCTGCGGAGGTAGGGTGGGGTGGGGTAGATAAATCAAGGTGGACCAGAATGAGAACAACCCTAGCAGGACCTCTGCCTCCACTGCACATACTGAGGCCTCATTTTCAGCATTCAGGGATTTTATACTTTACAACATCTTACAGAAAATGTAGCTTTTACAAGGGTTTACTATTCTATCTGTGTGGTCCTCTTCACTATGCATGCAAGTACACATGTATAGAAATTAACAGTGTTTCTTTCCAATAACTGCTCTAGAGAATCCACATACAACATGAAGAAGCCATGTTGAATTATAAAATTGAGAGCTATCTCTGACAATTTTTGCTTATCTGTATGTAACTGCCAAACCACTTCGTTTTTTTCTGAATAATTTTTCCCGAATATTTCTTGCCTAAGACAATCCTATGAAATTCATGGGGTTGCTGTAACTCAGCAGGTGATTTGATGGCACACACATGTATATACAGTGGACAGCACTGGGTATTCTCTCTTCTTTCTGCATGTGCAAACATACATGGAGATTTTAGTTGCTTAAATAAACATGCAAGTACACTTTGACCCTTCATTCTACCAAAAAACCTCACAACCAATTAACTGCAGATCATAGATTCCTGTACTCTGGGCAGGCTTTGCTTCATTATGCCAAAACCTGAATCCTGCAGCGTGAACTGTTACTATGATGAAACAAAGTTATTCTTGCTCTCTGTCCATTGGCCGAGCAGGTTTTGGCTTTGGGCCAGCCTCAGAGCTGTAGCTCATATTATTCTGGTACAGTGGATGCCAAATAATATCAGGTGGTCCACAGTTGGACTGTGAATTATTCTCCTCCTCCCCAGCAGCATCTCTGGCCAAGTTCAGGCCCTTCCTTCCTGAAGGCAAGGAGCCAAGGTGTTTCAAAGGTCACTTCACACTGTTATCTTCAGTTTATAATCCATACACACAGTGCATGCTCACTGCATTAGGGAAAGAAAAGCTGTTTTTATGTTTTACTATTTCTTTCTGAGCAGTAACAGGTACTGAATAGATACTACTGTGAAAGCCAGTTTTATTACCATCTTCACTGTGCGTTGAACACAACTGTTAACCGTGTCGCAACTTTTTCATTATAAGCTGGTTTTCAGTTCCTCGTATTTTCTGTGACAAGGAATGGAAGGTATCAGGACACACCGGGACACAGTTCTTCCCATCTTTGCCCTATTCCCACTCAAAAACTGGGCAGAGTTTCCTCCAAATTTTCAGCAAAGCTCTCCCCAGAACAAGGCAATTAGGTCACTGCTATAGGAAGCATGAAACCTGAGCACTTTTTAAAAAGAGCACCCTGCAATCAATATAAGGAATCAATATAAACTGAGGGTGTATTTTTAATGAATTCATCCAACCTGTGAAACTATTAACAAAAGACTGATGGTATCACTGGATTTCCTTTCATCAGAAAGAAACTGTGATTGTCAGATGAGATTCCCCCTTTCTTTCTTTTCCTCTTTTTTAATGCACAGAACTACACTTTACTGAAGGAGGAAAAGGTGTAAGGATATTAAGAAAAATGCAGAAATTGTGCAAATTAGAGAAGGCACACCAACACACACATGAATTTCCATGTGAGAATGTTTACAAGTCTCACAGTCTGATATGAAACTAGGTAAGAATGCTCAAGGGATTTGGAGAAATATAATAAAAAAAATGAAACTGACAGTTTTTCACATTCCTGCTCAAATCCCTTTTCCAGTGGTAGAAAATAAACCTTAAATAGAAGTGAGAGCTACAAAAGAATAAGTAGCAGGAAACTTGCATAGAATAAATCTGATGTGGCCAAACATCAGATGAGGAGGTATGAAAACTGGAGAAAAGAACATCAATAATTATATCAGATACAGCTACAGACAGATGGGGGTTGAAAATGGGACCTAGGAGGTCTGAGTTCTAATCCTTACTAAGTTATGAAATTCACTGGGTGACCTTGAGTTTCTCAGTGTCTCTCAGCTTAATCAAGCATGCAGCGCTGTTATGAGGATAAAGCAGGGAAGGGGATTTACATCATATTGAAACTGCTAGAAGATAAAGTAATGATTGAATATTGAGGTAAAAATAAATTACTAATTATAAGTATTGTCATAACTCATGCTCTGGAGTCAGAGAATTCAGGCTCATGGGAGTCAGATTTCCAGGAATTTAGAGCTCCCGATGACAGTGGTGTCTGCAAGTTTGAAGAGCCGGGTGCTAACACAGTGGGGGGACATGCTACCTAGCAGGAGGTGGAAGATGCTGAAGACACACTGACATCCTTTGCAGATCATCAAAGGGAGAAGGAAAGATTATGATGATCCCAGCAACTGTTAAATGGGAAGCATTGACTCACATAACTCCCATGTTAAATGGGAGGTGCTGAGTCCCATTAGGTACCTGGTGTCTTGAGAAAGTTGCCTATAAATCTCCTAGCAGCTCCTTGGCATAGTTGTTGCTTGAAATTGTCTTATCTAGATAATGAGCAGTACTCTTCTTCATTTGTGATTTCTTGAACTTGGACTAGTTATGATTGATGACTCTGTTTACTCCTTGCTGACTTTGTGTGTCAGGACTACTGACTTGCTGTAGCAACTTCAGGACTGGCTGACAACCATCCTCTTGCTTCTCCATTCATTTTGTTTGGCTAGCCTGTGACTGACCTGGACTGGATTAACTACCCAACAACTGCACTCCAACTACTCAACACCTGCTTCCTGAATCACTTGATGACTGAAGCATAGGACAATTATCATGATAACGAATAAAGGATCTCAAGGGGGGGAGAGAAGTGTTGTTCAATTTAGTATTCTTCTTGCTGCAGAATTATTAGCAACTGGAAACTGATAGTTTGAAAAGTATTTTGTTTACGTTGCAACAAAACATATTATTCAAGATACCTAGACTAAAAGCCAAGAGAGGTTGGTCATGTATCACATCTACTGGACAACAAGTGTACACATGGAATAACTGAATGGATGCCCAGGTGTATAAGCACTCACCCAGCTAATAAAACCTGAGTAGCAAAGATGTGCTTGGATAAAGATGGCTGCAGTGTGGTTCACAATAAGACTGGAGATGTCTGGGTCTGTGTAGCTGGCAAAAAGCTGGGATAAAGGCAGATCTCTGATGCAGAAATACAGGCTATCATCTCGAAGGTTGAAGTCTGTTGCAAGAATTATGCTTATATAAAATATAATAATTACCAGAATCTGCATGTTATTGTATCTGAAGAGACTATTTTGTCAAGAGCCATCCAGTGTCAGAAAAATATGCCTATTTTGCCATCCTTTCCTAGGGTAGAGGATACATTTTCCGGAAAATGGAAGGATATTTGAATTAATTATTCCAGTTTCAACATCCTAACAACTCATCTCAACCTGATCTACTTCAAAGGGTAGTGAGCAGACAGAGCAGAAAGGAGAAGAGGAATCCATGTTACTGTGAGCTCACTGGAGGAAAGGTGGAATATAAATACAACTACAGTACCTACCTTACTGACAAACACACTGGGGAGTTTTTATTGAACACTGTCCAGTTTTACATTTTGAGTTCTGTATGAGCATATGCTCTAATATAAACAAGGGGAAATACTGTGACTTCTTGATCTATTCTGAAGTAGCCAATTTAACTTTTTGGAAGTGATACATAGCTGAAATGTGTCTAGCAAATGACATGTACACTTTTTATGAAATTGTTCTTGGGAACTGAAAATGTTCATTATTTGTAACAGCTTGCGATATATGTTTTCTCTGTCCTTCAAAAATCACTAAGTGTAAGTACAATGTTTAGAAATCAATTCATTTCTGTGTTTGGTAACTGAAAAGTGCCTTTTTTGCTGCAAACTTTTTGCTGGACTTACTGATAACATGCTTATACTTTATGTTAATACTGACTATACTGTACATTGCATATAGGGACGTTTTTGTGTTGAATGTACATTTTTGTGTTCTGACCTTTTACATATTGAGACGCAACTATTTTTTTTAATTTGATACACTTTTAATAGATATCATTTTCACGTAGGATTTCTAGCAAGTGGAAATAATAGCAACTAATACAAAAGTAATGCACATACTTCATATTTCTGTAAGTCACTTATAGCTTCGCTGGCTAAAATATATATACTCATATGTAAAAATAAATTGAAACAGCCAAATTTTGTCCTTCTGAAAACTTCCAGGTCAAAATGCAGGGGTAGAGTGGGTATGTAAGCAGTTTTGGATGGTGAATTACTACCTACCCATTTCAGAGATAAGGGATTACTGGGATTACTGGGAATCTACAACAGTAGCTTCATTTTCTCTCTCTTTCTTAAATATATTGCAGGGCAGCTATTTCCTTTCAGTGACTGACCCCTGCCAGCTTTCTCCTTCAGATCTTGCAGTATTGTGTAGAATCATTCTACAGAGGCAATATGAGATGGTTAGAGCAGGATGGGTTAAGGATAGGAAGAGGTACTAGGGATCGTATTACAAACATACACTAAATTTCAGAAGAAAATCATCCTGTGATTTACAAAATATATCAAAGCCTTTGGTTAAAATATTTGGATTGCTCTTTAAGAAATGGGTGTATCACAACATTTGATTGTCCTGATACTTAAAAGTTATAGTCAGGACAAGAGGGTTTCATCAGGACAGAGTATGGAGAAACAGAATGGTTTCCAACTGGAAAGATGGTTTAACTTTTATGCTGAACATATCATATGTAAATCATATTCGAGTCAGAGAAAGGAGGCATAAAAACTGGAGGAAAGAACATCAATAATTTAAGATATGCAGATGACCCCATACTACTAGGAGAAAATATAAAAGACTTGGAATGATTAATGAAGAAATCAAGGAAGGACATTTCATGGCAGGTTTACAGCTGAACAATAATAATGATAATGAACAGAATACAGTAATTTACATTATTTTAAAGTAGATGATGAAGACACTGAAATAGTTCAAGTCAAGAAATAATAGGAAAGCTAGCAATGGCAAGGGCAGCTATGAAGTTAAGATCTGCAAGTATAAAAGATCCTCAAGTATAAAAACATATCCATAAATACCAAAGTTAGGATTGCCGATAGAATAATATTTTCCATTTCTGTGTATGGTTGTGAAAGCTGGACAGCAAAGAAAACTGATTGGAAGGAAATTTACTCATTCACAATGTGGTGCACATATCATATTTTGAGTTCTAGAGCAGATTAGCCCAATCTCTCTCTAGAAGCCAAGATAACTAAACTGAGACTGTCATACTTTGGCCATATAATGAGAAGACATGACTCGACAATTATGCTTGCCAATGCAGAAGGCAGTAGAAAAAGAAGACTGCATTACAGGTGGATAGACTCAATCAAGGCAGCTACAACTCCCAGCCTGCAAGACTTGAGCAGGGTTGTTGAGGACAAAGTGACTTGGAGGTCTTTCCTTCATAGGATCACCATAGGTTGAAGTCAATTTGATGGCAGTTAACAAAAAAGATGTTAAAGAAAGGTCATCTACACTGAAAGGAGTTTTGGTACTATCTGAAACATGATCTGAAAGAGGAAGGGGATAGAGGGAGCAAGAATAGCTGCTGTTGCTAAAATCGCTTCAACATGCTGAGTCTTAATACTGCTTCCAAATGCTACCCCTCAAATTCACTACTTGTGACTATCTCCCTAGTTTCACTCTTTCTGAAAGAAGTGGCAAGGAGGATGGGCATTTTCATTCACAACTTTAAAAAAATTGTTTATCTATTTGTACTGTCCATAAAACTCTATGCCAAAGGCTGCTGGCTCTTCAGATGTTGCTGGACTACAATTCCTAGCATTCCTCACCATGGGTTCTGCCAACTAGGGCTGGTGGGAGTTGCAGTCCCACACCATCTGGAAGGTGGCATGATTCTCACTCTATCTCTTTGCAAAAAGAAATTCATCTATCCTAAGCCATTACCCTATTTTTAAAATTGCATGCATTTATTCATTGAACACTAACAATCTCATTTTCAATCAAAACCAGGATAATATGCATTGAAAGAATACATTCAAAAAGAAAGAATAGAATAGAATAGAAAAAATAGACTTTGCCCTACTCTTCAGATTTCTCTGAGGCCAACTGAATAAACTAGATTGTAATAGATGAAAGTTGCTTGCCAAGTTTACACAATGCAAGAAAAGACAGAGAGTCCACAGGGTTGCAACTCTAGGCATTTGGCTGCTATTCCCAGGCAGCTCCAATCTGCCATCAACAGGCTTGAGTGTGGCTTTAGGAAATAATTGCACCACTGTGTTTGGCCTATTTCAGCTGCAAACCCTTCAAGGCAGGAACCTTCCATCACTCACTATGCAGAGGCACCTTGGGGAGGCATAACAGTAGAGTTCAGATCACAGCTGAATACCACAATAGAGAGATAACCAATATGTCAAAAAGGCACCCAGTATTTCAGTATTATCAGAGTAGAATAAGCATAATTTCAAAAAGGCAAATTGCTATGTCAGAGTGGCACTTGGCCACATTTCAACTGTAGTAACTGGCACCAACAAATGGTTTTCCAGAGTGGAAGGTCAGCTTTACTGTTAATTGCACTTGTAACAACTAACTGCTTTAATTATAGTGTTTTATAGCTTTACTATAAGAGCAATTATATATTGACAGTCACCATTAACATTGATTATTTTCTATTTGGCCAGGACACTGGCTGAGGCAGAAGAAATATTCCAGCCTAAATTCTCTCTGATTGAATCATAGAGATAACAGAGATGAGATATTTTATTGTACTTGGTTGGATGGCCAACACACCTAGATATCAATTTCTGCCACAACAGTGGAAATATTAACAAGAGGGAGCTAAAAGACTGGAACTTAACTCTGCGTTTTTTACCTCTAATAAAACTAGAATTCTTTCATCTGGAATACAATTGGCAAGTTTTACCTATACAGCATCTAAACGTTTTTCCAAATGTAACAGTCATCTGCCTTGGTCCAGGCCCCAGAGGGAGAGAAGAACCACTGGACCTCATCCCCTTTCCAACCACCCTTCCCTTCTCTTTGTTGTTGTCTCTCTTAGATTGTAAGCCTGAGGGCAGGGAACAGTCTAATTTATAAGATTGTATGTACAGCACTGTGTAAATTTACAACACTATATAAATAAAGGTTAATAATATTAATAATAATAATGCAGAGGCTTCTTAAGAAATTCAATGTTTTCTGTGTAAGAAAGGGGCAGGTAGCTTTGCATGAAACAAGAACAAAAGTTACTTTTCTGTTGCTAATGACATTGAAATGTTATTACCTGTCTTTCATTGCCCTCTGTTCCTGGTTCCCACATCACCAAGAATGTCTCTACCTGCATTGAGATCCCTCCAGATCATCTTAATTGACAACAGAAGTAACAGCTGAGATAAAGGGGAAGTCTGTGACTATAACATCATCACTGTTCCTCTTCCGTATGATTTTAAACATCTTTGCCTGATGAAAAAGCTAGTGAAGCTTTGAAAACTGCCATGATGTATTTTGTGGATTTTTTTAGCCAATAAAGAACAGTCCCTTCACTTCTTTGTACTTGTTAGTCCTTGACTGCTATAGCAAAAGGTAAATGTTGCATTCATCTTCAAGATGTACGTAGTCACTATGCCAAGGTTTTTCACTTGTTTATCCAGAAGCACCTACACACATGCTATGTACCAAGCTCATCTGTTGACTTTGATTTCACATTTTTTTGTAGAAAGAGCTCATTTTACAGCCCTGGTTAGCAATTTGCACAAGTTTTATGATAGTTCTAACAGCAGTGAAAATAAATGCACCTCTATTGAAGAGTGCATGCATTACTCACAAACATCTGCCCACACAGAAAATACACTGCCAGAAATATGATACATGTAAGGTACTTTCAAGTGTGAACAACATAGAACAATATGTGTACAAAGGTTCAGGGACAATAAAACACCTCTTAAATCTAAGCGAATAGCATCAAGAAAGGTAGGTTTATGAGCAGAAAACCTTGAAGGAACTGAAGCAAAAAAAAAAAAAATCTCTTATGAATTATTTTCTTTGCCAGAATGGTAAGTGAAACAGCTTCTAAAGAGTGTTTTAAAAAATAATGTTACAGCCAATTCATGCTGCTGTACATCTGTTTGATCCAATAGTCAAATGTAGTAATAAAAACAGAATGTCTTGTGATACCTTAAAGATGCATCAGTTCACTGTGGCAGAAACTCTGGTGGGTCAGAATCCATTTATCAGGTGGTAACGTTATTATGTACTGATGTGTTTGGATGTATGTATTTACAGTACATATATGTACGTTGTATGGACAGTACATATATATGCATGTATGGAGAGTAAATATACCTGCACAAACAGACATGCTGAGAGCCAACATGTAGTGGATTGAGGATTGGACTACAGCTCTGGGGAGATCATGGTTTGAATGTCCACTTGGTCATGGAAACCCACTGGGTGACCTTGGGCAAGTCACAATCTCTCAGTCTCAGAGGAAGGGAAAAGTAAACAACCTCTGAATAAATGTTTCCAAGAAAACCCTGTGATAGGTTCATCTTAGGGCCGCTATAAGTTGGAAATAACTTGAAGGTGAACAACAACAATGTACATACATACACAGCATATCCCAGTGCAGAGAGCTGGTGGTAGCCATGGAATATGGTCACTAGCGATAAACAAATCTGTCTACATCTGATTTTTCAGTTTCACATTTATTTTATTTAAGACTTTCCTTACCAATTTCCATATCAGTCTGAGTTTAGAAAACATATAGACAGATACATGTTCATATTTATGCTAACAACTTCCCCCAATATACATATTTTTGTGTGCAGCCTTTCCCAATATACCTGTTTCTGTATACCACGTTACAGGTAAGAACTGTGCCACAAAATTCAGAGAAGGCCACTTCGAGGACAACTATGTTCTAATTAGCATATTGTCCTGGGAAGTGAGGATTATGCTATCTTGCCTGAACACTCAATGTAAATCAAACTTACTTTCCCTCCTTAGTTGCTGAAAGTAACCCTGCTTTTGGAAAAGCAGACTAATATGATGACTCCCCTGGAAAGATGGTGGTTTTTATGAATAGCCTTCATGATGTTTTTTATGAATAGCCTTCCTACCAAGTTTGACTGGATTACTAAACCAGTGCTGGCTGATGATAGGAAAAAACACTTTTTAAAAAAGTTGCAGAATACATAGAAAGTATACTTTTTAAATAGGTCTTCCAAGCACTTTGCATCTGCAAAGTTGCAGAAATGTATTTGTACAATCCACTATGTGCTTGGAACATTAGGCTTCAAAATTAATGTCAAATACAAGAGATGAGATTAATTAGCTCCTATTAACATCAATAATTGAAGTTGTTTAATCTGTTGAGTTAATGCTGATTGATTCATTGCTTGAGTTACTAGTTTTCAAAGACAACCACAGGATAATAAAATGGCAAGGAGACTGTCACTGTTAACCCCCTCAGGGGACATTTTGTTACTGGGTCCTTCAAAAGCACTCTTTTTGTCATTTTGGAGATGACTTCTGGCACTTTTTTCCGATGGATAACAATGCTCAAGAAAAAAATGTTGCTGGGGATGGTGTAAATCTGTCACGTCTGGAAATTGTGAATGGCTGTGATCTCATCTTGCAACCTATTCAGTTATTTTCTTTTACCTATCTGTGCATTTCTTCCCTTCTGTCCATTTCCAGCCACCCTACCCATCCACCCCCCAAAATGTACATTCACCCTTAAACCCTGTTTGCTAAAAGTTAATAAGGAATGATGTTAAAGGTTAGTAAGGAATAATGTGTTCATTTCATTTGGATACTGAGTCACTGGAAGTGCAGTGATAACTGGATGCCTACAAAAACCAATCAGTGAATCAAGGGTCAAGAACTCTTAACCAAAAATGTTTTGAGTGACTTCACAGAAAAGTGACTTTTCTGTACAATGAGAGCAAAAAGCAAACAAACAGTGCACTGAATTATTTTATCCTCTCTGCCTTCCCACTAACAAAAAAAAAAGTGTTTTGCAAAAATCAGTGGCAGAGAATACATTTGGTATGCAGGAATCTATGCCATTTTCATTTTAAAGTATCAAACATCTAACAACCCCATTACACCCATCCTATCTTAATACTTGTTTGCTTAAATTTTGTAACATTGCATAGTAAGATTAGTGATTTTGCACTCACTCATTTTGCTGTCTGTGTTTCATGTAACATTTAAAAAATGTTTGCAGCAAAGGTTTGAGAAGTATTGGAAGGGGTCTGGGGAAGTGGTAAACACAGGATTATTAAGCAGCCCCAAACATCTACATCTACTTTTCAACATTAGGAGGAACTTCCTGACAGTAAGAACTGTTTGACAGTGGAACACACTCCCTCGCAGAGGCTGGATGGCCATCTATCGGGGATGCTTTGATTGAGAGTTCCTGCATGGCAGGGGTTAGACTGGATGGCCCTTGTGGTCTCTTCTAACTCTATGAGTCTATGAGTCTATGATTCTATGATCTAATTTGGTCTTGCTGGTGCTTTCTGCACAAGCAGTAAAAAACTTCCCGACTACCTCTTCTCTCACCTAAGAAAAACAGGCAGGTAAGATATGAATGCTGCAATCCTACAGCTGAAATAAGTGCCACAGAACTTGGCGGGATTTACTTATCCAATGCAATTTTTTTAAAGGCACAAGCAAGAGAAGGCCCTATAACCCCTGCTCCAATCATGGGATCTAAGGTGATGTGTGTGTGTGTGTGTATGTGTCACTTCAAGTCACTTGCCAACTTATAGCAAACCCATGAATTTCATAGGGTGTTCTTAGGCAAGGTATACTCAGAGATAGATTCTTCCTCCGAAATATAGCCCACAGAACCTGGTTTTCATTGGCAGTCACCTACCCAAGTACTAAACCAGGGCCGACCCTGCTTGGTTTCCAAATGCATATGTGATCTAGTGCCTTTGGGGCATTTAGACTTACAACATTTTAAAAGTGCAATACAATTAAAAAACTAATATGGAAACTAAATCACAAACTAAATTTCTATGTAAAAAACACAGATTAAAAGCAAGTTTAAAACGGTATTAAAAGAGGCTTAACATCTGCACTAATTCCTAAAACTTGACCTAAAGTCATTCTGGTTTCCAAAAAGCCCCCCTTCCCAGACTCAAATAGTCCAAAGAATTGGGGAATGGCACTATTGCCCCAGTGGCCTTTTGGTCAATGGGCCTTTTTTCTACTAGGAAAAAAGCTAAAAAAATTTTTAAAAAAAACTGGATGAGGGCAAGGAGACTATCGCAGGCCAAATCCTGAGAGCAAGAGACAAAAACTTGTGATGTCACAGGAAGAAGGCCCTGACAATGATAAGCATCAACTGCAATTGCAAAGAATAAACTATACAAATAAAAAACACCAAGACTAGCAAATGAACGAAATATATTGATAAACACACTTTTCCAGGCAGCATTCTAACCCTGAGATTCTTTTCCCTTGTCTTGAGGAATGCAGAAGAGGGAACAGAAACCTATAAAGAAATAATAATTACTTTTCAAACTTATATTCCATGGCAAGCAAGAACAGAAGAGTTATTCCTGACATCTCTAACTTGCCAAGGCTCTTTCCCTGGCCCTGACATCTTCATGTTGCTGCTCTGTGAAGAGATACCCGAGAACCAATTATTTTGGTGGAGAAAGCATTGGCAAGTTGGATTCAGTTAAGAGGTTCTGAATTGCCCATAACAGAGTTTAAAAAAAAGCACAAAGAGGCCATGTAGTTCAATATTCACTAACAAGGCTTCCACATTTCAACAAATCCAAAGCAGTGAATCACCACAGGGGTGAAGTGAATTATAACACAGATGCAAAGCAGATTACATCAGTAGATGTTATGGCAGATCAAGTATGCACCAAAGAGAAGCCACTAAATTGCATCCTTCAGCATTTTGTGTGCTTCTGATATTTATAAATCAATAGCTGGCTTTCAGAAACATTTTGTTCCCTCTAGTATGTCAAGCTATATTCACAAATCACATATGACAGCACAAATCACACTAGACCACAAATATTATTTATATAGGAAAGCAATGCAAGAACTAGAGCCCGCATGGAACCAGTTAGTATGTACAGGTGGCCGCAGCTTATATACAATTCTCACAAAATATATTTAGTATACCCAGAGGTATAGGCATAGCTCAGTTGTCAATATCTCCAGGCAACCTACTTACAAAATATATAGAACTGTATCATGACTTCTCAGCAAGGCTTCAGCAATAGGAATAAATATAAAAAAGTTTTAATAATCTCATATTTTATTATGGACACCTGGGAAAGAATGACATCTTATTCATTTAAGAGTCCTTCACCATATTGTTCACAACAGACCTTTTCTGAAATAATGATAAGAGTAGAATTGTGCTTTTATAATGTACCATTATAATGTATTGTAGAAATCATGTCAGGTATAGGAACTGTCCACTAAAATTCCTGGAAAGGAAATTTTCCCCCTCACTCCATTCCCCTGACCAAGGAGGTCCATCTCCTATGTTTGCGTAACTCAGATTTATTTTCACAAGAAATCCATGTCAGGAGCATCTCCTTTCAGAAAAGCGCAAGATTTAATGATCTATTGAATACTTTGCTGACTTAGAAGTAAATTGATTGTCAGCATTTCTAGGAGTCTCTTAATAATTTTTGGATATTTAGCCCAGAAGCTATTGATGAAACTCAGTTTTTTCTAAATACAAATGTACCCCAAGTCTGTGAATGGCTCTTAAAATCTTCGGCAAAGTAAAGAATAATTGTCTTAGAACAGATCACATTGTGACCAGCTGTAACTTTCAATAGTTTCTGGAGAGTCCAGAAACAACTTCTTCTTCTTCTTCTTTTGTCCCATCTTCTATACTGAATTCACAGAGGCTTGATCTATCTCCTCACCTTCTGTCAAACATCAGTCAATTCATTTTTCATTAGCAAAAATGCACCAGTTATGCAAAACACTGATCCAATATTATAGAAATTTGAGTTGCCATAAGTCAGAAGCAATCTGAAGGCACACAACAACCGCAACAAGCAGCACTTGGTTCCCACTTTACTTAACTGTAAAGCCCTATGACACTTCAGATAAAGTTATATGCAGGGCTGCCTATACAGTCAGTCCTCCTTATCCATGGATTCTGTATCCATGGATTCAACCATCCAAATCTTGAAAATATTCCAAAAAAAATCAAAAAGCAAACCTCAATTTTTCCATTTTATATAGGGGCACCATTTTACTATGCCATTGTATAGAATGGGGCTTGAACATCCATGGAATTGGGTATCCACAGAGGATCCTGGAACTAAACCCTAGTAGATACCAAGGGTCCACTGTAGAGCCTGCCCAGGACTTGTGATTAGCTACAGAGGTACTGCTCACAACGGTCAGAACACAAGATAAGGTCTTCCCAGCAGTGACCCCCAAAATTCTTGTCCCTTAAAAGTGATGTTTAGCTCCTTCTCAGGATCAGCCCTACCATTGGACAGCATGAGGCAGAATCCATAGCTGACAGATCCTGGTGGAAACAGCAGTGAGGTGTTACAGGACAGAGTTCTGGGTGCTACACAGTCTGCTTTGAATCCCCTTAAGCTAGTTTGCTATCCTCAGAAGTGGCAGGGAATGCTGTGCCATCACCAGGCTTGAAGTAAGATTTAACTATCATTTCTGGTTGACATCTGTATGTAGACCAGGAGAGGAGATTCCACTTTATTCTTCATTTCAGGAAGAACATCAGTTCTCCTCCTTCCCTTTATCTTTTAATTGGCACCTCAAAATTGCTTTCATTTGGGAAACTGAGATACTTCAATTTATTACTGCTATTGCTCATTTTGCTCTTACAACAATTATGATTTTATACTGGTTGTCTTTCAGTTTTATATAAAAGTTTTCAGAGATTTAAAAATCATTAGAAGTATTTATTCACTGTTTTTTTGTTTGTAGGGACTCCCAAGACAACATGAAATAAAACAGATTAAAACATTATTTTTTTAAAAAAATTAAAAGCCATTTAAAAAATGAAACATTATTTATCTCTTAGTAATGCTTTAGTTGTATATTCCTACTTAGTAGAGGTTTGGTGTGGATGTCCCTTGCAGTCTTTTCTGACCCTATAATTCTATGATTCAAGTACAGATTAGAAACAATGCCAACTACCAATTGTAAAACCAGCTTCAAAGAACAAAGACAATACGGAACAATACACCTTTGGCGATCCACCAAAATTCTAACAGGAACAGAACCGACTTGACATCCCCTGGGGGGCAGTGCCACAATCAAGCTGCCATTACAAAGAAAACTAGCCAGAATCCTGTTGGGGATTTACATTTTAAGTCGACTTACATATGCAGGAATTAGAATTGTGTAGTTGTATAATGTCTGTATCCAGGAGAGGGCTGCTGTTACATTACTAGTAGCAAATCCAGCAAAGTGCAAGGGCCTGATTGACAACAGGACCAATGTACATCAATTCTGATGTACATTGCATCGACCCTGATGCATATCACATTGGTCTTGATCTGCACTGAATCAGTCCCAGTGCACATTGGGCACTCATGCTTATGTCCTGTTATGCATCTTCGCAATTCAGTTTAGGGGATTCTTAGCATCTCTGCTACACCGAGTTACTTAACATAACAGGTCATATAGGATTCTGGCAGCTCTACCTCATGTACTCACCAGCCTGCCCTCTTGGGTTAGTGGGACACAGATGGCTTCCTTTGATGATCTTAGTTTTAGGCTCATACAGGAGGAAGCAGACTTTCAGATTTCCTAACTGTAATGTTCGTTATGAATGTTTTGTTGAATTTACATATGTATTCTTTAACTTTAAGCACTGATTGGGGAAGACTTTCAGTCATTGAAGTGGGGGGGTGTCTTTAAAACGAACAAATAAATATTTAAGAACATTGGTTTCAGGTTACTGGACCTTGGACTGAATCTCAACGTAATCATGTGCTTGGGCAATTCTTGTTGCTTCTGAGATCAGCCAGAGCTAGAAGCCTGAACAAGGAAGAATTAAAAGCATAAGCCTGAAGAAATGAGAAGAAAGCCACTCATCAGACACCTTTATGACTTTATTCCTCAAAGTAAAGTTCAATTTAAATAGAATTTCACTGGACTTTCACAACATTTGCCTGTCTAGCACTTATTCAAACTGAGTTCTAGCTGGCGGGTGGTGGGGGGGGCAGTTCAGTCTTCTATGCCATTCAAAAGATTTGACTGAAGGATTCTTTTTTTCACAATTGACTCAGGCAATAAGAGCTTGGCTGCTGTCACCATTTCACAATAATTACTGTGTGCATATGGCTTCAGAGTGTATCCTTGAAGGCAAAAGAGCAGCTTTCCAAAAGCCTTTTTCCAACAAACATCAAGCACTAAAAGCAAATAGGCAGTTTCTGTGCAAACTTGATATTAGGGTGCAGTGACAATAAAAGGAATTTTTGAGGATACTGTCTATGGTTCATACTGCCCATATTCTGGGTTTTTTAAAATTTATACACACAAACAAACCATAGTCTCCCAGACACACCAGAGTTCTAGTTTCTCAATCAAGAGCAGGTCAGAACTGCAGATGAACCTTCCTCCAAGACTTCATTGAACACTATACAGCTTTTTGTTCACTATTTCTTGACTTAAGTATAATGGAAAATTTCAACTTTGGATGAAATTTTAAGAAGTCTGACAAAACACTATAATTTAATTCGCTCCAACTTGAGACCAACTCTGCTAGTAATGAAGGACAACTAAGGGAAGGACCTTGTCATTCAAATGTATTGGATGAACTGTACCAAGATTCATATCTCCCTTTTTATCCATTTCCCTCTAAACACAAATATCCTGGTCCTGAGAATTAAAATGCAACATTTTGGGCCCAGTCCTTGCATTACTTCCACCCTAAACTCATGCATCTGATGAACTGGCCACTTGTCCATGAAACCTTAGTTATAATAAATCTACTAGCCTTCAAAGGTGTTTCAAGACTTGCTGTTGTTTTTTTGTGTAAATGAGCATGACCACCATTCTGGAAGCAGATCCCCAAAGTCTAACAGTGCTGCTGCTGTTGTTGTTCCCATGACATCTCTTTCACTCTGTGAATTTCTCAGACATTTTATTTATCTACAAAGCACAGCGTAAAGTGTACCAATCAATATAAGACTTTGACTTCTTTTCATTAAAATTCTTAATCCCTCAATATTGCAATTTTGAGGAGATTCTCAGATGATTAGAAAATGTCTAGCATTTTAGCAAATTGTTTTACTAAAGGACAGCTTTTCAACACTTATTCACAAAGGAGCCCCATTGATCTTTTGTAAATAACAAATCGGTATTGTGTATTACTAATTCTTGTAGAAGACCCTTTCCTCATACACATAGGGCCCCACCCTGTACACTGTTACTCATGCTGCAAAGGAACAGTTGTTGGTGTTGCGTGCCTTCATGTCATTTCTGATTTATGGCAACCCTAAAGTGAATCTATCACAGGGTTTTCTTGGCAAGATTTGTTCGGAGGGGGTTTGCCCTTGCCTTTGAGCCTGAGAGAGTGTGGGTTTCCACGGCTGAACAGGGATTCAAAGAACCCTTGTTCCCAGAGTCATAGTCTAATGCCCAAACCACTGCACCACCACAATGAACAGCAGTGAGCTGCCAAGCCATCAGAAACATGGTTCTTGCTACTGGCCCAATTGTCTGCATCAGAGCAGAAGCCATATGTTTCTACACAAAGAAGAAGACCCTATCTAGTCCATAAGCCATTGCCTTCTTGTAAGACACTCCCAACTCTGCAAGGTTGGCCCAGACGTACACCGTCAAACAGCTGTAATACATTTTCTTGTTCCTCACTGAATCTGACAAGTAGGAGCAGGCTGTATAGAAAGGGTTCAGAATACAATGACCATCTTCTTTATAAAAATAAAAAAAAAATCAGCGTACCTGTACCATTGTACACATTGGCCTAGCATTCTCAGTAGATAGTAGATATCTACAGTAGATAGTAGTGTCAAGCAGTCTTCATGCACAAAGGTTAGAATCCCCTCTTCCCTTTTCTTGTCTACCAAGAATAGTTGGGAAATCTCCCCCAGTTCTCACTTGTGTGGGTTGCTAAAAGGTATCAATGGCCCCTCATCACCAGGTGCTCCTTGCCTATGTTGGACATGTCATGTCTCACATACCAAACTATGCTCCAAGGGTGGGTTCAAGCCCAATGGCTATAAATGACTGAAGGATCCTCTTCCTTCTCTCCATCAATCCCCTTCTGGTTCCACAAGCTCAGAAAATGGGACTATTCACTGTAAACATCAGTCACCCAATGAACATGAGGAATTATCTTTGCTCCTGCAAGGTTAGTTTGGGGCTATTATTTATCTATGCTGTTGAGAAAATAAACTGTTTTGGTTCTTTGTGTGCTAGCTATCTGTTTTTCTCTAACCTATCCTTTGCCTCTTAATCCCAAATTGTTATTGAGTTTCTTAATTTGGAGACTGTAGTTTGAGCACATATTTTTGACAACCCAAGAATCTTTCCCTCACAAGACAGACTGTATTTTCTCCCTATAGGTTTTGATTAAGGGGAGGCAAAATAGGTTGAATTTGCTCAGTGGAGACTGGCAAGCTAGCTGACAGTGGTCTAGTCAATGGGAAATTATGATGCCACTCTTGTTCTTGCTCAGGGGTTAGGGTAAATTGAGAAGTGGTGGCAATCTTAAGTGGTATGTGTGTATAGAGAAGTAGTGGCAATTTTAAGTGGTGTGCGTGTCGGTTTGTGTACAGGATGCTTCCAGCAAAGGCCTTTGCTTGTGCCACAGTATATCTCCAGGGGGAATATAATCAAGCCGCCTCTTCAAAACAAGCAATATCTCAAACCAGCATCTCTGATCCCCATGGTGTTTGGTAGCAGAGAGGAAGGAGGATGTTTGTGTTTTTACAATGCTTAGGTTTCTGGCAATGGACAATCAATAACGCAACTCAAAATGCACAGCTGAAGAAGAGGCTATGGATGTTTTACTACATGGATGCCAATGCTACCCAGTAAGTAACTATCATAGTGCTGGGTTGTACAAAATAATCTCTTCATGTAACAAACCAAAGAAGAGGTAGGATGAGATCACTTTTAAAAATCCACTAATATATTTATAAATGCACTTTGGGGGAAAGAAATCAAGTATCCCTAAGGGGATGATGCACTAAAAATCAATCCAAAGCTGTTAGGAAAAGAGCACTGTAGCAATTACTGGTGTAGGGGCACACGGTACAAACACTCTCAAGAGATACCTTGGCATAAAGGTTGTTCATATGTGCTAGGTATAACGTAAAAAGATGCTTATTGCATTAAATATAACTATTCCCTTCTGGCATATCAATCCAGTCCTGGTGCTAAAGGTAAATGGAATTCTGGCTCTCCTGAGTATAATTTTTAAAGTATTAGAGCAGAATTAACTAGATCTAAAAATCAGCCATAACAATTAAGTCAGCCTGAAAGAATACACACACAAAGTAGAACCTTCTAACTTCCTGTGAGAGAACACAAAATCCATCAACTCCATTATATCTATAACAGTACTTGTTCTGTCTTTAAAGTTTCGTTGCATGACTTGTATCTACAAAGGGAATGATGCTATTCTTTCTTAGTTTTGTTGGAGAGAACTGCTTTATTTTAAAATATTTCTAAACTCTTGGCCTATACAAATAGAGGTTGGAAGAACTATTCAGCGGACCCACTGACATTTGGTTCCAGGGCCCCCCTGTGGATTACAACATTCATGAATGCTCATCCCATTATATACAATGGCAAAGTAAAATGCCCCTTATGCAAAATTGACAAAATCATGGTATGCTTCTTGGAATTTTTAAGAATTATTTTCAAGCCATGGATGGTCGAATCATATATATGGAGGGTTGATCATATTACAAGTAACAGCATTAAATGTAAAATATTACTTTTTGAAGTAACAAGAATGCAACAGAAAAACATTGTAATGAGTATTAACACAATTTCTTGCTTGGTGGCAAAAAAGTGCTTTGTGGGGAATTTGAATTTTAGGTCATTTTCTTACATAATTATTGGTTGTTGTTTTTACAGGAAATGTAATGGAAAGTAAGGAGTAATGTAACAAGTAACTCAACAAGTTACTTTTTTTAAATGAATGAAAAATAGTAACAATTTGTTAAAATTGTAAAATGTAATGGTAGCTTTTTAAAAGTAGTACCAGTATTCCAAGTTCCATATATGTATCAACTTTCACATGGGTGTTAAATGTGAAAGATTTGACTATGTTTAGTTGATGAAAATGGATTTCCATCAGGACAGCTAACACATGCAGTAGTGACAGCAACTGCTACTTTATCTCTGTTTTCTTAACTCTAATCTGTAAGATGATTTACACCCTATCCCTTACTTTCCACATTTACTCAGCTTTCTACCTTGCCAGTAAAATATGATAATCTATGGTTGACAGAGAAGGATCATGGACACAAAAACCCATTATGACACAGAATTACAGTACATACACATATGCAATACTGAACAAGTGATTTTTAAAAAGTAGTAAACAGAATTATGTTAATTACAACTATATAAACCTATATAAACAAGTGGCAGAATTTTAGTTTTGTAGTGCAGAATATGTAAATACAGTATACAGACACAGTTTTGCTCAGATAGGGAAGCTGAACCATCCAGCAGCTACTATCACCACACAACACCCCGCCCCTCCCAAAGCAAGGTGCAGTGCAATTAGGGGGCTTATTACCTTGTTTTTAATTAGAAATTATATTTTACTATTCTCAGGGCAAACAAGCACCCACTGCATACATTCCTATGTTAGCAATGGTGATATGATATGAGTGCACCAAGATGTTTCAAACATTTTTATTTATTTATTTCTTGGATTTCTATCCCACCTTTTTCCTAAAATGGGATTCAAGATGTGATGGCTTTAAAGAAAATTTTAAAAGAATTTTCAAAAAATAAAATTTTAAAAAATTATAATTTATTCATGGCTCATCTCTGTTCCCCTCCTCCTGAGCCTCACTCCACTCACTCCATCTCTTCAATGGTTTAAAGGGACACAGGCAAACACTAAAGGCAGCAGTGGTATAACCACCACCACCACCACCCCCGCTTACATATGAGGGCATGAAATCATGTTAATGTAATTGCAATTGAATGGCAATGCATACAGTCCTATTTCTCCCTCCTCCACTTGCAATGAAAGTGAGTACTAGGCATATGAAATATGAACTTTCGAAAAAAAAATGTTTCCTGTATCATCAATTGTTAAATTTTTGCTTAAAAACAAATAAAAAGTGTTAATTCCCCTAAGTTTTTAAAAAAGGTCACCCCAAGTCAAAAATTCGTATCACAGTATTAGTGCATACGAGGTATATTATGTAGTGTAGTAGATATTGTATAACTGGCTATACAAGTATACAATATAAAACAATTATATTCAATTATTAATAAGTTTACAATTTTACAATTTATACATTTATAGAACTCCATCAACAGTTTGTTAATGGCACAGATAAAATCATAGATATATCAAGATGGAGAGACGATATGAAGTTTTTGTATCATTTAACGCAGGTTTTCCGATTCACCAAAGAAAAAGGTAATGTTCCTTTCATCAACTTTCACAAAATCCCAAACATCAGTAATGCCAGGTGGAATTCAAGAGCAATTCTTGCTATCCTGATGTTTATTTTAATACCATCAACAAGAACCTACTTTGTAGAAAATTTGCAGATTTATTTCGTATGAGTGGGCAGATTATTGGTTCACATATCAAATATATAATGAAAGTGATTTTGAAAACTTGTCTGCAGTACTGACATGTTACAATAAAGCTCTGCAAACATTGATGAATCAGTGGAAACTGGAGCCATCAGTTATAGAAATACCAAAAAATAATCAGTGCACAAAAAGAGCTATTAAAGTGATGCAAAAACTGTATGAAGTTTGGAAAGACAAGGACAAATTGCAACTACGGTTTATCTTAAGTAATAAGAAATGAAAAAATGTTGGTTTTTGTAAAGATATAGTGTTCAAATGTTTATAGTACAACAGTACATGTTTGTTATGTGATAAATAAATAGGCTACTATGTTGTTTCTATGGGGAAATCGTGTATTCCGTTCTTTTTTAAGACAGGTAAGAATTAATAGGTTTTTAATTGTTTTTAGACAAAAGTTCATCAAAAAATGATACAGGAGTATGAAGCTGTGAAACTTTCATACCCCTAGTGAGCACGGCCAGATGATTCATCTTTGCTTTGTTGTGGTTACCACTGGAGGAGACTTGAACTATTATTTTTTAGACTTTCTGTCGCCATGTTTGAGAATCCCTGCATCATTTCTTTCCCACCTGCATGCAACAGTCAAAAACTGGTGGGATATTTGCATTTTGATCCTATATAGACTTTGACATCTTTTATGAATTGCCATTTTATGATCTTTTCATTTGTTTATATTTCAAAGAGTGTTCTGCACAGCATGGTGGGTTTAGTGTTGGTTGCCTGGAAACTTACACCATACAGTACCTTGTTTGCTGAAGAAAATTAACTTGACCTTCATCATTCCATCACTTAGGACCTATAATCAGTATCCATTAACATAACAGTAGGAACGCATTTGCCTTCTGACAAGAAAATAAGAGGAGAAAATTGGCACTATCAAACATCAGAATCTATGCACCTTAAGGGGCTTGGGCACTACTTGTGTACTTTGGCTACATGCTGAGAAGTGTTCAGTGAAACAGGAGAATATCTTCTTCAAAATTCCATGTAGCAAATCACACAAGTGATACAACAGCTAGAAAACTGCCTCACCATGATTTTTTAAATTACATTTTATTTGCATTAAAATACAAAAAAAATACATTACAAAAACATCTATCTTCATACATTCAAATTCTTGCATTACTCATTTATTTCAAATTTCCTTCCTACATAAAACAAAGACATTATTATTATTATTATTATTATTATTATTATTTTGAAGGCATGGTCTGTAGTCCAGTAGAACACAAGGAGACCACAAGGGTAGGTTAAAATCATTAAGTATTAAATTGTAAAAGAACATACTATAAGTCGACCTCATGTATAAGTCGAAGACAGATTTGGGGGCCAAAATTATGGCTTTTGATATGACCCGTGGATAAGTCGAGGGTAAAACGTAGGGGCACGTAGCAAAGGACGTAAAGAATGCAGCAAAGGAAAATGATGCCAAACAACTTGCAAAATTCAAGCAAACATCACTGTTTGTGCTCACACTAAAGGCTGGGTGGATGAGAGAACAGAGGGGAATTGGAGTTTCCAGGACAGATTGAGCTCGTGCCTTTCATCAGAGGCTGGTTTCTCTTTCTTTCTTTCTTTCTTTCTTTCCTTCCTTCCTTCCTTTCTTTCTTTCTCCCCCCCCCCCCCTTTTTTCCCCTTTTTTTTCTTTTTGGTAAGAGTCAAAGTAGGGCACTTACATTGACCCTTGGATAAGTCGATGCAGGTTTTTGAGGTCAATTTTTTGACTAAAATTTCTAGACTTATACATGAGTATATACAGTATGTTCCCCATATGTCTAGTCACATGACGCTGTAGGGTTTTTGTTTTGTTTTGTTTTTTGCTTCTGCCACACATATGCACATTCACATAATCAAATAGCCTTTAACTTTTTTGTACTCCCATCACATACCTGGGTTGCTACCTCCACATCCTCTAATATGCTGCCTCATTTAAAAAAAATAATTCCTGGGAAAATAGGTAGAAGGTGGTCTGCAGATGATACAAACTTATACAGATCTACTCAAAAGTAAGTCCTTCTTAATTCAATAGGACTGACCCCCTGGACAGTGTCTTATAGTGGTTGCTCCATGAGACATGTTCCCAATCACCTTACTCAGAGGTTTAAAAACCTTTTGGATGTTTTTAAATAGAGGCTGGATGGCCATCTGTCGGGAGTGCTTTGATTGTGAGTTCCTGCATGGCAAGGGGTTGGATGGTCTTTGTGGTCTCTTCCAACTCAATAATAATAATAATAATAATAATAATAATAATTTTTATTTGTATTTCCCGCCTCTCCCTATGGATCAAGGCAGGATTCCAACAATATAAAAATGCAATACATTTAAAATACTAGCCATGCAATAACATTCAATTCCTTATCTAAGCTGTTGCCGTTAATAAGACTATCCATTATCTGGTCAGTCCAAACATAGCAGCTAGGTGGTCAGAGAAGATCAGGGGGATAGGCTCGACGGAAGAGATCCGTCTTAAGTGCTTTTTAAAAAGCATCTAGGGTAGTGATAAGACAGATCTCCTCCGGCAAATTGTTCCATAGTTTCGGAGCTATGATTGAGAAAGCTCTATTTGTTGTAGACATCAGTCTTGCATTCCTTACTTCTAGTAAGTTCTTTCCTAATGTTCTGAGAGTGCAGGGCAGATTGTACAGGGAGAGGCGTTCCTTCAAGTAACTCAGACCCAAGCCATAGAGGGCTTTAACAACGAACACTTTGTATTGCGCCCGGAAGCTGATTGGCAGCCAGTGCAATGATTTTAATATCGGGGTAATATGTTCCGTTCTAGAAGCCCCGGTAATTGAAGCTTCCGAGCTTGGTACAAAGGTAGCCCCATGTAAAGCGCATTACAGAAATCCAACCGAGAGGTTACCAGCGAATGTATCAATGTTTCAAGGTCCTCCCTGCCTAGGTCGGGGCGCAGCTGGCGTATCAGCTGAAGCTGGTACCACGCACTCCTGCCTGTAACCTCCACCTGAGCTGTCAGCTGGAGAGATGAGTCCAGGACTACGCCCAGACTGAGAACGTTGTCCTTTAGGGGAAGTGTGACCCCGTCCAGGACAGGTTGACAAATCTCCATCCCAGGAAAGGGTGGGCCTATCACAAGTACCTCCGTTTTCTCTGGATTCAATCTTAGTTTGTTTTCCCTCATCCAGCCTATTACTGACCTCAAGCAGGCATTTAGAGGGGAGATGCCATCCTTGGTCACTGCAGCAGTCAGAGACATAGAGAAATGTATTTGTGTGTCATCAGCATATTAATAACACTGCACCCCGTGTCTCCGGATGATCTCTCCCAACAGCTTCATGTAAATGTTGAATAGCAAGGGAGACAGAATGGCACCCTGAGGGACACCAGATGTCAGCTCTCTCCTATGAGAGCAGCTGTCTTCCAGCTTCACCATCTGGAATCTACCTGATAGGTAGGAGCAGAACCACTGTAATATGCCTCCAATTCCCATCCTCCTCAGGCGTTCCAGAAGGATACCGTGGTCTACGGTATCGAAGGCTGCTGAGATGTCCAAGAGCACCAACAGGGTCACACTTCCCCTGTCGAAGCCCAGACGGAGGTCATCGACCAAGGCGACCATGGCTGTCTCGAGTCCATATCCCCTCCTGAAGCCGGTTTGAAATAGGTCTAGATAATCAGCTTCCTCCAAGGCAGCCTGGATCTGGAAGGCAACCGCCCTCTCGATCACTTTGCCCAAAAAAGGTAGCAATGAGACTGGCCTATAGTTTTGTCTAATTAGAGGGTAAAGGGAGGGCTTTTTTAGCAGTGGTTTTACTGCAGCAAGTTTCTGCAGTTTCTATGCTGCCGATTCTCAAAAGGACATCTATAGGCAACCAAATATTGAAAGTTGAAAGCTTCAAAGTTTCACATATGACCAGAGTACAAAGAAAAAACAAAGGAAAATGTTACAGAGAGACTTCCGGGCTTTTGTAGGCAAGCAATAGCCCATAAAACACATTTCTGGAGACTCCACACTGCTCACCCATCAGCCAGTCACCACCCACCAACGTGGCCCCACCTGATTCCACCCTTGTCCCAATTTGAGGGTCAAACCACACATTTTAAAGAACAGGACTTCCCCAAAACAGCAAAGCAGAGGTTTGCTTTTTTAAAATGCTTTAAAGCCTGCAGGCATCAAAAAGAAATGTCTTCATGTCAGAAAGAGAGAACATTTTGTGCTTCAACAGGACTAAGATCAAGCTAAGGACACACTATTTCACCCATGTAGATTCATTCCAGAGTGTGTGTAGGACACACCAAAAAACTGTGATGGAACCCCTGATTAGTTTTCCTGAATACCTTCACTAGTTTCATTATTCCATGAAAAAAACCAAATAAATTTAAAAGCTTTCCCCCCTGCTAAGCGAAATTGTATATATTTTGATGATTTTTCACAGTTTTGAACTTTTTAAAATGGATCTTGAGGGGAGAAAAAACTAATTTTGTGCACTGAACAATATATTTTGTATTTCTTCTTTTTCTTTTTTTAAAATTGTCCCGAAATGTGAGAAATGTTGTGGTGGATAGCCATCTCCCTGACATGGTATCTCAATGTGTCAAGACATATTTTCTCACCAAGGACAAGACAAAATTCTGAATATTGCTTACATCTCCAGCTGTGTTTCATAATTGCTCCTGCAATAGTCCTTCCTTATTCTATAGAAACCCACCTAAATGACAGGAATAAAACTTTGCAGCTCATGCCAGCAATTGCAAGAAAACAGTGTAGAACAACAGAAGCATTATTTGGATAGTATTTAAAAAAAAAAAAAAGGCTGAGAACTGTAATGAGCTCCCAACACATTTGTCCAGATCTATATATCCCCCCCCCCAGTGGAAACAAAACACAAACACACACACACACTACAGCAAGAAGGAAGAGGGCTTCAGATTACCATTCAGCCCCAGAGCATTCCTAAAGCCTGCAAATGATCTACCATTGAACTATAGGCCTCCCTCCCACCCACTGCTTCTCCTATAGAAAATGGTCCCTATAAATCTAACTAGAAACTTTCCTTCAAACACCTAATGTGCAATGGTGGGTGGGTGGTGATTTGAAAGAGGCCTGTGTCCAAGCGTCTGAAAAGAAGTGACTCATTCTGTAAGCCTCTGTCCTTCAGCTTTCAATTTCACAATACTTGAAAGTTTGACTTTTCAGAAGCACTCAGAAATCAAATGAGTTTCTAACATCAAATGCAAGCTGAATACTGATTTTAAAGGTAAGGTGTTTCAGAATATCAGGCCTCACGATCTTTCAGAGGCTCTTCATGACTAATCCAGCGTAATACATCACTCGATTGGGGGCTATTTGAACAATATCAGATAGAGAGTACAATCCTCAGCTGATGTCAACCCAGGCAGTGGCAGAAAATGTCTTGCGCTATTTTATACGCTTTAGCATTGCCATGGGATTGGTGTATCATTTTCAATGTCTTTCAGTGTTGATTCCAGAGCCATGCTCCTTGTAAAGTGATTGCTTGACCCATGAGATCGGAAGCTGAGATGAAAGGGCTCACAAAGAACACAGATGGAGCCTGGCAAATGGTAAGAAATATGCCATTTGGGAGCGCCAGCATTTGGCATTTCAGCCAACTTGCACTATTGTTATCTGCCATTTGATTATAGCTTTCTTTTAAGTGCTATCTGGAAAGTGGGGGAGAGGACCTTTTGGCAAGAGCAATAAGCTGCTCACTTCTTTACAAGAGGCAAACAGCCATTAGCAAGTGTCAATTCAGTATGTTCAAAAGAGAACTGAAACATTACTCTTTGATACGATATTGATCAGAACCCTAAAGACAGCTTGGATTTGTCAGCATGTGCAAGTTCTACAAGGCAGACCTTTGTTATCTTGCAGTATTCCTACTGTTTTGCTTGCTGCCAATGCATCTGTTTTTATCAAGAATTGGCAATGGCAGCTCTGTTTTTATGTCTTCTGGCCTTTCAGTCTGACTGACATATTTCTTAACAACATTCATGCATACACACACCACCACCACTTTAGTGAGAGCCAGTGTGGTGTAGTAGTTTAAAGGCTGGTCTACAGCTCCGAGGACCAGGGTCCAAATCCCTTCTCAGTCATGGAAACCCTCTTGGTGACTCTTCCAGCCTCTGAGGAAAGCAAAGGCAAACCTCCTCTGAATAAACTTTGCCAAGAAAATCCCATGATGGTGTTACCTTAGGGTCACCATAAGCTGGAAACAAAGTGAAGGCACACAACATCACAAGCAATTCCTGGAGGGCTAATGCTGCTGCAGTGGAAGCAAATTCCCCCATCTTACTACTTGAATGAAATCATGCAGGAACTGGGGAAATGATGACAGGGTATGATATCTGGCATGATATATACCTAACAGCACCCTGAGGCAAGCTGAGCTCCCCAAAATTAAAGAAATCCTGGCATCAGCACGCAGCATATGGGGGCACTACTTATTTAAATATTCATTTCTCACCCTATATCCCAAGATCTCACTATAGTGGGGTTGACACCATTCACCAGCATCCCATTACTTTTTATGTTGGGGATGCTTTGATGGAGAGTTCCCGCATGGCAGGGGGTTGGATTGGATGGCCCTTGTGGTCTCTTCCAATTCTATGATTCTATAATTCTATATTTTAGTAAGGGGTGGCTGTGCTGTGAAGCACTGCCTGAGGCTGCAGCTGGCCACTCTCTCTATTTTCCTAGAACCCCTTTCAGCAAGGCATGCTGGGCAAAGATGTTGTCAAGCAGGTGCAGTGTTGGCTGGTGTTTAACCATGCACCCACCACCCCTAGAAAAGTTTTTTTCCAAAATAAAAGAAGGCACTGTGTTTTTCACTATCTGGCAAGCATACTGGGAGGGAAATGAAACCAATCTAGAACCTTCATGTATCCTGCCAGCCACAGCAGTCAGTGCTGTTTTCTGCACGCAAAAAAAGATAAGATGCTTTACATCAGGAATGTGAAACTGCAGTAGGACCGACGAACCACTTTCTACCCTGGGCCCCTTTGGAGGCTACAAAGTGTTTAGAAGTCCACTTTTGATTTTGAAGTGGCTCCTGCACCCTATTTAAAAGGTACATTATTGTTCTTGGAAACTTCTGGGATAGCAATTCATCTTCTTTTTTGTTTTGCTGGATTAATTTTAGTCCAGGCAGTCTGGAGAGGTTGGGGACAGCATGGGGTACCAAGACTACACCTTGCTTTACATGGGCTTCTGATTTCTTGATGTTAATTTATTAGTCTCCACTAAACCCCAATAAATCACACAGCCCAGCACTATGGGTTGCCAATCCGAAGGACACCAGGTTCCAGGAATGGGAGAGGAAAAGGAAAGAATGGGTGAGGGACCACATCCAGTATAGAGTGCCTGCAAGAAAATGTGAGAAAAGAAGAAAAAGAGAGACTAGAACCATTCCCAGATTGGGTGAGCACATAGTTCCTAATTCCCTTGGAGTATTTCCCACTGAGTGGCACTCTGAATTGTGGCTAGGTAAAGATAGGTTATCTCCCTCATGCAATGTCATCCTGGCAATCTGAAAGAGTCTTGGCAAGCAGAACGATGAACAAGGAGAGAGTAATCTGTTCTTGGATATCTGCTGCCAAGAGACCAATCTGGCCGTATGCAGCCAGCAACATTTCACAGGGGACTCCAAATGAGATCACCTCATCCTGGAAGGGGAACAAACTCATTTGAGCAGTAGCCCATCTGCCACCAACATAAATATATGTGACAAGCAAAGGAAATGTGCAACAGGAGGCTGGCAGAAGAAGAAGAAGGGAGGGGGAACCTTCTCACCTTGCTCTGCTTTTCTGCTATCGCCTGGCATTTATACCTAAAGCAAAGGCTGTACATCTGTCAGATACTGGCTGAAAACCACTGGGCACCAAGCTTAGAAGGAAGATGCCAATCTGCATAGCAGGAATTAAAAACTTTCCAGTACACTTGTTCTGCAGTACCTCAGAGCCAGTTCCCACACAAAGAATCTTTTTAAAACAAATTGCTGAAGCACAGCCTCATTGGAAAGACCCACAAGATGAATTCCTCAAACTTGTGTCTGACATTCCCAGAATTTGCAGTGAATGAAGTGGTCCAGTCAGTGCTGTCAGAAAGGGTACTTAACATCCCAGATGCAGATACACAGAGAGAAAACTACCCAAGCAGTTCAGCGTGAAAAGAACAGAGCTGGTTCACCCATGCAGACACATTTCTTCAGGGCTTGTACGTACTACCGTAGAAGGGAACCCTTGTGGTCTCTTCCAATTCTACAATTCTATTACGTATATCTATTACATGGTGTGGCAAAATTCTGGGGCAGCTGCCTCATCTATATCCCTGTCTTTGAGAGAAAGATCCTGCCTGCATTTTTGGTGGCATCTTGACAGCTCATCAGCTGAGTGATATCCAAAGTTTTATGATCTCTACCAGCTGCTAAGGGCAGAGTTAGAGCTGTAAGGAGAGGTGGGTTTTGTTTTGTTTTTTTAAGTGACAGGCATGGAGAGAGGGGGGAAATGAGAAAAAGTATGGGCCGTGTCTTTTTCATTCCATATAGTAAGATACTAGGTTTGATGTAGAGGAAGCAGGAGGCAGGGCAAAGAGAACCAATTTTTAATTTGCTGAGAGCAGCAAAATCCAAACTAAAAGCACACCTTTTAGCTAGCTTTGCATAATTTGGTGGCTTTCAGTTGAATATGTGAAGTGAGCTCACTGAAAATAGGGCTGTCTTCAGACATATATAAAAACTATCTATACAATCTTAGGCATGTCTCTTCCAAAGGAGAATTCAGTGTGGTGTAACCTTTCAGCCTTTACAAAATGGCTACCCTCCAGAAGGTTATGCTGGCTGGGGATGAGAGGGATTGTAGTTCAATAGACTGGAGGGCACTTATTTGGGGAAAACAAGTTGATTTGTTCTTAAAATGGGGTAGCTCTGTTAACTTCTGCTTCCATGGCTTAGGGTAGACCTAGTTAGGGTGGTAGGAATTTATGTGGTCATCTAGATGTTTTTGGACTATACAGTATCTCCCATATTTTCCTTCCAGCTTACTGAAAACTGAGGGATACTAGGAGCTGCATTCCAACAGGCTGCACAATTCCGACCCCTGATCTAGCAAAATGGAGCAACTTATTCCTATAGGTCTGTCCCTGAACTTTCCGCTCTACCCCATCTGAGGAAGCAGGTTCAAGTCTATGAAAGCTCTACAAGATCCCTTTCAATTTAATATAAATATTTTCAACTGCCAGGGAAGGCAGTCACTCACCTGTGGATCTAATTTGGCTCACCAGAGGTTCTGCACCCACAGTGCCCTCTCCCCAAAGCCCCACCTCTCCCATGTGATATTTAGAGAAAAGGAATCCCTGTCACTTGAGATCAAGGTTAGTGGGAGCTCCTTCTCTGACTCTCAGCCATCATTTCAGGAATTCCAGGAATCGCCAGCTGAGAGAGCCTGCCTTCACTCTTTTCTCACCTTCCTTGGGACAGGAAAACAAGAGAAAGGGGGACCTACTCAGCTGGTGGTGAGAGACCTGGCTGAATCCCAAGGTCAGGACTCTCCTGGCTCAAAGACAGCTGAAGGAGCCCACATTTACTCCCAGTTTGTTTCCCAAGCAGGAAGAGCAAGGGGGGAACAAAGCACTCAGGCTGCATTTGGAGAGCTGCCTGAATCCTGAAGGTGAGAGTCAGTTGGCTTTGCAAGCTTCGTTCCATCCTTCATGGCCTGCTTCCCAAAAGGCTCAACCAGTGAGTCAGCTAGAGAGCTAGTGACATCTGAGATTATCAGGACAACACTTGGCATCATTGTCCCACAAGCAGTCAGAAGGGCAAGGATCCAGGGGTATCTGTATCCCTCCTCTATGCCAAAAGTTATTAACAGTATTATCCTTCAACTCCCTTATAGAAAACACTATTTAATGCAGCACTGCAGCTGGGATCACCATGGCACCCACTTCAGTAAAATTATTGTCACAAGTTAGGTACACTGGTATCATAGAATAATAGAATTGAAGAGACCTCACAGCTCATCCAGTCTGACCTCCTGCCAGTGCAGGAACCCATCAGTAAAGCACCCCTTTACTTTAAACAGGTCAGCACCTGTTTAAAAACCTCCAATGAAGGGGAGTCCAATACCTTCCAAGGTGGTCTATTTCACTGTTAAATACCCTTTGCCATTGGGAAATTCTCCTTAATGCTTGGTCAGAATCTCTTTTCTTGCCATTTGAATTCACTGCTTGAGTCTTGTCCTCTGCAGTAACAGCAGCAGCAAACAAATGAAAGCTGTCATAGCATTCTCCTTCTTCTTTTCTCAGGCTACACGTACCCAGCTCCCTCAATAATTCTCAATAGGGCTTGGCTTTTAGACATTTTACTATTTTGGTTCTATCTTTTTTAAAGTATGAAATACATTTTAATCATGAAATACAGACACAGTCCTTTAAACTTTGAGAAGTTTAAGATTTGAGGAATTAAAATGTACAGAAGAAAAAACCCCAAATGATTCTGAGACATGGCAAAGCATCAGTGTAAGGTTATTAAGGATTTGGGCAAGAAAGATGGCTGCCATGCGGAGCTTTCAGCCTCAGTGTCCATTCAATTTAAAATACATAAACCCTGTGCTACAACTTAATTAAACTGAAATACCAGGGCTTAATCCACTTTAACCCCAATGAATGAAGTGCCCCAAATTTGTGCATTTACTTCATAAGACATTGAAGTTATTTAAGAAGAGGCTTAAATGTAAGTAGTTCAAATTTAGTTAGAGAGTGATATGTTCTGATAGAGCCGGTACATCCCCCCCCCCACACACACACACCAACATATTCACTAAATGAAGAACATTTGCCAAAGAGAAAGACGACTGGTAGATTAGGTCTGCTGTATCATAGCAAATTTATTGCCCCCAAACTCTACATTCAACAAGTCCCTTTGAAGAATTACTGTGACATGAGTGGAAAGAGAACTTTGAAGAAAAAAAGAGGGAACCCCCCCTTTTTTTTATACACCTTTGTGCTATACAGAGCTTTTACCGTCTTGGGCTCCATACTTTCCAGACAACTCAATTTTCAGTTGCTCAAAAATGCTGACATATCTTTAAATGGCAATATTCTCTCCAAAACCACAGAGGAAACGTAGCTTCTGCTCAGAGTCAGATTATTCTGAGCTCTGAAATGGCCCTAAATTTAAGCTGCAATTTCAAGTGGCTGAGAAGAGATTGGCATTTTAATGGCTGCCTATTTCCCCTCCTCTCAACCCCTTTTGCAACATAATTTGTCATGTCAAATTTTTACTCTTCCCTCAATCATGTTATTTAAATACTGGATTTAATTTGCAGTAATATCTGGTGCCTTCATATCACTATAGCCAGGCTCAGCACCAGCTCTCTCACAAAAGACCAGTCACTGTTGCCACAAAATCCAAAGCTTTGGGGCACAATGCTGAAGAGTGGGCATGGAGGCAAAATGGACAACTCTTCACAACTCTTCACAACTGAATACTGTCATGCAAAAGCATCTCTCAACAAAAGAGGCCAGTCTTACAGATCCTGACAAGCCCACAGACTGTGTTTTATTTACAAACAAAAACTACTGTACAATTCAAGTGCTTTCATTTCCTTCTTTATACCCTGCTCTTCCTCCAAGGTCCCTCCATTGTATTGAATATTACATCTGTAGCATTCCAATAGCGCCCTTTCCCTGTTGCAATGCCCTACTGTTGGAATGCTATAGCTCTTGAACTTTGGATGGCTCCCTTGGTTTCTAATTTTAAACATTTATTAAAAACTCCCCTCTTCATCCTTGCATTCTGCATTGAGTTCATCATCTACCCTTTCCTTCCCCTTTGCTGAGGTCTCCGGTCTGTACAGCAGGCAAGGACCTATTTTTACAAACTCCTTAGGTACAGAGCATAGCCAGATGAAAATGGCATTAATAATCATTTTAAAATGATTACAATTGGTCTTTCAGGTGGTTTACAGTGAATCACATTGATTCATCCAAAGAACATGATGGCTTGAGCAGGGATTTGAACCCAGCATCACTTCTTTGGGTTCAAGTAGTTTCTCTACAGCACATTGGGTTTCAGTGCTGTTTGTGGTTGTGGCTTTTGTGTGCCTTCAAGTCGTTTCTGACTTATGGCGACCCTAAGGCAACCCCCATTGTGGGGTTTCTTGGCAGATTTCTTCAGAGGGGGGTTGCTACTGCCCTCCTCTGAGGCTGAGAGAGTATGACTTGCCCAAGGTCACCCAGTGGGTTTCCATGCTGAATGGGGATTTGAACTCTCATCCACAGAGTCATAGTGCAACACTCAGAACCACTACCTCATTCTGGCTCTTGCTATTTGTGGACCTACATAAAAATTCAATTTTATACTCCATTGCTCTTCTTTAAGTGTGTGTGTCACTCTTAGCTGCCCTTGCCTAGTTTATCCTCTCTCCCCAGATGGCAAAAAAACAAAACAAAACCCAGTTGTTCTTACTGAATATATCAGAAATTAAAAACTGCTTACATTCTGAACTCATGTAGTTTCTTCAGTAATTCTTACTTTCTGGTAACAAGAGGGAATGTGTTTAGACTGGATGAAATGGAATTGCTGCCTTCCAGAAAGGCTTTTAGTGGATAGCACAGAGGGTGCGATTTCCTGTTTATACAGAAGAAGGGTGATACTCACCTCTTCTGGAGGCCTCTAGAAAGACAATTCCATTTTTGTTGTTGCTGTATGCCTTCAAGTTGTTTCCAGCGTATGGCAACTCTAACCCTATTCTGACTTATGGCAACCCTAAGGCAACCCCCATTGGGGGTTTCTTGAGAAGATTTGTTCAGAAGGAGTTTGTCTTTGCCTTCATCTGAAGCTGAAAGAATGTGACTTGCACAAGGTCACTGAGTAGGTTTCCATGGGGATTCAAACCCTGGTCTCCAGAATAGTAGTCCAGTGCTCAAACCACTACACCACACTGGCTCTCCCTTTGCAGGGCTAGGACAGACTTTGCTTGAAAGTTTGGGAAAAGCAGCAGAACAACTGTAATGCTAAGCATTGGGTTCTGGTAACCAAAGGGAAACTTGTTTAAACTCTGATTCTACTACTGAGATACTATCTCTCTTCTCCCCTCCCCAACACCCCAAAAGGAATTTTGTGTGGAGGAAGGAAATGTAGACACACACACACACACACATTTTCTCTTCCTCTCTCTCAGAACACCAGGGCTTGAGTTCATCCAACAAATGGATAGCCAACAGGTTCATGACACCAATAGGAAGCATTCCATTACACAATGCATAATGAATTTATGGAATTTGTTGCGATGATGGTCGCTAGCTTAGTTGGGCTTTAGGGAAGGATTAGACAAATGTATGGAGAACAAATGTGCCAAGGGCTCTTATCTAGGAAATCTAAGAATGGAAACTCTATCTTGTGAGAAAATATGTTTCTGTTTGCCACATTCTTATATAAAACAACAAAATATGTTTATTCTTTCCCATGCCTTGTTTTCCAGGGACTTGTGTCTGCTTTACAGCTTGAGATTGTTGATCTAAGAACCAGTAGAAAAAGGTAGCTACAGTATACAGGGTAATACAGGATGTGGTTTGTAGCAATTTAAGATAACGGTCAGTCCATAACCTGGGAAGTAACCCTGTATATCACACTTAAGAATAGATTATCCTGAACATAATGCTTTCTACCTTCTCCCCCAAAACAATCAGTTTGTCCTCCCCTTTTTCATGAGCAACTGGCTCATTTCTAAGGCCACCAAACCCAAATTCAGATAATGAATACTGCAAAACATCATTAAACAAAGCATTATAAAACAGACGACCTAAGAAGGTAACATGGGTTTCTTGAAGTTTTTTGGTAATGTATGCTTCCAAACAAGCCATTTACTGAACAATCACACAAACACACTCACTAAAGTTTGGAGGGAGATGTCTATTTAAATGTCCTCCTGTATTTCCCAGTGCTTTTTCTTTCTTTTTCTTTTTTCTTTTCTTACTGCAAAATCAATTAAAATGGGAAATGGTAAGGATATTTTATGACAGGTAATTCATCACGCTAGCAATCGGAAGAAACTGTAATTATTTTGCCTTTTTCTTCTTAACAAATGTTCTATAGGACGGAATACAAAGGAAGAAAAAAAATCACATGAAGTCCAATTTGGTGTGGGGATGACTTGATAAAAGCTTGATCCGAAGTCATTCTCAGTAGATGCACATAGTTTTCAATCAATGGCACCAAATAACAGTCCATCTGGAAACACCAGAGTAAATGACCACATAAACAATGGTAATTCAGTGAACAAAACTGGAAGTTTCAGAAATTTACATAGTTCCTGGCAAATGCCCCAGAGTGCATCTGGCAATCATGTGAAAAGAGAGGAGATCCTCTTACAGATTGAAAACTGAGGATAGGAATAAATTGACATAATGGAGAGATGTAAAGAGGGAGGTTCTGCAAATCTGTATTGAGAGCAAAAGTGATTTGCAGACTGAGTTGTTAGTAATATTGTATCATCTGATCAACTCAGTCTGCAAAGATAACTTGATAAAGTCTATGAAGTAGCCATGGTCCAAAAATCAGTGTTAAGAAACCCAAGCTCATGAAGAGCAAGTAGTTCAAGAAATACAGTTTGAGATCCAGAATGAAAGGGCAGAGAGTGCCAAGAAACATAAATACCTTGCAATTTGGTTTAAAGGACATAATCACACAACAGAAATTTGAAAAAGAGATGGTTCAGAGAAAGATTTTTAAAATAACAATAATGGGAGACAAATACTTAAACATTTCTTGGGAATATGCATGGTACAGTGTTATATTCTGTGATATGGTATGAGTCATGGATTTAAGAAAAACTACCATAAAAATAGAAAAATCTGAAATGTAGAATTATTGAAAGGTGTTACGAATTTCCTGGATTGAGAGGATAGCCAACGAAGAGACACTTGCAATGAATGCCTAAAGATCAAGAAATGATAAAATACACAAAATGAAGAAAACTGGAATATTTCAGCAACATTTTAAGAAATAAAAATATATAGTTAGTAAGAGCTGATTAAAAAGATAAAGGTATTCCCCATTGACAAGATTGTCAAGTCATATCTAACCATAGGGGGAAGTGCTCATCTCTGTTACTAAGCCAAAGAGCCAGCGTTGTCAGAGACTATTCTGTGATCACGTGGCCAGCATGATTGCACAGAACGCTGTTTATCTTCCCAACAGAGTAGTACCAATTTATCTACTTACATTTGTAAGAAGTGACTAGTGATGGGAGCACTCGGGCTTCAAACTGCCAACCTGCTAATCTTGCAATCAACAGAGTCAGCATCTTAACCACTTGAGCCACTGCATCCAAGAGCTGATTATTCAGGTTAAAATAAATGGAAAAAGAAGTAGCAGAGAAAACAGCTTGTATTATTTTACCTTTGTTCAAAGCAGCCATGTCCAGATACAAAGACAGTGAGTATCTCTGTATCACAATTCTTGGAGACTATGGGCCTATACAAACTGGCACTTTGTGCCAGCCTGTGGGCAGAGTCAGGGCACAGCGTCCTCATGCTGGATGTCCTAACTCCACCCCCAGGGCACCATTTTGGCATGCACAGGTCCATACAGCATGTACAATCATGGCACAACTCTGGCACGGCATCCACATAATGCAGCGCTGAAAGGTGTCATAAAGCCATGCTGTTGCGGTATGGTGCCTGATATCTGAGATAGAGTAAGGAAGCCTGTGATGACAGCAAGACTAAAGGGGAGCCTTTCCTGTAGATCTTAGGACTCTAGCAGATTTGTATGGGGAGAAACAGTCTTTCAGATATCTTGGAAAAGGAACCCAAGTCAAACATGAAATTCATTTATGTTATCTGTTTGGTTAAAGGTTAAAGCCCCAAACAGTCTTTCAGGATAATTTGTTTGGTTAAGGCTGTTGTGTCTGTTGGGTTAAGGTCGATTGCTGGTGTGAGCAGAGTGGAGGCTTGCTTGTGTGCTTGTTATTGTTCTGGTGTCTTTGTAAACCCAAGTCCCCTGCTTGAGCACATGATATGCAAAAGGATCTTGTACAGCCTTTGAGACTAACTGAAAGACCAGTTGGTAGCATGAGCTTGGGACTACATCTGAGGAAGTAGACCCCTGGCTACGAAAGCTCATGCTACCAATGCTCTCTTTTAGTTACTCTCAAAAGTGCTGAGAGGGAGTGAGTAAGAGGGAGGTGCTAGCAGCCACTAGCTCTCTCTATAGCTGCAACCCCAGTCCCTGGAGTTAAGCAAACAGAAGCTCTGCTAACAGGCAAGGCAGCAGGCTTTTTGCATGGGTGTTTAGCAGCAAAGTTTTGAGGGGAAGAATGTCTTGATAGTAAGAGCTCTTCAACAGTGGAACACAATGCCTAAGAGAGTGGTGGAGTCTCCTACTTTGGAAGTTTCTAAGCAGAGGCTGGATGTCCATCTGCTGGGGATAATAATAATAATAATAATAATAATAGTTATTATTATTATTATTATTTATTTCTAGCTCGCTCCTCTGTAAAAAACAATTGGAGCGGGGTACAACAGGATTAAAACATACAATTTAAAACAGTTCAACAGCCCATTCCCAACCACCTGCCCCTTAAAAATAAATTAACAATAATTTAAAACCATCAACAAATTAAAAACATAATGCATCCTCATAGCATTGTTCTTGAACGAGGTAGGAGATGGTATAAGAGCAAGGATCAAGCCCAATTTTCTGATCCAATTTTGGAGCCGGGAACTAGGAGGCTTCAGGAAAGGCCTGCCAGAAGAGATGCGTCTTTAGAGCTTTTTAAAAGCAATCAAGAGATGTTATAAGATGCATCTCATCCAGCAGTCCATTCCAAAGCTTGGGAGTGGTAGCAAAGAAAGTCCTTTGGGAGGTTTGCGCCAGCCTAGTTTTCACAGGCAGAAGGTTCCTCCCAGAGGATTGAAATGTGTGTGTGGGGGGGGGGGAATCGTAAGGGAAGAGGAAGTCCCTGAGATAAGATGGGCTCAAGCCATGTAGGGCTTTAAAGGTTAAAACCAACACCTCGTACTGTGCCCAGAAACTGATCAGCAGCCAGTGGAGAGCCATGAGCACAGGTGTTATGTACTCTCTCCTAGGTGTTCCAGTAACAAGCCTGGCTGCCATATTTTGAACCAGTTCAAGTTTTGATGGTTTCTTCCTACATGGTAGGGGGTTATACTGAATGGCCCCTGGGATCTCTTCCAACTCTATGATTCTATGCCAGGACTGTATCTTGGCACTCTGGTTTCTTTAGTATACTTGTTTAACTTTACTCTAATTTCTTATATTAGTACTTCATAGTCTGTGCCACAATTGCTCCAGTTTTGATTTTACAGAGAAGATGGAGCTTCTCTATCGTCTCCTTTCAATTATACAGTCTATTTGATTTCTACATTGGCTATTAAAAGAACTAAATGGGAGGTAAAAGAGACAAGTAGTTTTATTAAATATTCCTGCAGGTTGTTTTTTTAATGCAGATACAGCCTTCAAAGATTGCCAGCTATTGGTTTAGATAATACTAGCCTCATGGAGGTAGCAGGATACTCAGGTTTGGGAAGGGATTTGGTGAGACTTGGGGACAGAACAGCTTACCACAAGCATCTTCTTCTATTAAAGCTTGGACAGCTTTGAGGGGGGATTGGACAAATCCATGGAGAATAGAGGTGTCATTGGCTTCTAGTCATGATGTGTATACATTCCACAGTCCGGTACCAGAGTCAGTATGCCTCTGTATATCAGTTCTTGGGGAATATGTGTAAGGGAATGTTTTTGTTATGCTCATGGCCTGCTTATGGATTTCACTGACACAATTACATTGATCAGCTGAAGTATCCCATTGGACTCTGGACTTGCTGTATTCCACTGTACAGATCTCTTGAAGACTTTTGCTCTAAAGAAGTAACACAGAAAAAAACTGATACCCAGTACATGCAGGGGTATCTTACTGTTTCTTATTCTGATGGGGGGGGGGGATTCTGTCTTCAAAGAGAAAGGGAGATATGAAATTACTCATCATTTTTGAAAAGTGACAGGGAGATGTAAAATGTCTTGTGTGTGCATTAAAATACATTGTTTGCCATGTGGTAAATTTCCATCCAAATCCTAATAACAGAAGCTGACTTTTATATTAAGTAAACTGACAAATTTTCCTTTTCCTTTTCTGCTCTTATTTCATCATGAGATGAGATTTTGGTGCGATAGTTTCACTAGACTTCTTGAAAGTGCAAAACGTCCACAGAAAAAAAGGCTAACAGATGGAAAGAGAAGTGCAGAAGACTTGTTATAGTGTATATCTGTGGCTGTACCGTCTGTTATATAGACAGATGCCTTTTAGTTCACCTTGTACATCTGTAGCCTTAGCGCCAGGTGCCACTTCCAGACAGCTGAACAATGCTGGAGTGATTTCTGAGGTGCACAGAGGACATCTTGTTATAGTGTAGCCATAAGTGAGTTTGAATGGGGGAGATGGAGCCTGAAATAAATGTGTATGTATGCATCTGTGTCTGTGGAGTAGAGGGGTCAGAAGAGAAAAGAACATCCTGACAAGAAGAAAGAAGATGAACCTTTGAACTCTGCTTGGAGAGAAATAAATATGAATAGAAAGGTGTCTTCCCTGCCACTCACAGCATAGACTGACAGGAGCACAGGTTCACTTCTGAACGGGGGAACCATCTGCCACCTGTTTAAGAACAAAATTAAAGATGTAGGAAGAAGTGAACACACACAGAATGCAGGTTGAGTATCTTATCTGAAAATCCAAAATGCCCCAAATGTCAAAACTTTCTTTCATGAGTGGCTGAAAAAATACACCTTTGCTTTTTGGTGGTTAATTATGCACAAAGTTATTAAAAACACTGCATAAAATTTCTTTCAGACTGTGTATAAAATGTGTATCATAAAACAGAATTATGGAGTTGGAGGAGACCACAAGGGCAATCCAGTCCAACCCCCGCCATAAAGGAACACACAATCAAAGGATTCTCAACAGATGGCCATCCAGCCTCTGTTTAAAAACCTCCCACACTCTGAGGCAATGTATTCCACTGTCGAACAGCTCTTACTCTCAGGTATGTCTTCCTTATACTTAGGTGGAGCCTCTCGTCCTGTAGTTCAAATCCAGTTCTCTAAGCCACTCCTCACAGGACACGGTTTCCAGACCTTTTACCTTTTTAGTCACCCTCCTCTGGACACATACTAGCTTGTCAACATCTTTCTTGAATTTTGGTGCCCAAAACTCTAGTTTTGTGGTGCCTCTTCACCTTTTTTTCTCCAGGATAGACATATTCAGCTTTTTAAGTCACTCCTCATAGTGCATGGTTTCCAGACCTTTCACCATTTTGGTTGTCCTCCTCTGGACATGCTCCAGCTTGTCAACATCCTTCTTGAATTGTGATGCCCAGAACTGGGCACAATATTCCAGGTAAGGTCAGGCCAAAGCAGAACAAAGAGATACTATGGAACTACTACACTACACTGACCCATGCAGGTCTGTAGCCATAATGACAGGACAAATTGGAACAGACAGTAATGTTTAGTAAAGTCGATGGTGTAGGGAAAAAGAATGACCACATTTCAGATGGATAGACTGAATAGAGGAAGCCACAGCGTGAGTTTGCAAAACCTGAACAGGGCTGTTGGAGGTCTCTCATTCACAGAGTCACCATAAGTTGATGTCAACATGGCTGCACAACCAGGCTTATGTAACAAAGAGGCAAGCTGAAATTTAACTCATCTCTGTGTGACTCATTCTGCTTTAGAGTTTTATCAACAATGAGGCCTCTCTGAGGAAAGAGTCAGCCACTAGCAGCAGTAAATCCATCCCAGGTTTCTGTCTGAATAAAATAGCTATCCAAGATGTCACACCCTATTCCCAAAACAGGTTCAGTACTTTGGACGATTCCCTTAACATGTGGAATGTAATCTGGGACAGATTCTTTGCCCTAATGATATGGAAGCCACCAGCCACCACTGGGGGACAGTAAAAGATTTATTCTTCTTTACCCCGAAGGCACCATCAGATCCCCTCTGATCTTGGAAGTTAAGCTGAGTCAGCTCTGGTTAGGACTCAGATGGGAGACTGCCAATGAACACCAGCTGTTGCAGACTGTATTTCAGAGGAAGGAACTGGCAATACCACCTCTGAATATGTCTTGCCTAGGAAAACCCTATGAAATTCATGGGGTCACCATAAGGTGACAGGAATGCAACTTGAAGGCACACACATGCATACACAAGGACCAAACTGCCATTGCCTAAATACATAGTGTTTGCTTGCTTGCTCCCCGCTCCCAGCCATTCATATGGCATTAACATTCTCAGTGTGAAAAAGAAAGGCTCAGAGAAAACAAAGTCATTCTGCTTTCTGCTGTACAGGATTGAAGAAGGAGCATGGGGCCAAGATCAGAGTACCTCCCTCCTCCAGTGCACAGGCCACAAGATGCAAGAGTTTCTTGCATAAGTTCCACTTGTACTCCCTTTTAATTAGTCTAATTCCTGGCTTTGGTACATTTGGCATAAAAGAAGCCCACCCTCCACGTAGCTAAACATAAATCTGAAAAGGTGGCAGTTCAGATTTCATGCTGGAGTAAATGCTTTTACCCAGGCCCAGCTGAGTGGGCTTAAGCAGTAAAAAGCAGGCTAAGCTAGTCATGAAACTATTGGGAGGTGGGGATATGACCAGATTTTCTGTTTCTTGAAGTGCTAATGGCTTGAATTGTGCGTCAGAACCAGGCAGCAAATGCAAGTCCCCCTCCCCCCAAAGGTGTTCCTTTAACTTAGTTATTAACAATCCCAATGGAGAGAAATGTATGACTTTCATTTTGCCTCAGCTAAAGGAGGAGTAGAGGCAGAAGAAAGAGAAAGCTTTAGGGCTGGTGTAATAGCCATAACTAATTTATGCACATTTTGCAATATGATATTGAAGCGATGCATCACAATACACTGTCACAGTGACTGGACCAGCATATTCTCGTGGTCCCAGAACATTATTCTGCTCCATCAATCTCTCCTGCTTTACCTCCTACTGGCAGTTTTCCCATACAAACTATATACAACTGGGGGAAAATGTGGGGAAAGGAATTGGGGAGATGTGACTACTCCTGCCCTAGTCCCACAACTGGAGCACAAAGTGCAGGGCTTTGCGTTTCATTTCTTTGCCTTACAGTGCCTCTTTACAAGACCATTTATTTTAGTACCTGCCATCTGTATTTATGACACAAGGATTTCCAAGCAAATACTTTATGTGGCCTTATATAATTGAAGCTAAAATGATTACCAAGCATCTCTGTCTGATAGGTTCCCAACTGAACTTTTTTCAAAATGGCATTAACTTTCAGTTGTGCTTACAACTTTAGGTATGAAATAAGACTTTTTGTCACAATTCCCACTCATTATTCACTCTCAAGGAAAACTCATCTTCTACACTTAATATTCTATTAACTCACCGTCTAGCAGATAAAGCTGCCCATGATGAGAATGATCATTTTATTGCTTAAAAAAAACCTCAACAACAAGTCTACCCATTGCCAAAATAAAACTCTTCAGCTATTAGCTGTGACACAGCCTCACAGGCAGAAAATGAAATGATGAGCACACACATCTCACATGATGGGTTTCTTAGCTCATGATCCATAACTGAGTCTTACACTCTGTGGTGAAAATGTTAGCTGGAAATAGATGAGAGAGCACATGGCACAGAATTGTGAATTGAGGTAAGAGATTGTTAGATGCTTTGTTCAAAGTGACATATGTTCAAACTAGAGGAGACAGTACTTGAGCATACAGGAGAACTCTCTGCAGTCCAGCTGCCAGCAAAAACTTGTTGTTCCTTCCTACAGCATAGAGGACCACAATACAGAGAGAAAGCAAGAGAGGAGAGATACTAAATATTAAAAAATTAAGGTAAATGTTACATCCAGTCACCTAAAACATCTGATTCACAGGGCAAGCTATGGCACAGTAAATGAACATCAGGTAGAGAAATCCATCAGTAGAGTGTAAGAGGGATGATTTCGTAAGAAAAGGGGTCTTACGAAACACAAGTGTGTGGCCTTGTTTTCATCTGTGAAATGCTAGGAGGCATAACCTTACAAGAAAGCATTAGCTGTAAACACCAATCAAGATAGTGATTACCATGAGCACTAATTGGTCAGCCAGGGACCCCTCCATCCTTCTCTATAAATACCAGAGGCCTACCTTGCAAATTTGTTTCAGACAAGATAAGAATATAACAGCACTTTGCATGTTGAAGCAGAATGTTATCTGAAATGGCTCCTAGGAGACTAAATCAATGTTGGCAAGGTATGTGAGTATCCAAGGACAAAGTGGGGAAAGTGCTGAGCAACTGTACTTCTTTGGATTCTTATTAAAGCAAACATTAAAGATAAGTGCACTAATTTAGATAAAACAAAACTTTCTTTTGTCTCTGAATACAGTGTCAGGGCCAATCCAAAGTGACCCTGATGATGCTTAAAGTTGGTTAAACAACCTATCTCCCATTTGGTTATTTTCTTGTTTGAAGCATGCCAAAAGCAAGTACTCAGCATACATTAGCAAACGTGAAGTCTCATAATTCTCTTGGCTCCCAAATAGGTCCCTCCAGCAATGTGTGTGTATGTGTGTGTGCTTTCAAGTTGTCTACACCATGATTTTCATAAGGTTTTCTTAGGTAAGAAACACTCAAGCGTGGTTTTGCCACTGCCTTCCTCTAAAATATAGCCTACAGCACCTGGTATTAATTGGCAATCTCCCATCCAAGTACTAACAATGGCTGATTCTGCTTACCTTTCAAGATCAGATGGGATCTGGTGCCTTTAGGAAGGCATTCTTCCCCTCATCATTCTCCCTTTGGGGTATTTAGGCCAGAGTTAAGGGTTTTCTACACAGTAAATAAACGTATGCCCTAAAGGCCTTCTCTACTAGCTCACCACTTCCACTGACTTCACTGTCTCATGTGGTATTTTTTGCACAGAAAACAGCATTTTCTGGGCAGAAAACATATACAAAAGTATCATTTTCTGTGCTGTTTCCTACATGAAAAATGTTTTCTGTGCAAATAAAAAAAAAGTGTTTCATGTGAATTTTAAACAGAGTAAGTCCCAAAAGCAAAGATTCTCATCAGTCCAGGATAGTGCTTCTCAGGGTTCCTTGTCACATGAGAAACACATTTTCCAATTTTTTTTTTTTTTTTTGTATTTTAAAATATTATTTTGTCCCTAGGGACAAGGGACAAAGTTTTCTGCATTAAGAGCTCTCATCAGTAACCTTTTAAAAAAAAGAGATTTTGCCTTCTTGCTTTTGCAAAGATGGGATGAGACAAGTGTTCAAGGGATTTCATAAAAACTGGCTGATTAGGCTCTATATTTTTTCACACTTCCAAAGGATTATAAAGTTTAAGGTATCAGTGCATTCACGTATGTTCTTCACTCAAACTGCAGCCATAGGAATTGAGTTGCATTGGATCAGACTGGGACAACAGTCTGGGAAAGGGTGTTAGTTGCTTCCCCCCACCATTCTGCCTTCTGCCTGTATGTTTTTGCTACCAGAGAAAATAGCTCCTGGGAATTGGGGGGGGGGGTGGTGCAAGGAGGAGGAGTTAACCCTCTTCGTCATTAACATGCAGTCTCACCCTAAATGGTGGTAAATTACAGCTCAGTTTCTTTCCGATAATAGCACAAGAGGCTATTCATGCTGGACAAAAGGCTTCTAATGGATGAAGTTCTGGAAGAAATCTCCTTTTTGGTCCAATAATACCTGTATTCTTTAAGTGCAACTTTAGGTGCATGTGAGAAAACAAGGGCAGTACAGAGAGATTGGTTAAAAACAACTATGGCTGAATTAACTGGGTTAGGATTAATGATTTGCTTTGTGCTACAACCACGATTCAAGTCACAGCACTTACTGCCCATGAAGCTATGAGCCATAAAAGGGACAATATGGGTGTTGCTATAACATTTTTTAGCATTTACAGTTCTATACTGCTTAATAGTGCTGAGCACTTTCTAAGCGGTTTACAGTCTGTCGGCCAACTGCCTCCAACAAGCTGGGTATTTGTTTTACCAACCTATGAAAGGATGGAAGGTTGGGCCAACCTGGAGCCCTGGGATTAAACTCATAATCTTGTGACTGCAGTACCAATATTTAACCACTGCACCACCAGGGCTACATAACCCCCTCTGTCAGGTCTACCTTAGCCCGGATAATGCCAGAAATTAGTATTTGAGATCCTCAAAAGGACAAGATTTCTGGTTCTTTTTGGCACTGCTGTTTTACATGTTATGTATAATTTTTTTCATTTCTTTTCAAAGAAATGTTAAAAGATTTAAGGAGAAACTCTTTGGACCTATATCACAACATTAATAAACTAACACCTGATTTAAAGTATTTGTTTAGAGTAATGATCATTATAACTGCAAAAGATATTCATTGAAGTACTTCAGTTTGTTTTGCACTAAATCACTTTTTATTAACCTTTTTGCAGTTTAATGTAATTAGCATATCATTACATATTCACAGTGTTCTAAATTGGTTTGTTCATGAAGCAGTGCAATAAGCACAAATATTTAGCAGTTTAAGTGCCATCAGAATATTAAGTGCCAATTGGTCATATTTATATGAGACAAAATGTTTAGAAAAACCTAATAAGGTACTTAGCAGATTCTCTGGTTATCTCTAATTATAACATTTGTCTAATAGTCTGGAACATTACTTCTGCCCAGAATTTCTCAACTGAACAAGCCCACCACATATGGAGATAATGTCCTACTTGTTGTACATCTCCAACAACTTGATAATGTAACAGTTTTACACACTCTAAAAGATTTTCCTAAGAATTTGCTTTATACATATTGTTTAACATGCAACCTGGAATTAAATGCACTTACACCCATGGATTTCAGTGAGCTTTGATTTGGCATATTTCAGCTTTCTTTTGATGAACTATTTGCTTCTCTGTTGCTGCTTTGGAAATCTTGCTATTTTTAATAATTTAGTGAAGATAACATACTTACAAAGAAATGTGTTTTTGGTATACCTGGAAAACCTCTTCTTTGTGCAGTTACAATGCATAAAGAGTGCAATTAAAAACAAAATTAAAAAAGACCCAGAATGTAATGAAAAAGCTAACAAACTTCTCAGACAATTACAGGTCAGAAAGCGAGAAATCCAGCTGAATATTGTATTCCTGGCCTTGTCAGTGCCACAGAACTTGGTACTTTTGCTTAGGTCTTGATACAGCAAGATGGATCAAGCAAAGCATCTCAAACATCTTTTTTATGCTGGGAATACAAAGTGAAATAATTATAAAAACACACTCATGTACTTCAAGATAAGCTGGTTTTCAGCATTTTGCATAAATGGCAGCAAGCTGCAGGATTCCAATCAATTGGAGAGGTGATTAGAAGTACCACTGTCTTATAAGTGTAGTATGTGGTTTCTGGCGCCTAGGCATGCTTCTACAAAGACTAATGGCACACAGTACTGACTGTCTATAGAAAACTATCAAAGACTCTCACAACCCCTGAGCCACCTTTACATTTTGGATATTAATAGGAAAACTCTGGGACTACTCTTGGAAAACATGCATACTGTCACCACCAATACTTTGCCAGTCCTACAGTAAAGTATTTCAAGGCTCTGGGGGCAAACACTTTAAAATCACCACAGAGTATTATGGGGAACAGGGAGAAAAGCACATTATAACCCACATACTTCACTAGAAATGCTTGACCTAATTTTTTTAATGCTCTATAAGATTCCTACTTCTGAAAGAAGGCGGTGATGGAAATATCTTGTGTCAGTGGGTCTATGCTAACATAGATGGTTGCCATGACTGCACTATCTCCAGATGATGACTCAAAATAAAAATGCACGAAACACCAAGCACCTGACCCTCTGAACCCCATATCAGATATCTACTCTTAGGAAGAAGGTGCCATCTTTATGGCAGGCTATCAGTCTTCTCTGATCTTGGTTGCCTCAATACTACCCAAAGCTACCCTCCTCACAACTAAGGAATGTGTTTGTTTGTTTGGATTCCTAAATACATTCATGCAGTGCATAGCATCATGCATTCATCCATGCCACACAATCCCTTTTAATCTGAGCTCAACCTACGCTCCCTCCCAACCGATAGGGAATGCAGCAAGGGCAGAGTCAAAAACAAAAAAAGGTATGTTCTAAAAGAACCCTGACAATCTGGTAGCCTTTGGTCTCAAGTGACAAAGGCAACCTGTGAAATACTGTGTGGGATGTTGATGGTTCATACTGTCAGATGGGCAGGCTATGAAATTATCAGTTTATGAGAAGGGAAGCCTTACTCAGTTGGTGAAGGGAGGTGATTATTCTACGACAGTTTTATCTCTAGCAGTGGTGTCACTGGGGGTATGTGGTGGTGCAGCCCACACCAGGTAATATCCCAGAAGAGGGGTGACACCAAATTGGTCCCTCTTCCTGATGAGAGGGAGGGTCAAGGGTCCCAGTCTTGCTTCCCCATGGCCGTGGCAGTTCCTCAAGAGGAGCTATTGCTATTGCATCAAAGGACAAGGCCAATGGCACCCGACCATTTCCCCATAGTGGTGGTGGTTCCTCACAAGAAGCTGCCACCACCACAGGGAAGGACAAGGCTGAGGGCACCCAGCCCTGTTTCCCTGCAGCGGTGGTGGTCTCTTCATAAGGAGGCTGCTGCTACCGCAGGAAAACACAAGGCCAAGGGCACCTGGCTCTGTTTCCCTGTAGTGGCAATGGTCTCCTTGTGGAGAGGCTGCTGCTGCCACAGAGTAGGACAAGTCCGAGGGCACTTGGCCCTATTTCCCCATGGTGGCAATGGTCTCCTTGTGACTGGGTGACACCAGGGCTGGGAACACCACTAATCTCTGGGCCTGGCAGCAGTTGGGGATCAGCACTGAGACTCTTAGCATGGCCCAGTTGAACCACATAGTAAATAGAACTGCTTTGCCTACAGAGAAATGCTGTCACTTAGAAATCTTTTCTCATCAGCCTATGGATGGGCCTGTTACATATGTGTTCATATTCAGGTTCTTGATCCCTGCACAAAGGCTAACAATAAAAGGAAAGCTTTCTATAACTGCTCTTCCACCTTAGCTCTTTGATACTGTCATTTTCTTTATACTTTTTCACCTCTTCCCAAATTGCCAACAAAATACTAAGAACAAGTCTTATCAGAACTAAGTGCACAGTAAATATGAGAGGCCCAGTCTGTGTTACAATGCTGAAACTTAAAATACTGTTCACCTCTCTTATCCCATCAAATCATTCTTGACAGTACTGCTCTTATTTATCTTGGTCATTTTAGTACTTGGTCATTTATCTCCTACCCTAAATTTGCACATGGTGCATTTCTCATAATTGGAACCTGAAACTGACCCTCTATACTCTGTTGATATATACTGAAAACTGGACTGTACATCTTCAGCAACTTCTATTGTTCAGAACTGTCCTTTACCAATTTTAATCTTGCTTCCATAAGAATGAGAACTGCTCAGAATCTTTATATATTCTAGTAGCTGGATCTCCCTACACACGCACACGCGCACACACACACACAATGTCATGGAAGTAAAGGAAAATCTTCTGCATAGAACCAGGCACACAAATGGATGTAATTACACCATGCCCTAAAGTTCTGGGCGTCTTACCATGTGCACCTACAGAACCCATGAAGACCCTGGGTGGGAAAACATAATGAAACATTTTTCACAATTCAAAACCCATCTGCATTATTTTTCTAACACTGTGACAGAAGAAAGAGCCAACCAGACCCAAGATAACATCACAGTCACGGTACCTTGTTGGGGCTGCACGACCAAGACAGGTCCATCCCAAAGAATTACCGAAGCTCTGGGGAGACTCATCTCAGCTAGCCGTTTGTTCCTTTCCTGGCTTCTCTAGCACAGCTTCCTCGCTTAAGTCTTGAACAGTCTGAGCGCGGAGTCCTGATTCATGGTTTCAGTCTCCAGCCAGGAATGCAGCCATTGAAAACTCTGAACTATTTTTACTCTTGACTAGCCGCAGCCTCTCTGTTCTATAAAGACTTCTAAAGATAAAACCATCCCAGGCTAGTCAAGGGTGTGTTTTAAGGATGTATGGGTCCTTTGGTATTCCCTGTAGCTTTTATCATGCACAGCTGCTTACAGGAAAAAAGTGACCTAACTCTCTGGCATTTTCAGGAGAAATCAAAAGTCAGGTATTTGATGCATGCTTATCAAGAAAGAAAGAAAAAAAGAAGGAAGGAAGGAAGGAAGGAAGGAAGGAAGACATATCTTCCATTTTACTTTACATTATTGACATATTTTAAGAAGAAAATCCATTTTGTGTTCACATCGGTGTGTGTGTGAGAGAGAAGGGGTATCTTTTTCCTCACAGACATGAAAAAAGGAGGGAAACAACAAATGCAGTATCAAGTTGCAACAATATGGCCAAACTATGGTTTATTAGATTGAGATTTATGTCTCCTAAAACATGGTTTACTAGACAGAGAGAAGCCTTGTGCCTACATTCACGTATGCCTCCCTCTCCCCTTGTTTCAACACTTCTATTATGATTCTGTCTCTGTTTGCAAACAGAGATTAAACCAGTGTTTAATGGTCCAGCTATAAATTGTTTAATAAACCCTGGAAGTCCTTCCTTATATTATGGCATATAAGGAAAAGAAGAGAGGGATGTTTGTGGGATACAATGCTTGTTCTTGGCCTTATATACCATAGTTGAATTAACCAGGATCATTATGTGTAAATCATATCCTCCATTTCCAGATACTGAAGATCTTCGCTGTCTGACTTGAATACTTTTATTCATGATAAAAAGAATGGTGTACTGTAAGATACACACAAAAATACAAGCTCTAGAATAATCTAAGAATGGATAATACCACTTTTTAAAAAGGCAGATTCATGTTGTGTCAGCGGCCTTTGTGTGATGAAAACCAGCTGAACCCTATACCCTATACCTTTCCTCATCTCTCATTAATTCCCAGTGATGATTCATTAGGAAACTATCCTGGGCTATTAGTTTAACAAATAAAGAGTCAGCAGCTTTCTATTTTACAAAGGAACAACTAAGTGGGATGTTGCAACCCCTGAACAAGACATGCTCACAAAATGCACAGGGCATGAAACAAAGCAATCTCCTCAGAATGCACTGCTGTTTCTGAAAAGCCAATATAATGAATTCTTATCAGCAGATACACACATTCTGTGCAGCAGAGTGTATCCAAATCCAAGTACCCAGCAAATATTCATGATTTTTCTGTTGTATAGTAGAAGTGAACTCTGCAGCAGTAGCAGTTTTTAAAAGAAAGATTTCTGCTGAGATTCTCCAAGGTTCCATAGTGCCAGGGGCCCTTCACAAAAATAATTTCTTAATGGATGTATAATATTTAAATGATTTCTGAAATTCATTTTAAGACAGACAAACAGACAAAGGAAGTAGCTGTGTTAGTCTGTTGCAACAAAAATAAGGGAATCTAGTTGCACTTTAAAGACTATAAAGTTTGATTTGGCATAATTTGGCAGGACTCTTTGGCCTGATCTAGACACACCAAATGAGGCGTGATTAGGGCTAAAAAGACCGCCTTTAGGGTTCGGGAGGGCGTAGCGTCTACACCCTCCCGAGCCCTAAAGCATATGGGCGCTGCCATTTTAAAATGGCGGTGTCCATACGGACGCGCTACGATAGCGTCGTCATGTGTGCAGCGTTTAGAAACGCTGCATATGTTGTGATGCTTTTGCGCCATGGGAGGGCGCCAAGTGCTCCCTTTCCACGGCGCAAAAAGAAGCTCGAAAATCGAGCTCCTTTTTGCTTCCGGGTCTTTGCCGCAGCCTTTAAACTGCTGCGGCAAAGGCCCGGGGAGAAAGGGGCCGCAGCGGGACCCACTGGGGGAAGTGGGGTGCAGCGGGCGTCCAGGGTGCCTGCTGCACCCTGCTTTGAGGCTGCGGGGAAGTGGCAGTTTGCCGCTTCACCACAGCCTCTGGAAGCAGCGGGATGGGGCCGCGGAGACTTCCAGTGCGGCAGCCTTGGCCCCATCTCGCCACTAAAAGGGGTGAGTACAGACCCCCTTTTGGGCAGTGTGGAAAGCCCCTTTGTTTATTTTCATATGTAGATTCAAAACCTGCTCAAGGGACCCCCCAGGAGAAACATGTATGCTGAACCCTATTCTTCTCCCCTCTCACCATACTCCAGTTTTCACTTTTTATCTGCATGCTTACAATTATAAAATTATAAAAACTAGGGATATGCAAACACTTTAATCCCAACACCCTAACAAAATATCCAGATCAGACCATATTAATCCAATGGAGATTGGGACCAAACAGCCTGATCTGAAGTGAGTTATACTGATGGGCCAATTCAAACATCTCCCTTGGATTTAATAAAAAGGAGAATATTATTTCTCTAACAATACCTGAGAAAGAGAGAAGAGGAGAAAGAGAACTTGAGTTGTTTATTGATGGTTCTAGCTTCCAATACAAATCAAGAATCATCTCCAATCAATGTGCTTCAGGTAAAAAATGATGAATTCTATTTATTGACTCTCTCCTACTCCCTTATGCTCAGCTGGCTATTATTAATTTATATTAAATAGCTTAGAGCCTTTATTAATTGCTTTTCTACTCATCTGGGCTCCCAATGCAATTTTTTCTTTCCTTTTTTCCCCTTAAAAGGGATCTCAGTTACATATAATAATGTTCCAGTATAACAAAAGCAGAAAAATAAAAGGTGGAAAAATAACCACATTAGTTGTACGTTTCTATAAATGTTGTCTAAATGCACAAATATAAATCATTGGTAAATTTCATCTATGCATCATTTTTTTTAAATGCTGCAAGAATTGTTAAATCTTCTATCCTTTGGAGCACATGTGAAAAAAAAGAGATCTTTCCAGTAATGAAATCAATCAAAAGGATGCCAAAAATCCACGTGTACTAGCCATTTGTTAATTTTGAAAAAAAAAAAAAAAAAACAGGTAAATTATTCGAAAGAACATGAACAAATATCAAGGAACTTTCCAAAACCTAATTTACTTGTGTGATTGCTTCCTCTGAAAAGGTAGCAACTATGGGACAACTCCAAAACATATGCATTAAGGAAGCATTAGCAGTATTACATCTTCAACAAATTGCTGATTTAGAAAGCTCTTTCCCAAATAGATATTGTGGTTACCAGTATACCCAAAAGAGCTATTTCTGCAGTATAAGATGTAGTCAAAGATCTATAGCAATACTACAGATGTTAAAACCAATGGCCACTGATTAGTCAGAACTGGACATTTCAATTTAGTCTGTGACTTTATTACAGTCAACAAACCAAGAGGCAGAGAACAAATTAAAAATGTCAATAAAACACAGTACAAAATGGCATGGAAATACAGTGCGCTCGTCCCATATGTGGGTTTGCCATATGTGGACTCAAGCTCACACAGATGGCAAGCCCCGGGCATTAAAATGGCACGCGTGCCTGTGGTGAGCATGCGGCCACAGCAAGCAATGGGACTTGAGATCCAGCATTTTTTCCCATATGCAGGGGGATCTGGAACAAATCCTCTGCGTATACAAAGAGCCCACTGTATACAGTGAAGTTTCAATATAAATTAAAAAAATGCAGTATGCAAATAATGAGCACCAGCTAAAGAGCAGAATATAATCAATGCTATATAAGCAAGCTACTGATATCGCCCTAGTCTAAAAAAAAAAAAAAAATGGTGTTTTATTTAGGGTTCAAATATTTTTAGTCCATCAGCATTGTTATCAATTCTGTAACATAACGCTATAAGTTTCAATAGCAGAAAAAAGAACTTTGCAATATTCCAATCCTCTTTCCATTCTTGCTGTAAACCTTGTATGTCATATCTATTTATAGATAACAGAATTGTTCACTTGGATACATAGCTAGCCACAATTAATGTCTCTATTATTAAGGGAACCTTGGATGCACTTAAAGATAAATCTGGATTGTAACAAATGTTTCAGTTGTAGATATTGCCATTTAGCTGATCAAGGTAATTAAAACTGATCTTGTAAAATTGACAAAGGCAAAAACTCATCATCAGTATCAACTATCTGATTTCAGGTAATGACCCCATTATCAACATGTACCTTTCATAAAAATGGCTCATTACCAATTTTCAGATCTGGATTTCCTCATAAAGTCAATTTGGCATGAACGTATGGATCAAATTGCAATTAACAAGACAATATTTATCAAACTGCTGAAATTGTTGGCAAAACATTGCCCTTTTTTAAAAAAAATAAAAATAAAATGAGAACCAAATATTGTCCATTTGGACAGAGGTGCCAGAAATAAAGACTTCAAGGCTAAAAAATGTAGATTTTTCATCATATATACTGGTGTATAAGTCATCCACATGTATAAATGATGGCAGATTCTGAGACCAAAGTTATGGATTTTACTATGACCCATGGATAAGTTGAGGGTAAAACTTAGGTGCGTGTAATAAGCAAATATTTTCCTCTCCTTTTAAAAATGCATAGAGGGAACACACTTAGGAAGAGCTAAAGAAAAGGAGAGGATTATTTGAAGGGTTACAATGAGGGAGGGGTTCAAATTGAGGGAGGGGTTCAAAATGCCTACATTTATACAAATGCAGATAGGGAAAGAAATATAAATGAGGAAAAAGAATGAGAATGAGGCTGGGGGGGGGGGGGAAGGAAAGCAACCCCCTTCTATTATGGACCCAGCATGAAGGTAGTGACAACAGGCAGAGATGTTCCTACCGCATTACCTATGCACAAACCGGAGTAACTGGTAGCCCTCCATCTTTCCTTCCATTCATCCGTCTTTCCTGGATGCTTGAGGTGGAATGGGGCAGTGGTGGCCATTTTTGACAGGAGCTTACTGTATAAGCCGCCCCTTGCATTTGCAGCAGCAGTTTTTAATAAAGGTTTACTGTATAATCCTTACCTTGCAAGACTTTAGACAGACTGCCAAGCCTCAAAAGGCTTATACAGCAAGCCCCTATTCAAAATGGCAATGCTACTCTGCTACCCCTGAAGAAGCCAAGATGATGGGGAGAACATAGCCCATCCCCAGCCTCTCGATCCCTGCCCCTCGTGGCTAGTGGCCCAGGGGGGAATGGCGGTAACCTTGTTGTTACACCAAATTATAAATACATCTTTGAGGGAGGGTCAATTTCCTGACCACCTTAAATTGGCCATTGTAAGACCGCTACTAAAAAAGCCCTCCCTCGACCCCCTGGTTCATAATAATTATCGGCCAGTCTCGCTGCTGCCATTTCTGGGGAAGGTGATCGAGAGGGCGGTTGCAATCCAGCTTCAATCGATCTTGGATGAAACGGATTTTCTAGATCCATTTCAAACCGGTTTCCGGGCGGGCTACGGAGTTGAGACTGCCATGGTCGCTCTGGTCGATGATCTCCGTCTGGGCATCGACAGGGGTAGCGTGTCCCTGTTGGTGCTCTTGGACATCTCAGCGGCTTTCGATACCATCGACCATGGTATCCTTCTGGAACGCCTGGCTGAGGTGGGAATCGGAGGCACTGCGCTCCAGTGGTTCAGATCCTACCTCTCCGGGAGGTTCCAGATGGTGCAGCTGGGGGACGCCTGCTCCGACAAGAGGGCCCTTAAATCTGGGGCCCCTCAAGGAGCCATTCTGTCCCCCATGCTTTTCAACATTTACATGAAACCGCTGGGAGAGATCATCCGGAGGCATGGGGCGCGGTGTTATCAGTACGCTGATGACACCCAAATAGTCTTCTCTATGTCTCCGACTGATGCAGTGACCAGGGATGGCGTCGCTCCTCTCGTGGCCTGTCTGGAATCGGTAATGGACTGGATGAGGGAAAATAGACTCAGCCTGAATCCAGAGAAAACGGAAGTACTCGTGATAGGTTCCCCTGGTCCGGGTATGGAGGTGGTTCCACCTGTCCTCGACGGGGTCACGCTCCCCGTCAAGGACACTGTACGCAGTCTGGGGGTGCTCCTTGACTCGTCGCTCCATCTAACTTCTCAGGTGGATGCGACCGTCAGGAGCACCTGTTATCAGCTTCGGCTGATACGCCAGTTGCGTCCCTATCTGGACCGGAGGGACCTTGAAACTGTAGTACATGCTCTGGTAACCTCTCGGTTGGATTTCTGCAACGCGCTCTACATGGGGCAGCCTTTGTATCATACTCGGAAGCTACAACTAGTGCAAAATATGGCGGCACGGGTGGTCACTGGAGCTCCCAGGACCGCCCATATAACACCTATCTTGAAAGACCTACATTGGCTGCCGATTCGCTTCCGGGCGCAGTACAAAGTGCTGGTTATCACCTATAAAGCCCTATATGGCTTGGGCCCAGGGTACCTAAAGGACCGTCTCTCCCCATATAATCCGCCCCGCACACTGAGATCTACCGGACAGCGTGCACTGAGAGTTCCAGAGGCTAGATTGATGAGCACTACAAAAAGGGCGTTCTCCATCTCTGCCCCTTACCTCTGGAACTCTCTACCCACTGAGCTCCGCTTATCTCCCACCCTCAACCAATTTAGAAAGGACCTGAAAACGCATCTATTCAAACAGGCATATTTGTGAATGGGTCTCTCTTGTGGTTTGCTCTGTTAGTTATGCTGCCTATTGTTTTTCCATCATAGTTTTACGCTGGGAGGTATTGTTTTTATTGTTTTATCGTTGTATTGTTTTACTTGTTTTTATTGTGTTATTTAGATTTTAAACTATGCTTGATGTTTTAACGTCTTTTTATCTTGTACACCGCCCCGATCTTTTTGGAAGGGCGGTATAGAAATAAAATTTATTATTATTATTATTATTATTATTATTATTATTATCTGTTTCCATCACTGAACCATGGATAAGTTGACCCAGGTTTCTGGGGTTGATTTTTTGTCAATTTTTTCCTGACTTATACATGAGTGTATATGGTACTTTAAGTGGATACTCGGTGGGATTAAACTGTCCTTGAAATATCAGAATCAGAGTTTAGTTGTACTTCTGGGTTCAAATTGACCTGGATTTTCAGGTTTCAGAAGTGACAAGGAGTGCATCAGGAGAGCTAAGAGCAATGGATTAGATGTACCCATTCCTTGAGAAGTCAGATCAGTCTATAGTGGCACATACCTTCATTACAGCCCATTTGGACTACTGTAATGCACTCTACAAGGGGCTGCCAGTGCTGATGGGGCCAATTACAGAGAACTGAAACAGCTTCACTGGCTACCAGTCATTTTCTGGGCACAGTTCAAAGCACTGTTTATAATCTATATGGGTGAGGTCCAGACTATCTGAAAGTCCATATATGAGTCTGGCTCAGTCTTAAGATCCACAATGGAGGGCTTTCTCTCTGTCCCACTACCCTCCCAGGCTAATCTGGTGAGGACATGGGCAAGAGCCTTCTCAGTGGTTACTCCCAGATAGTAGACTTCCCTTTCATGGGAGGCTAGATTGGCCCCCTCTCTGCTCTCCTTTCAGTGGTACACAAGTATCTTTTTAAACAGGCTTTAAAGATTAGTTGCAGTGAACCTTGAGGGAAGGTTGCTGTATTTTTAACTTCATTGTTGTTGTTGTTGTTGTTTTTAAAAAACAATTTTATATTTCCTGCAATATACTGATGTTTCAATGTGATATTGGTTTAGCTATGTTTTAACTTTTTATTATCAGGTATTTTAACATAACAGGTTTTAGCCTTTGTTAACTGCTCCTGTAATCCACTGTGTTGGGAGCAACATGGCAGTATTAAATAAATTAGCAAATAAACCTGCATCTCTTCTTCTTTCATTCTATCACTGCCTTATGTTCTATCATCTTTCCCCAATAATTTCTCAGTGCCCTTCTGTTTTTCCCCCTTATTTATTTAGATGAGTTATTGTGTTGGCTGTAATGATTTTATTTATTAGTAGCAGTTCAGTTTTATTAGTATGTGACATTTCCATTATAAGTCCTTACACCCATCACTCCCCCATTTTGGCCTAGTTGTTTTCAATTTTTTTTTTAATTTAGTATCTATTCGAAACCAACAACGGACAATTCAAAACCCACCTAAATGAACTCTATTAACCATAGTATATAAAATTATCATGTTACCTGCAGTCTAGCAGTTGCCTTTTATTGGTTCCTAGGAAAATCTCTCCATAAAATATTAACAATAAGAAAAGTGGACATATTCAATAAGCAAGAAAGGAGGGCATATTCAATAAGCAGGCCTGATGCAGCCAGAGACTATTTTAAGATGATAGTGAGATTCTGCAGATACATAATAAAAAAATGAAGCCTATACAGCCTAGTGGGACAAAAGTGAAAACTGAGGATGTATCTGCACTGCAGGAATAATACAGTTTGACACTATTTTAACTGCCCTGGCCCAGTACTGCTTACCCAGAGGGGCGGGATATAAATAAATATTTATTATTATTATAATATTATTATTGCTGTGGAATCCTGATATTTGTAGTTTGTTGTGGCACCAAAGCTCTCTGACAGAGAAAACTAAACATCTCATAAAACTACAGAAGCCAAAATTCTATAGCATTGAGCCATGGTTAAAGCCATGTCAAACTGCACTATTTTTGCTGTGCAGATGCAGCCTGAATAAACCTGTTTACAATATAGCTGTTAGGAATATTTAACTGCATCTATCCCCACTGTCTCAAGAATAAATGAAAAAGGGGTAGAGAGCAAAAAAGCAGTAAAGTTATTTTTACATTCCAAAGCAGTAAAGTTATTTTTGCTTCTTCCACTTAATTGTTTTCTACTTTCCTTTTGCAGAAACACAGAGACCTTATCACTTAACAGTCCCTGTCCCACTTTTTCATAAGAAGGCAGTTCCTCAGCCCCACTACCTACAATTAGCTCTCTGATTCCCACAATGCTTAATGGTGAAATAAAATTTTAAAATATTTGTTTTATTTACCAACAAAAAAATAACAGGTGCAAATTGTGATCAAAATATCACTCAAATCCTCTGCCTCAATATATTCTTTGAAGAGGTCATGTGGGTAGTATCCCCAAGAAAACAGAAAATGTATGCTATACCAAAGATGTATTTTTGTTACCCTGATGACAACAAAACAGAAATAGAAACTCAGGTTGTCCTCACTGAACATAAAATTCATCTAATTCAGTTGGAATTAATTCTCTAGGGGATCAAAACACCTGTAGTTTGTTGCTTTCATCATTCCTAGGAAGACTAGTCAACGACCACAGATATCTAACCTGGACATACTATCAATAGAAACAAAAGCTGCAAAAGTTTATGAGTGCTCCTAACAGCCTTGTGCAGCCAAGCAAAAAGATTATAGCATTTCCCTCCACATATACCAAAATGTTTGCTGCTGCAGAACAAGCTGGCAACATCCCTAGTAATTCTTTTTCAGCAGGAAATATTCAATAACACTAAATGCCAGAAAGCTAATGCCAAACATCTCTTGTATCATGGGAAATTCAAAATGCTTACGTTGTAGAATGCTATTTTTAAGCATTTTATATCAAATCACTAAAAATTATAATACTGTTGTTGTTTTTGTGTGCCTTCAAGATATTTCTGACTTATGTCAACCATAAGGTAAAGTTTTATGCTTTTTTTTCCTGATAGTTTTTGGGTTGCCATTGCCATCCTCTGAGGCTGAGAGAGTGTTACCTGCCCAAGGTCACCAAGTCAGGATTCAAATCCTGGTCTCTAAATCTGTAGTCCAATGCTCAAACCACTGCACCACACTTTCCAGGGGAGAAATACTCAATACTAAATGGAATTTTATATACAAATGTGGACACCGTGCTTAGTTTGCTTAATACTCCCACTGTCTCAGACAGGAAAGATATACGCTGATGACAGATATACTTCTCTATCACCAGATCATCTGCTCAGATCTCAGATGGCGTCTCTCTTCTCAATGACTGTCTTGGAGCGGTAATGGATTAGGGAAAATAGATTAAGGCTAAATCCTGACAAAACGAAGGTACTGACAGTCACCGGCACGAAACCAGGTCTGGGAATACTTCTTCCAATCCTGGATGGAGTCACACTCTCCTCACAGGACTCTGTTTGCAGTCTGGGGGTACTTCTAGACTCATCGCTTCACATGACACGTCAGGTGAATGCGGTGGTCAAAAGTGCCTGTTATCAGCTTCGGCTGATCCGCCAGCTGCGCCCTTTCCTGGAGATGAAGGACATGGAGGCTGTGGTACATGCACTGGTCACCTCACGTCTGGATTACAGTAACACACTCTACATGGGGCTACCTTTGTGCCTAACCCGGAAACTTCAACTGGTTCAAAACCTGGAACATCAAGGAGAGAGCATATAACACCAGTGCTTAAATCCCTCCACTGGCTGTCGATCAGTTTCCGGGCACAGTACAAGGTGCTGACTTTGACTTTTAAAGCCCTACATGGCTTGGGTCCAACTTATCTTAGAGACCACCTCCTCCCATATGAACCCCCGCGTACACTTCGGTCCTCTGGGAGGAACCTGCTTCAGCCTATAAAAACTAAGTTGTCCCAGACCTCCCAGAGGGCCTTTTCTGCTATTGCTCCCAGATTGTGGAATGACCTGCCGGATGAGATGGGTCTTATTACAACCTTGGAAAGCTTTTAAAAAGCGACCAAGATGCATCTCTTCCAGCAGGCCTTCCCAGAAAGTGACTAATTTCCCATCGCCTGATGACCACCCCACCGCCGGCCCCCATTCAGCCGCCTAGAGGGGACTTTGAATGAATGTATTTTAAATTTTGATTCTTTTAATTCTGATTAGTTTAATACTGTTTTAAGGAGAGGGAGGTGGGTATCTTTGAAGGATTTTAACTGTATATGTTTGTAATATGTTGTACCCACCCCAATTGCTCGCTCAGAGGGGCGGGTAAGAAATAATAATAATAATAATAATAATAATAATAATTTTTTTTTTTAGATAGATTTTTTCTTTATTTTTCTCCTTAGGTTTTTTACTTGTTTTTTATCCTTAAGTTTTTTACTTGTTTCTTGACCTTCAATTACATAACCTACCATGGTTTAGTTGTTGTTGTGTGCCTTCAAGTCCTTTCCAACTTATGGCAGCACTAGGTTCTATCACAGGGTTTTCTTGTAAAAATTTGTTCAGAGGGGTTTTGTCTTTGCATTTGCCTTCCTCTTAGGCTGGGAGTGTGTGACTTGCCCAACAAAGGTCATCCACTGGGTTTCTATGGCCAAGTGAGGATTTGAATCCAGATCTTCAAAGTTGTAGTTCAACACTCAAACCACTATACCATGCTGGCTGTCTAACTTTCAACATTACACAGGTGAAAACAGGGACACATGTAGCCAAATATCAGAGTATGGCCAAGATGGTAAAAATAATTAATAAGGATGACCACATAAGCTAGGAGAGGCTGAAGCAGTCTGCAGTTGCCAGAATGTAGGGTGGTGTGGTAATTTGAATGTTGGACTACAACTCTGGAGAGCAGGGTTCAATTCCAGGTGGTTGACCCTGGGCATTTCATCCAGCCTCTGCTTAAAGACCTCCAAGGAAGGAGACTCTTGTTATGAAGACTGCAATGATATAAAAAATAGAAATTGATCATAGAAGCCTCTAAGCAAATCTTGTATCTATAAGGTGAAGGTATGTTTCCTTATGACCCTAATGGAAAGGCATTATGGGAGATGTCCTCCTAGCTGCCATAGCCTAAAGGCGAGGAGATCACCTTTGCAGCATAAGCCTAGTTATGAGTTGCAAAGGGAGAAATCCTTCACACCTGGGACAGATTTATGACTTTGTGAGACTTAACAGATGCAAGCTATTCCAGTATCAGTGCTTTTCCCATGGAAGAGGCTTCCTATAGATCAAGCAATATGTACATTTGGTTTGCTTTGATGCAGGGCAATAATCTGCTGAGGACGTGACCAGGAGCCTACTTAAACTCTGTCATTTCTTTGTTAGCTGTTCTGCCTTGGGATCTCAGACAGACCTCTGGTCATGGTTTGGGGCTCTATGCAGTTCCAGTCCCCCTCCCTTCCCTTTTTCCCCTCTCCTAAGTCCCACACACCCCCTCTCCCTATTCTCTTTGTGATATTGCTGCATCGGCCTGGATTCTGGAAGAGCCATTTCAGGCAAGTATTTCATCATTAGAAGGCCTGTTCTTTTCCTTCTATTAGCCTTGTGTAATTGCATGTGTAACTGCATGTGTGTGAGAGTGTGTGTTCCCCTGTACATCAATAAACTAGCTTAAAATCCAAAGACTTTGCCTTTGTGTCAGTTCTGGGATCTCTGGTCACCTCCGTAAACATTACAGGAATCATGGTCCAATGGTCTTTGTAAGGAGCCAAGATTGATGTATTAAGGTAGTTGATATTCCCCAAATTTGAATAGTTATCCTGACAATTCCACCACAATCTAAGTGTGTCCCACTGTCGAACAACCCCTACTGTTAGGAAGTTGCTCCTAATGTTGAGGTGGAATCTCTTTTCCTGTAGCTTGCATCCACTGTTCCACGTTCTAGTCTCTGGAGCAGCAAAAAACGAGCTTGCTCCCTCCTCAATATGACATCCCTTCAAATATTTAAACAGGGCTATCATATCACCTCTTAACCTTCTCTTCTCCAGGGTAAACATCCCCAGCTCCCTAAGTTGATCCTCATAGGGCATGGTTTCCAGACCCTTCATCATTTTAGTCCCTCTCCTTTGGACATTCTCCAGTTTCTCCACATCCTTTTTGAATTGTGGTGCCCAGAACTGGAAACAGTATACCAGGTGGGGTCTGACCAAAAAGAATACTTCCCTTCTGAAGTGTCACCTGGTGCGGTCTGCACCCCTAGTGATGCTACTGGTGGTGGTGGTGGGGGCATGGTTTGCACTTGCAAACTAACACCTCAATTTTTTTCACATGAGGAGGAAGGGGCTAGTCAGGCTTTGTGTGGGTCACAGGCACTCCTACCCCATCTTGATTCCCACATTTGGCAAAGCAGTCTTTTGCCTACAAAATTCCACACTGGAACTAACTTAGTCGTCTCTGGGATGCACTTTCTCTTTTTGTCTTCTAGTTGTGCAGTGTTCTGTGCCACATGCTTGAAAATGAATCACTCCTATTCAGTCTTCTGTGAGGTGTATTTCAAAGGGGTCCATCCTTAATCCTCCCTTCTGAGAATCACTCATATGCTGCTAGTGCAAAGTGGAAATTTATTTCTGCCTGTAGTTTGGGTAGTTAAAATGGCAGCAGCCTCAGCCTCCCACCAAGGAGAATAAATAAATCATACAGTGGTAGCTATTGAAGGAAGCAGTCTCCCACATCCCCATCTATTAATGTGCAAATTCCCAGCAGGATTTCTTAGTTGATAAACTGGTAGAAACAGGAGGACTGCTGTGTGGGGGTTGCTGCCTGTCTCAACTAGACTATAATATAGATGTTTCAAAGTTTTACCTTCTCTAAAATGGAAGTGCCAAGCAGACTAGGAAAACAAATCACCTTTACTTCCACAGATCTTTCAATTACATTTTGGGAGGTGTATTTAAAAGCAAAGCTTTTTGACTCTTACACTGTATCATTTGTCTTTTTTATTACAACACTTAACATTCAAATAAAAAGTAATTTCAAACAAGTTGTCCATTTAAGGAATTGAAAAGAAATCAGGAAGACCCTATCAGGTGGACTGACAAATTAATAAAATATGGCAGCTTACGTCTGATAAAAATGCCATCCCAGTTTTTGCAGGCTACGGAGTTGCAGTGGGAGAGGGCCCCATGTGATAAGGCCCTAAATATGGGACAAGTCAGGAGCAATTCAGGATTAATCCTGCAACTGAGCTGAGCAAGGCAGCAATAAAACAACCTGAACCTACCAATAGGAACTTTTTGCATTTATCACTAAAGGCACCAGATCCCATCTGATCTTGGAAGCTAAGCAGGGTCAGCCCTGGTTGCTACTTGGTGAGGAGACCACTAATGAATGCCAGGTGCTGTGGGCTATATTTTTGAAGATGGAACTGGCAAATCCATCTCTGACTATTCCTTGCCTAAGAAAACCCCTATAAAATTCACAGGGTTGCCATAAGCCATTAGATCACTTGAAGGCACATGCACCCAGATGAGAAGCAAAATTTTCTGGGTTCTTGCTGGTCAAGAGGAAGGCATTGTTTGAGAATACAGTGGGTACTTGATATCAACTGGGGTTTGGTTCCAGGACCTGCTGTGGATACCAAAATCCACATTATATACAAAGGAGTAGTAAAACCAAGTCCCATTATATACAAAGGAGTAGTAAAATGGTGTCCTTTACATAAAATTCCAAAATGAAGGTTTGTTTTTTGAAATTTACATAGTTTTTAAATATTTTCAAACTTTGGATGCTTGAATCCATGGATAAAAAAAATCCATGGAAACGGAGGACTGACTGTATAGCACTATATTATGTACTTTTAGGTAATTTCAATTTGACTGCTCTTCTGGTGATTGTGAAACATCAGTGCCTCATCAAGTGCTGAAAGGGTGTATTGCAGAAGTAGCCAAAGTCAATTCCATGTTTGCAGAAATGCCAATCTGAGAGTCTGCTTATGGTGTTATCTATCAATTGTGTCACACTTTAGGGACTTTTGTTTTACTATCCCCTTGCCAATTTTAAATCAATCATATAATTCCTCTGTTATTACTTTGCTACAACCCTTCCTACTCCTTGAATGCATAATATTCTTTAATGGATAGTCCCTTAAGTACCTCCCTGGATATATGCCAGAATTAGGAAATTTCTATTTGCATCTCCACTGTACATTTAAAGGACACCTGGTCTTAACCTCCGTCTTGTCACATTAGCTGCTAATGAAAACATGTCCAGATACAATTTGAGAAGATGGACACCTCAAACAGATGTTCTGTCAGCAAAAATTAAAGTGTCAGCCAAAATGACATCAGTGTTAAGGCTTTTTATTTAAATTCAACAGTAACATTCTGGCATAGTTCTGAGTATTTTAAAACTTGGAAGTAAACCCTATTGAACTTAGTGGGACAGTCAAATGTGTCACGCTACCCGTCGATGCCTAGACGAAGGTCATCAGCCAGAGCAACCATGGCAGTCCCCATCCCATATCCCGTCCTGAAACCGGTTTGAAACGTTTACCCCAATTGAATCTCTCCATGGCAATTTAACCCTGTTGGAGTTCACACTGCCATTTGTATTGATTATGGTGCTCCCATTTCGATCATTCTCTGGAATTTTATTAAAACTGCCAATCAAATGATGCACACTTATATTACACTGTTTTGTGGAATCCCCCCACCCTTCCCCCCAGTCAGCCTTGGAGGATGGCAATGGCCAGTCTCTCTGAAAAAACATTGTCAAGAAATCCTGAGATAGGTTTGTCTTGGGCTTTTCTTTCTTTCTTCCCCCTCTCCCCACACTGATAACGTTTTTTAATGCCAATCAAATCATCCACACCTGAGTATTTTAGAAAAGTACACCATCTAATGATGCTCCCACCTCCCTCCCTCCCTGCCATTGGGGCACCCTTCAGGTAAACCCTGATGTCTCCTCCAGACCTCCTGGGCAGCCTGAGGGGGGATCTACCCCAGCCCACCCTGGCCCAGAGGCCCCAGACAGCCTTGGACCAGACAGTCACTACCAGGAGGCTCCTGGAAGATAAGAACCTGATGGATATAAGTCCCTCCACCTGAAAGAATGGGGGGGGTGGGTGGGGGGGTAGAAGAAGCCTCTGAGGCTTTGGCTGGCAGGTAGAGAGCAAAGGGGTGGCCATGATCCGCCCCCTCCCTTCCTTGGCACCAAATTGAATCAACAGCAAGTTCCCATTTGCAGCTGGCAAAAAAAGACCAGTTCTTTTCAAAAGAACCACTAAAATCCCAGTTTCCAAAATAAATAAATAAATAAATAAATAACATACAGTAAAGGGGGATTTGCACCGAGATCCCCTGAATCTGAGTTAGGAAAACCTAGCACAAGTGTGAATGACCACAATTTAAGCCAATTTGCAAACCAGTTTAAAACATAGTGTGAACGACCTATTTGAAACTTTCATTTTTCATGTTTCTGTTACTGATTGAAGTCTTTCCATAAAGACCGAAATTATCTAAAAAGAGAAATTATCAAAACAGATGTGGCTTATAAATTAATTCATAATTTAGTTTCCAGAAACAATTTAAAGTTTTTAAACTGACAGTACTCCCAGACTGACTAAGCATGTACTCTTACCAATCCATGTGCCCAAAGGTAGAATCATGCAGAGAAATTGTTCACATTAATAATTTGTCCACGCATGGGGATCCCTTTCAAGTGATTGCAAGCATCACTTGGAAACCCCAGAAACTTATTTTTATTTTATGTTATTATCACTGTTTTTTGTGGGCCAGACTTTGACTGATAAGGTTAATGTCTACTATTTTTCACATTATGACATAAATAATAATAGTAATTATTAGTAATAGTATCCTGCTCTGTTCCCAGAATTGAGACTCAGAACGGTTTCACAACATTAAAAAACAGTACAATTAAAAACACAGAAAAAAGTACATTAAAAAGGAATTAAATTATTACAATATTCAAACAGTTATTAAAATAATAGAACATTTTAAAAACACTTTAAATGGTACATAAATGATTCAGCTAACCTAATGTATGGAGTAACTCATACTTGACAAGCAAATATTTCAGATGTTTCATTTATGCATATCAACATACATATGTTCATCAGATGCCAATTACACCCACAGATATTTGTACACAAAAGGATCATCATCATCATTTCTGACCACCTGGAAACAAACAGTTTTTCCACAACACGCTACAAGGCCAAATTTTAAGTTGGGGACCCACACTGACTCAAGAAATATCTTGTCTACAGAATGAGTAAAAAACTTTCCATCTTGTGCTCTATCACTTTTTAATTCTCCCCGGTCAAGGCTCCACATTAACCTCTTACAACACTCATATCTCGTACATCAAATAAACTCAATGCATTGGAAAATTGTACAGTCACAATCATTCTGGCCAACAACATTATATACTTGACAGTTCTGTTTTTATTATACTTTTGGCAATGTAGAAAGCTTTTTCCTTCCCATTTAACAGCTATTTTCACAGAAGCTGCCACAGTTATTAATATTATAGCATCTGTAGACCTGGCTCTGTTCTAATCAGGATCTCAAACCAGCTGAAATATCATTTAGCCGAAGAAAACATCTTAATGGTTCCATTTTGTTCCAGCTGGGAGATTTTAGACAAATGAAGGACTTTACTTACCAATCTGAACTACTTTATTTACAGAATTACAGCATTTTGTTAAGAAATTCTACATGATAACACTTAATGTTGCTTTCTTTTACATTTGGGTTTTTTTGGGGGGAGGGGGGAAATGGCTTCAGAACTGATTGCTTAAATTCTGCAGGATAAAGAAACTGACATATTAATGACTTTGATTCCATGAACCAGATGAATTTGTAAACAACGGCAGACCAGCTGCAGCTTATCCCTGTCAGGATACAGTCGCATACGGGATGCAGTTGGGAATTATAGCGTTAAAAGTGCTGCCGATGCCACTGGGTGACTGCATCCTGACTTCCAGCCGCATTCAGCCAACCAATTTGCAAACACAGGAAGCTCCCATGTTTGCAAATCAGCCAGCTGAGTGTGGCTGGGAGCCAGGATGCAGTCACCCAATGGCATTTTTAATGACGTAATTCCTGACTGCATCCCATAAGTGACTGTATCCTGGCAGGTGTAAATTGCTTTTTTTGCCATGTGATAGTCTCCATTGTCTAAACAGTGCCCGTGTCTGAGAAGGCAACTTTGACAGAATTTTTCCCCCACCCTTTGGGAACCCCTAAATTTCAGGACAGCTTTGAGAGTTTCTGCACACTGATTTAGCGGTAAGGTTATCAGGAGTGACATAGCCACTCATGCCTTCAGTCCCAAATAGTGCAGTGCAAAGCATACCTACAGATGACTTCAGATGCAAATGGAAACTAGGAGGACAAATAAGACTTCCAAAGCAAATTGAAAGGGAAGAGCTCTATAAGAGTTTGTGACAAGAAACATTTATCTTAGGCACAAAAAGAGCTTTTAGTAGTAACATGGAATCTCATTTTTGTTCTGTTTTGGTAGAAGACCTCCTTTGCTCCTGGATTTTCAACAGTTTTATGGCAAAACAAATTCACTTCAATTTTTCCATGCAACAGAGGTTGTTCCTTATGTTCCTTAATCCTATTATTGGGTATGGACTGCTAACCTGAATATTTCTGAAAAGTTTCAGTTTCTCAAATCATTCACACTACAAAGACCAAGCCCAGATGCCAGGCGGCAAATGACAACCATACAATGCACATACATGAATGATGAACAAGTATCTGTATTTATTATCTGTAACATGGTTAGTAGAGGAAATTAATATGAAAATATACCACAAAAATTTGAAATCTACACAACAGTGATACCATTATTGGACCACCAAAATGCACAAAATACATGTTTCAAGCTTTCAACACTCTATTGGCTTCTTCACCAGACAAGAGTGTTAAAAATCATGCCAGAGAAAGAAAATATGATGATAGTAGTCTTGCTTGCATTTATTAGTCAGGCCTGCGTGCTGTCAAGATGTTGCTTTTATTGTTGTTCCTCTCAGTTAAGGATGGAAGGTATCTATGCAGGCAGGCCACTCCTCCCTCTGGCCATGTAGGCTCTGGGAGAAAAAGAGGCATGAAGGCCAGGAAATAAAAATTAAATCCTATTAGCAACACATACAAAATACTTTCCTTTGAGACTCAGGTTGTTTTCATCCTTTGTAAGGCTACCCAGCCACTTATTAGGCAGAAAACATGGAATTTTTCACAAAGCCTCCATGCAGTTTAGATGCTGTTTAGATAAAACACACCAAATGTAGTCACAATTTTTTAAAAAAAGTTTTACTTTTGTTGGTGGTAGAAACTTCAAAGAGTAATGTCCCAGTCCACTGTCTCTTTCTTTACGATTCCCTTGTTGCAGCTAAAATGTAGTATCTTTACATCCAGAAAAAATATTCAGGGTAGCCCTGTTGGCCAACACAGCTATCCCTGGATATGTAGAAAGTATAATGCAGAATGCAGCTTCACACAGACCACCACTACCAATTACTGCTGTTCCAAACCTTACAATGTTGTGAAGACAGGGCTATGTTGACATCCAAAACGTCTGATTTTTCAGATTAAGCTCAGATTTGTTAAGTGAGATAGGATGAAATGGAAAATTTTCTCCTCTGCATAAACGCCCTTAGCACAATCTCACTAAGGTTCAAGTGACATGCCATCCAAACCATCAAGTCTGAATCTTAAACAGGATGAAATGGAAAATTTTCTCCTCTGCATAAACGCCCTTAGCACAATCTCACTAAGGTTCAAGTGACATGCCATCCAAACCATCAAGTCTGAATCTTAAACAGGATTGGGCATGTAAACAGTTCACAAAGTAGAATCAGCAACCATGACTTGAAGTTGTTTGTAAACCATGATTTCTATTATCTTTGGTTTGAAATAATGTCCAGCTTCTGAGGGCTAATCTACATTTGTCAGAATAGTCTGGGCTGCCCCTAGAGTATTCTTGCTCCAAATTCCCCCAAGCCCCTCTTACCTGTTTTTGGCAAATAACAGGCAACTGCCCTCCCTCAAGTTGCCTGCAAACTGATTGGTGCCACCACTGTAGACATGAGTCACCCTGTGCCCAGCCTCATTCTGATCTCAGAGCAACTCACACCTGCACAGCAACTCAGAAGGGACCGCATGGGAAGGAAGCCAAACATCTTTGCTGCAGACTTACCTTTTTGCTCCAGGTTTTCCTGAAACAGAACAAAAATGTCTTGAAAACCTGGAGCAAAAAGGTAAGTCTTTCTAATGCAGGAATGGAGTAGAAATCCTAAATCAGGTCCAGGTGTTGTGAAAAAAACCTGAACCTGATTCGATTGGGGGTGGGGGCTACATAATGTAATGAGACCCAAGTGCCACCTGACACAGTGAGCTCCCATCATTAGTCCCAGCTTCTGCCAACGTAGCAGTTCAACCATGACCTCCCAGAGGATCTTCTCAGCTGTCACGCCCAGATTGTTGAACAGCTTGCCAGACGAGATCCATCATATTACCACCCTAAACAGCTTTTAAAAAGCTATAAAGATGGATCTCTTCTGACAGGCCTTTCCTGAATAGTTCCCTGAAATTTAATTGCTGAATTCCGTCCTCACCACAGCCACAATTTTTTAAAAGTATGTTGTATATTTTATGTTGTTTATGTTTAATTTTATTTTAAGGGGACATTGGGGGATTTGAATTGTATGTCCCCCCCCCCCCCCCGCTAATCTTTGTCAGCAACCCCTGTTGCATCTTGTAGAGGGACGGGATATAAATAAATTTTAATATTATTATTATTAAAAGCATGTAAAAATTCAAATAGATAAATAGGTATCACTTGGTGGGAAGGTATCAATGTTCCATGTAGTCATGCTAGCCATGTAACGGAGATGAACACCACCCCTTACAGTTGGATATGACTAGACAATCATGTTAAAAGGGAAACCTTTACCTTTAACATCAACAGCACACAGCAAGCCCAGGGAGAATTTAGGGTTTATAAGTAATGTTGACAAGCACTATGACTCATGTGTAACAAACCACAAGTAGGATAGAAGCATCTGGTGAAAAGAAAGTAGAGACACATAGGTAGCTCTTACTGGTGGTTGCCCTTCTGAGCACAATACTCAGTCCCACTGTGGAACAGATTCCCACTGGGAAATATTATGGTATTTCTCTTAATAATACAGAACTCCTATAATGTTCCCCAACACAAGACTGAATACAAGGTTGCTGAAATAATTAAAACAACCATTTAAAAAAAGAACAGCAACAGCAGCATCTACATAGAAAGAATGAATAGGAATGTGTGTTGAGCAGCATGCTCAGGCTAAACACCAATGTTCAGGTAAAGAAGATTATGAGAGAAATTCAAAAGAAGACATGATGGAAGTCTTCAGAAATTGGCAGCTGAAAAGGGAAGAATTACTGTGCAATCCCAAAAGCTAACTGTAGGTTGCCAAGCCAGCAATCATTGGCTTGTCTGCACCAATACAGTAGCCAGCTTTTACCAATGCAGCAGCTTAAGTGGTGTTCCTTTGCCAATGCAGCAGCTCAAGTGGTGCTCAGGAAAGGTAAAATGATCTGGGATTCTGTCTGACTACTATGGTGCCCCAAAGGACAACAGCATGCCAATACACCTGAAGACCTAACTTTGATTCTCTGCTATGATTAATACATTTTAAATACCTTCACTTATCAGGCCATGAAAGGTAAAGTAAGTAATGGTATATAAAATGTGGATAGTCTGAGAAAAATCTGCAGGAAAAAGCTTTACCTCTCTTTATACTGGATGCATGGGTTATCCATTGAAGCTAAATGATGGGAGATTCGGGGCAACTAAAAAGGGAGTATTTCCTAACATAAAGCAATCAAATTTGGTGATGGGTACCATCTTGGAGTTAGATAACATAATGGAGGTTATGACTATCAGCAGTTACTAATGAAGAGGACTATATATCTACTACATTATCAGAAGCAGTGTATCTCTGTATATTATTTGTGAGCCGCCTTGGGTCCTTTTCAAGGGAAAAAGGTGGCATAGAAATAAAATAAATAAACAGACCTAAGCTCCTACGAAAAACTTGGCAAAAGCAGGGTGACCAAGGATCCTCCTTTTCTGGGACTTGTGCTACATATGTCTTGGGTCTGGGAAGAATTGCAAAACATCCTCTAATCTAAGCACTAAAATCTGTCCTTGTGTCTTCCAGTGCCTCTAGCTTAACAGATTTATTACTGCCCCAGCTGCTGCAAAAGGCTGCAAAGAAGTCTGTTGCTAATCACATGGTGGTTTTGCTTGTTTTTTTTCTGATAGAGGTGTGGAAAGGAAAAGAAAATCTGGGTTGTTGAAGCAGACCGCCAGCACTAAGGGGAAGGGGGAAAGCATGCAATTTGGGTTGAGGATGAAATGTGCCAAAAGTGTGCGATTTAGGATGAGGATGAAGTAAGAGGCTGAGTCAGTAAATGGGAAAATGAAAGTAATAATTTATATGTAGACTCAGTTAAGCAGTGATTCCCAAACTCTGGTTCTCCATGTGTTTTGGAATGCAGCTCCCAGGAGCCTCAACCAATAGTCTGGGATTCTAGGAACTGAGGCCCAAAACGCCCGGAAGACCAGAATTTGGGAATCACTGAGTTAAGGGTTTGTTGCTAGTAAAGTACAATTTTAAGCATTTATTTTGCTCCGACTTCTATAAGTATAGTGGAGGTTATGACTATCAGCAGTTACTAATCAAGAGGGCTATGTATCTCCTCCAGTATCAGAAGCAGTGTGTCTATATTAGTTCCTGTGAAATACTTGGCAAAGATAGATTTCTTCTCAATAAGGCATTTTAATGAAGATAAGTTCATCAGAAAAATATGGTTGAGTACATGATAAAATGCAATATATGTAATACAACTGTAAATAAACTATATGAAATGAATTTATATTTATATTAATGTTTTTAGCTTTTATTTGGTAATGTCTTACATTTTTTGTTGAATGTTTTACATTTTGCAGTGTCTTGTCCTCCTTTCTGGTTATGACATCAGGCCACTCTGAGCAAAGGGTGAGATTTTGTGGGCTTCCCATAAACACATAGTTATAGGAATAGGATGTTGAATCTTAGGTCCACTCCAGCATTGCTCATGTCCATATTATCACTGTTCAGTTGTGAGGATGAATGATGGCATAAATTTTATGTATTACAGTAGAGTCTCAGTTATCCGACATAAACGGGGTGGGCCTATAGTCAGATAACTGAAAATGTTGGATAATCCAGAGGGTTATCCGACCTTGAACAGTGAAGCCAGGAGGGAGAGGCCTCTGAGGAGCCCGTTCAGGGTGAGGAAAGTGAAGCCAGAAGGGAGAGGCCGCGTGCTGAGGCCTTTCCTTCCCGGCTTCACTTTCCCTGCCCCCTTTGCCCGGCACGGCTGCCATATTTTGGAATGTGTATGGGGGCATGTATGGGGGGGAGAGTGTGTTGGATAATCTGGAATGTCGGATAAGGTTGGATGACTGAGACTCTACTATATTTATGTACTTTTTTGTCATTCAAATAACTGACATCCTGTGCTCCTTGTTGGACACTGTGGAAAAAAAGAATGCTGAACCAGAGAGGCCTTTGGTCTCATCCAGTAGAAGGAGTATTTTCCATATTCTAATCCTGTTCTTTGAGTAGTTAGTTTACAGAATTGAAATACATAAAGGTTTAAATATCTGAATAAACTAAAAAAAATAAAAAACAATGTAAATTAAACCAAATAGAACTGCCATCAGCACAACATGAATATGGAAAACATGAATACAGCATAAATACAACATGAATACAGTTTGAATACAATGTGAATACAGCACTCAGCTCAGATCAGCACTAAAGCTGATCTCTCCACCAGTACCATAATGTATTGTTCTCCCCAGCAAAGCTCTCCTGGCCCTATCCTTAACATCATTTTGATGTTCCTGTTATACAGAGTATTTACATAATGACCTAGCCTTGGGAGATATTTATTTCTTCATATATCACCTTTCTAGCCACAGCCTACCCCAAATGAATCACACACACACACACACAAATGTAAAGTGATAAAATACAGTGTAGAGTTCGCTGTTATTATTGTGTGCCTTTAAGTCATTTCTGACTTATGGTGACCCTAAAAGGAACCTATCATGGCGTTTTCTCAGTAAGGTTTGTTCAGAGGAGTGTTGCCCTTGCCTTCCTCTGAGGCTAAGAAAATGTAACTTACCCATGGTCACTCTGTGGGTTTCCATGGTTGAGTGGAGATTTGAACCATGGTCTTCAGAGCCATAGTCCAACACTCAAACCATTATACAACTAGCCCTCCGTATCTATGGATTTTATATCCATGGATTCAAGCATCCACGGCTTGAAAATATTCCAAAATATTATAAATTCCAATAAACAATTGATTTTGCAATTTTATATAAGAGACACCAGTTGACTATGCCTTTGTATTTAATGGGACATGAACATCCATGGATTTTAATATCCACATGTGGTTCTGGAACCAAGGATAACAAAGGCCCACTGTACCACAGTAGCTCTCTAAAATATAAAGTACACTCCATTATTGTTGTATTTGCTCAGACTACATCAAATTATTCAAAGTGGTCTGCTGAAGGATTCTCCTAGTCAATTTGTATACGTTTTATATGTGGTATTTATATTGGTATTTGGGTTTTTATTTAATTCTGAGGGGTGAATTGCTTTCAGACTTCCTTTTATTGTGAGAAGTAAATCTGATAAACTAAACTGATTAGATTAAAATGTCTTCACTTAAAAAAAAAAACCCTGAGAAAACAGAAAGGTCTTGAGATGGTGCTTAAAAGACAACCTCATCAACCCACAGTTGTTATTCCTATATAAAGAAATAATTTCACCCTATTGTGGTGTATGTTCCACCGAAACCAGGCTTGGGAATACAACTCCCAGTCCTAGATGGAGTCACACTCTCCTCAAAGGACTCTGTTCGCAGTCTGGGGGTACTTCTGGACTCGCCGCTTCACATGACTAGTCAGGTGAATGCGACGGTCAGGAGTGCCTGCTACCAGCTTCATCTGATATGCCAGCTGCGCCCTTTCCTGGACATGAAGGACTTGGAATCTGCGGTACATGCCTTGGTAACCTCACGCATGCATTTCTGCAATGTGTTCTACATGGGGCTACCCTTGTGCCTAACTCGGAAACTACAACTGGTCCAAAATATGGCAGCCAGGCTTATTGTTGGAACATCTAGTAGAGAGCACATAACACCTTTGCTTAAATCTCTCCACTGGCTACCGATCAGTTTCCGAGCACAGTATAAGGTGTTGATTTTAACCTTAAAAGCCCTACATGGCTTGGGTCCATCCTATCTAAGGGACCGCCTCTTCCCATATGAACCCCCCCCCCCCCCCGCACACTCTGATCCTCTGGGAGGAATCTGCTACAGCCCATGAAGACCAGGCTGGTGCAGACCTCCCAGAGGGCCTTTTCAGCTGCCGCCCCCAAATTGTGGAATGACCTGCCAGATGAGATGCATCTCATTCCATCTGTTGAACGCTTTAAAAAAGCCCTAAAGACGCATCTCTTCCGCAGACCTTCTCAGAAAATGGTTAACATCTCCTGGCTCCAAACCTAGACTTTGGAGTTTTTCCAACCCATCCCCTGTGCTTTCTCCACCCTTATATAGTTTAGAATTCTCAGTCCGGATTTCCTGCTGCTGTTCTAGCTGTTTTTATTTCTTTATACATTTGTTTTAACTTCATTGTGATTTAATTCTCTTTTAAGAGGGGGAGGTGGGGGATGGGATAGGATATTTTAACTTGTACTGTTTTTAACCTTTACTGTAACCCACCCCGTTTGCTCGTTCAGAGGGGCGGGCTAGAAATAAAAATTATTATTATTATTATTATTATTATTATTATTATTTAATAGGACACTGAAGAAACACTGCTATTATTTACAAGACAACTTATTCTTAGGATGAAAGACAAGTGAATCAAGAAGACTTGATCTTGTCATGGGCTTTTTACCTTCCTTTCTTCCTTTTACCTTCCTTTTGACTCATTTTGACTTGGATTTAAAATTTCAGTGGCTGAAATAAGATTCAGAGGTCATTATTAGCACCAGCACCCCAAAATAGGCTAGCCCAAACAATACTTAAAACACTTTGTATACAGCACAAGTTTTCAAGAAGACATTATACAATACAGCATACTTCTCAACCTTACTTGCACATGTAACACATTCAGCCACATTAAACCAGCAGTAATCCACATTAATCCACATCTCTCCTTTCACAGCTTTGTATAAAGAAAAAAAAAGGGGGGGAGGAAAGAAATGGGTTTCATTATGGAACTCCAGGGAGAAGAGCATCAGTAATGTAGAAGAGATTACACTTATCATCTCAGAACCAGCATAATGAAAAGAGAATATACCTCTATTGGCTGTGGTAGTCTGCTAACTTTCATCTATCTCTTTTTTATGCTAAATACATTCATTCATCATCATCATCTTCTGAATCTGATCATGGGCATCTTTTTCTTTCAGAAACACACAAAAGCACACTACAGAAAGATTCCCATCCCTACCTGTTAACTTCCTACTGCACAAATACTAAAGGGACATTCTCAATTATTTTTTAAAGTTTCATTTTATTACCTTCTCAATAGAGTAGAACAAAAGCCACATTTCCCTGCTGATTCTGTTTCTTTATATTTGGCAAACTATTTGTCTCATGGAGAAGACATGTACTGTGTTGCTGTGTTATGTTGCTTTTCTTTGTCATTTCTTCCCAGAAATTGACTTATTTATCAATTTACTATCAAACACAAAAAGTTACAGTCACAAAAGAAAACTCAAAACTTTATCTAAAACTTTGAAGAGATCCTCCATAAAAGAAGAAAAAGAACACAAATGACTGGGAAAAAAAACAACTTCTCTGCAAATTAATTCTACTTTTGTAAAAGTCTGAGGCCATGAAATTGCTTAACTTTAAATGATACAATGAGGATGAGCAAATAGAGACCATAAGCATACCCTCCAATTGTCCTCCAATTTGGCAGAGACTGCCCAATTTATCTTTTGTTATTCTACTTTTTTTGCCTGCTTTTAAAATATCCCAATTTCTCTATCCTCTGCCCAATATCCCCTTTCATCCTCAACTTCCTTATATTGCTGCAAAGTGCAAAAGCGATTCTACCCAGTTAACTCACGAAGGGGAAGAAGAGGATGTGTAATCTTGCCCTTCCCAGTAGGCTCAGGCAAAAGCAAAGTGCTGCAGCCTGACCTAGCTTGTGTGTTCCTCCTCATTAATAACTGTTGTCATCTTAACCACAATCTGATGTTGCTTGACCACATATGTTCCTGTTTTCTGTTAAATGTTCAAATGTGCGTATGGGAAGTTGCCACACACACACAAAAATTCTGAGGCCTTCTCTGCCTTCCATTTCTATCACTATTTTACAGATTTGTCCATCTCTTGAAGAACCACAAGTCACCAGTAACCAGCTCATCTTCCTATGATTCATAGAACTGATCTCAGTATTAACTACCAATTTCTGTAACAATGAAATAATGCAACACACCATTTTTATTTGCAGGGTAGGAAAGGGTTACCTTGTTGTAAGTCCCTCTGGGTTTCAAACTGGGGGAAAGGCAGGATATAAACTAAATAACTGGGTGGCCCCTCTTGTGGTCTCTTCCAACCCTATGATTCCATTATTCTATTCTATAAATAAAATTAAACTTTAAAAGACTGAAGAAATTAAAAAAAAACAACTAGCTCCAAGACTAAAATGTGACCAAGGGCCCAGCCATGGCTCCTGGGGTTTACAGTTGAGGGGCATTAAAAGTCTTAGCCTGAGCTCCTCTAGTGCCTCTGAGAAAACTACAAACCCCAGGTTTTCATGGGGTTCAGCCTTGGCAGTTAAAGGAGAATCATACTGCTGGTTTTTCTCTAGGCAGCACATGTCAGCACAAAGCATGGCCCGATAAATAATTCTTTTTTGCTTAGACAAATGAGCTGCTTCCTCAGGTGTACAATGTTTGCTAACTGAGAACTCCCATCCAAGACATCATGAACTGTGTATGCCGCTCATGAATGACTAAGCTCTGCATGCTCATAATCAAGGGTTAGCCATTAGGAAAAGTTTCATCTCTGAAAAAGTTTAGAACAGTCCTTTCTTAAAAGCCAATTCTGTTAAATTATTGGGACCTGTTTTACTGAATCCTATAACCTTCAGTTAGGGCAAGTATTTTCATTTAAGCCATCCTTGCTACTTAATTAATTTTGTAAAATGATATTAATCCTGGTCCACATTCCACACATAGTGGGAAAGCTTTCTTTTTGGGAAAGATGATTCAGATTCCCAGCATCTTTCCATGTATGTATCGTTCTTGTTTGTGATAAGGTCATAATGAACATTAAAAGCAATGGTTTCTGCCACACAGATGAATCTTTGGTTCTCTGTAATTATTGGCTCATTAATTTTGTCTGTCCAAAAGCACCTTATTTGTTCATGGTAATCTGATCATTTTCCCCAAGAAAAATTTGGAAATGTAATGCAAATTTTGAAGAACTTTTAATTAGAACACTCATGGCACTTTCACACATAGAATGATCTAGGGAAAGGGGAAAGTATCACATTAATGGGCTTTTAATTGGCCAATGATATGTCCTGCTCTGTTATGACATCCATTTTACACATACCTCTGGGTGGTATAGTTTGCCTCCTAAGGTTTCTCCCTTGCTGATTTCTGTATAACTAAAGTCATCTGCTCCATATTTTAGCAACTACATATGGGGTCGCACCTCTCCATGCTTGCATTGCAAGTAATCATGATTTCATTAGGCTGGTGTAGGAGAAACCATGGAGGGCTTAGTGATGAAATATTTTATTGAGATCTGGTCAACTAAATAAAGTGAAAATCATAGATATTTAGTATGGAGTGGCAAAATGTACAAAGCAGATGGTAAAAATGTTTAACATTTGAGCTGGTCAAGGGCAAAAGAAATGATTAGATCAGCACTGACCAGCTGCGGCGTGGACCCATACCTTGGCAACTGGCCATAAAAGGAGTTTTCCTCAAGAGGGAAGAAGGTTGTAATCTATAATTTGTTTGATATGCCTAAAAATATCCACTGGTATCAGGTTCCTGGGAGAGTAAATGTCTCTAGCATCTTCACTATGCTAATCATTCTGAAAATTGCTTGATGTATCAAAAAGGTCACATCCAGCCCAAATTTAAAAGATCAGCATTTTAAAATTATTAAAAACCATTGCTGTTCTACAAACAATAAAAATATATCCTACAGACAGATAAACATTTTTTAAAAAAATTATGATGCAGTGGGCACAGAAACACAGGGGATGAGTTCCTGCTTGTCTTGAATTTAAATCTAATGCAATTAATGTTCAAAACTGAACCATTAAGGCATGTGAACTGCCTCTGAGAGACCAGGAGTGCCATTTAGGGAGCTTAGGAAGGCTGTGTACTCTATTGCTTTTCAGATTGGATATGATTTTTGAGAAACACACACATCTCTTGTTAACCACTGCAAAATAACTTTGGAGAGGTAGCTTACAAACCAGAAGTGAGGAAATTGAAGCCTCCAGGCCACACGTATCCCATGGCATCCCAAAGTGTGGCCCCTGAAGCCCCCAAACATCCCTCACGAAAAAACAATCCAGATGAAGATCAACCAAACTGGCAACCAACAGCAAAATTTATGTTACTTCCTGTGCACCAAAATGCATCGGCCCAGCCTGCCAGGTGGGTTCGGGTAAGGTGAAAAGCTGGTCTCAGATATGAAATATATGGAATGTAACCATGTTTAAGCCAGAGGTCTGTCCTTTCTCTGCAAACACTGGGTACCCAATCCTTGCAGTCAGAGATGTAAGAGAAAGGGCCAGGGAAGAAAAGAGGGAGGAAGTCACATTGCCCAAGTGAACTCTCCTATCATTCTTGCTTTCAAATTCTATCTGTCTGCTTTCTGATTTACCAGTCTATGACCAATCCTTCTTGGCCACCTGTTCAAATCATTCATGACAGAACACACCTGCTACCCATAGCCATTTTGACCTCTTGCAAGATCTGGCTTCACTTTTCCTAGAAAGCATATGCATCTTGGTCCTTGCAGAAACTGACCTGTAGCATATTACAACCTTTTTTGGGAGGTGGGAGGGGGATTCATAATTTCTTTAAGCAGTGAAAGAAAAGAGGAAAGATGTGGGCTAACAGAGGAAATATGGAGACCTGGAGCAAACTTTGGCAGAGAAGAAGTTTCCTGGTTTCCAAATGCATCCTGCAATCTCATCAGGATTAAGATAATTTTACAGCATCTTTGAGACTAACTGAATGAAAGAAGCTGTAGCATAAGCATTCATAGACTTGGTTTACTTCCTCAAATGCAAGTTGACCAATAAGCTTATTTCACAGCACTTGCAGGAATGGGAACGGAATGGAATGGGGGTGAAACAGGTGTTACTGCACAGGAGAATGCCACCGATGTCACCGGGAGTTCCCAAGCTGTTCTGCAGATGTTCCATGGCAGCAGATTTTGAAGAGTGGTTCAAAATAGTCCTTCAAAATCGGCTGCCAGGAATGGCTGGGGAACAGCTCGGGGACTTCACCATTGGCAGCATTCTTCTATGTGGTAACAAACCTCGTTCTGTTCCATTGCTTTCCCGTTCCTGCAAGTGCAGTGCGATAAGCTTTCAAGTCTACAAAAGCTTATGCTACAACTTCTTTTGCTCAATTAGTCTTAAATGTGCTACAAGATCACTTTGCATACTGACATTCCAGACTAACATGGCTATGTCTCTGAATTCTGTTTCAAGTCTTGTTACATTTTCTATAAAATCACAACTGAAGGTTTACTTCAGAGACTCACCCTTGCTATGGATATTGAAATGGGCTTCTCAAAACAGAAATTTGAAACAAGCTCAAATTAAATTGGACTCCTTCTGGAGAAGAAGAGAACAGATTCTGTGGATCTTCAAGTTGTGATGCCTCTATCCTACAACTGTTTTGGGGAGAGACCCAGATTATGATTAATAATATTTACTTTGATAATATGAACCCAAAATAATCAACTGTGGATGTCTTTGGCAATGTGTAACTGCCAATACTGCTATTTTCTTCAGAGACTGGCAGAAGGGTTACAGAAGTTAAAAGATGCTTTTACCAACATTTCTAATTTGGATAAACGCAACACTTGTGAAAATGGATAGATGTATAATTGTGGGTGGACTTCAGCCTTAACTTTAGGGAAACAGACAAAGAAGATTCACCTGCAAGTGGGGAGCCTCGGAAACACTCTGGAATGCTGTGGGGTTGAGGAGACAACACCTGACCTTGTCACCAAACACTAGCAAATGAGAAAGAGAAAGAGAGGCTGTAATTGGGAAGTCTGTCACTGAGGGCTGCACACATTCTACAACACTGGATAGAATACCAGAGCCTGCCCTGCTCTAGCACTGAATTAGAATATGATGGTGTCACAGGAACATTTGCAGAACACTGAAATATTCAAGTTATATAACCACACATCCTAAACTGAAATAATATGAGTATCAGAGAGGTTGAGAAATGGAGTCTGCATTAGGCTGTGAGGTAGTAAGCCCCACTTGTGTGTGTTTGTTTGTTTTGTTTTTGGTTTTACAGTCTACCAGATGTTGCTGATTGGAATTTTCAATCATCAGTGATTTGGATATTATTTACAAATATAAAAATCTTGAGTGGAACATAGGAACAATTTTTCTTGTTGTTTAAAATTCCTGAAATGATTTCTTCTAAGAAAGACCGAAGACATTTTACTATTAAAATATACAGAAGTTTTTTTTTCAAACAACAACAACACTAAAACAATACATAACAATATATAAAACAATTGTTGGTGTGAGCTATTAAGTCACTTCTCATTTACAGCAATCCTAAAATGAATCTATCATGGGGTTTTCTTGGTAAGATTTGTTCAAAGGGGGGTTGCCATCACCCTCCTGAGAGTGAGAGAGTGTGACTTGCCCAAGGTCACCCAGTAGGCTTCCATGACAGAGTGAAGATTCAAACCCTCGGCTCCCAGAGTCCTAATCCAATACTCAAGCCACTACATCATGCTGGCTCATAGAAAACGAATCTATGGGGCAGTACAGATCACCCAAAAGAGGTGGTCTCCACTCACCCAAAGAAGCGGTGAGATGAGGCCAAGGTTGCCTCACCGGCAGCCCCAGAGGTGCCATCCTGGCATTTCTGCAGGCTGCGGAGAAGTGGCGAACTGCTGCTTCTCTGCAGCCTGAAAGTGGGATTCAGCAGGTGCCCTGGGCGCCTGCTGCACACCACTCTCCCCTGCGCTACTGAGGGAAGAAAGGGGCCGCTGCCATGGCCCCTTTTCCCTTGGCGTCCTTCACATGGCCATCTAAAGGCCAAGGACCAGGTGCAAAAAAAGGAGCTCCGTTTCGGAGCTCCTTTTTGCACTATGGAAAGGGCGCCCTAGGTGCCCTCCTGTGGCGCCATCATGTCAGGTGCGTGTAGCGTTATGTAAATGCTGTGCACACCATGATGTTTTTATGGTGTGCCCATATGGACACATGTCCATACGCTTTAGGGTTAGGGAGGGTGCAAACGGTGCACCCTCCCTAAGCGTAATTGTGCCAGAAAGGTGCCTCATCAAGTCCGTCTGTATCGGGCCTATAATATAAAACTTCTCCTTCATATTACATCAGTAACCAACTAGCCTATGGGCAATCTTTTAAAGATTGACTAGTGAAGGAATATCAAATACCTAGGAATAAATATTTATTTCATCCCCCCCCCCCCACACACACACACTTTATGCCCATTCCCATCTTTAAAGCCAACTTCACTCTTTTTATAAAATATTGCTAAAATTCCATCCAACTATCATTGCATCATTACTGATCCTGGCACAGCAGGACACTACAATGTCATGCTCCCCCGCTCCGAGTGTATGTACAGAGGAGCGGGCTATAAATAAACTATTATTATTATTATTATTATTATTATTATTATTATTATCATGCACTGTATGCTAAATGAGATAGGCCAATGCTGGGCAGCCAATAACATTTGACGAAATCAATGACAGTAGCAATGGCAGTAGGAAGAGAGCTGGACTAGTGGGAATGACTGCAGAGGAAGAAGCAAAATGTTTAGTACAGGGCTTCACAGTACATGCAACACTTTACAAATCAGAGAGGCAAGATGTGGAACAAAACAAAAACAGTCTTGACAGACAGCCCTCAAAGCAGTGGAATACTGACGTTTTGAAATTAGGAGGGCAATTTAATTTGAGAATTTGGAGAAACTGGGTTAGTATCTTTCTGAACCCACAACTTTGCACAATGATTAGCTTTCTTCTCAAAAATGAATTAATCTGTAATATGGACCAAATGAAAATTTTGGCACAGGTTCACTTTTAAATCAACATCTTTAAAAACACACACACACACACACCCAACAACACCCAACACTTCAGCAATGGTACAAAGACCATAATTTTGACTGTTGTTAGAACCCCTTTTAGTAGATTTAAACACTGAGCTCCAGTTTTTGTCCTATGTCTCTCTAATTTATTGAGAGCTTCTTGTGCTGGCATTTTTAATTCCTCCAGGGGTTATATTCTAGCCCAAAAGAGATGGCAGAGGGTATCTGGTATTTCCAGAGTATTTGATCCACATCAGATGATAAAACCTGGGATGTGCCCATATCACTCCACAGCAATATATTCTCCCTTCTCAGTAGAGTGGAAAACATAGCATTTCCATTGTTCCTTTACTATAAAGGAGGGGACCGGAGCTGCATCAAGCTGAAATGAGGAGGTGGGAAGGAAGAGACGTGGATTTGTCTCTACAGCTTGCTTTTCTTTCTGCACCATCAATATGGAAATTGAAGATAAGGGTCTGTAACACGCAGGAGCGATAGAGCACACTGTGTTCCAATCACTTGCCTAGGAGAGGTATGTGTGAGAGCAGCTTATTCCCATCCAAGCTAATAGGAGGCACAAGAAGAGAATAAAGGGAATGTACTTTTGCACCAACTTTTAGGTAAAGGAAGCACTTGTTTCATTTTCATCCAGCACCTTTTGGGGACAGTCCATTACCACTGTCCATTTGGTAAAAGAGAAATGCCAATTAGCTGCAGGCATTCTCATTTTAATATCATTTCAACAAGCTCTCAGCAGCAGCACTAAGTTCTGATTCTTCAGTTAGTTCCAATACACAAGTCTGGTTAAATCCATTAGGAAACCGCAATGACAGTGGACAACCTAGGATAAGAGTTAAAATAACAACTAAAAGAAATGAGAGAGAGAGAGAGAGAAGGGAAATTTTTGGTTAAGTGAAGAAACTTGCATCCAAGAGAGAAATTATAAAGAGGAAAGCTGAAGGCTGACTGTGGAAAATATCAAGAGCATATGTTCTTCACCAGGGATGCACAGCAAGCATTCTCTCTTCAGGGAGTAACACATACCTCAGCTACCAGAAAGGGATGGAATTGCTCCCAGCTGGGTTAGCTGCATGTGACATTCACAGCAATTCAGAATGCACTGTGCATGATACTTGAAGGGTGACATCAGCAATACTCCAGGCTCACCCTTCGTTAACCCCAAGACTCATGTGCACATTTCCAGCCCCACATTCCATCTATCAGTATATGGGTAATGTTGCACGGCTGAACAACAAGGCAGAAAGCACCAAACACTGGCATTAGGCTAATTCCAGTACTGGTGTAAATGGGCCAAATCAATCCTCCATCTCCTGATGCAAAGCGACATCACTTAAAAATAGCACACAACACTTCATGAAAATATGTCCCATTTGTATTTTAAATCCCAGAGTACTCAAATAAGACTTAGCTGAGAAACTCTGAAGTAGCTCCACTTGGATGTATTACATTATCATACTCAGCCTCCATTAGGCAGTGTATGAAGACACCATTTCTTGCTTTAAAATGCATAGTCTCTGAAAAAGCCATTGGAAAGTCATCCAGAAGCCCATTGTACAGCACAGTAGGAGATGCAGAGCACAACAATAACTCAAAGCCTTCCAGGCAACATTAAAACTATATTAATGGACTGTGCTCTGAGACATCTTTAATGGAAAGGATGCTGGGATGGTTTCAGATATAGTATGATAGACCTTACAATCTAGCATAATGTCATTCATATTAGAAAACTTCATGCTAAGAGTCAAGCACATTGTAAAAGTATTGTGCATTTAAAACATACACCCTTTGATTTAGAAGAGGTAGTAAAGAATTTGCAGATTTACTCACACATTAAAAACCATGGAAATTGCAAGTTAAAGTATTTGCCTTTTTTTCACTCTGTGTGAACAGTAAACACATTTTACAGTTTCACATACTGTGCCTGTTTTCACCTTAGCTGATATGCTAAGCTGTAATGAACAATCATATACATGTTGTAATGGTCAGCTATATTCCTCTTGCATTTATCAAAAATGTCCTTCTCCTTCATATACAGCTCCTCACTACTGATGCACATCATTCACTTTAATGAAAATGAAAGGGTAGAGGGAAAGAGGGCATTTCCACCACAGAGTAAGTTACACTCACAGAGACTGTGTGCAGAGGATGAGTTGTGGCTGAAAGTTCAAGTGAAATGGAAGCCAGACATGGCTGAGCTGCATCCAGATGTTGCCAGGCAGCAATTCCCAGAATTCCTCACCATTTGCATCATCATCATCATCATCATCAGAATCCCACTTTCTTCCCAAAATTGGGACTCAAAACAGTTTACAGTCTAAAAGCACAGCATAATTAAAAACTTACCAAACTGACAATTAAAATGGAATTACACTATTACAATATTAAAACAATCATTTGTATCAAAATAGAATACAATTTAAAAAGATAAAAGCACTTAAAACCACACACTTTAAAACAGTACAACAGCCTCACACTCTACTGGGTCAGTTTGCTAGGAGTTATGGTCTAAGAGCATATAGACGGCCACAGAGCTCCCATCATATCTACTGCCTACTTGGCAGGTAAATTAGATAGTTTTTGACATACCAGTGAATGTGTAATTGCTTTAACTGCTAAACTAAAGCTTTTGTAACCTAGAATTTCCTTGGTATTTTTAAGGAAGGAAATCCAATTATTATTCACCTTTATTTATATAGTGCTGTAAATTTATGAATGAATCAAATCAATCAAATCATTGTTCAGACTTACCAAAACATCAGATTTGTTCAGATTGTAGCACTCACCACAAAGGTTTTGTACCAAACATTACATACAACCACATACAGCAATGCTCTATGCACAAACGGAAGCATTGTTTATGATAAACAGAAATTTCAGTCTCTGTAATGATGATGAGATGCTAGGTAAGCAAATTGATGTAACTCTATGGCTGTGCCTGCCACTGTATCGTAAAAACACTCTAAACAGGCACTTTCCCTTTGTTGGATTACTTTAAATGATAGATTAGTCTTGCTTCCAGAAACTGTATCAGGCTGAAATCCTTATAAAGACCTTTCCATGGATGTATGTCCCACTGAATTCTGTAAGGCTTATTACTCAGCAGACATTATGAAATGGTGCCATCAGCATCAATTCCTGCTACACAGGTGCTAATCCTCCTGATCTGTCCTTTCCAACTTATGGGACCAAACCATCATATCATTTCTCCAGTGTTTCATTTTTAAAAAAATTGGTAACATTTCAGGTTTCCTTCTTATGTTGTAAAGCTTTCATATACATTTAGAATCCGGATGCCCATATTGCACGATCACACCATCTTCCTCTCAGATTAAGTTATGATAAATGTAACTTTGTTTAGAATTTTCTCTACAACACAAAATCAAAGTTTGGAAAAGCTAATATTTTCACTACAGCTCTCACGATCTTCCCAATGTTGCCAGTGCATTTTCTAAATTCTACCCAAAATATATGTTTAATTCTAAAATAAAACAAACCACTGGTCAAGCTGCATAGGGATACCATTAAATCATGCTGAGTTAAAGACTATCAACTTCATCCTTTCCGCTTCATACTACAGGGAATGTAATATCTCCCACAAGTCTCTCATACCGGCTCTCTCCAAGCACATACTCTTCTACATAAGTTCTTCTTTAGCTTTGGTTTGGACCTCAAATAGAGCTATTGGGGGGTGAGGAGATCCTCAAAAAAGTGCTCTTTCATATTATTACCTCTGTTTGAACTCAAGGCTTAACAACAATGAATTATATATATATAATTTTGCAGATAAAAATGGGTTATGGAGGTTATAGGTTATTTCCTATGCACAAAAAGGAGACACAAAAGACTGCAGCAATTACAGGACCATTGCACTAATTTCCCATGCAAGCAAAGTCATGCTCAAAATTCTGCAGCAAAGACTCCTACTATATATATATGGAGTGAGAAATCCCAGAGGTACAAGCTAGATTCAATAAAGGAAGAGGCACTAGGGAATCACATTGCAAAAATATGATGGATAATGGAGCACACAAGGGAATTCCAAAAGAAAATCTGTATGTGCTTCATTGACTACAGCAAAGACTTTGACTGCATAGAAAAGCTATGGACTGCTCTCAAAGAAATGGGAGTGCCACTACATTTGATTGTCTTGATGTGCAACCTATACTCAGGTCAAGAGGCTGCCATCAGAACTGAGTACAGAGAAATAGACTGGTTCCCAATCAACAAAGGGGTCAGGCAAGTCTGCATACTATAACCCTAGCTATTCGACCTGTATGCAGAAAACAGAGCAGGCCTAGAATCAGAGGCAAGAGGAGTGAATATTGGAGGTAGCAACATTAAAAGCCTAAGATATGCAGACGATGACACAATACTACAGTACTAGCAGAAACCAAAAAATGTTCTGGAGCAATTATTGATGAAGATCAAGGCACAAAGTAGGCTTAATGTTGAAGATTAAGAAAACAAAAATAATATCCACAAAAGATCTACAAGAATTCATCCTAGGAAACAAGAAAAGTACAGGTTGCTTACCTGTAACTGTGTTTCTTCGAGTGGTCATCTGTGCCCTCACACAATAGGGTTTTGCGCCTGCGCAGAAGCTCCATTCGGAATGCTGAAAAGCTGAGCAGATTGGCGGGAGCCCCGCCCCTCCCACTCCCTGAGCATGCCCAATCCTGCCAATCTAGCTCCTCCTTCAGTTCAAGTCCGCCGCAAAAAGGCAGGGACCTGACCGAGGGGAGGTAGGGCGGGATTTGTGTGAGGGCACAGATGACCACTCGAAGAAACCCAGTTACAGGTAAGCAACCTGTACTTCTTCTTCGTGGTCTCTGTGCCTCACACAATAGGGTGACTGAAAAGCTTACCTATGGAGGTGGGAAGGTCACTGCAAGATCGATGAAAGAACAGCACGACCAAAACTGGCATCTCTCCGGGACCTGCAGTCCAGCCGGTAATGCTTCACAAACGTGGATGGTTGAGACCACGTGGCCGCCTTGCAAACCTCTGGCAGTGGAACACCTCTGAGGAAGGCAGCAGATGAAGCCGTAGCCCTGGTGGAATGGGCACGAACACCAACCGGGAGAGGGCGTTTAGCCAGTTCATAAGCCAAAGAAATGGTTTGAGCAATCCACTTTGCAAACCGTTGTGATGAAACTGGGTTGCCTTTCCTGGCACCACCATAACAAATAAACAATTTATTGGATAATCTGAACTCTTGAGAACGCTGAACATAAAAAGCCAAAGCACGGCGAACATCCAGGGTGTGCATAGTCTTTTCCAGAGGTGAAGAAGGATCTGGATAAAAATTAGGAAGCACAATCTCCTGGGAGAGGTGAAACTGAGAAACCACCTTAGGGAGGAAGGAAATGTCCGGTCTGAGGACCACCTTGTCCCTATGAAAAGTCAAGTACGGGTCATCTGAGCGTAGGGCTGTCAGTTCAGAAGCACGTCTGGCTGAAGTTATGGCCACAAGAAAGGACACTTTCAGTGTCAGCAGTCTCAAGGAAGCAGAGCCCAAAGGCTCAAATGGAGGTCTCGTAAGCTGTGTAAGCACCAGAGAGAGAGACCAGGCCGGAGCCAGTGGTGGCAACGGTGGATAAAGGTGATGCAGTCCTTTGAAAAACCTCTTTAACGTGGGTGACGTGAAGAGGCGAGCTGATCGTGAGCCGGGTGGCTGGCTGGCTACAATAGCCGACAGGTAGACCTTGAGGGAAGAGAAGGCCAGGCCTTGATCCCTGAGGTGCAGCAGAAAATGCAAAACAGTAGTAAGGCTCACAGGTGAGGAAGGTTCAGACCTAGCCTCTGCGAAGGCACAGAAACGCTTCCACTTATATGCATAGGATCTCTTGGTGGAGTCCTTCCTCGAGGCAGACAGGACCCTGAGCAAATCAGGAGACTCTATGGCCGGATCCTCCACGCTGTCATCCGTAGATTGACCAAGTCCGGATGTAGTACCGCTCCATTGGAGTGGGACAACAGGTCTGGCCACTTCGGCAGGTGGAAGTATTGGCCCCTGGCCAAATGAAGAAGAGGAGTGAACCAGGGTTGCCTGGGCCAGAACGGAGTCAACAATATGGCGTTGGACCGGTCCCTGGCCATCTTGGCCACCGTCCTGGAGATCAGAGGAAAGGGGGGAAATGCATACAGGAGGTCCCGACTCCAACTGCAAAGGAAGGCGTCCCCCATGGATCCTCGTCCTTTGCCAGCTCTGGTATAGAATGCCCGGCACTGGGCGTTCTCCGGCGTGGCAAACAGGTCCACTGAGGGAATTCCCCAACGAGATGTCAGGAGGTTGAAGGCTGGGCTCGACAGAGTCCATTCGTGCTGCAGCACCTTGTCCCTGCTGAGGGAGTCTGCTAGCACATTGTCCTTTCCTGCCAAGTGAATGGCCACTGGATGAATGGATCGGTGGTGGCACCACGTCCACAGCTGCTGGGAGAGACGCAAGAGGACTGGAGAGTGAGTTCCTCCTTGCTTGTTGATGTACCAGACAGTGGTTGTGTTGTCTGATACTACCTGCACAACTCTGTGGAGCAGGTGATTTTCGAATGCCCTGAAGGCTTTGATGACTGCCAACAGTTCCAAGGCATTTATGTGCAGTCCTGCCTCCTGAGCAGACCACTGTCCCTGCACACACAAGTCGTTGAGATGTGTGCCCCATCCTGACATGGACGCGTCTGTAGTGACCATCCTGGACGGTTCCGGCGTCTGAAAGGGCATCCCCTTGAGGATGTTGGAGGGAGACATCCACCACCTGAGAGAGTCTCTGACATGAGGTGGCAACAAGAGTCTTTTGGACGGAATGTCCCTCAAGTGATCGAAGGCAGCCAGGAACCAAGCTTGGAGAGGCCTGAGCCTGAGACGAGCCAGGTAGGTCACCGCTGTAGTTGAGGCCAGGTGGCCTAGCAGTCTCTGAATGTCCTTTGCTGACGGACGGTGAGAGTGAAGGACAGACCACAGCTGTTCCCAGAGGGCCTCCGCCCGTCTGGTGGGAAGGTAGGCTCGACCCATCACAGAGTCCAGGGACGTGCCTATATAGTCTATCACCCTCACAGGGTGGAGAATGGATTTTGGCAGGTTGACTTTGAGTCCCAGGTCTGCTAGCAGATCCAGAGTGTACTGGACATCTTTGTACAGTTGTGTCTTGGAGGACGACACCAGAAGCCAGTCGTCGAGGTAAGGAAAAATCTTTATTCCTTGGAGACGAAGGTGAGAGATGACCACCGCCATGCACTTTGTGAACACTCGAGGAGCGGTAGAGAGGCCGAAAGGAAGAACGGTATATTGATAGAGATCTCCATCTATAGCGAAACGGAGATACTTCCAATGTTGAGGCCTGATGCTGATGTGGAAGTAAGCATCCTTTAGGTCTATGGATGCAAACCAGTCCCCTTGGTGCAGGAACGGCAAGATGGATTGGAGAGTCACCATCTTGAACTTGCGAATCGTGATGTATGAGTTGACGCTTCTCAGATCCAAGATGGGGCGGAGACCTCCTCCTCTTTTCGGAACTGTGAAGTACCTGGAGTAGAAGCCTTGGTGTTTCAAGCACGGTGGAACACGTTGTATGGCTCCTTTGTCGAGAAGGGAGGAAATCTCCTCCAGAAGAGGAGGAGAGGAGGGAGTGGAACAGAAAACGCCATTTGGTGGAATACTTGAGAACTCTATGGCGTATCCCAAGCGGATGATGGTAAGCACCCAGGAGTCCGTGGTGATCCTGGACCAGTTCTCGTAGAAATGGCGAAGTCTGGGGACTGAGGAGAGGGAGACTGGCAAACAAAAATTGGGTGTCACCTCCAAGAGCCCGTCAAAAGTGCGACTTGGAGGATGGCTTTCTAGAAGGCTGTTGCTGCTGACGCTGCTGGCCTTGCCTTTGCTGTTGCTGCTGTTGCTGCTGCTGTTGAGGCTGTCTGTAAGGCCTCCTGTTATAAGGCTGGGTTCTATAAGTGGAGGACAGAGCCGAACGAGAGCAGGTGAAACCAGGGTCGTATGGCCTTTGACGCCAAACACGACTGGATGAGGGCTTGCTAGGTGTCAGCCCAAGCCTCTTCCCGTTCAGACGAGCCTTGGCCATGGTGTCCAGGGATTCGTCAGTCTTAGCAGCGAATAGACCTTCACCATCGAAAGGAAGATCTTCAATTTTGGACTTAGCTTCCTCAGAGAGAGAAGTAGACCTCAACCAGGCGAAACGGCGGAGTGCCACTGCACCGGCCATCACTTTCGCAGAACAGTCCACTACATGTCTAGCTGAGTGCACTTCCTGAGCAATGAGGGAGAGTGCCTCAGCGTAGAATTCCTGAGCTGCCTCTTGTTGTGCCTGAGGCAGGTAGGGAATGAAAGCAGCCACACGGTTCCACAAAAACTTCTGATAGCCGGCCATGCAACCTTGCATATTGGCGACCTTTGCTGCCAGCACTGCAGATGAATAGAAACGCCGACCAAAGATGTCCATCCTTCTGCCATCTTTGTCCACGGGGGCAGAATGGGACTTGCCTGTAGACTTGCAAGTAGATTCCACCACGAGAGAGTTGGGAGCTGGGTGGGTGAACAAGAATGGCGCCGTATCTGACTGTACCCGGTACGAGTCAAGCTTCTTAGAAGCGGGTGGCGTCGAGGCCGGCTTGGTCCAAGAGGCCACCATAATGTCCGAGAAAGAAGGCAAGAATGGAATGACCGCTGGTTGCTGGGGACGTACCACGAGGCCATCGATGGGGTCCCTAGGGGGCTGGGCCGTCTGCGCCGTCTGGAGGCCTACTGCCCTAGCCATCCTGTCGACAATTCCAGTAAAGAGATGGAGGTCTTCGACAGACGAGCCCGGTGTTTGGTCCTCAACTTCCTCATTGGGAGAGGAAATGGCAGGCTGTGGGGAGTCAGGACGGTTGTCCGTCTCTCCCGTAGACTCCTCCGTAGACTGGGAGGCTGGCAACTGCGGATCCACATAGGGCTGTGTCGGCGCCGTACAGAAGGTCGACGTCGAGGCGTCCGCGTAGCTGATCGGAGCGGAGACTATCGACGTCGAAGTAGTAGCGGTAGCTGAGGCCGAGACGGTCATAATGGCGCTCGATTCCGGGGGTTTCGACACCGTAGCTGTCGAGGCCGGCGGAGGTGATATGGCCCTGTATTCGGTCCGGGACCGAGAAGGAGAGCGAGATCGAGATCGAGATCGTGAGAAGTCTCCGACATGGAGGTCACGAACATGGTACCGATCCCGGTACGAAGGAGAGTAGGAGCGGTAAGACGGATGGCGCTCTCTCCAATATGATTCAGCCCGATGTCGCGCCAAAAAGGAGGCCGACGAGTGGGGCGAGTCGAAGTAGTGCTCCTCAAACGGTTCCGGAGACTTCCGGGGTGGAGGAGATGGGAACCGCAGCCTGTAAATACGCTCCGAAGAGGCTAGGATTTCCTTCGGTGGTACAGAGGTCGGAGCCGAAATCGGCGAAACAGTAGAGGCCGAGGTCGAGACCGTCCCCGTAGGGGCGAGGACCTGGGTGGATGCAGGCTGAAATGCGGGTTCCAGAGTCTCCGGCGCCGAGTCTAGTACAGTGACCGGGGCCGGGACTGAGAGGTCAATGGCCGAAGGCTGTCTAAGGAAAGACTCGAGGCAACCGAAGTGAGGACCTCCTTATGCTTATGTTTTTTCGCTTTCGGCTTCTCCAGCTTGATGGGAGGAGGCCGCTTCTTGTGCTCCCTGTGTTGCCCTTCAGGGTGAGGCATAGTAGTCGTGGCCGAGGCCGGCGTCGAGGAGGGTTCCGTCGGGGTCGAGGTCGACGTCGAGGTCGGTTTTTTGATTTTCGGGATCCTCGGGAACTTAGAGATTGGAAGACGTCCTAAGGGGTCTGTGGACGGATCTGAGGAGTGGGAGACGGAGAGGGCCTTCTCCCACAGGTGGGCCTTGAGCCGGTCTGCTCGTTGGCGGAGCGTGGCGGGATTAAAAGCCTTGCAATGTTTGCATTTCTCCGGGATGTGGGAACTGCCTAAGCAGAAAATGCACTTCGAGTGTCCATCCACAACCGGGATTTTACCGCCACAGTCGGAACACTTCTTGAACGGGGCGGCCATAAGAGGCCGATCCGGTCGCGAGGGGCCCGTCCGGGCCAAAACCCTCGAGTTCCGACAAAAAGGGGGCAGCTCAAGGAAAAACGGGAGAAAACGAAAAAGGAACAAAAATAAAGTAAAATAAAGTAAAATAAAGAAATAAAAGAAAATAGAGTCTAGCTACTCAGCTTTCGTCGCGATGAAGAGCACTCCGAAGGAGATGTTACTCTTGCGGCGGACGAAAGAGAACTGAAGGAGGAGCTAGATTGGCAGGATTGGGCATGCTCAGGGAATGGGAGGGGCGGGGCTCCCGCCAATCTGCTCAGCTTTTCAGCATTCCGAATGGAGCTTCAGCGCAGGCGCAAAACCCTATTGTGTGAGGCACAGAGACCACGAAGAAGAACTGAAATAGACAAGAGTTCCCACACCTTGGATCAAACACTGAACAGAACGAAGAGCACAGTCAAGAAGTTAGAAGGCAGCTAGGATAACAAAGGACAGCAATGAAAAAACTGGACAAAATCCTAAATAGTAAATATAAAACACTGAACAAGTGAGGATCGCCCAAGCCATTGTGCTCCCCATCACCATGGATGGATGAGAGAGCTGGACAATAAAGAAAGCTAGCAGAAAGAAAATAACTTCATTTGAGATATGGTACTGGAAAAGAGTGCTGAGGATACCCTGGACAGCCAAGAAGACAAACAAATGGACTCTGGAACAGATGACACCCAAACTTCTCCTGGAAGCCAGAATAACAAAATTGAGGCTGTCATATTTTGGCCACATCATGAGAAGGCATGACTCATTTAAAAAGACAATAATGCTAGGAAAGGCAGCAAAAAGAGGGGGAGACCATGTGCCAGATGGTTGGACTCAATCAGAGAGACCACTGGCCTGATCCTGCAGGACCTGAGCAGAGCAGTTGAAGATAGGGTTCTTGGAGAGGTCTAATCCATGGGGTCGACTCAAGGACAGTTAACAACAACAACAACAACAACAACACATGTAAGTCAGAAACACAACTTGTCTAGCCTGTCTGCCTGTTTATCAGTGAGAAAGCTCATTTACCTAATTTGAGTCTAATGGCAATGTTACACTAAACCAGGGCTCAGAAAATGAGCGTAACGCAGATGAATACTGCCCGGTTGCTCCTACTTAGAGCACAAGAGGCTAAATACAATACAGACCTTTGATTCATGGTTTTTCTGTTGCGATATGTGACTCCCAACAGGAAGCCAACACTCTGGTTTGTGCCCTGACAAGTTGAAGAATTAATCTAGAGTAAGGGGATGTTGCCTCAGGTTACAGATACTGGGAACCAGCAATGAGAACTCTTCATATTATTTTTTTGTGGAGCTTTCGGGCTATGTGGCCATCTTCATTTCTCTGAAGATGCCAGCCACAGATGCTGGTGAAACATCAGAAAGGAACTCTTCTAGAACATGGCCACATAGCCCAAAAGCTCCAGAAAAAAGTATGGATGCTGGCCATGAAAGCCTTCGACTCCACAGTCTTCATATTGTTCCCTAGTTTCTTGTATGCCAGACAGGAACAGAACAAAAAACTGGAAAGCACATATTCAGTGAAAGAAATAAAGGAAACAAAGTTCCATGTGCTGTTGATTGTCCATGAACTTTGTTATCTTAAAAAGCCCAGCATGCTGCAGTCTGCACTCAACAAAGTAGACACTCTGAGTATGTCCTTCCTTCTAATAACTTCATCAACAGTATGTTTCCTTTATTTCTTCCTTAGTTCCTTGCCTATGTTCCTTTCTTGAAGGACCAAGCTGTGTATGCCAACCCATGAATTACTATAAGAATGAACAATTAGCCAACAGGTACTAACAGCTGGGATGCAGTGGCTCAAGTGGTTAAGACACTGACTGTTGATTGCAAGATCAGCAGGTTGGCAGTTTGAGGCCTGGGTGCTGCATGATGGGGTGAGCTCCTATCACTAGTCCCAGCTTCTGCCAACCTAGCAGTTTGAAAGAATGCAAATACAAGTAGATAAATAGGTACCACTTCTCAGTAGGAAGGTAACAGCATTCAGTGGAGTCATGCTGGCCACAGGACCATCCGAGCAGTCCTCAGACAATGCTGGCTCTTCGGCTTAGAAATGGAGATGAGCTGTGTGCCCTACAGTCAGTTATGACTAGACATTCATGTCAAGGGACAACCACTATCTAAGCCAAAGAGCCAGACTTATTTGTCTAACCACCTCTGCATTGCCAATGCTGGAATAAGATTAACTATCAATGAGATTGGCTTTATATGGAAGGAAGAGGCACAACTTTTTCTTCTGATCCATATTGCAGTATAGGGCGAGTCAAATTCACAGTTCTCTAGCTTGTTAGGAAAGAAAAAATCCAGAAAGCCAATTGTTTGCATGTCAGTTAAAAGAGGGAGAAAGGTTTGTGGACTGTTTTGCTGCTTCCATTGCAAGAATGATCAGTTAGCCAATAAGTATTTGCTTGGTCACAACCAATTATAATTCTCTTGAATTAGTATGACATTGACAACCCATCCATTTTCTGGTCAAAGGCAAATGAAAATTAACATAGCCACAGGAAGTTTCTACAACTAACCCATATGTGTTTTCTACAACCAATCTAAGTGTGTATTCTGCGATCAACCTGTCCTGCTTACCTCGACCGAGGGCAACACAGCAGGGAACTATACAAAGGAATAGTCCAGAGTCCAGTCCAAAGGTCACACAATACCAATCAGTCAGTCACAGCAAAGAGCAGAGACAAAAGCGTAGTCACAAGGCAAGTCCAGAGGCCAGATAACCAGAGTCATCAGTCAAAGAGCAAGGAACACAAGAATAGCAAGACTGCAAAGAACCTCTGCAGCTGGAGGTCTTTTAAAAGGCCTCTGCTTCTCTCACCTGAAACCTATTGGCTCTCCTCTTGGCTTCTAGCCTGGAAGAACACCTCAAAGACTCCTTGACCTGTTTTCACTCCACAGGTCCTAGCACCTGCAGCCTAGACTCCATAGAGTCTGTTTCTCTCTCTGCAGCTTCCTAAGACAGCTGATCCAGGCAGCCCCAGGTCTGTCCCTGCCTCAGCCTCCTCCAGGTCTTCAGAGTCTGAGTCTTCTGACTGTGCCTCTAAGTGAGGCCCAGGGCAGTCCATGACACCACCAAAGAGTGCATAATATGGGCTTGGTGCATTTTATTCTCAGCAGATTCTTCCTACAAGCCCCAAAATAAGACCTATATAAAAATATGCCATCCCCACATTCTGCATCCAGGCTGCCTGGGTGGGGGATGAGGGGAGAACAAGCATGAGAAGGCAGCCCATACTTTACGTTTTTCAAAAGTTACAGATGAGACTGAGATCAAATTGCATTTGATTTCCAATAGATGGACTCTGCTGCCAGCTGGGGAAGACAAGTGTCATCTCCACATTGCAATTAAAACAGTTGGAACTTTTACTTAATTAAAATTGAGAAGCCATGGGGAGGTGTAAAGTAGTAGCTCAAAAGCGTAATGCTCATGCTTAGGCTGGTGGCATAAATATTGAAACTGGAATGATTAGCCTGCCCTTTGGTGCCAGTGTGACATATAATTTCATGAAACATTCCAGAAGCATCCTGACTCATGTTTGCCTGGCTCCTTCCTTAGTATACGTTAGGTGTAAAGGGATGTCTGCATTGCTCTCTCCAATTCTGAATGCCACTTCATACATATATATATAGTTCCCTTCTAAACTGGAAATCCTGCCTTGTTGTGGCTGCCTGTTTATTGCTTTTGTTCAGCTGTTTCTCAATGTTTTTAGGTATCATAATAATTTGTTTCATAAGCTGTTGTTGGCCATCTTGAGAGCTCATAGCAGCTATTAAAATGCACATAGCAGCAGTCACAGGTAATGTATGAACAGCCCTTCAGTCTTTAAACAACCTGAGAGAAAAATTATACCAGGGAGAAACAGTAGACAATCTATTTTCCATGGCCAGGAACTCTGCTCTCATTAATTTAATCAGCCTCTTCATTTAGCAGTGTTAACATGCTACAGTTTGTTGTTGTTGTTGCTAACTGCCATTCAGTCAGTTTCAATTTATGGCAACCCTATGAATGAGAGACCTCCAAGTCACCCTATGTTCAACAGACCTACTTAGGTTTTGCAGATTTAAGGCCATGGCTTCCTTACGTGAGCCTATTCACCTGTAATGTGGTTTTCCTCTTTCACTACTGCCTTATTCATTGAAAAGCATTGTTGTCTTTTCAATATTCACCACTAAATTTAAAAAAATTGCTACAAGGCCAAGTCAAGCCTTTTATAGAATGGAGACATGTTTTTTCAAAGGTGGTCAACTATGATTTTTAAGGGCAAAACTTGAAAAGTATGAATATGATACAAACCCATACAGGTTCAATCATTTGAGATCTGTGACTAGCTGTCAGATTTGCTCTCTGAGGCAAGCCCAGGCTTGTGGCCACATAATGTGTGAAACAGTGGATAAAAAAGCACTGGCTTCTAATTTTCATATCCCATGATTTTATTTTATTTTTTAGCTATACTATGCATGTGTCATTGCCAAACTCAATCCAATGTTGGGAGAACCTCATCAAATTTGCAGATGATACAAAATTTGATCCTTACCAATTTGCATATGATACAAAACCAGGAGGGGTAGCTAACATATTGGAAGATAGAAACATATTTCAAAAACTGGGCTGAAATTAATAAAATGAAATTCTACAGAGACAAATGCAAAATTCTACAGTTAGGCCACATAAACCAAATACACAGGTTTGTCAGAATAGTTGCCTCAGCAGTACTGCATGTGAAAAGAACCTTGGGATTATTGTTGATCGTAAATTGAACATGAGCCAGCTCTGTGATGCTGCAGCAAAGAAGACAAATACTATCTTGGCCTGCATCAATACAAGGACAGTATTATATTCTGTGCTGGTCAGTCCTCATTGGGAGTACAGCATTTAATTCTGGGAACCTCATTTTAAGAAGGATACACTTGTTGACAAGCTGGAGCAAGTTCAGAGAAGAGTAACAAAGATAATGATAGATACAGAGAACAAAACATATGAGGGAAATAATAATAATAATAATAATTATTATTATTATTATTATTATTATTATTATTTCTTACCCGCCCCTCTGAACAAGCAATCGGGGCGGGGTATAACATGTTAAAAACATATACAGTTAAAATCCTCCAAAGATACCCACCTCCCTCTCCTTAAAACAGTATTAAACTAATCATAATTAAAAGAATCAAAATAAATAGATTCATTCAAAGTCCCCTGTAGGCGGCTGAATGGGGGCCGGGAGGGGGGGGTCATCAGGCGATGGGAAATTAGTTACTTTCTGGGAAGGCCTGCCGGAAGAGATGCGTCTTGGTCACTTTTTTAAAGCTTTCCAAGATTGTAATAAGACGCATCTCATCCGGCAGGTCGTTCCACAACTTGGGAGCGATAGCAGAAAAGGCCCTCTGGGAGGTCTGGGATAACTTAGTTTTTATAGGCTGAAGCAGATTCCTCCCAGATGACCGAAGTGTACGCGGGGGCTCATATGGGAGGAGACAGTCTCTAAGATAAGTTGGACCCAAGCCATGTAGGGCTTTAAAAGTCAAAGTCAGCACCTTGTACTGTGCCTGGAAACTGATCGGCAGCCAGTGGAGAGATTTAAGCACTGGTGTTATATGCTCTCTACTTGATGTTCCAGTGACTAGCCTGGCTGCCATGTTTTGAACCAGCTGAAGTTTCCAGGTTAGGCACAAAGGTAGCCCCATGTAGAGTATGTTACAGTAATCCAGACATGAGGTGGCCAGTGCATGTACTACAGCCTCCAGGTCCTTCATCTCAAGGTAAGGGCACAGCTGACGGATCAGCCAAAGCTGATAACAGGCACTTCTGACCACCGCATTCACCTGACACATCATGTGAAGCAATGAGTCTAGAAGAACCCCCAGACTGCAAACAGAGTCCTGTGAGGAGAGTGTGAAGGAACGGAACCACCGCAAAGCAGTGCCTCCGATACCCATCTTCCCCAACCGGTCCAAAAGGATGGGAAGGTTTAAGGAACTAGACTTGTACAGTTTGTGAAGAGAAGATCAAGAGGTGATATGACTGCATTCTTTAAATACCTCAAGAACTGTCACAGAGAGGAGGAAGCAAGCCTGTCCTCTGCTGTCCCAGAGGATAGGACCAGGTCTAATGGCTTGAAGTTAGAGAAAGGTAGATTTCAACTTAACATCAGAAGGGATTTCTTGACAGTGAGAGCAGTTTGACAATGTAATCAATTGTCTAGAGAGGTGGCAGGGTCTCTTTTAAAAAAAAAAGACATGTTGCATATAAGGAATAACCAGAGAAGGCAATGGAAGAAGTCAGTGTATGAGCGGTAGAAGTACAGTAGATATATGGGAAGTGAGTGAGGGCACGAGTATGTAGTCAAGGGTGGACAGAATGGTGGAGCGATGGAGAAAGAGAAGGCTGGCTGTGAAGGGAAGGGAAGGATGTATGGAAATGGGGGAATGAAAAGCTTTATAGTAGAGGATAAGAGGAAGTTAATGGAAGGGAAAGGAAGAAGGGGGTAAAAGAAGAATGAAGCATGGAAATAGGGAGATCATATAGAGGAGATTATTCCCTCTCTGTATAAGTTGGTTGGACAAATGTGAAGTAACTCCAGTTTGATGGCAGTTAATATAATCATTATGATTTTCTTATAATCATTTTTATCTTGATTAGATTGTAAATGTAGGTAGGACAGTTGATCTATGGGACTGTTATGTTATTTTAGGTGGTAAAATAATTTTGTTCGTTTGTTTATATGGTATATTATGTATTTGAATCTGTTGTTTATTCTAAATAAAGATCATTAAGGGGGGGAAAGGGGGCTAGATGCTGAGGATGGTTTAGCTGGAGATCCTACACTGAGCAGGAGGTTGGATTCAATCACCCATGAAGTGATAGCCCATTGGACCCTTTCCAACTCTATGATTCTACAAGAAAACAAGAAAACATACAGTAATGCTTTAAAAAAAAAGATAAATACAACTATGAGTCAGATTGGGGCCATGATTGGGAATTTTATCTAGATCTTGAAAATAATTCCTTTATAATTCCTTTAAAATAAATTTATTAACCCTATTCAATAAAATTTTCTTTTATTGTTTTCAAAAACATTACTATATAAATATTTTTGTCATAATTAAAATATGTACAGAATTGAGGAGGGTAGGTAACATTTACTAATCTTGAAACTATAGAAGTGTTTGATTTTCTCATCTATTGCAACAGTTATCTGTTTCATAAAATGCTTATTCATCATGTTTTCTGATTTAATTAACAAAAATCATTGATTTCAAGATTATCCAATTAAGATTTATTACCACAATAATGAAATAACCCATGGCATTATTTTATAAATAAATGTCAATGTTTGGTGTTAATTTATTTCATTGTTTGGGGCAGCTGCCATTTGGGGCCATTTTCACTTTTACTCTTTCCTAAACATTTTAATGCAGATGTATTATGTTTCCAGAAATTTAATATCAATATTATTTATTTATTTATTTATTTATTTTATCCCCAGTACCAAACTGTGCATGTATGCCCCTACCCTTGTCTGGCATCCCACAAGACACAACTAAGAGTCCCAGTGGCCACACATGTCCCACTTTGTCTGCCCCTGATCAACACCAATATTCCAGAGCTCTTGTTTAATTGTTTACTTATGTGTCATACTCGAATATCATTTAACAATACTATTTCAGGGGGAAAAGCATGCTACGCACATTCAGCTAAAGTTTGAGTTTTTAATAACAAAAGCATCTTCAACACACATACACTCATATGTGTATTGAAGATGCTTTTGTTAAAGCTGCTTCCATGAATCTGTTCTCCTCTCCCCTCACCTCCAATACTGCAGTCTTTATTTTAGCTGCCACTAAAATTTGATGGTTTGTTTTTATATTATGAGCCTGCCTCACATTGAAAACTTCTTTATGTCTTCTTTTACAGCTTATGCAGAGCTGGCTGAAAATAGTGTATTTCATTTGCCACCAAATCTTCCAAATCTTTCTCTTCAATCCAGCCCCCACCAGCCTCCAAACAGGGCTTCTGTTGTTCTTACATATTTTTACAGGTTGTACTGCATAATCTGGACCAAGCAGAAAGGCTAAGGGGAAAACAGCTCTCTCCTCTGTACACTTTGAAATCAGATAATTCAGGCTGCTTCCTCATATGAGACAAGATATAGCAGTTGAGCCAGAAAGGCCTTTATCCTTCTACAAACCCAGTTTCGTTGGGGTGAGCAGACACACTTCATTTCACATAATGAAAAATCCATGCATCTGAATAGTGTGGGCCTCTGCAACATCTCAATTCCAGTCAAGCTCATCCTGAGCCAGCCCAAGACATTTTCCTGCCTGAGGCAAATGACAAAATGAGGATTCCTCTCCAATTCTGCTGGATGGGCAGCTGAACCTCAGTGTAAGAGTGCTGACAGGGCCGTATTCATCACTGAACAGAAGAGAAATAGGCTAGCTTTGCAGGCAAAGGGAAGATTGCATGGCACGTTTTAAGGTGTCCACCAAAACCATGCTCAGCTGCTACTTCACCTGGTAGGTGCCCACTGTCCAGTCAGAGAAATGTGATGCAGGAGAGGTTGTGCAAGCACAGAACACATGAGCACACCAACATACTGCCTAGGCACACCTGCTGGACTATGGCTGCATCCGCACTTTGACACCACTTTAATTACCATGTCTCAATGCTATGAAATTCTGGGCTTTGTAGTTTGTTGTGGCTAACTACAATGCCCAGAATTCCATAGCATTGAGCCATGGAAGTTAAACTGGATTATTTCTGCAGTACAGATGCAGTCACAGTAGGATGCCTCTCTCTCCAGGTGACCAGATGTCATAACCAGAAAGGAGGACTGTAAAATGTAGGACATTCAAGAAAAATTTAGGATATTACCAAATAAGAACCAAAACACTAATATAAATTTAGATTCGTTTCATATGGCTTATTGACAGCTATATTACATATCCTGTATTTTATTATGTACTCAGCTGTATTTTCCTGATAAACTTATTTTGTTAAAATGCCTTGTTGGCTTGCAATACACTTAAACAACTCTGAGCAAGACAAATGCTCAGAATTGTCCTTTACTAAAAACAAACCTATTATTTAACCTACATTTAAATTATTCCTTTCATTGGCCCATTGCGCTGAAATGCCGGGGAAGGGGGGGGGCGGGGAGGAGCCCTTTCAATATTTGTGTGGTGTCCTCAAGCAGCCTAACACCTTTGCAGTCCTTTTCCCTTACAAGAAATAAATGTGCCCCAAGCTCTGGGGGCAAGTGTGGTCTGCTGCTATTCCTAGGGGAAAAAACTTTAGAATGACCCATTTGTTGTTAACTGCCCTTGAGTCAATCTTGACCCATCATGAGAGATATCTCCAAGACGCTCTGTCCTCCACTGTTCTTCTTAGTCCCTGCAAACTCATACCTTGTAACCTCTTTAATAGAGTACTATCTATCATGCAGCCTTCTTCTCTTTCTACTTCCCTCCATCTTTCCTAGCATTATTGTTTTTTCCAGTTAGTTGTGCATTCTCATGATGTGTCCGAAGTACGGCAGCCTCAGTTTTATCATCTTAGCTTCCAGGGAGAATTCAGATTTGATCTGTTCAAGGATCCATCTATTTATTTTTCTGGCTGTCCATTTTATCTTCAGCACCTTTCTCCAGCACTACATCTCAAATGAATTGATTTTCCTCCTTCTTTCTTAAATGTGTGGCTCTCAAATACATACATGATAATAGGGAAAGCAATGGCTTGTACGATTCTGACTTTTGTGTTCAGTTGTATATCTTTGTATCCTATCCCCCTATTTGCAGCAAGGACAGGCTGCCAAATAGACAAATTTCTCAAAGGCAAACAGAAAACATGGTGCTACTGAATGGGCTTCTTAGTGATGGTCAAAACAGAGGACATTTGGGAATTTCTCCTGGACAGAAGGTTGAAATGTAGAACATGTCCTGGAAAAGGAGGACTCTCTCTGCCTGCTTGCTGAAAGAAATAAGGATTCTTAAGAGAACTATCTGGTTTGTGATCCTGGCAAGGAAAGCAAGGATCCTGGGTTCAAATTACATGTTAAGCAAACCTCTCCTGTTTGTTTACCCAGCCACACCAGCATACGTGGTCAAGCAGGGGTGGACAAGTGCATGCCAACACGTATCTCATATATATACCTCATATATGTAACCCAGGATAGTTTCACATGAATGCAGCTGCTCACATGCTTTCCTATACTCAGATTTGTTTGTTTATTTATTTTGTCTATCCAATACAGAGCTTGGGAAATTTACATTTCCCTAAGAGAAATATTTTCTCCTTTGTCAGACTTCTTGGTTTTTATTTGAACCAATTACTCATTTTATTTATTCTAATCTCTTTGTCAGTGGACAGAAATATAGTGATGCAATCTCTTTCCTTTGCAGTCTGCAGCCTCCACATACTGCTGTGTTTGTCGGAAGCTGCCACATTTATCATAGAACTGCTATTTTAAAAAATCCCTTTTTAAAAAAAAATTGAAGTGACCAAAGGAGCTGTTTCAGTATACTGGCTTCTTCACATGGGAGGAAAGAGACAACATCCACCATTTTAAAAAAAATAAAAGGTCCCCTTTTAACTAACTACAATTAACTAACAGCTATAACTGATAAAAGTTTCTTGCAACTCTGTATGTCATAATTAAGATAGGGAAGATAAGATTTACAAGATGGCATTTGCCAGTCAGTTTGAAGGAGAATATACAAATACAAACAGAAAAGATTAAAACATCTGTTGATATTAACTAAGCACAGTCACATGAACTGCCTTGGCATTTTGCCATGCAGCTCAATATGCAGACAGCAGGAGGAGAGAGGCAACCTCAACTGTGGTACTTCTAGGGATTACTTCCAAAGGTGAGACAGGTAACAGCAAACATGACAGGAAGGGAGAATTACCACTCTGGGGATGGGTTTTTAATCTTCCTGGAAGATTAATGCAGGCTATGCAGATTAATACGCAGATCCCTCCATGTGGATTTTTCACACAGTTTGATATAATTTGGTTCTACATGTCCCCATACGATTCATATGAATGGATAATGACTGGAAATCTATTGTGATTGGCCTGAGACACAAATTCAATATAAATTCAATTAATCCACTGTAACTCTGTATCCAGATGAGGAACCCTTTTTATTTTGGAATTGAGGATAACATTCAAGTGTAATTCCCTCCAACATTCTCTCAAGGATAGTCTGTTGGGGTGGGGGTTCAACATGGTAATGGAGTGGACCAGAAGCAGGCAAATCCCCTCCCTCCCACTTCACCCATCTCTCTCTCTTCCCCATCCCTCTTCTGGGGGAGGGACAATTCCTCTTGTAGACATCTTTTGAAACTGGAGAGGACTTTACTGTGTTAGTCTGACATCACACTCTCTCCCTCAATTGTTTTCTCTCCATCTGTGTGTGTGTGCATGCACATGTAAACTACAGCCAGGCAGACTAACAGCTAGAATCCAGCTGTGCAATTATCTTTCTCAGATCACTTTTCATGGCTCATTATCAGGCACCAGAAATGGTCCTGTTGGATGACTTACATTATACCATTACAGTATACTACAAAGAGGAGAGGAGGAAAGGGAATGTGCTTCAGTTTAGAAATTGTTCAAAAGACTGATCAGAAAATGGGCAGTATATTTTAGGTTATAGATATCATAAGGTCTTTCCCTAAGCATGCTTTTGTATTGATTGGCTTTTGTAGTGAAAATTATGTGAGAATGGCCAGGAAAGAGGGAGTAGAAGTAGCAAATGTGGCTCACTTTCAGGGAGAAGAGAGAGAATGCAAGGGAGGTGGAAGTTAAAGTGATTTAGTGGACATTCAAGATACTGAGAAGTTTTGGGGGGAAAAACATGCACTCTAGCATTAATTCTCCTTGAATTCTATTGTCATTGCTTATGTTGCCTCAAGGCAAGGACACTGCAGTGGCAAGCCAGTAGTGAATGAAACAACATTACAAATGGTTTAGGCCATCCTCAGACTGGTTTGAATGTTGGACTAGAACTCTGGAGACCAGGGTTTGAATCCCCCCTTGACCACTGAAATCCATTGGGCTCTAGACATCACAGCAGCAATATGCAGAGACTGTTTCAAGACAGCTCTGTGTGGCTAACGTGATGTGTAAGCCACCCCTCAGTATTATAAAATAACTGAGAAGAAGCGTACAAGCCTTGGTTATTGTTCCATAACATTAAGTACAGAGAAATTTCAGCACGCTTATGTACTACATACTACAGAGCTTGACATTTTCACTGCTAATGTCACCCACAGCTTAAGGCTTTTCCCCCAATAAATCAGGGAAGCTCTTTCCCTCTATGTTGAATCAAGGTTGGAGGCTTATAAGATTTATTTCATGATGCTATGTCAAAATTGTAATGCATCACCAGCACTAACTGAAAAGTTTGAAAATTTATTCATCTTAAATTTTGCAAGCTAGAGTGAGCAAAGTGGCACTCTTTTGGATGCTGTTGGACTCCCAGCAAACCAAACCAACATACCCAATCTGGATTGCTGCTGGGAACTGCAGTCTAGCACCATCACTAATGGGAGCTGCAATCCAGCACATCTGGAGGGTTGCATTTTGTCCACTTCTAATATAAACAAAATAGGTGTGTTTATATTAGCATCAAAGATTTCAAGTTTTTCTTCTAGTACAGTTTACTAGCTGTCTGACAGGCCAAACTTCAACAGATGAAGCTCTTCCCAATTAGTCCTTAAAAAACTGTACTTCTTCAATTTCTTCATCCTGACACAACTATTAAAAGCACACATACCCCAGCTGGGGATGAGAGGGCAGGGAACAGAAACTCTTTTTGCAACTCTCTTTTACTAAGCTATTTTGAATTCTGTGCTAGAAGTCTTCTTGCCCGTAGGTGCTTAAAATGTGTAAATTAATATTTGCTTTCATGAACAATCTTAAAAAGGAAAAGTTCTCCCCTCTTTTTTACAATTAAAAACTTGCTTTCAGAGCATTTTGTCCGGTTTGAAAAGAAGAGAGGCATTAAAGTGTAATGACTCTCAAATTCACCATCTGACTCCACGTGATCTAACTCAGCCTGCTAATAATAAGCTTAAGTTTATGAGGCATAGAGGTGTTTTTATATATCCGCCTAGCTCTGTCAGCTTATGCAGCTCTTCCTTCACCTCTCCTGCTGCATTAAATCATTTGTTTTTATGGGGAACTGTGGTATAAGGCCTGAGCAAGCAATGGGCTGTAAGCTGGGAAAGGATATTAAAATATAGAGAATGGGAAGGACAGGGCACAACAGCTTACTTCAAACTTTCACTAAAGAATTTGCAGAAAGTAGTACAAATGGAATTGATTATATTATGAGTAGCTCACCAGGATGGGGCTGCTTTCTGAATCTGGTGCTAAGATTTTTGTTTGAATCTGTTTGTATTTCTACAGCCGTGAGATACAACAAAAAGCAACCCTCACCATCTCCATTAGCCAAGGGCCCCTATGCTTAAATAATCACTAGAGGAAACAATCCTAGCCAAGGCCCCTCTATGCTTAAATAATCACTAGAGGAAACAATCCTAACATGCAGCCTCTAAAATTACTTTTTTCTTCAGCTGCCCCTAGACTATGGAACATCCTGCTGGAAAATATTAGATAGCTAAATATGCTGTCCGAATTTAAAGCAGCATTAAAGACCACTCTCTTCCAACAGGATTACCCAGATGATTTTTAAATGATTAATTTTAAATATGAATTGTTTTAACATGTATTTTGGTATTTGTCCTTTTAAAAAGATGTGTATTTTAACTGATTTCATCTTTTTAATTGTTTTTGTTTCCTACCTTGATCCATGGGGAGATGTTGGTAAGAAATAATAATCATCACCATCACCATCATCATCATTTTGGTGTGCAGCAGTACAGGTACAAGTGGGTATGTCCCAGAAGAATTGGAGGACTATGCAGAGTTTAACCTGCACCACTAGTACAGATAATGTAGGGATAGGGTGTGTAGAAAGCCAGTGATGGTGGATAGATTCCATGTCAGTGGAGTGGTCAGTCCATTCCGGGTTTCAGACTGAACTTTAAAGGAGCTCTCAGAAAAACAATGGGATACAGGTTGGACAATCCCACCCTATAAAACAGTATCTGTTCAAGCTAAAGAAAATGTATTAACAAACAAATTATAATTTCACTGCTATCCCCTCAAACTCTACAAAATTAATAATGAGCTATCAAGACTTTGTTGGAGAGAAAGCAGTAACATAGGACATTGACAACATATGTGGCTAACCTGGCCCAAAATGTTAAATGTCAGGGAGAGGGGTTAGGTTGAATAAGTAAAATGTTTGGTCAAATGGCAGATTATAGAGGAGCACTATTGTTAATTTACATATTTGAAAATAAAAATTAAAGAATAACAAATAAAGATGTTATAGCATTGTCATTAAGTACCTCAAGATTAAAAATAGTAAAATCAAGGAAAATAATAGTGGATATTTAAGTAAAAATGTGGATGAATAGAGTGTGGTCCATAGCTCTATCAGAAAAGATAACACATAAAAATGAGATTAGCAAGAGGAGATAGTAAAGAAGATAAATCTGAAGAAAACTGGAAACCCTTTATTACTTACGTTATGCTTGCAAACTCTAGATTTAATCCAGCATCTGATCAAATCTTACTCTACAGTGGTAAAAGTGATACATATTTGGCTTATTAAGATATGGGTTGGAGGAAGAGAAGAAAGGGAAGAGGGAACTAAATGATATAACATATATATAAATTAAAGAATATTTGAAATAAAGACTTTAAAAAAAAACTTTAAAAGATCACTCAAAGTTGCTGAACCTTATCTCCAAAAAAGATTCAGCACCTTGGACAATTGTTATAAGGCACAGTTGAGGAAAGTGAGACCACACACAGCCACCACCTCCAGAATCCCCAGACTTTTTTCTGGTCAAAATAATAGGAGGGTTAATTTCTGCTCCTAGAAGCCTCAAGGTGCAACAGTTTGCCTTGTAAATATGTTGCATTACCTCCCTGTACTCTTTAATACCAAAATACCAATTTTTGAGAACCAAAAGTACACGGCTTGAGTAAAACTTCTTTAGAAAATATATCCAGGGGTGATCATGTTAGCCATATAGCAAAGCAGCAAAGTAGGCCATGTAGCAAAGTCATATCCAAAATCCACAAAACAGTGACACTTTTATTGGCCAACCAAAATGCACAAAATACATATTGCAAGCTTTAGAAACTCCACTGGTTTTGGGACGTTATTGTATTTTGCTACATGGCCAACACAGCTACCCCAGATATGTTTTCTGGATGTAAGATACCATATTTTAGTTGCATCAGGGGAAACCTGAAGAGAGTGCCAATAGATTGGGACTTGATCATTTGAGGGTTCTACCTCCAACAAAGGTAAAACATTTTTCTTAAAAATGTGGATTATATTTGGCATGTTTTACCAAAACAACACCTAAAAATGTTTCCTGATGCAAAAACATGGAGGGCCTCCTTAGAAATTCAGTGCTCTCTACCTAACAAAGGAGCTTGTGGCTTGACAAAGGACAGAGGCAACTTGGATCTCAAGTGAACATCTCTTTTTGTCTTGCTAGTGGAACTTAAGAATTTTTCCTGGAGTACCCACATGGCCAGAAGGAGGAGAGGTCAGCCTGTATGAATGTCCCTCCAACAACACCTGAACTGAGAACAGCAACTTCTTGACTAAATGCAGGATTATGACTCACTTCATCATAATTTTTTTCTTCTGTATGATTTTTAACATCTTTGCCTGATGAAGAAGCTAGTGGAGTCTCAAAAATTTACAACATCTATTTTGTGCATTTTGGTTAGTATTACTGTTTTATTTATTGTTGGATGTTATTGTACTTGGCTACTTTAAGTATTTTGTTTTATTCCTCAGAAGTCTATGCAGCCCCTAGTGGGTTCTGGGACATAAAAGTGACTCCCAGAGACTATTCATTGCTTACAAATAAGGGATATGTTCACATGATCACTGGGGATAGTTGTTAGAAGTACCACTTGTTAACTTTCCTAAAGCATGAGATTATGGACCTGAAAGAACAAGCACACGCAATCCGGCCACTGCTAAAGGTGACACCTTTGGCTACAGCAGTTAGTGAGATGTTTAGGAAAAACCATATTAGGCGCCTCAGGGTAAAATATATTCCATTCTTTCTAGGCTGCACACAGTTTTGTTCTGATCTTTGCTTTTCGAAATTGTACTTCATTTAGGTCATGCATCTGGAAAAAGTAATTTCAGGTAGCACACAGCCTTCTGTAAATATTAAAGTAATGGAAATGAGCTGTATTTCTAGTCATAAAAATGGAAGACCCAGCTTATGCTTTCTGACTGAAAGATGCACATTTTCTATTGAGGTGTTCCACATAATCTATAATATAACACAGTTGAAGGGCAATAAAGGCACACTGTAAGGTGAGTAATTTGACCTGCCACTAACCTACCCATTGTTTCTAGTTATTCGTATTAATATTTCTCATTGATATTTCAAGTATCCTTATGATCTCAACTTTTAATATTTGATCTTATTGGGTTCCTTCACCAGCATAACTACACCAGTGTAGGCCGTAGCCCCAGCCAAATGGAAAGGGGAGACACTGTGGTAAGCAAGGACAGGAACGGAAGACAACTGACTCTGAGATGCATATTCCTCCAAAACATGGCTTTTGGTGAGATGGTCCTTGGAGGTAAAGTTCTCTGGAAAGCAAGACTAGGACAATTGTCTGTTCCATGGTACTGGGATGAAAAGTGCCTAGGAGAAGCAGACCTCTCCATCTCATTACTGCCTCTTTCCTTGAATGCAAAGAAGTGCAACCACTAGCATAACTTGACTGCTATATTAGTGTAGTGCATCTACAGAATTCTAGGCATTATATAGTATTATCAAAGTGGTATGCATATTACTAAATATTATACAGATTGCATCTCCCTTTTCTAGAATTCCAAAATCTCAAATATTACAAAATCTAAAATTGTCCACATAGGAGGCTGAGATAGAAACACCTTCACTTTCTGGTGGTTTACTATGTACAAACTTTGTTTCATACACACAATTATTAAAAATATTGTTTACAAAATTACCTCCAGCTATGTTAATAATGTTTTTGTGAAAGATAAATGAATTTCATGATTGTACCTGGGTCCCATCTCCAAAATATTTTATTATGTATATGCATATATGTATACTGTATTCTGAATGTGGGTCTTGACTAATTTTATTTAATAATCTACTAATTCAGTTTTCTTCTCTGCTATTGTGAACTGCTTTGACCTGAAGTTCAACTACTTTAGCTAAGGTAACAAAAAATGCTTTGAATTACTTTTACCTAAATCTGTTCAGTCCTTCTTCATATTCCATTTTAGACCTGCACTAGAAGCTCACTCACTCATTTTAAAGAAACACAGTGATTGAATATTATTGCTTATGCTCTGCTTAGGGTTACTGCAAAATGATGATGATGATGATATGAATATTTTAGCCACTGCTTTCTTTAACGGAATACATTTAGTAGTAATATGTTTTTGCTCCTCTTTCTATAGTTTCCATTAGAACAATGATACAGTACAGTAATATATAACTGTCTCACACAAGTCCTTAAATATTTAAGTGATATAACTATATTCCTGCAGCCTGAAAGCTCTGACACCTTACTGAAAGTTGGAAAGAACAACGAGAATGAACACACTGGTCAAATTCAGACCTGAGAGTGGCCAGTTATCATATCATGGTTTGACCACCAGTGCCCCTTGGGTCCATTCACATCTGGTTTCTAACATGTGCACGCATATACACACACACACTTTTGGAATTTGCCTCATCAATAATCTGAATCTCCTAACCAACAACAGAGATTTTGAAATACAACCTTCTTCTGCAAGTAGAGAGAATGGAAACCAGAGAGGGTTTCTTTTCATCTTAAAAAGAAATAAAATTAAATAATGGCTGCTTCCAATATTTTAAGGTGTTGTTTCTGAATGAGTAATTCTGAGAAAACACTCTCACTATCCTGTGAACAAGAGTTATATTAGAACTGAGTTTCAAATGCAAGCCCAGACTACTTCATTTGCCAAAAATATATTTTTCATTCATCCAAACTGGACTGGAGCTAAGATGCCACTTTCAAAACCATAGCATTACATTTATATCAAGGGTGAACAATAGTTCTCCACCTCTAGGAAACCAGCAGGCTGCATTCAAATCACAGCAATTTGGAATAATCTTGAGGGCTGTCGAACAGCTCTTACTGTCAGGAAATTCCTCCTAATGTTGAAGTGGAATCTCTTTTCCTGCAGTTTGCATCCATTGTTCTGGGTCCTGTTCTCTGGAGCAGCAGAAAACAAGCTTGCTCCCTCTTCAATATGACAGCCCTTCAAATATTTGAACAGGGCTATCATATCACCTCTTAACCTTCTCTTCTCCAGGCTAAACATCCCCAGCTCCCTAAGTTGTTCCTCATAGGGCATGGTTTCTAGACCCTTCACCATCTTAGTTGCCCTCCTTTGGACACACTCCAGTTTCTCCACATCTTTTTTGAATTGTGGTGCCCAGAACTGGACACAGTATTCCAGGTGGGGCCTGATCAAAGCAGAACAGAGGGGCACTATTACTTCCCTTGATCTAGACACTATACTTCTATTGATGCAGCCTAGAATCGCATTGGCCTTTTTAGCTGCTGCATTGCACTGTTGACTCATGTTCAACTTATGGTCTACTTGGACTCCTAGATCCCTTTCACACGTAGTTTCATTCAGCCAGGTGTCCCCCATCCTATATCTATGCATTTCGTTTTTCCTCCCTAAGTGCAGAACCTTACATTTCTCCGTGTTGAATTTCATTTTGTTAGCGTTGGCCCAGCTTTCTAGTCTATTCAGCTCATTGATTTCTTTGAGGATATTGCATCTGATGAAAGGGGAGGTACTGGGCAAAAGTAGATGGATATGTATGAAGTCTAGAGAGTTTGCTTCTTTCTTCATGCTGTAGCTTTCTTCATGCTGAACATGGCACATACTGAACATGGCACTTCAAACAAGTAACCTATACAGTAGTTCCATCAAGCAGAACTTTCTATGGTATCTGCCGAGAAGAATATAAAGCTACTCTGTCTTCTGGAGTATTGGCTACTCCTCCTAGTTTAGTGTCATCTGCAAATTTGATAAATATGCCCCAATTCTGTCATCCAGGTCATTAATAAGGGTATTGAATAGGACTGGGCCCAGGACAGAGCCCTGTGGGACCCCACTGAGGGGTTAATCCTTTTAGGAAGAAGAAACATGTCCAGAAAGGGGAAAAGAAACACAGACCACAATTCACAGAACATCTCTCTTCTATCTCCACAATATATGTTAAGTCAAGTCACAGCTTCCATGAAATCTCAATTCCTCTCTCTCTCTCTCTCTCTCTCTCTGTGCGTATGTGTGTGTGCAGAAGAAGGGCTTCAAGTCTACTGTTGATTTATGGTGACCCCATTAATTTCATAGGGCTTTCTTAGACAAGCAATACTTGCAGATCGTTTTGCCAGTTCCTTCCACTAGTGCTGGAAAATGCAATCTTTCTGCTAAAAATTAACACAGCCTGCCTGACATGTGGCAAATTGAGTCTTCTTGTAGGATTCCTCACTTGTTACCTTTCTGTACCCTGAGAGAGATTGCTTTCAAAATTGAGCTCGTCAAGTCAACCCATTTACTTTTGAATGATTGCGGAAAAGCATGCTCTCCAGATTAATTTGTTTCACTTTTCCCCATTTATTTTTGCCATCTTAAAGAGTTGATGCTACAAGGGGAACAACAATGGTAGCTTATTTCTCGTGCAATAATAGGTGGTATTATAAGTCACAATTGATCGTACTGGCGTATAATTTATTATGCATACATACATGTACATTTATCTGTGCATCTATAAATACCTATGCCTGCCACTGTCGCTTGCAGACCAGATGTCAGAAGACCTGAAATGAAATCAGAAAACCAGATGAAGTGTAATAAAGACCAGTCAGTAAGATAATTAGATGGCATTTCTCTTGCCAAATCAAGGATTTATACTGCAGTTTCTGTACCATCCAGTGTATTGAGCACAACAGGACATGAGGAGAATACAACACCAAGAAACTAAAATTGCCAATACTTTATGGTAACTAAAGAATTCTACCATTATACCTTACAGACTACATCAGTGATAAATGTAAAAAGCTATCCTTTAACAGGCATGCACAGAGATACATCTTGTATTTTATTTCAAAGGTGGAACATTTGCACAATTGAGAGAGCTTTGAAAAAGCAATTTAAATATAACATTCAGAATACCTATATTAAAAATCTCTTATCTGTATTGAATATGCTTTCCATACACTCTGCCTGATCTGTCCCCTTTTCTTTGTTAAATCACAATCCTATGGAGTAGATATGTGCTTATGAAACTTTTCCTTCCAATGTAGGTATTTGAATTGTAAATAGTATTTCCTGCAAAGTTCCTGTTCGTTCACAGGGCATGATCTAAACTCAGGCAAACTCCTAATACAAATCAAGTGTTACTATTATACATAACACTAATTCAAGATTTGTTTTAACCATGTTTTGTTGAATAAAAACCATCTTGCAAATAAACACATGAGGCCACCCAGTTCCAGATTTGTTTTCCTTCCACCTTCAGCTTCTGCCCAGAACACAATTTGTTGTTGTTATTTGCTCTCATATCACCTCTAACTTATGGTGACCTCCAAGTCACCCTGTCATCACCAGCCCTGCTCAAGACTGCTAACTCAGGGCCATAGCTTCCTTGATTGAGTTTATCCATCTCTAATGTGGTTTTCCTCTTTTCCTACTGGCTTTCACTTTACCAAACATTATTGTCTTTTTCAGTGAGTACCATCATCTCACAATATGTCCAAAGTATGACTGTCTCAGTTTACTTATCTTGGCATCTAGGGGCAGTTACATCTGATTTGCTCAAGGACCATTTCATTTGTCAAGTATGGCTCTATGTGTTCCATTTATTGTTTTATGATTTCTAGATTTACCTTATTCATGCTTTCCATGTGTTCCTACTCCATACATTGTGAAGCTTTGAGCTGTTCTTTCTGCTCTGAGCATGTCGGCAGTTGAAAGTCCTTTCAGCTTGAGTCCAGCTTGACTCCAAACTCTCTCCATGGTCAGTAACTTTGGTGACAGTCCCACTGGGATGAAAATAATGCTGCTGCTGCTGCTGCTTAATATCAAGTTGTTATTTTGTTGTTGCTGTGTGCCTTCAAGTCATTTCTGATTTATGGCAAACCTAAGGCAAACCTATCATGGGGTGTTCATGGCAGGACTTGTTGAGAGAAGGTTTGCCGTTGCCTATATAAACTAACTATAGTTCTGTTGTCATGAACAGATCAATGTGGTTGTAGACTCACTAGGACACAGAATCTCAACCCTAGGAGGCCGATGGATTGCTCATGGTTCTTGGAGATTTTCCTGTCATCTCGCCAGGTAATTCTGTTGAAGTCACAGCTGACCTCTGGAAAGGGGATATGGCCACGGTTAGGGACACAATTGCCCCTGAGTGTGCCCCACTCAACATGTGGAGCCAAACCAGCCCCATGATTTTCCATTGTTTTAAATTGCATTGCTTACTGTTTTTAAAGTATTTTAGAATGTATGTTTTAATATGGTTCTTAGTACAGTGGTCCCCCGGGTTACGAATCCCCCGGGGAACAAAAATCCTGGGATACGAAAGCGCCGGGGCCAGAAAAACGGCCCCAGCTTGCAAATGAATCCCCGGCTTACGGAAAAAAAATGCTGTACAGTACTTACTGTAGTGGAGGAGCCTTCCTCCGGCAAGAGGCCTGCGCCTGCGGGGGGCGGGACGAGCTCCCCGTGCGGGCCGCGCGCGCCTGGCGGAGGGGAAGGGACGGCCCCGCGTGGACCCACCGGAAGCCCCCATCACGCGCACGCCGGCGCCGAGGACCTCCAGCCGCGGCCGGGACGGGGTCGAGGTCTGGCCGCCGGTCGGGCCCGGCCGAGGGGCCGGCCGCGGCCGGTCGGGACGTGCCGGCCTTGCATGAAAGGGAGGCCGGACGTGGCTTCCACGGGGCCGGCTTCGTCCCTGGGCCTAGTTGGTGCTGGCGCACGCGCGCGCGCACACAACAGGGACTTCCAGTGGGTCCATGCGGGGCTGTCCCTTCCCCTCCGCCAGGCACGCGCGGCCCGCACGGGGAGCTCGTCCCGCCCCCTGCAGGCACAGGCCTCTTGCCGGAGGAAGGCTCGAGGCCTAAGCAGCGGCAGCGGAGGAGGCCTTTCTCTTCGCCTCAAGCGGAGCGGACATACAGTACAGGTACGTACTGTACTGTATGTAAGTTACAGTGGTCCCCCGGGTTACGAAAATTTTCGGGTTATGAAAGGGGTGCTGTAACGGATTAATTTCGTAACCCGGGGGACCACTGTATAAGTCACTTTCAGGAGTGGTTTACCATTGCCATATTCTGCACAGTACTAGCTCCTTTAGAGTGAACTATAGTGCCAGTGTTATTGTTTCTGTGAGATCCACCACCAGTGTCTCTCTCACACACACACCCCACACACACACTACTGCTGCTACACAATAGTTATTTGTTACATTTAGTCTGGTTTCTCAGCAAAGGTCTGTCTAGATGGAAGAACCTACCAGCAGCTGTGCTATCAGCAGCCTAGCCTCTTTCCGAAGCTGGTAGCAGGCACTCCTGACCGTCGCATTCACCTGACTAGTCATGTGGAGCAACGGATCAAGGAGTACCCCCAGACTGTAAAGAGTCCTTTAAGGAGAGTGTGACTCCATCCAGGACTGGAAGTTGTATTCCCAAACCTGGTTTCGGGCCTGTGACTGTGAGCACCTCTGTTTTGTCTGGATTAAGCTTCAATCGGTTTTCCCTCATCCAATCCATTACCGCCGCAAGGCAGTCATTGAGAGGAGAGACGTCACTGAGGTCTGAGCAGACGATCTGGTCATGGAGAAATATATCTGAGTGTCATCAGCATACTGATGATCAGCATACTGATGATACTGAGCTCCATGCCTCTGAATGATCTCTCCAAGCGGCTTCATAAAAATGTTAAATAACATCAGGGACAGGATGGCGCCCTGAGGGATGCCGCAGCTAAGCTCGATTTTAGAAGAGCAACTGTCTCCGAGTCTCACCCCCTGTGATCTGCTGGACAGAAAGGACCGGAATCACCGGAGCGCGGTGCTACCAGTCCCCAACTCTCTCAGCTGATCCAAGAGGATGGAGTGATCAATTGTGTCAGAAGCCGCCGAGAGGTCCACGAGCACCAGCAGGGTCACACTACCCCTGTCGATGCTCAGGCGGAGGTCGCCAGTCAGAGCAACCATGGCAGTCTCCACTCCATATCCTGCCCTGAAGCCAGTTTGAAATGGATCGAGATAATTGGTTTCATCCAAGACAACTTGGAGTTGGGAGGTGACTACTCTCTCGATCACCTTGCTGAGAAAAGGTAGCAAGGAAACTGGTCTGTAGTTGTTTCTGTCCAGGGGATCAAGGGAAGGCTTCTTCAGGAGGGGCTTGACGGCCGCCTCCTTCAGACAAGATGGAACAATGCCTTCCCTGAGGGACGCATTGATCACCTCCTGAAGGAATGTTCTCAATGCGTCCCCTCCCTGGACAACCAGCGAGGATGGACCCGGATCGAGGGAGCAAGTTGTCTTCCTCACACATCCAAGGAGCTTGTCCACGTCATCGGTACTCACCAATTGAAACTCATCCAGTAAACTGACATTAACAGAATTGCTGGATACCTCATCCATGGACACTGGACAAATATTGGCGTCCAAGTCGGCTCTAATCCGAGAGATTTTATCTGCAAAGTGAGTGTTAAACGCCACACAGCAGGCTGGCGTAGACTCTAGCAGGGGGGTTGGTGCAGGAGGAACATGCATCAGCTCAGCTCCCCCACCACCTTAAACAGCTCTGCCAGGTGGGACTCTGCAGACGCAATGTGTGCAGAGCAGCGAGATCTCCGTGCTGCACGCAAAGCCTCTCCATAGCTGCGAAGGTGCAGTCCATAGTGAGTTCTGTCGGATGGGAGGCTAGTCTTTTGCCATTCGCACTCTAGTCGTTGTCCAGCCCGCTTCATCTCCCTGAGAACTTCCATATACCAGGGTTTCCGGTTGGAAGTGGGCTGGAAAGGATGCTCGGGGGCGATCATGTTGATAGCCCTGGCAACATCGGTGTTCCAAGTGTCAACCAGAGCCTCAACAGAATCACTGGCGTTCCCAACCAGCAAACCCTCTAGGGCTTTCTGGAAACCACTTGGTTCCATGAGCCTTCGAGAGCGGACCATTCTAAAGGTTCGCCATCACTGGTCTTAGGTTTTATAATATATGCCTTTGTTGATTAGTGTTATGTGAATGTAAGTTCTAGTGGTGAGCACAAAAATGAAAAGGCAACACTTATACCCAAGATCAATTTACAAGTGTGACCTCAGGACCTGGCCCTCAGTTTCAAGTTTTCATGTGTTAACTCTAGGTGGGAAATAAGGCTTCAAGGTTTTGGTGGACTCAGATCCAGGCAAAAGGATAGTATTTTGTGCAAGTAGAGCTCATCTAGTAGAGTAGAAGATCCTTATAATTTCTAAGTCTTAAATGATTTTAGCTGCAACCTGCATTAGAACCTGAAGAGAGTCTATGTATTTACTTACTTAGCTTCTTCCTCCCCTCCCAGTTGTCATGATACCAGGGCTTCCCCTCCACTCTGTATCACCTTCTCATTAGAAGTAAGAAGGCTATATTAAATGAAAAGTAAATCATTTCACCTTGATCTGAGACTTTGTTGTTGTTGTTAACTGCCGTTGAATTGATCTCGACTCATGGCAACCCTGTGGATTTTCCACAGCTCTGATTAGATCCTGCAAATTCATGCCCATGAGCTCCTTAATAGAGTCCAGACATCTATCATGTGGTCTTCCTCTCTTTCTAAATCCTTCCACTTTTCCTAGCATTATTGTCTTTTCCAATGAACCATTCCTTCTCATGACATGACCAAAGTACGACAGTGTCAACTTTATCATCTTGACTTCCAGAGAGATTTCAGGCTTGATCTGTTCCAGGATCCATTTGTTTTTCTTTTTGGCTGTCCTTGGTATTGTCAGCACTCTTCTCCAGCACCACACCTCAAATGAATTGATTTTCCTCCTATCCACTTTCCTCACTGTCCAACTCTTACAACTATCCATAGTAATAGGGTAAACAAGGACTTGTCCGAGTCTAACTTTTGTGCTCTGTTGTACATCTTTACATTTTAGGATCTTTTCTAATTCTTTCATAACTGCCTTCCACATTCCTAGTCTTCTTCTTATTTCTTGACTTCAGTCCCCATTGTGATCAATGTTTGATACAAGATATAGGAACTCTTTTACTATTTCAGTTTCCTCATTGTCTAGGTTGAATCTAGATCATTATTTTTGTTTTCTTTACATTGAGCAGTAAGCCTGCCTTTGCATTTCTTCTTTGATTTTCTTAGTAGTTGTTCCAGGTCTGTGATATGTTCTGCTAGTAGTATGGCGTCATCTGCATTTCTCAGATTATTGAGATATGCAGATTAAGACTAAGCCTTCAGATGAATTTTAATTTCCAAACAGAAAAATATGTTTTCACTCTGTGTGTGTGTGTGTGAGAGAGAGAGAGAGAGAGAGAGAGAGAGAGAGAGAGAGAATGACAAGCTGTGAGCAACTGTAGTTGGTACCTGATGCACCAAGCTTTATTATATCAACAAGAGACATCTTTAAGCATCAGACCCAAAAACCTTTAAACCTGGGATGAGTCTGAACTAGGAACCCTAATTAAAAGACAGATGGATTTTTTTCAAAAAGGGAATGAGAGAAAAGAACATCACTAATTGTCCTATGCACTTCGCAAATTAGATCACTCAAATGCCTTCTCATAGGATCTGGATGGCAGACTTTACCTGCTTATAGAACATTTTCAAACATTAAGCAACTATTTACTACAATTAGACCCATAACATGGATAGAATTACAAGGACAAGACCTTGCTACTGACCCTGATAACAAAATCTGTCCCTGTATCTACTCTGACAGCAACATTACAGATCCCCCTGACATCAAAGATGATTTTACTTGCTCATCCTTGAATGTGATATATGCCATTCTCTGTCAGCAAAGCACCTCTGCACTCTGCATTGGACAATTAGGACAGATTCTATGCAAGAGGATAAATGGGCACAAATTTACTAGCAATACTCCCTCCCAAACCAGTGGCAGAATATTTTAATCTTTTTGGGCATACAGTAAATGACCTTCAAGCAACAAATGACCTTTATTTTGGAACAAAGACATTTCAAAGGAGAACTGGAAAGAGAAAGATATATTCACAAGTTCCAGTCCATTAGCAGAGATATGAACAGAGACAATGGTTTCTTGGCATACTACATCTAGGTAAAATGTTACGGAATTCAGAAATGGACAGCGATGTGGATGTTTCCTCAGAACTAGATGTAGAAAAGGAATATTTGAAGCAGATGGATTTAAGAACCTGTTAAAAAGAATAGGTAGATCTTTCTTTACTTTTGCACCTCAGGTCTAAAGGGCCAACCACTTGACAGATCTGTATTATCTTATATAACTCCTTGGAAGTTTATGGCAAATATTCCACAATTTGCATAATTCTGAATACCACGACACTCTGCTCTCACCCCACCACTATATAATCATTCTTTAAAATCTGTGGCTTAATATTATATCAGCATATCTTGAAAAGTGGATTAAAACCTATGAAAGATCATGCTGAAATAAATCAACTAGTCTTGAAGCTGCTGTTACTTTCTTGTACTCTCCCTTTTTTTTTACACTGAAACAGACCAACACAGTTATCTTCTTGAAAATATTATCTCACGCTTCTTTACACTATATTTTTGAGGTATGCTTACATGATTGATTACCAACATAATTTATATGGGACCAGAGGGGAGTGGGATGACATTGGTTCATCTAAGTCCACTAAATGTGTTTCTGCCTCAGCTGAGATTTTTACTAGGGTGCTTTTTATTTTCTTTTTTTGCTTATATTTCCCACTTCTACTCATCTGGCCTCACCAGACCAATCCATAATAATTTGTTTTTATTACCCACTATGGTTATACAGAGCCTGCAGTTTTCACTACACTGGATTAACAGCAAAGAGAGTGAATGATGCAGTTACTGCTTCTGATGATATGAGAATACAGGGCAGGTAATATGAATTGAGGAAAGAGCCAGTGTGGTATACCCTGTTTCCCCCAAAATAAGACATCCTCAGAAAATAAGACCTAGTAGAGGTTTTGCTGAATTGCTAAATATAAGGCCTCCCCCGAAAGTAAGACCTAGCAAAGTTTTTGTATATAAATATATATACAGTATATAATAAATGCTCATTCTTATTATTTTGTATTTTTTGGTTAAACAATAAATGTGAATTCTTCTTCATAGAAAAATAAGACATCCCCTGAAAATACGACCTAGTGCATCTTTGGGAGCAAAAATTAATATAAGATACTGCCTTATTTTCGGGGAAACACGGTAGTGGTTTGAGCACTAAACTACAACTCAGGAGACCAGGATTTAAATTTCTGCTCAGCTATGGAAACACACTGGGTGACCTTGGGCAAGTCACACTTTCTCACACTTAGAGGAAGGCAAAGACAAAACCCCTCTGAACAAACCTTCCCAAGAAAACCCAGTGGTAGGTTTGCCTTTGGGTCATTATAAGTCTGAAACTACTTGAACACACAGAACAATAACAATGTGACTTGAGCTAATCTAGATATGATGGGATACAAAACCATGTAAATATTAACTACAGGAGAAATAGTTCTTTAAAATGCCAATGTTATACAATCAAGTCATTAATTTGACAAACTGTTATTTTAACCTCTTGTGTAGTTACACAAATGTGGATACAAAACAGAGTACATTTGGACCCTTCAAATGTAAATTTTAAGACATCTGAAAAGAAATAAATACAATTCTAAGCACAGATGAAAGTGAGAATAATTGCATATCTGATTAAAAACTCTTTTTTTCACGAGTATTTTAAGTTGTAGATATGTCAAATGTTCCCTTTAATTTTCAAGAAATGTGCACAAACAAGAATTACAGCATTGCAGTAACAGTCATGGGTGATGGTCTCTGTTTTACAAATTCAGACAGTTTATATCTTCATTAACTCAACCAAGAACTGAACTTGGATTGATTGCTCTGGTAATGAAAGCTGATGCTATCTTTCATTAAAGTCAGTGAGGCCTAAATCTTCAAAAACAGCTAGAGACTTTAGATGATGAAGCTTCTTTAATACAACCATTTTGAGGCCATAGATACTGGGATGAAATGTTATTTGTCCTTGATTTGAAACAAAAACAAAAACAAACAGAAGCCATTTTATGCTGGACAGAGCAAAACGTAGACTCAATATATTTTTGGAAAAACTATCCAAAGTTCCTTGTTCCATATGGGCACATCCATATGTGTCACCTCATTTCTTTGATCGTTTGTCTGCACGGCCTAAATACTCTAAGGGGACCACATCCCATCTGATCTTGAAAGCTAAGGAGGAACAGCCCTATGGTACTTGGGTGGGAGAAAACCAACAAAAATGAGGTTCTATAGGCTATATTTCAGAGGAAGCAACTGGCAAAACCAACTCTGAGTATTCCTTGATTATGAAATGTATGGGATCACCATAAGTCAACAGGCACATATACACACAATGTAACTATAAAAGGCAATGTATGAGATTATAGCTCTTCTTTAACCTCCCCAACAGGTAGCCTCTTGATGCCCTGAATTTTTGTGTTAACTGTCTTTGAGTTGGCACTATTGAGACCCTGTGGATGAGACATCTCCAAGATCCCCTATCCTCCACTGCTCTGCTTAGGTTGTGTAATTTCAGGCCATGACCTCCTTGATTGGGTCTATCCATCTGGCGTGTGCTCATCTCATGATGTGGCCAAAATACGACAGCCTCGGTTTCATCATGTTGGCTTCCAGGTAGAGGTCTGACTAGATTTTTTTCTAGGATCCATTTGTTTGTCTTTTTGACTATACAGGGTATCCTCAACACTTTTCTCCAGCACCACATCTCAAATGAGTTTGTTTTCTTTCTCTCCACTTTCTTCTACAACTCTTCTAATTTTACAACTACCAGGAGTGCACTAGGCTGGCAAAGACTGCCTTGTGTCTTCATTTTCATTATGCTAATTGCAAACAAGTATCTTTCTCCCCTTTTCTCTTTCCTTCTTGAACAACAACAAAAAAGACCATATGCAGAGTATGTCCTTGATTAGAGTAATATACAGCATAGAGGTAAAAATGACAAAGGTATATTCCTTGAACTTAACTATATTCTTGACAGATGTGGAGAACACAAGTGAAGGTATCAAAATCAACTTGTAAAGAAGTCCAGTTCAGGGGGAATCTGGTGTTGATTTCCCCTGAACTGGAGTTCTTTACAAGCATGCTACACAATAAGAGCATTAAAACATGGATATGTTATGTCAACTACATCATAAAGATACTACTAAACTTTTCAAGCCTGGTATGTCTATTCTGTTTGTTTCAGGATAGGTAATGAAAGGCTGTTGTATTTCTAAAATGGTGTCCATGTAATTGGAATCCATGCTGCTCTTAATTAAATAAATTCAGTCAAACAAAAGAACTTCCTACACACTATTGAACTAGTTAAGTGTCCTTCATATATACAAGCATAATACTTCCATGCCACTTTAACTGCCATGGCTTCATCTTATGGAATTGTGGGATTTGAGTTTTGATGAGATACTAGAGCTCTTTCACATGTAATTCTAAATATGGTGGAACCAGGATGGAACCATGGCAGGTAAAGTAGCATCAAAGTGGTATAACTGTATAGGGTAAAAGAGACCAAGGCTACTCGAGAGGGTTAATAGTATTCAGTTTTGTACTGATCAAAACTATTGCCACTATAAGTACAGTGGTCCCTCAGGTTACGAATCCCCCGGGGTACGAAAACCCCGGGGTACGAAAGAGCCAGGGCCGGAAAAACGGCCCCGGGTTACAAAAAAAAACCCGGGTTGTGGGGAAACAACCGTGCGAAATTCAAATGGTGCAAAGTTTTTTCCCTATACTTACAGTGGTCCCCCGGTTTGCGAACATTTTCGGGTTACGAAAGTGGTGCTGGAAGAATTACTTTTGTAACCCGGGGGACCACTGTACATAAACTGGCAGATCCCTGTTTAGAACTGGTAAATACAGCTGGATAAAAGTAACCTAACAGTATCTGACATCGTAATACAATAGCAGAGCCTGTAATGGATTTGATACACTCTAAAATCCAAGACTCAAATGAGAAGATTTAAGGGCAGTCAGTAGATATGGAGAAGCTGTCCTTCAGCCTTAGATTAATGCTAGGAGATTGGAAAGTAGTTAAAATTCAGACAGTAGAGAATGTCTAAGCACCCGGTCGCTGAACCTTTAGGTTCTTTGACTTCTTTGACATTAAACGAGAATGTGGTGAAGGAAGAAGATTGCTGATTCTTAGTACACAGTGTGCTATAACACCTTGAGGCCCATATCTTTTCCCCATCTACTAGCATTGGAAAAACCTTTTTATCTGACCTCTGAATTTAATAGATTATAGTGGGAAAAGCATAAGATGTTTAAAATATGACACATGGCTAGAAAAAATCTTTATAGAACTATTATAAGTCAGAGTCAATTGACTATGGAGCGGCATAGTGTCTACTAAATTTAGGATTTAGATGTATTAAAACCAGGCGATAACAAGATGTTTTGATTTAAACTGTGACTCTAATCTTGAAGGCAGCTCTTTTGTGTACCTACTAATCACATCTTTTTTTTAAAAAAAAAAAATACTTTTTAAAAAAAACTTGATTTTTCTGCTTCTCAGAAAAGATTGAGGTTTTCAATACATGATTCACTTTTAGAGGTCAATACTGGCTATCTGATTTACAAGCCATTTTCAAACACCCACTGTGCTTTAATGCTAGTGCTTCTTCGTCTCACTAGATCTTATCAAAGTCTATGCCAGGACTCCTTGAGATAGGCATGCAGGACTTCCCTGACAGACAAGTTGATGAAGTTGGATGTTTCAGACATGTTGTGATGGATGTGTGTACACCCAACAGAAAGTTCAACAGCTATTGTGGTGGAATTTCAAAAGAAGTCATAAAGCTGGTATCACAGAACCATGCCTCATTCATGCCTGGCCTTTGCTTTTCTATACTGGCTACATAGGGACATTATGGCAGCCTTTTGTGGCTCTTAAATTTATTGAAGCAGTGAAGCAGAAAGAACTGAAGAAGAACTGACATATTGACAACTAGGGCAGTTGAGATGCTTCTTCTACAAAGCCCTCGGGAGACTTTTGCATCATAAACTTTTGTCAGCACACCCTCTATTCCATCTAACATCACTGTAGAACAAATTTCAAGTTCATTTAGAAAACTCATTAGAAAACTGCGAATTGAATTTCCATGGCAAAGGGGAAGATATTCTTGCACCATTAGTTATTTTGATGTAAAAGTAATCTATTAGGGTTGTGTATATGTGAAAGCCTAGGAGGAAAGAGGGGGAGGGGAGTTTTCATCACACTGGAGAAGCCTGTCATAGGAAATGAGAAGGTGTGGAAGAAGGGAGTTGGTTCAGTTAGTCAGCTAGTTCTTTCTTAGGCAGATAACCTCAGGCTTTCAGAATCTGAAAGCTTCGTGTCTATGGTGCATCTCTCAAATCTCTCAATTTTTCAGATTTAAAACTGGAACGTTACTATTAAAAAGAAAGGAATTTTTTTCTTCTTCAAATCAGCAACACAGATTCTATGGCTAAAATTAAGCTGCTTCCTTGAGATTTTAGCTTATAATGAGTCATGGTTCAGTCACAGCATGTATAACAATAAGCAGGTACAGTTTATACACATGTATAAGGCATTCTCATGTATAAGGGCAGGTTAGGGGGCCAAAATTATGGATTTTGATATGACCTGTGGATAGGTTGAAAGTTAAATTTAGGGGCATGTGAGAAAGGAAAACAATACCAAGAAATTTACAAATTCGAGCAAGCTGGATTGATGAAGAGGGACCTATGGTAAATGATGGCTGTATGGGGAGATGACCAGACATGGATGAGGCGGAAAAAATGTGCACATGTTGAAAAGGATGTAAAGACAAAGCCAAGTGATTACTTTAGCAGTGACTACAGCCTTTAAATTAATGTGATAAGTCTGACTGATTTTGACCCAGAAAAGCTGACAGACACAAATGTCTTATTCAAAGTGATCAAAGTCCAGTTCCTCATTGCTGAAATAACATTGCTGGAATCCCCTTCTCTGAAAAGAGTGGCCAAAGGTGAGACCTTAGTCAAACCTGGGAGAACCTAAAAGACGCACCAAGCCCCTCTACTAATTTAATGTTCTTTTGAGGAGAAGTGCCAAAGAGCCGCCATCACCACCATTTTCCAGCCCAGACATTCAAAAGGTCAGAAGCAGCGCCGCAGTGGAAAATGTGGGGTGATGGTGGTCGGTGCTTCTTTTAGGTTTTTCTGGAGCCGACTAAACTCTCACCTATCATCACTCTACTCAGAGAAGGGAATGGTTCCTTTTTAAAATAAGAGTTAAGGTAAATTACTTACATTGACCCATGGATAAGCTGACCCAAGTTTTGGGGGTTGATTTTCTGACTAACATTTCTCAACTTATACACAAATGTATGTGACATTTCCCATTCTGCTGAGAAAATCCAGCTTTCCCTGTTCACATCTGTGTGTAACACAGGCCTTCTAGCTTATGGGGCCAAGTTTCCAAACAAACTCTCTTCTTTTCAAGCTGTAACAAGCCTGTTCCTAAAGCTCAGTTATTTATTTCCCTTTTTATTCCTTGTGCTCCAATTCCTGTGGTGACTCTCTTCTCTCCTTGTACTTTTGCAATAAGCAAATAATAAAATGCACATTCCATCTCATTAGGTACCATAATAGTTTTTCCTATGCTGTATTCCCCAAAATTTCACTCAGACATAAAACCCAACAAACCTCAGTCCATGACATTAAAAAAATAAAGGACATATACCAGTTCCCAAAAACCTTCTAGCTTCATGGACAAAACCGAAGGAGGAGACAAGGAAGGTAATTGTAAAGAAAGGTTATCCTTTCCCCTCACCCCACACACACACATGCAGACACTGCAAGAAAAAGTTATTTCTACTACTGGTTTCACTCCAACAACTGAGGGGTTTTAAATTATTTTTATTTTTTAAAAAACAAGGCAGGTTCTTTCTTGGTGGTGTCTGTTACTGTGGGACTGCCTCTCATCGGACGTGCACTTGGCTCCCTGATTGACTTATTTTAAAATGGGATCTACAGAACTGTTAGTTTACATCCATTTTCAGTTGATCATGATATTGATTTGTGCTCTTAATTAGTAATTGTGATTTTAACTGTCAGTTACTTTACTGTTGAGTTGAGAATGAACTCTTTCTAGATAGCTATTATTTTGGTGTGGTGTTTGTTTGTTTTTTGGTTTGTTTGGGTTTTTTTACCCGTTCTGTGATATGTTTATGATATGATCCACCTTAAGAGGTCTGTTTTGACCCTAAAAGGTGTGTATGTATCTGTATTTATATCTATACTTTTATCTACATTGGAAAGAACTACAAATGGGTTTTGTGGGTTTTTCAGGACATATGGCGACATAGCCCCCAAAAACTACAAAAAACTATGGATGCTAGCCGTGAAAGCCTTCGCCTTCACAATTACCAATTAACTGAACACAAATCCATTTCTACTACATCCATTTTTTTGTACAGGTTGAGTCTCCCTTATCCAAACTGCTTGGGACTAAAGGTGTTTTAGATTTTGGATCATCAATATCATCATCATCATTATGGATTTTGGAATACCTGTATTTGCATGTAAGTTTATAAGGAGATCTTGCAGATGGGACCCAAGTCTAAAACACAAAATTCATTTATATGTCATATACATCTTCTACACACACACAGGAAAAGAAATGGGGACAATTGGAGGAAGTACTAGGTGGGCAATCCCAAATCTTGTGTGCGACAAGCATTTAGTGCAAATGAAGCTTGCAATCTGGGATGCTTGCAATATGAAAGGAAAAAGAGCAATCTTGATTGCACAGTGTTTTTAGAAACAACACTATTTTAGGAGGAGAAGAGTCTGGTGGTATAAAGCTCCAAAACAGAAAAGGAATAGATGTTGAAATAGTGTAAGATCTTACACACAAAAATACATGACAATTAATGGAGCCAAAGTTCTTTCATGAGAACATGAACGATCATCAGTGACTGAGGACACGCTTTATCAAATAATGACATTGACAGCAATGTGTTGGAATAAATAAAGCCACAACTTAATTGGATACAGCTTAAAAGTCTTTGCTTCAGCATGGGTCTGGAGCAAAGCATCAGTTGATTTGTCTGCCAGCTGATAAAACCTAACTGAGATACCTGTAATGACATATGTGGGATGCCACATGGGCAGAAGTCACTGCATGGTTCTGCTATCACCTAGGAGTGGATGAAACAACCTTCCCACCCACCCTCATCTCCCTCCGACTGGATCTGGGAACCATGGTACAACCACTCAGAGTTGTGACAAGTTTTGGAAATTTTTAAATAAATGTTTAAACAGTAAACATTCACATAATAGATCAGATGTGTATGGATGAAGTCCAAAAGAAATCTGGCTCTTGTGAATGATGTGGAACAGCTCTGGGGATGGGCCAAAGTGAAGCCTATGCACAGGCTGCCTCTGGTCCTACCCACCAGCCATTCAGACATTCCAGATTGGCTGCCTCTCCTGCTCTTTCCCTTAACCAGTGAAATTGTGTAGATGCTCTAGGGAAGAAGACAGTCAATGGCAAGGAAAATGGCACCTGACTCACCCCACAGCCATAACATGCAAAGCTCCTTCCCCGGTCAGTCGAGGAATGCCATTCATATAGCTACACAGTCTGGCCCATGACTCAATAATTTCTCATACATATACAAAACTAGGAGTTTCTCCCTCTGGAACAATGATGTATATACAATACCATTACTTTTTGTTGTTTTTGTATATGCTCTATCTACATACATGACAAAAATATTTCTGAAGGAGACCCGGCTGTATTTGTTTAAAACTTCATTTAAAATACCACTGTTCTGCTTACCCACTCTGCAATAACACTGTTTCGACATGAACTCTCCTATGCCAATGTATCTTCATCCTGACACAGAAGGTAAGATGAAACTTTCAAGGCTCAGGCATGCTTTCAAGGCAGTGCTAGCTGTATCTTTGCTCATCTTTAAAATGAAATTTAAAGAACCACTGGCATAACAGCTTTTCCCTGGATATCCCTCATTCAGGTCAGGTCAATGTAATCTGCTTTCTTATTTTGTTTTATAGCACAGGTGAGTGGAAAATATATTTCCAGATGATGGTAGAAACAGTAGCAACTTTTTCCCATTTCCTTGATGCCTTAGGATCTGAAAGCACTACAAAAAGCCAATCAGTTTGTTAACCTGAAATAAGTAAAGGTAAGACTAGGAGGAAGGATACCCAGAAATCTCCTGAAAAGTCTTAAAGACCTGAATTTATAACTAAGTGAAAATTGTCAAATATGTGATAGTCAGGTCTAGAAAGTCATATATAAATATGAGACTCCTTTTGCATGTTTCTGAACTGATTTGGTTATGGCTACTTGTAGGATTGTTCCTGCACAATCTATTCAGGGTATATGAAAAAGCTTACACCCCCAGGATTCCACTGATGTGGAATAAGGTGAGAATCTATTACATGGATCCAAATCAGCCAGGGAATGACCATAAAACAGGAACACCTGTGCCAATGTAAAATGAAAATAAACTACAGGGCGAAACAGATGGACAGGAAAAAGTGGTTTGAAGCTGCCTTTTCCAAAGCCACATTGAAACCCCACCAATTACACCACCAGCTCCCAAGGCAGCTGGGGTGCTCATGTCATGAAAAAAGCGGCTTCTTTTTGAAACGGCTTTTCTCTACATAAGGCGGCTAGAGGGCACTTTCCTGCTGGCTTCAAAGCATGTGTCATCTAAATACCACGCCTTCAAGCCAGTCTGAAAGCACCTCTTTTTGCCTGTCTGTTTAGCCCCTACCAATGTCATAATGCTTTATACAAAATGTTCATGGCCAAGGATGAACAATTCTGTTGAGCTCAGATTCACTCAAGTTCTAATGTATCCATTACTAGGCTGAGGACTTGAAAAGGGGAGGTCTGCATGCACACATTTTCATGTGCATTTTTAAAACATGAACATTTCCCCCATGTAATTCCAGTACTGCATAAAGTATTATTGTGTGGACTTTTTTGCAAACTTCATCAAAAAACCTTAGCAACACCTGAGCTTGGAGAGTGAGACTTTGAAACAGCCCCAGCTCCAGTCCTCCAATCCTCCAGCAATGCTGTAGAGGCTGAGCAATGGAACACCTGAGCTTGGAGAGTGAGACCTTTTTTAAAAACTGTAATTATGACAAATTGTAGTTTTTAATGCTTGTTATATTATTATTTCTCTCATATATTGTATTTGTTTAATATTGTTTTGATTTGAACCTGTGTTGAGGGACTGAGAAAGGAGTTAATTTTGAATTTCATTTAATTGTAATGTTTTTTTTTTCTTTGCTTGATTGCTATTGTATTTGTTTATTGACTTTGTTTGCTTAAGTATTGGTCAGGGGATTGGGAAGGGATTATTTTGCATCTTATTGTAAATTTTGTATTGTATTTTCCCACTGTTGTTAGCCGCCTGGATTCCGTGATTGGGCGGGATATAAATAAATTATATTAAATAAAATATTAGCAATGTTAAGGCTCTCTCAAGGGTAAACTGTGTTCCAGTTTGGGCTTAAGTTTGGGAAGTGTGAATTGGTAAATTTGGCTTGAAATGTGAACTCAACAATTTTTTCTCATACATCCTTAGGCATGATGCACGGGTCTTGCTGATCCCACTTGGCAGCTACCTGAAAAATAACTCACTCTCTCTCTCTCTCTCTCTACGCGCGCGCGCGCGCGCGCGCACACACACACACACACACACACATATTTCTGCCATAACCTTTTTCATATAACAAGGAATCAAGTTTCTGGTTAATTTTCATGGATTTTTTTAAAGTCACCTATGCAGGGAAAATTAAAAGCAAACAAGAAAAGCTGTTACTGTTTTAGAACTTTCATCTCTCTCAACTTTGATTGCTCCATGGTGGCAAATACACATTAGTTACACGTGTTAACCTAACAAGACCTACTTAATCTGATATCTTTCTTTCCCCATATATGTCATTACAAGTATTGGCAACATTTTAAAATGCTACAAGTACAAGAGTACACTTCTTTATTCAAAATGGAGCAGGAAACCTGACTGTTAGAGAGTTGCTGTCTCCCAGCATGTCAAGAGCACAATCCTATGTATATTTACTTGGATGTTCAAATCACCATGCTCAGTGGAGTCCCCTCCAAGGAATTTATGCATAGAGTTGCAATCTAAATACCTCAAGACTAGCTAGTCCTCTGGTGTTCTGTGTTAAGAACTGCAAATCATGAATCCTACCATAATCAAGACCTATTCTTGTCGAAGGGAACAGAGTGATGAATAAATCCCAACATATTTTTTTCTGTAATGGAGGTTTTACAAGTCATTCATAGTTAATGGAAACAAATCAAATGACAAGACCCAACAGTATTTCTCACTTATAATATTTCACTCTTTAGGGCAGCAGTAAAACAAAACGTTTATACAGAAGCAGATAAATCCAATAATAATGTAGCACACTAATAATATGCTACTTGTGGAAACAAACATAAATCTCATGGGTCTTTGCTACTTGGGCTGCAATATGAAACTTAAAACTCAGAGGGGCTTACTTCTTACTTCAAGCATGGAAGTGGGCAGATTAAACATGGATGAATGCACATATGCACTGGACAGCTCTAGCTCTTCTAAGGGTCAGACAACTATAATGTTGCATTTTGAATTTGAAATCAATCTAGCATGTACAAAACATAAGACAACCATTCATTCCTATTGGTTGAATCTATGCTCAAAGTTGCAATGCTGATCAAGTGCACATCAATTCCATATTGGAAGGAAAGAACTTGAAATAAGCTACCAGTATCATAAGATCTTTATACAAACGTATGGTGTGACAAGTTGGAATATTCTGCACAGACAGTTCTGGTCACTGAGCCTCAAAAGGGATACTGTAGAATTGGAAAGAGTATAGAAAAGGTGATGAAGAGGTTGGAGGAAGTATTATAGCATCTAGAGCTCTTTAGGGTAGAAAAGAAAGTCATGTAAGGGTGGGATATGCCTTTTGTGTATAAAGCAGAAAGTTGAATTAGAGTCTCCTCACCCCCCACCCTCTCAGTACATATACTGAAGTTTCAATATGGAATTCATTAACAAGATGTAGTGATGATCACCAGTTGGATCATTTTAAAAGGGATTAAACAAATTCATGAAGGATGTCCAATAGTTACTTGCCAAGATAGTTATTTTACTATTTCCACAGCTACAAGCTTAATGACTTGGTATAACAGTTTTCATGGAACACACTAGTGAAGGTGGCATTGCACATATAACCCTGTTCGTTGGCCTTCTATGGGCACCTGGACATGGGGTGCATGAAATCATGGAGCAGTCAGACCTTTAGCCTGAATCAATATCTCTTATATATTTAGTTAACCACCTTAAACAAATGCTAAATATAGATGACATGAGAAAAAGTTCAGGAAGCCGACAGCAGTATTTGTATACTTACAGACAAATTAATGTTATTATGTATACACAACAAATAGTCCAGAGCTCAGAAAGAGAGGATTACCTATAGTCACAGGGAATTTATGATAGATATGAGATAGGGTAGGTAGAACTACCTGGTCTAGATTTTTGTCTTTTAGCCATTCATATTTTATGCTAGCTGTATTTGTTTTAACCAATGCTGTAAGGTGCCGTGGGCCTCATATTGGGAGAAAGATGGAACATTAGATGGACAGATACGTCATAGTGTTTAGAAACACTATGACTGCAATCCAGTCTTCTCTGAGCATAATTTAAAGATCTGCAAGTGGAGATATGCTGCATGAGCACTAAGCAACCCCCATGCAGAATAGCAACATTGCACAACACATGTCAATGACTGGGTGCTGTGTGCAACAAGCACTGTGTAATACGAAGCCACAATGTACATAATGCAATTAATAAACACAATGTGCAATGCTACTCTATGCACAACTCCACTTCTGACACTCTCAGAAGAATATTTTTGTTGCGCTATGGCAAATAATTCACCCTATGTGCACAGCACAACTTTTGTATGCCTATGTCACTAACAGAATGCCAGCCTGCATGTGAAACATGATGCAGATCACAATAAGACCATCTGCTAAAAATACAACATAACATGATACATGTACAACTTTGTCTTTTGTAGTTCTTTTACAGAGGAAGGAAATTTTATGGCTGCTATTACTCTGTTCCCATTTTTGCATCCAGCGTACACAAGATATTACCATCACCTTGCATTGTTGCTGATGTTGCTGCATGCCATAAAGCTGACTTCACCTTGCAGCAACTGTATGAATGACACACCTAAAAAAGGTTCTACTGTTAACTAAGATGTCACAAACTCAGGGCCGCATTTCCATTATTTAATCTACCAATCGGCTTGTGTACCTGACATATTTTACATGTTTGTGAAATCACTTTCCAGAATGCAGTATTTTCAGTTTTTGTTTTAAAATTGCAAACTGGGCAGAACTGCAAAACTCTGCAGAGAAGGAAGCATCTTTGATTGGACTTTGGCATGTGGCTTCACTTACAGAGTGGAAAGAAGGTAGAGAAAGTAGATGGAGGAGAGGAAAGGCAGTACTATGGCTGGGCAGGGAACCATCTGTGCACAGCATTTGAAACTGGCATAGTGACAAATGGATTGCATAGGAAACCCTCAGCATGGAATCACCCTTAATAGGTGATCAATGGGTGGTATATCCACCCAAATTGGACATATGCCTGTAGAGTCACATCACAAATTGAATGATATACTCAGTAACAGGTGTAAACCTAGTCACAGCCCACTGCACAAGCAGTGGCAAAGCAACTGAACTGGCCTTTTGTTAAACAACCAATAGTGCATTTATTATAATGCAAAACAGGAAAGTAAGAAGCAATGCATCCTTAACACAAAACCATTAGTTCCGATGTTAAATCTTTTACTGGCTTTTGTGATTAATGCACTGTTTTCATCGTAACATGGAAAATACGGTTCCACATGGAAAGCCTCTGCTCTTGATTAAACAGGTGCAATGGAAATTTTCACACCATCCTTCTCATAATCAAAGCTGTTATTCCTATCTTCTATGAAGATATACTGGACTTTAAATCAGCCTTGACAATAATAATATCTTACCACTAATGAAGTTATTGTACACATGGATGGAACACATTTCTGTGTAAGTGCTGGGTGTCACATTTTCAAATATAGAGGAGTAAAACTTTTATTTTATTTGGCCCTTACTGTTCTCAGAAATCCTAGAGACAGTTGCAGATGAAACTTCAAGCCATTATACCATCTGCTACCTAAAGCCTTATTCAAATAGTTGCAGAAGGCAGAATGTTTCTTCTCTCCCATTTCCTTGCAGGATATTTCTGACTTGTTTACCTCTTCTGAGCTGGTACCATGGATTCTGCTTATGACAGGATCTCAGGATCATGCTGTTCCACCCTTAGCCTTGGAGGTTCCTCGAGTTGAGCCATTACACTTACCAGCAGCACCATCTCATTCTTCTTCAAACCAGCTGTATGGACTTATGCCAGAAGGTCAGTGGCACTACAGTGATGATTAGCCCTGAAAGAGCTTATCATTTAGTAATCCCCTAGGTAACCGTTTCCACAGAAGTAGGTGCCAGCAGGATCTGGTCACAACCACCATTACCCCAGCAATCCTTTGGTTAAACTCTCAAGCTATTGAATGGACATGTATGACATTCACTGGGTGCAGGCAAAAATATTAATTATTTCCATCACCACCATAATATAGTAGCAAGCGTGTTTGCATCTGCACAGCACAAGTATAGTAAAAGTCTGAAGCTTTCTGCCATTTTTCACTCCAACACAGAGACTACCCAACATTCAGATAACATTGTGGTTTCATCCCTTGACCATCAGACACTTCCCCTTTGCCCCAGGAATGGAAGTCCCAGAGATACTCATGATAGATGTGATCCATAAAAGAGCATCAAAGTCTTATTTCAACTTGCAGATCCATCTTCCTGAAAATATCAGAGACCCTATACAGGAACAGAAACAGAAATATAATGATGACTTCCAGTGTGTGTGTGTGTGTGTGTGTGTGCACATGCGTATACACACACACACACACACACACACACACCTCCCTATGGATTCCTTCAGCATGCATGCCTATAAAACCCCCTCCCCCCCAATCTGTCTCTTCTCTGTCTCTTGTTGACAGCCCAGTTCACATTCTGTACACTAAGCATGTAATGAATGACAGGATGGAGGGATCTACAATCTCACTTGACAGCAGTGATCAATAAGTAGTGAAATCCTCACCAGAAAGTTGCTGTTCTTCCTGGCTACACAAGCAACAGAAACCTCAGTTCTGAAGGTGAAATACTGAATAGAGAGGACACCAAAATCTGCAAGTAGCAACCTGTGCTCGGAAGTAGGCTTTCTGAGCCACATATTTGATTTTGCATCCTTGAATCCTCTGAATCCCTTGAATTCATCCCTATATAGGAATGATTCTACAGGCATCAAATATCTAACCCACGCATTTATCACGCACACTCAGGTACTCATTGATTCTATAGCCTCAAAGGCAAGGCTGGGAATTTTCATCATGTAGATGGATTTTCCCTACAACCTTTGTCAGCCAAGAGTGACGCATTATAGTTGCAGTCCAGAAAGATGTGAAACAGCCACTGAAAGAGATTGCTTATGTTCTTTCATATATTTTGACTTTTTAGAAAATGAGTGGGGAAAATGCAAACTGAAGGCTGCATGAAACCCCTGAATTTTGCTGTTCCTGAAGTCTCTAGCCACGCTCCCCCCAAAAAGCTTCCATATCCCTCCAGAAATATTTTACAGGTGATTTACACCAAAAACATCCACAAAATGTGCCCAAACCCAGTAATTTGTCTTCTCTCCTCCTCTAATGATCAATTATCCCTTGGAAAAAAATGGTATTTTGGCCACAACCTTCAGGAAGTAGGCCCCAGATAGTTTGCCACCCCTAATTTAAAACTTGTAGCTGTCAAAGTTCCCAGGGGATTTTCAGGCTCCCTCTGTTTCACCTTCCAGCAGCTAGAAATTCAGGCTTAGGAGACAAAAGACAAAAAAACATTATTACACTATAATGATTCAGTATGAATGAGCATTATTCATTATCAATTAAAAATACTGGTCAACTGAGTCACTTCTCAGAACAGTTTGCATGGCACATTATTGTTGATCATAAGATGAAAATGAACCAGCAGTGTGATGCAGCAGCAAATAAGATGAATGCTATTTTACCCTGCATTAATAGAAACATAGTTTTCAAGCCAAGGGAAGTAATGGTCCCACTATATTTTGTGCTCATCAGGCCTGATCTGCAGTACTGTGTTCAGTTCCAAACATCCCATTTTAAGAACGATATAGACAAGTTGGAGCAGGTTCAGAGAAGAGCAAAAAGGACAATAAGAAGTATGGAGAACAAAACATGTGAGGAAAGTTTGAAGGAGCGGGGCATGTTCAGCTTGGTGAAAAGAAGACCAAGGAGTGGCATGATTGCACTTTTTAAATACCTCAAGGGTTGTCACAAAGAGGTGGGAAGGACCAGGTCTAATGGTTTGAAGTACAAGAGGGTAGATTTAGATTGGACATTAGAAAGAAATTCTTGACAATAAGGGCAGTTCAGCAACAGAACCAATTGCCTAGATTGGTAGTGGACTCTCCTTCTCTGACCATCTTTAAAAAGAGCCTGGACAGCTACCTGCTGTGAATACTCCAGCTGAAGATCTTATATTGAGCAGGGAGATAGATTCAATGGTCTAGGAGGCCCCTTCCAACTCTATGATTCTATGGGGCTTTCTAGATTGGCAAAAAGAAGTGTGTTCATGGCTGCATGAAACTCTAGCCTTTAGATGAGAAAAAGGGAAAGTGTGCCATGAAAACGCTTTTTTTGCATTTTAGGGGAGAAGAAGCGCCTTTAAAAAGGTGCTGGTTTTCCCAGCTTCTTTTTTAAAAACTGTGGAACAGCACAGCTCCATCTAAAGGCTGTGGTGCAGCTGCTAAGCATTAAGGAAAAGGCAACTTCATGTCACACTTTCCTGCCAATCTAGAAAGCCCCTACATCTCCTTTCACCCTCTCGGCCTTTTTAAGTTGGACCCACAAAAAAATCTTCAGAAGTGGCCAAATCTTCATGAGATGTTAATATGTTTATGAACTAAGTGTTTGACACAATGTCTGTGTTCTACCTAGCAGTACTGGCTTTCTAATAACTAAGAATTTAAATTGCAAATATGGCAATTAACAGCATTTCAATGCAACAAGGGAAAACACAGGAGATCTCCTACTCCCTAGCACAGACTGCTTTACAACAACTTTTGGATTGCATTAATTTGAAATACATAGCACTTCACATGAAGTGGGTTTTGTAAGACACAGCCAGATTTAATGTGTGTGTTATGTAATAAGAATGCTTAGCACTTGCAGAGACTTTTCTTCTTTTGTGTACTTTACAAACATTAGCTAATTCATCCATGTCGCCCCCTGGAAAGGTATGTAAAAGGCAAATTGCTCTATTGCAGCAGTGGATGCTCTCTCAGGGGTTATGTACAACCTGGGCAATAGGAAAGATTTGCTGCGTTAGCAGCAAGTCTGGAAGCACAATTTATACAAGGTTACAAAGCAGCAATGAAGAACACACAGCCATTCAGGAAGGCTTCTTTTTTTGTGACAGGAAGGATACATGGAAGTCATAAAGCAATGGTTGAATCACTGCCAAGTGTCTAATCTATACTGCAGAGGCTGGTATAAGATCTAGAGAGTGATAACGAGAGCACCTAACAAAAATGTGGGACAATATAGTATACGGGGGGGGGGGGGGGGACATCCCAGCTCAAAGTTGAGGTAAAGGAAAATCTTTTGTTCCCAAATAAGGTACCCTCTTCTATTTGACTATTATGACAAATTTACCACGTTATACCCACAAAAGAATAAATCCTCCAAGACTTGGAATGGAGAGGCATACCATGTTATTACTGAGCAATGGTGAGGACCAGAGGCCCTGATCAAACAGAAGGAGAAGGAGGTTACCTTTGGGTGGGTTTGGAGTGACCCAAGCTGCTTGAGAAAGGTGTCAGGACATGAGCTAGATCAGTGGTTCTCATAATTTTTACCCTTGGGACCCCTGCCCCCACTTTACATCTAAATGAGAACATCATATATCCCCACTGGTCATAGTATATAAATAAAAACATTTTGTTTATTTAGTACTTATTTTCATTCACACATTCATCTATACTAATTTATCATTTAAATTAGAACAGATTTATTTAAGTAAAACCATCATCACCATAATTATCAATCCCACTTTTCTCCCAGAAGAAAGACCTAAAGCTGCTTACAGTCTAAAAATACAGTACAGTAAAAACTTTCAAAAGTGACAATAAAAATGGAATTAAACTATTGCAAAATTAAAAACTGTATACTATTTTAAAGACAAATAATTTAAAATCATACACATTAAAACAATACACTACCCCCAGGATGTTCTTTAAAAACTTTCTGTTTTAAAACTTTCTGTAAAGGCCTATCTAAACAAAATGGTCTTAGCCTGCCAGCGGAAGAATAACAAAGAGGAGACCATTCTTGTGTCCCTAGGAAGAGAGTTCCAGAGTCTAGAGGCAGCCACCGAGAAGGCCTTCTCTCATGTCCCCACCAGCCAAGCTTGTGATGGTGATGGGACTGAGAGAAGGGCCCCTCCTGAAGACCTTAGAGCCCAGGATGGTTCATTTAACTGAAAGCATGCATAAATACTACACATTAAAAAGTTTGGAAAGAGGAGGTAGAGGAGGGATCAGGGCCTCCAACTTCCTCTTGAGCAACTCTCATGCCTCCCCCACCCCAACCGGAGGTTCTGCTTTTCACAGTTTGAGAACCACTGAGCTAGGTCCTTCCTGGTGGAAATTAGGATTTCTTGCATCTTGAAACTTGGTGAGAGCCAAGTGACCTTCTTCTTTCCTCCTATTTTTTATTATTATTATTATTATTATTATTATTATTAACCTTTATTTATATAGCGCTGTAAATTTACACAGTGCTGTACATACAATCTTAGACGTATATACAATCTTAAATTAGAGTGCTGAACAGCAGTTTAAGCATTTTGGTCCTTGGATCTCATACTTTTGTGGCAAGCAAAAGCATTATTATTTTAAAAGACAAAACCAAAATAAGCCTCTGTTAAGTGTAGTGTTGAGGCATAAATTTGAGATATAAAATTTAAACACTTTAAACACTAAAAAGCCAAGCAACTGTTTTAAAAGATCCTAACAATTCCTGCCTTGAACAACCTGTAAGGCAGCCTTAATTCATGAGATAGTAAAAGAAGATCAAGCTCCTTACAAAATTGGGAGGACCCCTGGGGACTGCATGGCCCTTGTGGTATCTTCCAATTCTATGATTCTGTGAAATGTGGTATTTGAGCATTTGTGGCATTGAATTTTCTAGCACTCTTACAAGTACAAGTGATATAAGTGATATAAGAGCATAGCTGTATTTCCAAGTTATGCCGACTACTAAAAAGCTCTACCCTGTCCAGGAATATGCTGTCCAGCTGTTTTTTTCCCCATGCCTTTTCTCACTTTCTTTCATAGTGAACAGTAAATAAAATAATGATAACTTTTCTTCCTGCAGCCTATTTTCTTGCTTGCCTTTCCTTTCCAGTGATGATGACAAAAGTTCCTTTCTTTTAAACAACTGCTCTACCATATTCTGTTTCTAGGTTACAACCGAAAAGCTCATGTTAGAATAGCTTTGCACTTCCTTTGTGACTAGATCTGGAAAACAAGCTCCCACTGGAAACATATAGGCAAATTATCTGGCTAGTCTCTAGTGATTCTTCAACAATTCCCAAAGAATTAATAACAGAAGCCCATAACAAAACATCACACAGAGAATAGCTTTCTCTACCTTCTTAAGAAACACTGTTATGGTTGCAAAATAATATAATAAAGCTTTTTTTATAGCACCAATATAATTTTAATAATTAAGTAAATACCTGATTTGTGAGTATGCCAAACTAGATCAATGCTACCCAGGAACTGACAGAGTCTGCTGGATTCAAGCAGTCTGAAAAAGAAAATGGAATCCAGATTCATTGACCTGCTAATTAGAAAGTATGTCTATCAACATAGCAAGTATGTTATTCATCCATACTCCAAATTCCAAATTGTTATGTCACTGAGGTATGTTAACCCAGAGAAAAACATCTTCCAGGTGACCATATGCCAGGCAACTCAAATGCAAATTTCGGTAATCTCATTCACATTTATTTCTAGGTAAGTGCGTTCTGAGATTGATAATTCCAAATACAAACACCTAAAAGTTAGCACCAATGATTTTTCTGAATAAATCAAGGGATCTTTAATCTGAGCCAGGGATTAGAACTTGAATTTAGAATCACAGAGTTGGAAGGAGCCTCATAGGCCACTGAGTTTGATTCCCTGCTCAGTGAAAGAACTGGATTATCACCCAGCAGGTAGCTGTCCAGCCTCTTTTTGAAGATATCCAGAAAAAGAGGCCCCAACACCTCTTTAGATAATTGATTTCAATTGCCAAACTTGAAATCTATCTTCATGTAACTTCATATGATTTGACCTGGTCCTACCCTGCACCCTCCTCTCTGTGATAGCCCTTGAGATATTTGAAGAATACAACTGTACGTCTCCTCAGTCTTTTCTTCACTAGGCTGTTCGTGTCCAACTCCCTCAGTCCTTTCTCATATGTTCCTCCATGCTTCTTACCATCCTTATTGCCCTTCTCTGAGCCTGCTCAGACAACGTTATGTGAATAACATACTAGCTATGCTTACGATGTTATTGCATACCTTTAGAGAGAGACTCTGACAAAGATCTGTAGAAATTTTTCATTAAAAAAAATAACTAAGACACAGTTCCTAATTATTCTGAAATAATTTTTTTCTGCTGTCATCTTAAAATTGGAACAGATTGCCACTGGCTTAAAGGCTGTGCCCTCTCTCTCAGAAACATACATTTCCCTCTTTTTAATTATGTCCAGACTGAGGGGAAAAAATTCACTGTATCTCTAAGCCGCACATTTCATGCTGTGAACTTTTATTCTGTTAAAGTTATTATTTTACTATCCTTGATGAGGTTTTTTTTTTGGGGGGGGGGGCATGCTGTTCTTGAGACCTCTGGTTCATTTTGTAATCGTGGTAGAAGTTTATCGGTTAACCACATTTTCAATGTACAGATAGAAGAGTTAAAGATTAGTGAGAGAAATAATTCTGCTCATTTACATAAACAATATACAATGCTACACTGTTGGGAGTAAAGTGCACATGTCTTGGTTGTACAATAGTTAAAGAAAATGTATTTTGATTACACTTTTTGCGTTCAAAATTTCTGACAATTCAAATGTAGCTAGGAATTTGGTAGTGGGAATGGATGGCTGTGATTCAGAAGGGTTATTTCACACTTAATGCTAGGCACATCAATAAAACAAGATGTGTATAACATTTATTGAGATCTGTTACAAATCTCATGCTCTCCAAAATTCCCCAGCAACCACTGAGTACTCCAAATTGTGCTCTGTTTGAAGTGCTCCAGAGTTCTTCATGCCAGAGGGTCAGGCCTATGATTGATATGAGTTCACCTTATCTCAGCCACAGATTATTTGCACAGCCATATGCAAGAGGTAGTTGCTCAGCTTCACTTGCTCAACTCTCTCATGAAAGTCCTGGGCACAGACCCCACAAGATGGTGCAAAGACAATCATACTGATAATTCAGCACTTGGCCAAAATGCAATACCAAAGACAAATAGTAGTAGCAGCAGTAGTAGTATTGTCAGTGCAACACAGAAAGATGTACAAATCTTGTTCAGGAGTTAAACCCTGATAAGAAAATTGAATAATATGGATTATTGTACTGTTAAAAAAATCCATGATACCATGGAAACATTTCCTTTAATTGTAGTAGAGTAAGTGAGGTATCTCCAGGCCTATCTACTTGAATACATTGCTAATGCAGACAGGAAATACATTTTAGCCAAAAATATAAAAAATAATCTGATACATTGTCCAATACATTGTATGCTGGCATTCATATTGCTGTTTAGAGAATTAGGCTAGTGTGATTGAAGTCATCAATAATGGACTATTAGAGTTCCAAGTAATCCTCAAAGACAAGATACTTAAAGGCTAACAGCCTGTCTGAAACTCCACAAAAGTAGCTTAACTCTTTCAGGACAAAGTGCCTCAGTGAAACATTGTCTTGCTTCAAACTTCACAGGATTCAGCTCAAAAAGCAGCTTAAAGTGATAACTTCAAATGTCAGTTTCAACCAATACGTTTAGATTGCTTGCAAAGTGTTGCATTCAAATCCATAACTTCTACACAACAAAGAAAATATTCCAGAAGTGCTATCATTTCTACCTTTTGCAAAAGAGTTCCTACTGAGGTGGTCCTATGAAGGTCTCAAGAATAGTATTAGATCAAGAAATAATGGCAGCTATGAATATTCTCAGATTAGGATGAATAAGGACAGAGGAAGAAATCTATCAGGGAGATGAATGATATGAAAGGAAAACTGATAAATAGACTGAAGAGCTTTTTACATGGCATGAAGGAAATCACACTGAATAATTTCCTTCACATTGTCATTATGTAAGGAATTCACAGTATCTCTGAGCAGCACCACAAAAGGAAACACAGCTCACTTTTAGAGAATACACTGTTAGCTACAAACCCATTTGAAAGGGTTTGCTTCTGAGGGAAATGAGAGTGCAACTCTTTACCACAACAACCCTGAAAACTGGCCAAAGTCAATTTAGGGCAGAAATGCTCTTCTGTCAAAAGAGAGCCATGCCGGCAGGGAACAAATCTATCACAGACACAGACCTGTCAGATGCACCTCTCAAAAGGTGTGTGGGAATAATGTTCCTGTACAGGAGAGGCCCCCAAAATGTTTCAAGATTCCTTTGACTAGCACATCTTGTCAGTACAAAATCTCTCTTGATTGTGGTAGACATTGCAACCTCAGTTTGTTGTTGTGTGTCTTCAAATCTTATGGTGACCATAAGGAAACCTATCATAGGTTTTTCTTGGCAAGATTTATTCTGAGGAGGGTTGCCCTTGCCTTCCTATGAGACTGAGAGAGTGTTACTTACCCAACATCACCTGGTGGGTTTCCATATCCAAGTGGGGATTCGAAGCCTGGTCTGCAGAGCCATAGTCCAACACTGAAACCACTACACCACAGTGGCTCCTCATTGTAACTTATGGACCTCATATTTTCAGTGGTGCAAAAAGCTGCAACATACCATGTAAATTCTCTTAAAATGACAGGAAACAAGTGTGCGACAGATGCTGCACATGTGCTGCAAATCCTGGCCTTTTTTAAGATTTAGGATTGTATTTTCCTTAAATTTTGAAGGAACAGTGGTTTTTTTAATTTTTATCTTAATTAGATTTTTCAATTACAATTTTCCTTACTTTACAAATATAAGATAAAATACAGTGGTCCCCCGGTTTACGAATCCCCCGGGGAACGAAATCCCCGGGACCTGAAACCGGCGGAACCAAAAAACATCCCCCGGGATCCGAAGGATCCCCCGGGATGCGAAGGAGAAAAACCGCGCAGCCCCTTTAAATTGGCCGCGCGGTCCGTCTCCTAATGCGGTCCCCCGGGAAACGCAGACTTCCGGGTTACGAAAGGTAATCCGGAACGGATTACCTTCGTAACCCGGGGGACCACTGTAACAGTCAACGAGTTCTTTCTCCCCCCCCCTCCCCCTTTCAACTCTGCATCTTTAATAATGAACTTGAATCTAGATCACTATGTATATGTCAAACGAACCTGATCTCTTTTTTTGATAAAATAACCAGCTTGGTAGATGAAGGGAATGCTGTTGATATAGTATACCTCGATTTCAGTAAGGCCTTTGACAAGGTTCCCCATGACATTGTTCCCAACAAGCTTGCAAAATGTGGGATAGGCAAGTTAACTGTTACATGGATTTGTAATTGGTTGACTGGCCAAACTCAAAGGGTGCTCAACAATGGTTCCTTTTCATCCTGGAGAGAAGTGACCAGTGGGGTGCCACAGGGCTCTGTCCTGGGTCCAGTCTTATTCAACATCTTTATTAATGACTTGGATGAGAGAATTGGGGTCATACTTATCAAATTTGCAGATGACACCAAAGTAGGAGGAGTAGCCAATACTCCAGAAGACAGGATCAAAATTCAAAATGACCTGAATAGACTAGAAAGCTGGGGCAATGCTAACAAGATGAAATTCAACACAGAGAAATGTAAGATTCTGCACTTAGGGAGGAAAAATGAAATGCACAGATATAAAATGGGGGACACCTGGCTGAATGAGACCACATGTGAAAGGTATCTAGGAGTCCAAGTAGACCATAAGCTGAACATGAGTCAACAGTGCGATGCGGCAGCTAAAAAGGTCAATGCAATTTTAGGCTGCATCAATAGAAGTATAGTTTCTGGATCAAGGGAAGTTATAGTGCCACTCTATTCTGCTTTGGTCAGGTCCCATCTGGAATACTGTGTCCAGTTCTGGGCACCACAATTCAAAAAAGATGTGGAGAAACTGGAGCATGTCCAAAGGAGGGCAACTAAGATGGTGAAGGGTCTGGAAACCATGCCCTATGAGGAAAGCCTTAGGGAACTGGGGATGTTTAGCCTGGAGAAGAGAAGGTTAAGAGGTGATATGATAGCCCTGTTTAAATATTTGAAGGGATGTCATATTGAGGAGGGAGCAAGCTTGTTTTCTGCTGCTCCAGAGACTAGGACTCCGAACAATGGATGCAAATTGCAGGAAAAGAGATTCCACCTCAACATTAGGAGGAACTTCCTGACAGTAAGGGCTGTTCGACAGTGGAACACACTCCCTCAGAGTGTAGTGGAGTCTCCTTCCTTAGAGGTCTTTAAGCAGAGGCTGGATGGTCATCTGTCAGGGATGCTTTGATTTGGAGTTCCTGCATGGCAGGAGGTTGGACTGGATGGCCCTTGTGGTCTCTTCCAACTCTATGATCCTATGATTCTATGTATACATCTTCTTCAAAGTACTGGCCAGTGGGTTACATTCAAAATACAGTTTTCTAAAAGTATCCTTTTGAGTCTAGAGCCCCAAGTATGGCTTAAGTCCAGAATTTACATAAGTAACCTTTATTACTAAAAGCTTCCAAAATTTCTTCAAGTATGTCCTCCTTGTTTTTTTCTTCTTGCTAATCAAACTGTGTATAATAACTTTTCTAATAGTGGACCATACTCAAGTCTTCCTAGATATTCTAGCATTTTCCATAATTTCACCATATCAAATCTTACAGCATTTAACAAAAGTACAATAAGAAAGGTCTTTCTTTGGCAATCTTTCATTTCCATTTTTTAATACAGTATGAGCAATAGTATACTGTCTAAGCTAATATTTTACTTATAAAATTTAATATTTTCTCCCCCAAAATTGCAATTTTAACTCTTATTAGCCACACGTGTTACTAGTATCCTTTCCAGCATAACTTTGACATATTCTTTTAAAATTTATGTTAGTTTAAATCAGTGATTCCCAAAATGGGTGGTATGCCCCCGCCAGTGGTGGTAGAAAGATCCAGGGGGGTAGTGAAGGGGAAAGGGAGCAGTAGTGAGGCGGTGAGGGAAAAAGGGGGCAATGGGGGCCTTCAGTTAAAGTACTGATGTGCAAAAAAGACAAGGGGAACCAGTGGCCTTTAGGACCATGGCAGGGATGGAAGTTCAATGAAACGTCTTTTCAAGGTCCCTTAAAACCACCCCAAAGCCTCTCTTTATGTGGTGGTATCTCCCGCTCGTCACCTGCCCATGCAAGCTCACTTTCTTAGCCATATCTTTCACTAGTGAGGGTTGGGTGCAAAGCATCATTTCTGTTGCTTGGAGCAGCACCATTTGGGGACAGATTGACTGACTGACTGGATCAAGGAATTAGAGCTTGTGGCAGTGGGGAAACAGCAGCAGCAGCAAAAAGGAGCTTTCAAGTTTGAGGCCCTGTTTAAGCTTTGCATCCTCCAACCTGCCCTTACTTTATTTCATTGGACAGGTTGAGAGAAGAGATCTGAAGTCTAGAGCATAAAGCCTTTGTAAACCTACTACAGTATACACATGCCGGCTCCTCCTCTCTCTGCCCCGATGAAGAAGAATTGAGAGTCCTTCCTCCCTAAGGAAGAAGCTTTTCCCTTTGCACTTAGGGCCAAAGCAGACAGCCCAGGGGTGGCTTGATGCCGCCCCTTTGATTGCCAGATCGGGGCCACAACAACCACAAGCTGCAGCCTCAATCCAACCTTTTGCTGGAGCAAAAAGAAGTGGCAGAAAGCCGCTCCTTTTTGAGCTGGCAAAAAGCTGCCTTTTCCACTGTGGCTTTACAGCGCTCCTGGGGTGTGCAAGCATATGAATGCTGCGCCACCAGAATGCCACAAAGCTGCCCCCACGTGGTTGGGGTGGCCAGCTTCCATGGTGGCTTCTTTCAGTTTGGGGGCATGCTTTGTCTAAACAACACCCCCCAAGTTGCTGGGAAGCTGCCACAAAGAGGCCATCTGTTTTGTCCCTTAGTCACCTTGGAAGCAGGGATCAAGCATCTGGCTGAGCAGGGACCAAAAATGGGCCCACAGTGGCCTTTGCCATAAGGCCAGAATGGGTGAGAGGCTTCTCTTTCACTGTTCAGCCAACTGCATAGTTGCTGCTGCAATGGTGACTAGGTGCAAAGGGAGTAGCAGCCAAGAAGCCAGTTGAGCAGTGACTAAGAAGCTTCTTGTCTGTACCAGCCTTTACCACAAGGCTGGCACAGGCAAGAGTCTTGATTACTACTCAGTCAGCTGCTCAGTTGTGGTTCTTAAGGTAGCTGGGTGCAAAGGTAGCAGCGACCAAAATTGGACATTTTAAATTTGCAGTAGAATAGTAGACTTAATATCAGAGAACAAGAATTAGACGGCTGCTTGGATTGTCTCCCAAGAGTTTGGATGCCACTTGTTTAAATGGATAGCAATACCATTTATGCATAAATTTTAATAGTGGGTGACAATATTGTTGAATGTTCACTCCACCATTTGTACAAATTAATTTATTAATATAAAGCGTCTATGGTGGAGACACATGGATCACTCTGAAGACAGCTGTGAACATTACCACCACCACCACCACCACCCCATAAAATGATAAAAGACACTTATAGTAGAAATACACCTTAATATTGTCCACTGAAGGCATGTCACAGGCCAACTTTAGATCTTGCACATATTTTGACAATGAATCAATATATTCTCAGTAGCAATAACACAACCTGTACTGTTTATGAGTGATACAAAGTGTCAGACATAAAACAATTACTACTTTGAAAAGTTTCAGGAAAAAAAAACACATTTTAAACAATCAAACTGAAAATTCTTGCCTGCAAAAATATTAAACTGCAGACTTTCCTCTCTGAAGCGATTTCCAAAGTCTCATTAATTACACTGAGCTTAATGGAAGCCATAATGTAATTAGTAATGATTGCTGTTCACCAGTATACTTTGGTAGAGACATTTTGAGTTGTAACTTGATAAATTGCCTGATGAATTTTGCAAAACCTAATTACTAAACTATTAAGAATCCAAACACAAAACCACTAGCCAAAACTATAGACTTTACACTGCCAGAGAGTAATCAGAACAGACTAATCAGGCCTACATTAAATTAGCTTGATGAAATGCTGAGGCATTCATATTTCAACAGACATCATTAAAATTTATTATAGTATACAGAAATTTCAATAAAAACAAGCATTTTGTTGTGGTAAACTATAGAGTACCATAAAATTATATCATAACTTTTAAAAGAATCCAATGGATGACCTTCAATGATATGAGTTAGTAATCTTCATTTCATTATTAAGCAAATTAGGAGAGATTGTACTTAAGAACAGATTGGTTAAAGGTGGATAAACATGACATGATGGAAAGTGTCAACTGGGATTTTTGCTAAGGGAAATCCACAGATCAAAAACAGATTGAAGGCCAGGAAGTGGATTGTACAGACTAAAGGCTTTTCCACAATCGGTTTAACAATTTCTCACAGTGTTTCCCCCCACCCACCCCAGCAAGCTGCTATCCCAAACTGGTGTAGTTTGCTGTCCATAGTATTTCAGTTTTACGTGCCCTTGACCAAGTTTGGATACAAGGTTTAACAACAGTGTAGATTTATATGCATGAGCCTGCTTCCCCCTCCATTCTTCTTCTTCAATATGGCTACAAAGAACAGATCTGAAGCACTTGTTTCCATTTTCAACCATATGTAGGCAGTGTATTTTAACATCCATATCCAAAACTACAATTATACCAAGGATGGGCAACTTTTCAGGTTTGGAGGGACACAATGCCCTCCCACATCAACTTTAGTGAAACCTTGCAATGTTTCCATCAAAAACATATTACCACTGTTATTTTTACCACAACCAAAATCTCAAAAGTATTTTTACTGGAAAACATGGCACATGGGAAGCCAAGCCCTTTCACCTTCTGATGGCCTGCTGGAAGTGTTATTCTGCTACAAAATGAAGTTTGCACCCACTATGTGTCATATATTCTTGTGAAATCATTTCTGGCAACAATCCAGTGGGGAAAGCATGCAGAAATGGCCAAGCAGACCACATGTGGTTCAAGGTCTGTATTTTGCTCACTTTTGGTTTCAACTACAGTATTAATTTAATACTTTGACCATGTTTCTCCTCTCTTATCCTCCCTTCATTGGCTCCCCTTCCCCTTCCGCATCCAGTACAAGCTTTTGTTGTTGACTTTCAAAGCCCTCCATGGACTGCCCCCTCCTTATGTATCTGAACTTCTTTCTCCTTACATTCCTACTCATTCCCTACGTTCTGGTAGTCAAGGTCTCCTGTCCCAGCCTAGGATTCCCACTGTCCACTTCCCTTCTGCCCCTCACTCCTGGAACCTTCTTTCCCCACATATATGCCTCATCACTTCTCCAACCAGTTTCAAAATTGAGTTAAAGACTATATTGTTTAGGGGGCATTCCCAGATGTGTGCCCTTGTCTGCCCCAGGACTCGTTTTAACTATGTATTAAGAAGCCGAGCCGTCCCTCCAGTCCATCTGCCTTGGTCCAGGCCTCAGAGGGAGAGAAAAACTGCTGGACCTGATCCCCTTCCCCACCACCCTTCCCTTCTCCTTTTGTGTAGTATCTATTTAGACTGTAAGCCTGAGGGCAGGGATCTCTCTAATTAAAAGATTGTATGTACAGCGTTGTGTAAATTTACAGTGCTATATAAATAAAGATAGGTTAGGGTCTTAAACCATGATTTGGAATTGCTTGTTTAGAGAATGAATACTTCAACCAAACTTCAGTAATTGCATTGAGATGATTGTATGTCAGCATAATGAGGCAGCTCTTTGTCAAATGTAAAAATTATTAATCCCTTTTGTTAATATTTTTCTTTTTATATCAGTGTATTTAGTACAAGAGGCTGTATGCTTAAATTAGTACCATTCCAGAAGAAGTGCTCCAGGACCTTCTAAGCAGCCTTTTGAACTGCAAGCATCAGCAAAACCTACCTACTGTACACAGAATTACTCACAAGTCTTGAACATAGCTTTCACATGTAATTGGCTCCTTAAACTAGGCAGTGAACATGCAAACAAGGCTTGCAATATTAACAGCCCACCAAACTGAATGTATACCATCAGTCATGTATTCTGATGTGCCAAGTCTTGATAACTCTTCTCCCCCATTTCTGCTGTCTGACAAAGAGTGTAAAAAGGAAACGGGGAGAGAGCCCCTAGTAAACTATAGGGCTACATTTGACTTGGTGAGTCCCTAATTGTACCCTTTCTAATCCCTGGCTGTAGAACTAATGATAATAGAATCACTGAGAGATAAAGTTTGCTGGTGTAGGATTGGCTGTTAGTATTGTGTGTGTAGTTTTAAGGGCTTCAAAGTGGCAAGAAAGTCCAGAAGCACCTTTCACTCTGCTGTTCAGTAGTCCGTTTGGCTGCTCTTCTCTCCTATGTGCTACAATAAGCAGGATTCTCAATGGGCAGAGTAAGAAAAATGGGACAACAATCAATGCAATCAGAACAATAAGAACATTATGATTAGCAAAATAAGCACTTGTCATGGCTCACTAGCTGGGCAGTCTCCGCTTATGCCCAGTGCTAAACCAGCTCCTTAAACACACACACACACCTTTCTCTCCAGAGACACTCTACAATCACACAGCATATTTAAGAAGAGCTACATCAAGTCTCTATTTATTCTTCTGTTGAACCAAAGTGCAAAGGTAGCACTGGATAGAGAGAGATGCAAGCTGGAAGTTAATTATTCAAAATGCAGCATTATTCATGAACACACCAAAAAAAAAACAAAACACTACTATCTGCATCTCCTACAACACAAACTGGAAGGATTTGATAACATGGTCCACTGGAGTGTAACACTAATAGTGTGCATTTGACCTCCAGTTAATTGACTGACAAATCATTAAACACCCAGCTCCCAGAAATTTCTTTTCTGGTTTCCTATCACTTTTAGCAGCACAACATCGAATGGTCCCAAAGTTGCATTTTACAGGATACTAAAAAAGGTAGACACCACTTTGAAATTTATGTGGAGCCTAGGGAAGCAACCAAGTGCCACCTTTTCTTCGCTCTTTCTTCATGCCGTAGGCATAAATTCAGTTCACAGCTTGTTCCTGCACTTAAAACAGTTGTGTCTCTCTAACTCTAATATATTTGTTTTGCTTCCTGATTCAGAACTATTCATTCTTTCTTCTGTTTTAGAACAGGAAAGTATTCTATACATAACCTGAATGAAAACCAGTGGGAAAAGAGAATGAAAATGTTAATAAAAGCATTGTTACACCAACTGCTCAGCTTCTGAAGAGACAAACAGCTCTAGAGACAACAACTTAACAAGTTTGTCTTCCAGTGGAAGACATAATCACTAAAGACTTAAAGTATTTTGTAATACCTGAGTTTATTTACAAATATGGATGTTAAGCATAGGGTGAACACACACACCTTGTATTGTTAAGACTCGCAAACCTGCTGGTCCCACGTCTGATCTCCCTAAGAGATAATCCAAATAATATATGAGATGCCTTTAATAGGGCTGAAAAAATAGCGGAAGGCTATGTGTGAAATCTTCAGGATCTAGGCCTTGTTATAGCTTGTTGGTATGAAGCCAGCTGGTATATGTAGCCAATTTAAGGCCATGTAGATTAGATATTAACATTAAAATGTGTTAAAGTTAGAATTAAATGTGCAGTTAATGAATTGTGAATGTATAGGGTTAGGCGAGTTAATTCTAATTGGAAAAGGATGTAGCACAGCTGTTTGGGCACTATACCCATAAATATCAACAAAAGAAGCTCAATATTATATGGGGGAAAGTGAGAACCCAGCCAGAGTAACCCATCATTGTAATGAGGCTTAGTGATGGCAGGTAGCCAGATTAAGAGTTAGTGATTTTTAATTCCTAGCTGTTTTGACAAGCAATAACTTTATCTATTTAGTGGTTGATAATCAGATAAAGAGAACAATCATGGCTATAAATGTAACCTCAAAACAGATAGCAACAAACAGTGCCATGACTGCTTCTAACAGCTTTTTAATATGTTTGCTTCTTATGCTATTGCTAGGCTGGGTACAGGTTGAGTATCCCTTAGCAAGAATTCTAAAATATGCAGTCCTCCAAAATCTAAAACTGACCTCATTGGTGTCTGAGATAGTGATACCTTTGCTTTCTGATGGTTCAATGTATACAAACTGTTTCATGTACAAAATTACTGAAAATATTATGTATAAAATTACCGTCAGGCGATGTGTATAAGGTGTATATGACACATAAATGAATTTCATGTTTAGACGTGGGTCACATTTCCAAGATATATCATTATATATATGCAAATATTCCAGAATCTGAAACCAAAACACTTCTGGTCTCAAGAATTTTAGGTAAGGAAGATTTATCCTCTACCATACACTGAAATGCTGGAAAACAGTGTGTGTGTGTGTGTGTGTGTGTGTGTATGGACTCATTCACAGTACAAAATAACCCGGTGTGGAAACCAGGTTATTTTGGTAATCAAATCTCTCTGTGGCCATTTGCTCCTCTTCCTCATTCACACTGTTGGGGGCGAGGCTTCTGTGGGATGCTCAAAAGGGAGGTTGTTTTTGGCATCCCTCCTAGACCAGAGGCTGGAAATGGAGGATGCATCCTGGAAAAGTAGGGTGTGTGGGTCCAAAGGAAAGAGGAGGAGGTAGATGGTTATGGTAGTGGCAGGAGAGGAGGAGGAAGGGGGCAGAGTGACAGTGGTGTGAAAAGAGGAGGTAGGGGGCAGAGGCAGCAATGGGAGAGGAAGAGGAAGAAAACAGGAAAATGAGGAAGGAGGAGGTAGGGGCAGCAGTGGTGACAAGAGAGGAAAAGGAGGAAGACAAGAAGGAGGTGGTGGAGGAGGAAGAGGCGGAGGAAGAGGCGGAGGAATGGGCGGCAGTGCAGCAGCAGTAGAGAGGAGGAGAAGGAGAAAGGAAGGGGGCGACAGCAACGGTGGAGGGATGAGGAGAGAGGACTGTAGTTGGGGGTTCCGTGTGATCCAAATCGATCCAATATTGTATTCTCACTATCAGAGATTTAGATCATTGCAGTTCTTGCAAAAAGAACCACCAAGAGATTCAGTGCCAAATGCACTGGTTTATAATCTTTATAAGAATGTAACACCAGTATAAAAATATCTAGACTACATAACATCTAAATTAGATTGTATTTAAACAAAGTAATGTCATTATAAGAAGGTGCCTGACAATGTAGAGTTGTGAGGTAATGAATCTTGTAAAAGGGAGCAGGTATATGTATAAAAACTTAATAATTTTGCTTTAATAGGTACACAGAAAGATTATAACTCTGCCTCACTATTTTCCCACCATTAAATATCTGGAAATTCCAAAACTCAAGACAGTCTTAAGAGGAGTGCTTAAGAACAAGACTGCTGTTTACAAGCTCTGGAGCTCAGTTGATCAAAATGGTAAACCAATGGCAAAGAACCATTAATCCCTGAACTAATAGATGGAGTGGGGAAACCATACCTGTTCTAGTCTGGAGAGTTAAAAAAAATGTTGGTATCTCAGCAGCCCAAAGAGTGAATATAATGCCTGTTGCTAAATTCAAGGTACATGCCTCAGGCCACACACACAGAGATAACAATATCCATGGATGCTCAAGTCCCATTATATACAATGGCATAGTAAAACAGTGTCCCTTATATAAAATGGCAAAATCAAGACTTGTTTTTTGGAATTTATATTGGTTTTGAATCTTTTCAAGCCGTGGACAATTTAATCAATGGATAATGAATCCGTGGATATGGAGGGCCAACCGTAATAGTTCTCTGTGGCCCTGGCCTTTACAAGCACAGAGGTCAAATCTCAGTCTCTTGTCTCTTTCTCCGAACTATTCTCTTTTTATCACATCAACATAGATTAGACACCATCCTTAGTGGAGGACCAGGAAGATTAAAGGACCCCTTGACTTTTCCTTCTAAAAGAATAGCTCCCTTGTTTGTATTGGTGTCTGGAAAATGCAATGCCATTTTTATTTTTTATTTTGGATTTGGTGTTTGGATGTGAATGTTCGCATACATACTGTCACCCATATTCGCAGGTCTGTATTTCACCTCCCCCTGCTCTGCAAGCTTCACTTTTTTAGAAGCCCAGGAAGGCAATCAGAATGATAAGAAAACAAACAAAGGCTATTTGATTAAGTGAATATGTGAATATGTGCAACTGTGTTGGGAATTCCTCCCCCCCCCCCCAAAAAAAACCCACAGCTGCTGTGGTTGTATGGCTAGACATAAACTAATAGAGCAAACGTGCAAAAATGTGACAGATGCTCCAGGTGGCCCAATGGGGACATCCATGCAAACATCTGCCATGGCACAGGAACAAAAGGCCAGGTAACAGAAGCAGGTTGGGGCAGCTATAGAGCCAGGATACTCTGGGCTGTACTTGGAGTATTCTGGCTAGGGCAGATAAGACCTAAGTTTATCACCAACAACAGTGCTGCAACTCCTCCAATATTTCACAGATGAAAGCCAGGACACACATGGCCAAGTAACATCAAACTGTGGCTAACATGTCAAAAATCATCAATGAGGAAGAACACATCAGTAGGAGAAGTTGCAGCAAATTTGCTTTTGCCTGATGCTATTGGTTAGTACATTACTCTGACCTCTCCTCTCTTCTCCTCACTACTGAGCGGGGAGCAAACTACTTTTGCACTTAGAATTCTATGTAAACCAAATGAAGATAAAAGGGGAAAGTGGGAGGAGTAGAGATAAACTGGGATATTTTTAAAGTAGCTGAAAAGGGGAGACAACAGAAGATTAATAGTGTCAGGTGCCCTTAGCAGTCCCCTGCCATGAATATGAAGAGTTGTTATATGTGATTATAGATGTTAGGATTGCCGGACCCATACTGTTATGGTTCATGCCATGAGTCGGAGTTTGTTGTTGTTGTTGTTGTTGTTGTTAAAAATTTATTAATACATTCTAAACAAAACATGACAACAGTACACCAAAACAACAACAAATAAAAATGTCAGAGACAATAAACTCCTCAAATGTGATTATTTCAACAACAACAAAAACCAGAAATTAAACAGTAACTCAAATAGTCTCCTGAAAATTATAAACAAAAGGTGCATTCAGGGATCCTGAAGTACTTCTTCCTTTAAAATTTAGCTAAAATTGGGGGATGTCTAGAGACCAAATCCCGCTGGATGTATTCAATAAGGGGGTGCCAAATCTGATGAAAAGTCAACCATGAATCAGAGTTAAGAGAACTCTGGGAATATAACTGGGAGTGTTTAGAATCTATGTATTGAAGAATTGTAGTTGTGACAAGAGGTTGTCTTTTATAAATGCTCACATGTTAAACATGTTATATATGTTTGGATGTTATTGAATTTGCTATATGGCCAACATAGCTACCCCTAGGTGTTTTCTGGATTTCAAGATACCACATTTTAGCAGTCACAGGGGGATCCTATGGAAAGAGCCAGTGAACTGGGACCTTGCTATCTGAGGCTTCTGCTTCCAAAAAAGGTAAAGTAATTTTTTCAAATATTGAAACTAATTGGCATATTTTGCCTCTACACCACCTAAAGTGGTGCAGAACATGAAGACTTCTTGAAAAATTCAGCATTCTCTACCTACGTACGAGCCTGTGGCTTCACAAAGAAAGGAGACATGCTGGATTCCAAGGAAACATCTTTGAATTATATTGACAATGAAAATCTCCCAGTGACCACATGGCCAAAGGGGGAGCTGCCATCCTGCAGAACCTCTGAACTAAGACCAGAAACAGAAAATGCAGGCCTATGACTAACATCTTCAATTTCTTTCTCCTGTTTGCCTGATGAAGAAGCCAGTGTGACTTTGAAAACATGCAACAAGTAATTGTGCATTTTGGTTTTCCCAATAAAGGTATCATTGTTTGGATGTTATTTGCTATATGGCCAACACAGCTATCCATAGATCCGGTTATACTTGTTATGGTTTATTTGTTATTATGATATTTATCCATTAGGTTGCCTTGTTATATGTAAGAGAAGTTTATTGAATCGGTGACAGAGATATATGTTATGTTAATAATTATTAGCAGATCAATGCTAGAGTGCTTTATAGAGTTTAAATAAAGGTATGATGTGTATTAAGCCATTATGACAGTTAAGCCAGTGCAGGGCAAAACTCTGAGGAAGGGGGATTATTTGTGAACCAGCCATGTGGGTTGCTATCGCTATGAGAAGAGGGAACTGTTTATAGTTCTAGTCTGACTCAGGGAGGTGAGACTAGAGAAAACAATCTGTATGAAAGCATGTGATGTTTGAGATTTATAGTACAAACAAAATGGTTATAGGAATTTGGTGGGAAAGTATAAATATAAATATTCCTTAAAGAGAGTTAAACAATTTACAACGTTAAAACCATTAAAATGCATTAAAAGCCAATATACAAACCAAAAAATGGCACATACAGCCTCATTCCCACTACCTTTTAAACTGGATCGCGATTTGGTTCAAACCGGTTCAAACGAACCTGGTTCCCACTTAATCTGAATTGCTGAATTGATTCCGACAGAGGGCCATGCACTAGACCCATTAACCTGTGTCTTTTTGACACTGTTTTTTTGTTTGTTTGTTTCTTCTTTGATAAATCAAATCTGTGCAAGTGTGAACCACATGCGGATTGGAATCAATTTGAATTTGCCCTTCGTCCAGCTGGAACTGAATTATTTTGAATTGATTCATGCTTGAATGGGAACCGCGAGTGGATTGTTTTTTGGGGGGAAATGTGATTGGGGCAAATGTAGTGGGAACCATGCTCCGCTGTCGAATCGATCCATTAATTCAGATCGCACACATCTGTAAGTGGGAATGGGGCCATAATCATTAAAAGCCCATTCAAGTTAGGCCTGGAACAGACAGTCTGGAAGAAGCCCAAGACTCCAACTGGGCCCAGAGTAATGTCCCATCTATGATCTCTGTTCTGAATGGATAACATAAACATATGTATGATGGCTTACGTGCAATGGAAAGGAAGGTAAGCAAAGCACCCAGACATTGATATGTCTGTGTTTCTCCCTAAAGGGACTATGTATGATTGCCTAAACAGACTAAAAGATTACTAAAGAGCCTAGTCATTTTCCCATGTGAATATCCTGAGATTCTAATGAGTGTTTAAGTGGGGTGTTGATGTTAACTCTGCCCATCTGATTTTCACCACTGCCATGAGCTAGACACCTAGGTGGCCAGAAGATGATAACAGCATCCCAGACAGAATCCAGATTAGCAGAAGTGGCAACAGATTCTCAATCCCTCATTCTAAAGAGACAGAAGTGAGGAACCACACCTGTTTCAGTACACTGAGCCAGAAACAAAAGTGTTAAACACAGGCAATCATTGGAAAGAATATTTCTAATGTGAACACTACATATTGATTTCCATTCATATGGAAGCTGATCCCAAGGCCTTGGCTATTAAATACTGCTCTGTAGAAAGACAACAGCAATGACAGACACTGAGCACTGATACTGGAAGACAAGACAGCTGTGCTTTAGGGAAGTAAACACCAAAGACACACTGACACTGTCAATTCCAAGTGCCTTCTTCAATTAAAAGGGTCAAGCTAAAACTGTCCTGGCTTCTGTCATCAAAGCAATGATCGTAAAAACACCATTACTATGAAATAAGCCCCATTGAAAGCAAAGGGACTTTCTTCCATGCAAAGGCGGCAGTGCTGTAACAGCAAAGTAAAATACTACTGTTAACTTGAATTGACATTTCTCTAATGTAGAAAAGAGAATGGACAAGAAACCCATGAGGGTATGAATGTAATTGTAAACAAAGCCATTAGAAACATCATCTGCACCAAACTGCCAAAGCATGATTAATTATTAAAATTTGTTTTAAAAAGGATAATTTTAACAACAGATTCTCTGGAGAGTGTGCTAACATTTGCAGAGGATGTTGTTTTAGTAGCTGCTCCCGCTGCATATGTGCCTCAAATTCTATTGTATATAATTGTGATTGCTCTGCAGTCATAACCAAGGTTGCCATTATTATGGTCCTTCCTCTTTGGCTTTAAATAATTCCTGGACATACCAAAGCCAAGCAAATAATTCCTGGACATACCAAAGCCAAACTGAATTTGTACTACAGCTTATCTTCATGAGCCAGGAAAATGCAACACCTACTAAATTTATGTGTATTTGGCTACTCAGGCTTCATCTGCACTGCAGACATAATCCAATTTAACACCACTTTAACTGTCATGGCTCCATGTCATAGAACACTCGGAATTGTAGTTTGTTGTGGTGCCAGAGTTCTCTGACAGAGAAGACTCAATGGCTCCCCAAACTACAATTGCTAGAATTCCATAGTATGAAGCCATGGCAGTTAGAGTAGTGTCAAGCTGGATTATTTCTGCAGTGCAGATACAGCCTATGAAATATAAAAGCTGTGATATCTCATCTCGCTCAAATCCAAGTGGTGTATGGTACAACTTAGTTTGTGAGTATGTAAATTAAACATGCTCATCAATTGCTTTTCTGTGTGCTCCTCAGAAGGGCCAAAATAAACTGGGGAACGAGGAGCAAAATAGCTCTTCTCTCATGTGACCATCATGGTTCACCATACCATTAAAAAGTTTTCCTTTTTGCCTTTCTCATCTGTTCTTTCTTCTCTGAGAATGTTTAAACAAAATAATAATAATATATATATATAATGCTGGGAAGAGATGTTGCAAGCCTGTATGTTCTGCTTCATTTTGGTTCCTGAATATGGCTTTAAATTGGCTGTATTAATCTAGATGTAAAAGTTTCAAGCATAAAAGGAAGTCCAATCCTAGGCTCAAAACACACTGCAGAAATAATCCAGTTTGAGACCACTTTAACAGCTCTGGCCCTGTGCTAGGGAATCCCGGGAACTGTAGTTTGTTGTGGCACCATAGCTTTCTGACAGAGAAGGCTAAATGTCTCACAAAACTAGTTTCCAAAATTCCCTAGCACTGAGCCAGGGCAGTTAAAGTGGTATCAAACAGGATTATTTCTGCAGTGCGTTCTGGCCCCTAGGCACAATTTCCTAAAGTGCTGAGCACTAGTTCCTAGCTATTTACGGCTGAAATATTAAATATATATACTTGGATGTCCTACTCATTCTGCACCCTCCTTTTCTCTCCCCACTGATGATTTAACTGAATACAAACTCTGCACTTGGAACTCACTTTGCTGCAACTGAACAAGCTGATAACAAAGGGGAACCTGGGACATTTTTAAAGCTGCTGAAAAACTGAGATGATAGAGGATTAACTGGGACTGTTCCTGCCAAATTAGAGCAGTTGGGGATATGAAATCATTCTATAAATGGTTTTTTCTTTGCATCCCAGTTTACAGCTACAGGTTATTCGTGGCTATTAGGTGGAAGACCTTCACTGACTGGCTCATCTAGGAATGATAACCATAACTATTCAGTTGCTCGGGGATCTTAGAACGATTTATGCGCCAGTCTTTATGAGGGTAACGGAAGTTGTTCATTTGGCTGGAATTAAAAATCTGAAGAAGGGATGCCTAAACTAGCTCCATTTAGCATGCCTATCCAGGCCATATAGCAACACTTGTTATTAGTACAGGGGTATCCAGTAAAACTGACCAATGGCACTACCTTTCTGCAGTGGCATAGATACCACTTTGAGATAAAACACTATGCTGACAGCAGCAGTACTCCTAGTAGGGTCTCCCATGTCAGACAGATTTTTAGTGAGGAGCCAGACAAAATGACCCAAACAGCTACTGGGCAGCAGGGATAGTGAGAGGTGATACTGGCAGAGGATCTCTCTAAGACAATGGCAGTGCTGTCATAGCTAACACTTGTTGGTACTGTGCAAAAGGAGGCACAATAAACCCCTTTTGAAAGTCTTTTACCATGAAAACTGTATCATGGAGAAAATAAAAAATGAAACAAGAGACAGTGCCAAAAGATTAAAACTCCAAGGTCGGATGGCACCCAGTGAGTTACTAGCATATAGCAGAGAAAACTATGAGTAGCACTGTGGCTAATGACAAGGAAGTTTGACTGTTGACTTGTTCGGAGGTAAAAAGAAAGTCCAAAGTTTCACAACACATACAATAGAGACATGGAATGCTAGAAGCATGAAACATGGGAAGCTAGAAATCATCAGACGTAACTTCTCCTAAATGCCAATGTGACCAAACTAGGGCTTTCGTATTTTGTACATATCATGAGAAGACATGACTCCCTACAAAAGACCATAATGCCTAGAAGACAGTAGGAAAAGAGGAAGACTGAATTCCAGATGGATAGACTCAATCAAAGAAGCCATGGCCTCAGTCTGCAAGCCCAGAGTAGGGTGGTTAATGATACAGTGACCTGAAGGTCTCTCATAAGTTGAGGTTGACTTGGCGGCAGTTAACAACAACAATCTACTAAAACGTATATGTTTCTATACCTGCCTCTAATGCTAACTTAGGCTACACATGCTAGTGGCTGAAGAAATCTACATTAGCAATCTAGCCAGTAAATTCATCCTGATCTGAGCAAGAATTATAATTTTACCTAAATCTTTGAACAATCTATTATAGCATATTATGCACCGTGTAACAGTATTATATAAACAAGCAATGTTGTATGCATCATGATGGAACTGTCACATTTATCTTCACTTAACATGCAAAACACCTGAACATGTGCCAGAAATTTTGCTTTGCTGTAACTGCATATTTGTTACAAACCTTTCTTGTTGGTTTTAATTGTGGCCAATAATGTTGCATATTTAGTAGAAGCTGAAAAATACAGTCTGCAGAACTTTGGGTGAAATTAACCATAACAGCAGCAAAATGTGACTAACAGAGATATGATTCGAAAAGTGGTAGCAACAAAGGTTGATAGCAGCAGTAGCACTGAAAAACAACCACGACCACAAGTGTTTGCATTCTTAGCAAGCATTTCCTAACAAGAGCCATTCAAAATGCCTTTGAATCCCACAGAACTCAAGAACAACATGGTGGGTGATGATAGCAGTGGCAGCCTTTGTTTCCAAATTCTTTGTATATTCCATCTGTTGTTGCTACAGGGTTTCCCCCCAACACTACAGCATTAAAAATGCTACTTTGATTGCAAATCTATTTTACGAATACATTTTTTTTTCAATTCCAACTGGCAGCTTACTGCACAAAGATAGCAATGATAAAAGCATTCTTATACTCAACAAAGACCCCATTCTTTAATTCTGATACATTGGATTGACATAATTCTCTGGCATAAATTCCGCTGTTATTTTATCCCACTGACCATTACCTACACTTAGTAAGCAAACATTATTTCAAGTCAGGAAAATGCGAAAGCAGAGCAACACGCTCATGCTTCCTTGAAATATCATTTTCCTTCGGTCAGTTCATAAAATTTTCCAGTAATGACAAACAGTACAATTGCAGAGAATATCTAAACCAACTGTAAACATTATCTGCCCCACAAAATAGAGGGGAATAGACTATGATAACATATGGAGACATGAGCCTAAATTTTGTTCTTAGTCCTGACTAGGGTAAACCTCTTCAGTCCACATGTTTGTTTGTTTGTTTGTTTGTTTTGGCATATTTATACCCTGATTTTCAACCAAAAGACACCCAGAGCAGCTTACAAATTGTTAATTAGATATTTCCCTGCCCTCAGGCTTGCAATCTAAAAAGACAAGACACAAAAGGAGAAGGGAATAAGTACAGCAGATCTTCTCTCCTTCTGGGGCCTGGACCATGGCAGATGGAGTGGAGAGAAGGCCCTTCTTCTTACTCTGGCTTGGCCCGATGGAGCTGGCTTGCCTTTCTCTCCCTCTGAGGCTGGATGATGATGGATGGATGGTAGTGGATTCACCATTCAACAATTAAATGAACACATTTACTGTACCTGAAAGCAAGTACAGTGTAGAGGTTTGAACACTAGACTACAACTCAGGAGACCAGGGCTAGACTCCCTGCTTGGCCATGGCAACCCACGGGGTGACCTTGAGCAAGTCATACCCTTTCGGCCTCAGAGGAAGACAAAGGCAAACTCCTTCTGAACAAATCTTGCCAAGAAAACCCCATGATAGGTTTTGCCAGAGTCACCATAAGTCAGAAACAACTTGAAAGCACACAGCACAAGTCAGCCAAGGATCAATAATTTGAAGACAAGAGACTGCACACTTTTCATTGAAAGGATGATAAGGTGACAGTTTTGACACAGCAGTGTACTACTGCATTTTAGTCCTAAGGAAATAAAACACAAGATACAACATACACATTTTCAGAAATGGACCAGTACAAATCCGTAAAACCTCTTGATGGTTAAATAAACCTAATGTGAAACCTGTCACTGGATCTTGTGATAGAGATTCTTCTCCTTTTCTTAATGAACAGCAACAGCAGGGAGGGGGAAACAATTGGGTCACGTTCTCGTTACCTCCTCTCTCAGCTCTAAAACACAGGTGCGTCTTGAAGGTACACCTCATCATTTTAGCAGGTTCAGGTGTGAGTAGGTAGACCTAGTTAGAGAAGATGTTATAGAAAAGTCAATGTTCTGTAGCATTTGTTTTCTACTCTGTCACAAGAAGATTCCCCCCAAAAGCAGAAGAATATGAAGGGGGCAAAATGGGGAAAAAAAAACATGGAGCTGTTTATGATAGATTTAACTATCAAAAACAAAGTCTGGTGTTCCTTTACAAACTATACGTATTTTATTTTAAAGAACAACACCATTACAGATGGTACTAAATCAGGAGCAACTCATGTCACTTATATTTATATAATTCTTTCTCATCAAAAGTTCTTGGAACAGTATGCAGAGTTCTGCCCCAGCCTTCATTTTATCTTCACATTAACAGCTTAGTCCAGTCCGACTGAAAGACTGTATCTCCCTATATGAGCCTGTCCTAAAGATCCTCAGGGGAAGGCTTTCTCTCAGTCCTAAAATTGTCACAAGCCCATCTGGTAAGTCCATGAGAAAGGATATTTTCAATGGCTGTTCCCAGGCTATGGATTTCCTTCCATTAGACATTTGGCTGGCCTTCTTGATGGCTGCTCCCAGGCTATGAAATTTCTTTACATAGGAGGCTAGGCTGAAAGGCAAAGAGCTTTCTAAACAAGCATTTGGTGAGAAATGTGTTTGACAAAAGGTTAAAAAAAAAACAATTGGACATATGCAGTAACTTTTATCCTTACATTTTATACATTTAAAAATATTGGTATTTTAATATGGCCACTAATTTAATTGCTTTTTAAAATCATTTTGTCATCGGGTTTCAACTGTATCTTATTTTAACCTGTTGTAAAACATTTTGAGTCTCATGTTGGAAGAAATGCAGGATATCAAACAAACAAACAAGCAAACAAGGTTAGTTTTTTTGTGGAGCTTTCGGGCTATGTGGCCATGTTTTCACCAGCATCTGTGGCTGGCATCTTCAGAGAAGAAGGTTAGTTGGATTACCCAATGAGCAAAAAGCCTAAAATCAGGATTTCCCCATTTTAGCACCCTTAACTATTTCTACATACTGTCACCACCTGGAAATAAATGGGGAAGAAAAAATACTAAGAACCTACACCAAGGTGTAAGAAGTATAATAGAACTTTCTCTTCAAAACAGTTAACTACACAGCTAATGTCAAGAATGCTGGTTTCATTTCCTTCCATTTTGTTTTAAATTCTCCCTATGAAAAGAGAGGGACATCATCCTCGCCTGGAACCTTAAAGTCTTTTTATTACATTGCTGTGATCCTTTGCTCTCCCTTTAACCTCCATATGTCTTCACTGAGTACTGGCTGACAGGTTGAAATAGGTTGTTAACTAAATAAGCCTGTGGGGACAAATTCAGAGATTATAAAGAATAACACATGGAAATGTGTAATTGTAAGATATCCTCTGGATGAAATTATTTGCAAACTATCAGTTCTATGATCTTGCTTATAAATGGATAAACATCTAACATAAGAATTCCAATACAGATGAATGGAAACATTAAATCTCAAGAAGTGAGGGACCATTAGTCTACTGGACATCTCAATAAAAATCTGTGCTTATTTGTTAACTAAAATGAAATATTTATTACCAAAAAGAGTGTTTTTCAGAACAGGAGACACTCCACTTTATTGTGGCCCATTCTATAACCAAAATCTCTGAAAGACTTTTGAGAAAACTTGTTCCTTGTATGTGTTGATTATGCATCAGCCTCTGATCTTATAGATAGGAACAAACTGCAATACATAGTGCAACACAGTGAGAATTAACTTCAAAATAAGCTCCATGATATTTAGTGGGATTAGCTTCTGAGCATATATAGTATTGCAGCCCATTACTGATAAAGATTTACTGATTTTAATACTTGTTTTATATTTCAGTACAGGTCTGAGAGAATTGCATATATGGTTACTTTAAAAACATATTTATATTATATATTCATATTCTGCATCTCGATCTTAATTCCCAAAGCAATTTAAAAACACTGATAGAGCCACTCTCCGGTCCCCACAACAACAACAACAACAACAAAAAACCAAAAAGAGATAGGAAAAAAATTGAAATCAGCATTAATGAGTCATTAGACATTAATAAGCCTGTCCAACTGCTGGTTCCTTTTCTCTTTAAACATCTATGCCAGTCCTGTAGTAGATTAATTTCTTAGTCTTCAATCCCTCTTTCACCTTCAAAATTATAAGGCATTAAACTGTCCTACATACCAATATAGCACTACTTTCAGATATCCAGGTTGGTCTCCAAAGGTAATTTTGAAAGTTTGGGGCTTATTGCTCTCAAGAGCATCTTTGTATTAATTACTCCAAACTAAAGTAGTGGTTTTTCATAGGCACTTGGGAACTTGAAAATGGTCAAATAATGGCCATCAAATGGAACAAGTAGACGTTTTCAATTACACTGTTGTACATTTTCATCAACCCAGCTTCTGGAAATCTATCTATTTTCTGTTAAACTACTACTAGCAAAAATTATCACTGGCCTTATTTGATTTCTTCTGGATTCTACAAAGGAGAGGATGGAAAACTTTGTGAGCCCAGTAATAAAAGACATAAATATTAAATGGTGGCAGACTTCAGGAGGTAGAAGACTCTACTAAAATTCATTTTAGAGTATTTAACTGATTCTGTCTCAAGGTACTGTATCCATATGGAGGACAGTTGGGGGACTCCCCTAAATTATGATCTCAAAATCCAGAAATGGCCAGTCATGTATGCTGAGTAGGTAGATGGGTGTATATACATCTTCAAATCACATGTTGACTCATGGTGTCCCCATGAATTTCACAGGGTTTTCTTAGGCAAGGAATACTCAGAGATGAAGTGCCATTGTCTAAATCTGTAATACAGCCTATAGCATCTGGTATTCCTTTGTTTTCACCCTTCCCAGTACTAACCAGGCCTGACCCTGCTTAGCTTCCAAAGTCAGATAAGATCTGGTCCCTTCAGGGTGTTTAGGTTTTTTGCCAATTATATACAACTAATGTATAATTTGCCTGACAGTTGTTTCCTAAAGTTGTGTTTTGCAGAACAAATGGTAACATGATGTTCAGTCAGGAAATATCCCACAATATAACATTGGTAATCTAGATTTGGATTTCAAGATGGTGACCATCATTGTCAGGTGTTTTCCTGTTTTGTTTTATTTATTTATTTTTAAAAAAACTTTCTCCTCCCTCAAGCTTAAGTTTCCAAATTACAACTGATGATGATAGATGTTAAAGCATTCAAAAGCAGATTGATGATGATGATGATGATGATGATTCATAACTGCCTCTCCCTAGGGATCAAGACAGCGAACAACAGATTTGCAGCAACAAATAAAAACACAACACAGCCAAAAATATGAATACTAACTAAAATACATAATCAGTTAAAAGAGCATTAACATCAGCTAAAAATCATAAATATTAACAATAAATTTATAATTTGAAAACCATCTGGATGAGCCTGCCAGAAGAGACTGGATTTCAATACTGCTATAAATTCAGACAGCATATCCAGTTATCACAAATCTCTCCCGTGTTGTAGTACATGTTCCTTGGATACAATACAGAGCCCTTTGTTTAATACTGATCCCTTTTTATCAGTCTCTTTTTTCTGTATTTTTCTCTTTACAGGGGCTGAATAATATATTGTTCACTATCTACATAAATAATGCCCCTCCCACAACAACAGTTAGGAAAAAATCATTATACATTTCTTCATAGTGTAACAGTAAAATATTTGTTTTCATGAGAAAATTGATTATACAATATAATTTTTATTTTTAAAGCATTCTTATGGAAGACATCTTTGTCTTATATGTTTGAACAATTTGCATTGTGATGACCAATATTTGTTTGTCTGTCTGTTTGTTTGCTCATAAGCAATTAAATGGGACAAGAAATGCATGCCAATGACAAACACATCCTTACATGTGTGTGCAGCTTCTCCTTCTAGTAAAACTGAATGGCATAAAGATATACAACATCCCATTAATCTGCAATTACACACTGACAGGGATTGTCAACCTCATAAAGGACTCATTCAGCAGAACTAAATAAACTATCAACATCCTTCACACTGCAGGCTATAAATGAAATTCGTATAAATGAAGTTAAACATGGCATTTAACAGGGACAGTGAGAATTTCTAAAGTCCTTGAGCATTCTTGCCCTGCAAGATCACCTTCACTTGCCCTCTGAAACCTGAGAAAAAGACACCAAAGAGGCTGTGCCCTGATTCAACAGCTGGACCCTGCCATGCAACACATCCCTCCCCACACATTTAGTGGTGCTCCCCTGCTGGGTATTTTCAAGCATTGGGGACTAGCATAAGGATCCCAGATGGAGATCAGCCCTCAAATCCAATTCCCTATAGCTAAGTACTGACCTCTTATTTGCCATCCCAAATGAGGGTGGATTTTGCCACTCCATTTCAAGTAAGGTTTCATATGTCATTTGCCTGGTAGCTGTCTAGGGTGAAATATATTAACAGCTATTGTTTTTAAAAATTATTCTCATTTTTATCTTTCATTTTGTACATTTGTCTTGCTGGACAGAGTTCATGCACAACTTCTAGGAAGCAAATCTAGATACATTCTCTCTCTCTCTCACACACACACACACACACACAGAGTAATGTGTGTAACTCTGCCCCTCCCCAACAATAATCCTGGACAGTAAATACCAATATATCTCTCCTGCCTCCCTTCTCCCCCATTCTTGGCCATCTGCTCCTCCACATATCTGATTAGAGTTATTAAAGGACTAAGAGCTGCCTTTAGTAGTTGCAAACTAGGAATAAATTCACTAAGTAAAGCTTTTCCCAGGAACGGAATGCAGTGATAGAAAAGGTTTTCCCTGCTGAATTTCTCCTTACCATGCAAAGCACAGAATCCTTTATGAAAACACAGAATATTTTCAAAAATATTAAGCCACATATATATTGAATAATGCAAAGTAAAGTTATATTTATGCCCAGCAAGATAGTCATATATTTCTTTGCTTCTGCATCCCTCCAATCCTATTCTAAAACAACAGCAAGAGTATCACCCTTTGCTTTTTTCTGTACTGTGCAATTTGATCAGAGAATGGGCAGACCCAGAATGTTGTCACAAAAAGCATGCATTACATGTCCCAAGGGACAACCAAATCACGGCAATGCAACATCTTCAATAAGCTTTATGGGCCTGCCAAATGCTAACCTTTCCATGTGCTATTCTGTACAGGGAGACTTGTTTCCACATCCCTACAAATATAACCAGGAAAAAACCTCACCTGTATAACCCAGCATGAAGAACCTGGGTCTCAAACCAGAATGTGAGATGGGATGATTTATCATGAGAAAAAGCAGATATTACTGTTAGAGTTTGTTCTCTTACATGTACTTTTTACATTATGTATGAAATTTCAAGTCAAGCCATGAATGATGGATGCAGAGTACCGCATTACAATGAATTCCCACTATTCTTTGTCGGTCTCCACTGAGCACTAAAAAGAAAAAGAAAAACCCTAAAAAAAATTGCAGTATTTCCCAATATCATTTCAGTATTAAATGGAAGTACAAGAGCAGAAACACATACATAGGTTTTCATGCTCAAATGTCAGACCAGTATGAATTGCAAGACTGTACCTAACCAAGTACAGAACTACATTCCAGATGCTGGATGCACTCCAGATAATGGATATACTTTTTATGGCTGGGGGAGGGGGTGGCATAATGACCAGCTTAGGTGTTTAGAAATGGTTAGGTTAAAAACCACTGGGGTGTTCTAAATCTCTTGGGCGTCTGAAACCCATGAGAGGCAGCCGTAGTCTTCTATATCATACATGCTCTTTGCAGCACTCTGTCACTGTGACTAAAAAGCCTTTATAGTGAAGGAGTGAGGCATTAAAAAGGGTAACTCATTTAAAAATTTCATCTGTCTCCTTCATAATCAAGAGTAGTAAAAGAAAACAACAGCAAGTTTAAAATTATACTAGCTACTATACCAGTAAACTTGGCCTGAATACTGACATTTGAACCAGTGAAATAAACATCAACTATTAAATTGCTTGCATGTGACTGATCAAGCTCTGTAACTCTTCCTTACATTCAGTTAACCAAGGGCTTTAAGGAGCCATAACCACTTAAAATAATCTGTGCCAGTTCATGTAACAAATATATTAATTCTCTCTCTGAAGCATGTGGCAGAAGTAGTTCTAGACTGAAATGAAAATCTGCTGCACAAGGGGTATTTCTCACTGAAAGATCTGTTGGCACCAAAGGTTTGCCTGTAACAGGAAAAAAGGGAACTACATTTCTTTTTCTGCTATTAGCTCCTAGTCCTGCATCCAGTACGTTCGGTACTGTCAAAGAGCTCAGTTTACTCTGGGTGGTTCACTCCTCTGTATGTTTTCAAGAAAGAGTTTACCATAGAATACATAGTAAAGTGGTCACCTGTAGTTACTCACTGATCAACACTGCTCTGTTTTTTTTATATTCACAGCACAATCCAGCCAGAGTAAAGTACTTTTCAGTCTCATTAATTTAGCAGGAGCACAATTTAAGTATGTGTGCAACCTTCCCATTCACATAAAGTCTAAATGTTTTTTTTTAATGGGTGGCTCTCACATACAGTGTTTCTGTAGTTTCCAGTTAGCTGACACATTATTATTATGTTCATTATCATTATCCTTATTATCATCATCATCATCTTTATTTATAGACCACCTTTCCCCCACAATTTGGACTTAAGGCACCTTACAAAATAAAAGCATTACAATATAATTAAAACATACAAAAAAGTCTACATTAAAATACAGTTAAACTATTAATCATATCAAAACAATTTAAAACATACACTTTAAAACATTTTTAAAAGAAATCATTTAAACATATAATTTAAAACAATACAACACTCTCTTACATCCCTTTCATTAAAAGCTTTCTATTCTAAAAGTCTGGCTGGAAAAAAAAGTATTTGCCAACTGATAGAAGGACTGAAGAGAAGGGGCCATTGTAGTCTCCATAAGAAGGGAGTGCCAAAGTCTAGGGACAACCACCAAAACGAATCTATCTTCCTATCAATCGTACCTGTGAAAATGGAGGGATAGGTCTGAGGATCTCAGGATCCAGACATGCTCATAGGGGGAGATACGGTCTGCCACACTGGCTTTTCAGGCCTACATTATTTAGGAAGGAAGCCCTGGTGCCAGACTCTTCTGGCACCAGTGGCCACTGGTGCCCACATGGACTGAAATGGTAAGGCCACTAAAGTCCTTTTGTTATTGATGTTGTGTGCCTTCAAGTTATTTCCAACTTACATCAACCCTAAGGCGAACCTATCACAGGGTTTTCATGGCAAGATTTGTTCAGAGGGTTTTGCCATTGCCTTCCTCATAGGCTGAGAGAGTATAACTTGCCCAAGTGTTTTTCCTTGGCCAAGCAGGATTTGAAACCTGATCTCCAGAGGCACAGTCCAACACTTAAACTGCTATACCACGCTGGCTCTCTGCAATGTAAAAATTAGGTGGAACCAATTAATTTTAACCTCTAAAGATGCCAGCCACAGATGCAGGCAAAATGTCAGGAATAAATTATTTCAGAACATGGCCACATAGCCCAAAAAAACCACAAAAAACTATGGATACTAGCTTTGAAAGCTTTCAACTTTACAATTTTAGTTTTCCCCATTCCTCATCACTTGAAATGACACTGCAGTGGGCAGACATCCTTAACAGTTACTCTGTAACTGAAATGATGAATACCCTATACAGTGCGCCCCTGTTATCTGCTGGGGTTTGGTTCCAGGTCCCACCGTGGTCACCAAAATCCATGGGTGCTCAAGTCACATTAAGTACAATGGCATAGTAGAATGGGATCCTTTATATAAAATGGCAAAATTAGGGTTTGCTTTTTAAAATTTATATACAGTCATCCCTCCTTTCTCAGTCTGCTGTCTTGAATATGCACGGAGAGGTACGCATAGAGGGGCGACCTTCATTATTCCCAATGGGGTGCACTCCTGAGGGATGCACTCTTGTGCGCACTTGCGGGCACGCACCCCATTCAAGCCTATGGGGTTGAATATCGGCAACTCTCCATTTTTGCAGGGAGGTCCGGAACAGTTCCCCACAAAAACAGAGGGCCACCTGTATTTTTTGAATTCTTTCAAGCTGTGGATGCTTGAATCCATGGATAAAGAATCTGTGGATACAGAGGGCCAGCTGTACAGTACTTGCTTCTCTATAGCTGGATGGGATGGTATATTTTAATTGTACTGTTTTTAACCTTGTTGTAATCCGCCCCAATTGCTCGTTCAGAGGGGCGGGCTAGAAATAAATTATTATTATTATTATTATTATTATTATTATTATTAAATTAGTGGAGTGGGGCATGGCCTCTATCATCTTTTCTAGCGACAAGGTAGGAAAGAGTCAATGGCCTTCTTGTTCTTATGGATCAGCCTCCACTGTCCAGCAAACATCCAAAGTAGCTCCTGGAGAGAGGAGGGAGAGGAGTCACACCTTTTTGCAGGAGCATTCTCTCCTCCACTGGCAGGAATGTGGCCAAGGAGATTATAGGTCTACCAGATCTTGCCTTAGTCAGTTTGATTCTCCCTCCTCCCACCCACCCCCACCCCCGGCCCAGCACCCAGCCATTCTCCATGTATTCAGTGCAGGCTGCGTTGGCCACTTCAGGGCCAAATAGGAATTTTTTGCTTTGCCCAATTGTTGTGGAGATTCTGTTTCTGTACCCCATAGTGAGCTAATAGGGAGCTAGTTGTGTTGCTGGTGGGTATATGCCATTCAGGGTGATTTGGTTTTATTTGCAATTATTTCTAATATAGTTTTGCTGTTTCACAAGTTAATTGGGTCACATCTGGTCTGTTAATTTTACAATCTAGTTTGGATGGTTTTCAGATTAATTTGGTCAAATTTGCTCAGCCGCAGCAAGCTTCTGGGAGAATTATGTTGAAGAACAGAGGGGCAAAACAAGCTGCCCTGAAAGGGCGGGCTGGAGGCGCCCGTTTTTCCTCCAGAGGGATGCCGCAGCAGCCAAACTGTGTGGCGTGCCCCACCCCAAAAAGAACCTGGAAAAACCACATGGATGTCACAAGTGCGCTATTGGCGGACTGTGGTACACCAGTGATGTAAGCAACGAGCAGCAACGTCTGTACACTATGCGTCGCTTACATCTCGATGGAGGCCCTGTGTGGACGGGAGATCACTATTATGCCACCACCATGACATGCCAGGGTTAGGGAGAGGGCGGTTGGTGCACACTCCCTAACCCTAGAATCACTGCCAGGATGCCGCTTCCTAGCGGTATGTACTGGGCCAGAGTTGGTAAGCACTCATAGGAACTTCTATGGTAACTAGTGGCTTCCCATTCTTGCAGTTTAAGAACTTGAATCTGTGGGTAGTATAGGAATCACTGTGGGGATTCATTTTACTCATCGAACTGGAGTTGTGAAGCCCTGGGAGGCAGTGAGATGGGAAGGTTCCCCTAAATTTGGGGAGCAAAAAGAGTAGCCTATGGTCTACATTTGGCCCACAGGCCATTTTGATCCCCCGCTTCACTCACAATTTTTTGAGAAACATTTTTTGCCCATGAGTGCATGAGAGAAATTTTGCTACATTTTCAGTCCACAGGTGGGACTTATTTTAAAGTCCAGGAGTGGCCTTTTTCAATAAATAGTAACCTAGGATGTTTGCAGTTTGGAATCTGGGATTTTAAAAAATTGCAAGCAAGATTTACTGGAAAAAAATTCAGAGTTAAGAAATGCATGGGAGCAGCTCTCTGAGGTGCCCTGGGGATAATACATACCTCAAACTCAACACAGTCACACACAGCTGTCTTATATTATGAGCAGTGTAGTGCAGAAATGCAATGATATAGAGTCACTGCCCAATGGTTTCATATCAGCTTCCACCAGAGTGAGTTTCCCACACAGTTCCCCTTTGCAATTCTTGTTAAATAACTGTGCATAAATCCATTTTTATGTGTCACATATGTATTTCTTATAGCTGCAACACCCATATTCAAAAGGCCACAAACCATTATATTTTTTCATACAGCAAGGTCAAGAGCTTTATTCCATGAGAAAAGAAAGCAGAAACAGAATGGTAGAGTAGCAGCTTTCTCTGTGCCTCTCCACATGCCATTGTAGCATTTCCATTCTCTTCCAGGAGAAGACAATCATAAAAGTGTGCCTTTTGTCAAATGAATTTTTCCAGCGTGACAAAAGACACACTTTTACACTTATCTCCCTCGGGAAGAGAAAAGAAGTACTACGATTGCATGCTGAGAGGCACAGAAAAAGCGGCTACTCTCCCACTCTGTTTTAGTTTTCTCTTTTCATGCAATAAGGCTCTAAGATGCCTTTCTAGCACAGAACAATAGTGTGAAGTTCAACATGAAAACCAAAGTTCAGAAACTGAAACTCAGTAGTAAAAACTGAGAAACCTTTAAGAAACTATAGACCCAGTCCCGTGACTTTCACTGTTAGAACTGACCAGCAACTATTTACATCAGACTAATTAAACCACACACAATTTCAAAATCATGGTGAGATTATTTTTTATTCATTCCCAACTAATAAACAGGTTTCTACTTTCATTCCTACACCATCTCTTTGCATTCTTGTTGCTGTTCCATTCTCACAGTGGAACAACTTGGAACATTCCAGCTAGAAGCTAGTCTCCTTTTCATTGTTATCTGACTATCTGCAAATGAGATCACCACTGTTCTATAATGCTAAACTACTACATAATCCATCACTCCAGCTACTAAATACATAATGGCATGAAAGATGTTTGAGCAACTCTTGACAAATGGAAACAGAAAGTCTTTCTGAGATGTCAGTCTTTCTAAGAACAGGAGTGGCTCTCTGCATTTACTATATTTCACTCCATTTGACACATTATTATCTTGTCACATGCCTTTCAACACTGTTTCTAGGATCAGATTAATCTTACATCCTCAGGTGTAGCTAAGAAATGCATTTAACAGTATTTACCCACCCACCCTACTCTTCTTATTTCCCTTCCCTTTCTTGTTTCACCCTTGATTTACACTGTGATGTGCTTGGGAACCAGGGCCTATCTGAAGTGCCATATACATACACAGTACAATACAACATTCATAGCTGATATCTAAAATCTCAGAGCCAGCATTGTGTAGTGGTTGGACAAGGACTCCGGGAAGCCAGGATCCAAAATCCTTGCACTACTATGCAAACCTGCCTAGTGACTGTGAGCAAGTTATATTCTCCTAGCCCAAGAAGAAAGTAATGGCAAACATCCACTATAGAAATCTTGCCAAGAAAAGCTTCACTTTATGATTGCCATAAATTGGAAACAACTTGAAGGCACACAACAAAACTGAACTCTCATATTTAGGTAAAACCTTGGCCCCATGAGGCAAGCCTGTAACATAAGAAGCAATATGCCACCTCGATGCCCAATATACCTGCAACAAAATAAAATTTTCATGCACTTTCTACTGAATATACTTTCACATATTTAATACATTTAATCTGTGTTAAGCACTTAGCATATCTGTGTTAAGCAATTGTTCTAAGTGGCAATTAATGCTCAAGGAACTAAGTATCTGGAAACAGAATTAAAGCAAGAGTTCCACACTGCTGATCTGAGATAACCAAAACAATACAATGCATATTGTGCCCCCAAACAAACAAAGAATTCAAGGCAAAACTTCACACCGTTTATTCTGATCCATTAAAGAATCATAGAATCATAGAATCATAGAAATTTAGAGTTGGAAGAGACCACAAGGGCCATCCAGTCCAACCCCCTGCCATGCAGGAACTCCCAATCAAAGCATCCCCGACAGATGGCCATCCAGCCTCTGCTTAAAAACCTCCAAGGAAGGAGACTCCACCACCCTCCGAGGGAGAGTGTTCCACTGTCGAACCGCCCTTACTGTCAGGAAGTTCCTCCTAATGTTGAGGTGGAATCTTTTTTCCTGCAGTTTGCATCCATTGTCCCGAGTCCTGTTCTCTGGAGCAGCAGAAAACAAGCTTGCTCCCTCCTCAATGTGACATCCCTTTAAGTATTTAAACAGGGCGATCATATCACCTCTTAACCTTCTCTTCTCCAGGCTAAACATCCCCAGCTCTCTAAGTCGTTCCTCATAGGGCATGCTTCATTTCTCTACCCATAAAGATTCTGTGGCCGTGCTGCCATCTTGGTTCACACTTGAGGTGGGGTCTGATTTGATCAGAGGCAGCTCCAAACTTTAACTTCCACTTAAGACAAGATTACATCCAACTGCTCTGGAACATATGAGCAAGTGGTCTCTACTAAGCCAAGAGAGTGGCTCAATGTGGCCAACTTCTCAATATGTTGTTAAACTACAGTTCCCAGTAACCCTAGCCAGCATAGCCAAGAGAGTTGGTTGGAATGCTGGTAGTAGCATTTCAACAACAGCTAGGGGGTTACACAGTGCCTACCTCTGCTGCTAATGCATACGGTTTGGGTTTTTGAGGTGGGCAACTGTAAGGGATTGGGATGGGCACACTGGCCTCCCAGGACATTTGGGAGTACTACACCTCTTTGAGATATTGGGGGGGGGGGCGTCCTTCCTTCATGCATCCTAAAAGGTGTGGGAGTAAATCCATTACTCTTTGATTCTCTCTTAGCTATTTCAGATCCAGGATAGAACTTTTTTTTGGTACAGGAAGTACCCTAGAACTTTTGGATCACTTTCTGTGCAAACAAAGGCTTCTCTGGGGGACTAAAACATGCCGAAATTGACTCCCACAAATACTAGGGGGTGTTTGGGGGGGGGATCTGGGGACAAAAACAAATTCACAAAATGTTGGGTATCCCCAACCTCTGACCTCCAGGACCAACCATATTAGCCAACCCTTGCTGTTCCTCAAGCTGACATCAGCCCATAGGATGAGTTAGAATGACAGCACACTTCAACACACACATAGCAACCTTGCCAGGTATCTGCTGTGTTGTTTCAATTATGTTTCTAAGGACATTCAGACAGCTAGTTTCTCACATTGATATAGATTTTTATCTTGAGAGTAAGCCCCATGGGACAAAGAGGTCAAAAGGAACCCAGTACACTTTTACCCCACTGCCAACCATCTCTCAGAATAAGTCAGTCCCATGCAGATTACCCTAGCATTACAAGTCAATCTATTTCTTTTCCAGAACTGGAATATGCAGTTCAGACCAGATTTCTTTTAGAGAGGTACAATGGCATTTGGATAAGCCCTCCCCCCCCCTTTTTTTTTTTTTTTTGCTAAGTAAACAACACAGCAAAAGACAATGGAATTACTTTGTTCTGAACAAACAGTGTATAAAATATTTAAGGCATGGATTTTCAACAGGGAGAGTTTGTTTTTCTTTTGTGGCCCACATCTCATTTTCATGTGTCTATCACAGCATTACCTGTGCACACAGAGAAATAATGAAACATCTAAACTTTGGAGTGTATGGATATATAAATGAGCTCCTACAGCCTTTTTGTGCACAACTGAATAACTACAGCAAACTGATTTTTAGAACTGCCAGGGTTTGTTTGTTTCATTTATTTTCTGCTTGGAAACAGAGACATTTTATCCTTTCAAGCAAAAGAATTAGGGCGTCCATAACAATAGGGAATATTTCAAAAGAGTTTCTCTGGAAACCATGAGTGACAGGAAGATTCTATTGTGTTTAGGGCTGAAGAAGTATTTATTTACTTTTTCATTCATACATACAAAAATTCATATCCCATCCTTCTAGAGTTTATGTTTCATTTGGGGTGGCTAACAAAAGTTTAAAACAAACAATAAATACTATGAAAGAGCCCGCGTAGTACAGTGGTTTGAGTACTGGACTATGATTCTAGAGACTGGGGTTAAATCCCTGGAAACCCTCTGGCTGACCTTGGGCAAGTCATGCACACTCAATACTTTTATCACATGGAGAAAACTGAGGGTTTAAACAGCAAAAGTCATGCAATCATGATTAACATTTTGACATGACATTGCAATTAAAGTGCCATTATCCCAGGAATAAACAGGCAATAAACAGCAACAAATCATTCACAGGGAATCATTCACAGAAGAAGCCTCAGAGGAAGACAAGGGCAATCCCTCTCTGAACATATCTTGCCAAGAAAACCCATGACAGGTTTGCCTTAGGATCATCATAAGTCAGAAACTACTTAAAGGCACACAACAACAACAAATACTATAAAATATATTGCAGTTACAGAATAATTTAAAAAAAACGATGAGTAATCCAAACTGAATCATTGATAAAAGTCATGAAGCACTTGGACTGAAGAGAAAGGTTTTTGAAATATGACAAAACATAGCAAAATGGAATGTCAGACTAGCTTCTTTGGACAAGGAACTCCAGTTTAGGTGCAGCCATAGACAGCCCCGTTCCTAGGCCTTTAGGGGCCCTGAGACAGAAAGTACATTCGGGGCACTAACATCCCATTGCACGCCACGGATGCCATCTTGGTGCACTGCCATTTAGCGCCACTCCAGGGTGCTTATGACACTTCTGTTGCTGCGGACAAAGAACCCACATTTCACGGCTCCTTTTGGGCTCCCTTTGGCTGGGGGGCCTTGGACGGTGCCCCAGTTGCCCCAGCCTAGCTATGGGCCTGGCCATAGAGAAGGTTTTTCTCTTTGTTCCCATAATTTTGCCTCCACCATAATTTAGGGCATAGACAAGAGCTGCCTCATGAGATCTTAGGGCTGGTGTGGTAGGTTGGTTGAGGAGGAGATGATCCTTCTAGGTAGGGTTGATAAAAATACATTTTAGGAGCAAATTTTAGGAGAAATCAGGAGCCCTGGTGGCACAATGGTTAAATGCCTGTATTGCAGCCACTCACTCAAAACCATAAGGTTGAGAGTTCAAGACAAGCAAAAGGGCTCAAGCTCGACTCAGGCTTGCATCCTTCCGAGGTTGCTAAAATGAGTACCCAGATTGTTGGGGGCAAGTAGCTTACAGTTGTAAACTGCTTAGACACTCCTTAGGCAGTATGAAGCAGTATATAAATGAAGCTGTTTGTTTGTTTTTTAAAATCATTTTTAACAATTATATTTTTAATTTTTTAAATTGAATCTTTTCATTTAAATCAGGTATCAAAATTTTCTTGATGCATTTAATTGAAAAGACACAAAAGTAATAGACACCAAAATGAATACAACTTCTTATTGTATTCTATGTCTGTATTAACAGCTGTTTGTGAGGGTGGAAAATAATCTGATCAGTCCTTGATGTAAATGAACTGCATGCGCACACTCTCTCTCTTTATGAAGGAAAAACAGGCAAGGTCAATGAAGAGAGAATTTGGAGAGAGAGAATAGATCCAGAGGAGATGTCTAGATGTTCATGCAAGGGATAAGTGAGTTAAATAAAAAGTAAACACTGAATACAACATATTGCTGCAGTCTTGACACCAAAGGAAACTTCTGCTGCATGTGTTGTACAAGGGAAATACTTAGCACAACAGCATCAGGCTATTAAATGACTCCATTTGGAAATATTTTGTTTCTGTACATGCTGAGGGTAAAACAGGTATGTGCACAAAATGTAAACAGTAAAACAAAGAAATGCAAAGGTTTGTGGCTCAAATGAAACCTCATTATTATGAAAAGTGAAGGGAATATGTCTGAACATCCAGAAACATGAGGTATTTTATCATTTTGTTTTTCTCAGGGACTGCCTTGGCCATAGCTTTTGAGTGGGCCCCTTCACCATCTGAATTATTATGTTTAGTTGAAAGGCTTTGGCAAAATCCTTCCTATTTAGAGATCCCTTAGGTTATTCTCCTCTATAAGTGCTCTTGTTGAGAGTTCCTTGAAAAACCAATACAATATAAAATAGCAGTATTAGACCTATGATATTTCAAGCAGCTCAGCCCAATTGACACCCCCCCCCCCACACACACACACAATTTGTATTTTAACATTTTGTTTTTCATATTCTGTTAAAGCTTTGGAGCCAGTATTCCACAACACTACACTTCAAATTTAGAATTACATTACTCAGATTCAGTTTTCCTCTGATCTGTCTGCAGTGCAAACACTTTTGCATGCAAGTATTTGTTGCAGTAATTGTGTCTTAAACAAAAGAAAAATATTTTGAGTGGCACATGACATAGAGTGACATATATTCTATGTGGCAGGCACAGCAAACTGAAATCATAGGCACATGGCATGAATCAAAGTTGCAGCAAGTTTGAATCATGCTATGTGACACAGAGTAATGACTCAGAACTACCCCCCTATATAAGTGGGACAAGTGACTGATCATGTGGAGTTATAGTTGGAGTTGTGGCTAGAGTAACAATGTATAGTAGTTGGTTGGAAGTTGATGGAGAGAAGCTGGAGTGTGTATATATGGTGTACTGTACATTGTAACTAAAGATAAAGCCTCCAGAACTTTGGATAAATCACTACAGCTGTGAGTCCTATTTCGTGTGTGAAAAGTGTGTCAGAGCATTGCCTATACTGGCAGCTTGTAGTTTGCCTGTACTGATAGCTCCAGTATTGTTTGGCTGCATCTGGGCTGGTTTGTCCCCAGACTGTGCCAGTAGTTGGCTTTTCCCCTCATCAACAGTATTATATTGGCCATTTTCTTGCTAAAGTAAAGGAATATGAGGAATGAAAACTCTAGTCAGAAGTTCCTGGAAGGAATTTTTTTTTCTCAGTTTGGGACAGGACTAGAATTTACTATCCAGATTAAAACCATGGCTGACAATTCTAGAATAATTTGTTGCAGCCCAATTTTACTTGCAATGGCAGCTCAGTTTTACTTGCAATAGTGACTCACAGTATGCTGAATACACAGCATAGTACTAGTGAGATAGATAGATAGATAGATAGATAGCCTATTACCTGCATTCAGAATTCTCAGTATTGTGCTCTGCCACCACCTTCAGGATCATTAACACTCTCTAACATTTCAAAACCACCTGATATAACTGTTCCAGTTTTATTCTCCATGTCAGAAAGATCTGCCAACAAAAAAAGGCCTGTAGCAAAAAGGTATTCATTATCCACAAACACACATATTATGAGTAAGCAGCAAAAACCAGTACATTACAGTGAAAGAATCCTGATAAAGAAAGTGCTTGGTTGATAAAGAAATTGAAAGAAACCCTCTTTTCCATGTTGTTGACATGGACGTACACCACTGGCATGATGCAATCATTTTGACTGAGATAACAGTCCACTCAGCAGCAAATAAGTTGTTACATAAAGTATATAAAACAGGGGTGGGCAACTGCAAACATGGCATGGACCACTCTTCCTGTGCCTGCATGGTAGGCTGGAGCATTTATTTCAGCATTCCTGAAGTGATGCAATGTCACTTCTGGCAACATTTTAGCAGATTTTTGTGCAATTTCTTTCTTCTTATTTTCCTTCTTTTGCTCTGTTTTGGAGTGGTTTGGGGAGGTGGACAGTTAGGGGAGAAAACTGTTACTTTATTAGGGAGTTCTGGAAGATTTTGGGAAGGTAAAAAGTAAAGGTAAAGGTAAAGGTTTTCCTTTGACAAGATTATTTAGTCATGTTGAAATGTAGGCTCTGTGATCATGTGGCCAGCATGACTGCACAGAATACTGTTACCTTCCCACCAAAGTGATACCTATTTATCTACTTCCACTTTTACATGCTTTCGAGCTGCTAGATTCGCAGAAGCTGAGACTGGTAACAGAATCTCGCTCCATCCCATGGCATCCAGGCCTCAAACTGCTGACTTGCCGATCTTGCAGTTGTCAGAGTTAGGTCTTAACTACTGAGCCACTGTGTCACGTCACACCCCAAAATCCTAAATTTTAAAGAAATATAGGAGAAATCTGGGGGCTGTGAGGAGGTTCTGGGGGGTTCCTTTGGAAGGCACACTTTGCCTGCCCTTGGTATAAAAATAATTTTTAAAATATATAATGATCAAATAATCTAGAATGTAAAATTGTTACCATGAGTTTTGATGGGTGGAGCAATGTTCAGAAGGATCCAATTATATGTGCTAGCTTGTGTGACAGAAGAAACAGAAGAAATAACAGAGGAAAGGAGTGTCTTACTGAAACAACTGACACATCGGTTAATGCATACACTGCTCAAAGCTTAGAAGACATAGCAGCAGAAGTCATAACTAGAGTTCTGTCACAGATAATGCAACAACTTAGAAATCCAAGAAAGTGAAGAATGTGGCAAACTAATAACAGATGAGTGCAGACACATCTGATGAACTGTCTAACAAAAAGCTTCAGTTCTACAGGAAGACAGACCAACATTGCTGAAATTTTAAAATAGTTCTTCGGTAGCATCTTTGCATCAGTTGCTCCAAAGAAAGCTGAAGGAAGACAATTATTTCTCCCACAGGATGTCCAGTGGAACTCATCAACAGAATGTTTTGAGAACCAGATCAAGAACTGACCTGCTTTGGTAACAGTTTGTGAACAAAACTGTGAAAAAGTAGATGAAATCATCACTACCAACGTTCTCAATACTGGGCTGAAGAGAAACACTGAACATATGGTGAACATTTGAAGATCATTTCCACAGCCTTGAATAAAGTGGAGAAAAATCACTGTTTTATTTTTGATGCTGATGAAGTTTAGAAGGAACTCAGTGAGACCTTGGAAATAGAAAATTGCAATGACCTTTGCACAAATTCATCCCTTGAATTAATTAATCCAAACTGACTAATAAGGTAGGAAGAGAAAAATTAGAAAACTTTTATTTCTTTTTCAGACACTGAACATATAGAGACGATGATTAAGAAGAAGAGTAAGTTAACTGTATTATCCATTATTTTAAATTTGTAATGTTGACTTGGTTGAAATTGCCTCAATTTTATTTTTTAAAAAGACGTGGTGGTGATTCTGGCCCATCATGACAAAAATATCAAGATTAATAGAACAATTAGAGATTATTAATCTTCTGAATGATTTCACATGTTAATTCATCTTTAGTAGTACTGTAAAAACAAAAATGGCTACATTGATAAAATAAAAATGGGGCAGGGGGAACAGAATCATTTCATAGCATATCTCTACCTTCTTATTTAAGCTATAACTATTAATATGTATTAACACTACATGTGAAACAACAATGTACTTCTGCTCAAGGGTAAATGATGCCCAAATAGAATATTCCTCACTAATGATTTAAAATGTGATATAAAATATTAAAATTGGGTCTTTCAATCAAATTATCTCTGCTTCTGTGCTCACAGACAGTCCCAGCCATGCTCACAAACAGTCCCAGCTATGCTGCCACTACCTCTACACCTTGGGACAAACACCCTTTGGCACACAGGAGTGGTTGCCTGCCCAGAGTTGCCCTCATCCTTTCCCTTGAGAGATGGAGAAATGACCCAAACTGAGGTTGAGAGCTCCTAATTTCTTCCACCTGGGAAAATATCTGGGGGAGTACAAAGTTTGAACAAGATGTTCTAAAATGGAAAAATTTATTCTACAATATGAAAGTTATGTCACATAAGAAGGAAAGCACAGTATCTATAGAGCTCTCCTTAGTGATGCAAAGCAAGTTGAGCATCAGAACATTTAAAACCCACAACAAACCAGAGAGTTAACAGAAATCCTGTCTACACACATTTCCTAATCCTAATTGTATTGAGGGTGGTGTTTGGTTCACTGGTTGCCCACTGAACCTGGGAGCAGGTAGACTGGACATCCACCTAGCCTCAACCTTTTCTCCCTCTGACCTCCACAATGCATTTGGGAAAGAAAGAAAAGCAATTAGACCTCGGAATACTACTATCAGCTCTCCAGCTAGACTCACGCTGCTTATTGGGGAGCTGATTTTAAACCTTCAAGCTCTGAACACCTTCCAGACCTTCCCAAGACATTCTGACCCTTAAAAACCCTAAATGGGCAAATGTCTCTCTATTATTATTATTATTATTATTATTATTGCACTGTAAATTTACACAGTGGTGTACATACAATCTTATAATTAGACGGATCCCTGCCCTCAGGCTTACAGTCTAAAAGAAACAACACAAAAGGAAAAGGGGAAGGTGGTGGGAAGGGGATGAGGTCCAGTGGTTCTTCTCTCCCTCTGGGGCCAGAACCAAGGCAGATGGACTGGAGAGAGGGCACAGCTTCTTAATACATAGTTAAAAGGAGGCATCCTGGGGCAGATGGCACAATCCTGGGAACGCTTCCCTAAACAATATAGCTTAATTTTGAACCTGGTTAGAGAAGTGATGAGGTGCACATGTGGGGGAAGAAGGTTCCAGGAGTGAGGGGCAGCAAGTGAGAAGGGACGAATCTGGGACAAGATAGTGGAAATCCTTGCCTGGGGCAGGAGACCTTGACTACCAGAACGGAGGGTACGAGAGGAGTGTGAGGAGAAAGAAGTTCAGAAAAGTAAGGAGGGGCCAGTCCGTGGAGGGTTTTGAAGGTCAATAACAAAAGCTTGTACTGGATGCAGAACGGGAAGGGGAGCCAATGAAGGGAGGATAAGAGAGGAGAAACATGGTCAAAGTGGCACGTGGAGGTGATAACACATGCAGCTGAGTTCTAGACAGAGATTAAAGGATGGAGGTGAGAGAGAGGAAGCCCTGTCAGAAGAAGGTTACAATAATCTAGTCTTAGGGCATCTTATTGTCTAACTCCTGCCAATTTCAACTTCTTTCTCCCCCCCCCCCAGCTATTGTTTTTCTTCCTTTGAATCTCATTCTATCTGCCTCTTTTCTCCTCTGCACCTGCATGTTGCCGTCATTTATCGCCCCCCCCCCCCCGGCTCTGCCAACCAATTTCTTTCTGATTTCAAGTCCTGGCTTACATTTTTTTCTTTTGGATTCTGTTCCCTCCCTGATTCTTGGTAACTTCAATATCCATATTGATGATCCCGCAAACCCTTCAACCTCTTGCTTTAATTTTCTCTTAGCCTCCTTCAATCTTTTACTTCATTCTAACTCTTCAACTCACTCTCTTGGTCACTGTCTCGACCTTGTTCTTGTTACTAAGTGTGTCATATCTGACTACTTGGTTTCTGACTTCCCTCTCTCTGATCATCATTTAATGTCTTTTACTCTCACCTATATCCCACCCCCTCACCATGCTGTCCTTCGCCAATTCCATAACCTCCAGTCTGTTAACTCTAATCTTCTCACTCAGTCCTTGGAATCATCTCTTGCTTCTCTTAATCTAGGAGACTCTATAGACTCAGCTATGTTTTTGCTTAATTCCACTCTTTCCTCAACTCTCGCCAGCTTTGCCCCTGTATCTATGCACATGTCCTCCTATTCTTCCATGACTAGGCCTCAGCCCTGGTTCACTCCCACTGTTAGGTTTCTCCAGGCTGCTCTCGAGCGGCAAAACGTCTTTGGAGAAAGTCCAGGGAGTGGGCGGACTGTATCCATTATACGTTCATTCTCTCTTCCTTTTCACACGCCTTATCTATGGCAAAACAGAATTATTATAAACTACTGATCTGCGCCAATGAGAGGCGCCCGCAGTGTTTGTTCTCTTGTTTCAACACACTACTAAAACCTTCTGCTCCCCCTGTTTCTTCATTATTTTCTCCTTCCGATTTTGCCAACTATTTCATCACAAAGATCACTACTATTCGGTCGGACTTGACTCTTTCTGATTTGGTTCCTACTGTCAATCTCCTGGTTCCTCCTACTAACAAATGCTCTGTATTTTCTCCTGTTTCTCCAGACGAACTCTCTACGCTGCTGAACTCTTCCAAACCCACAACCTGTTCTCTTGACCCAATTCCTTCTCGTCTCCTAATCTCCATAGCTCCTTCTTTTTTGTCCTCCCTCTTCTACATCTTTAACCTCTCTCTCTCCACAGGCTCCTTCCCCTCAGTCTTTAAACACGCTCTAGTTTCCCCTATTCTGAAAAAAACATTCTCTCAACCCTTCTTTGTCTAGCTATCATCCGATCTCTCTTCTTCCTTTTCTTTCTAAGGTTTTGGAACGAGTTGTCTACTCTCGTTGTCTTGTGTTTCTCGAAACTAACTCCATTTTAGACCCTTTCCAGTCTGGTTTCCGCCCACGGCACTCCACAGAGACAGCCCTCACTAAGGTCTCAATGATCTTCTGCGGGCCAAAGCGAATGGCCTTTACTCTGTCCTTGTCCTTCTCGATCTGTCCTCGGCCTTCGACACTGTGGACCACTGTCTCTTAGTTGACCTACTTTCTGACCTTGGCTTCTTGGGCTCCGTTCTCGATTGGTTTAGATCTTACCTGTCAAATCAATCTTTTGCCGTGGTCTTGGGTGGCCAGACTTCATCCTCTGTTCCCCTATCTGTTGGAGTTCCTCAGGGTTCTGTTTTGGGTCCCCTCTTGTTCTCGTTATACACACTGTCTTTAGGTAAACTTATCAGTTCTTTTGGTTTTTCTTATTATTTGTATGCCAACAATACTCAGCTGTATCTTTCCATCCCAAACCTTTCTCCAAGGCTCGAGCAGCAAGTTTCATCTTGCCTGACAGCTGTCTCCCACTGGATGCGCCATTGGCGCTTGAAGCTCAACATGTCCAAGACTGAGCTTCTTGTTTTCCCTCCTAAGCCCGATGCTGTATCCACTGAGAGATGGCAGCCAGACAACAGGAGACTTGCTGTTCAAGCCCTGGCAAAAGGTCAGGGGTGGAAAGATACAGCTGAGTGTCATCGGCATACAGATGATAGGAAAAACCAAAAGAACTGATGAGTTTACCAAGGGACAATGTGTATAGAAAGAACAAAAGGGAACCCAGGACAGAGCCCTGAGGAACGCCAACAGATAAGAGAACAGAGGAGGAAGTCAGACCACCTGTGACCACTTCAAAAGATCTGTTTGATAAGTAAGATTTAAACCAATTGAGAACAGAGTTGGAGAACCCGAGGTCGGAAAGTAAGTCAAGCAAGAGACAGTGGTCCATGGTGTCTAAGGCTGCAGACAAATCTAGAAGAATGAGAATACAGTAGAGTCCATTCGCCTTGGTCTGCAAGAGATCATTTGAGATCTTGGTGAGGGCCGTCTCTGTAGAGTGCAGTGGGCAGAAACCAGACTGAAAAGGGTCCAGGATGGAGTTGGCTTTGAGAAACTCAAGACAGCAAGAAAAAACTACCCGTTCCAGAACCTTAGAGAGGAAAGGAAGAAGAGAGATTGGATGATAGCTAGACAAAAAAGAGGGGTCAAGAGAGGGTTTCTTCAGAATTGGGAAAACTAGAGCATGTTTGAAGTCAGAAGGGAAGGAACCCGAAGAGAGAGACAGATTAAAGATATAGAGGATCGAGGGCAGAAAAGAAGGGGTTATAGAGATTAGAAGATGGGAGCAGATAGGATCAAGAGAACAAGTTGTAGGTTTGGAAGAATTTAGCAGTGTAGAGAGTTCATCCAGAGAAACAGGTGGAAACACAGAGAGTTTATTAGTAGAAGGTACCAGGAGAGTCGGGGGCAAATCAGGAGGAACAATTTCGGATCGAATAGTAGTGACTTTTGTGAGGAAGTATTTGGCGAAGTCAGTTGGGGAAAATGATGAGAAGACAGGGGGGAGGAGGGTTTTAGCAGTGTATTGAAGCAGGAGAACAAACGCTGTGGGTGCCTCTCGTTGGCGCAGATCAATGATTTATAGTAATTCTGTTTAGCCATAGATAGGGCACATGAGCAGGATAAAAGAAAAAAATTGTAATGAATAAAATCATTAAAATCAACTGTGTCCCCTAAACCTGTGTATTAGCCCTCTGCCAACTTGCCACTGAGCCAACATGCAGTTTGTGTTGTGATCGCCTAGGCAGGGTTGGTATACATCAGGGATGGAAGTTGTGGCCCTCCAGTTGTTGATGAACTATAACTACCAGTAGCCCTAGCCAATACAGTCAATTGTAAGGAATGCTCGGAATAGCAGTTCAGCAATATCTGCAGGGCTGCATGGTTCCCATCCCTTTATCAAAGGGTAGAACAAGTTCAAAGATAATTGGTGGGGTGCCATTGTCACAAACTGCAAATTGGCATTTATCACAAGGGCTTTAAAACTATGCCCCAGTGCAAACAGTGGATGAATGAGGACTTTGCAGGACAGGTACAGTCTGACCATCGAAGGTAGCACTGTCCAGCATTCTTACAGTTGCATTCTTCAGCATTGAGTGCTACATGCTGTGCATATTGCAGTAACCCAATCTAGAACTTTTTTAAAAAAATACACACACACACATTCTGCTGTGTCTACATCTGGCTGCATCATGAACAACTACAGTCAGCACACAAAGCCTCAGCAAAACAAAAGCACTTCTAGTTACACTACCATGTGAATAGCTAAGTACTAAACTGAATGCATCAGCACCCCTAAGTAGGAACCAGATTCTTAAAGGACATTACTATCCCATCCTACACAGGCTGAATTCTTTTTCCTCACATTATCTTCTTCTTGATCAGAAGCACTTAATCCAAATTTTGACTAGACTGATAAAGTCATTATCAATTAGCCCCATAGCCACAAATAATTGTATCCAAATTGGTTGTCTTCTGCATTATCTGCTACAAAATGTCACATGACTAAGTAGTTGAATCCTGAGATTGGTCACTATTCAATATATCATTCAGTATATTACGATAAAACTAAAGGGACAAATAATTCCCACCCTAACTATTGGGGTAAGCCTGTCATTGTGCCTCTTCACTTTAAACTGGATTTCCTTTTTATGAAAAATCAGCATCATTGTCCTCATTTGTTCATTCACTCATTCCTTTTAACAGACGCTATGTATGACTACTGAACAATTCTACCATAAAACTGCACACACATACTTTTTACCATACTAGAACTCTGTTTTTTCAAGAACCTAGACAGAAGTGGGAAATATTAATTCTTACTGCAACTCCCATAAGCCCCTGCCAACCAGGGCAGTGTACTCCATGTATGAAAGACACATACCTCCAAGTGCTATGGAGTAATGTGTATTACATAAAAACCAATGCACTTTTCAGAAATAAACATCACTTTGTGCACTCTTTTTTCACCTTCTTACCAGTACTTCATTTGAAAAGGCTTGTCGTGTCAAAAGTCCACTCTGTACAGCTGTCCACTATTTGTGATTCAATGATAGAAACAAAAGTTATTCTTGCAATGGCACTTGGTTTATTTAGGAAAAAAAAACAGTGTTGCTCTGCATAGCATCCACTGTCTGAAATTGATATTTAAACTGTTTTAAAACTGGGCTCCAGGGTTGTTTTTAGACTGCTTTTAAATGCATGTTTAATTTTTGTTGTTGTTGTTGTTGTTGTTTTAGAAAAATTATCTCTGTATTGTTTTAACTGGTTTTTATTTGTTCATCACCTCCAGAGCTGTTATGGGCTGGGAGGCAATACAGAAATATTTTAAATAAATCAAGTAAAGCTGACACCATTCACCCAATTAATAGACAGAACAAGCAGATAAAGAGCTCCATCAGACATTATAATTAGTGCATTTATTAATCATAATCTGCCATCTGGGTATTTCCACTGCAGGAGATAATGGCTATTTGTTAACCAACAATTCTTCATGCCTCCATTTAGTACCTTAACATATAAAAGGAGATGAAATAGTCTACAGATTATGAGCAAACAATGTAGAAAAATAAAATCCAAAATTGCATCACTGTGTAACCCAATATAAATATACTCAATACAGAATGATACAAAGCTGAATAAATCACAAAAAAGATTATCATGAATTTGCAGAATATTTTGAATTCTCTAGTAATGTACAAATACATGCATCAGTTGGGCATAAATATCATATTATTAATCTTACTATCTTGTGTATTAATATAACCTTGTGAACCACTTTGAGAAGTCATTTAGTAAGCATATTTCTATAGAATTTAAAGAATGCTTTAAGTTTTACCATCACAGCCCACTCCCAGTATTTCTGCACTGATTCAAGTCCATGTAATCTAGTGAAAGGTAGTTGTGTTTGTGTAGTATTTTAAATTACCATCGAGTTTTTAAATCAACCAACTCAATACCTATATAAATCACTGTTAAGTGATCTAACATTCTAATGACTGACACCTCTAAAAATAAATCACTAATATACCGAAGCCCTTGGGAAGACATAGTGGTTTTTCAATTTAGGGCAAGGGAAGAAATTGTGTGCTCTCCCAATGTTGAAATGCACTCCCAGCATTCTTCACTATTGGCTATACAATTGGCCCTCCATATCTATGGATTCTTTATCCATGGATTCAACCATCCATGGCTTGAAAGTATCAAATATATATATATTCCAAAAATCAAACCATGGGGCCTTCTAGATTGGCAGGAAAGTGTGACATGAAGTTGCCTTTTCCTTACTGCTTAGCAGCTGCACCACAGCCTTTAGATGGAGCTGCGCTGTTCTGCAGTTTTTAAAAAAGAAGCTGGGAAAACCAGCACCTTTTTAAAGGCACTTCTTCTCCCCTAAAATGCAAAAAAAAAAAAAAAAAAAAAGCGTTTTCGTGGCACACTTTCCCTTTTTCTCATCTAAAGGCTAGACTTTCATGCAGCCATGAACACACTTCTTTTTACCAATCTAGATCAGGCCCATGATTTTGCCATTTTACATAAGTGACAATTTTATTATGCCATTGTGTTTAATGGGACTAGAGCATTCACAGATTCTGGTATACATAGGGAGTTCTGAAACTAAGCCCCAGTGGATACCAAAGGGCTGCTGGGAGCTGCAATTCAATCATATCTGGCAGGCCACATTATTCTCACTTGTGTTCTACATCTATATACTCCAAAATGGATGTGATATTTTTTTTCTTAGTTTTATTTACAGAGAGGTGAATGATCAATTTGTGTAGCTTATTGTAAGCTTGTATTTACGCACTGGCTAGGGGCAATTCATTAGGAGCAGACAATAAGGAGATGACTACATTCTTTTTTTTTTCTAGCACATTTCATATTGCAACTAGTCCTGATGAAAAATAGTTTACTCTTGGATAACAACTGCATGCACTGAATTTACAGTGTGAGATGGGGGGTAATAATTTTAAACAGAATTTCTAGTGAGTTCTACAAATTTGATTTTTTTTTTTTCCTGTTGCATGGCTCTGCATTCTATACACTTTGCTCTAGTTGCCATGAGTTGTATGATCACTTGACCTTTACATAATTGGAATAAGGTACTGTAGGTGGAAAGAGTAAAAAGAGAAGAAAAAAGGTAATTTTTCAGTAGTACGTCCAAAACAAATCACAAAGATATGGTGTCCTTTTAGTCCAAATTATCCAGCAATTCTCTTTGACAAAGCATAGCGACACATTTATTGCCCTCAGTTTCTTATTCTTCCTACAAACTGATTGAGGCAGTCACAGATGTCAGCTGAGGACACAGTACCCAGTGGACAGAAGGCATAGGACTCCAAACTCTTTCAGAGGAAGGTGCACTCATCCATACCAATGAAAAATGGTAATCTGTGCCAGTACCCTTTGTGTCACCTGGTGTGAACAGCCTGCTTGGGGGGGCATCAGTGGCCTGCCTCCCCCCCTCGCTGCTTTGCCTTCTTTTTCCCCCTCTCTGGCTGCCTACCATCCAGCCAGATCTTAAAAGTGTTGCCAGCACCAACAACGGCGGATTCTCCTACCTCTTCTCCTCTCCCTCTGCCTCAGTCACTCTCTTGCTTGCCTGGATGCCTACCCAGGGTGGCCAATGAACATCCAGGCAAATGAGGCAGCAGGAGAGGCACAATCATCCCCCTTACTCCTCCGCTGTCTAGTTATCTCCTTCAGTGAAAGCCAGGCAGTGGAGGAGGTTTGAGGAGCAAGCATTCACCCTTCCCCTGCCACCATTCTACAAACCTGATAAAAACTACAAGCTTGTTCTACAAATTTATTCTTCTCAGTTGGGTCTCAAAGGTGCTACAATGTCGGCTAGATCAGTGGTTCTCAAATGCTAGGGTAAGACCCCAAGTAGGGCTGCTCAAAGGGGAAGGGTGCAAGGCTAGGAGGCTCTGATTCCTCTCCTCCTCTTCTTCCAAAACTTTTAAAATTATAAAATGTACACATGTGTTGAGTTTAATATTGAATTTACATAAATAAAACTGTTCCAATTTGAATGTTATTTCCTTATAAAAGGTTAAAATATGAATATACATGAAAGTGTTAATGAAAACACACATACACTAAATAAACCAAAAAAATTCACATGCTACATGGAATGGGGGCACAGTGTCTGCATGTAGATGTAAATGGGGGGTCTCAAGAAGAAAAGGGTTGAGTAAACAAGCTTGCTATTCAACATCTTTATCAATGACTTGGATGACAGAATTGGGAGCATACTTATAAAATTTGCAGATGACACCAAATTAAGAGGAGTAGCTAATACCCCAGAGGACGGGATCAACATTCAAAATGACCTGCATAGACCTGAAAGCTGGGCCAAAGCTAACAAAATGAAATTCAACACAGAGAAATATAAGGTATTGCACTTAGGGCCGAAAAATGAAATGCACAGATATAGGATGGGGGACACCTGGCTGAATGAAACTATATGTGAAAGGAATCTAGGAGTTGAAGTAGATTACAAGTTGAGCATGAGTCAACTGTGTGATGCAGCAGCTAAAAAGGCCAATGCTTTTCTAGGCTGCATCAATAGAAGTATAGTGTCTAGATCAAGGGAAGTAATGGTGCCACTCTATTCTGCTTTGATCAGGGCCCATCTGGAATATTGTGTCCAGTTCTGGGCACCGCAATTCAAAAAGGATGTGGAGAAATTGGAGCGTATCCAGAGGAAGAAAAGCAAAACAATGAAGGGTCCGGAAAGCATGCCTTACAAGGAGAGACTTAGGGAGCTGGGTATGTTTAGCCTGGAGAAGAGAAGGTTAAGATGTAATATGATAGCCCTGTTTAAATATTTGAAGGGATGCCATATTGAGGAGGGAGCAGGCTTGTTTTCTGCTGCTCCAGAGACTAGGACCCGGAACAATGTATGCAAGCTACAGGAAAAGAGATTCCACCTCAACATTAAGAGGAACTTCCTGACAGTAAGGGCTGTTCGACAGTGGAACACACTCCCTCGGAGGGTGGTGGAGTCTCCTTCCTTGGAGGTCTTTTAACAGAGGCTGGATGACCATCTGTTGGGGATACCTGATTGAGAGTTCTTGCATGGCAGGGGTTGGACAGGTTGGACTTTGTGGTCTCTTTCAACTCTATGATACTATGAGTATCACTGAGCTAACAGATATGGAAGCAGGACATAATTCTGATTTAAGAATTTCTATGATGAAGCTAGAAAATCATTTTACTAATAGAAATCAAACTGCAGCCTACTTAGTGCATTACTGAATGGCCCATCTGAAAGGTCAATACGCAATCTGAAATTGCCTATCAAAGTGAAATGGCTAGATTTGACCATGATATCATCATTTGATTTCCTATGCTTTGCTGCTCTGCAGGACAGGGAACAACATCCCTGCACATCACACTAAATATGCTATCTGTCCTGAAAGAATCTAAGATTATTAGGGGACATAATTTTGAATATGTCCTGCAATACTTTATGTTATGTATACTGGAATCAAAATTAGCTAAGGAATGTACATTGCCATAATTTCTCTGGGAACACGGCAACCATAAATGGCACTGCCAAAACCCTCAGCAAGTTGGATTTTGCTATTTAACTCTCTCCTAAAACAAGCCAGTTTTGATTTCATTATTTACAAATAGATTTCCAATTTCTGCACAGAAATGTAATGGTAAAACAGAACTCAGACATTAGCTATACATGTAAATATTATCCACAGAAAAGTAACTATACTTGTATAGACAACTAATAATGCCATCATCTAGAAGCTATAGATTATTTCCCCTATTTTTTTAAGGCTGCAGATTAAAAATAGATGCTTGGCTGGGTATTTTCACAGCTGTTTTTCAGCATGCAAACTTGCGCCTGAGCAAATGTCCCTATTCTCATTTTCTTGTACCACACAACGGAGGTTGACAAGCTGAGTGCCTCATCTCAAATAGATAAGGTTTAGTTTTTATGTCAGTTAAGGTCACTTGCATCTACTCAGCCTTCTATCTCAAGGGCTTCAATTCATCACTGCCAGCATAGTCAGAGCAGGATCATCCATTTGCAGCAGTTGGGAGCCTGGTTTGGAATTCCAATGCTCAACAACCAAGACCACCATTCCCTGGCATTTGAAAATATATGCACACATTCACGTGCACACACATACACATAGCATAGCATGTTGACACAGAACCACAGCACTGTAATTTTGCAATGTGAAAGAGACCCTTGCACTGGCCTTAGTCTATCTGGAGTGAAATGCAACCTGCAGGCCCATCTTGGGAGATTTCATCTTAGGGATGAAAGCCTTCAAGGATATGTTATTTGGGGACTGTTTGTCTCACTTCAGTCCTGGTGGCAGGCAGAAACATACAGTCTCAGCCTCAAGGTTCCTCTTTGCAAGCAGTCCCAGGGGTAAGGCTTCAACAGGGGACAGACTTTGTTCTGTTCCATGTAAAGGCTCTAACAGTTATTAGCAATAAAACACATTTTAGGTCCAGAAATGTGCCTGTGTGCTTTGCTTTATGTTCTCCCTTGCCCTCTGCCTTCCTCTTCACTGCTGGGTCTGTGATCATTATACATACTCCTGAAGGGATATAAATCTTGCCCTTCTCCATCTCCACAGAAATCGTCCTAGCAGCTCACTAGAGGAGGGCAATGTGTTGTAAAACTAATTACATGGATTACCATTAAATGTTCTGTCATGGAGTGCATGAAGCTGGCTTGAGTTCCTATATGGGGAGAAAGGCAGTAAACAAATAAATATATAAATAAATACATTGACCAAGATGTATTTATACTGTCAAAGATTTCACTGTATTAGATAAAGCTGACAGAATGTTTTATTTTATGTTCTACAATGCAAAATAGTGGCCAAAATTTTCAACTTTTATTGGTATGTTGCCACATTAATCAATATTTTTGAAACAGACCAGATCTGCTGCAGTAGGAGCTATGCCTGCTGCTTTAGAAGGGAGATGGCACTGCTACAAGTACAAAGTGGACTACCATCACAACCTCATTAACAGCAGCAAGTTGTATTAATACCCACATTTTAGTGAAGGGAAAAAAACAATGCCCATCTTCAAAATTGAAATTGAAATAATTTTACAGAGCCTGAAAAGTCAGATTAAAGGCTGCAATCTGCTGTACAAGCTTCACTGTACACAAAGGAGCTGAATTCTGTGTAAGCATTATTCCTCCATATCCTCATTCACACATAGATGTAAAGTAGAATAATATCCAAAATTCACAAAACAGTGATATCGTATCACTAATGGAATTCACATTTTATCTCCTGGACTTTGGAATGCTTTGTTCCCAATGCCATATAGCCAGAGGGATCTGCTTGCACAGATATCCCTCCAGAAAACATCAACCATTCCTTTAAAAAAATATAGAAACCTGTCACTAACATTAACATTAACACTGCCTGATTAAGAAGACAGTGGAGCTTTGAAAAATTGCATCATGTATTTTGTGCACTTTGGTTGGCAGATTAAAGGTATCACTGTTTTGGAAATTAAAGGTATCACTGTTTTGGAAATTTTGGAAGTTTTGGAAATAGTTGTTGCTAAAAGGCCAACAACTATCCCTGAATATATTTATATATATACAATGTCACATGTGTACTTGTATATCACAATGAACAAGAAAATGAAGAGCCCCCACCACACACACACACACACACACACAGGAGGCACAGATGTATATAGCAGGTTGTGCATTGTACTCCAACAAAATGGGGAAATAGCTTCTTCAGAATGGGAGCAATTACCTTGAGGGCAATTATAAAGAATAAACAATACCAATTTTATTTTAACCCATAAATACTCTAGTGAAAGGAAGACTCCTTCATTAGTATAACAACCCACTATCACATCATCTGATACATTCATTCATATGGTCCTAAATGCCCCAAAAGCACCAGTTTCTGTCTGACCCTGGCATCTAAGCAGGATCAGCCCTGGTCAGTACTTGGATGGGAGACTGCTAATGAATACCAGATGCTGTGGGCTGTATTTCAGAGGAAGGAACTGGCAAAACCACTTCCAAGTATTCCTTGCTTAGGAAAATGCTATGAAATTAATGAGGTCACCATAAGTCATAAGTGACAGTGACTTCATTCCTTCATTTCTCTCCATGACAGACAGCTTTTCCTTTGGCTATTTTACTCTAAGTGTTCCATAGACATATCTATGGTCCAAAACACACTGCAGAAATAATCCAGTTTGAGACTGCTTTAACTGCCCTGGCTTAGGGCTAGAGAATCCTGGGAATTGTAGTTTACTGTGGCACTGGGGCTTTCTGATAGAGAAGGCTAAATGTCTCACATAACTACAGTTCCCAGAATTCCCTAGCCCTGAGCCAGGGCAGTTAAAGCAGTCTCAAACTGGATTATTTCTGGGGTGTGTTTTGGAGCATAGATATGTCTATGGAACACTTAAGAGAAAAATAGCCAAAGGAAAAGCTGTCTGTCATGAAGAGAAATGAAGGAATGCAGTGCGTTTTGGACCTATGATATACTAATTATATTCAATAAGGATTATTTATCTAATGTTCTTGGTGCATTGTTATATGTGGAGGTCTTTTTTTTTAAGAAAAAAACTTTATTTCAAAGTAAAATAAATAATGGGGGTCAGATGTTTTAAACACTGGTCCAAGAAAATACTCTAGGCACAAAAATAGAGCTAAGAGAGTAGCTGGGGAAAGATTATAATTATTGAACTGGAAAGTCAAGTAAACACATGGCCAATTCTTATTGCTGAATGACAAGAGAATTTTAATCTCAGGTCTGAGGACTACCGTAATCTAAAATCCTGAACCTATCTGTGGCATAGGAGTCAGCACTGCGGACAGCTTCCCTAAAGTTCAATACGAAATGGACAGACTAATTATTTTATTAAGTGATAAAACACTGAATCAACACAGAAATGATTGAAAATGTATAATAAATTTCTGGGGAAATAAATAGGGTTCCTTAGCAGTATTAAATGTATAAAATGGTGGCTGAGTGAATAAGGTGTCAGGTTACTAAGACTACAGGGTATAAATAACAATTTACTTTAAAAAGTATATAAATGACACTAACTATTCTCTTCAGCCAACTGAAAAACACATAATCACATAAATGTCGATACTCAATTTTTAAAAAAGTTTATTTAGAAAACTGGCGTTGTTGTCCTGTGCCTTCAAATTGTTTCCAATTCATGGCAACCCTAAGGCAGACCTATCATGCTTTTTCAAGTGCTGAGGATGTGTGACTCAATACTGAAGGTCATATAGTGGTTTTATATAGCTAAGTTGGGAATCAAACCCTAATCTCCAGAGTCTAGTTCAATGTTCAAACCTAAAATTGGATGTGATTAAAATGACACAATGGCTTTTTAAAAACTAAAGAAATGTGTACAAAGAAAAGTAAAGGTGTGTGTGTGTATATATATAATTTCAAACTAAAACCTGGAGCAGAATCAGTGCATCACTGACATCAAGATTACCAGCCAAGAGTGGTTAAGACTGGCTTGTAAACCAGAACATAAATCTCCCAGATAGAAGCACTGATGTATCACAAGTAAAAATTAAAGAAAACTTTTGTACCAAATTTATATGCAACACGAAACACAGAGAAGTTAAATTCATCACATGAACAACAAGCAGTAATTAGTGATTATAATTATGATTCTAGCTAGTCTTAAAGATTTGTATTCTTAAAATCCAATTAAGCAATTACACAATAATTTCCAGACTGCAGGACTGACTTTCCAATACGTAGGAAAACAAGTTCTTATCCATTTCAAATATAACCTTTCCGTTTCACTGGCCCTGCAATCGACATTTCTGATCTGTCTTCTCAATGTTGTTCATTATGTCCACATGCTTTGATCCAATTCTTCTGTTACTAGATACTCTCTAGTGAGCGTGGAAAGCTTACATAGAATAAATCATGTTCACATTGTGTTATAAAGTACAGGAAGCAGCTTTGTTACAATTTAAAAATAGGCCTTGCAGGGAGCAACAACTCAGGAAAACATTAGCAGGATCAATTATCAGATATCCCAACCAGTGTCTCTTGTTGTTATTTCCTATCAAAGCTGCTTCATCTTATAGTGACCCTATGACTGAGAGATCACCAAGGGTTCAAATCATCATCAGCCCTGCTCAGGTCTTACAAACTCAGAGCTGTGCCTTCCTTTATTGAATAAATCGATCTGTAACATGGGCTTAGTGTCTTTTCCAGTTAATCATGTTTTCTATTTTATGTCCAAAGTATAATAGCTTCAGTTTAGTCATTCTCTTTTAGTTAGAGCTCAGGATTAATTTGCTCTCAAAATCATTTATTTCTCTTTTTGGTATTCCGTTGTATCTGTAGAGCTCTCTTGCAACAACACATTTCAGATGAGTTGATTTTCTTCCTGTCAGATTTCTTCACTGTCCAGTTTTCACAACTGCACAACACATATATCAGAAAATACTATAGCATAGATGATCCTAATTTTGCTATTTGATGATGCACCTTTACCTTAAGGAATTCCTCTAGTTCCTTCATTGCTGATTTCCCAAGTCTTAGGGCCAGAGCAGATGGGCAGGAAAAAGTGGCTCGATTCTGCTTTTTCCAAAAGTGGGTCAGAATTCCACTGCTCACTCCCAAGGTGGGCCAAATACACATGACCTGATCACATGGTGTGGGATCATGCACCACCACTGTGTCATTTTGTTGTTGCTGCCCCACCATGCATGCACACAATCATAAAAACACACCTCCTGCAGCCTCCAAGTATATCCCACGTCCCCTCAGATGCCATCCCATTGCACAGCTGCCCCTTTAATCAGCCACAGAGTCTCACATGCAATGCTCCGTCAGTACAAAGCATCAGTGTGCAAGTTATACATTGGAAAATTACACTCATGGAGGCCACACCACATGCCCCCTTCACCCCATGCCCCCCTGTTGGACTGCCTGGTTTGTGTATGTTGTCATTACATCCATTGGAGTTGCTGTACTTTCTTTTTTTTTTTTTCCTCTGCCACAGCCCCACACTGGAGATGCACATTTTCCCCAGAGTGTGGCTTCATTTTGGTTTCCACCCACTTTGGAGCCATGTGTCATATAAACACTCCACCTTCAAAAAGGCTGGAAGCTGCTTCAGTCTGTTTCACCCCTTAGTTGTCTTTTGATTTCTTGACTACAGTCTCCTTTTCAGTTAAGGACTGAGCCAAGGTACAGGAAAACTTTAATATTTCACTGTCTCCATCATCCACTTTTAACGTATATCTCTTGTGCTCATTATTCTTTTGTTTTTTGTTTGTTTGTTGTTGTTTTTTAATACAGTGGGCCCTTTCCATCCACAGTGGTTCAGTTCATCCCCCTCCACCCACAGATGGGGAAAAATGTGGGAACTCAAGCCCACATAGTCAATGGGCACACTCTAATTGGCTAATACGGGGCGGGGTGATTCGCAGGAGCTCCAGTCTGTAGACGGTTAGTCTGATGATTCGGCAGGCCCACTGTTTTCAACTGTAACCCTGGTTTTTCACTTTCTTTCTTAAATTTCATCAGTGGTTGTTCAAAGTCTTTTCTGTTTTCTGCAAGTAATATAACACCATTTGCTATCTTCGATTACTGATATTCCTTCCCGCAATTTGTATATTCCATCCTTCAAATCTAATCCCTCTTTTCCATATATGTTCTGTGTGTAAATTTTAAAAATAAAGTAATAAAATACACCCTTGTCTGACAACCTTGACAACTAAAAACCATTCTGTTTCTCCATATTTTCTCCTGATAATAGCCTCTTATTTAGCAGATGGACTGTGCACCAAAACAATAAAATGTTGAGCACTACCATATTCTTAGAGCAATACATAGATTTTCATGATCCACACAATCAGTTTTGCTATAATCTTTAAAACACAGTGTGAATTTCTTCTTGGGCTTCTACATCAGGCAAAATACGTTTAAAAATCATACAGGAGAAGAAAAGTGATGGTGTTAAGTGTCACAGACCTACATTTTGTATCAAGTACTGTATGTTTCAGTTCTCACATGGTCAAAAGGGGAGTGGCCTCTACCTGCACCGAGATCCAACTACAATAGAAACATCTGATACAAAGTATAGGCCTGTGACTCTAACACCATCACTTTTTCCTCCTGTATGATTGTTTAAACATCTTTCGCCTGATGAAGAAGCCAGTGGAGCTTTGAAAACATGCATGATGTGTTTTGTGCTTTTTAGTTGGCCAATAAATGTATCACTCTTTTATGGATTTTGGATTTTGTTTTATTTTACTGTATGGCCAATACAGCTATTCCTGAATATGCATCCTAGTTTTCTGCTGAAATTGTTTGGAACATTCAATTTCCCAACATATATTTGCAATATGATTACTGGTGCCTCTTCCTTTTTCAAATCCAGATTGAAGTTTCTCACTCTGTATATTGTGGGATGCAGTGGCCTAATTGATAAGATGCTGACTCTGATTATCACAAGCAGGTTGGCAATTCAAGACCCAAGCACCACGTGACAGTGAGCTCCCATCACTAGTCCCAGCTTCTGCTAATCTAGAAGTTCAAAAGCATGTAAAAGTGCAAGTAGATAAAGAGGTACCACTTCAGTGGGAAGGTAATAATATTCTGTGCAGTAATGCTGGCCACATGACCACAGAAGTTGTCTTCAACAACACATTACTAAGCCCCTGGCTTAGTAATGGAGACGAGCATTGCCTCCTACAGTTGGCCACAACTTGACAGCCTTGTCAAAAGGAAAACTTTTATCTTATTGATGTGGCCTTTGTTGTAAATTCTTCCAATTTCATACCTCTTGCTTCATTCTAGATTGTCTCATCATAGCACTTTCAAAGTAAAAGACATATAGAAGTGGTTTTCCAGTGCATTCTTCTGCACAGTACTAACAAGAATTAGCTAAAGTGCCACTGGTGCTGTCTTTAAGAGATCTACCAGCATCACATCCCACTACTGCTGCTGCCCACTGGCTGCCCTCCAGGAGCTTCTCCAGCACCCTCACTAGCAAACCAGTCAGTTCTCTTATGCTGGTGTGTCTGCTATACCCTGAAGAAGATTGATGTATCTTAATCTGGTTTCTTTACTTTGTGCATTCTGCCTTGGGTAACCTAAACTCTAGTGCTGACCATGTCTACTCTCTTAATGCTGTTACTCTCAGTTTCCTGATATACTCAAGCCGCCTTAGGATGTGCATCTGAGATGTCAAGCACTACTTAAACATTTTGGGGAGAAATGAAATCAGGGAGTGTTTGAATCCAACCCCTTCTTGAGAATTTGTTCAGATTCATAGTCCAAACAGGCAGGGAGACAGATTACCAGAAGAAACCTGAACAAGTATGAAATTCAAAGGGGGGGGGGGATTTCTGCCAGACAAATGCTATTATCATTTTTTCTTTACTCAAAGGAGTATCTGCCTCCAGCAGAAACATTAACAGAATGTCACTCCAGTGTGTGTTCAGTTGTCACTGGCATCACTTTGCAAAGACAAAAGTTGCACTGATAGCAGATGAGCTAAGGAAGTGAAAGGAAAACTACTCCAGCAGCAAATGTTCTACATGGGGGAAATATAGCTTCAAAGTATTTTAGCAGCACTGAACTTTGACATGATACCTGTCAAGAAACAGAACAACACAATATCCTTGAATAAACTGCCAGATTAACACACTACACGGAAGTGAGCTGGCAATTCTGGATCAATTTATTTGGGAAAAGGTTACACTGGATTCCTTGGCGCTTGTTTGCCACTTAAAATGCACAGGATTAGAATGAAAGGAGAAATGAAAACAAAGTTTCACTTGAAATGTAATATTCACCTGCATGCTTTTATATTTATTCAAGTTGATCCACAGCAGGAATGACCCGAGGGTGCTGTATTATATGAACACAGTTATTTCATATATACTCTGAAGACAAAATTATCCCCAAGGAGTAGATTACAACTGGGAAAGCTTTGCCAAATGGATTTAACCAAAAAATAACGCAAGTTTTTCCTTTATAATTCAACTATACTGCAAGTAGTTTCATGTCAAATTTGTGGTTTTCTTTCCATCAGCTTTCTTCATTTCCAGTTCTCACATCTGTACATGGTAATAGGAAATACAATGGTATGGATAATTCTAACTTTAGTGCTCAATTGTATGTATATCTTTACATTTTAGGATATTTCTAGTTCTTTTAAAGCTGCCCTTCCAGTTTCTAGTCTTCTTATCTGTTGGCTGCAGTCTCCATTCTGATCAATATTTAATCTTAGGTGTCAAAAATCTTTAACTATCATGATTTCCTCATAGTCAACGTTGAATTTATCTAGATCCTCTGTCATCATTATTTTTGTTTTCTTTGTGTTAAACAGTAAGCCTGCCTTTGTACTTTCTGCTTTAACTTTGCTTAGTAACTGTTCCAAGTCTATGATGTTTGCCAATAGTAGTATGGTGTCATCTATCTGCATGTCTTGTCAGTGTTCCTTTCTCCTATCTTCACTCTTCCTTCTACCATGTGTAAATCTTCGTGGATATTTTTTGCATAGAAGTTGAACAAATAGGGTGATAGAATGTGGCCTTGTCTGACCCCTTTGCCTCTGTTTCTCCATGTTCTATTCTGACAGTAGCCTCTTGTCCTGTGTCCAGATTCCTCATCAGGACTATCAAATGTGTTGGCACTCCTATGTCTTTAAGGGTGTTCCATAGCCTTTCATGATCTATGCAGTCAAAGGCTTTGCTACAATCTATAAAGCACGTGCTGATTTCTTCCTGGAATTCTTTGGGGTTTTTTCCATCATCCATCACATGTGTCTCTTCCTTTTCTGAATCCCACTTACACCTCTGGGATTTCTCTCTCCATGTATGACTGGAATGCATGCTGCAGACTTTTGAGCATAATTTTGCTTGCATGGGAAATTAATTCTATGGTCCTATAGTTGCTGCAGTCTTTTGTGCCTCCTTTTTGTGTATTGGGATATATGGGCCACTGTTTTGTTTTCCATATTTGTTGAGCTTTTTAATTATCACTAGAATTGTTTCTGTCTTTATGGGATTGTAGCAATTTAATTAGATATTGTCTGTTCTTGGTGATTTAATGTTCCCAATTTCTCTGAGTACAGTTTCCACCTTGCTTTCGAAAATTTAGGGTTTGCCTTCATTTGATTCTTCATTCCATGTGTCTTTCATTTTTCCAATGCTATTGTATAGCTCTTTTATTATTGCTTCCATCGTTTGTTTGTTTTTTTAATTTCCTCTTATTCATGTAGTATGTTCTTCTTCTGATCATAGAAGACCCATTCTTGGTCTGAATTTCCCTTTCAGTTCATGGATCTTGTAGAAAAGGTCTCTTGGTTTTCCTTTTTTATGTTGTCTTCTATTTCTATGCATTAATTATTATAGTAATCCTCTTTAGCCCTGCACACTTTACACTGAACAGTTGCATTCGTGGTTCTGATTCTGTTACTGGTGTTTTTTCTTTCTTTCTTTCAATTGAATGATTTAAAAACCATCAAGGGTGCTATATGGGCTTTTTGTTTTGTTTTTTAAAAGTACATGCTTTGACTAGACTATATTTATTTATTTTATTATATCCCACCTTTCTCCCAACATAGGGACTCAAGGTGGTGAAATGCTGAATACTGAAATGCTACAGTCCATGAAGTGTCCTTGAAAATGACTTGGAAAACAGCAGTTAGTGTAAAATCCTACAGTTAAACTGATGACCAGAACATCATAAACAATTCACCTGTTTTGAAGGAACTGCACTAGCTGCCAGTACTATTCCAGTCTGAATTAAGGGTGGTGATAATGACATTTAAAGGCCAAAATGGTTTGAGGATTTGATATTTGAGGGGGTGCCTTAATCCTGCCCAAGGTTTAAGTCCTCCAGGACGGACTCTTTTCCATTTCTCATCAGTCAGGACAATACACTGTGTAAGGATGTGGGAGAAGGACCTGCTGTGCAGTGGCACCCCAGAACATCCTCCCCTTGGAGGCCCAAATGGAACCAACATTGCTGTCATTCAGATAAACATGGTTATTCACTGAAATTTTGGGACCTATATGGTCTTATACAAACCCTCGCTTTTGAATAGATTTATTTGTTTGTTTGTTTGTTTGTTTGTAGGAGTCAGTGGTTTGAACGTTGGACTAGGATACTGGAAACCAGGATTTGAATTCCCATTCAGCCATGGAAATCCACTGGGTGACCTTGGGAAAATCACACTCTCTCCAATTCAGCATAAGAGAAACACAAAAACCCCTCTGAATAAATTTTACAAAGAAATTTCCATGCTAGGATTACCTTAGGGCTGCCATAAGGGAGAAACTACTTAAAGGCATGCAACGACATTTTTAACTACTTCAACTGGCTTTAATTTGCTTTTAACTTGTACACTGTTTAATGTGATTTAGCCTTTTACAGCCATTTTAAAAAAAATATTATTCATCTATACTGTTTCAAATTTCTCAGCTTTGGTTTTATTGAATGTTGTCCTGAGATCTCCTGATAGAGGGTGGATATAAATATTTTAATGAATAAATAAATATATCTGCTAGTTATGTTTCTGTCATGAAGACTTTGCCAAAAAACAAAAACAACACTTTCTGGCCAGAGCCACTAAAATAAAATGAAGTATGATAGGAAAGAGGAAGAAGTTGAAGGCTTGCAGGAACTGCAGAGGCACTGTGTGTAGATAGCAAATATTTACTGTTTCAATTGTTTTGTTGTGTGCATTTTTAAGCACTTTTATTCTTGTAGAAAATGGCCATGAGAACTTGGGTGGCACAAAATTGCCCAAAATGTATAAAAGTTATGCAGATAAAAGAACAAAGAGGTCCAAATCATTGGCATTTAACTTGAGTCACATTCAAAGGAAGACATTTCCAGAAACCTTGCTTATTCTCCAGGCATTAATCCTGCTCTTTTGATTGCTAATTAACAGCTATGGTTCCCCTGTTGCATCTTCTCAATGAAAGGCAGGCCTTAAAATTATATCAGCACTACTAACCACTGAACCGTCAACTGAGCTAGTATTAGCATTTGGAGGCTTGCAAGGTCTCTACATGTATTGCACTTTATAATCCTTCCATAAAGGCACTCCAAGGAGAAATGCCTATAACAGGTTATGAAGAGACACACAGGAGAACCTCAGGAAGGGATTTTCTCTTTTTAGTACACCTGCACACAGTGCACTCAAGAAAAACCAAATGTCACCTTTAATTTAAACACCTGGCTGACACTTTTCACTATTATCTATTTGTAGTCTATTAATGTGCATGGTATTCTACACAGGTACAAGAAGGCAGGTCTCTACTTTGAAGGTTGTACAGTCTCAGTTTAATACTAGGAGATGAAAAGGTAGAAAGAGATAAACAAAGGAAATTGTGAATTTTAAATTGAGGAAATGAATTTTAAATTTAAATATACACAAATTGCAGCAGCCTGAATATAGCTCCTTCATGGAAGCACCAATTTTTGAAAATATAAACCCCACAGAAGCATACACAGACACACAGACACACTTCCAAGGCATTTGTTTTGGGGTGAGCATTTAGATACTATGAACCAGCCTTCATTTCTCCAATGTACTAATAACACTAACAGTGCCAAACTTATTTTTGAGCTGGTATCTGTTACCCATATCTATAGGCTGTTTCCTCCTTATCATCTGTTTATGCCACAGTTAGCAGAATACATCTGCCACACAATGGTGACTTTTGGGCCCACATGTGTAGCATGACTTACACATGCATATATTCCTATGCAAATTCCAGACAATATTTGATAATGAAAGCTCATAACAAAAAGTTAGACTGCAGTAGCCTTTTCATTCAGTTTCACATCTCATGTTAGTTTAAGTTATCATTTGGTAGCTAAAGTCATTACTGAGAAAAGAGGGATATTAGATCCTCCTAAATATATATTCACATTGGTTTTCAATATTTGTGGTGGGAGAGATTGAGGGACAGAAAAAATTCAAATTTGCTCATCTAATCTAGTAGACCATGCTTTCAGATAGAATCTGATCCTGTATGCAAACCTCAATCTTGATATGCGGTTCCCAAGCTTTCACAGACAGACCATGCAGGGTCTACAAATGCTTTGTATTCATAAACTACTGCCCACTGCTCAGGACCTTCTCCCAGAGAAAGACTTATCTACTACACAGACAACAACAAATTGAACTGTCATTGTACACTGCCACAGCCCCCCCCCCCTTCGCCATAAATAACGTCACATTTTATTTTTTAAAATTTATTAAAGTAAATAAATATATAAATCATGGTTCCCATTCTGTTTTCTGTAGTGGACCATAAATTCTAGCATCAGCAGTTGATTTATTTCTCTTCTGCAACCTTGCTCTGACTTACACCCGCTCCGTGAGAATCCAGCAACAATAAATCTAATGCTACTGTAGGGAATTCACATGAATTAAATGCTATGCAACCTTCCATGACTTCTGAAATCCCTTCTTTCAGATTTTTTTTTTAAAACCAGGGATCAAGACAAAAAACTAGCAAACACAAAAGAAACTTTCTGCCAGTGATCATGCAGATGTAACAATTCCTTAAACAACAAAGCTGCAACAAGGGCCTTTTCTATTCAGAACGTAATCCAAAAGTCCCCCCTACACACACACTTTCCACTGAAAAATAACTGAAATAAGTTACATTTTATGTTGCATGGCCATGCTGTGGATTTAATCTTCAGAAATGTTCTGTGCTTGGTCATTGTTTAGAAGCAAAACATGAAGCAAGACTTGTTTCTCCCTGGTTTTGCTAAGACCAAGCCAAATACTCGATATATTTTTGATATGAAAAAGGTCTGGGAGAGTGCTCCTTCCTTCTAACACACGGTCCATCAAATTTGGCTATGTCATTGAGTACAAACAAAGCTAACTAACAGTGAGAGCAGTTGCCTTTCCCTGAACAGGAAATACCAGCACTGTTAAACTAGCATTGTTGTTCATTCGCCCTTAGTGAGGTCACACAGCCAAATCTGACTGACTGTGTGATTACGTTATTGGTGCAGTGGCTGCAGCAGATCCGTGCTGGAGACAGGCTTACAATGGAGTACTTGCTGCTGCTGCTGCTGCTGCCGCCTGAATATCAAACTGGGGAAAGGTGGGATAAAGAAGCTACATGCCACCTGAATGTGGCACAGGTGGTGATGTGCTTAGCCCCACTAAAAAAGTCAAACACAGAATCATTCCAAGATCTTCAGATGCATGTCTTTTCAGTGAAAAAAAAGTTTCCAATGTTTTTAGCTTACTCCTAATTTTTAACTAATAAATGACAATTTATGCTGCATTCTAATAATAATAATAATAATAATAATAATTTTTTACCCGTCTCTCCCCATGGATCACTAATTAAATCGATTGCCAATTAAAGAGTAAGTACAACTCAATGGACAACTGACTTCTATATCCATTCTAACGATCTGTTGTTGCTGTTAATTGCAGTGAGGTTAGCTTTGATTTATGGAGACTTAAGAACACTCTGTCATTAACAGCATTGCTCTGGTCTTGCAGACTTGTAGGCATAGCTAATGTGTTCTTCATCTCTTCCTACTTTTCCTTCCACTTTGCCTAGCACTAACACTTTCTCAGTAAGCATGTTATCTCATGATATGTCTAAAGTATGATAAAGAAAAATAAACAATTTGACTTCTTGGGACTGTTCAGGCTCTTCCTTGAACCCCACTTGGACATAAGGTATTTCTTACTCCATGTATGGTTAAAGTCCTTATTGTCAAATCTTGAGTATTAGCCTAACAGTGTATGTGTTTATGTGCCTTCAATTCACTTGTCAATTTACGGTGAGCTCATGGCATACATGTTTCTAATATGGGTATTATATTTTCCTGCATGTTAGAGACAAAGCATATTCATACATGCATATTCTTCAACTGATATTAACTGAAGTGATAATTTGCATGTATAAAAATGCTCATATCAACTATGCAGAAAACCTTATCAGTTGAGTAAGTTTTCAGGCATTAGGCCTGGTCTATCTATTACTGAATTCCCAAGATCAGTTATAAAGGTGCCCAGTTAGGCTGCAATACTTCCGGATTCTGATTTATGGGCAGGTTGTTTATAGTTATTTGTGAGCCAGGAACATAAGTCTAAAAAGACAACATGTGACGTAAGTGTGGGACATGCAAGTGCCATTTAAAGGATTTCAGTTTCAGTGAAGTCCTTGAAGCATTGTCAGCTTTCTGAAGAATCTGCCTGAAAGAGGTACTTCCTTTGTCATTCACCAGTTTCTAGGTATATGCTTTTTCTAACATGAATGATAATGCTTATGAAACCGAAAGTAGTATATAAAGCATCCTTTACGTACACATAAATGTGTTAGATACTGAAAGGGGATCAGATCTTCATGACTTCACCCTGAAGCTCTTAATAACAACAAAAAACATGAAGTGGGAGATTACAATTGCTCAGATTTTGTCATATTCTAATCTCTATACTTGTGTGCTACCTATGATACTTAGAGTTTATTTAAGGATCGGGTTCAAATAAGATAAAAGGAGGCATGGAAGCGTGTAAAGATGAGAGAAGGCTGAATGGGATAATAAATTCCAGGACAAAGAAATCTGTACATTTTTAAAAAAATTAGATGGGTAATAATTGCACAGTTCTCCAGATGTCATTGAACTGCAACTTCTACCATTCTTCACCACTGGCTATGCTAACTAGGGCTCCCATAACTGTACAATTCCCACCCTATTTTTTAATCTATTTTTTCAATCCTGTGGATTCACAAAATGACTTACAACCAAATAACAATAATAAAACATTCATATTAGGTAGTAATGTAAGCTGCAGACAAAGCAAAGAAGACCAAACTGTACCTTTTTATTTTACTGAAAAGGGGCCTTCTCATGTTTCATTCATAATAATAGAATTGGGAGGGGTCTCGTGATCCATTGAGTCCAACCTGCTAAAACAGCCTCAGGAGGTAGCTATCCAGGCTCTTTTGAAGACATTCAGAGAAGGAGACCACATCATCTCTCTAGGCAATTGGTTTCATTAGCGAACTGCTGTTACTGTTAAGAAATTCACTCTAATGTTCAGTCAAGATCTACTCTCCTATAAATTCAAACCATTTAGACCTGGCCCAACTCACCTCTCTATGATGACCCTTGAGGTACTTAAAAAGTATGATCTTGTCACATCTCAGTCTTTTCTTCACCAAGCTGAACAAGCCCATCTCCTTCAACCTTTCCTCATATGTTATATTCTCCCTACCTCTTATTATCCTTGTTGCTCTTCTCTGAACCTGCTCTATACCTGTCTATACCCTTCTTAAAATGAGATGCTCGGAACTGAACATAGTACTCCAGATGAGGTCTGACCAGCACCAGAGTGGTCCATGAGGTTACTAAGGCTGGATCTCTCCACATCTTTGTTCACTTCATTTATATTTGGTTTGTACAATTAGGAAGAACAGCTGGCAACAAAATATTGAAGGGCATGAATAATAAACCGTTTGGACAGAAAGCAATGGCAAAATCTGATGCCAAAAAAGAAACTGATTTTTGATTTAAAAAAAAAAGAAAAGTAAAACAAGCATACACAGAAGGAAACAGATTGCTTAGTGGAAAAATAAACAGGTGGTGGCTTTTTAAAACCTATTTTGGGGTACAACCAAGAAGAGTCAAGAATATAAATGAGCAAAAAAAGACTTTCAGCACCATCCTAACATCATATCTGGTTTTCCTTCTGAGCATAGGAGAGGACTAAATGCACTATTGTTTGTCATTTTCCTCCTAAAGAGACATGGTGTGTGATGTTCAATTTTTTTTATGTGATCTGTGTAACAACTTTCAACTGAATGGTCCCTGCTATGAATATACCATTATTCACCAGTAATTAGCATCTAGGCATATAAACTCAAAGAAATGATATCCAGATTCATATGTATATAATTTAAACATATGTTTAAAGAGCTGGCCAATTTGAGAAAATATTTTTTTTGCTTTCAGAATCAAAATAATGAAACAAAACAAAAACCAACAAATCATCCAACAGGAGGAAAAGAGGCCAAAGAAAAGCAAGTGTGTGCCAGCTAAGAAGCAGCACTGAACACATTTAACCACCAAGGGTCACTGTTGATTCACTTGTCAGCACAGCCCAAGACTGCTGATGTATATAATAAGCAATGGCCATCCAGTCTGTTAGTACAATTTAAGAAAAAAATAAAGTGGAGGAGGAAGTGGAAGAGGTGGCAGGTTATACCTCAAACAGAAATGAGATAACAAGGAAGCTACTGTATATACTTGACTGTAAATTGATCCCATGTATAAATTGAGGGCAGGTTTGGGGGCCAAAATTATGGATTTTGATATGACACATAAATAAGTTGAGGGTAAAACCTAGGGGCATGTAACAGAGGCTCTAAAGGATGAAGAAAAGGAAAGAAAAGAAAACTGTGCCAAAAAAATAATTAAAAATTCCAGCAGGCATAACTGTATGTCCTCACACTAAAGCCTGGATGGATGACAGAGTAGAGGAAGGATCAGTGCTTCCAGGGCGGATTACACTATTGCCTTTCACCTGTGTGAAGTGATGGACTCTCTCACACTCAGTCCACTCACAACCTATTCTCCGCTGTGGTAGCCCTATGGGAATTTTTAATTCCACTGCTGCCACCAAAATATGTGAAGGTCGCTTGCCAACCTTTACCCTAAAACTGCTATTTAAGATGACACAGCACCTCTGTGTCTCTAATATTAGGTAGTGTGGTTTGAATCAATTGGAGGCCAAGTAGTTGTCTCAACAAAAATAAAAGTTTTACTGTAAAATTATAAAAATAAACTATCAATTAGAATCAAAGTTGTTACTATTGACTTATTTAGTTACAAGAAGTCCTTTCAAAATCCCAATATTCATTCAGCCACCCAGGCATTATCTCAGGTCCAAAAACCAAAATTCCCTTGATGAATGTGAGACCTCCAAGTCACTCTAGCATTAACAGAACCCTTCCAGGTTTAGAACCCTTTTAACTCTTTCAGGTTCTATCTTCCTGATTTCCTGACTGCAGTCTCTGCTCTTATTGATGATTGAGCCCAAATATGGAAAGTCTTGAACTGTTTCAATGTCTTCATCATCACTGTAAAGTTATATGTTACCCATGGTCATTATTTGTGTTTTCTTAATGTCCAACTGCAAACCTACCTTTGCACTTTCAGTTATCTTTCCAAGTCTTTGCTATTTTCTGCTAGGAGTTTAATGTAATCTGCATATCTTCAATTGTTGGCGTTCCTTCCTCCAATTTTCAGTCTTTCTTCCTCTGAGTCTAATCCTGCTTTGCATATGGTATGTTCAGCATACAGCTTAAACCGATAAGGCGATAAAATGTATGCCAGTCCTACCAGGTGTTCCCCCCACCCCATAGGTGTACACCTGCACTGGTCCAAGGATTGGGTCAAGATCCTATACACCTTTACACTGCATACATATATGCCAACATAGTAACACCACACTCCACTGTTCTGCACTATGGCCATTAATGGTTGCATGACATTACTTGTTGTGCAAAAAAGTCAATTAGTTCTCTCCACCCACCAAGTCAAAAAAGTGAGAAAGTTCTGTTTGTGTAATTGGGCATGCTTGTGAGAAAACATTACTACTTGTGAAACGCTTTTGACACTAATATACTGTTGCAGTGAAATTATGTGCCTCAAACTTGTAATGCCATTTAAGAAAAGTGTTTCTTGAGAAAAGCTATTTATTTCTCTGTACCTTAAGGTGCGATACAGATGGCCCAAAAGGGCCATCCTTGCACTGTGATTAGGGTTAGGGAGTACACAGCAACCACACGCTCCCTAACTCAAACACGTATGGGCGGTGCCATTTTAAAATGGCACCATCATGGCGCGTGCCACGTTTATACAGCACAGCACACACCTGATGTTATGGCGCCACTGGAGGTCACCTAAGATGCCCTTTCAGCAGCGCCAGAAGGAGATCCAAAACGAAGCTCCTTTTTTGGCACTTGCTCTTGGTGTGGCCTTTACATGGCCGTGCCAAGGTACCTGAGGGGAAAGGGGCCGGAGCGGTGGCCCCTTTTTCCCCTCGGGACCACGGTGGATGGCGGGTTGCAGCAGGCACCCAGGGCACCCGGTGCACCCTGCTTTCAGGCCAGAGAGAAGCGGCAGTTTGCCACTTCTCCGTGACCTGGAGAAGCAGCGGATTGGGACCTCTGGGGCAGCCGGTGAGGCTACGCTGCTGCCAATCCACTGCTCAAAGGGGTAGTGACAGACCTCCCCTTTTTGAGCGGTCTGTACAGCCCCTAAGACTCCAGAGTATAAGGCACTTCTCTACAGTGTGAACCAAATTTCATTTTCTTTCTCTGCATTCTGTTGGCTCCTACATTGCCAAAATTCATAACGATCCCTCTCTCCCTCTCCATTCTATTGCTTACACTACTTCATAAAGCACCAAATACACTAGTGAAATGATATACATGCAGTAGTTCCATCTCTTTTATTTGAAATTAAATACTGGATTGCTTTCCCTTGAGGCAGGTTAGATACAGCGTGTAAAGCAGGTGTGGGCACTGTGAGGCACAAAGTTTGTATAATGCCCTCAAGGCCATTTTTGACACCCCAAGCCCCCCAGCCCTTGGCCTTCCTCTTCCCCAGGTTTCTGATTTTTAAATGCCCTCATTGCCCCTAATGAACTTGGAGGGAATTGTGCCATGTTTTTGCTCTAGGTGAGGCCTTTTTACCAATGGAGGGGAGGCTTCATTCTGAAATTAAAACATCCCATGGAAAGCCAAAAACATGTTTAGTTTAAAAATGTTTTATTTTTAATGGAGAGAGATAAGTAATGGTGTGTGTTGACTCTGCCATCCCAAGTCCCACATGTGGCACAGCATGGCCCCTCAACCCCTGGCAGTTGCCCAACCAGGTTGTAAAGAGATTTTTAGCAGGCCTGGATATCACTGCACTGCACTGCACTGCACTGATAATGGTGATTTTGTTTGCCTCATTCCACCAACATTCTGTTTGACCATCCTTGCTGGGGTCAGGTTTAGGTAATTCCCCAGTCTAATATCAGGTGAGGTACCCATTCTTGTCAGGTACTGAAGCATAATGTGTTTCAAATTTCAATACAATATCAAAGAGTGCATGGGTGAACTAAAAAATTATGCTGGATCAAGTTCTGCACCTTTTAACTTCCTTGACTCGGGATCTATTTCTCTTACTCTTTGGCAACAACCAATATAGGGTTGCTGTTTTTCCTGCCAACCCCGGATTATTGATTTGAGAGCCTCACTTCAACCATCTAGATGCACAGATGGCCACCACATGACAGCATCCGAGTGCTTCACATACATTCATTAATCCTCACAATACACCTGTTAAAAATGTATCACCAGCACTTCATGGATGGGAAAAATGAGACACTGAGAAATACTTGGCCTGATTCACAAAGCAAAGGGCCAAACATTAAAAAATAAAAATCAGTGTGAATAAAACCACCTCCAACATGGATATACCCAGATTAAATATTTTATGGAAAGTTGCCTCAAGGACTTCATTCAAGGTCATGAAGAAAGTGTGACAGAGATAACCCATGCAGTTATTTTATACACACTTTTACTGGTTTATATCAAATTAACTCTAAAATATTTGTGTCAGGAATGTTCAACCTACAGTGTCATTTCCAGCTATTTAAAAGGAAAAGAATACAAATTCTGAGCAAATGAGTGGAAGATAGACACACAAACAGAAACATTATTCTCATGTTGCAGTGAAATGTCTTATATAGAACAGTTCTGCAACCATCAGGAATGGGCCATCCTAAAGATCTAACTGGCCACTGCAAGCATACATCCAGAGCTCCAATTACCCTACCAAAGTAACTTCAAGAATAAATTATAGAATTAGAATTTATGTGGGTATTTTATTTTATTCATTCGATGATATGCAAGAACTATGGTCTCCTATACCACCACAGGTATCAATTAGTTCAGCAAGGTGAAGATGGCTATGTTATCATCAAATAATATTATGAATTGCCACAACATTTGGAGAACATTTCAATTTTAGTAGAATGGTCACAGAATATACTTTTTCCCCGATGATGTTTGACTCCATTGTTTACTTCTGCTCCAAACCTGCCCCACAGCCTGACCCTGAAGCAAGCCTGAAGGGACCCCTGCTGCAGCCTGAACGCCAGCATTCCACCTGAGGCTTCACAGCCAAAGCACGGCAAGGCAAGGCAGATATCTCAGCGGCCTTTGAGACCATCGACCACGGTACCCTTCTGGAACGACTGAGGGAGTTGGGTATTGGAGGCACAGCATTGCTGTGGTTCCAGTCCTACCTCTCGGGCAGGTTCCAGATGATGTCGCTTGGGGACAGTTGTTCAGCCAAGAGGGAGCTCAAATTGGGTGTCCCTCAAGGTGCGATTCTGTCCCCAATGCTGTTTAACATTTACATGAAGCCGCTGGGTGAGATCATCTGGAGACATGGGGCGTGGTGTTATTACGCTGATGACACCCAATTATATTACTCTATGTCTCGGACTGAAGCAGTGACTAAGGATGGCATCTCCCCTCTGAATGCCTGTCTTGGGGCTGTAATGGACTGGATGAGGGAAAACCGACTCAAGCTGAATCAAGGTAAGACGGAGGTACAGTACTTGCTATAGGAACCCCGAATCCAGGAATGGAGTTGTGTCAGCAAGTTCTGGATGGGGTCACACTTCCCCTGAAGGATTCTGTCCGCAGTTTAGGGATGCTCCTTGACTTGTCGCTCCATCTGACAGCTCAGGTGGATGCAACAGTCAAGAACACCTGTTATCAGCTTTATCTGATACACCAATTGCCCCCTTTCCTGGAGCCGAGGGACCTAGAAACAGTAGTACTTGCACTGGTAACCTCTCGATTGGACTTCTGTAATGCGCTCTACTTGGGGCTACCCTTGTGCTAAGTTAGGAAACTTCAGTTGGTACAAAACATGGCAGCCAGATTGATTACGGGAACTTCTAGGAGTGACCATATAACACCAGTCTTGAAGTCCCTACACTGGCTGCCTATTAGTTTCCGGGCAAAGTACAAGGTGTTGGTGATTACCTTTAAAGCACTACATGGTTTGGGCCCAGAATACTTGAGGGAACGCCTTCTTCCCTATTGTCCATCCCACACTCTAAGGTCCTCTGGAAGAAATTTATTACAGCCAAACAAATATAGGCTAACATCAGTTTCCCAGAGGGCCTTTTCTACTACTGCTCCAAAATTATGGAACGACCTGCCAGAGGAGATCCATCACATCTCCACTCTGACAGCTTTTAAGAAAGCTCTCAAGACGGATCTCTTCCAGCAGGCCTTTCCAACTTAACTACCCTCCCCAGATATTGAGATATCTGTCCCCGTATCCGCCTATCCTTCCCCACTTATTTCTTTGTCTTTGTGTAATGTCTTTAATGTTTTTAATCTTTTTAATGCTTGTAATGTTTTTATACTATTACAGTTTAATTCTATTTTAGTAATGGGAATGGGGGGGCGGGGGAGGTTTAGGGTTTGATTTTATTGTAACTTCAGTGTATTTTATTGTTGTAATCTGCCTGGATTCTTCGTGATTGGGCAGCCTAGAAATAAATAATAATATTATTGATACACAGCTGTCAGTTGAGGACAGCACTTAATATAGCCGATAAAACTAGTCCAAAGAAACCTTGTGGTACAGGTCTTTCAGGTGCTACAGGACTTTATTGTTATACTTTTCTTATAATCATTTCTGATCATCATTCTACATACCTTATTACATTTGGAACCAGACAAATCAAAAGTGTAGAAAATGACTATCAGATTTGGCAGAGAAAAAAGGATACACTGATTGGGAAAAAGACAGGGATGTGGAGTAGAGAATGTGTGAATGGAATGTGCACTTGGTGAGAAGAATTTTAAAAGGTGAAGTTCAAAACTGAATTTTAAAGTGGGATTAAAATCAGTAACAAAAATATATAATATGTTCCAGAATACGGATAAGAGGCAATAAGGACTTCCCTTAATATATACATCACCTGGTTTGTAATTTACATATAAATCATATTCTATGTTACCTCTGCTTGATTTAGTGAGGAAAGTAATCAGACAGATACAAATTTGAGGCTTCTAGCAAAAAAAGCTGATATAAATAGGCAAGTACCTTCTTAAATAAAGATGATATAAGGAAAAAAGAACAGCATCAAGGATAATTTACTATAAAGTTTTGGGCATGTTCTACCTTAAAATGTCTTGCTTTGCAATGCCCTGTAAAGTTTTCCCTCTTGCATTCTCTTTAATCTTTGATATGAGACTGTTGGAATTGGGGCTCTGTTATGCAGTATTATCTGCACAGCACCGACATTTAGCGCCCACCCACCCCCCTTATTATTGAATTTTACTTAACCAGTGTTTCATCAATTTCATAAAATGGCTGGAGATTAATGGGTTGAAAGGACAGGGCCTCACGACGTGAAGAAATGGAGTGGGAGGATAGGAGCATTCCCCATGCCTCTCCACATGACAATGTAACTCTTCTGTTCTCCTTCTTGAGGTAGATGGTTGTAAAGTTGTGCCTTTTGCCAAACAGGTTTTTCCAACACAACAAAAGGCATGCATTTATGACCATCAGCCTCTGGCAGAGAACAGAAGTGCTACAACAGCATGTGGAGAGGCACAGGAAAAGCCACTACTCTCCCACTCTGTTCCAGCTTTCATTTTTCATGTGGTAAGGCCCAGAATCTAAACAAGGTGGAAAGACCCCTATGGTTCAGGGACACTGGGTTATCTAATGAGAGGTTTCCCACTCTGGTAAAACATATTTAGAGTAACAGATACATCCAGGCACGCAGGTAGCATCTGCACGTAGGCCAGTGAAGAAACCTGTCAGGAACATCTGACATGTGGTGCTGGAGGAGAGCTCTGAAAACACTATGGACTGGCAAAATGACTAATAAATGGATTCTAGAGCAAATCAAGTTTGAACTGTCCCCTAGATGCCAAAATGACCAACCTCTGGACATATCATAAGACTATGTTGTTGTTGTTAATTGCCCTCAAGTTGGCCTCAACTCATGGCAACCCTGTGGATGAGACCTCTATCTTCCACTGCTTTGCTTAGGTCCTGCAAATTCAGGCCCATGATCTCCCTTATTGAGTCTATCCATCTAGTGTGCAGTCTTCCTCTCTTTCTACTGTCTTCTACCTTTCCCAGCATTTTTAATCATCTTTTTGGAGAGTCATGCCTTCTCACGATGTGGCCAAAGTACAATGGCCTCAGTTTCAACATCTTGGATTTCAGGGAGACTTCAGGCTTGATCTGTTCCAAGGACCCTCAGCACTCTTCTCCAGCACGACATCTCAAATGAGTTGCTCTTCTTTCTGTCAGCTTTCTTCACTGCGCAGTTCCCACATCCATAAATTAATACTATGGTACTTTTATGTCTTTTTTGTGGATTGCTATGTATATTGATCACTTCCAGTTTTATGGCCACTATTTTGTTTTCCATATTTGTTGGCATATTTTAGTTATCACTAGAGCTGATTCTGTCTGTGTGGATTGTAACAATTCTAGTGCAATATCATCTATTCCTGGTGATTTATTCTTCCCAATATCTCTTATTTCAGCTTCCCCCTTGCTGTCCAGGATTTGGGGTTCATCTTTGTTCATCATTATTTCCATGTGTTGTTCATTTTTTCTTCTCTTTTAGATAGCTCTTCTGTGTATTGCAACACATTGCCTTTTTATTTCTTCTTGACCTGGTAGTATGTCCCTCTTCTGATCATAGAGCATCCACATCCTTGGTTTGAACTGGATCTTGAGGAAGAGGTCTCTCGTTCTTTTTTTTTTTTTTTTGGTTGTCTTTTATTTATTTGCATAATTGGTTATTATAGTAGTTTATTTATCCTTCTGCAGTAGTCATTGTACAGTTGTGTTCATGGTTTTGTTCCTAATTCCCTTTTATTTTGTTTCTCTTCTTTCCTGTATTGCTTGAAGTATTTCCTATGTTTCCTTCTCTTTCTTTTTTGTAATTGTATTTTATATGTTGGAATCCCACCTCGATCTGAAGGAGAGGCGGGAAATATTATTATTATTATTATTATTATTATTATTATTATGATGATGATGATGATGACCACTGTTTCTGCATTCTTACTTGACTATGGCCCTGGACAGACTGACCTGAAAGCCTGGCCTGGGGGCAGAGTTGGGGCATCACGTCCAGATGATACACACCCTGACTCCACCCCAGGATGCCATGACACCACACGCCACTCCATATGCACTGTGTTGATATGATACAGCGCCAAAGGAGTGCCATATAGCCATGCCGCCATAGCTATAGTGCCATTACAAGAGTGTAAAAAGGAGCCGCTTTTGCAGCTCCTTTTTGCACCCTTGAAAGGCCAGATCGGGGTCGCAGCGTGAGGTTGCCACGACCCTGATTCGCCTAGAAAAGGAGTGGAGTCCCGCCACCCCCTAAGGGTGGTCTGTTGATCCCCCAAGTCCTTTGCTTCTGACCATAGTTCCTCTGGTTCCCAGTCAATTACGCTTAACAGCACAAATCTGTTTCTTACATTAAGGCTTATATGACTAGGTTACAAAGACAATAATGCTTGATAAAGTGGCAGGAAATAGGAAAAGAAGAACACTGCATTAGAGATGCCACAGTCCTGAATTTGCAGGATCTGAGCTGGGCTGTTGATGACTAGAGCTCTTGGAGATTCCTCTTTCACAAAGTCTTTGTAGAAGGTAGCTTTGCAACAATTAACAACACTTCTTTTTGTAAACTTTATGACATTGTGTACTACCTGTTTTGGACCACCCTTTCATGACAATGTAGTTAGAATCAGAAGAGGATGCAGTATATGGTGCCTCATTCTCTTATATGGTAGGAGTGAAAATATTTTACCCAGTGTGCACCAGTTACAAATACTGAACACTAGTGAAAGTGTGAGGCTGAGGGTCCTGGTGCCCATCTGTGCATAGTGTCCAATCTATACATGGTCCAGACCAAGAGCTTTCTAGGGATGGGCTCAATTCTTTGATATTCTTTGCTCAAAGAGCTTACAAAGTTTGCTGATGCTAGACATTCAATTTAGAGGCTAGGACTATTGCCACTCTACAGAAATAAAGCAGTTTGGCATCACTTTAACTATGATGGCTCCATCCTGTGGAATCCTGAGATTTTTAGTTTGGTGAGATATACAGTCTGGTCTGTCAGAGAGCTCTCATGCCTCACCCAACTACAAATCCCAGGATTTCACAGGATAGAGCCATGACAGTTAAAATGGTGTCAAATTGTTTTATTTCTGCATTGTGAATACACCCTAGATCAGGGCTATTATTGTTTTATCTGAACCAGTGTGCACTTTCCTAACTAATGCAAGAGACAGTGAAATGCCAGCAATGACTGGATGCATGTATTGTACTATTCCCTTGCTATTCATAAGATAATATATGTGAACAACAGTAGTTATAAACCATTCCTGTCATGACTGGTTGCGTTCCCATCTGGCAGTATTTCAAACGAGTGCTGATAAATGAACTTTTACAAGGTTAGTCTGCAACTCTGTGAAAAAGTTTGTTTTCAGCATTTGTCAAGATACAGCAAATCAGGTATCTCTTGCAGCCTCCTGGTGAGCACTCTTATTCATGAGATGAATTGAATAAAAATGTAACCTGTCGTTTAGTATAATAGAAATAAAGCCACCTTGGTAAAAGCATTTCCACAGGCTCAACACGCCCAATATGATATAAAAGCTTTGGAGAATTTATTACAGACTTTATCTATCAACAGGGAAATTATCTCCCAGTGATACTCTATTTCACTGATACACTCTTCAGCTTATTTTGATTTAACATACTCTCTTTCCCCCAGGATTTAGCATATCTAGTCACCTATAGACTTTTCCAAATGAATTAAACCAAGATACACTGCTGAAGGTATGATTTTTAAAAACTTAAAAGACAGACAAGTCTATAAACTGAACCACCAGATTAGTGGTAGAGATAGCATTCTCTTATATGTGATCCTTGTTTTTTCATTGTGAGTTTGTTGTTGTTGAGCTTGTTGAGCTTCATGGTGGTGGACTGCAAAAGCACAACTAGAAAAAATGAGAGAACTGAATGGCTGTGTTTCTTTGATGACGTGTTAAATGAACAAAAAGACTGGTTTAAAATGCAGGAGTGTTTGCTTTACCTTATTAGTTTCCTTTGTCCCTAGACTACAACACAAAATACAAGGCAACAGAAATAAATTTTGTGCTCTCCACGTACAATAAATTTACTGTCGTCCCTCCGTTTTCGTGGACTTGAAGTCCATGGTCTTGATTATTCATGGAGGGGCAAGCTCCATTGGCTAAAATGGCGTGCACAGGAGCACACAGCCATTCAAACCAATGGGGCTTGAATATATGTGAGTTTCTAGTTTTGTTTTTATTTTATTTTTTGATTTATTTAATTTCTATCCCGCCTTTCTCCTCAAGGGGCATCTGGAATGAATCCTCCATGAAAGCTGAGAGGAGACTGTATTTTCTTTCTTTTTCATTGTCCAGGTCTCACATCCATATATTGTGATGGGGAGTACAGGCTTGGACTATCCTCACTTTAATGTTCAGAGTTATGCCTTTACACTTTATGATCTTGTCCATTTCTTTCATAGCTGCCTTTCCCAGTCCTAGTCTTCTGTAGTGGAAACACCCCAGAGACAACAGACCCCGGAGACAGAGATAGCCAATCACCAAGCACCAGGTGACCAGCCAATTAGAAGCTGGCTGGAGACCCCAGAGACAGCAGACCCCGGAGACAGGAACAGCCAATCACAGAACACCAAGTGTCCAGCCAATTAGGAGCTGGCTGGACAGGGCTATATAAGAGCCTGAGCCGAGGGAGATGTGGGTTTTTGTTTGGGTTCTGTTTTAATTGGAGTTTTGGCTGGGAGGAAGGGACGCCACTGAGGGGGTGCTCTCTAGGTTCCTTATTGGGGACAGGTGTAGGCTAGGTTTTAGGCCAGACAGGGTCTAGGTATAGTCCAGAAAAAGGGACTGATTAGGCTTTAGGTTATAAGCCAGTGGATTTAAGTTGAAAATACTTGATAGATTGCCTGAGGGCTAAGGTGTTGTTTCTATGTAACTGCAGTAACGTAACTAAGAAAGAAATGCAAAAGCCTTGAAAGTAGTGCACTGATTACCTTGATGTTTTGTTAATAAACTTCAGTATTATTTCTATTATATTCTATTGGCCTCTGTGAAATCTTGTGGCACGCTACTAAAGTTAACAAAGCCTCAGAATAAATAGGCAGCGGTGGAGAAGTTCACCATAGAAGTAATTTGGTGGCAGCAGTGGGAGGAATAGGCCCAGGGTGCTGTCATCATAGAATCATAGTGGTGGTGGGTTCTCATTCGCCACAGATTAAATTGGCGGCAGCGTCGGGATACGAAAAGGTCCAGTTGCCAGAGCTGTGCTAGGAGTTTGGGGTCTGAGTGTGAAATACCAGACACCCATAGTTGTTTTGGCGTAAGGCAGGAAAATAATCTCCGAGGTATCAGCAAAGGGTAATTTTTAGGAGATTACTTGGAACCTGACCGTGCCACATCTAATTTAACACTAGTCTCTGAGGTAGCAGCCTTGGGTAATAGTAGGAGACTAGTAGTTAAAGATAAAGTCAGAGTAACGGTGATTCTTGAGGTAGATGCTTGGGTAAAGTAGAGAATCACTGACCTGACTTTGAAAATTACATTAGTTGTGACAAAGGCACAGCTTAGTCAATGTGATTCCTGAGGTATAACAGCTTGGGTAAAGTAAGGAATCACAGGTTTGATTGAGAATTGAGTAAAATCTCCATATTTACTGAGGCAAAGTAGAATTGCAGTGATTCCCGAGGTATACGTCTTGGTAAAGTAGGGAATCACTAAATCTATTTGGAGAGCCAAGTGGTTTCTTGTGGATTAGTGAGGCAAACTTAAAGTAAACGTATTTCCTGAGGTATAAGTTTGGGTATTTGTAGGGAAATACTACCAAGATGCCTCCTAAAAGAGTTAAGACCCCAGCAGCAGTTGAAATGAGTGAGGAAAGAGAGATTACAGAGGAGATTATAGCTAGTGTTGACACGGATGTACCTGAGCCTACACAGAGTTTAGAAATGTGGAGGTTTAAACAGGAACTGCAAATGAAGAAAGAAATAGAGTTGGCCAAAATAGCACAAGAAAATGAGAGGATTTTTAAAGAAAGTCAAATAGCACAAGAGAAAGAACTTGAATTGGCCAGAATGCAAAATGAGAGGCTTTTAAGAGAGAAAGACATGGAGTACCAGATGAGAATGAGGGGTATGGATCAGGGAGTTCCTTTATCCCAGGTAGTTTCTGAGGGAAACAGGATACCTCAAATTGATATGAAAAGGTTATAAAGGGGACAACATTGAAGCCTTCTTTGTTAATTTTGAAAGAACTTGCTTAGAGTGGAAAATAAAAGATGAAGATAGAATGAGTTACCTGAGATCACAAATTAGTGGGGGTCTCACAGAAGTTTATGCAGAGATGAGGGCAGAGGAAGCCCAGGATTATATTTTATTTAAAGAATTGGTGAGGCAGAGGTTTGGCCTGACACCAGAGCACCATCGCCGAAGATTTAGAGCTATTAAAAGAGAAGGAAATGAGTCCTTTTGTCAGTTGGGAGCCAGACTAGACAATCTTTTAAAAAACTGGATTGAGGGTGCTAAGATTACAACAAAGGAAGAGCTACAGAGTCTGATAGGACTAGAGCAATTTTTTAATGTGATCCCTCAAGATTACAGATGGCTAGTACAGGACCGACAGCCAAAAACAGTAGCCGAGGCAGCTAAAATGCTGGATGCAATAGCCGTAATTAGGGAAGATGGGCGAAAACCTACAAGATATGAAGGAAAGTCTCAGGGAAATGAGAGAAGAAACCCCAAAGATTGGCATACTTCATCAAATAAGAGCAATAGTAAAGAATCCAAACCCTGGCAACATGAGAAACAAGATAGAGTTGAGAAGAAAGGCTTTGGGTTGAGAGAGTGTGACCGTGGGCCAACTAAAAGAGACAGTGGGGCTAAGGAACAACTTAAAACCAGTCCTAGAAGCTGTTATGAGTGTGGAGAATCAGGTCACCTCAGATATAATTGTCCCAAAATCCATGGAAGAGAATTGAGGCCTACCATGAAAACAGCATACTGTGTGCAGAGAGCTCCACTCCAAGTGCAGGCTGAGGCGGGAGTTGCCATGGAAACAGCAGCAGTGGATACAATGTCTGACACTAGAGCAGCCAGGCCTTGCCTGTTTGTAATGAACCTGCCTTATGAGTTAGGAACTGAAGAGCACAGAGAGTTAATAAAAATAAATGAGTCCTGGGTTTGGGGTTTTCGTGATTCAGGGGCTGAAGTGTGTATTGTTAAATCACCCTTAGTCAGACCCCAGGATTTATGCCCAGATGAAAACATGTTGTTAAAAGGCTTAGGGGGACCAGCATTCAAAGCCCCAATATGCAAATTAAATATTACGTTCAGAGGACAAAACCTTCAATGGAAATTTGCAGTTTGGGATGACATCCCATTCCCTTGTCTGATTGGGAATGACCTGAATAGGTATTTTAAGTTTGCTGGTGTAGTTACTAGACAGCAAGGGGAGAAGAAATCTCTAGAGCAGGTCAATACACCACCAGCGAGAGAACCAGAAGAAAAAGAGATGAACAAAGATGAGGGAAAAATAATAGATACCTCCGCAGATAAAGAGTCTGGAGAGATTAAAATTAGTAGAGACTGTGAATTTGCTCAGGAACAAAGGCAGGATGAAAGCCTAAAGTTCTTGTTTGATGTGGTAAACAATGAAACTAACCTAGAACTGGGTAAAGAACACCCTCGTAGATTCAGAATCATCAATGATAACCTATATAGAGAGGTTTTAAAGGACAATTATAGTACTCAAAAGGAAATCCAAAGACAGTTGGTGATTCCTAGAAAATACAGGAGCCAAATTTTAGAAATGAGACATTCTAGTTCGTTTGGAGGGCATCTAGGAGTTAAGAAAACCACCGAAAGAATCTCTGCAAATTTTTATTGGCCAAGGATGGGACAAAAGATTAAACACTATGGTCAGTCCTGTGACACTTGTCAGAAAGTTGGCACGGGCCGAGATAAGACCAAAGCAAAGCTTTGTCCATTGCCAGTGATATCGCAACCGTTTCAAAAGATAGGCACAGATATTGTGGGTCCTTTACCTCAAGCAACGCAGAGAGGTAACAAATACATTCTGACTCTGATAGACTATGCTACCAGATATCCTGAAGCAGTTGCTTTGAGAAACATGGAGACAACGACGGTGGCAAATGCCCTAATTAATATCTTTTGTAGATTGGGATTTCCTAATGAGATTGTGTCCGATTTAGGAAGTTCATTTACTTCTAAGTTGATGGAGAAGCTATGGGAGGTTTGCGGAATTAAACATTCAACCACGACCGCTTATCACCCGCAAAGTAATGGCTTATTGGAAAAGTTTAATGGGACATTGATCCACATGATTAAGTCCTACGTTCAAGAAAACCAAAAAGATTGGGACACCAAGTGGCAACACCTGTTGTTTGCATATCGGGAAGTTCCGCAGGAAAGCTTGGGATTCAGTCCCTTCGAGTTGCTGTTTGGACGCAGGGTGAAGGGACCTTTGGATCTCATTCGCTATGGATGGGAAGTTCCAGATGACAGAGGACCTGAGGACGTGGTGACGTATGTCCAAGACCTGATGGCATCCTTGAGACAAGTCATATGAATTGCTGGAGTCAACTTAAGAAGATCCCAGAGTCGACAAAAGACTTGGTACGACAAAAAGGCCAGAGAGCGGAGTTTCGTGCCGGGAGATGAAGTTTTGCTTCTACGACCGACCAGAGGGAACAAGCTTCAGTATGCCTGGACTGGCCCAGTTCCAGTGACTGAGAGAATCAACGATGTAAACTATATAGTGGACTTGGGAGATGATGGGGGATGTAAAATGGTTCATGTGAATATGTTGAAACCCTATCATAGGAGGGAAAATTTTGTGTTGTATGCAGTTAGAGAGGTGGACGATGAAGGGATTGCTATTCCTGAGGGGACATTGGAAAATGTGGGGAAAGAAAAGGTTCAGGAGATTACTCTTGACTCTTCTCTTACTCCTCAACAACGAGATGAAGTAATGCAGGTGTTAGTTAAATTCAAAGACCTATTTTCAGAGGTACCAGAAAAAGTAACAGGGTTAAAGCAATGTGTAATGGCTTACATTGATGACATGGGGTAACAACAGTAAGTTACTGCGGTGGAATAATCTTGCCGGACTTTGATTATTCCATCCAATATGTCAAAGGTAAAGAAAATGTCGTTGCAGATGGTCTCTCAAGACAGTTTGAAGGGTAAACAGAGAGATTCATCTATAATGACAATGAAGTAATTATTATGTATATATAAAGGTAATGTGTATATGTATAAGGTTTGTATAGATAGTGTTAAAGATGGGGAAATGTGGTAAGTATATGTTGGTACATGATGTTGTATTAACACACATAACCGTTAGGTCATGTGCGTTAATACACTGGGAAAGGGGGGAGGTGTGTAGTGAAAACACCCCAGAGACAACAGACCCCGGAGACAGAGATAGCCAATCACCAAGCACCAGGTGACCAGCCAATTAGAAGCTGGCTGGAGACCCCAGAGACAGCAGACCCCGGAGACAGGAACAGCCAATCACAGAACACCAAGTGTCCAGCCAATTAGGAGCTGGCTGGACAGGGCTATATAAGAGCCTGAGCCAAGGGAGATGGGGGTTTTTTGTTTGGGTTCTGTTTTAATTGGAGTTTTGGCTGGGGAGAGGGACGCCACTGAGGGGGTGCTCTCTAGGTTCCTGATTGGGGACAGGTGTAGGCTAGGTTTTAGGCTAGACAGGGTCTAGGTATAGTCCAGAAGAAGGGACTGATTAGGCTTTAGGTTATAAGCCAGTGGATTTAAGTTGAAAATACTTGATAGATTGCCTGAGGGCTAAAGTGTTGTGTCTATGTAACTGCAGTAACGTAACTAAGAAAGAAATGCAAAAGCCTTGAAAGTAGTGCACTGATTACCTTGATGTTTTGTTAATAAACTTCAGTATTATTTCTATTACAACTTGGCCTCTGTGAAATCTTGTGGCACACTACTAAAGTTAACAAAGCCTCAGAATAAATAGGCAGTGGTGGAGAAGATCACCATAGAAGTAATTTGGTGGCAGCAGTGGGAGGAATAGGCCCAGGGTGCTGTCATCATAGAATCGTAGTGGTGGTGGGTTCTCATTCGCCACATCTTCTTCTGATTTCTTGGCTGCAGTCTCTGTTATGATCAATATTTAACCTAAGATATGGGAACTCAACTATTTTAATTGTGTCATTATCTAATGTAAATGCTTGTAGATCTTCCATAGTCGTCATTATTTTAGTGTGTTTTTAATGTACAGCAGGAAGCCGGTCTTGGCACTTTCCTCCTTCTCCTTCCTTATTAACTGTTCCAGTTCTTTGTTTGTTTCTGCTACTAGTATTGTGTCAGTATATTTTAGGTTGTTAAGTATGTTTTAGGTTGTTAATGTTCTTTCCTTCTATCTTCATTCCTCTTTCCTCTGAGTACACCTGCCCTGTGAAAGATATTTTCTGCAGACAGGTTGAATACATAGGATGATAATATGCAGCCTTGCCTGAACCCTTTGCTGACTGGGAATCATTCCGATTCTCCATATTCTTCTCTGATGGCATGTGTGTAGGTGGTATGATTTCTAGACACAAGAGGGTTGCTAAGAAAAACATTTCCATGTAACAGGTTAAAGAATGTGTTTGGCAGTCCCATTTCAACTGCAGGATTATGAAATGTTCACATAGGGAGCATAAAATAAATAAAAGGTCATTTTTTTTCCTGCTGGTGGCTTGTCAAAAATGTTGGCGATGGCTTCTCACATTTATGTTAAGCAAAGTCTTGAGCTTGTGTAAAGAAAATTACATATTTATTCAAATATTAATTAATCTTTTCTTGACACCTAGTGTACCTGAGACATCTGGCATTCCTCTCTTAATCAACAGAGTCCCTAAAGGCTTGGTGTTTTAAACACAGTTGCTTTAAATAACTCCAGTCATAGACTCCAGATAATTTCCTGTGCCTTGAGATGGTTGCAAACATAATTATGAGACATAATCAACCAATTGCTCATTCCTGAGGGTAAACATAGCACTATACATTCCACTATTACTGGAACCTGATGAAAAAATATACATTATTTCAGAGAGTTTGTTTCCTTAAGATAATGTTTAAAAAGAAAACCAGATTTCTGGGAGAAGAACAGATCATGAAATATACTGACAAAGGGATGTCTAAGCAGAAAGTGGATCATTTTGCAAAACGTTCTTTCCCCTAAATTGTCAGTACCATCAGAGAGACAGCCTATCGATCTACTTGTTCTGCTAGGTAAGTGGTCCCCATCCTGGTGCCCTTCAGGTAGTTTGGACTTGAAAACCCATGAACCCTCACTATTGGTCATTTAGGCTGAGGCTGACAGGAGTCTGGAAGGCACAAGACAAGAATGCTGCCTTTGCACATCACCAGAAGGCTGTCTCCAGAGCTTATTTGCTTTTCCCAAATCAAAAGCACTGGTGATGATTGAAAGGACAGACATCTCAATGGCAGCACCATGCCACTTGAATGCTCTGCCCAATTCACCTGTTGCTTGTGCAACTTGTCAATACCAGGTGTAGAATTTTCTGTCTCTTCAAGACTTAGCCATATTGATTTTACATTATGTTTACCTGCTATTTAAATTTTTCATTATATTATTCTTAGATTTCATAGCCTCTATGGTATTTTATCATAGATGAGAGCTGCCTTGGTAAATTTATTGTATTTGATTTTATTGTATTTGTTGCTTAAATTGTTATTTTAATCATTTATTAGTTTAATTTAATTTTAAGGGGTGGGAGAGTTAGGGATTGAGTTAAGGGAATGTTTTTAAATGTTGATTGTTTTATCCTGTTGTATACCGCCCTGGTTGTTTTGCAGTGGGGCGGTCTAGAAATATATTTATTTATTTATTTATTTATTTATTTGAATGGTGGGCTAAACATCTATTTCAGTATTTATTAAAAACAGGTGGATGTTTTAATCGGGAAGGCAGTTTGGATATAATGTTACCACAAATGTATTGAGCATCACCACCACCACCCTGACTCCTTGCTCCTTCCATGCACATTGGGTTCACCATATCAGGCCTGACATCTATAAAGTACAATTTCTCGCAACAACATGTGAAATGGAGAACTGTGGTTTAATGCCAGTTTATTGATGGGGAATTGAAATCAGGATCAAAACATGGTTTAATATCATAGTTAATGAAATAATGGTTGTTGTTGTTTTTAAACTCTAATTGGGAAAGTGTAGTTTTAAGCAGAGTTAGGAGGTAATTCATTTCTAATGAATATGCAGAGGTAGCTGTGTTGGTCATTTAGCAAATTCAAACAAAAATCTACTACATTGTGATACCTTTATTAGCCAACCAAAATGCACAATATATTGGTTGCAAGCTTTTGAAGCTCCACTGGCTTCTTCACCAAGCAAGATGTTACAAGCCAAAGAGGAGAAAAATTGGAGATGTTAGTAAGATGCCTGCATTTTGCTGTTTCTGTTCTCAATTAAGCGGGTATGAGGAGGGTAAATTTTGCAGGCTGGCTCCTGGTCCTTCTGACCATATGGGATCTGGGAGTTTTTCAATGTCCAGGAAATTTAAAGTCTATTGCATATCAACAGGACTCTCCACTTGAGAATTTAAAATTTAATATTTAAAAATATTAATCATTAGCCAATATTCTAAAGCTGTCATCCAAGCCCTTGTCAGTATAGGGTATTCCCCTGTTTCTAACAGTAAAATTGTATTAGGAATGCATCTGGGAATTTGAAGAACGGACCTCAAAAATTTAACCTGAAGATTGTTTAAATCTGATGTTATTCCCCAATCCAAACAGCAGGCCTACAGGAATTGTGAAACTGGTTAAGCATTAAAGACCTGGCTGAAACTGGTTAAGCATTAAAGCAGGTGGTATATACTGGCTCCCTTTCTTTAAAAAAATGCTGAATGACAGGCAAACTAGTGCTTTCCGATAGGCAGCAGATCTGTGAATGACACAGTGTGATGGAAAGTCTGAAAAAGTATGATTTGTTCCAGAGCATGACCATCTATTGTCCATCTGCACTGGGAAAATTTCTTTGTGAAAACCATGACTTTAGCTTGCCCAAAATTAATTTTTAGATCATTTTGTGCGCAATTATTCAAAAACTTTCTTACTAGAAAGTTTTGTCCAAGTCTACAACATGAAATAATAACTGTATCATCAGCATAAAGTACTATAGGAATTTTCTTGTCTCCAAGTATGAGCAAGTAACCATTGACAGATCCATTGCAGAATCTTCAAGGTGATTTACAACCCTATTACACTGGACTAGCCACACTATATTATCCTGATAGCCTATGTGATGTCTAATGTTCATACATTTCCAGTGTTACCTGAGAGTAATCAAGAGGATGCAACAAACACAGGTCCAATGTCATTTGTTTCTCCATCTTGAAGCCCACATGCATTCTCAGCTTATGACAACTAAGGTGATAATGGTTCAGAGAATGGCATGTGAGGATATGGATAGGGATAGGTATTTTCTTAATAAATAGCCTATTAGGACATATTGTTTATTACATGTTTCCAGCAAATGTGTACCAGCATTCTTTCATCTGTTGGTGGGGCTTGTCCTCATACATTGGAGTAAAAAGGATTATCAGTATAGCAGAATACACATGTATAGATAAACTCAAGGTTATCCACACCAGATACCAGAGGAACAGGCAAGTCTACTTAATTTAAACTTGATATCCTAAAACACAAAAAGTTGTATGGATGCAAAGTGCAGGAAAAAAGATTCCACCTCAACATTAGGAGGAACTTCCTGACAGTAAGGGCTGTTCGATAGTGGAACACACTCCCTCGGAGTGTAGTGGAGTCTCCTTCCTTGGAGGTCTTTAAGCAGAGGCTGGATGGCCATCTGTCGGGGATGCTTTGATTTGGAGTTCCTGCATGGCAGGGGGTTGGACTGGATGGCCTTTGTGGTCTCTTCCAACTCTATGATTCTATGATTCTATGTATTATAAAGTATTTCCAGTGACAGGCAGCACCAGCAACAGAGGACTAGTACAACCACTAACAGCACCAGATCCTGTCTGATCCTGGGAGCTAAGCAGAGTCATCCCTGATTAGTACTTGGATGGGCGACTGCTAGGGATTACCAGGTGCTGTAGGCTATAATTTAGAGGAAGGAACTGGCAAAACCACCTCTGAATATTCCTTGCCTAAGAAAATTGCTGTGAAATTCATGGGGTGGCCTAAGTTGACAAGCAACTTAAAAACGCATACATACACAGACAATCACTAGCCCCAGGACACATTGCTGCAAACAACATTCACTTATCCAGCAAAACTGCTTTATCAGAACAATGGATACTATTTGCAGATCAAAATCCCTTGTGGAACAAGCTCTCTCTCTCTCTCTCTCTCTCTCTCTCTATATATATATATATATATATGGGTTTAATTATATGCAGAACATTTAAAGACAATTAAGAGCCAGAGCCTCTAGCTTTTTCTTTTCTTAAAAGTTATTTTAGATTTTTATGTTCCTTTAATTTCCCATTGGGACTCTTCATTCTAATTTTCTCTGAAACTGCAAAAAAAGAAAAAACAGTGCTTAAGCAGTAAATGGCATGCAGTAAAAACTGCCATTGGAGAGAGCAAACAAAGGAATGCTGTGACAGATTTATGAGTGAGGAAGCACACATTTTAAACACAAAACAAACCTTAAAAGAGCAGAAGAAAACTCCCTTCTTATTGGTTTTCAGCTGAATTCTGCTAAGTGCTTAGCTTTGCAAACACACATTTTTTCACACCAATATGGAAGACAAGCTGTATGAACCATGAGAAAGCCATCTGCCTCAGTGCACCTCCTTCCCACAGCTGAGCTCAGAAAATCAATGTATGTACAGCCAAGCAAATAACTATGTACATAAAAATAGATTTAGCTTGTAACAGGAGACGGTGATGTGTGCCCCTCAAAGCTTTTTCTTTTTTGGCAGCCATTGGCCCCTCTAGACCTGTGGGCTTCCCTTTTCTCCCCTGCCACTATCAAAGTAGCAGCTTTTCATTCAGCTTTAAAATAGGTTGCAGGAGTCCCCCCTCCATACTACCCTGTTTCCCCAAAAATAAGGCATCCCCTGAAAATAAGATCGAGGAGAGGTTTTGCTGAATTGTCCAAAAGTAAGACCTAGCAAAGCATTTGTATATAAATATATATACAGTATATAATAAAATGTTCTTTTTTTTCAACAATAAATGTGAATTTATTGAGCCCTGGTTCCTTTGGTGGTGCTGGTGGTGCAGTGGTTAAAAGCCTGTACTGCAGCCACTCACTCAAAACCATAAGGTTGCGAGTTCAATACCAACAAAAGGGCTCAAGCTTGACTCAGGCTTGCATCCTTCTGAGGTCGCTAAAATGAGTACCCAGATTGTTGGGGGCAAGTAGCTTACAGTTGTAAACCGCTTAGACACTGCTTAGGCAGTAGGAAGCGGTATATAAACAAAGCTGTTTGTTTTGTTTGTTTTTGAATTCTTCTTCATGGAAAAATAAAACATCCCTTGAAAATAAGACCTAGTGCATCTTTGGGAGCAAAAATTAATATAGTTCTTCAGGGGTGGCCCTTCTTTCTGTCCTACCACCTTCTTGGTTTTGCATGATGGGAACAAAGAAGAAGGCCTTCTCGGTGACTGCCTCTTCCTCTGTTCATCTGGTTCTAAGTGTATAGCTTTTGTCATATCCATTGCATTTTATTTGTTGAGAGCCAGTTCAAGCTTGTCAGCATCCTCAGCCTTCCTGAGCCAGTGCAAAAGTATTGGCGCCTGATGAGTAGCAAGCCAGACTCTTCCAGAGGATGTCCTTATGACAGATTTGCTCAAATTGGCTTTATAATCTCCTTTTAGCCCTACAACCACTTGCTGTGTCAGCCAAGCCCTTTTAAACTGATCAAAGGAACCACATTTCCATTTTGCTGCTTACTCCACGAGCTTGCATTTCCCTCTTCTCTCTTTCATATGTACATGCACTTTATACACAACACCCACACGGACCTTCACTTTATATTCTCTGTTGTTGTTGTTTTTCTACATTTCTAAGTTTCTCCTTTTATTTATCTGACTGTCAGAAGAGTATCCAGCACTGCCTAGATCTGCACTTAGATTCATGATACCCCCCCCCCCTTTTTTTTCCTGGGCATTTTAAACTTGAGGAATCTTACCAACAATGCTTTAGCTATTTCCTGCTTTCAGAAATGTTAGCAGCAGTGTCCCAGAGAAATATCTTCTTTTGTACTCAGTAGGTTAGTAGCTAATACTAAAAGAGGAGTCCATGAGATCTCTTGTTTTTCGAGATCCCTCCCCTCCCCCTACTTTTGAGGTATCTGGCACAATATTCTGGGCTCATTCACACTGCATGATTATGGCATTATATTCCACTTTAATTGCTATGGCAACATCCTATGCAATCCTATGATTTGTAGTTTGACAAGACACTAGAGTGCTCTGGCTGAAAATTCAAAACGCCCCTAACTCCAAATCTTGGGATTCCATCCTCCTGCTCTTACCAAATTTTTAATATGTAAAATATTATATATTGAGTTCTATATTGAATCTATTTAAATAAAACAGTTCTAATTTGAACAGCACTATTTCCTTATAAAATGGTAAAATATGAATGGACGTGAGTATGCTAATGAAAATACATACAATAGTTTTATTCATATACTACATATACTGCAGGGGGGGCGGTGTCCCAAGGGTAAAATGTTTTGAGTACCACTGGCCAAGATATACACATAAACACTCTTTTTTATTATTATACACTTTTTTAAACCTAGTCTTTCTCTGAAGAACTTTACCTGGTATACATATTTTGCCACCTCCTTCTCTCCTCACAACCTGAGAGGTATCAGTCATAGACTGACACAACAAGCATCACCTGAAAATTCACTGGAGACCTGAATGGTGGCTGAGTAGCAATCTGAATGCCAAGTCTCCCTCATTCCAGCCCAATGCTCTGACCAGGTACCTTTTTCCTCTCTGAGCTCAGTTCACTCACTGCATGGATTATTATACCTGCAATCAATGCCTCCACATGCAGAAGCAGCACATTCTGGCTCCTATCTCTGGACAGTAGTACAAAAATCACTGAATAACTGTGTGACGAGTATCCCACTACCGATATCATAAGGGCTTCAGATATGTGCAAATACCTCTTAACAGCTCACCTCTCAGGGTCCATCTACACTGTATAAATAATGCAATTTGACACTGTGGGCTCCATCCCACATAATACTGGGAGTTGTAGTTGTGTGAGGCACAAATACGCTTTGGCAGAGAAGGCTAAAGTAAAACTACAAATCCCAAGAGGTTGGAGCTTCAGCACTTATAGTGGTATCAAACTGTATCATTTCTACAGTATAGATGCACCCTATTTTAGAGCTTGGAAAAGTTAAATTTTTGGATTGTATCTCCCAGCATCCTCCATCCATAATGGCCACTGTGACTCTATGAATTGCCATCCAAAATGGTATCTTTCCTCTTTTCAACCCTTCCTTCCATTTTCCTCTTCCTTACATGTCATCTTGTCTTCAAATTACAGCCTTAAGGACAAGGCTTGCAACTCTTATGTGATTTATATATGGTGACTTGGTAATGTAAACACTCTAGAAATATATAGCACTAATAATAAATACTGTCCACCCAATGGAATGATCTGACAGTCACTTCCATTAGCACACACTTTAGCAAGCACATCAAGGCTAACTTTGCAACCCAGTTTCCTTGCCTAGAGATGAATGGTGTGTCATTTCTAGGAAACTGTTCAGGGGCTCTCATCACCGTTGGACTGCCTTCAGCAATATCTCCAGCACACACATACACAAAGGTTGTGTGCACATGTGTGTCTTTCTTTCTCTAGTTTATTTATATAGTTAATTTTTCAAACTGCGCAATTTTTCACACTGCTGTTTTCAAGCAAGGTTGTGTGTTTTTAAATGTTAAACAGTGTAGCCCTTCACCCAATGCATTTAGAAGGTGAACCACTGATAATGAAATTTTGCAAGAAAGGAAATTCCCCCTTTCTTAGCAGAAAATGGGGGTCAGACATTTGGGACAAGAGCCACTAAGCTGCACTTTGGACCCCCTCATGTACACTTAAACTTTTATTTCAGCAGCTGCTGAAATAAAAATCACACTGAGCACTTCGTACTCAGCATTTAAGTCAGCGGCTCTCAATCTCTGGTCCTCCAGCTGCTTTGGATTTCAGTTCCCAGAAACACTAGACGGCACAAGCCATGGTGAGAGATTCTGGGAGCTGAAATCCAAAACATCTGGAGAACCAAAGGTTGATAATCTGTGATTTAGGTAATGAAGCCTTCATCAAGATTTCAATGTTATGCCTTTTTATAGAGTTGAAGAAGATCTGCTATAGCAGCTGGCTAGGATCATAAGCTTAACACGCTGCAGTTTGAGCAGCATCCTATTCTATTTTTCTTAACACATTTACCATTTCAAATGGATTTCCTTAAATCAAGCTACCTTTCAAATGCATCTCGAACCCATCTTCAAAGTCCTATATTGTCTGTCTCTCTTTCATCACTTAACTCTTATATTTCACCATCATCCTTGTCCTTTTCGTCATCCTTCATATGATTCTTATAACATATCCAAACCAACTAAAAAAAATTTTTTAAAAATAAAATAAATATGGTGAACCTTACCTATAAGAATATAAATTAGGTTTTTCTGATACACCATATGTATCATGAGAGGCAGCTTGGAATAGTGGTTTGAGTATTGGACTACAACTCTGGAGTCCAGGGTTCGATTCCCAGCTCAGCTATGAAACCCAGTGGGTGACCATGGGCAAGTCATGTACTCTCAGTGACAGGGGAAGGCAATGGCAAACCTCCTCTGAATATATCTCGCCAAGAAAACCCCATTATAGATTTGCCTTAAGGTACCATTAGCCAGAAACAACTTGAAGACACACAACAACACAAAGAATATGTAACATAAGTATCATAGCCACAAGAGCAGAAGACTTTTCCACACATTTATCAATGTAAGTAAACCTCATTGACATTGATCCTGCACACACATCTTTATAAATTCTGAACATGAAAAACTGGTTGATGCTACTGGCAAAGGCAGCTGCCTGCATTCTTTCTAATAGGTATTTCATCTTTTAAATGGGAGCTGAGTGACAACTAGTGGCAATTCCCTTTTCTGCATCTTGGTCTACTTCATACCAAGGCAAAGTAGACCTATAGAGGGAAAAAATCTTGTCAGAATAACAAGAAGGAAAGGAAAAGGAAGAAACAGCCCAAACCCAAGCCATCTATGTGCATTAGAAACATTTGATCAAGCACAGTAAAGTTGTTCAAAATACCCCAAGCAGAATAACTTTCTGTTTGACAATAAGCTTCTTCTGATGCAGGATTGTGCAGATCAGCCTTAAATTACCAATATCATTTTTTTAAATGAACATTAGCAACCTCATGGTCTACTGATACATTTTAAGTCAGCAAAACAAGGTTGTATACTCAGACATTTTGTCATGCCTCATTCCCAGAACCTAAATTCAGATCATGACACAGTGAAGAAGAAGGGAAGAGTGTCGTGCTTAGTTCCCGCCTAGAACCTGTTGTTAGAATATTAAGATTTTATTAAAATTTTGGAATGTGGAGTTCCCTCCATGACCCCAAGCTGACCTCCTGAAAGGGTCCACCATTAAGGCCAGGCAGAGAGGTCAGGTAGCCAGTCCGGCCACTATGACATCAGCCTCACAAGACCCCTGTAAAACAACACTTTGGAAATTCCCCACAGGAAGGTTTGGGAGTTGCTACATGGGAAGACCATCACCTCACACAGCTAACACAATGTTGGCTGTTTGTTTTCAGCCTAACACCTGATGGGCCAGTAATCAAATCAACGACCTACCCATCACTCTGTCCTCCCCGATTGTGTCAAGACCCAAATGCATTGACCTAGCTTTTATTCACCTTGGCTTAACAAAGCCCTGGTAATTAAGTCCTTCCTAACACTGTGACCCAGGTTCAGACTATGATACAGACAGGGAAGCAGAAGGATAAGGGGAATGTTTTAGTGTTTGAGACAGGCAGAGACACTCCCCAGCAGTCACAGCACATAGACATGGACTCAACAGTACCTACCTAAGCCAAACATAGACAAGAAAGGGAGGGTCTGTGATACTCAGCACATGAAATGCTCATTAATCAGGCAACAGATGTGGGAGGCTGCCAGACCATAAATCATCATCATCATCATCATCATCATCATCATCATCATCCTGTCTTTTCCCAAAACTGGGACTTAGAGCAGCTTACAATATTTTAAAAAACAGTACAACTAAAAACATGCAAAACTACATCAAAATAGAACTAAATTCTTATGATATTAAAACAGATTTATGTTAAAAGAATAAAATACAGTTTAAAAAGATATAAGTGTTTAAAACTCTTTAAAACAATACACCAATAAATACTCCAGCAACTCCCTCAAGGCGTTGTTGCTAACAACCAACCATTCTCAAGGAAGCAACACTTTTGTCTCTTGATTCATGACTCATGCTTCCAAAAGACGTTGGACCCTGCATCATAATGCTACTGGGCATGCCCTTGTACTGATGCCTTGGGTTTATTGATGTACCCTACTGACCTGGACTGCTTGGACTCTGAGAACTGTTACTGGTTGTTAAGCTCCAGTACTGGGGCTGCTTCTATCTCATTTCTGACAGACTTTACTTGGTACTTATCTTGTCCCTTAAAGCAAACATCACACTGTTAAGTGGTCACAATTATACATTCTTGCTCATCGTCATTAGGCTGTCACAATAAGTTCTGACTAGTCCTGCATTTGCTGCAAATATCCTGGAAACCAGCAGGGATGAGATGTTCTACTGGAAGCAGACCATCGGACCAAGGCCTATTGAATGTGTACCCTGTCAATCCTGAAATGATTGAAATAATCTAATGTTACAAAGAATTAAAATACAGTATTTGCATTGTCCAGGAAGCAGATGATAGATTGGACTACACAGAGGAGGCTAGGAAAGATGGGTAAGTACTCAACATGTAAAAATATAAACTGTTGGAAGCATATCAGTTTTCTAAGGAAAAACATTTCATGCAGTGGGCTCCATACACTGAATGCCCTGCTCTGAATTATTGTTGAGAGTATCCCAAGAGTATGCAACACCACCAAAAAAGTCCATAGGGCCATAAGAAAGAGGGTGGTCCCTCAACTAACCAGCTTCCAGATTGTTTAGTGCTTTATATACTAACTAAATCTGCTCTAATAGCAAGAAAGCAACCAATCTTAGCACATATTCCAACATTTCACAGATGAAAACTAAGACATGTATATTATAAAAAAAAATAAATCCAAGTGTGTTCAGCGTTATTAAAGAGGAAGAACAAACAAGCCAGAAGCAGTTGGGAAAGTTTGCTTTTGCCAGAATCTGCTGGGAAAGACAAGATTCCACCCCTTCTCTTCTTGACTTTTGCACCTTGAACTCAGTTTGCAGCAACTGAAGGAAACTGACAACAGGGGGGGGGGGATGGGACATTTTAAAAGCAGCTTAAAAAGTGGGATAACAGAGGATAAATCAGAAACATCCCTGCCAAATTGGGACAGTTGGAGGGTGCATACTAGAGTTTGCTAGCTCAACAGCATCCCAGGCCCTGAGATTTCAAGGTTGAAATGTGAAACTTACATAAAAAAGTGGAAAGCCCTGGGGATTTTATTAAGCATCAACCACTCTTGCTCAGAGAATGTCATTCAAAAAATCAACACAAAATCTAGCAAATGAGAAAATATTTCTCAGTAGGAAACTCACATTTTCCAAGCTCTCTTTTGAATTACGTGGGGGGGCCACTCTTTTTCTAGCTCTATTCTTAATACCTTTGCAGGAGCTGCCTTTTAAAGTACACACTGGGGTTACAGACCAACTAAATAATTTTTTTAAAATTCTGCTGTAAACTGAAAACTGTCTACAATAGTTGTAGGGAGCCATATGTGTAAGTGTGTTTGCACATACGTGTGTAAAACCAATTGCTTAGTCCCAACTACAACAACCTACTGTTGAATAGTTGCCGCGCAGGTCAGGGCCCCCCCCCAATAAATACAGAAACCTGGTTGGAGGAAAAAAAGGCCACAACTTTATTAACTGTTCCACACATGCAGAACAACACAAAACCATAGGGTTGGCCCAAAGCATAAGGTCTGGATCTGGCCATCAGCAACACCCTGGTTGGTTGATGTACCCTTGGTAGCAGGGGCAAACATCGGGATGACGTAGGTGCCAAGCTCCGCCCTGTTGCGCAGTTAGGCAACTGCGCTGCTTCACATCGAATTGCGAGACATCCTAGTCACCGGGTATTAATCGACTGTGGCCCCCGCAATGGCCACAGCGAACCGCTCCTTACCCGGGTCATGAGGACTCCCGATCCAGTGCCAGCGGGCCCTGGAAACCCCTACCCCAGATCCAGGCCTATGCTGCCGCCACACAGGCAGGTCTGAAAGAGCGCCTGCCGCCAACCCTAAGAACCGAAAAAGAACCCTCCACAAATAATATTAATACCATCCGCTTGAGCAAGAGTCCAAATAAGGGTGCACATAGCCCGCAAACACCCTAGACTTCCATCAACCAATTTACTTGAAGACATCAGTAGAGAGTCCAGCACAGGCTGTAGATGTGGCCGCTCCAATGCGGAATGAATGGCCCCCAAATTCAACCAAAAGAAGACCCATCGCCTGAAGGGCCAGCTTTAACACAGCAACAAATTGAAAGCGTGTGACAGGTGAGCCATCAGCATGACAAAATAGGGATCCTTGACATGCAGGCTGGTGCCTAATAAACCTTTTTAGAACCCGAACAGGACAGAGGTGCAAGTCTTTTAGGTGCCCCAATATGATCGATGAGGCTCAGCCCAGTTTATCACATTTTGACCTGAGAACTGTCAAACATACAGCATCAGCATTGAACAAAACATCAGTGATGCACAAGTATCTTTTTGAGCAATAGGTCTTCGAAGACAGGACCAGCTCCCCTACCCTCAGGGCCCCAAATGGCGGGAAGCTGGGAAACAATATCCTGAAGCAGTGTAAAAACAGATAGGGTGCCTGGCATCGTTTTTGACCATATGCATGCATCTCCAACCCTCCAGAGTGCAACGCACTTGGAAACAAGCACATGGATCAACCAGGCTGGAGGCTTTTGCAAAGAACAAAATACCTGCAAGGTGAACAGAAATAGAGCGCGGGGAAACCCCACTATACTTTAACCACGCCATGAAGCATAAAACAGTTGTCGAATCCATAGGTCAAAGTGCAAGAATGCCTAGGGCACCCACAAGGAGGACAATTTAGAAAAAACCTTATTATAGGCCCTGAGAGTGGAGGGGGCCACCGAAGACAAAATGCCTTGGGTCACATTGGAAGTCCAATCTTCCTGAGGAACTCTGGAAATGGCATGGGAAGGGGGTCTGCCTTTGGAGCCAGCCATTGAAACCTGTCTTCCTGGAATCGAGAAAGAGCATCAGCTAAATTATTTTGCAAACCAAGAACAAAACCAAGCTGTGATAGAAATGTTAAAATTAAACAAGTGAGTATGAGCCACAGCACCAGCACGACTCTTTCTGATTTGAAAGACCGGCTATTAACAACAGCAACTATGGCTTGATTATCGCAGCAGAACAGAACACGTTTGGTGGAGAACTCATGTTTCCAAATAATGACAGCCGTCACAATGGGAAATAATTCCAAAATAAATAAATAAATAAATAAATTATTAACAACCTCCTCTTAAGCCCAACCCTTTGGCCATTTTTGAGCACACCAGTGTCCTCGAAAAAACAGCCCAAATCACAATCTTCAGATCCTCTCTAATACCCTTGGTAATGCTCACATGGTAATGAGGCCTGGAAATACCTGCAGTAGCTCTGGCCAGCCTGGCACAAAAGGGGCGACCAGGAGAAACCACACAGCACGCAAAGTTCAGGTGACCCAGGAGGGATTGCACCTATCTCATAGTAACTTTTTGGGATGCAAGAAATTCTGAAATTTTTTTTTTTTTAAGAGCACTCAATTTGTCAGGAGGGAGACGAGAAACTCCTTCAACCGAGTCCAATTGGACACCCAAAAATGTGAGGGACATAGCTGGCCCCTTAAGTGTTATCAGCTGCTGAAGGGACCCCGATCTCAGATGCCAAAGCAGAAAAGGTAATTAGGAGCATCTGGCAATGGTCTGAGCCGGACTGTCCGGTGAAAAGGAAATCATCCAGTTAATGAGTCACAAGCAGGGAGCAAGCCCTGCGCTTTACCTCCCACTCCAGGAAAGTACTGAAGGCCTCAAAGGCTGCGCAGCTAATTGAACAGCCCATCGGTATAGCCTTATCGAAATACCATCGGCCTTGTACCTTAAGCCCTTACAGGTGGAAATCATCAGAGTGAACAGGCAAAAGGCAGAAAGCAGACTGAATGTCACATTTGGCCATTTGGGCTCCGCGGCCACATGCCTGCACTAGCTGGACCACATGGTCGAACGAAGCATAGCTAAGTCGGAATTCCCCCAGAGCCTTCTTGGGGACAACTCTTAAGGGAGACACCTGAATGTTTGGAAAGGCGGAGAATCAAAAGGCCTTTCAATGCAGCCGGCATCTATTTCTTTTTGAATCTTTTTCATAAGAACCTCCAGCATATCTCAAGCTGATTTAAGATTCTTAGACTCTGAAGGAGGAGGGGAACAAGTCACCTTGGGCAGGGCCCCATGCTGAAAGGGATGGTGGCCTGATTTTGGGCAAGCTGCCTTACTATGGGGCCCCCGACAAAGTTCAAAGATGTGGTCATATCTGCAGTGAGACCTGGAGCACCTTCCTGCATTATATTCCCAGCAGACCAATTTATGTCCCTCTTACCATCCGGTCTGGTGGCCCCTTTGGACCTGGTCAGAGGGACCACCTCAAGCAACCAAATTTCATTGTGAATAAGATCCCAGTGCTCTCTAGAGCTCTGAGAAGCCTGCTGACAAAAGGCTGCATCATAGGTGATAGCAGCTGCCTCACCAGGTACATCTCTGACTCTAAGAACATGAAGCATGTGGCAATCTAAGTGTCAAGCTCTCTTGAGGAATGCCATTGAGATAACAGCCCTACGGAGAATGTATGCTCTGCTGAGGGAACCTTAGGGTGTTTTGTTTGTTTGTTTGTTTGTTTGTTTGTTTTGCCCATTTGGTGGATGTAACAGCAAGGGCATCATGCCCTTTTGGTTGCAATAGTGTGAAAATGTCAACGAAACAACCTGTTAAAATTCCATTTTTTCACATTTTTTTTTTTGAAAGGTGAGACCCAAGAGGACGCTCACCAGGAGCTGAGGGAGGGATGCCCAAGGCCCAAGGCCCATACACCTTGCAGGCCAGGATGCCAGGACCTGCACCGGATAGCACAGCAGGGAAACCCAGGGACCAAAGTATGGTCCACCCAGAACCCTTCTCTACCTGTAGGCACAACCTGTGAAAAACCCCCTCCCCAACATGTCCCAAACGAGACACAGATGCAGTCCTGTTTCATTTACTCTTTTTTCCCTTGCATTTCTTCCTTTTGCCACCGGCCACAGAGGTTCCCGCAATAAGCTCGTCGTCCTCCGAACTCGAAGATGTAGAGCTAGAGCCGGATGAAGAACTTGAGCTGGAGACATCCACTCAAGCAACGGAGGTCCAAGCCGAAGAGCTGGGTCCCAAGCTGAGGACATCATCCGCCAACTGTTGTTCCCTGTCGCCTTCCCGGGATCCAGATCCAGACATGCAACACCAGCAGATGTCGATACTTGGGAGGCTGCCATGGCCTTAGCAATGATTTCTGAGAAGGACCACATCAGTTTTGCAGCCATCTCTTGGCTAATGATCAAAGATGCCTGCAATGGGGGAGGATGGGCCTGGACCATTACTATTGTCGCAGGATCCACCACAACTGTCGAACTCCCCTGTCTACAGGCATACGTACGTGCTGGGCACCTCCTAGTCCCTGGGGCTAGCTCTTCCCAGGACCTACAATTTGTTTTCACAAAGAACTGGTAACTTGTGCAGCACCACTTGACTTCCTTGATTTTGGTGACATGTAGAAATTGGTTGGTCTGACAACACTAAGATTGGGACTGTAGTCAGCAAGAAAAAAGTATTGCAAAGCTGCTTATAGGTGAAGGGAAACACATGCCCAGCAGGGCCGAAGCCGCAAGCACCGTGTAAATTACAGTTCACCGTTGTCAAGTCACAAGCACTGGTTACAACTCACGTGCCTAGCTGGCCAAAGCCGCGTGCACCGTGTAAAGTCAGCAGTGCAATAATCACCAACCAAGTAGAGAGCACGTGCCCAGCAGGGCCGAAGCTGCGAGCACCGTGCCGAAGAACAGTTTGCAGTCACAAAGTCATCAAGACGATTGTTTGCACGTGCCCAGCAGGGTTGAAGCTGGGAGCACTGTGCAGTTAAAACCAAAAACAAACCAAAACAAAACAAAAAACAGTTTGAAGGCAAAATTCCGAACACCACCAGGAGCACCGTGCAGTTGAAAAAACAGTTGAAGCCAAAATTCCAAACACCACCAGGAGCACCGTGCAGTTGAAAAAACAGTTGAAGCCAAAATTCCAAACACCACCAGGAGCACCATGCAGTTGAAAAAACAGTTGAAGCCAAAATTCCATACACTGTATGTGTGATCAGCAGGGGCCAAGGCCGCAGGCACAACAATTATTAATTATTAAGACTAAAAAGGAGGACAAAACAAAACAAAAGGCCTTCTCAAAAAACATGAACCCTGTCTGCCAGTCCCTTAGCAACAAACCTGAAGGAGCGGGTGATTGTTACCAAGAAGTGGGGAGGTGGTAAAGATGCCCTCACCAACAAAATGCCCCACCTATTAGGCAGTGAGGAAGGCTGTCAGACCCAAAGCCCCGCCCCCTAACGTGCGGCAAAATAGGCAGTGAAGCCTCTGATCTGCTGGCCCCCAGAGCAGAACTGGCAATGGTGCCGACGCTCACCTTACACGGCCTTAAATAGGCCCAACAGCCAATGAGGGCTCAGGAACGATGGAGGCACCACCCTCTCCGAGCTCTCCACCAATAGGAGGGCACGCCATACCCTGCTGTGGCCAATCAGACAGGTTCCTTTCCTGCTCCTCCCAGTGGCCAATCAGCATCGAGCCCACGCTCGCACCGGCCGCTGGGGCGCCCAAGCCTGTCGCGTGGGAAGGGGAGAGGCCTTCCTTCACGCGGCAACAGCGCCGGCCCGTTAATTCGGGCGGCGCCATTAACCATCTACTGAATTGTAAAAGTCAACATATAGATACATTCCATGAATTCAATCCATCTATTCTAGTTGGGGCTGCCAAGAGAATTCATGTCAAAACATACGTTTTGCGTGTGTGTGTGTATGTGTGTGTGTGTGTGTGTGTTCATTCTTCCCCTGCAGCACTTACATCCCTTTTCACACTTTCACTTAAAAGATTACCATAAAGTATTTAATATTCTGAACACTACGTTCAAAATTCAATATTTTTTGTCAAAATAGAATGACAAGAATAATCAAGAATATGCAACGTACCATCAGATTCTCTCTCACTCACTCTCAGTTGATTAGTCTCCATAAATCTGCACAGGGTAAGTAACATTTGCAGTTTTATGTATAAGGATGCTCTGCTGTCTTGGAAAACTGAACACACTGCTTCAAAAACTACGAGAAGCCATGCAGGAAGATGGCCAGAGTAAAGAAGCTTCAAATCAACTTACCATTAACATAACACATGTTCACAATTTACAACCCAAATAAAAAGCAGCAGCTGTGGGTACTACTACTGCTACTACTGTATTCATTTGCATGGATTTCCCACAGCATTGTGACTCTGGTTTTAACTAAGAAACTGAAGCAGGAAAATGGAAATGTTAAAGCTTGATCATTCTGTGAGACATCCATTACACTTCCCCCTCCTCTCCAGCATAATCTTGCAGCACGCATGTGGCAATTTGACCCACTCATCACAAGCAAAACAATCATCATTTGGCATCTCACTGGCTCAGCGCACATTACAGAGGCTTATGGCAACACACCAAATTGGAACATGTGTTTATGTTGATTTAGCCATCATGTTACATGCAAAATTATAGGACTGGAGAGAGGAAAAGTTGGCTAGGCATCATGCTCATGGGAATTGGTGCTTTTTGTCTCTAGGTAATCATTCTACTAAAGACTTATATGCTAGTTTTGGGTAACTGTTTGTTTTAAAAATAGAGTTCAGATTTGTGAAACTCATTATTATAAGAATAGGCAGAAACCTTTCATAAAAAAAAAGTTTTAAACTGCCGGGGGGGGGGGGCTAGAAGATGCAGATTCCCAGTTATGCATTTTAAGCAATTAACCATTTAATAATTGGAGAAAGGCAGTCATGATAATACAATACATTTGGCAAATTTATGAATTGGAAGGAAAGAGGCCAAAGAACAAAAAGCGAAACAAGCAGGTAGAAGAAATGGGTGTGCAGAGGCATTTGAGAAATGGAACTATTTTTCCAGGTGGGTACCATTTCTATTTCAATAACACTGAGGCGGGGGGGGGGGGGTACACTGGAGGTGAAAACTAAATGGCCATCTTAAAATGCATTCAGGAAAGGAAACCTGCCCACTGATACTACTCTGCTTCTGCAATCTACAATCACAGTACAATGCTGGATGTGTTATAGGGCACACTATTATTCCTCTGTTTCAAAGCCACGTATACAGCAGGCTCATGAGAAACTGATATAACTATGACACCATGGTTGTCAGTCACATTGATCATTTACAATCTTATAAGTAGCTGTAAAGGGAACATTTTCATGGCCTCTTAGCCACCCATACTGTAGGATCTAGATGGAATTAAGTTCCATAACTCTAGGCATACCAAATATTAATTACACAGCAGGAAGACATGAGGATCAACATGTCCAGCCATTCTTCTCTTCCCCAGTAGTCAATCCCAACGGGAAAAGGCCCACTTAAGTTGACCAATGTCCAATGGAGAGGAGACCCACTAAAAAATGGATACATGCTGATATGCCAAATTTCCAATGTCTAAAATGGGACTAACAACTGGATTAATCCCACATGACCAGAATCTTCTGCAAGTGTCAAGAGTGCCATAGCAGATATGGGAAAGTTTCCTTCAAAATACTGTTGAGAAACACTTGTATATACTGTACAATTATAATGCTATGGAAGACCATTACCAGAATGCACAATGCTGTCAGGAGAACTCAATCTTCTGTTCAGAACAGCTTTAAGAATTTTGCTTTTTCAAACACATCCATAAATATGCTTAAAGTGCTAAGCTGTGAAATTACAGACATAATTGCTATCCAATTTGCCTACATTTAAAAGGCAAAAAGTTAAATAGAAAAGCAACATGTTACTATTTCCTCATGGTAAGGGATGGTTGCCACATGTTTAAACATGTGCAAGATAAACTTAGAAATTTCATAATGTGCACACTGCCTAAGCCAAAAGAATCCGTGGCAAAATACCCAGTAGAAGAGACCTGATGAAACTCAAATTAAGTAGTGACATTCCCAATAGTTTTTCTAGACTCTAAATTCTATTAGCCAGACCTGTGGATAGTGCAACTTCCCTAAAGGTCTAATTTCCTCCAGAGAAAATATGGCATTCCCAGAATGCATACCAAAAAATAAAACAAAAAAATGAAGTAATACATTGAAGATGAGCAATGACTAAATAGAGAGACAAGTAGATAATACGAAACAAAGTCTTCAATTTTAATTCCTACAATTTTGTAGGCTTATATCAAATGCAGGGATCTCCTCTGACTTCTTCTGCCCTTGGACATACAAAGGAAATTTTATGCATCATCTACAACAATACTTTTCAATGTTCACTTCAAATAAATGCTTTGCTTCTCTTATTCTCTGAACATGCCTTTTTTTTCACTAGCCCCTCAGATAAAGAAATTAAAGCTGAGCTGTATATATGAATATTTACAGACCTGAAGTCATTCTCCTCTGCCAAAAACACTAGAAAATGCTCCTCTTATCCTTCATCATGAGGTCTCTGACAGAAACATGAAATGAGTAACACACATTTTGCAAAGAAAACTAGCTATGGCATGGGGAGGTTACTTTGAATTTTAAGGGCATGCTCATAATACCTACATGCCTACATAGAGAAGCAAGCACTACTAACCTATTAAGGGACATATTTTCATTAGGATGGTAATTTCTTGCTCAGTTGCAAGCAATCATGCCTTTGCAATGCTATCACTCACTTTAAGTTTCAGGACAGGGCAGGAGTTAAAGGACTATCTTCTCTTGGAAATGATGCTTCTGACACAATCCAAACACTAGAGGGCCTCAAGCACCTATACTGTCTCTGTTGTGTAATTATACACCTACATATAATCATTTCTGGACACAATCCAATTACTATTTATGTTAACAGAAACCTTACCAAAAATAATGATAACCTGACAAAATGCTTTGTAAGCAAAATATCGGAAAAATGACCACACACAATTAATGCTGGGGAAAAGAAATGGTTAACCAGAATAGTGGAACTGGCCTTTCTCTTGCTCTCTTCCCTTCACAGACCATTTAAAGTAGATGCAGAAATGTAATATTTCCTCACCCATGATGGATTTAAGACAGTCTGCATACTACAACTGGATTTTCAAATAAAATCTACTACCAAAGTGACTACAGAAGTGACTGGATATAGAGCTAAAGTCAGGTAATGAACTCATTCAGTCCCTGCTAGGGAACTGTTTATTAAAATATTAAAAGTTTAAAATCTCTATGGAGATTTCATAGAATCATATAATCATAGAATTCAGAGACCTCAGGTATATAAATAGCTTTTGCAATTTGAGGTCAGTTTTCAGCAACTAGTAAATTGAAGGCAAAGTGAGAGAAGGAAAGAAAAACCAGGACAATTTGAAAGCAGCTGAAAAGGGAGCAGGAATAACAAAGGATGAAGTAAGACTGTCCCTGCCAAACTGGGACAATTGGAGGAGATGGAAGAATTCAGCTGGAACTATGGCTCAGCAATCATTTGCAGGCTCCAGAGTTGTCCCATTCTTTCTAATAATAAAAAATAATAAAATTTATTTATATCCCACCTCTCTGTGTAACACAACAGGGGTGGCTTACACGTGAAAATATACAATCCTGTATCCCAATAACCCACCCACCCCAAAATACAATTAAACAATTTACAGATTAAAACACCATGGAGTAATAGGTTCAACATATTTTAGTGGCCAGTTATCGATTTAGGAAGGGTCTGCCAGAAGAGATCTGTCTTAACAGCTTTTTTGAAGCTGTTCAAGGTGGTAATGTGACGGATCTCATCTGGCAGGCCATTCCATAGTCTGAAAGTGGTTGCCGAGAAGGTCCTCTGGACAGCTGCAGACAATCTGTTTTTTGTAGGTTGTAACAAATTCCTCCCAGAGGAACTAAGTGCACAGGATAGATTATATGGAAGGAGACCGTCCTGAAGATAGGTTGGACCCAAGCCATTTAGGGCTTTAAAGGTGATAACCAATACCTTGAACTGTGCCCAGAAACTAATAGGCAGCGAGTAGAGTGATCCTAAGATCGGTGTAATATGGTCTCTCCTAGTTTTACCTGAGGCCAACCTGGCTGCCATATTCTGTACTAAATGAAGTTTCTGAACTAAGTGTAGTGCTGAACTCTCTCACTCTCAGTCCACCCACAACATATTCTCAACTGTGGCAGCCCTATGGGAGTTTTAATCCCACCACTGCCACCAAATTCTGTGAAGAACTCCTGCCAACCTTCACCTTAACACTGCTCTTTAAGATGGCACTGCACCTCTGTGTCACTAATATTTGGCAGTGTGATTTGAGTGACAAACAGAGGCCAGGTAGTATTTTGAACACTAACAAAAGTTTATTATAAAATATAAAAATAAACTATAAATTAGACTTAAAGTTGTTATATTTGTATTATTATTATTATTATTATTATTATTATTATTATCCTTCCTTTATATAGTGCTGTAAATTTACACAGTGCTGTACATTGAATCTTATATTTAGATGGTTCCCTGCCCTCAGGCTTACAGTCTAAAAGAGACAACACAAAAGGAGAAGGGAAGGGTGGTGGGAAGGGGGATGAGGTCCAGTGGTTCTTCTCTCACTCTGGGTCTTGGACCAAGGCAGATGGACTGGAGGGAGGGCTTGACTTCTTAATACCTAGTTAAAAGGAGGCATCCTGGGGCAGATGGCACAATCCTGGGAATGCTTCCCTAAACAATATAGACTTTAACTTAATTTTGAATCTGGTTAGAGAGGTGATGAGGCGCACATGTGGGGGAAGAAGGTTCCAGGAGTGAGGGGGAGCAAGTGAGAAGCGACGAATCCGGGACGAGGCAGTGGAGACCCTCGGCTGGGACAGGAGGCCTTGACTACCAGAACAGAGGGTACAAGAAGGAGTGTGAGGAGAAAGAAGTTCAGACAAGTAAGGAGAGGCCAATCCGTGAAGGGCTTTGTCAACAGCAAAAGCTTGTACTGGATGCGAAGGGGAAGGGGAGCCAATGAAGGGAGGATAAGAGGGGAGAAACATGGTCAAAGCGGCGAGCAGATGTGATAATATGTGCAGCTGAGTTCTAGACAGAGATTAAAGGATGGAGGTGAGAGAGAGGAAGCCCTGTCAGAAGAAGGTTACAATAATCTAATCGTGAGACCACTAGGGCATGGACCAGAGTCTTGGCAGTGGAAGATGAGAGGAATGGATGGATTTTAGCAATGTTGTAGAGAGAGAATCTACAGGCCTTGGTGGTGGCCTGAATCTGGGCAATAAATGACAGAGAGGAATCAAAGATGAAACCGAGACTGCGGGCTTGCTGAACCGGTTGAATAGAAGTGCTGTCAACAGAAACAGAGAAGGAGTATTGAAGGGTGGGCTTATGTGGGAAGATGAGAAGCTCTGTCTTAGGCATGTTGAGTTTTAAGCGCCAATGACGCATCCACTGAGAGATGGCAGCCAGACAAGATGAGACTTGCTGTTCAAGCCCCAGTGAAAGGTCAGGGGTGGAAAGATACAGCTGAATGTCATCGGCATACAGATGATAGGAGAAAGCAAAAGAACTGATGAGTTTACCAAGGGACAGTGTATATAGAGAGAACAGAAGGGGACCCAGGTCAGAGTCCTGAGGAACTCCAACAGATAAGGGAACAGAGGAGGAGGTCTGACCACCCATGACCACTGCAAAAGATCTGTCTGACAACTAAGATTTAAACCAGTTGAGAACAGAGTCAGAGAACCTGAAGTCGGAAAGTAGGTCCAAGCAGGAGACAGTGGTCCACGGCGTCGAAGGCCACAGAGAGATCAAGAAGAATGAGAATACAGTAGAGGCCATTCGCCTTGGCCTGCAAGAGATCATTTGAGATCTTGGTGAGGGCTGTCTCTGTAGAGTGCTATGGGTGGAAACCAGACTGAAAAGGGTCCAGGATGGAGTTGGTTTCAAGAAACTTGAGACAACAAGAATAAACAACCCTTTCCAGAACCTTCGAAAGAAAAGGAAGAAGAGAGATAGGACGATAGCTAGACAAAGAAGAGGGGTTGAGAGAGGGTTTCTTCAGAATTGGGGAAATGAGAGCATGTTTAAAGTCAGAAGGGAAGGAACCCAAAGAGAGAGAGAGATTAAAGATATGGAGGAGCGAGGGCAGAAAAGAAGGGGTTATAGAGATTGGAAGATGGGAGGGGATAGGGTCAAGAGAACAAGTACAGTGGTCCCCCGGGTTACGAAAGCAATCCGTTCCGGATTACTTTTCGTAACCCGGAAATTTTCGTTACCCGGGGGACCGCTTTCTTTGACGGACCGCGCGGCAAATTTAAAGGGGCCGCATGGTTTTTCCTTTTCGGATCCTGGGGTTTTATTCGGATCCCGGGGCCGTTTTTGCGGCCCCGGCTCTTTCGTTCCCCGGGGTTTTCGTACCCCGGGGGATTCGTAACCTGGGGGGACCACTGTAATAGGTTTGGAAGAGTTTAGCAGCGTAGAGAGTTCATCCAGAGAAACAGGTGGAAATACAGAGAGTTTATTAGTAGAAGGTACCAGGAAATTAGTGGTAGGGGGCAGATCAGGAGGAACAATTTCGGATTGAATAGTAGTGACTTTTAGTCTTATTACTTTGTTACAGATGTTCTATCAAAATATTAATATTAATTCAGCCACCCAAGCAATATTGTCTCAGGTACATGGACCAAAATCCCACTTTCAACAATCGACTTGCTCTGAGCCTCTCCCTACTAGACTCCCCGAACCTACACAGTCCCTCTTTAGACTCTTAAGACCCTTTTGTGGTCACCAAAACTCAACTAAATTGTTCCCTCAGGATCTCTAAGAGCAGTACAGTGCATCACAGAAATCGAGACAGGAGGTTACCAGTACATGCACCACAGTTTCAAGGTCCCTGACTTCCAGAAAAGGTGCAGCTGGCGTATCAGCTGAAGCTGATAACCATTGCTCTTGACTGGTGCATTTACCTGATTTTTCATCTGGAACGACGGATCAAGGAGCACCCCCAGACTGCGAACACAGTCCTTTGAGGGGAGTGTGACTCCCTCTAGGACTGGAGGTTGTATCCTGATTCCTGGGTTCGGGGCTGCTACTGTAGGTACCTCTGTTTTGTTGGATTCAGTTTCAATCTTTTTTTCTATCATGCAGTCCATTACTCCTTTAAGGCAATCACTGAGAGGAGAGAAGCCATCTGAAGACAGAGTAGACCGAGACATGGAGAAATATATCTGGGTGTCATCAGCATACTGATGACACCCTGCTCCATGCCTCCGAATGATTTCTCCCAGCATCATCATATACTGTATGTATTGAATAGAATCGGGGACAGGATGGTGCCTTGAGGTATGCCATATTTAAGTTCTTTTTTTGCTGAGCAACTGTCCCCAAGCATCACCCTCTTGAATCTGCCTGAGAGGAAGGAACAGAACCATAGCAATGCAATGTCTCTAATTCCTAACCCTCTCAGGTGATCCAAGAGGATGTCATGATCTATTGTATCAAAAGCCTCTGAGAGGTCCAGTAACACCAACAGGATCAAACTACCCCTGTCGATGCCCAGACAAAGGTAATCAGCTAAGGCAACCATGACAGTCTCAACTCCATATCCTGTCCTAAAGCCAGTTTGAAATGGATCCAGATAATCAGTTTCATCCAAAACAGCTTGGAGCTGAAGGGCAACAGCCCGCTCAATCACTTTGCTCAAAATAGGTAGTAAAGAAACTGACCTATAGCTGTTCATTTCCAGAGTGTCCAGGGAAGGTCTTTTCAGAAGTGGCCTAACTGCCGCTTCCTTCAAACAAGATGGAACACGGCCTTCCCTAAGGGGTGCAGCATTGATGATGTCTCTCTAAAACACCCTCAAGGCATTGCCCCCCTGGACGGCCAGCCACAAAGGGCAAGGATCAGGAGGGCAAGTTGTTTTCCTCACTCTACCAAGGAGTCATTGGTCCATGTCATCGGTACTCACTGATTGAAACTGATCCAGTACAATCTCATTAACGAAGTTGCTGGTCACCTCCACAATTGATTCTGCTACAACTCCGGCGTCCAAGTCAGCTCTTATCTGACAGATTTTTTCTGTAAAGAAGTTGTTAAATGTGTCCCAGCAGGCCATTGTCAGGTTAAGTAACCTGTGTCAGTTCCCTTACCACCCTAAACAGCTCTGCTGGACGGGACTCTGCAGCTGCAATACATGCAGAGGAGAAGGACATATTGCCTCTCTATAGGAGCAAAGGAATTTCCTATGACGAGTCCTATAAGATAAGAGTCTAGTTTTCCCTTTAAGGCTTTCTGGAATTCAAGTGGTTCATTAGCCTTTGAGGGCAGACCATTCTAATGGGTCCTTCACCCCTGCCAGGGTGGATAGTGGTTCTTAGTTCAGCCTTGATCAGGAAATGATCCATCCATGACAATGTGGAGGTTTTGGTTACCTCCACCCATGGATATTCCTGCTCTGTACTCAAGGGTATGAACAGGCCCACTGACCAATTGGGATAGGCCCATGTTTGTCATGGACTCCATGAATTCTCAAGCTGCACCTGTAAGATTTGACAGACTGGTCTCAAGTGGAATGTTGAAGTGGCCCAGAACTAACTAACTTGTATACTAACTTGTATATTTAAGTAAATTAAATATGCTCATTTTGTGCCAGCTTCCTGGGACAAAACTAATAATTCTTGACTTGCAGTTTATGCAAGATGAGTTTTCTGGTGTTACCAAAGGTATCAGAACAATCCTGGCTTGTAGTGGCTGATAATACAGGCCATAGTATCCAAGTGTCCACTTTCTGGCCCCTGTATTTGTACAATTTAGGTTGGTGCTTATTGAATACACAGCGTTTGCAACAAGCTTCTTCAGAATGACAATTTTGTTAGTATATGATACTTATTTTAAAGTGACTTATATTATAAAAATTAATGCCTCAAAAATATTTCAGTATAGTTTTTTGATGAAAGTGCTCTTTTAGGATGCAAGTATCACTTCCATGCCCAAACCCAGCCTCCAAGATTGAGGACTTAGGAAAACATACTTATCCAGTCAAGTACAACCACAGGAGATGGTTTCATGCTCTGTGTGTGTGTATGTGCAAATACTCATATCTGCCAGTGCCTTGCTTTGAAAGAGATCCTACACCATCTGATATTCCTTGGTGGTCATCCAAGCAGTGATGTCACTAGGGCCTAAACAGTGCTGTTTGTTGCAAAAGAAAAATGCATACCTTCCATTATTTCAGCCAAGCAATATCACAGCATGGTCAAAATGGCAAAAGCGTTAATGATAATGAACAAATGAGCTAGGGGGGACTGAGCCTACTGGAAAAAGCAAGATTCTTCCCTGAGTTAATTTGAAACTCCTTTTGTACCTTCAGCTCAGTTTGGAGCAAATGAAATTAGCTGAGGACAAAGGGAGAAAAAAGAAGAGGGAGAGAGAGAAACTAGGACATGTTAAAGGCAGCTAAAAAGTATGATAACCGAAGATTAATCAGGACTGCCACTGCTAAAGGGTGTGATATACAAACACACTGGGACACATTTAGCGAAACAACTGAACTCACTTTTTAATAATGAAGTAAGCTGAGGGCAAAGGGGGAAGGTGGGAGGCAGAGACAGAAACTGAGACATTTTAAAAGCAGCTGAAAAGCAGGATGACAATGAATTTAATCAGGACAATTGGAGGGTATAAAACTTGAGTTGGCCAGGTCCCCTGGATACTCTTGAGTATCTGAGTATGTACTTCAAACAATAAACACAAAATCTAGCAAATGAAGAAATATAACTGCTAGAGTGTAGGAAAATCACAGTGCAACATTTATGCTACTCATAATTTACAAGTAGATTTCTGACACCAGGTGTAGGAACAATAATCCCATTATCCTCAATATAAAACTGCCTCTGCATTTGGCATACCTCTGAGTACACATTTCCCAAACTCTTTTCAATGTCATGTGAATTTTGTCAATCTCACTTCCTAATTTTGAAAGCAGAAATAAAATTGAAATGCTTCTCCCTCACCCACCACCCAATTCATGCTCCTTCCCAAGTCCACTCACTGACGCTAGCCATTTCTTCATCCTCTCTACATCTTTGTGGGAGACTAGTTGCAATAGGCTGGAAAGATACCCTTTTTTTCAGAAAGCCAAAGATAGTGTGAAAAAAGGCATTGCTATGAGTACAATTTTTAGTAGAAGTGCATGGGTGGGTGGGTGCCTTCATGTCACCTATTGACTTATGTCAATCCTATGCATTTCAGTAGATTTTCTTAGGTAAGGAATACTCAGAGTTGGTTTTGCCAGAGTTGGTTTTTTTCCTTTCCCTAAAATATAACCCACAGCACCTGGTATTTATTCGTGGTCCCCTCTCCAAGTACTAACAAGGGCTGGCCCTGCTTAGCTTCCAAGATCAGATGAAATCTGGTGCAAGTATGAGACATAAATTTGATCAATAAATAAAGAAAATAAACAACTTTAATTGTGTTAATTCATCCCACCACTGCCAGTAGTAACCAGGTATTACAGAAGTCTGTAGTGGTCCAAAAATCTATAAGCTAAATTGACCAAAAATAGTCGAGGTGGGTTTCAAACAAATGAGCTCATACATCATGGCCTCTGTTTTAACTCTCTCAAAAATATTGTGAGTCTCAGTGTGGCATAATGGTTTGTGTGTTGGACTACGACTCTGGAGACCAGGGTTCAGTTCCCACCTTGGCCAGAGTCCCCCATGTGTGACCCTGGGCAAGTCATATGTTTTCCGCCTCAGAGGAAGGCAAGGACAAACTTCCTCTGAACAGATCTTACTAAAAAAAAGCCCAATAGGTTTAGTCCTAGGGTCATCATCAGTCCAAAATGACTTAAAAGGCACACAACTCTTGTGCACACACTCCAAGAGCAGCTAACAAACCTGTGCAAAAGGGAGGGAAAAATATGTTTGGGATCAACATTTCAGGAATATATGAATAAGCCTTACAACATGTTCAGGTTTCCCTTCTCCTGAATTAGTACTTCAGCTATCTGCAGAGCTCAGAAGATATGGAATGATTCAAATTTCCAAGGCAAATAAATTGATAGACTGTGCTTATTCAACACAAAATGTGAAAAGAAAGGCATAAACCCAGCACACTTTATCTTTAGCAGGTCACCTTTAAGATTATAATCCATCTTGACACTGAGACACAGTTCACTTTACAGTTTAAGGCAATTTATCATTTAACTAAAAATCTATGCTGCATGAAAAAATATACTCCAAAAATATTTATTTACAGCCTTTTGCATAATCATTTGTAATGCCAATGTGACCTAAGAAGATATAAAACTTTTTCACATTGGACAGAAATTCCCTTTGCTTTCCATATTCAGAACCTCCAGAGTAGCATAGAAGAACAGATTATACAATGCACTAAATCTTAACAATAACTATACTGTTTGATTTATTGAACAGCAATGTATCTAATTTAGGCTTACTGTCACTAGCTATACAAAGTTATCAGAGAGCTGACACTACCAATTCATTCATTTATTTGAGCAACTAAAACACTCAAACCATGCAGCATCAGAACCATAATTTGGGCGGGGGGGGGGTAGTGGCTGGAAGATATCAAAATACAAGTAAAAGAATATGCAAACTTAAGTAACTTTCCAATAGTCTGATTCAAACAATAAAGTCAGGTCAAATTAAGCCTTTAAGAAGTACAGTACTTTAATATGTTTTGAAGTGAGTGGAATAACCACATTAATTCTTTTGGGTACCTGCTTGGGATTTTGTAATTGTACCAATGGGGTTCTGTCACCTTTGCAAATCCCAGTGAGATATGGAAAAGTAAGATGCCTTAAGCGTCTTTCAATCAACAATAAACATATAGCTGTCAAAATAGAAAAAGAGCACTAATTCAGAGCAAATTGGGACACATAATAAGTGGCACACTTAATAAGAAACCCACTGTATTGTAGGCCCTTAAGAGGTCAGTTTGCAAGCAGCGTGACCCAATGTTCTAATTCTAAAGAAGAACAATGGACCACAAAATGTAGCACTTTCAATAAAAATGTCGGCTATTACAAATTATGGTTCTGATGCTGCATGGTTTGAGTGTTTTAGTTGCTCAAATAAATGAATGAATTGGTAGTGTCAGCTCTCTGATAACTTTGTATAGCTAGTGACAGTAAGCCTAAATTAGATACATTGCTGTTCAATAAATCAAACAGTATAGTTATTGTTAAGATTTAGTGCATTGTATAATCTGTTCTTCTATGCAGCAGCTGGAGTCCAGAGTAGCTACACTTCAGCAGATTAGGGAACAAGAGGATTTCCTGGACACAATAGAACTAACCATCTTGGATGAGTACCATGCAGAGGAAGATGCTAGGGTGGAAGAGGTCACTTGCCAAACAGAGGAGGCAGACAGCTGGAGGAATGTCACAAAGAGTAGTAAACCAAGAAGGAATTGTTCGGGGAGCTTGCAGCTAGAGAATCGATTCGAAGCTCTTTCCCTTATCAAGGAGGATGAAGAAGAGCAGCATGGACAGACTTCAGGGACAGAGCAAGGGAGCCTGAGAGTCCCACCCGAGGGAACAGTTGCTGCTAAGCCTCGGAGGAGGCGTGTGGTCATAGTGGGGGACTCCTTGCTGAGGGGTACAGAAGCAGTGATTTGTAGGCCTGACAAGATGTCTCGAGAGGTGTGCTGTCTTCCAGGTGCAAAGATCCGGGATGTGACAGAGAGGCTGACAAGACTGGTCAAGCCTACTGACCAATACCCCTTCCTTTTGGTCCACGTTGGAACTAATGATACTGCAAGACACAGCATTCAGAACATCAAAAGGGATTACGAGGCGCTTGGTAGGAAGCTGAAAGGAATGGATGTACAGGTTGTCATCTCGTCTCTTCTGCCAGTTGAAGGGCATGGTCCAGGAAGGGAGAGGAAAATAGCAGAGGTGAACAACTGGCTTCGCAGATGGTGCCGCCGAGAAGGATTTGGATTCTTGGATCATGGGCTGCGGTTCCATGAGGAGGGACTTCTTGCAACAGACGGGTTGCATCTCACGCCAGTTGGAAGAAATGTTTTTGCCAACAGTCTCAAGAACTTGATCAGCAGAGCTTTAAACTGAGTTCCAAGGGGAAGGGAGACAATATTAAGGAACGCAAAAGGGATGGCGTAAATAGTCAAACTGACATAGAGGAAACAAGGCAAACAGTGCAAGGACCCAACAGTGGGAGGCAAAAAAACTTGCACAGGCAGCAAGTAAAAGGGAACCATGGTCTGCGATGTCTCTACACTAATGCACAGAGCATGGGAAATAAGCAAGATGAACTCGAACTCCTAGTACAACAAGGCAAATATGATATAATAGGCATCACTGAAACCTGGTGGGATGAGTCTCATGATTGGAATGTGGAAATAGAGGGGTATAACCTTATTAAGAGAAATAGGCCAAACAGGAAAGGAGGAGGAATAGCACTATATGTCAGAGATATTTACACCAGTGAAGAGATCCTGGACATCAATCATGGAAGCCAGGTGGAGAGCATCTGGATAAGAATCAAAGGGGAGGGAAACAACAAGGGTGTTACGGTGGGAGTCTACTACAGACCCCCAAGTCAGACTGAGGAATTGGATGATATCTTTCTAGAACAGATGACCACACAGTCAGAAAAGAGAGATGTAGTAGTGATAGGCGACTTCAACTATCCTGATATTTGCTGGAAGTCAAACTCAGCAAAATCCTCAAGGTCTAGCAAATTCCTCACTTGCCTGGAAGACAATTTCATGGTCCAAAAGGTGGAAGAGGCAACAAGGGGGTCAGCTATTTTAGATCTGATCCTAACCAACAAGGAGGACTTGGTTAATGGGGTGCAAGTGGTGGGATCATTAGGTGGAAGTGACCATGTTCTCCTGGAGTTTGTAATACAGTGGAAAGGAGAAGCCAGGCAGAGTCAGACACGCATCCTAGACTTTAGGAGAGCGGATTTCAGTAAACTTAGAGAAGTATTGAGGGCGATTCCATGGTCAGAAATACTAAAAGATAAAGGAGTTCAGGACGGATGGGACTTTCTCAAAAGGGAGATACTGAAGGCACAATTTCAAACAGTTCCAGTGAGAAAGAAAAACGGGAGGTGTCTCAAGAAACCAGGATGGATGACTAAGGAACTTTCAACCGAGCTAAGTTTGAAACGGAACATGTATAAGAAATGGAAAAAGGGGGAAATCACGAAAAAGGAATTCAAAGAAATAGCAGGCATGTGTAGGGGTAAAGTCAGAAAAGCTAAAGCGCAGAATGAACTCAGGCTTGCTAGAGAGGTTAAGAACAATAAAAAGGGCTTTTTTGGATATGTCCGCAGCAAGAGGAAGAAGAAGGAAACGGTAGGGCCACTGCGTGGAGAAGATGGCAAAATGCTAACAGGGGACAGAGAAAAGGCAGAATTACTCAACACCTTCTTTGCCTCAGTCTTCTCAGAAAAGGCAAAGGGTGCTCAACCTGAGGACAGTGAAGAAGGGGACAGAATTGGGGAATTTCAGCACAGAATAAGTAAAGAGATAGTAGAGGAACACCTTGTTAATCTAAATGAATTTAAGTCTCCGGGACCAGATGAACTCCATCCAAGGGTATTAAAAGAACTGGCAAAAGTAATATCAGAGCCATTGGCAATCATATTTGAAAACTCCTGGAGAACAGGAGAGATCCCAGCAGACTGGCGAAGGGCAAACGTTGTCCCCATCTTCAAAAAGGGGAAAAAAGAGGATCCCAACAATTATCGTCCAGTTAGTCTGACATCAGTTCTAGGAAAGATTCTGGAGCAGATCATTAAACAGAGAGTCTGTGAACATCTAGATGGTAATGCCATAATCACAAAAACTCAACACGGGTTTCAGAGAAACAAGTCATGCCAGACAAATCTAATCTCTTTCTTTGATAAAATTACCAGCTTGATAGATGAAGGGAATGCTGTGGATATAGTATATCTTGATTTCAGTAAGGCCTTTGACAAGGTTCCCCATGACATTCTTGCAAACAAGCTTGTAAAATGTGGGCTAGACAAAGGAACTGTTAAATGGATCTGTAATTGGTTGAATGGCCGAACCCAAAGGGTGCTCAACAATGGCTCCTTTTCATCCTGGAGAGAAGTGACCAGTGGGGTCCCACAGGGCTCTGTCCTCGGCCCAGTGCTATTCAACATCTTTATCAATGACCTGGATGACAGAATTGGGAGCATACTTATCAAATTTGCAGATGACACCAAATTAGGGGGAATAGCTAATACCCCAGAGGACAGGATCAAGATTCAAAATGACCTGAATAGACTAGAAAGCTGGGCCAAAGCTAACAAAATGAAATTCAATACAGAGAAATGTAAGGTATTGCACTTAGGGCGGAAAAATAAAATGCACAGATATAGGATGGGTGACACCTGGCTGAATGAAACTACGTGTGAAAGGGATCTAGGAGTCCAAGTAGACCACAAGTTGAACATGAGTCAACAGTGTGATGCGGCAGCTAAAAAGGCCAATGCTATTTTGGGCTGCATTAATAGAAGTATAGTGTCTAGATCAAGAGAAGTAATAGTGCCACTGTATTCTGCTTTGGTCAGGCCCCACCTAGAATATTGTGTCCAGTTCTGGGCGCCACAATTCAGAAAGGACATTGAGAAACTGGAGTGTGTCCAAAGGAGGGCGACAAAAATGGTGAAGGGTCTGGAAACCATGCCCTATGAGGAACGACTTAGGGAGCTGGGGATGTTTAGCCTGGAGAAAAGAAGGTTAAGAGGTGATATGATAGCCCTGTTTAAATATTTGAAAGGATGTCATATTGAGGAGGGAGCAAGCTTGTTTTCTGCTGCTCCAGAGAACAGGACCCGGAACAATGGATGCAAGATCCAGGAAAAGAGATTCCACCTGAACATTAGGAAGAACTTCCTGACAGTAAGGGCTGTTCGACAGTGGAACGCACTTCCTCGGAAGGTGATAGAGTCTCCTTCCTTGGAGGTCTTTAAACAGAGGCTGGATGGCCATCTGTCAGGGGTGCTTTGATTTGGATTTCCTGCATAGCAGGGGGTTGGACTGGATGGCCCTAGTGGTCTCTTCCAACTCTATGATTCTATGATTCTATGATTCTATGAAATAAAACCTAAATATACTAATATACTGTAAATATAAATTCATTTCATGTGGTTTATTTACAGCTATATTAGATACCTTGTATTTTATTATGTACTCAACGGTATTTTTCTGATAAACCTATCTTTGTTAAAATGCTTTGCTGACTTCCAATAGACTTCTAGAACTATGAGCAAGACAAACGTTTAAAATTCTACTTTACTAGCAACATCCTTTGACTGAATCTACATTTAAATTATTCCTTTCATTTGTCTTTTGTGCCGAAATTAGGGGGGGGGACCTTTTCAACATTTGCATTGTGTCCTCAAGTTGCCTAACAGATTTGGTGTCTTTTTCCCCCTCTAAGAAACAAACACACCCCAAGCTCTGGGTGCGAGTCTTGTCCGCTGCTGTTTCTGTCTCCCTATTTGCAGAGAGGACCAACTGCCAAGTAGATGGTTTTCTCAAAGGGGAGCAGCAAATGTGGTGTTATTTGATGAGCTTCTTAGTTGTGTTCAAAATGGAGGACACTTAAAGGTTTCTTCTGAACAGAAGGTTGAACATGTTCTGCAAATGGAGGATATCTGGTCACCCTGGTTGCAGGAGCCAGCCAAGCCAGGCCCTCACTGGAGGATCCCTGAGAGGCCAGGTATAAATAAAAGATAGTGAGTTTTTGTTTATCTGTGCGTAGGTGCTTCTGTGTGTATGTGAGGAGGGGGGATGTCTGCATGAAACTGAGAAAGACAGAGATGAAAGAAGTGTTGTGTGTCTGTGTGTGAGAGAGAGACAGAAGCATGGAGCAGCCATCTGTATGAGCACAGATTTAGAGAGAGAGAAATAGGGAGTGTCTGTGTGAGAATGAAAGAAATACAGGAATGCCTGTGTATCTGTGGTGAGAGGAACTACAGTTTGCCTCTACAAGAACAATTTTTCATTTAACTCAATGGTGCAGCTACATACATAACTACTACAGAATTGAATTCAGTGGGATTTCCTCCCAAGTAGCCTAACTGAGACTTCTTTGAAGGCTGCTGGAAATGCAACAGTTTCTTGTGTTTTGTAACTATTTATATTTTTACTAATTTTATTTCATTCATTTACTAGAGCTGAAGGTGTTTCACATTATTTTTCCCCAGCCCCATAACAATCCTATGGAGCAGATAGAGAGTCTGCAATTCACTCCTTGTGACCACATGAGTTCATGGATTTGAACCTGATAGTGTCACCATTTGAATCTATATGTATATGTATGTGCTTTCAAATTGTCTGTCAACTTACAGTGACCACATAAATTTCATAGAGCTTTCTTAGGCAAGGATTACACATAGGAGGTTTTGTCAGTTTCTTCCTCTGAAATGTTGCCTGCAGCACCTAGTATTCATTGGCAGTATCCCATCCAAATCATAACCAGGGCTTCCATGATCAGAAAGGATCCGGTGCCTTTAGGGTATTTAGGCTTACTTGAATCTAGAGAATCCTAGAACTGTAGAACCTAAATCCCAAGGATCCTCTAGTCCAAATCCCTGCCAACAGAGAAATCCAAAGTTATGATATAGCTTGAAAGTTGCAGAAAACATGAGGAAAAATTATTAGAAGGTTTTCAACTTTAAAAGGGGTTGCCCTGCAAGAACTACTCCCTCTAATAAAAACAAACCAAAGCTTGACAATGATCTCCCTCCCTTCCTATGCTAGGTCACACCTTTACAATTTTACATGTATGTTCCTGCTTCCAACTGCTTGAATGACGGGAATTAGTAAGGTAGAGATGAAGGAAGCTGTGCGAAAACATTAGAGGTTTACTAATGGAAGACAACAATATTTTATAATCTGTAAAAGAGACAGAGCAATGGTAAAACAACAACCTTTTCTGGAAACACCCACATTTAGCCAGAAGACAAAGGCATACAACCATTTCTCTAGAAGGAATTGATTATAAAGGTCCCCGCCAAACTTGGAACCTAACATTGATTGAAAGGTGTGTTCTTCAGTGGTCAGCAAAATCTAAACCAGACCATTTCAATTCCAGATCCACAAAATGCAGCAAACATAAATTCTACAATTTTGCCTTGATTCAGTTTCAGATTCCACCCAATTTCCAACCACTGCATAAATAGAAGAGATTGCAAATTATCATCACTACAAAAGAACACAGGGGTGTGATAGATCATATCCAATGGAATTACAATCACACACACGGATTTACTCCTCTAGAATTCTATGCATAGCCAGGATAGGGGGGAAATGCTGCCAGGCTCCTTGACCAAGTTACTGGACAGCTAGTATAGATATTTAATAATTTGTGGAGAAACTCAAATTTGTTCTTCCAAGTCAGAGGCTCCTACATTAAAGCTGAGAGCTGATCTGACATCAATGAGAATTTAGCTTCCCAAGTTGCTTGATATAAAGGAGGCATTTGAGGACCATGTAATCTGGGCAGGGGCAGGATTATTTGTGTTTTGAAAGAGTAATTCAGCTTTTGATACTCTATCAAGCAATAGCAAGAATTCTTACAACCATCTAACCAAAATCTTTTATGAGTAAAAGCATACTTAGGGAAAGAATGATGAAAGGCAAAAATAATTACTCCACGGTATCATTGAGCTGACAGACTTAGTCTCAGCAAATGAAAGTTAAGGAGTTGTAAGAACATCAAGCTATCTTTAAAAAAAATACAGACATAAAGAGATTTATCTTAAGGCTAGTCAATATATCTTGAGAGTTTGATCATCAACAAGATGGGCGTTGTTATGTCTAGTGGCTTGATGTTTTTACGACCTTTTAACTTAGTTTTATTTTTGTTTGTCATTTTGGACAAATTGAGAGTTATTCACTTAGATTTATATTTAATATCAGAAAAAGAAGCAAAATTCTCCTAAACAATCAGTGTCTTCTTCAGTAATATCCAATTGAGGAAGATGTGCTAGCTTGTTAAAGGCTAACACATTTATGAAGTAAGCTGTAGTCCACAAGTTAGGCCTTAAGGTACAACAAGACTCTTGGTTGTTTTTAAGTAATTTTTGCTTTATATTCTTAATACTTTGATCTGCCTCAGATTAATGGTTCAACCATCAGAACTACCACCATCAGACTCATCAAGAACAATATTTATGATGAACAAGTTTAGAAAACTATAGCAGGAACCTTTAAGAGCTTCCATTTCTCAATTAATTGTTATTTTATAGTTATCAGGGCTTTCCCCCCCTTAAAATGAACCACCTCCTGTAATTAAAAAAAAGTGTTCAACTATTTTATCATTCATAGCAACACAGAAAATTACCTAATAATGTCAGGTCATTACAACCATCTAACCAAAATCTTTTATGAGTAAAAGCATACTTAGGGAAAGAATGATGAAAGGCAAAAATAATTGAGATAAATGCAGTTAAGTGGTGAAGCAATTCTCCAGGGTTTCAGGAAAATATTTTCCCAATCCTACATAGAGATGCCAGAGATTGCACATGAAATCTTCCGCAGGTAGTGCATGTATTCTGTCACTGATCTGAAACTACCATCTTTAATATGAGGGGGTATCATAAAGTTTTAATTATCACCTTTAAAAAAACAACTACAAATCAAAACAAACTTTCTGTCAAGTTAACTTGTATCTATGTAGTCACCATCCAGATTTACACATTTTCCCCAGCGTTTCTTGACTCTCCAAATACCATTATTTTAGAAGTCTTCAGATTGCGCCTGACAAAGGATTTAACAGTTTAGTCACTTCTGGCAGAGCCAGTCACAAAAATAAAAAAAGGAATGAGTTGATTTTCTCAGCAATGTGCACTTAGGGTCCAATGATGACACTGACAAAATTTCATCAACATGCCATATTAACTTCTGGGCAATAATTATTACTTTACAATACCCCCTCGTAAGGTGCCATCTACAGACTTGTACAATATCAGGTATTTGGAGGGTCAAGATACGTTGAGAAAAATGTATAAATCTAGATAGTTACTACATAGAGATAAGTTAACAACTACAAATCAAAACAAACTTTCAATTTTTTAAAAAGGTGATCATTAAAACTTTACAATATCCCCTCGTAACTACCTCCTAGCCCTCAGCTAACATAGGGGCTGGACAGACCACCTGAAAGGGCAGGCTGGAGCCACCTGTTTTTGCTCTCGAGGGATGCCGCAGCAGCCAAACTGTTCAGCGTCCCTTCACAGTAAAAAGAACCTGCTAAAAGCAGGCTCTTTTTATGGTGCAGTGCAGATGTCATCAGTGCACCATTGCCGCACTGTCGTGCATCTATGACGCATGGCGCTGGGACCTGCAGACGCTGTGCCATACTTGCATCATGATGGTGGCCCCTGTGTGGACAAGAGGTCACCATGATGATGGCACCCGTACGTACTAGGGTTTGGGACTGTCCAGTTGCTGCACACTCCCAAACTCTAGAATTGGCACCAGCACACCACTTCCCGCCCATATGTACCAGGCCATAAGATCTTTATGCTTCAAAGTCTACACGCAAAGGAAACTGGATTTAACCTCTAAAATAAATAATATTTTCCCAATTCTACAAATTTCCTTTCTCCAGGTATATGTTTAAAGAAACATACTCAAAGTGAAAAATTTGCAGAGAACAAACAGTATACATATTGACAAAGGAAATTCGCCACATACGAAAAATTAATCTCTCTAGCATCCAACCTAGAATGATATCCTTCACCAAATGGTATCATTTAACAAAAGCAACAGAAAATCATTTAAATGTGCTAGACGCCAGGGTACTTTAATGAATGAGGTATGTGGGTGAATAACTGGAGATGCAAATTCAACAAGCAAATTGATTCAATCAAGCAAAGTTAAAATGAAAATTTAACACAAGGGTATTTGTTCACTTAAAATACATCAAGCTGTAAACTGACTAAGGCCATGTTGCAGTTATATAGTTTCTTGCAATGCTAAGGAAAAGAAAGGATCATGCATTGTGCATAGTCTGATCACATGTATGCTTGGATGCAACTTCCAAGCACAACAACTAAGTGAAAATTATTTTAAAGCTAGCTCTGACCTCTAAGAAATTAACTGCAGATGAATGAGTTGGAAGCAGAGTAAGTTGGTTATCTTTAGTCAAATTCAAATCAATCATCCAAGTTAGTAAGGACTAACCTAATTCCCACTGAATTAAAACAGAACTAACTTAGGGTACCTTAGTTTGGATCCAACTAAATACATTTTAAAACCCCAGATAGTAGACACCGTGGCATGGTGGTTTGAGGGTTGGGCTATGATGCTGGAGGCCAGAGTTCAATTTTCACCTTGGCCATGAAATCCCTGGGTGACTTTGGGCAAGTTACACAGAATCACAAAAACGTAGAGTTGAAAGATACCATAAGGGCCATCCAGTCCAACCCCAATCTGCCAATTGGGAATACACATTCAAAGCACCCCCAACAGATGGCCATCCATTCTCTGTTTAAAAACCTCCAAAAGAGGAGACTCCACCATGCTCTCAGCCTCGGGGGGAAGGCAATGGCAAGCCACCTATGAACATTTTTTTGTGGGTTTTTCAGGATATGTGGCCATGTTCTGGAAGAATTTATTCCTGACATTTCACCAGCATCTGTGGCTGGCACCTTCAGAGAAATGAACACCTATGAACAAATCTTACCAATAAAACCCTATGATAGGGTGTCTTAGGTTCATCATAAGTCAGAAATGACCTGAAGGCACACAACCAGAAACAACAAGCAGCAACTAATAGCTTAAAGTATATTTTAAAACAACTAATAGGGAGGCGTAGATTTCTCATTTCAATGAGACCATCGCAAATTGTGTGAGTAAAATGTTACACATGAGGTGATTGGCACTGCAATGAAATGAAATTGCACCCATTCTCACAAACAGAATAAGTAACCAACTGAATCATTATTAACTATCACTCAAACTATGTAAGAATTGTTTTCTCCACTCTTCCCCATACAGCTCCCTTTTGGTTACTCGGCCTGAAGGAAGCTCATTTCTATGTGGGATTTTTAGAGAAAAAATGCAGGAAATCTAATGCTCTTTGTCCTGACATCTTTTTGTGAGGTTTAGAGAATTGAGGGAAGTCACAATGGGGAGGGGGGGATGAGAAGGGCTCCAAGCAGCTGGGTACCCAATGAGAAAGCACAGAGCACTGCCAATATGGTATATGCCAGTCATTGGGATTCTAATTGGCACCAACAGGGCTCTGGCAACTGAAACACATGTCGCAACTGTCAGCACCTGGAGGCATTGCTGCAGGGAAGATCCTGGAGAAGCCCAGTGCAAAGATCTTCATAGTAGGTGGTAGGGAGCTGGGGAGACAGTTTTAGCTGTATGCAGGTGTGTGAATCACACATCTGAGAAGAAAAAGGGAAATGATTCTGCTTTTCTAGACAACACCTCCAAAAACCATCACTTTAGGTAATTTACATTTAAATGGAATTTGCTCATAGAGATTATTTTGCTAGTCATATTGAATACCACTCTCCTCCAGCTGCCACTTCAAGAAGTTTTTAAAACTTCTGACTCTTCTCTTTGTTGTTGTTGCTGTTTTAAAATTAATGGGCAGTTTTTTTAAAGGTGCCTGGTAAAATTAACTTGATTAATGTCAGGCACTCTCGGATGAAGCTGATATTCTGGTTCCATTTAACCTGGTTTCAAAATGGGTTTTAGAGCAGATATTACCTTGGGAATATAACACCTTTGGCAACCTTCCACCTCTCAGCCATGGTATCCTTCTGGATAGGCTGCAATGGGATGTGAAAACATTGCATTGCATTACATAGGTTATGCCCCTACTCATGTATCACTTCCTCAGACCTCTATCTTATCCCTGCCCCACTAAAATTACTCAGTGATAAAACCGAGGTATCAATATGCAGATGTCATTGTGCTTTACCTCTTGTTTTCATCTGTTACAGCTGAAGCAGTTAATATTCTGAATTAGTGTTTAGACAAGACAATGGACAGAAAGGAGGGTCAATACAACAATAGCAATAGCAAGTACATTTCTATACCACTTATCAGTGCACTTATGCATTCCCTAAGCGGTTTACAATGTGTATGATAATTGCCCCCAACAAGCTGGATACTCATTTTAGCAATAGACTGTTGCTAAACCTTGAGCCAGGAGCCCCAGATGGGATTGAAATCACAACCTTGTGGTTGTGAATGGCTATAGTACCAGCATTTAACCATTGCATCACCAGGGCTCCTAAACCAAGTCCTAGTTTAGAGAAAATGGAGATACTGTATATGGCTGATTGACTTACATTTGGTCTGTCCCTTCTTAAACAGAGAGAGCTTTGCAACAGTTATTCATACTTTAAATAATCTCCAGTTTGGGTTACTGTAATCCCTTATACACAGTCATTCTTGCTGTTATGCACCTTCAGGTTGTTGACTTTTATGGCAACCCTATCATAGTTTTCTCTGAATTCACAGGGCTGCGTCACAACTAGTTTCAGCATGCAACTAGAATCTTTCTTGCTTGCTTGCTTGCTGGCATTGAACACCCTAATTTCCCAAATTGTTTTCTAAGTGTTGTATGTTAAACTGGTGATAATAAACCCTTACATTAGTTTCTCATATTCTAATCTATTTACACCCCCACACACACAAACAAACACACTTGTTGTTCTACACCTCCAAAATTATAAAAGTTTTAAAAGATTAACATATATTGAATAATTTCTCAATTAAGAACACTAAATTACAACTAGTTAAAACAATCTTGAATACTATAACCATAAAATAACATGGTTTTAAACTTGGCGCTGAAATGATTCCAGCATTGGCACCAATTGGGCTTCCAGAGGGAGGGAATTACATACCCCGGGTACCACCACAGAAAAGACCCCCTCCCATGTCCTCCCACAATGTTTTTCCCATGGGACATGGTGGAGGTCCCCTCCAATAAATCTCAAACAGCCATAGACAGAGGCACTCCTTCAAGAACTGAAGTCACTCATCATTTAGGGATTACCGCCAGCACCTTGAAATCAGAACAGAAATGTATTGGCAGCCAGTACAATTCCTTCAGAATTGATGTTATATGATATCTTAATGGAATTCCAGTAAGCAGTCTAGCCACTACATTTTGTACTAGCTTCAGTTTCCGTGTTGTCTTCAAGTAGAGCTCCATAATAATAGAGTCCATTGCAGTAGTCTATTTGGGAAGTCACAGGTGCATAGACTACTGTAGCCAGGTAATCCATGTCTAGGAAAGGCTGTGGCTGGTAGACCAGTCAAAGCTGGCCCCAAACACTCAGAGTCACTTTGGTTTTATGGGTGGCATTGTTCATGCTTCTTGCTGCTGCTTTTATCTAGCTATTATTGTGACTTGCTTTGTCACTGATTCAGTATTGTATTTGTGTTTTTAATTTACTTATAGAACTCTAGTTATCCCAATAACTGAATCAATGACAAAACAAGTCAAAATAATAGCTAGATAAAAGCAGCAGCAAGAAGTATGAACAAATTCTCACATAAAACCAAGGTAGAACCACTCGCAAAAACAAAAGTGTAAAGATCTAAAAGGCCTAAAGATTCTACCAAGTTAACAAACCTTTTCACATTATGCCAACCCTGCCTTATTATTTCACTTTTGTATTTGAGTTTTTAATTTACCCAGAGAGCTCCAGTTATAGGGTAATCTAAAATGGTCCCAAATAAAAACTTTTTCAAATTTCCCCAACCTTGCTTTCTCACAGCACTTCCTCCTCACTTGGAGGATCAATACACTTGACAACCCTGAAACCAGCTGAATTCTGATCAATTGCAAGAGCTTCATTAAGTTCCACTGGCATGCACAACATATAAGCCCGATGTGATCACAGAAGTGGAATAGTGCTTTCTCAGGTACCTGACTAGACTGGGATATGCAAAAAGCAGCTGTCAATTTCTGTCTCCCTCTGAAGCTGAGGAAGCTAGTCCAAAATGCTCGGCTAGTTTCATAGCCCCAGGAGAAGGCAGAAGAGACTGGGGAAATACACTTAGGGCTTTCAGATCTTTGCACTGATTTGTTTTGGTTTTAGTAGTGATTTTATTTTGGTTTTAATGTGCCACATCATTCTTATTCACTGTTGCTGATTTTATCCTGCTTTTATTGTACCCTGCTTTATCCCTGTTTCAGGGGTTTTCTTTTTGTGTTTTTAATGTTTCACAATCCAGGAAGGGCAAAAGGATGTAGCATATATGTGGTGGCTCTCACCTCTTTAAGAATCCTGTCCACATCCTCAGGCTACACAAACTGAAAGATATCCAATAACAGAAGACAAGAAGGACCCAAACTTACATCCACTGGAACTGTATCAACTACAATATGATCTGACCAACATTATGAACAAAGTGCCATGCAAATTCTTCACAGTAGACTGTCAAGGTCAGTGGTATACACACTGACCTCCTCTCACTGCCTTTTTTTATCAAACTAAAACCCTCCTCCTTACCCCTCTAAAGGTGGTATAGCATTCTGTTTCTATAGCCCGATGACTATGACTGTGGAGGTGGTGTTGTGGAAAAAATACAGGGGAAGAGCATGTGGGTAGTAGTTTCTTGGGTTAATGGAAAGGATGGTAGGAATGGAGGAAAACCACACCACTTAACCACATCTCCAGTGGGAGGTAAGTGCAGTTGAAAAGAAATGCACTGATCAGGAGTAGTGATAAAATCCTCTGCCAACAGCAACAAGTCAAGGACAACGCCCTCCCAATATATTTAGGGTATGACTAGATATGTTGACAGACACTTTTTAAAAAAGTTAAAAATATCTATGGTAACAGAAACCACCAATGTAAGTGTCAGAATCTAATTGAATCTGCCATATGTTGTATGTACTGAGTTAATTTGTTATATTAGTTAAAATAATAATAATAATAATAATAATAATAATTTATATTCTGCTTTTCTGCAGAGGGATCAAAGCAAATTACAACAGTAGGAAAGCCCATGTACTCACTACATCTAGGGTTCACCCCTTCAGAGACATTCTCAGCAGCAAATTGTTTTTAAAGAAAATATTCTAACTGCACAAACTCTCCAGTGTTTTAAAAACAATAAACAAACACAAACAGGCTTCTTTCCTTGCTTAAAACATTCCCATACAGTCAAGGGTACCTTCCTGCTACTGCTTAGTAGGATGAGATCTCTAGATATCATCTAAGCTACTCCCACCCACTGATTTTAGCTCACATGACCCAGTAACCCAATGGGAAGTTACTGTGGGTTAGACCTGCACATTCCATCTCCCTTAGAAGAAAGCTCAGGGAAGCTTTATTCCAAGAAATAATGTACGTTAGAAAAAAGGCACCTCTCTTCAGACATATATTGAGACAAGATCACAAAAATAAACATACACCCTAACATGTCTAGCTTCGTATTTTCCTATTCTAGGAATAGAACAGATATTCTTGGGTCCTGGATGTCCCTGGGACAAGCTAAGAATCTGAACTGTATGGTTCAGCCTCTACCAAGTGTTCATAGATGTGGTAGGTACCCAGCTCTCTTTGTCCATCTTTGTTCTTCTCTCTTTTTATAACCTTTTCTGGGAAGGATTTCAAAGCTTGGCGTTGGTCATCTTCATTAGCTTGTTGTCTCTCATGTTCTCTGCGACTCCTCCATGATGATGACCCCAATAATACTGTATATACTCGACTATAAGTCGAGGAATTTATGCCCCAAAATGGACTCCAAAATCATGGGTAGACATATACGGGGCAATAAGTTAATACTGCTTATAAAATTTCCTGAAAGAAGTGCCCACCTTCCTCTGTAGCTAGGGATTTGTGTGTGAGAGTCTGATCCCTCAGCTTTCCCTCGCAGCCACAGCTAACAAGCAGCTGCCGAGGCAAGGGAGAGAGACAGAATGACCAGTATGGGACCCTGTTTTGCAAGCCATGAGCCTGGAAATCCTAGGGGTGAAGGGGAAAGAGAGGGGAGTCTGTCCCCCTTTTTGCAAGCCATGAACCTTGGGAATCCTGGGGGTTATGTGCAGAGAAGAAAGACAGAGAGGTTTGTGCTCCGTTTTCCAAGTCATGAGCCTTGGGAATCCTGGGAGTTATGTGCAGAGAAGAAAGAGAGAGGTTTGTGTCCCCTTTTGCAAGCCATGAGCCTTGGGAATCCTGGGAGTGAAGGGCAGACAGAGGGGAGTTCCATGGGTCATAAAAAATCCATGATTTTGGCCCCCAAAACTGTCCTCAACGTATACATGAGGTCAACTTATATATGAATATATACAGTAATCATTTTTAAGAATAATTATTAACACATCATAAATTTACCTGGAGGGGAGACTATACCCCCTGTGATGTGCTACACAGATAATGGGAGAACCCATTATCACAACACTATATCTATGGCAGATTTCCCCACAAAATCAGTAGTTCTTATCCTCTTTTAAAGAAACAATTCATTTATGTATGTGTCTTAGTTTATTACCTAATTGGATAATCCAATGTCTCAGTGCTCCAACATAAATCCCAACTCAATGACACTAAAAGTGGTGGAAGAGCCATTCCTGCTGCCTCTTCAAATATGTATGGCCAGAATTGGTTTCCTCTCCACAACTGGGTTTCTCCTCTTTTCACCAAGATTGCTTGATAAACACTGTCATTTAAATGCATAATAAACATTTAATGTGTCTAGTTTTCCTCCCATTTTTTCCAACTGTACATTATTTGTTTTCAACATGCACAATTTTAATTTCCAGTTGCACTTTTTTATCCAACTACACACAAACCCATACACACAAACCCTAAAAAACCTGTTCATGCTGACTCAACTTAGATGTTGCAATAATATGGCACATGGATACTTGTGTAAAGCAGGTGAGGAATGCCAGAATGAGCTGGAAACCCATGCTTCCCTTCTTGTTGTTTCCTCTGTACCATTCACTTCCTTTTGTTACTACTGTTGTTTCAAATAAGCATAGAAGAAACCTACCTATCAACAATTGATTTCTGTTGTAAGACAGAAATAGCCTCCTTTTACAGAGCACCTCAGGGAAAGGATCTGATAATAACAGAACAGTGCAGTTATGTATCCTTTGACCAGATGTTTCCCAGAACATCTATTGTATTATTATGTTTTTAGAACATTACTACTTGACCAATATATTGTGTACACAAGTTTATGAACAAGAGCATGGAGTATTCAACCAAAACCTCCCAATGTATCCATATTATTTCCTTCTCTTCTTGCTAATAATATCTCTCTCCTTCTGTAACCAAACATTTTGACTGAAATATAGAGAAGCAAAAAAAAAAAAAAAAAAGGGGGGGGGGGAACCACTGATGGATGATCTTGCCATAAAATGCAAAATTAGGAGAAATTAGTTTGGAGACTGTGTACAGATAAGGGGAGTGAACAAAAAGGCCTATCATTCTGCTACAATAAATGATAGAAACATACTGTATTAACTAGTGAGTTTCAAGAAGGTTAACATTACAAAGCAGTACAAGACTACAGTGGGCCAACTATACTGGCTATGACAAAGGAAAGTTTGCTGAATATAACAATTGCTTCAGCCAGCACAAAAGGAGGCGTCTCAATGGTTACAAAACGAAACTAAGTAATAGGGCAGGATCAAGGAGAAGAAGACATTTATGGGAATGAAGTGGGGGAAAAGTATGGCTGTTTCAAAACATCAACTTTATATATTTCTTTGAAAGTGTATTGCTTTGATGAGGACTCCATTCTCTTATTTTTCTTAACTCCTAAGGAAGCAGAATACTGACGTACAAGACTGGGAAGCATAACCTGTAATTCTCTGGAACACTAGAATGCACACACTTTTATCTGACAACAGAATAACTCCTGGATACCACCTCTTCCCACAATCTGAGGATTGCTAACTTGAATGAACAGAACAACTGCAGGCCCCTCCAGTCTGTGTGGTTTGTCTTGTTCATTGCTGGGGTGTTTTGAGTCATAGAATCATAGAATCATAGAATCGTAGAGTTGGAAGAGACCACTAGGGCCATCCAGTCCAACCCCCTGCTATGCAGGAAATCCAAATCAAAGCACCCCTGACAGATGGCCATCCAGCCTCTGTTTAAAGACCTCCAAGGAAGGAGACTCTATCACCTTCCGAGGAAGTGCGTTCCACTGTCGAACAGCCCTTACTGTCAGGAAGTTCTTCCTAATGTTCAGGTGGAATCTCTTTTCCTGTATCTTGCAACCATTGTTCCGGGTCCTGTTCTCTGGAGCAGCAGAAAACAAGCTTGCTCCCTCCTCAATATGACATCCTTTCAAATATTTAAACAGGGCTATCATATCACCTCTTAACCTTCTTTTCTCCAGGCTAAACATCCCCAGCTCCCTAAGTCGTTCCTCATAGGGCATGGTTTCCAGACCCTTCACCATTTTTGTCGCCCTCCTTTGGACACACTCCAGTTTCTCAATGTCCTTTCTGAATTGTGGCGCCCAGAACTGGACACAATATTCTAGGTGGGGCCTGACCAAAGCAGAATACAGTGGCACTATTACTTCTCTTGATCTAGACACTATACTTCTATTAATGCAGCCCAAAATAGCATTGGCCTTTTTAGCTGCCGCATCACACTGTTGACTCATGTTCAACTTGTGGTCTACTTGGACTCCTAGATCCCTTTCACACGTAGTTTCATTCAGCCAGGTGTCAGAGGCATTAAAAATCTCTCTCTTCTCTCTCAATATTTTTTATAGTAATCAAGCTGTCAGTCAGCCTGCCTTTGATTATATTAACACCCAAATTTCTACTTCGCATGCACTGAAGTGTCATAACAGTTTTGATAACCCCAGATGGCCTTGGCACCTTTCTACAAAATTCTGTTTTGGATTCTAAAATTGACCTCATTTTGTGAGATGCACAAGTGATGGGCAAATTCTCAACATTTGGCACATGGGAGGAAATCGTGCCATCAGGACATTAGTAAACCTCTACAGTGCCTAACAGGATGCATGTTACATACAGCACAAAACATAAAAAGGGTGCACAACTACCTTGCTTGTTACAATATACCATTATCAATGTTTTCACTCTCAGCTTTGCAATAAATATTCTAACCACGAGGATAGGAAAAGCTTGATCTTTAAGCTGATTTAGATAAAATTACCAAATTTCCATAACTGAAATTTGGGAAATTAAAAAAAAAAGTTTGCATGCACAATATATTGAGAAAATACATCCATCTCTCTCCCCAAAGGTGCAAAGATTTATGGATGAGATTCTCATGTACATATAAATTAAACAAGCTGTGATCATAAGCCTTTATCCAGAGCAGCTTAGGAAGGAGAGCTAAGGATGTTGAAAATGGTATCCTGTAATACATATATATAACAGGGACCAGCTCTGTAGATCATGTGATCAGGTAACTTCTGTACCTTAAGGAATGACATCTCTGCAACAACAACAAAAAAGACAGGAAGAGATAATAGGAAACCATGAAAAGTGTGATTCACACAAGATTCCACATAGGCAGAGCCAACTAGTAGAGCATGTGTAACAAAAGGCTCTAGCCTTTGTTTTTTCTGCCTGAAAAGGCAGGTGCCTTTTCACATTTCTCCTGAATCAAGGCAATTAATTTCTGTTCAATACATGCTCAAGAAAAGCACAACTGTCTCACTTCAAATGAAACATAAAATGAGCCATCCATATTCTTTGGCTCTTTGTGTTTCAAGAAAGCTTTATAATTTGGTATTTTGAGGTTTCTTGCCTGGGCATTTTAAAGGATCCTGCCAGCAATGGAGCTTTATTCAGTTTGCCTGTTCCTCTATTAAACTTCTGGTTTCCATCCCTATAAATTTCGTAAGAAGTACAATGTTGTCTTCCTATAAAAAATATAAAACTTTATACCCCGCTTTTTGTGAAAAACAATCTTCCTCAAATGGGAAGGGCTTCATCTCTTTTGCATTGTTTCTTTATTGCAACTATGACTTACAATTTAACATTTAACAGTGATTGAAGTCAAATGTACATTTTGAACTCTTGGTCTTATTTGACGTCTTTCTACATGACATTGAAAATTATATATTTTGTCCTTTCACTTCCACTGTTAATGCCCCTCTGCCCAACATAAGACAGACAGATGTGGAAAGAAGCATATATATTGTTCTTCTCTGCAATGGGAAACCACAGTTTTACTTTCTGTGCCAGGTTGTACCCTACCCCCTTTAGACCACCATGGCAAGCATTGCTCTGCCAAGTATCGAGCAGCTCAGCAATGGCAAGGGAGAAAGTGCAATGCAATGCATACACTATTCACAAATAAATAAAGGAACATCACACACCAGCTATGACCAATCTGACCAATAATTCCAAAGAATGTTTTCTGTACACCATTACAAAGGGATATTCTTGAAGGTTAAAGAATTGAGTTCTCTAAGTTGAAGAGAGGAGAAACTGACTGGAAAACTTATAAATGCGGCTCACAATTTCTGAAGATGGAAGAGCAGGTCTAAATCAGTCAAGCAATCAATGTGACTGTTATTGAATATTCTGAATATTCACATACCATTCCTCCCCCAGTTTTTGAATATTCACATAATATTCCTTTCCCAGTTTTTGTTACAATATATATATATATATATATATATAGGGTGCTGTTAACTGGTGAAAAGAAATGTTCATATGACAAAAGCATTTCCATAGCTCTGAATATTCACATACTGTACTTCCCCAGTTTTTGTAACATATTTGCCTGGTACAAAGGCCTAACGGTCTTGCGCCATTTTATTTTTTTTTACATTTTCCTAATAAAGATACTAATTAATGTGGATTTTGGAATTACATTTTTCTGGATTAGAGGTATAATATATTCAAGAGAAGCTACCATTAGTGCTATGTTACAATTAGAAATAATTGGTCTAAGCAATTTTGTACACAACTGTTGTCAGTAAAGTCTGTACATATATAAATTATGGACATTTCCTCACATCTATAAACATCTATTCTCAGGATTACGTACAGTCCTCAGCCATGTGGGATTACAGTGGGCCTGTGGTATATGCTGGTATTTGATTCCAGGAGCCTCTATGGAAGCTAATATCTGTGGATGTTCATGTCTCAATAAATACAATGGCATAGTAAAATAGTGTCCCTTGCACAAAATGGTAAAATCAAAGTTTGCTTCTTGGAATTTTTATTTGTTTTGAATATTTTCAAGCCTTGGATTGTTGAATCTGTGGATAAAGAATCTGTGAATACAGAGAGCCACTATTTATATAGGTGCAACAGCCTATATACAGCATCTAAACATTTGTCCAAAGTCGATTAACAAATGAAGAGTTGATTATACCTATAATTGATTTCAAAGTGCAAAAAAAAAAAAAAAAGAAGAATACTATAATACTGTGGTATTGTTGCTAGATGGATATAGGTATGTGAGTTATATGCCACATCATGTATTTATGAGCCCACAAGCATTTTCATGTACGAACACAAATAACTGTGTTGCAAACATTGAAGGGAACACCATGGCTAAGGTACCCATTTGGGTTCCACAGATTAATGTGCTCATTCCTCCTGAAATGGTAGCTGATTTTATAAAATTGACATCCCATGGTTCTAATCCGAGAGATAAGATGAAAATGGCCCATCTTTTCTTTATAGGGATGTTAGGAAGATGAATGTATTGTGAGTTCAGATCCAAGTACACGATAACTCATATAAGTTTTCGAAAACTGACCAAAGGATGGATGAAAACATAACATAGAGAACAGAGGTGTGTGATATGTACACTAGAGGAAAATATCACCATTAAATTGTATTTCAAAGGTATAATACTTTACAATAGCTGTGCATGTTCCATTGATTCATTGGTTGGGAGAGATCAGAAGACTGACAGAGGTCAGTAAATGACTTCATAAGGGCTGAAGAAAGCACCAGTATTTCCTTTGCATTTTCGAAGATGGCAAAAGAAGATAAATTGGATGTCTAAACCCACAGACTCTGTAAGTGGCTTTGAAAGGTGGGGCAGGATTCAAAACATTACATTTTTGAAGACAATTTCATAGAACAGAATGATAGACAGAAAAATCTTTTAAGTGTCTACTATACTAAGGGTCATCACATAACTACTCCCCCACTCTTTGCTCTTTTTGCTTTGCCCAGTTTTGTTTTAACATCTACAATAAATGAGATTTCTTACAATGCACACATAGGTTCCACCTTTTTAGTCCCCCCCCCCATATTATGCAGATGTATAATAATCACACGTGAAGAATGACAGCAGCATCTCAGATTAAAGGTATCATTATGAACACAGGCTTTGTTCGAAGAAAGATCAAACACATCCATATATAAATGGTCCCAATTTAAAAGCCAAAAGAACAGACCACAACTAGGAAATTCAAGGCAGAAAACTGAATTTTCAAGACTGATCCTTCCAGACAGTTTGATTAAAGCTTAAGTGGGTGGGGGTTTTGGAGAACAAGTAAGAAATGAGGGGGGGAAAACTTTTAAAAATAATGCAGCTCCCTTGTTGATTAAACAGATAAATAAACTTACTGGGGCAAGTGTGTTTGCTGATGTTGTTGGACACAGCTCTCTGTCATCAAAAACAGTAATGGTTCTTACTTCTGCAACTGTTTAAAAAGAGAGAAGGAGTGAGATAGTCATGGAAAATGATTAAAAATTGTAATGCAGCCACTTCTCTAATACAACAGTTTAATGTATTCAACATTTCAGACACCACCCAATCTTTTTTCCCATTCTGCATCTATACCCTGATTAAAATTCCAATATGTGTGTTGGGGAAAAATGCAAAGGAAGGATGGCTGTACACATTACAGGCTATACATGCACGTGCAATTTTTTGCACTTACTTTAGAGGCATTATTATTTGTTTGGAATTTTTGGATGGGAAATCATTAGGTTTTACTTCAAAAGAATAAAATGCAGATAAACTCATCACTTTCACAGCCACAGTATGTAAAAAGCCACCCTAAGCTGCTGTAGTTTCAAAATAAAACCATACTATGACATCATCCCTCCGGATAAAAGCCTCTTTTTGCAGGAAAGTCTGATCACAGCATACAAGTTGGAACACAAGAATTGGGTGCCATTATGGTTTTAAAGAAAGGACCTGCAAAATATGATACACTGCAATCTCCCTGCCTGCTGTCCTTGCAGATTTCTAGTTCCCTTGTTTGCCAGCCTGTACTCCTGCTTGCCATTCTTCCAAATGGCTGTTGCAGTGCCCCTGGCCCTCCTGAGCTACATTTATCCTTGCTCCTTCCTGTGGGATATATGCCCAGCTCTTCATTCTAACTCAGAACGAACCCTTGCCAGTTCTTATGCTTCCAACAGGCTGTGTGCTTGGCTGTTTATGGCCTAGCACTGAAAATAACCTTCTGTTTTGGACTCTCTCATGCTAGAAATTGAGCCAAATGGTTTTTGCACACCATGGGCACAACCAAACATGTTGGGGTAATATCACTGGTACCCAGTTATAAAAAAAATAATACAGATGTAATCCCTGTCTCACCAAATGCTTCAAGACTAGTTTCCAAACCAGCAACAAGTCACGGGTGGGGAAAGAGTTTTACTATGATGCAACAGTTTGAATGTCTATAGTGATGTGTTGCTTTATACCACACACACTGATAGATGTTTTTTTCCAAATGTTCAGGAGTTTATATTCTTTTGCTTGTAAAAATTCCACCAACACCATTATTTTCAATGATATGCTGAAATTTTAAAGCTGTCCTTTCAGAGTGTTTTCAAACATAACAAATTCTTCTAAAAAATTCAGTGTTTGTGCAACTAGAGCAATTGGTTATCTGCTGCTCTTATTCTAATTATTTATTGGTACTTTATTTTGGAATTCCAATGTAGAATTTATCATGTTTGAAACTGTAATTCACTTTCCTATGTTGAGCTGCATTTTTTAAAAAAAATTATTAAATAAAGAAATGCAATTAAAATTTCAGGTTCAAATTCATTTTAAAATTACACTACTTTGAAAAAACCTCACAGATAACCCTGCATCTTACTTGGGCCTCATTTTGGTAGTAGTCGTTTCAGGTGTTAAAACTATAACCTTTTCAGAAAAACATGACAGGAATCAGGAAACAGAAGGTTTCCAAACCTCAATTATGTGAATCTGTGTTTTATTCTCTGTCATTTTGCCAGCCCATCAATCAAACTAGTAATAAGGAAAGTTGGTAAAATGTCTCATAAAGCCTCTTATTTTAGGTAGAAAATTAATGAAGTAAACATGAAGTGTTCCCTGAGAGGACATACTTGTCTCAGAAATTTTAAAGCCCCTTTGGGAAGAAAGAGCAATCTTAGAGTCAAATACCACAAACAGAATCACCTTTCAAGGCAAGAATCCACCAAAACCAAAGCTCAGTTTTAAATACATGTGACTCATCATAACACAGAAGTAACATTGTGAAAACAAACTGGCTGAAGGAAGGAGAAATATTCAGGTGATGGAAACACAAGCAGACCTTTCTGCTGTCACACACACACACATCCCAATGCCACCAACTGCAGCTTGCTAGTGTAAATAGCCAATTTGGATCAAAAGCAGACCTGAATTAAAAGGCTCTGGCACTAGAGAACTGAGAGGTGGTCTCACCCTGCCCTTTTAGGCCCAAGAACAGATTATTCTTCTCATATATTAATGTAAATTCTGTAATAAATGCAAGCTGAAGCCAACTGAACAGATGTTAGGGGCTTATTCACGTAATGATTTTACATAGGAAAAGACGTTGGTCCATGCCAAGCCAGGCTTGCTCATGCTGTTGCTGCCACACACTAAAATCCCTGTTCCAAGGGAAATTGTATGGACAGTAAAGATGCTCATTGTTGTCGAGGCCAAAAGGAAGTAAAAGCCACATTTTTTGTTTTGAAATGTAACAGAACAAAAAATATTCACCTCTTTCCAAAAACTGACTTCCCTGGTATTGAAGAGAGGAGATTGAACAGGCCAATGAAAATATACAATGAACAGCACAGGGCAAATGCACACAGAGAATAGAGAGGAGGCTGAACAGCCCAAGTCATCCCAAGAATGAGTATTAGAAGTACCACAGCCCCCTTGTTCTCTAAAAGCTTTGATTTCCACATTCCTGCAATGGATGCTGCATAAAGAAAAAGAATTGGATATAAAGTACCAAATTGCCTTTGATTTTTTTATTTGATTTTTAAAAAAATCTATCAGGTGCCAGGGAACACAATGAACGTTCGCTCAGTTTCTGAGTATACTTAAGTGAATTTCTTTGCATCTTTAATCTCTTCCATCTACCCAGAACATAAGATGCCACCTCCTGTTCCTGCTGAAATTTCTCCTCCCACACCATAGGACCATCCTGATCTAACACACCAAGAGCTATGTGATGGCAAACCCAGGAGAGGGGGACAAACCAGCCAAAAGAACATAGCAGAACCTTTTCAAGCTCTTGGTTTTATATGGCTTTTAATGTAAACCTTTTAATGTAATCCATTGTATCCATTGTGAGCTGTGTTGAGGTCTCCAGTTGAAAAGTAGGATGTGCATACAATTAATCAATCTTCCCACCACCACAATGGATAAAACACCCTTTTTCCTGTTTCTTTTAACATATGCATGGACAATAACCTTCCAGACTCCTGGACGTGGAGTTATAGAGTTATCATTATTACCTGGAAATGAGATATTAATATTTTCTTGTCACACTCTAGTCTCTCATCAAAGCTCGTGCTGCAGTAAATTTGTGTATAGCTGACATGGGCAATGAATGCAGTGTAAAACCACTGGCAGAGTTTGGTAAATTACTTTGTTAAAAGGATCATTATTTGTTACTCAACCACTACCATTATTCTGTACATTTCCATTGACTTTTAGTTAATTCTTTTTTGGGGGGGATCCATTCTAACAAGTAAGAAAACAGCTTAAAATCTGGCTAAGGAAAGACTCAAAATGCCTCCAAAAGTATAAGGAAAAAGTCACCAACAAATTGTAACTTTTTAGTAGTATTCATTACACCCTTGTCCTCAAAAGCAACAGATCAGAAGTAACATCATTACTTGTAATAAGTTAATTTCAAATTTTGGTCACTGGTTTCCATCACCATGAAATTCAGCCTGAAACAGTCGGTAAGATGTTGTTTTATTTTGAAATGGTAATGATGATGGTCCTATTCACTTACCCACATAAATATTCACATAATTCCATCACAGCTGGCATTTCAGTAGTAAATTTCATGTATAAAACTATTTTTAATATTAGAATGTATTCCTGCCTCCCACCTCAAATATTTTATCATCATCAACAACAACAGTAGAATTCTCTGTCAGGCAGGGAGCTCCAAGATCACAAAACTGAAACAATGATTGTTCACAGTGAACTCTAAGAGAATCCTAAGGGTATGCAGCATGTTGAACTTATTCCGTTATTAAAACTGATTAATTTTAATAGGTCCACGCATTCAGTGGGCATAGAAGCCAAATCTCCCTAAAGAGCACATATGTTTCAAGGCAATACTATTTAAATCAGCAGGAAACAGCCCCAGGGAAGAGTTAGATTTGTGGGACTGCCTCTCCTCACAGGAGTGTGGAAGTCCCCCCCCCCCCCCAATATACAGTAGTGTTTGCAGTTTCTGCCCCCCTCCTCATGGAACCAACTGATATGTTTTAACTTGCACAGGGTAGGTGCAATGGATGAAACTGAGAGTCCAGGGCTAGTCTACCATACAACTGAATGGGGGGGGGGAGGGTGTCTCAGGCAACAGGGTATCAGGAGCTACAGTTTCATTGTTCCCCCTATACTGATAAGCCTCATGCTTATGTGTTGATCACCATTCCTACCACACTAGAGAGCTCCCAATGCCTGCTCTCCCCACCACTCCAGAAAGAGCAAGGGGAAGGACAGGTTGCTTACCTGTAATTGTAGTTCTTTGAGTAGTCACCTGCAAAACCATACAAATGGGTTATTCTGCGCTTACGCAGCAAATCTGGATCCTACTGGAATTGCTAGGGAAGATTTTTTGGTGGTAGCTCGGTATCTTCCCGCCCTTTCTCAGTTCCAAAAACTGTCTGCTGTGAAGCAAACAAGGAAAGAGGGCAGAACACGAGAGATGGGAAGATGGGCGGGATTTGTGTGGGTTCGGAGATGACCACTCAGAGAACTACAGTTACAGGTAAGCAACCTGTCCTCCTCCTTTGCGGTCTCTGCAAAGCACACAAATGAGTTAGACTGACAAGCTGGTCACCTCCTGGAGGAGGAAGTGTCCTGGCAATCAAGACATAAAAACAAGAAAACAGTGTTGAGTGTCAATTATTGACAGGTGTCAGCTAACCTTAATGGATGCCGGAAAGGAGAACGGCTCTGCCAAAGGCTGCTTCTTGACAGCATCTGGTGTCAAGCCTGTAGTGCTTGATGAAGGTTTGGCTGTGACCAAACTGCAGCCTTGCAAACATCCTCCAAGGAAATTCCGGAGAGAAAGGCAGATGACGAGGCTACTACCCTGGTGGAATGGGCTCAAATTCGAGCTGGAGGAGTCTTCCGAAAGATCTCATAGGCAAGGAGAATGGTGGAGGTCACCCATTTGGAAAAACAGTGTGGTGTGACTGGGAGTCCCAATCTAGAGTTGGAATAGCAGACAAAGAGTCTGGGGGAGCGTCAAGAGGACAAAGTCCTGTTGAGGTAGAACTCCAGTGCATGTCTGACATCAAGGGAGTGGAGTTGACACTTGGTGTCGGTGTTCAGGTTTAGGGTTAGCGTCAGGAGAACAATGTCCCGGTTGAGATGGAACGAGGGCACAATCTTTGGTAGAAAGGAGATGTCCGGTCGAAGGACAACCTTGGCTTTTAAAAATTTCAAATAAGGGGGAGTCGGTACAGAGGGCACAGAGTTTGCTTGCCCCCCGTGCTGAGATCAAGGCAACCAGGAAGGCTGTTTTCCAGGTGAGGAGCCATAGATCACAGGAAGCCATCGGCTCGAAGGGAGAGGTAGAAAGAGATGCCAGGACAAGCTGGAGGTCCCATGCCGGGGCTGGAGCCATGGAGCGTGACTTTAAGTTCGAGAGTCCCTTGAGAAATTTCTTGACTAGAGGGTCAACAAAGAAGGACAGTCGTCCAGAGAACTGGTAGTGGGCACAGATAGCTGTGAGGCAGCACTTCAAAGAAGGGACAGAGAGACTGGATTCAGAAAGAGAATGGACAAAGTCCAAAACGACCAGTACCATGACCATCGTGGGAGAGAGTCCTTTCCTATATAGGAAGGCCAAAAATTTAGCCCACTTTAGGGTGTAAGACCGTTGAGTAGAGGGCTTGTGAAAAGTTCGGATGATCTCTCAGACCAGTACTGAGAGGTGGATTAAGGCAGGATCCTCCATGCCACCAGATGGAGAGTGTCGATGTCGGGATGGCAGACTTGATCATCATGAAGGGTCTTGAGGTCCGGCCGGAGGGGCAGAGGCCAGAACCGGTTGTTGGTGGAGAAGTGGGTGAACCACGGCTGTCTTGGTCACCATGGGTGATCAGGATGACGTTGGATCGGTCAGTGCATAGCTTGGCTATCACCCTGGTGGTCAGTGGGAACAGAGGGAAGGCATAGAACCTTTTGCTGGACAAGTGGAAGAGGAAGGCGTCCCCCTGGGACTGAAGTGATGGGATCCTGGAGCAGAACTGGTTGCATTTAAAGTTGAGATGCGAGGCAAAAAGGTCAAGTCTGGAGTTCCCTACATGAAGAAAAGCCGGTGAACAACTGGAGGGTGCAGCTGCCACTCGTGGCATGAGTCCAGAGCTCTGCTGAGTTTGTCTGCAAGCTCATTCTCATCCCTGGGGAGATGTATAGCTTGCAATGTGATGTTCCGTCAGATACACCAGTTCTAAATTTGGAAAGCCAGGTCAAGCAGAGTGGGAGGCCTGGTACTGCCTTGCTTGTTTAGATAATATATTACTGTAGTATTATTGGTGAGGAGCAAGACGACCTGGTTTCGAAGCACTGGTTCGAAGGCCTTCAAAGCTTTCTGAACTACTACCATCTCCAGAGCATTTGTGTGGAGTTGGGTTTCTTTGGGAGACCATCTCCCGTGAACCGAAAAGTTGTTGAACTGGGTTCCCCAGCCAGTGTTGGAGGTGTCCATAGTGTGCGTAGCCTGAGGTTGTGGGGGCAGGAAAGGTATGGCCCTGCAAACATAATTTGGATCAAGAGACCAGCGAAGGGACTGACACACTGGCCTTGAGATGTTAACCCACTTGTTTGAGGGGTCAAATGCGGGATTGAAGACCGACAGGAACCACGACTGGAATGGACAGATCCAAAATCGGGCCCATGGGGTGGCATAAGTCGTTGACGCCATGTGTCTGAGTGTAAATTGAGCTGTTCATGCCCTGATCCATCTGGAGGCAAGGTAGCATTGAATGGAAGATCTCAGGTTGATGAACCTGTCCTGGGGTAGGTAGCCCTCGAGGTGGAGGAGTCTAGCATGGGCCCTATGAAGCATACTTGCTGAGCTGGGACGAGGGTGGACTTTTCCAGGTTGGCCATCAGTTCTAAGGCCTGAAGCAGTGAGAGGGCATCCTTGAGATGAGCGATGAGCATCTGTCTGGACGGGGCGACAAACAGCCAATCGTCGAGATAAGGGAAGATGATGACCTTTTGTCGCCGAAGGTATGCTTCGACAACTGTCGTGCATTTGGCGAACACCCTTGGGGCCGTACACAATCTGAACGGCAGTATTTGGTATCGGTAACAGTCGGGGCCGACCAAGACGGCAAGGAAGTCTCAATGTTCTTTTTTGATGCTGATGTGAAAGTAAGCATCTCAGAGGTCGAGAGTGGCGAACCAATCTGATTGCTGGAGAAGAGGGAGAATGGAAGCCAAGGTGACCATATGGAAACGTTTATAGCAGATAAAGGAATTCAAAGAATTAAAAAAAAAAAAAGAAAGAAACGTAGGTCAAGGATGGGGCCCCCAGTAGCTTTGGAAACAATAAAGTATCTAGAAAACAGGCAGTGTCAGACCCGGGATGGAGGGACAGGTTCGATGGCACCTTTTCCAAGAAGAGAGCGCACTTCATCGAGAAGGGTGTCTGAGGGAGTGGTGATGGTGAGGACAATACTCCTTGGGGGAAGAACTTGAAACTCCAGGAACATAATCACTACATACAATGGAAAGCACCCAGGAGTCGGAGTGGTATAAGTGGTCCAGGCAGTCTCCGAAGGGAGGTTAAGAAGCGAAGTGCGCTGAAAAGCTTCAGAAGCAGTGTTTGCCTTGGTCAGCATCCTTCTTATGAAGGGCTGTTTGTATTTTTGCTTGGAGTTACGTTTCCCTGCAGAGGAATGTTGTTGCGGCTGGAAACGTTGTTGTTGGTAGTCAGGGGGTTGAGTGGACTTATCTTGGCTGGAGGGGTAAGGAGGCCTTTGCCAAGCTGGTCTGTGTTGGGAAAATGGAGAATGAGAAGTCGAAGATGAGGACATGCCATATTTCCAGGCTATGTTCCTTATTTTTTTCTTTTTTCAGATGCTCATTGCTCATCCAGTTTCTCCTCAGTTTCCTTATGGAACAACCCTGAAGAGTTGAAGGAAGTTCCTCGATGGCCTGCTTGGCTTGTGGTGTCATGTCCAAAGACCTCAACTAAGTGTGATGGCGAAGGGCCAGGGCCCCAGACAGTTGTCTTGCCAAACAATCAGTGGAGTGTTGGGCACAAGAGATCTGGTGCAAAGCCAGGGCCTGGGTCTCGGTATGGAGGACTGTGACTGTGCTCAGGAAGGTCGTCATAGAGAGGAAGGGCCCTTTCCCAGAGGTGCTGTTGGTAGGCTGCCATACAGGCCACATAGTTCTGGATCTTGAGGTCAAGGACCACTGCAGCATAGGACTTGTGGGCCATGGAGTTGAGTTTGTGGCCTTCGGTTTCGTTGGGAGTGACAGCCATCTTGGGGGTGAAGTGGGCTTGGGAAGCCTCGACAATCGCCGAATTCAGGAGAGGGTGCTCAAAGAGCCACATCTCCTCAGATGGGGAGATGCGGTAGAGGTTGTCCAGCTGTTTGGTCAAGGGCTGAGTTGATGAGAGGGAGGCCCAAGAGCGCTTGACAATCTTGGACAAAGAGGGAAGGAACGGGATCAAGGTTGTTGTAGGAACCTTGTTGCAGACCCTCTCTTCGATGGGATCGAGAACCTCCATGTCAGTGTGGAGGACCTTGATGGTAAGCGCTTTACCCATGCAGATCACATCCTGGGAGAAGGAGAAGATGTCATCTGAAGAAGAGGGTGCTTCAACGACTGCGAGTGACTGGGCCTAACGAAGATGGGAAAAATCAGAGTTGGAGTAGTCTGAAGATTCTGACAAGAACGAAACTGCCCGTGGATGGGTCACAACGGTTCGGGGAGGAAGAGACATAGCAGAGATGATCTTATGAGGAGGGACTGGTGGTCAGCCTGGGACCGAGGTGGTTGAGACTGGTACCGGTGGTAGCTGAGGTTCCACCAGCAGGAGGTAGGTGGCTGAAGCCCCATAGAAGAGCAGGTCCCGCTTCTCAGGTTCAGGGAGGCCAACTGAAACGTCATTATCAGCCTCATACTCAAGGGGGACGACCTCCAATGTCTGAGAGAGGCAGTCGGGAACCACCACTTGGGTGTAGAGAGGGCTGTCATCCTCATCATCCGAGAGGTGACAGGGCTGAGGCAATCCTTCAGGCAGGGAGGCCACAGTCTGGACATCCTAGTCGGAGTGTGGAGAAGATTGGGGTAGAGGTGCCGGCGGGGTGCACAGTACAGAGGCTGGCTCGGCGTCATCGAGCTGGGGAATTTCGTTGACTCAAGATCAACGGTCAGCGTCGGAGTCTCGAGAGGATCGAGATTTCTTCTCAGTTCAGTGAGAAAATTCTCTATTGCCGTCTTTAGAGGACTTGTGCCTCTTCTTTTCCTTGGAAGAATCCGAGGATTTCTTCCATTTGGAGGAGGATGGGTGGCCAGCCGCATCCTGATCTGACAATTTCCGCTTTTCTGGGGTTGGTGACCCAGGAACATCGGGTTTGCCCTTGACAGCAGCAGGGACTCCTGAAGGAGAAGCGGAGGGTGTAGTGAACAGGCTGATCTATCAGCCAATCACAGAGCAGCATAAGACCAGCCAATAAGAAGCCAGCTGAGCAGGGCTATAAAAAGGGCCTTGCAGGGAGTGAAAAGTGGGTTTTTAGTTTTGGGGTTTTGGGGAAAAGAGTCACATCAAAGGGAGGGTTCCTGAGGGAACATTTTAGTTTGAGTTGGTGACCACAAAAGGGTCATAAGAGTCCAGAGAGGGACTGTGTAGGCTTGGGGGAGTCTAGTAGGAAGAGGCTCAGTCAGAGCAAGGCGGTTATTAAAAAAAAGATTTTGGTCTATGTATTGGAGATACAATTGCCTGTGTGGCTTTATTATTATTATTTTGAAAGGAATTCTTATAACTACATAATAAGTCATTAGTAACAGCTTTGAAACCTATTTATACTTTATTTTTTATATTTTATAATAAACTTTTATTAGTGTTTGAAATACCACTTGGCCTCTGTTTGAATCACACCATGCTACCTAACATAAGAGTCACAGAGGTGCTGTGTCATTGCAAAGAGACTTAGTGGTGAAAGATGGGGATCACCACATAATATTTTGGTGGCAGAGGTGGGATGAAAAGGCCCAGGGTGCTGTCATCATAGAAACTGGGTGGTGAAAAATAAAGGGTCCACGACAGAGGGTATGCCCACAGCAGCAGTAGCCTTGGCAGGAACCCTAGAGGCCAAAGAGTTTGCCCTTGGCTGCAGTGGCTTTAGCAGAACCCTTGGAGGTGCCCGGAGGCTTCAGGATTTGGGCATATAGCCATGAAGTCAGCCGCTGCTCCATTTTTTCTGGCCTGTGGAGTGAAGGCCAAGCAGTGAGGGCAAGTGGGAGTTGGGTGGCCCTCTCCCGTCATGCCTGGGAGTGTTAGTGCCACATTGCTTCCACTTTTTGAAGGGCTGGGCAGACGTTCTGCACAAGAGAGGTCAAACAAGCAGAGTTTTACCATAAAACAGAGTCCTGAACAGGTCCAAATCACAATCCAAAAGAGTAGTCTTGAGGCAAAAAGGAGTTAAAAGTCAAAGAGGTGGACAAAAGAGAAGGCGAAAGGAAGGAGCAATGCCTGATCAAGATTCCTGTGCTGCTCACGTTGCGGACAAAAGGAACTGAGAAAGGGTGGGAAGATACCAAGCCTATATAGAGGGTGGGCAGAGCTACCGCCAAAAAGTCTTCCCCAGCAATTCCAGTAGGATCCGGATTTGCTGCGCAGGAGCAGAATAACCCATTTGTGTGCTTCGCAGAGACCATGAAGAAGAAGAAGATGGAGCAGCAGTGCCTGTGTCCCCACTCTTCAGAGCAGGAAGTATTCAGAACCCACAGAACTGTTGTTAAGGTATAGGAAATTCAGCATTGGAAGAAAGGTTATTATGAATTTTGCCTATGTGTAGGTCCTATATGTACTTAGAAGCACCCTCCATGTGTTCAATAGAGCTTACTCCCAAGAAAGCGTGTACACAGTACAATATGCTTCAGGCAGATTTAATGCCCTTGGGATGTTCAGCAATGGCTATTTCTTATTGTTTATTTACACCTCTGACATGTTCTGAGGAGGTTCAACATCAGAGGAAGTCTAGTCTTGGTGGTCTCATTTTGAATATCATCCCCCCCCCCAACACACACAGCCTTATCTTAGAGGGGGCTCTACGAACTCAATGCCCTTCTCTAGAATCCATGGAAGTACCTTCTCCAAAGAATTTTTAGTGTCTGTCCAGGAAAACAACTGGGTGATTTGCCCCTGAATTTTAGGAGGCTGGTTCTGCTACAGGGCCAACTATTTCATGAGTACCTGGTTCTGAGTGGTTCTTCCAAGCCAGACCTGGAAAACTGGCTATCTAGTAGAAGAGCTAGCCTCTGTTACAGATGTGGGATAATAAGGTAATGTCTGTCCTTTCTGCAGGACTGCTTTCTTTTTTTACACTGTTGAAGCTCCATGGACACTGCCACTGATAACTCTTCTGTGGTGTCGCTGAATGCAAAGGTCTATGCTATCATAGCCTTCCTCCATTTCTTCTTCTTACGGTGTAAGAAAGAGTGAGCACAACTGCCACCATGTCCTCCTCTTCCCTGTTCCTTGTGCTACTCCAAGAAAATTATGTTTATTTTCTCTCTAACATAATGAGGAAACCTTTAGCCTCAACAATTTGAGGCAAATTGCTGCAACTTATCTCACTATCTGGTGATGATTGTTATTTCAGCCAACACACTAATTCATTCTTGGTGTCTGTCCAGGAAAACAACTGGGTGATTGGCCCTTGAATTTTAGAAGCCTAATTACAGAGTTGTCACTAGCAACACAGATCTCCATGGATTAGGATACTGAGAGAGAGAGAGAGAGAGAGAGAGAGAGAGAGAATAAGAAACTGCTAACTCTTGCTTGATATTTTTTCTTCCTCTAAAAATATTAGCATAGCCTCTTAGCGCAACCTCCTTTTAGTACTGCCTATATTTGAGCCATTCCTTCTTCCTTTTCCAATACACCATATAAGGTTCCACCCCAATCCATTGCCACTATCACTCATTATTTTATAAATGAGCACAGAGTTATGAAAAATTGTCTCTAAAGGGTCATGACTGGCTTATCCAAGTGTCCTTCAATCTGTCGGTGGTGCTTTGATTGTGTGTTTCTGCATGGCAGATTGGGGTTGGACTGGATTGTCCTTGTGGTCTATTCCAGCTCTATGATTCTATGATGCCGTGGCAGGACGTTGTCTCATTACCCTGTGCCCCCCTGCTTGTTGATTTCAGTCCATTTCAAACAGATATCCATTCATTTGGCGAGAGCAGAACAGACTGTGAGATGCATACCAACATATTAGCCTATTGTTAAAACTTGCAAAAAGTTATTTTGGGGGACCACACCTCCCAAAATTTGCCACTACAACATGTGTTGGGCGTTGTTGTTCCCCAAAAGTAGCTTTTCCAGACTCTGCCTACTACTCCTTTACTATATATCTCTCAGCAAAAGAAATCATGAAGGAAATCCTTTTTAGTATTTGGAGAACACTCAGGAAAGGACTGAGAAATTCACACACTACCATCTAATTAGGAAGTCTCCCTAAAAGACTCCTCAATCAGATCAGACCTAGAATGCAAGTGCCAGTGTTAAATTTGCCAAGTTGCCCTCTGCCCAGGAGACAGAGCGAGTACACAGGGATGCACTCACATTCAGCAAACATATATTTCCTTTCTACCTAACTGCTATCATTATTAAAATAAGATGCTATGAAGCAGCCATTTCATGAGTGCAAGTATGATAATCTCCAGCATTCTTTCCCTTTCATCTTAGGGCAAAAGGTTAAAACATTCAGTCTGTCTGGGACTTTAATATAACCCATCAATATGTGCTGCATCATTGTGAACAGAGGAGACTTCTGTATTGACTCTGACTACAAATAAAGTACCATGTCTAAACTTACAGACACCTGGCTCTATAAGTTCATAAATTATCTATGTATTCTACCTTCTGTTTGTGATGCTGGCTATGAACTTGCCTTCTAGAACTGGTCCCTTCCAATACCCTTTTCCTTATTCATTTCACACTCAGCAGCAGGAACCAGAGCATCTCTCAATAATAGTTGTTGTTATTATTATTATTATTATTATTTATAACTCGCCCCTCTGTCCAAGCAATCGGAGTGGGGTACAACAAGTTAAAACAATCGCAAGTAAAAACAATTCCCACAAACCAATCCCTAGCAAGAGTTAAAAGCAAACAAGCAAAATAAAAACGTAATTTAACAACATAAAAACTAATAGTTCTTTGAGCAGCATAGGCTATAACACTGGGGGTCATAGTGCAGGAGCTAGTTGGGGGATCATAGAACTTTAGCTTTGGAGCTGGGAGATTAAAATGTTTCCGGGAAAGCCTGCCAGAGGAGATGCGTCTTTATGGCTTTTTTTGAAGAAGTCAAGAGACGTGATGAGATGGATCTCGTCTGGCATGCCATTCCATAGAGCAGTAGCAGAAAAAGTCCTCTGGGAGATATGTGACAGCCTAGTTTTCATAGGCTGCAGCAGGTTCCTCCCAGAGGACCGAAGCGTGCAGGGGGGATCGTACAGGAAGAGGCAGTCCCTGAGATAAGACAGACCTGAGCCATGTAGGGCTTTAAAGGTTAAAACCAACACCTTGTACTGTGCCCAGAAACTAATCAGCAGCCAGTGGAGAGCCTTGAGCACAGGTGTTATGTGCTCTCTCTTGGATGTTCCAGAGACAAGCCTGGCTGCCACGTTTTGAAACAGTTGAAGTTTTTAGGTTAAGCACAAGGGTAGCGCCATGTAGAGTGTGTTACAGAAATCCAGGCGTGAGGTTACCAGAGCATGTACCACAGATTCCAGGTCCTTCAAAATGTCCAGAAAAGGGTGCAGCTGACGTATCAGCCAAAATAAAATATTCTGGTAACACAGAGTGGTAACAGTCTGTATTGGCAAGGTATAATGACTACAGGATACAACTGTGCAGTACAAATCTCAGTGTATAGACCAAAATATGGACAAGCAATATATGTATATAAAATTTGAAGGAAGCATGCTCAAGCAGCAGGAGAGAGAGTGAGCGCGGCGGGACTCTCTGGCCCCCAGGACCATCCTCCACCCCCACTGGGCGGCGGGAACGCGCAGGGCGAGGCTTTAAAGCCAAGCCCCTGGAACACCTTCCTCCTTCCCTGGCAGCGCGGCGGCAGGAGAGAGAGCGAGCGGGGCGGGACTCTCTGGCCCCCAGGACCATCCTCCACCCCCACTGGGCGGCGGGAACACGCAGGGCGAGGCTTTAAAGCCAAGCCCCTGGAACACCTTCCTCCTTCCTGCACCTTTTATAACTATCTTAACACCATAAATTAAGGAAAAGTTTAGTGTGGGGTCATCTGACACTGCCCTAGTAATGTCCAAAGCTCCAGGTCACATGATAGGATGAACCCCCAAACTCCCAAAATGGCTCTACATCTCTGGAGGGGCCATATATGTGTAGGAAAGACTCCCCAGCTTCTGCCATGCGACTTCCAGTGTTACTAGAGATGCAAGACGTAAATAGTGTCAAGACTGCTAAGTTAATTGCTAAAGAGCTGGATGACCAATACACAAAAGGGGAAGGGGGGGGGGTTGTGGAAGAAACCATCTCATCCTCCAGTTCCACTGAGGTGCCTCAGTCTGCTCATTATTAAATGACATATGAATCTGAATTCTCCAAGCAATTCAAATGCAACAGTTCTCTGCAGACAGTAAACAATATAAACACCTCAGTTTGATGAAGATTGTACAAGATTTTGTCATTACATATATAAGACAGCCCAATGCAGTCATTAGGTGTGTTCAATCAGAACACAACGAAAGGAATGGACTAGCTCTATCTTCCTCCATTTCCACCTCAGATGAGTCTGTAATGGAGAGTTTTCTCTTATGTGTGGATACTGTCTACTCTTTATACAATGATATAACACACTTGCAGAACAACTGCATTGGGCAGATGTTTCATGTCAATCCTTGTCACAACAAAGACACAGGCTTCCTTAAAAAAAAATTAAGAATATTGATAGCAGAATATTAGACAAGCCATCTTTTACTAGAAAAGCTTATTATTCTTATCAATGTGGGCAATAAGGAACTCCAAATGAGCATCCAAGTTAATCTTTAAAAATAATTTTGGAACCAACTGAGTACATGATAGCTCAAGATGATTCTGAGACAAACTCATAATTGTGCAAGTGGGTGGACCGATTCAGAACTTTCAGTTGAATCCTTGGTTTTGTGTGTGTGTGCATGTATGTGTACATGAAAATCTGAATGTACCTCATAGCTTCAATCTGTTCTAGGAGTGGCATAACAAATAATTTGTCACTCAAGATGTTATTTACAACTTTTTATACTGCCACATCTGAAAGCCAGTGTAGTACAGTGGTTTGAGCATTGCACAAGGATCCCCATTCACCATGGAAACCCACTGGGTGACCTTCAGCAAGTTATGTACACTCAGTCTTAAGGGGAGGAACAGGCACCCTTCTCTGAACAAATCTTGCCAAGAAAACACTATGATAAGGTCACCAGAAGTCAAAAATTATTTGAAGGCACATAATAACAACATTAGTGCTATCTAGACTGAAGGGGGGAAAAAAACATCCACATCAGAGTCTTGGGTGTTGTGCATTTTTTACCCACTATTGATGTGTGATATTACCACACAAAACCTTTAGCTTCATGGTGGCTGTGTTCAGGCCTGTGCATCAACCAGTACTCAGAACTGACATTTTCTTTGTCTTTGCTTTGTTAGCATCTGTGTTCAGGAAAATAAGCCTACTGACAGCCAGAACCCACAAGGGTATTGTGTCTGTCGGCAGCTGCTCCCACATTCTGTTAGAGCCAAGTACTAGGCCTTTATTAATTTCCAGCAAACCACTGGCATTAGTACAGGACACAGGACAAAAGTACATTTAAAAACATACAGCACAGCCACCAAGGTATGATTAATATTTTCTGAAGGGAAGGCTCACAGCTCACAAGCAGTTTTACAGCAAGATTCATTACTGCTTTCAATTGTCTTGCTAAATTTCAGTTTCACACCATTACATCATATCAGCTTTTTACACTACCTTAGCATTGTTGGAAGTGCAACAACACTCAGCACTGAAGAGTCAAGAATGCCTCACAGCTGGCAATAGTAATAGCATTAGTTTCAGTGACCCAGTCCTCCTCCTTGTCTGCCTTTCCTGCTCCCTCTGTGATGTAAACTGATACTTTTAGGGATGTTTCCACCTCTTTTCCTCCCCAGATCCCTCTCAGCTCTTCCCTAGAATACAGCTAGATTAGATTAGCTCCCTGAGTAATTTTCCTATCTATAGAATTGACTTCCTATAATGCAGTCTTCAATTTGTTTCTCTAAGTTACTCATGTCTTTGCCCCTTAAATCAGGATATCTAACCACTGCACACTCTATCAAGTGTTACCCCTTCAGTGGCCAAAGTACAGTATATGCCTATGATTTACCATAAATGCTACTATCCAGACAGAACATCAATCTCTCCCCCCCCCCCCCCGTGAAAAAGCCATGATTACAAAAGTGCTACATACCTTTGGACTAGTGCTTTCTATCAAAGACTAATCAGTAATTGCACAATTGGAAAAGAGCATTTCTCCTGCTTTCTTCTTTTGGAACTCAGAGAGAGAGAGAGAGAGAGAGAGAGGATCCCTCCACTCACAACACCACCCATCTTTCTCTGCAGAAAGGAACAAACTGCTAAAAAATCTTCATTTTTTCAAATACTAATTTGCAATACAACAGAGAACTTGGGGAAAAGACAGCAGACAAAGGACACTTTTGCTGATTAATGGCAGCATGCAACACTGACAAGCTAGGTAGAAGGAAGAATATGTTGTAATCCCGTGAATTTCATAGGGTTTTCTTAGGCAAGAGATACTCAGAAGTGATTTTGCCAGTTCTGACCTCTGAAATATAGTCTGCAACACCTGATGTTGGTGGTCTCCATCCAAGTACAAACCTGAACTGACCCTGCTTAGCCTCCAAGATTAGACAAGAGCTGGTGCCTTTAGGGTATTTACACCCAGAAGGAAGAATATACCCTACAGATCAGAGAAGAGCTGTACAAAAGAAATCCAGCACATCCACACACTTCAAAACAACTTCATATCTCCTGATTTTATTCACTCTGAACACTCTGCAACTTCACATGCCCTACAGTCAATCACTTTCAACAGGACTTATCTAAAGCCCATTTGCTACAAGAGGTTTTTTTCCCCTGTTTGAGTCTATATGGTTTGCAGAGAACTGCAAGGATAAATAAGTAGATTACTTATACTAACTTGTACATTTCCACGGTGATTTTCCAAGGATGATTTTATATCATGTTGCTGACTTAAAGTCCAACTTGATGTGTTCCTAGGCTTGTAATACACTGCTGTAGAACAGATTACTGACAATCATTAGATTGTGTTTTTCCTGGGGAAAAACTTGAACAGTTACAATCCCAAACTGCCAATAGATTTCAAAACCAACTCTGCAGGGTGTGTTCAGCTAAAGCCTCCCCTGGACCTCTTGTCAACAACTCTGTAACTAGAAATGTCAAATATAAAGCTTGCACTGTACCACAGAGTTATAACCTTCTTGCTTGTCTTAAATCTTGCTATTTTAATTAACAGCTCCATATTGTACCTCTGGGGCTGTACAGACCACCTGAAAAAAGGTCTAGGGCCACCTCTTTTTTCTCCGCATCATCGCCGCAGCAACCAAATGGAGCGGCAACAATGCAGAGCCAAAAAGGAGCACCGAAATCCAGCTCCTTTTTGCATCACACCTGTGATGCAACAAGCGCTATAGGGTGCATCCATGACATCACAGGTGTGCAGTGTTATGTGGTTGCTGCGCACTTGCAACGTCATCGCTCTGCATGCCATCTGTATGGCGCTGTGGAGCAACAACGCCCTGGCCATGTGCTAGGGTTGCAAAGTGTCTAATCGCTCCGCCCTCAGACAACCCTAGCACGTTGCCAGGGCACCCAAAAGCGCCCGTCGGTATAGGACCTCTATCTCATAAAATTAATAATAATAATAATAATAATAATAATAATAATAATGTTTTATTTATAGCCCGCTCCTCTGTATCCAATCGGAGCGGGTTACATCAATTAAAAAATGCAAGATAAAATATACATGACCCATACCCAACCACCTGCCCCTTAAAATTAAATTAAACTAACATCAATTAAAACGACATAATAAAAATTTCAATTTAAAATGGCAACCCATTGCATAGAGATCAGGGTCAAGATGTTAAAGTGCTAATGGGAGAGCTTAACCCAAACAGAGCCAGGAGGTTAAGAACTTTCTGGGAAGGCCTGCCGGAAGAGATGCGTCTTCAAGGCTTTTTTAAAGCAATCAGAAGATGTAATAAGACGCATCTCGTCCGGCAGGTCATTCCATAGCCTGGGAGCGACAGCCGAGAAGGCCCTCTGGGAGATCTGTGTCAGCCTAGTCTCCATGGGCTGCAACAGGTTCCTCCCAGAAGACCGGAGTGTACAAACATAATTTTCAAACTTAAAGGTTGTTTATAGTGCATTATTTTCAAGATGTTGGGCATTTTGGAAATCTTCTGCACCACAGGTGGACAGATTTTATCAAAATTTAGCTAGAAATGCCAGAAATGCTATTTTTCCCATAGGAATCACAGCTATCAAGCAAGAACTAGAGACACTTTTCATTTTTACTGAAGATGATTTTAAACATCACATTGTTAAAACGTTTTGTGGAGAAAAGGCTAGATTTTCCAAGGTTCACTTTATAATATTCTAGCACTCAGATTGCTTTTGCCAACACTTCCAAACAGAGGTGCCTGATAACTTCCACGTCAGGGGGATAACAAATCCACTCTTCAGTCTAGGGCTAGTCTACATGATTAAAATACTCTTCATTTCAGTCAAATAGAATATGATCCATCCATACCCAGAAGTTTGGGCTTTCTGTGAGGGCTCCCCCAAAAAACTCCTTAAACTCCATAGAAAAAGACTTCATGGTTTTTACCAGAGTATCAGCTGAAATCTGCAAAAATGTGCATTATCACATGTGTGGAAAGCCATCTGCTGTGCATGTATTGGCCATGCATTTTCAGCAGAGGGAAAATGAATAGATCCAAATAGACACAGATTTGTGCAGGAAAGTAAAGACAATAAATCGTCAATGTGAATGTGTGAAAATGAGCACCAATTCACATGGTACATTTACGCGTAGACTAGCCCCTGGTTGAACTATGAGGGAACTATCCAAGGTGCTGAATCCATTTTGGAGAGAGAGCTCAGCACTTAAGACACATCCTTAAGCTCTGACCCAAGCCCAGAGGAGATTCAAACACACACACATACCATGAAATGGAAGCCAGCAGCTAATATTGCTTCTTATGATTAGAGAAGTTACTTTTGTTCCAGATGGATCTGCCCAATAGCAAGGAAGTTATTCAAAGTCACAGTAAAAATCAGGCTATTCTGTACTTACATCTGTACTTACTAATATTCAAGAGAGTATTGGTATCAATTGTGTTAATTACTTCTTACAAACTCTGTAACAAACACTGTCTTGCTTTTACAGTGAGATTCAATGCAATGTTAAGGGCATTTTCCTGGAAGTGCATTTGCTTGACATATTGTGGATTTGTCGTCCCGTTTCCCCCCCCCCCCCCGCCGCCTTAAAGCTCACCTAATTTACTTTGCTTGCCACAGTTTAGACAGCAAGAAGAAGTGGTATTCCTGAGAACAAAGACTGGTGACAGGAAAAATCAAGAAATGGAAGCTCATGGCACCTAGTGCAACATGCAGATATAGGCAAGAAACTGCAGAATGAAAGGCCGGGAAGAGCTGGAGAAGAGACAATAGATAAAAGAGTGAAACAATAGATGAAGATGGGGGGATTAGGAGTCAAAGAAATCAGAGGCATTTGGTAAAAGTGAGAGACAGAGGCAGAAGGAAAGTTTTTAAAAATAAAATATAAAATAAATATATTTGGGCACCAGGTACAAACAAAACAAACAGCTTCATTTATATACTGCTTCATACCACCTAAGCAGTGTCTAAGTGGCTTACAACTATAAGCTACTTGCCCCCAACAATCTTGGTACTCATTTTAGCGACCTCGGAAGGATGCAAGCCTGAGTCAAGCTTTGGCCCTTTTGTTGGTACTGAACGCACAACATTTTGGTTTTGAGTGGGTGGTTGCAGTACAGGCATTTAACCACTGTGCCACCAGGGCTCCTGGTATAGTGGTTTGAACATTAAACAAGCATGGTATAGTAGTTTGAATATTAAACTATTACTCTAGAGACCAGGGTTTAATTCCCAGCTTGGCCATGAAACCCACTGGGTGACCCTGAGGGAGTCACATGCTCTCAACCTGAGAGGAAGGCAATGGTAAATCTCTGCTGAACAAATCTTGCCAAGAAAAACTCAAGACAGGTTTGTCTTAGGGTCACCATAGGTTGAAAGCGGCTTGAAGGCACACAACAACAACAACGCACCAGATCCTGTCTGATCTTGGAAACTAAGCAGGGTCAGCTATAGTTAGCTTAATGGAAGACTGCCAAGAAATACCTCAACATACAAATACAGCAAGAACCCTACAGAGCTTGAAAACAGTTTAGGAGGAGGGTGGTTTGGATGGTGCACAAAGAGACAGTAAACAGCTCCTTCCATTCTGCCCAAAAGAAGAGGTATGACTGTAAATGTCAGCAACAGGATTTCAGCACGGGTGATTTTAATAAATGCAATGGGGTACAAAAATCTTTGTTTATTTTAATATATAACTAGAATTATTACAATTGTTAGAAATACATGGATTTTAATTGAAAAATTAATTGGCTTATTTATCTTCTTCCAGGTTATGTTCTTGATATTTCTGTTTAGACACTGAGCAAGGGGGCAACACAACACTTATCAAGGTTAGGGGGAGAAGAGGAGAGAAGGGTAATAACAACAAAAACAAATGTAACACTCAGGCAGAGGGAGGAAAAGGGAAGGGAATAGTCTGATCTGAGCACTCACTAATGATCTCAATCCTAAACATTTTCATAAATAAAATATAAATATAATACAAGTTTTTTTCTCTCTTTCTCTCTGTCATATGTCTTTGTGTGTACATTTAAAACTCACGCATTCACTCACTGGGGTGGCAAAGGGGGAAAGGGGATTGGATGGGAAGGCATCCAACCAGAGTGCAAGATGGTCTAGATTGACAGGCAAACAGTAACAAATATTGGTTGACAGGTTGATGCACACTGGGAAGGCAAAAAACAGTGAAGTGAGTTCACTGGCAGGAAATGTGTGGCCAGTTAAGTCCAATATCACCTCACTGTAATTTTCAGTGTGTGATGTTAACGGGTCGATGTGAAGTTGTGGCAGAGCAGGAAAATGTGAGATGAGACCAATTGTTTTGGTCAGTGTATACAAGCCCTGGTCATTAATCAGAATGGAAATAGTAGTCAAGAAATCAGAAGAATAGGACTTAGGAGGGCACCTATGAAGAACTAGACAAGATCCTGAAGTGTAAAAAAATATAATTGAATATTAAAGTTAGGATTATACGTGCCAATGTATTTCCATTTTCCATTATGGTTGTGAAAGCTGGGCAGTGAAGAAAAGTGATGGGGGGGGGGGGGGAAGCAATTCATTTGAGATGTGGTACTGGAATTCTGGAGATACCATGGACTGCTGAAAATAAATGGGTCCTAGAGCAAATCAACAGAGCCAACATGATATAGTAGTTTGAACGTAGGACTATGACTCTGGAGAACAGGATTCAAATCCTACTTGAACATAAAAACCCATTGAGTGACCTTGAGCAAGTTATACTGTCTCAGCTTCAGTGGATGGTAATGGCAAGACCCCTATGTAGAAATTTGCCAAGAAAACTCTATGACAGGTTTGGTTTAGGGTCGCCATAAGTCAAAAATGACTTGGAGGCACTTTAGTGGCATTTTCCCCTCTAATGTCCCTATCTCTGTTAACACCAAAGAAGAACCTTTTGCACTCAACATCTCAGTCATGATGGGCAGCAATACAAATGTTGAAATAGCTCCTGCCACAGTAAATTACTTTGTCACTATCTCACATTCCAGCTGAAAGCTGAAACTCCAAATTACTCTCAGTCTCTTCTTGAATCTTGGAGCTGCAGAGATGGGTGAGGATACTCCCAGCAGTAGCTGCCCAGAGGCAAACCACCATGATAAGTATGGAGAATGAAAATGTGGAAACTCGGACACACAATTGTTCTTTAAATCATTTTTTCTCTCTTTTTGAAATTCACAGAAACATACTCTTTTACTTCCACTTTAAAATTACAATGGTTCACTAAATTCACAAGGCTCTTACTGTGCATTTTATATACCAGTAGTCAAAATAATTAAAAGGACATTGGTTGATCCAAAGGGTTACCTGAAATATGGTACTCAAGGGCTGCCTGCAACATGGTATGCTTACAGACATTGCTGTTGCCAGTCTTGAAATGCGCTTTGCAAAATAAGTAGGAAAAACATTTTCTCTCGAAGAACCAAGTTCTAATTAAGGACTAATAAAATCACTATTCTCTGTTCTTATGAATACCAGGAAGTTCACAAAGTAAGAGAAGGAGCTTGCTTTCTAGGCTACTGGTAAAGAGAAATGTCATATTACATTTAAGGACAGCTCTGAGCAAACTTATTGATTTCATCTGGCATGTTCCATTACTATTACAGTAGTCAAAAAATTAGTACCGGCAAGGAAGAGGGGGAAAAACCCTCTCTGTTTTAAGTGGATGTGTTGACAAGAAAGGTTCTTCTTGGGGAATTCCAAAGTGCAAAAAAGACAGCTTCAAGAATAATGAAAGCAAAATGCTTGTGGAAGGAAAGCAGCCCTTTCCTTTCAAACAATTCAGTTTAATGAGTAAATAACTTATTGCATTTCTTTTTTCCATTTGCTTTTTAATTTCCAAAGCTTGCCTAACACACTTTACAGCTATGCAAAGCCCAAGCCAAAAAGATAAGATGCTAAGAGTAAAAAACATATTACAAATGTTAAGAGAGAAAAAAATCAATCAACTAATATATTCAGCCACAATTTAGCAAATGATTTGGTCATTTGTGTATATACTGTAGGCATTACTAATTTTAACCTTTCCATGAATATTTACAAAGCAAATTGCCCTAGTATGTATTACCTAGTATATAGTCAACAACTGAACTTGGAAGTATTGTAATATAATTAACACATTATTAGAGGGGAGGTAACAAGGGCATAATAAAAGTCTTTCTGAAAAAATAACAAAATTACTAATAATAGCATTATTTTTAAATTAATGTTTACTCAATGAATCTTTAAAAAATTGCTGCTTAGAGGATCAAGTGGCCATTTTAAAGAGTACTTTAAAAGAAAATCAAAGTAACTAAAAAGCAATGTATTAATATATGTTGCTCTTTTAACAACAAGTAACTAGTCCCCCTGAATTTTGGAAAAGTAAAGTGGAGCAAGTCAGAAATTACTGTTTTAAAAAAATCACATTCCAAGCTCTTCCCATCTATGGCCTCAGCAAGAGTATTTGAATGATCACAATGTTATTATATTACATAAAAACTGCTGGTGTCATTCTTTTACAGATCAATGAACACTTTATGGAGTAAAATAAGAAAAATAATCCCTATTCTGAGGCTTGCAATATGATTTTTGACACTGGGTAAAACAACAGAGGGACAAAAGTAAAGGCACACTTGTAGACTTAAAGACGCTGTTTTAACTGTCATGGATTAATGCTATGGAATCTTGGGATTTGTAGTTTGTTGTGGCACCAGTGCTCTCTGACAGAGGAGACTAACTTTCTCACAAAACTATGAATCCCAAAATTCCATACCACTGAGTCATGGCAGTTAAAGTGGTATCAAACTACATTAATTCTGCAGTGTCAAGAGCAACAATTGTAGATGCATCAGACAGTGAGGGGTTGCTTCTACAGAAACAGCCTACTTTTTTTAATCTGTCTCTTTGAGAATATCTAGATTCATGGGAAATTTCTATAAAGAGTAGATATGGTATCATGCTTGGGTGATATCCCTTGTATTACCATCTCAAACTCCCTAAACTGACCTGAATCCAGCTGTCCCAAGCAGAGTAGACCCACTGAATAGTTGGATATTACATAATTGTTGATTTATCAGCTTCCCACAAATTTAATGGATCTACTCCAATAGGGAGTAGCAACTAGATTTTGCTTGCCCGTGCTGTAGCTACAAATTTTGGATAAAACATTCTGGGTTATGGATGAGGAAAGTGGATCAGGGAATTACTAATTCACCTCACTCACAGAGACAGAAAATGGAATGAAAAATCAAGTCGAAAGAAGATGGAAATAATTTGTGATAAATAACTAAGAATTAGAAAATGTAAGTAAATGAAGGAATGAATGAGGGCATTGATTCTCTAGGGAAGATAAAACATTTTATAATGAGCTTGAAAGGCAATACTGGCTAATAGTTTGGCATTGCTCAAGGTCAACAAGGTTTACTTAAAGCACACCAGGCTAAAAACATATCATTCATAGTGAAATGTTTTGGTCAAGAAATGGTGCATAAGGAAAAACAGGTACTGGTTGAGATTCTACATGTGTGTGCTATGCTTCCTCTCACCAGCTGGCATCTATCACGTCCCAAGAGGGGTCCCTGCTTCTGTGTACAAAGAAGGAGGGCAATTCAGACTATAGAGAAGCTCTTGGTCTCAGCTTGGTTGGGGTGATGAAATGAGAGTACACTCTCAGTTGAGTGTACTTGTCCCCCCCCCCCCCCAGCAGCTGGATCTTCATGGTCTGAATCATCTCCCCTCTTCCTCCACTTCCTTATGGTAAGATGGAACAACAGTAGCCCATCTTAACTTTTCTCAGAAGCACCACTTTCCTTCTCCTCTTCTGTCATAGTCACTTTTATTTCTCCTTTGCATACAGAAACATCTCCAAGATTTGCCGGGGGGGGGGGGTGCAAATGCTGCTATTAACTGTGCAATTCAACCAGTCTGCTGCATTTCAAACCTATCTACAAATTGCTTGGTTAATACTTGTCTGTTAAAACCTACTTACACAAAGCTAATGAAAACAAAATGCCATTCAGTATTTTACAAGGACAGGGTGTGCTTTCAAAATGACAATAAAAAACGTAACGTCATGTGGCTCTGCATTGCTCAGTATCTTTTGCAAAATCTAGAGAGAAAAAATCAGCATATAATTAAACCCCAGAACACATGAAGCCATTTTTATGTAGGGCAATTCCACTTAAAGCCAATTCCACTTAAAGAATCAAATGGTTTGGATTCTACTTATGTCACCCTAGACTACCATAACTTGATATTAAACCTATTCTGAACTACTACTAATTTTGAGGGAAGAACATTTTTAAAAAATTTCCCCATGCTGGGACACTAAAATAGAGGTATTGCTAGGAAACATTAAAAGAAATAGCAAAAGAAACTGTGAAATAAAGGACTAATTACTTCACATTTGGTACCCATAAATTACAACCGACTACAAAGAATGAGTCATAAACTACAAACAGTTACAAATAATAAGCCACATTAATGAATAACTTTAGCAACAAATGTATAGTTACATCACCTAAGAACTGTAACCTAATGAAAAATACTTCCACTGCTTTTGCAGTAAAGCTAACTATTGCAATAAAACTAATTCCTTGGACGAATTATTTTTGTACAGTATTAACTTGTTGATTTACTTATCTGTTATGTGAAATGGAAATAGTTGTTGAATAGAAAAATATGCTTCTAAACAAGTTTGTGTGTGTGTGTGTGTATGTTGAACGAGTTGTAGTGAGAAGCTGGCTGGGCAGGGCTATAAAAGAGCCTCGACAGGGAGCAAAAGTGGGTTTTAGTTGTTGGAGTTTTGAAGGGAAGAGACACCTCGGAGGGAGGGTGTGCTCTTAGGGTTCCTGTGGGAACATTTGTAGGTTAGTTTATAGACCAGAGAAGGGTCTGAGAAGTCCAGTAGGGACTAGATAGGCTTGAGGGAGTCTGAGAAAGAGAGGCTCAGAATAAGCCTGGAGGTTAAGGAAGATTTTAGCCTTAATACTGGTGATAAGGATTGCCTGAGTGGCTGTAGTATATTTGTTTAAGGAACTTCTGTAACTAAGGAACAAAACAAACAAAGCTTTAGTTATTTCTTTATTTTACAAATAAACTTTATTCTTGTTTTGAAATACCACTTGGCCTCTGTTAAACTATTGAAACACGCTACCAAAGCTATCAGTGCCTCAGTAGGAGATAGGTGGTGGGTGAACAAGAGAGGGTTATCACATTCGGTTCTCACCACACCAGTTTTGTATTCCTGATTTTAGTTGTTTGGTTCAAAACCTCAGAATGGCATCAGGTTGCTTCCCTTCTGTTGCTGGTTTTGTTAACTGCCCTCAAGTTGACCTTGACACTGGGCGACCCTGTCAATCAGACATTTCCATCCTGTCTTCCATTGCTCTTCTTAAGTCTTGCAGATCATGCCCATTACAGCCTTAATTGAGTCTAGCCATCTGGCATGTGGTCTTCCTCTCTGCTATCCACCACCTTTCCTAGCAGTGGCTCAAAAGAGACGAGCCAAAAGCACCGCCTTCGGGCCGATCAAGAGACATGGCATTCAAATTACACATGCCCCTGCATCAGGCCAAAGCAGCACCATGGCCACCTAGGTTGGCCTAAACCCAGCCACAATGGGAGCGCAAAAAAGTTCTCCTTGCTGGCAGACTTCAGCAATGGTTGGCCTTGGGACCATGGCATCTGGTCACCACAGTCCCATGCCACTCAGAGCGCACTCACTGCTGGAGCAAGCAGAGGCCACTCCAAGCCACTTGTCTGCTTGAGGCCATGATTATTTTTTCTAATGAGTAGTGCCTTCTCATGATATGGCCAAAGTATGACAGCCTCAATTTGATGGTCTTGTTTTCTAGGGGTATTTCAGGCATGATCTGTTCAAGGAACCATTCATTTGTCTTTTTGGCCATCCATGGTATCTGCAGTGCTCTTCTCCAGCACTACATCTCAAATTTAAGTTGATCTTCTTTATATCTGCTTTTTTCACTGACCAGCTCTCACATCCATACATAGTGATGTGCTTGGATGTTTCTACCATAACTTTACTGCTCAATTATATATCTGTGCTCTTTAAGAGCTTGTCTTGTTCTTTCATCACTGCCCTTTCAATTCCTAGTCTTCTTATCTCTTGGCTGCAGTCTCTGTTCTGATCAATGTTTGATCCAAGGTATGGTAAATCTTTAAGTATTTTGATTTCCTCATTGTCTAGGTTGAATTTATGTTGTCCTTCTGTTGTCATTACTTTTGTTTTCTTTACATTCAGCCCCAAGCCTGCCTTTGCACCTTCTTCCTTGACCTTTCTTCAAAACTGTTCCAAATCCATGGTGTTTCCACAAGTACCATGGTGTCATCTACATATCCTGGATTGTTGGTTCCTTCCTCCTATCTTTACTTCTCCTTCTGAGTCTATACCTGCTCTTCGTATGATAATTTCTGCATATAAGTTGAACAAGTAGGATGATAGAATGTAGCCTTGCCTGACTTCTTTGCCAATTGGGAACCATTCTGTTTCTCCATACTCTGTTCTAACAGTAGCCTCTTGTCCAAAGTACAGATTTCTCACCAAAACTATCAAACATAGTGGGACTCTCAAGTCATTGAGAGGGTTCCATAGCTTTTTGTGATCTATGTAGTCAAAGGCTTTGCTATAGTCTATAAATCATTTCCACCTAGGAATACCTAGGTGCACTCAATTAGTCATCATATGTTTGAAATGTGGTCCCTAGTGCCTGTGTCTTTTCTGAACCTTGATTGCATCTCTGGGATTCTTCTCTCCATATGTAACTGGAGTCTGTATTGCAGATTTTTAAGCATAATTTTGCTTGCATGGGAAATTAATTCTTTGGTCATATAGTTGTTGCAGTCTTTTGTGCCTCCTTTTTGTGGCTGGGAATTGAAACTTTCCAGTCTGTTGGCAACTGTTTTATTTTCCATATTTGTTGGCATATTTTAGTTAACACTAGAGTTGATTGTGTATGTGTGAACTGTAGCACTGTGATATCATTTCTGGTGATTTATTCTTCCCAATTTCTCTTATTGCATGCATGTGTGGCATGCTTCGCCAGCATCATGGAATCATCAGCTGACTCTAGCATCATGGAATTATTCAGGAAGAGGCCATTTGCTATTAACACAAAGTTTCCATTAATAGCAAATCGCCTCTACCTGAACAATTTCATGACGCTAGTTTAGTTTATTGATCTTGTAGTATGTCCCTGTTCTCATCATACAACATCCTGGCCTTTGGTTTGAATTTCCCTTTTAATTTCCTTGTCTTGTAGGAGAGATCTCTCATTTTTCCTTTTGTGTGTGTGTGTGTGTGTGGATATTCTCTTCTATTTCTCTGCACTGATTGTTAACAGTACTCATACCCCTCTCAACCTTTATCATTGCACGCTAGTCACTGAACAGCTGCATTGATGGTTCTGATTTTGTTCCTATCAATATAGGGCTATAGCACTATAATTCTGTAGTGTAAACGTGCTCATGGTTTTCAAAGAGGGGACCTACAAAAAAACAACAACTAGGACTACAGTCTACACTGGCAATCTGCATAGCTCTGTTGTTGTTACGTGGCTTCAAGGAATACCTGACCTATGACATAGTTATCATAGTTTTCTTGACAAGATTTATTCTAAAAAAGATTTGTCATTGTCTACCTCTGAGGTTGAGAGGGTGTGACTTGCCCAGTAAATTTCTATGGCTAAGCAGAAATCAGAGCACTGGTCTTCCAGAGTACTAAATCTAACATGCTAATTTCTACACCACACTGACTCTGCAGTCCTGTTTGCACATCCCTGGTCTCAGGAAGAAATGGATCTTATGCCAATCTGTCACAGTGTGTTGGCATACATCTTCTGCCATTAACTTTCCCTTTATTTACCAAGTATTACTTTCACTGCTACTACTATTACCACCAGTTGAACAGATCTGGACAGACAGATGATATATCTGGGGAGGAGTGTGCCTACGAAAGAAAACAAGCAATCTGGAGAGACAAGCAGAATCAACAACAAAATATTGCAGCATAGAGTAATTCTGTTTAGGGCTCTAGCCAGAAAAAAACAGCTTTTCTTCTATGTCAATTCTTCCTATTCCATGCTTCTAGTTTTCTCCACTAATACTTTCAGCATTCAGTTCCTCATTCTTCACTGGGCTTTTTCTATGGAGAAGTGGTTGCCCCATGGTGATTTCTTCCCTCTCACAAATTGATATACTGTATATAATCATTTATAAGTCTAGAAATTTAGTCAAAAAATTGACCCAAAGACCTGGGTCGACTTATCCACTGGTCAAACGTATGTACTACACTTTAACTCTTATCAAAAAATGAACCATCCCCTTCTCTGAGTAGAGTGGCAAAAGATGAGAGCTTAGTCCATACTGGGAGCACCTAAAAGAAGCACCAACTCCCTCTGCTCTCTCCACCACAGTGCCACCTCTTGCTTTCTAAATGCCTGGGATGGAAAATGGCAGTGGTGGAAGCTCTTTGATGTTTCCCCTCACCAAGAAGAATTGGGATCTGAAGGATTTGAATAAGACATCTGTGTATGTTTGTCAGCTTTTCTGAGGTAAAATCAGGCAAAGTTATCACAGTAAAGTTAAAGGCTATAATCACACTGCCAATATAGTAATCATTTTCTTTGCCCGGTCTTTTCATCCTGTGTGTGTGTTGTCTTAGCCCTGCCTGTACCTGGTCACCTCCCACACACATCACACAACCATGGTTTACTGAACTTCCCTCCTCAGCCATACAGCCTTTAGACTGAGCACAAAAAGTTATGCTTGCTGGAATTTTGTAAGTTCTTTGGCATCTTTTTTCTTTGTTTGGTCCTTTACATCCTTTGTTACACACCCCTAAGATTTACCTTTGATTTATCCACAGATCATTTAAAAAATCCATAATTTTGGCCCCAAAACCTCCCCTCAACATACATGAAGTCAACTTATAATTGAATATATACAGCAGTACTTCTGCAAATGGTGGAGCTCCCTCAACCATGCTGATAGCTCCTTCTTGCTTCTCAGTGGCCTCCTTTTGGATACATTCCTTTCCACACTTAGGGGATTTCATTCATATCAGGAGAGGCTGAGCAAGTCTGGGGATGATGGTATTCCTCAGCGATGAACTAGGCTCAGTGGGTGTCAGTCTTCAGTCCTTTCATATGTTTTGGACTTCAGTTCCCAGAATTTGAAACTATTGACCCTGCTGACTACAGGTTCTAGGAGGTGAAGTTCAAAACGTCTAAAGGTCCACAGTTTAAGCATCACTAAACTAGATGATGGTATTCATTGACACATTTTTGGCTGGAAATGCTTATTACATCAAATACTGGGACACAAGTGTTCAATTTTTGCCTTAAGAATATTTCAGCAAAGGAACATGGGGGGATACTGTTAAGATGGATAGCTCCTTTTATATTTTAAAATGACACTGAATTGCTATTTGCATTCCTACATTCTTTAATGAGATGTACGTTTCACAATCACTCTCTTTTGCTTTTCTGTCTGAACAAAGAAATTGAAGCAACGTAAATAGCATGGAGGTGGCTCAAAGCCACTTTTAGAAATGTGTCATGCATGCAAACAGCAAGGCGACAATGTTATGCATGTTACTGAGACCTGGTAAATTCTGAAATTTAATTCGAAGTAAACAACAGTTGGATCCAACGTATGATCCACTGCAATAAGAATCAAAGATTGGAGAAGCATTGTGTGCTACTACTCAGAGATACTGCAATTTTTTTTATCACGATACAAATTCAAGTATTACAGTGAAAGGAGACGAATAATCCCTTTCAGCTACTTCTCTCTCTGATATTCTGCTTACACCATAAAGTGGAAAATGTAATCACCAAAACAACAAGCACAGGAGAAAACCAAAATAAGGATATGAAAATAATAAAGAAAAAAAATGGGGACAGGTTTACGTTCAGGTAGTACATACACTCATGCTTCTCCAAGAGATAAGCAAGATTACCATAATGGGATAGAGAGGACAAAAGCCAAAACAGAGTACTCAGAAGAACAAGGATTTCATATAATCATAAAATGGGAAGGATTGTAGATTGTAAACCATAGTGCGAACTGATGCAATATGATCATATTTAAGAACTGTGACAAGATGGCTATCACACAAACCTTATAATCAGCTACAAAGGGTGAGAAGTTATGCCTATGATCTAACATACATGTTCACACCTTGGCACTCAGGAAATTGCCTGACACCAGATCAGTTTATAGAACCCAGAGACACAGACTTCCCAAAGCCTAGGACATAATGGGCATATTTGTTAAGGAAAATGCAACATGGGATATACAGTAGAAATCAAATATGTATGTGAAAGTCAAAATGACTAAGCAAAAGCAATTGAGAAGTTACACAGGTGAAAAGGATAATGTAATTTAGAAGTCCTGAGAGCCAAGGACATATGCCAAGGATAAATGACAAGATACATATTGGCAACACCTGAGAGTCAATTAAGGTACAAGACAGTATGATGAAATACTTGGGTTGGACTTAAGTATGGAATGAACATTGTGAACCAATCAGAATGTGTAAAACATCCACAAGTGACTATAAATGATGACACTGTATACCAATTTAGTGTGGAGTAGTTTGGAGTTGTGGAGTAGTGTGGAGTATAGTAGAGAATAGTTGAAGTGAGCATTGTACAGAGTTATATAGCAAAGATTGTATGGCGAAGGGCATTTAGTGTGTATAGTTAAATAAAGTAGTTCTTTTATACAAGTCTACTGTGTTGCCTGGAATCTTGTGAGAGAGAGAAGATACAATCGCTACCAGATCCAAGGAGACGTTTGGAGACATCTCTGAGAGAGGAGTGAGAAGGCTGAAAGAGTTTGTCAAGGTCTTCAGCCTGATCTCAGGAGCTCTGCATGCTTGGAAGAAGCAACAACCACAGATCAAAGCTGGTCTGTTCCGCTGCATAACAAGGTGGTGAGTGAAAGCAAGTATAAGACAAGCTGCAATTCCCATCATCCTTGACACATATTTACTCATACCCAGCTTTCTGGCAGCACAACCCTGTCAGAAAAGCTCTATCAGTCTCTTTGTGGAAAGAACAAAAGCCTCTTCCCATGATCTGGGGGGGAGGTGGGGCAGCGGGACAGACTTCAGTGACAAAGCATATTTGTAATTCCAAAGATCCCCCTTTCAATACTTAATATCGGGGATCAGCATTCTGTATGTGACAAGTAAAGTTTATTACAGTTTATGGCCCTTTCAGCAGAGCACTATGTCTGATAATCTTGATCATCTCATTTTATATGGGAGCTCCATGTATCTCTCCCTCCAAACATCCAAAAACTTCACACAGATAGGAAAGCATCCCCTTCAATCCCCAAACCCTAGTTCTCCTCCCAGTCAAGCAAATCAGAAAAGGGGTGCTATGGGACTGCAACAAATATGATTCTGAATGGATTGGGGGCTGCAGGGGTCAAAGGTACTCTATGTACCAAAGGGTTATTGTGCTCAGGTTCACCCCTGGAATAGGCCTGTTTTTGCTGCCACTCAACTCAATCCATTTAAAAAAAAAATCTTAGGAGTGGATTACAAAACCTGAACCACCCAAACTCCATCACTATTTTGCTATTTCACCCTACATAAAAGGAGGCTGAAGGCCACTGGTGATGTACAAGTTGCCCACACTTGTTTTAAACTGTTTTAACACTGCCAGCCAAACGCTTTGTGACCTGCAAAAGTCTAATACCTGAAGTGTTGAAAGGTTTAAAAATGAAGTGCACATTCCTCCCACCCACCAACCGCTGGCTGCTTCCTCTGTCTTTTTTTCACACGCACACACAGAATTAGTACTGTATTCAGCTTTTTCACTTCTTTGGAACCATTCTGGGGCATCTTCCATGAAACAGAGCATCGCCTTTCTCAGATTAATCTCTTTCTTCTCTTTAAGACCTCCTGTGCAAGATCAATACATGAGGTCCCAGGCAAGTCAAAATTGCATTTTTCCTCTGGAGACCAAAATGGCCTTTCAAGAGGCATAATAGATTTTATCTTTAGAAGCCATTTTAGAAGCACAGGTGGTTCTCAGATTTCTACTGTATTACAATATAAATCTGTTGGTCATCAACAGCAAAATGTGTAGAAAGCCAGCAGCCTCTATTTCCCAGGAGATGTTCAAATGGGTTGCAGTGAAAAGATGTGTCCTGTGTAGTTTTTGTCAATTTCAAGCTTGTTGGCTAAATACTTAAGGTGTCTGCATGGTGTTGTGTAGCATTTAAGACTTTACATAATGCATTTACATATACTCATGTTTACATAATTAAAATCATGGAATACTCTTGAAAAAATTGAGAAACTTCTTACATTTTCAACAGGTTTGTGTTCGTAATAATTAATTACACTGACCTATTGCTTATCCTGTTAAAAGAAGTGCAATGATGGGGCACCACTGACACATGCCATCATGCAGTGGCAAATTTAAGGTGGCACTGACTCAGTGCCCTAGAACCAGCTAACTGCTGAGAAGAGGAACAAATACCAAGAAAACTGGTGGTATTATAATCTCAAATTCAAAACACACTGCAGAAATACTTCCGTATGAGACAACTGTAAATGCCCTGGCTCAATGCTAGGGAATTCTGGGATCTGTTGGTTTGGGAGGCATTTAGCCTTCTCTGTCAGAGCTCTGGTACCACAATAAACTACAATTCCCAGGATTCCCTAGCACTGAGCAAGGCCATTTACAGTTGTCTCAAACTGGATTATTTTGGCAGTATGTTTTAGACCTCAGTTGCAGCTGCTATTCTGGCCAGATCAAAACCTGGAAGGGGTGGGAACTGCATTTGTTTGTCTTTATGCAAAATGGCTGTATCCAGTGTTTTGTTTTAATTGCCTCCCAAATGTTTGTGCACAATTTCTGTAATCAATTTCAAAAATGATGCAACTATCCCATACTTTTGTTTCAGCTTTCCATCCTATTCATTTTTCTGTAATAGTGTGCACTAGAACACCACACCATGTCTTTACCATAAGTCCAAAATTATATCTGGTTTCCTTTATGAAACATGTGCAAATACACATTTGAATGTGTCTGGATGCTGGCTGCCCACACTGCTAGCAAATTGGATCTGTATTTCATCTCTACAGCTAGAGATTCTCACACTTTCCTGGACTGAACTCAACATTTTGAATGACATTCTAAAATTACGCATCGATGGGGGGGGGGGGGGGGGGGGGAACCAATGCTCTTTGGCAGGTAACTCATTCTTGTACCCACTTCTTATAAGAGTTTTCAAGAAAAAATGTCATATAAGAAAATGGGGATTGGTACAACAGCCTGAACAACTTTATGATGCTTAAACAAGCAGGCAGAATTCTGGCTTTTCACAGTCTGCTCTTTATCAGCATCAACAACTTGTTTATATTCAGTGATAATTATAAAATAACATTTAAATCATGATTAATTCTTCAAGCCTATATCATAATAGTGTGAGTCTTGGATGTCTCATGGGATATTAATATTGATGCCAGCCATTAATTCTTGTATAGGATTTCCCTATGGAACTAAGCATTAATGTACCAATTAATAACTATTGAGAGGTGTGTTACAAACCTCAAGAGAGGAATATTTTTGTGTTGGTTACCACCCTTCAAGCCCATAAAATGAATATTTGACAAAGAAAAACACCCATTAAATGAAATGCCCCACCACTGTTTCAAAAGGAGAGAGGTATTCAGAGGAAGGGAATTGCAAACCTCCTCTGAATAAACCAGGCCAGTCACCATAAATCAGGATTGACTTGATGCCACATAACACCAACAACTACAACAACAGATAACAATGTAAAACTAATCTTCTATCCCCTTCAGAATCTCTTTTCCATCAAGAGACAAACCAGCCACACCTGTAGGCCTGATCAACATCAGATGTTCCATCTAGCTATGATCAAGGCAAAAGGTATCTCAATTCTTGTCTCCTTCTCAATTTCCTACAAATATTAAGCACCAATCTCTACGATATTCAGCTTAGAAAACAAGCTTATTACACACTCCTTTTCAACATTTGATTGGATATTTGCTCTCCCCTTGTCAATCATAGCCACCCCTGTAAAGCAAACAGCATTTCTATTTTCCTGTATCTCCATTTTCCTTTGCTTGACATCTCCATTTGAGGAATATCTGCTGTGCTCTCGTCTAAAACAAGGCATGTACCTTGGCATGATGCTGTGCTTTCTTTATTGCAAAGAATTTCACTGTCAACATGCCCACCCTGAAATGTACGGTTTTTATGCCAGAACCTCTGTATAGAGCTTCATATATCTGAAAGAAGTGAGCTATCACCCCAAAAAAGAAAGCTCATGTCAGAAAGAAGTTGTAACTTTTTAAGGTGTCATAAGAGTTTTTGTTGTTTTTCTTCCATTATGTTGAAGCTGAAAACAAGAAGCTGTGCCAGTATAATAATTAGCTAGAAATTACTGCTTTATTTAATGCAAGCTCTGGTCTCTTACTTTTTAAAACTGAATCATTTAATACAAATTTTTAATTTGAAGGATTAAGTTGATTAACGACTTAACTCACATATAATCTCACTTGCAGTCTGCCTACATGGTTTAAACTATCTCTGGTTCAAGTTGGTCTTTTTCCCTCAAAGACCCATCCGGCATGAATTATATGTTCAGAAAAACAGCAATAACATGGGGTAGCAGTACTACTCAAAAGTAAACACAAAAGGCACCTCTCAGCTATTCCATCTTGCAAAGATGATAAGACATGTTGGTTCCTTCATCACAAACCACCTTTGCACATTGGTCAGAGAATGCTGGTGTCTGTCATATTTCGGATCTCTCACAGAATGTGTCAAGAGATTTCAGTTCCATCCCTTGCTCATTCAAAATCTTTTCATGTTTACATGAGGCAAGTTAAAAACTGTCTGTGCAACATGTTAATACTTCTTTTGTAAGGTTCAACCATACCAATGTTATATATCCCTTTTAATTGAGACATGAGATGCTATTTCTTTTCAGACCGGGTAAAAAATACTGGAGCAATTCCAGATATATCAGATAATTATCAGAGCAAGCTTGTGAAGACCTTTATAGCCTTACGCATATTGAAATCAAATACAGATTCTTAAAGAGCCAATCCCTTTTAGTCTGAAAGTAACAGACATTTCTTCTCTGTCCTCTATGGCCTTCCACACGACATCCTCCCAAATCCTTTGAGCAGCCATGATACTGCAAGAGACACTATGCTTTTTAGGCTGCATCTGCACTGCAGAAATAATCTGGTTTGACACCACTGTAACTGCCATGGCTCAATGCTGTGGAATTCTGGGAACCACAGCTCCCACTTTGGTGCCACAACAAACGACAGAATTCCATAGCACTGAGCCATGGAAGTTAAAGTGGTGTCAAACCGGATTATTTCTGCTGTGCAGATACAGTTTTAGACTCAGAAGAAGGCCATCATGAAAGCCCTGACTCCAGTTCTTTAGTCACCTGCTTGCCAGCCCCATTTTCTGTGGACTCCTGACCATCAGCCTCAGGATTTATGGTGGAAGCCCAGCATATGTGGAAGCACAGCACCACTGCCAGATAGCAGCCTTAGACTTGGCCAGTTCTAACTCCCCCTCCAATACTGGGGCTATAGCAACTCCCTAAAGCACATACTTTTCTGGTACTTTCAAAAATTAATTTAGACATTTCTTCAGATATTTCATATATTTCAGATATATGGAAGCATTTTGGGAAAGGAGCATATCTGAGATTCAGCATTCATAACCAGTGAAATAAACACCATGAATCAGAGCTTTAAAATGTTTTGTTATACAATTATTACACCCCATTTGCTTGTGGAAAATTCAATTATTTTATTCACTAAATCACTATAAAAATGCTTTTAAAGGCACTACACTGAGTGTTCTTTCCTTTTATAAAAGCAAACCTTAAAGAATTAATCCAGAGGTGGCTAGCTCTCATGCTGCCAGCTGTTCAGTTCTGGAACCCATCTTGACGTATTTCCTATCCTTGAGAGCCCTCATGGCGCTGACCTATTGAGAAATCTTTAATAAGCTCCACATGTTTCCCAATTGTTTTGGAGATCTAATCACTCAAAAGGAAATATAAATACAACTGTTCAGCAGCCCTAACAAAGCAATATTTGGGTATTATGTATTCAGCTGTAACTTACTGTAAACAAGAACAAAACCACACATAGAGACAAAAATATGCAAAGAAGAGCCAGCATGGTATGTTAGTTTGAGCACAGGGCTACAACTCTGGAGACCAGGGTTTGAATCCCAAATCAGCTGTGGAAACCTACTGGGTGGCCTTGAGCAAGCTACAGCCTCTCACCTTCACAGGAAGGCAAAGGTAACCCTTGTGAACTAATGCCGCCAAGAGAACCCAGTGATTGCCTTAGGGGCTTTGTAAGTTGGAAACGACTTGAAAGCATGCAACAACAACAAAATTATTTAATGCTTTTATGTAGGGTTTTGAGGATTAATATAAAATTTTATAACAGTTCACGAACACAGCTGAATCTTATTATTAGTCTTCTCCTTTCTGGTAGTTTACAGATAAGATTTAAGAATACTACCCCAGGATAAAACTGACATTCTCTACTTTTCTGAATGGTGCTTACCCAGCTAGCTTATCACTATTCATTATCTGCATTACAGCAATAACTAAGGCTTTGTCCAGACAAGAATTCTTATAATATATAATTTAATTTAATTTTTGTAACTTAGTGAATGGATATAAGGTTTTGCACATTTTCCCTTTGTAAGACATTCCCTCCTTCTAGCATTTGAGACTCTCTCCTCACCCCCAAAAGCACTAAATTAGCCCTTTGAGTGCACTAAAATTGTGCAGAGGGAGAAATCTGAGATAAGACTGTGGGGTACTGAACCTGGGGGACATAAAGTGCTGTGTACATTTTGTTAACTTCAACCACCATAAATAAACTAATCTTATACTGTTATAATCTGTCTTAGTAAACGTTAGAAGCAATTTGTCATGCTCCCTCCTTCTCTGTGCTGTGAGAAAAAGCAAGAGAGGAATAGGATTGGTACTAAATAAGGAGCAAAACACAACCAGAAGGAGTGGGGTAATACTGATTCAGAGCAACAACTGATTCATATGCCAAGATTCAGTGACTCCTGTTTCTGAATCCAGCAATTCAGATTTTTAACGAGTACATCTCTACGCAGCAGACAGCTAAATTATGGACTACACCCACCTAAGATGTATTGATAGCCACCAAGTTGAATAACTGTAGAAAGGAATCTGATACATTTATCGAGGCAGCAATATCCCCTCGGTACCAGTTGCTGGGGAATACAAGAGGGAAAACATTAGTACTAACCTATGTGGCTGTGGGCTTTTCACAGGCATCTACGGAGATGGCCTGTGTAGGAAGAAAATGCCAGACGAGACAGATGCTCAGTCTGATACAGCAGGACTCTTAAGTTTGTATGTTCAATCTCAGGAAAAATGATGCTTGTAAACAGAAAGTCTCACAAAAGAAAACCTCAAACAGAACATCACTTTAAAAAGAGAAATGGCAGTGGAATGCAGTACCTTTTTGCTTGATTATCAATAGCAGATGTCACCTGCCTGAATAAAGTACATCCAAGTCTAGTCCTCCAAGAATAAATTCTAGGAAGAAGAACAAGGCCCTCTTCCAAAGTGCAGCATGGCCAAGCATACAAAGACTCACATTCCTTAGCTCACCCTGCACATCCTTCACAGAATAAGATTCCCCTGTCTTGGAAGTATGCAGCACCAGATGTGAAGTCTGAGTCACACATAATTGATGTGCATTGGCAGAGAAAGTAGCCTTGACTGTTTAAGCCTAATTCTTCCAAATGGCAGTGAATTCTGGCAGTGTATACATGTTCTAATGCCAATAAAGGTTTTGTAGTCACCAGAGTGAGCACAAACTTTAGCAAAGCCTTTAGACATCTTTAATATCAGATTTCCCACAAATGGCACTTTCTGCAATGGTAGGATGGTGTGCTCCTGTGAGGCAAGAGGCTATGCATTGCTGACAGCAGCAGTGCTGCTGATAGGGTCTTCTTTGCTGAGAAGCCAGACTAAATGTGCCAAAAAGGTACTGGGCAGTAGCAGTAATGCACAGTGAAACTGGTGAAGGATCTTTTAGAGACAATCCAACATGAAACAGGTGCCAGAAGATGAGACTCCCAGGTCAGATGCCACTGCTACAGGGGTAGAATAGAGGTCGGCTACAAGTAGCAATGTGGCTATTGACACAACTGAACTCAAACCAAAAGGACAGGCAAATGTTGACATGTTCAGAGACAAAAGGAAAGTCCGAAGCTAAACAACACATATTATAGGAACACGGAATGCAAAAAGCATGAATCAGTAGAAACTAGATATAGTAAAACAAGAAATAGAATGTGTAAACACTGAAATACTTTGAGTGAGCTGAAAGGGATAGCAATGGTACATTGTGAGTTTCGCAGTGTTTTACTCAGGAAATGAAAATCTAAGAAGAAATTGGGTGGCATTAATAGTGAGAAGAGATGTAGCGAAAGCAGTTAAAGGATATAATGAAAATTCTGTCCAAATCATGTCAATAAGACTTCAGGAGAATCCATCACTATAACTATAATCCAAGTTTATGCTCCAACTATAGAGGCAGAAACAGAAGAAATTGAAATATTCTGTGCTGGAGTCCAGGACGAAATGGATCACACACCAAAACAGGACTTTATAGCAAATTAGAATACAAAAATAGGAAACAGGGCAGAATCTAAGATTGTGGTAAAATTGGCCTACGATAAGAAAATGAAGCAGGAGACCAAGTGACTGAATTTTGCAAGGCCAATAGTTTGTTCATTGCAAACACATTCTTCAAGTCACTTAAGAGGCAATTGTATATAAGGACATTACTTGATGCCTAATGTAGAAATCAAACAGACTACATAATTGAAAGCAGAAGATGGAGAAGTTTCATTCTCTCTGCAAAAACAAGATCATGGCACCAACCATGATCTGCTAATATAAAAACTTAAATTGATTGTATAGATCATGAAAAACTATGAGTTGCTTTTAGAGAAATGAGTGTGCCACAACATTTGATCATTCTGCTGTGTAACGTGTACAGGGGTCAAGAATGAATATGGAGAAACAGAATGGTTTCCAATTGGCAAGGGGGTCAGGTAATGCTGCATGTTATCACTCTCTGTTTAGCCTGTATGGTGAACATATACATAAAGCAGGATTATTAGATTTGAAAGAGGGAGGCATAAACATTGGAGGAAGAAATATCAACAACTGACAATATGCTGATGACAGTACACTACTAGCAGCAAAAAACAAAGACTTGGAACAATTACTGAAGAAAGCAAAATAATGAACAGAGATGATTTACATAACATAAAAGTAGATGAAGACATTGCAACATTTCAAGTTTTACCATATTGCAGCATGGAATTTGGTTAATGGATTCCATTAACCAAAATGGATACTGCAGTCAAGAAATCAAAAGATTAGGACTTGGTAAGGCAGCAATGAAAGAACTATACATCCAGAAACTGAAAGATATAACACTGAATACTAAAGATAGGACTATCCATGCTGTTATTCTCATTTCTACATATGGTTGTGAAAGCTGGGCAGTGAAGAAAGTTGATAAGAAAATCAGCTCATTTGAAATGTGATGCTGCAGAAGAGTTCTACAGATTCTGTGGACTGTTACAAATAAATGGGGTCCTAGAGCAAATAAATCCTGAATTCTTCCTAGAAGCCAAACAACAAAACTGAGGCTGCTGTACTTTGGCCTTATGAGAAGACATGACTCCCTAGAAAAAGACAATAATGCCTGTTAAGATACAAGGCAGTAGGAAAAGAGAAAGGCCACATTCCAGAGGGATGGACTCAATCAGGGAAGCCATGGCCTTGAGTCTGCAAGACCTGAAGAGGGCTTTTGAAGATAGGAGGACTTGTGGTCTCTCATTTATAGGGTCGCCACAAGTCAAAGTCAATTTGACAGCAGTTAACAACAGTAAAATGTCAGATTTAACACTTAACCAACTCACACACATTGATGAAAAGTGGTGTAGTGTCAGTCAGTAGCTGAGCAATAGGTTTGCTTTTCAGGATTTAGGGCTATCAGTAGATTCTATCAATTACAAAAACAGTCACTATAATGGAGAAATGACCATTCTTGTAATTTGAAGAATCCGCTTATAGCTCTAAACCCTGAAAAAACCCTACTGCTGAACTTGATTCAGTGATCATCAGGTCATATCTTTTTTAGCATAAAGGCTGACTGACAGCATGGATGTCTCTAAAGCAACTGTGATCAAACTTTGTTTCATGAAATCATGAAACTTATGTAACATATTTCATGTATGAAAACTGTACTTCGTATGTTTTTTTTTTTTTTGGTATGTCTTTTATATATCCAATAAAAAAACTTTTAAAAAAACTTTGTGGCAAATCTACCTTAAATAGAGTACAGAAGATTTTGACAGTATATGGAATTCTGTAATATATATAACGAATCCACTGTGTGTATTACTATGGTTTATTTCTGGTCTATGTGCTACAGACCAGTTAGTAGCACAGTACAGAAGAAGTCGGGGTAGAGAGTTCCTTTTTTGTCATAGCCAAGCACCTACCCTCTCAAATTCCTGCTCAGATACAGGAGCATCATATAATTCTGCTGAAAGTGTCATTTTAAGGACCTACATCTGCAGCTTAGCTAACTGTGGGCTAAAGAAGTCACTTTTACACTATAATTTACTTTTCAAAATTAGGAGGAAATTGTACCTTCTCTGATAACAAAACACAATGTGAACAGTTCTAATTTGTCTGTTATAAAGTAAAGATAATTTGTAAGAAACACTGTATCCCTCAGTAAAAGGTCACCACACTGTGTTCCAGGACAAAAAGAAAACTTACTCTAATGAATAAACAGAACACATTGCTTATCAATGAGGAATCAAATTATGGAATATATGCAGGAGAGGGGTAACAAGAGAGACCAAAAAATACCCAACACTACTGGTATTGCGTATTGCAAAGTTAGAGCCTCATTCTCACTCCCTACTCTAGTGGTGGAAAACCAGCTTGGCAGTTAAATTGACAGTTCTGTCCCTTCGTTTCAGGGGTGTTCCTGAGGCATTCCTCAAGACTCGTTGCTTAGGACTATTTGTGTCCCTCGTCCATCACTCTTTCCTACTTGCCAGCCATAGAACACTTTGTTGTTGTTTATGGTCCAATTTATGGTGACTCTATGACAGGGATTTCTTGGAAAGATTTATTCAGACGAAGTTTGTCATTGCCTTCATCTGAGGCTAACAGAATGCTACTTGCCCAGTGGGTATTTATGGTGGGTATCTGGGACGCTGGCACATGGAATACTTTAGGGCAGGCTTACTTTTCCAAGTGTATAGTTAGCACTAATGGAGCAAGATTGAGAGGGCTGAGGACAGAGAGACTGATAAAACCTGAGCAATTGATGATGCCAGGGAAATTACAGCCTAGACAGCTGCACCCAACATGGAGAGAGAGAGATCACAGTCTTGCAGTAACAAATAGAGGACCAACCTATCAATTGTACTAAGCAGACTTGTCAATAGTGCTGAAATGCTCTGGCACTGCCTGCTTTATTAAGCAAGCATTTTCTTGTTTTCTCCCTTTCTGATTTATGGCAGTCCTAAGGTGAACCTAGCATAGGTTTTTCTGGCAGAATATATTTGGGGAGAGGTGTGCCTTTGCCTTCATCTGAGGCTGAGACTATGTGACTTGCCCAAAGTCACCCAGTGAGCTTCCATGGCCAAGCAGGGATTTGAACGCTGGTCTCCAGAGTCCTTGTCCAATGGCAAACCACTATACTATACTATAATGGCTCTTTGCAAGCACTATCCTTGACATATTCATTCCCACCTCACCCCCAGACTGTATAAAAATCACTGCCTCTGACTGCTATTCCCAACATGCCACAAGGAATATCGTCACCAGGCTGGCTGTAGGATTCTGGAAACTGTAGTTTAAGCATTTTTCTTTTCATGTCATTTCATTTCTTTAAGCTTTGCCCATCACTACTGTGTGCCATGCTAAGAAGGCAATCTGCTGATAGCATTGGGCCTACCTCAGTGTCAGCTGTCAGCTTCCAAGATAGTGCATTTAAAGGACCCTAAAGGACCTAGGATAGCACCTTAAAGTTTGAGGCTAAAATCTGGAGTGGATTCAGTGCCCCATTGACAAGAAAAGTACCAATCACTATTGAACCAGGCTGTTAGCAAACCTATCACAAGGATTTCTTGGGAAGATCTGCTCAGAGGGCACTTTATCCTGGCCTTCTTCTGAGGTTGAGAAAGTGTGACTTGCCCAAGGCCATCCAGTGGTTTTTCATGTTTGAATGGGAATTTGAATCCTGATCATAGCCTCTGGTCCAATGCTCAGACCACTACACCACACTGGCTCTCGCAAATATATATATAATATTATTACATTTCTCCCCAGTTTGTCTTGAGAAGTTTTATGGGACTAAGAGGGATCTCAAGCAGTCTCCAATCCATACAGTCACTGACCAAGTAAGTATTGGTTTGGCTTTGTAAGATTAACAACATTCTGTATCCTCAAACAACTACCTGGTCAAATAAAGTATGTTTGGGATTACTCTGGATCAGGCACATTCCACCTGTTTATGGCTGAAGGATAGCCTTAAATATCCAAACCCGTGTAGTATTCAGCTAGGAAGATATAGAAATGTATTACTGTGTCTGTCTATTAACTGAAAAACTGTATGTCTAAAAGGATGTTGGCAACAGAAAGTAAAATAGCGCCTTGCTATTGCTATTTCTTACTGAGTAAGAAAGAAAAATAAGTGAAGAAAAAACCCTCCCAATACACACAAAATTAGAATGTCACTGAATTCAGCTCCCACAAAAGGGTTGTCTTCCTTTAATTATGTAATGCGTACTATGGACAAGCCAAGTATTCATTTTTAGTTGTTGGCAGAAAGATTTTAATTTCACTCTGACAGGAACGATACGATAGAGAAAATGTCAGGAACAATATCAGTAACTAATAGTACAAATTTCAACAGAAATTATTTCCTTTCAGTCACTTTATCTCTTGCAAGGTCTCAATGGACAGGTGCAATAACTATTTTCTTTATATATGGCCATCAAGCTTGTAAGTACCAAAAGTGTTTTTTTAAAAAAAGATATTGTTGTCAAAGCTATGCCAAAACCCAAAAGATAGCAACTGGTATGTTATTTTCTACAGCCAATTAATTTAACTGCATTATCGGTGGCTTCTAATAATGCTACTTCAGAACAAACAAGCCCAATGTAATTCTTTACAGCAACAGTTTACTATGTATATTCTATTAATTAATAATGAAATTATTATTGCATCATTGTTATTGTTGTTATTATTATTCACACTGACAATAACACATCCACTTAATCAGAAGAAAGGCAAGGCTGTGCATTTTCTCCTTACACACAAGTATCCATTCTACAGTTACTTATAGATCATCATATGCGCCATTCCACACACATCTCTACCTTCACAACTGAATATCTTACACCAGATTGTACACATGTACAGTGAGGAAGTAGAACATATTAACAGATAATCTAAAAATGAGAGTGTGTGTAGTATTCAGTTGTGTTAGACTAAAGTGTCCAGTGTACAGAACAAGTCAAGCACTTTTCTGATCACCAGCATTTTTTAGAAAGGCCTCTTTTACCCTACACAATTATAGTGCTCTGATTCCACTTTAACTGCCATGGCAGCTAGGATTTGTAGTTTGGAGAGGCACTAGAGCTCTCTCTAAGAATTCTGTATATCCCTCCCTCAACTGCAAATCCTGGACTCCATAGGAAGAAGCTATGGCAGCTAAGCTGGAATCACAGATCTAAAATTATGTTAAAGAGACCATAAACCAAAGTGACTTTCCCCGCCACTATGGATATTGTCCAAAATCAAAGGCCCTTGAGGATACTGTTGTTTGTTGTGTACCCTCAGGTTGTTTTTGATAGCAACCTAAAGCAGGTGTGGCCCTAGGACCCTCCATGGTAGCCCACTCCTTACCAATGGGTTGTGCTCTTCCTTAAAGGTAATCTAAAACAGTGGCATTTCAGATTTAAACCATCAAGCTAGGTGGCAGAGCCAGAACTACAGAGTGTAGAAGGATTAACACACATAATCCTATTCCATTTCCTTGTCACGTTATTTCCTGTTTAGCTGCCAAACAGCACAGCCAAGAGTGAAGCAAGCTACCCTCACACAAGGAACAAGCCCAGCGACACAGCCATCGTCTATGTACATTATAACTCTGGACTGACAGTAAGCATTGCTTCAGAGGCAATCGCCCTGAGATCTTTTAAGAATCTAGTGGCATCTGCTGCACACGTCTGGTTCCACCAACTGTTTGAAATCAAACCAGTTTCACCAACACACAACACAATCCTACACAAATTCAGTGGTGTTAGTAGGTTTGACATCACCTGGTGCAATAACTCATAGGGTCTCTCTCACACACACCCATTGACCTCCTCCCCTGCCAAACTCTACAGAATCCTTAGTCGTGTTTTTTGTACTCATGTTACTCATTAATAGTAATTCCCATAAATTACGAAATGCCATGGTAATAGTTGTGACATAAACAACTAGAAAAATTAAAATTATACTTTTGAATTATAATAGCATATATGCAGCCTCAGCGTGTTTGTATATGCCTTGTTTCATGAGGCTGAAGTGAAAATATGGTAAAACATGATGTTTTGAAAGAACATTCTTCTTTTTCTCCTTTCTCCTCCCACTAGGCCTCATCCCACGCAATCCATCTCTTCATCATTTTAATGGGACACAGCCAAAAGCCACAACACATTTCTGCCCAAAGACAGATGTTTAAGGAATAGTGGTGTCACCACACCTTAACATGTCACTTGTTGCAGTCTGTACTACTCACGGGGATTGACTCCACTGCACTGCTTCAGTCTCAGGTAAGTAGACATAGGACTACTACTTCTACTAGTCAAGGCCTCAGAATTAGACTGGGCTTTCAATGTAAAATGTGTCTTGGAAAAAGGCTTGCTTGCCAATTGAAACCAACAAGAGTCACATTTAATTCAAAGGATACCCCTTGGAAGAGTGGCTATTTAACCAGAAGGATGGAAAAAATATATGTTTCCTCTTTCATAAGAGTGAACCTGGACCTTAATGAGCAATAGCATGGGCCTGTTTTTAATACAGAGAAAGCAATTTCCAGAGCCTCCAGCTGAGGGTTTGGCTTCATGCACATTAAAATTTAATGGCTGCATGATGTCTAAGAGCACTAAAACACTGACATTTTAACATGCATAATACAGGCAATAGTTTTTTGTGGGTTTTTCGGGCTATGTGGCCATATTCTAGAAGAGTTTATTCCTGACATTTTGCCAGCATCTGTTGCTGGAATCTACAATAGATGCCAGCCACAGATGCTGGTGAAACGTCAGGAATAAAATCTTCTAGAATATGGCCACATAGCCCGAAAAACCCACAAAAATACTATGGATGCTGGCCAGGAAAGTGTTGGATTTCACAATACAGGCAACCATTGTGCAAGTTTGGGAAATATAGAATGAAAAACCAGTTTGAAAGGGAGCTTGTGAATGCAAGCTTAGTGTATTCACTCATGTGTTGCCCTCTCTAAAAACTCAATTTCTTACTTCCTTTTCTATTATCTCCATTTTAAAACAGACATATAGCTTCATCAAATGTCTGAAATCTGCTGTGAACTTGTTCAGGGCTTATGTCCTAAGAGATCTGAGGAAGACAGATATCACAGATGTTGCTTCTCTTGACCTTTTTTTTTTTTATTTCATTATTATTTTGCTGCCTTTCTCCCAAAGGGACCCGAGGCAGCTCAAAAGATCAAAACATTTTTAAAAACTTTATAATAACAATTTAAAAACAGTTAAATCATCTAATTAAAACAGTATAAAATTAACATCACAGTGAGAAAAGCCACACATGCTCAATACAGGTGGCTCCCTATATCCAGAGATTCTTCATCCACATGGATTCAACCAGCCATAGTTTGAAAAATATTTTCAGGCCGTGTATGCTTGAATCCGTGGATAAAAAATCCATGGATAAGGAGGGATGCCTATATATATATGCCAGAGTTTGGTTCCAGAACACTCTTATGGATCCAAAATCCATGGATACTCAAGTCCCAATGGCATGGTAAAATGTTGTCTCATAAAATGGCAAAATCAAGGTTTACTTTTTGGAATCCAAAAAGTAAACCTTGATTTTGCCATTTTATGAGACAACATTTTACCATGCCATTGGGACTTGAGTATCCATGGATTTTGGTATCCATAAGAGTGTTCTGGAACCAAACTCTGGCAGATACCAAGGGCCCACTGTACTTTCCCTGTTTAAAAACTTGTAAAAGAAGAGGTGGAAATTTTGTGGTCCTCTAAATCAGAGGTTCTCAAACTCTGGTCCTTCAGATATTTGAGACATCAGCTCCCAGAATTCCTGAATGTTGGCTGTCTTGGCCAGGACCTAGGAAAACCAAAGTCCAAACAGTGTGTGCAGGCATCCTCTTTTTCCAGGACATGTCCTACATTTCAGCATCCTGTCCAGAAGGAATTTCAAAATGCCCTACATTTTGAGCATGACTAAGAACATAAATTTATATTTCTATGAGGGGTTTTAGCTTTTATTTTGTAATGTCCTACATTTGTCTTGAACACCCTACATTTTGCAGTGCCTTGTCCTCCATTGCAGTTAGGACATCTGGTCACCCTGAGTCCAAAATATCTGGAGGACCCGGTTTTGGTCTCTTGCTAAACCAAAATATGTTTTAGTCCTGTTTTAATACTGTCGTTGTTTGGTTCTGTGGTATTTTCAGTTTGTACATTCTCCAAATGGGTGCTTTTTCAGGCCCAAAAGGTGGTACAGAAATGCCTTAACAAACAAATATAATTACCCAACAAACCCGTATGTGTTAGTTTTTCTTACTTGTCAAAGAACAATTGAGGTCTACATTTCACCATCCTGCAAAATTCAGAGCCCAAGGTATCTGCTCTTACTAGTTTTTCAAACTGCTCTTTGAAAAAAGGTTGGTTTTTTATTTTAGATATCATTAAACCAGAGTGCTCAATTGGGTAATTACCCATCCACCATTTTCATCTGAAAGGATGACCTTTAAGAATGCCAAGTGCACAATACTTCAAACCAAGGTACATGCATCTTGAGCAAAACAATGAACACTGAATACATTCTCTCCTGGTATTTTATGTTACTTTGTGAACTTAAGACCTGGCAGCTGTAGAAACTCAACACAGAGCATCTTACATTTATTGGGAGTATTATTTGGTACTTCATTCTTCAATCTTCAAAAAATCCTCAGAGGCTCTTAATAAGTTTATAATAGTGCTTCCAAAGTTACTTTTGGGACTATAACTTTCTGAATCCCGCAACCAGCATGGCTGATTATGCTGGTAATGGGTTCTGAGACTATCATCCCGAAAAGGAACTTTTGCAAGATCTGTTTTTAATACATATAGCAGAGTTGAAAGAGGTGAGAAGATTTCTAACTCTCTTGCTGAAACAATTACAACTGGCTACTGGTTCATTTCTGGACACAACTGAAAGTGCTGTTTACAATGCATAATGCTCTATAATAAAGTGCAGGTCTAGAATCTGTATGAACATGCCAAATTCTTAAGATCTTCAAGAGGGAACTCTTTCTGCTGCTCCCACAATCACAGACCTGTGAGGACATAGGAAAAGGCTTTCTCAGAGGTTGCTCCCTTTCTGCAAGAGGCTAGCCTGGTCCCCTCTATGCTCTCTTTTACCCTGGCAATCAAACTTTTTTTATTCAAAAGGGCTTTTAATGATTAATTGACTGCAAGGAGTCTTGGGGGGTGTTGTTACTGTATCTTTAACTTTATTGCCATGTTTTTAAATCATTGTATAGCTTTTCAAAATGTAATAGAATTTTAATATTAAATAATTGCATTTTAAACTTTTTTAGTAGCAGGTTTTTAATGTTCTTTTATTTTAGCTTTGCTGTAAGTTGCTTTGGGTTCCATGTCAGAGAAAAGGTGGAATATAAATTAATGAACTATGAGCACTCACCTGAGGACCCTCAAGAGATATCTTAATACTCTGATCAATTAACGTGAGAGACGATGATCCCTGAACCACCCAGGCCCCAAACTCTTTAAGACTCCAAAAGGGTCAGGCCAGCATTTTGCTTTTTGTTCAGAAACTGGTAGGAACTGGTATCACTATTTTGAATCTGGCAAGATCTGTCCAATATACATAATCTGTGTCAACAACAGAGCTACTGCATTTTAAAATGGTCAAGGTTTCTGAGCAGCCCCATGTGAAGCACATTAACACCAATTCAACAGGAGGTGTGTCATTGCCTTCCCCTGAGTATGTGACTTGCCCAAAGATTTCATGCTGAGTGGGGAATTGAATCCAGGTCTCCATACCATGCATGAATTCCCCTCCAACACATTCTGCCCCTTTCTGAGATTTGAAAATGATAAGCTACCCTTACATTCTACCCTGCAGCAGTTCATTTTCATTGGACATCTTTTCTAAAAACTGAAAAATGTATAGACACCCAAAATAACCTTATTCAAATAAAATGGAAAATGTAATTTTTCTGAACTCTGCCCATGTACACATACACATAAAGAAAGCATCTCTCAATCACTGTTTGTTTCTTTGTTTTGGAACTAAAATTCTCAGCCTCCCATATATCATACTAGTGAAGCATCCCAGGAACAATAATCCCACCCCCAGAGTAGGAAAAAAAAGCTTTTCCTAGCTTTGTTCAAGGCTAGGTGACAAATTTGCCTTGCAAATGTTTTATGAAGAGCAGGATAAGCAAGGGTGCCTAATGCAGTTCTTTAAAAAGATGGGTGGGAGATTATAGCACCTTTAAGAAATGATCCAATTAACAACAATTCTAGTCACACTGAATGCTTTCTTCCTTACTGTTCAGGAAAGCAGCCAAATGGCCACCCTAGCTCCCAAACAAACCCCCAACTAGCAGAGTCAGTGCAAGCAACACAGTCTTTGAGTTTAAAGGCAGTATCAGAAGAAGAATTACCAAAAGAGTTGTCAGTCTGAGATTCAAGGTATCAGATAGGCAGGTTGATAAGGCAGCCCAAGGTCAAGGGTTCCAGATAATCAAGATGAGTCAGCAGTCTAAGAAGCAAGGGTTTAGTCTAAAAGCCACAGGAGCCAGAGGCAGAGTCTTTCTTCCAAGAAGGTCAGATAGTCACTGGCAACCAGACACACCTGCTCCAGCTGCCTAAATAAGCAGGCAGCAGGCATTCAGGTGTGTCTGATAACGAACTTGTTTCTGATAAAGCCTCTGTGACCTTCAAAGGCCCTCCCTTTCAGCTCGACACTCCCTGAAGGTAGACACAGTCCCTGATCTTCTTCTATGTCCACAGCCTTAGCCCCAAGCAGATTTGGCTACTGAACCTCTGGAGAGGCCACAGACTCTGCTACAGCAGAGCTAGGGCTGGCTTCAGGCTCCCCAATTGCAGGTTTGTGTCCCAGAGGCTCTGGCTCATCCTCTGAGTCCTTTGAGTCATCCTCCAGGCTGGACATGACACTCACTAAAAAATGAGGGGGGGTGTGACTAGCATACATATACAGATGCATGTAAATGGGGTATGTGTGCTTGTGGCTTTGGCCACATCCTTAGTTTGCACTGGTCCCCTGAAAGATAAAATGAAGCCCTCAAGCTAAAGATAACTTCCTAATCTTTGTGGGGTGGGAATGTAACCCCATCCAAAGCAGGTTAAGGAGATGGTATCCTAACAATTGTACGTGACCCAACTACAGCTCCAACCCCCCCCCCCCCACTGGATACCCTGCAAACAAAGGGTTCAGTGTTGCTGCTGTTTTAATTTCTCACTCTGCAAGTCCCTTGTTCCAAGGCATGATGAGAAAGACAAAGCTCAACAACTTTTCTGCCACTGCTTCTCTTCTGCTAAGGATGTTCTTTTCAAGTCTCTCAGCAGAACTCTGAGGCCCTCCAGACTTCCACATGTAGCAAAGACACATCTTTGTGGTATTTGAAATGGGCTCAGGCATAGGGATGCCTCATGCCACATTTTTTAAAAAAACTCTCTTTACATTCTTTATTTGGAGTTTAAAAATGGGCGCAAAACATTAGGTGGAGGGTTGTTCACATGCCTCATTCATACACACATGTATAGCTATCTTACATTCTGGAAATGAGAGTTTGCATGTGGAATTTTGCGAAGCTTTGTGAACACATCTGTGACACCATACACTAGTGGTGATACCTGCATGAGGATAGGAGGCCAAAAAGGAGATACTATACAAAATCTGTGTAGCATATTATTGATCGATACAGGAAGGCATAACATACACAGATGTGTAAGGGTAAATAGGCAGAAATGCAGATATATCCAATTATTATATTATTCTATAATATATTGAATTATATATTGGAAGCCAAAATGTGGAGAAACCTGCATTTTCCACAGATACAATGCTTCCTCGGTGAACAAGATGTCTAGATCAATTTTATCCAGCCATCTGAATGAAATAAATATATGAAAGAAGCTGGAAAAGGCAATGCACCCAAGTGTGGAAGAAGGCAGAATGACAGCTCAGCGGGGAAACATTAACTGATAATCATAATGTGCTGTCAAGCAATCTTTCAAAGACGGACACACTACAGAAACAATATTACCGATCTTGCACTCTCAGGTTGGGAGTAAAAAGTAACCAGTCAGTCATTCAAGAATTCAGAAGGGAGAAAGCATTCAATTAAAATAAACATCACAGCAATATAACAAAGAGTTGGAAATTAGAGGGGGAAGAGTAAGGGGATGATCAAAACAGCAGCTGCAGCACTATGGAGAAGTCCAAGAGCACTGTTGAGCTCCTATTTGCATGAGGAATCAATGAGAAGAGACAGTACCCCAGTGCTGTCACGGGGGAGGGGGGCGCGGTGGACCACATCGGCAACATCCTAAAAAGGGGTGACACCACTACTCCTCAAACACCTACATTTTGGCAGAAAAAGGATGTTGCATTCATCTGTTTCCCCTTGAAATGATTTAAGAGATGGTGGGAGTAGGGGGGGGGACTCAGTGGAAGGAGAAAGGAGTGTCCCCAGAATTTTTAAAAAATAAATTTCAAATTTCAAAATTTTAATTTAAAAAAATTGAAATTTTTGAAATGTTTATACTTTTTACATTTTCCTTAACATTACTTAACCAAATCTTCAAATTTGAAGGTATGATTTTAATTTTGCTAGTAATTTGTGTCAGAAGTATTAGCATTACATTGAGTGGTATATGTGAATTACAATTTATGAGTAACATTAGTACAAAAAAGCATTTTTAAGGATTCTATATGGTGTGAAATGGGAGGAGGTCAAGGGGGGATGGCACCATGAGTTACTGCACTTAGTGCCACCACTGTAGTACCCATGACGTTCAATATACAGCCTGGTGACGCGTGCTTGTTTTTAAAGCCTGGCGAAGCATTCATATTGGGGGCCACTCAAAAAAGGGCAGTGTGAAGGAGTTGCAGAAGCAACAGTAGTGTGGCTGCAGAGATAGGTCATTTGTATCAGTGCAGGTGGCTCTGGAAAGAAAAGGAGACTTAGAAAATGTTAGGCTTGTTAGGCCACAAAAAAGAAATCAGAATAGGAACTTTGTACTTTTTTCTCACATTTTTTCTGCATCTCTCTTAGGCCATGTAGTGTACCTTATCTTGTGTGTCATACATCAAATTTGCAGGGACTTCTGTTGGGATCACCACATGAATAGAAGGGTTACCCTTTCTCCCCCAAATGCCATGGTCCTAATTCTCATGTCAGCTGTGCACAAAATTTAAAATTTTAAAGAAAAGACAAATGTTGCCAAATGATAGTCTGAATTCAACAGGGAGTTCTACTAAAACGAATCCATTGCCTGGAATCTTGTTAGTGTCTTAGGCATGTGTAAGTTCCCCTATAGGAGTGGATGGACACCTTTCTCCCATGTGCCATGTCTACATGCAGTTCAAGCACATACTGCACCACTGTGCATTCAGATGTGCATTCTCAGCCAAAGGATATCCCTCTGCTTCTGATGAAACCGGTTTCAGTACTCCTTCAGTTGTGCATTCAGTTGTGCGATATTGTCATTCAACAACAGTGAGATGGAACTCCTCTTCAATATTGGTTCAAACCCTTGGGTTCTTGTCACTACCTTGCCCTTTTACTTTCAGGATATCACCCTGGATCTGATGCTCAGACCTGGGCTGCAGCTGCAGTGCACTTTAACTGTCATGGCTCAATGCTTTGGAATCCTGGGATTTGTAGTTTGTTGTAGCAGCAAAGCCCCTTAACAGAGATTAAATATCTCACAAAACTACAGCTCCCAAAATCTCATAGCATTGAGTCATGACAGTAAAACCAGCGTCAAACTGCATTGTTTCTGCAGTGCAGATGCAGCCCTGGCCAAGTGGCTGTGTTCATCAGTGGGTTCAGTATCAACCAGTTGTCCTTGTCAATTATTAAATTAAAACATGCAGACAGATGTAGAAAGCAAAAACAAACAAATAAAAATCCAGTAAGGATTTATCACATAACAAGTAAAACAAGCTTCTAGCCCAGGCTGGATCCATACACAGTAACACTTCATTTTTAAAGCAAGTAAATTAGGAATACTTCTCCCTGAACTTTGTCCACACTCCCTAAACTTTGTCCAAACTATTTTCAGATCTGATCAATTCCTAGAATCTTAGAATCATGGAGTTGGAAGAGACCACAAGGGCCATCCAGTCCTCTCTTCCTAAGAGTCTTAACTCTCTTCCTGCTTGCCCTAACTAACTGATCAACACACAACAATCCAGAGCAGTAGTTCCCAACCTTTTCTCTGCCCCAAACCGCTAGGAAATGTTTGATTAATGTTTGTAACCCTTACAACAGTAATATCGCATTTGAAGATGGAGAAGTCTAATCTCTACTTTTTGCTGAACCACATGCAATACTGTGGCAGAACAAACTGAACTTTTTTTAATGTTTGATCCTAGATATGGGAATTCTTTAAATATTTTAATTTCCTCATTGTGTAGATTAAATTTGTGTTTTTCTTCTGTAGCCATTATTTTTGTTTTCTTTATGTTCACCATCAGACCTTCCTCTGCACTTTAATCTTTGACCTTCCTTATTAATTGTTCCAATTCCTGGATGTCTTCTGCTAATATTATGCTGTTGTCCACATATCTTAGGTTGTTAATGTTGCTTCCTTCCATCCTTTTTGTTAGGCATGAATCTGTAACTGGAGGAAGACAGATGATCATGGTCTTAACAAAGCTTTCAACAAATCAAAGGCCAGCCCATTTCATCCTTTACTGTCTTCTTCAGTGGCAAATATTATAGTTCTTATAATCTTCCAGCTCTTCCCACTACACCAAACTAAACACATTGGTGTAAAATTCATCGCCACAAAATAAGAATAAGCATGTTTCTTGCCTTCACTACCCACCAGCACTCCACATATACTTGCACTGCAATTCCCAGCAGCCCTAGCCAGCAGAATCAGATGAAAAATGCTGGGAGATGCAGCCCATCACCATCTGGAGGGCCACCTGATGAGGCCTACTGTGATTCTCAAAATGAGTTTGTAAGATTTGATTGTATGGAAAAATTAACTAAGAAAGGTTTGTGGAAGGAAAACAGATTACTATCACCACTCATATTTTTACAGGGATGGTGGCTAGCTCTCTGAAAATCATTTTAGAAGCACAGGAGGCATTGAGGCAGGGTGACTGGATGGCCAACATTCCACATGAACTTCCTTAATTTACTTTAGGATCTAATTCACAGGGCTTTTTGATCTTATATTTAACACTCATCCTATCAGACAGAAGATTTTATTATCATAGAGGCACTTTTGGCTGCAGAATTCACACAGAGATCTGCAATCTAGGTGCTTGTCACCTAAAGAGTTTTACACAATGTCTCAAAGTTTCAGCCACCCACCACAGGGTTTTGTTGTTGCTTTTTTTGAACAGCAAAAAACAGTTGGCTCAAAAATTGTCCAAACAAATCTATTGCATTTTGCTATTGCAGTACTTTTTTGTCCCATAAAACGTAAGGTACCGCTAACAAAACTAACTTGCCTTTGGCAATGAACCAATCCTAGTAACAAATACAGTATACTAAAATATCACCATTCACTATAAGGTGTTTGTTTTATGCTTCAAAAAATGTTAATAGAAATAATAAAGATTTTTTCCCTACTCTAGAAACTGGAAGTAATTCAATTGAAAGAAAAAGGACTAGTTGTTATTGTTTTAAAAATCAATATTTCATTATTATTTCTTAAAAGCTAATAATTCTGCATCATAAACCAACAAAACAGTTACTTAAAGGAAAATAACCATCTCAAAAATTGAGGAAAGGATGCAGTAAAAAACATAGAAATGTCCATAACTTCTTATGTTTGATTTCTATGGTTCCTGTTATTTTATATAAGGTGATTATTACAATAAACTCAGGTTCACAGCACAGTTCTAAACACAGAATCTCCTATGGCAAGAAAGTACAGATGAATGCTGTAAATTGTAGGAGACAGGGAGTGGTGGGGAAATGGCTCTTGCTTGCAGCTATGTTATTTAATTCTATTTTAGTTTCTGTATGCTTGAAAATAGAATATCAGTTTACAATGAAAGTTCTACTTACATGGGGCACATTAAATATTTTGAGGGGAGGAGCCATCCACATCATGGAAGCTCTTGTCTGTTGGTTGCTCTTTGAAAGCCAAACTGCAAAAGAATTATTTACAGTATCATATCTTATGAGGGCCTATTTAAACACAGAGAGAAACAGAGCTCTTGCATGTTGCTCCCACAATGCTTTAGTCTAGAAAATCAGAACAGGAGACCTGATCCCCTCCAGATATTTTGAGGAACAACAACTATGATCTCTGAGCCCTGGTTGAGGCTTATGGAAACTGATGAGTACAATGGCTGGAGGGCAGCAGGTTGCCTATCCTTATACCCTCAAGACAGCAGAAAGTGTGAGCATGTTATAAAAGCCACACAGTCCATTCGAGCCACATGAAGTGGAAGCTTTGCACACTGTAGAACAACCATGGGACACTGCCTACTATGTCCTTTAGGTAATGTTTAAATCAAACTTGTCAATACAGGATAGTGTGTAAATGTTACAGAACTTGCACGGCAGCTGCTCTGCCCCCACAGCAGCATCTATCAATTTTATGGCATCTCTGTTTTCTGCCCCTGATGTGGAACATGAGTGTCACACAAGCCTACATACAGCACTGGTGAGACCACACTGCAGAAAAAAATCCTTTAATAGCACTGGAAAGCATGAGCAGTTGGTCTTAAGAGGCATTGATGTTATCCTCCTGGTGCAGTTTTTAAATTAATACAATTTACACCACCTGTGTCTTTGACCATGGGAATTTTTCCAGTTTCGTAAAGGCAGTAAGACAAGGGAACTCTTATCTTACTTTGGAAAAGTTGTGGTTTTGGATTACAGCTCCCAGACACCTTCAACTAGGCTGGAGGATTCTTGGAATTTCAGTCCAAAAATAACTTTTCCAAGTTTTGGTTCACTCCTTGGGACTGCAGCCCTCATTGTGTGGCATGGGAAGTTCGTGCCTGCTCCACCAGCCCCCTGGCATGGTGTAGAAACTGCTGCCTCTCCTGGCCAGTGGCCTTTACTCCACCTAGTTTGCTGTTATCAATGCTGACTTACAGTGACTCCCCAGTGCTTCAGACAGGGGCATTTTCCAACCTTGTTTGGTGATGCTAGTGATTGAACCTAAAGCCTTCTGCATGCAAAGCATGTGCTACCTGTACCACTGAGTTATTCCCCTTAATGCTTGCAAAGTCCAGGTCAGTGTACATACACTCAAAGTTCATTTCCCTGAGCTCAGTAAAGGATTAACATTCTAGAGACAATCCCCAGTCTAGCTCAAAGAAAGAATCAGAGACTTAAGTGGCAGCCTTTTGAAAACATGGCATGCAGTTACCTAAAAGGTCTATGGTTTTAAACGCAGCAGCCGCCACACCACAAAGAGGAATGGAGAGCAATGAGGTAACAAAGCGAACAGAAGAGAGCAAGCAATGCAAATTCATTAATGTTTTTATGGTCCATTCTACATGAGCTCGTGGTGGTTTATAACAAAGTTAACAGCCCGGTTCAATATAAAAACATACCTATAATATAAAAGACCATAACACCAGTCAAATGGTTCATAAAAATCAATTAAATGTCAACTAGCTGGGTAAGCAGAAATGCTTTGCAGAATTTCCTAAATGTCAATATACTTGGGCTGTCGTATAAAACCGTTCACAATTAGTAACATCTGGCAACTTCTATACACCATGCCATTTTCCCAGGCCTGGCACCAGTGGTCAGCATGGCTGGGCAACTGCTGAGGGCCCAATGGTTCAAAATGGCCCTTGAAAAGCTTGCAGCCCCTTGGTCAAAACTGGGTCTCTCCTTCCTAGTCCTCATTAAGCAACTGCTCCCATTCCCCTGCCTACTTTCCCAGTACTCCTGTCCACTTTCAGCCATCACTCATCTCCCTGCACATAATGCACAAGATGTAGTGACCCATGACATCATTCCTCATCGAAAGCCAAGCAGGTGTTCAGCTCCCAACAAGTTATATGACCTAAACTGCAACACCAAGATTAATAGCAAGTGGGATGCCAATAGTAGCACAGAATCATCAATCTTCCAATGAATATGTCTGGTCTGGAGTAAGGTTGCTGCTGTCAGTCACTTGCTGCCCCCCCCCCACTAGATGTGTTTATTCTGGGTGTGAAACATTTGCTCAGCTTCATAGTGGTTGGGTACCACATTAGCTTCTCCAGAAACAGCACAGTGGTGTTACTGGGCATTACACATGGGGGAAATCTGAACTCTGGGGCTGTAGCATCAGCACTGGTCCCATTCTGGCACCATGTTAAAACACTGCTTCAGATAAAAGCTCACCTCCATGGAGATTCCAATCCCACAATAATAGCAAATGACTGAGGAAACTTCGAGTCAGCCTTAGGACTTGGATAACTGAGGGACCACTTCTTCTTGCATACAGCTGTCTAATCATGAAGACTTGTCACGAAAGGTGAGCTCTGAACTGAACTTTTTAATATCAAGGTAACAGAGCTATGTCAGCAAGATTAGCAGCACATGCTGTCTAGCTGTCCTGATTTGGCAGGAACAGTTCCAATTAGTCCTCCCACTTTTTCAGCTGCTTTTAAATGTCCCTGATTCATCCCACCTCTTACCACTTCCTTCCTTTGTCCCCAGCTTATTTCAGTTGGTGCAAGCTGAGTTCAAATTGTTCAATTGATTCTGTAAGGGGAGGAGAAAGGATGGTATCTTTGTCTTTCCTGTAGACTCAAGCAAAAACAAACTGCTGCAGCCTCTCTGAGCTTGTGTGTTTTTCCTCCACACTCTGATGTAGCTTGGCCATGCGTGTCCTGGTTTTCATCTGTGCAATGTTGGAGAGTATGGCAGCAAACCCCTCTGAGCAACTGAGCTCTTAGCTTGTCAACTTCTGGTTAAAGTCCTGGAAGAGCTTTCTATGTAGGACATCAGCACATGTCATTTTGACTGAACTGTGGTCCTATTCCAAAGAAGGGCAACCACAGATGGTCCATGTGGGTCTTCCCAGATCATTCTCCAATACCCCCTAGCATGCTCATCAAGTTCTTCTAACCTCAGTTAAATGGATGCTGCTTCCTAACAACCCCAAGACCAAACTGATTTTAAAAAAAAACATACTCCTGTCCATGTGAGAAGACTGGATTGGGAAGCACTTCAATCCACTGGCAATTATCACACTGGAGCAAAAGCTAGCTTACAACTTCCTCTGTCCCTATCTCTTGTCGTCATGACAACCAGAGAGACTTTCCGAAGAGTAGTAGACAAAGACAGAGTGATAAGCAGACTCACAGCAGTGAACTGCACCAGCACTTTGCAAAAGCCAACAAATGCTTTGTTTCAGGCCATTTATATTGGAAATCACGGTGAACAAAAAAGCTTCCCAAAACAAAAGGAAAGGCAATAATCCTTGCCATGCTTTCCATTTGGCAACTCCATACATGCCAGGCCAGCCTTTATGAATACCAAGTTCAAACTTATGAATACTGAGTTCAAGCCTTCAAACTCATGTGAGCTGGATTCTTCTTTCATCTGTAAATATCTTCAGCTTGAAGAACTTAGTTTTGCCACTCCTGTATTGACAATTATGATGATTTTCACAGAATCATAGATTCACAGAATTGGAAGAGACTACATCTAGTCCAAACCCCTGCCGTGCAGGAACTCACAACCAAAGCACTCCCGACCAATGGCCATCCAGCCTCTGTTTCACTACACTTCCTGTAGTTTGAATCCATTGCTCCACATCCTACTCTCTGGAGCAGCAAAAAAACAACTTTGTTTCCTCTTCAATATTACATCCTTTCAAATATTTAAACATGGTGATCATGTCACACTTTTAAGCTCCCCTCCTCCAGGCTAAACATATCCAACTCCCTAAGCTGCCCTCCTTAAGCCATGGTTTCCAGAGGTTTTATCATTTTGATATCTATCCCCTGGATATGTTCTAGTTTATCAATATTCTTCTTGAATTGTGGTGCCCAGAACTGGACAGTATTCCAAGTGAAGTCTGACCAAAACAAAATGCAGTGGTACAATTACTTCCCTCGAGCTCGACATAATACTCCTAGTGATTCAGCCTAGAATCTTATTTGCTTTTTAAGCTGCCGCATCATTATTTTTATTGCTATTGCCAGAAAGTTTTTTAACATTTACAAAATCAGAAAATACAAAACAAACCACATTTTCCACATAAAAGAAAAGTGCAGGCTAGAAAGAACACAGGAATTCTTGTCCCTTCTACACCAACACTAACAACCTGGATTTCTTTACTATTTTTAAGAGCGGGTACAACTTTAGCACCAAGTCCCCAGGTAAGCTTGGCTTCTAACTGAACCAAGAAGACTCTTTTTTCAGACAATGGATATGTTACTTTCACTATTTATTTATTTGCTTGTTTGTTCCTGGAGATACTACTATTTTCTCTTTCACTTTCTTGGTGTAATTTCCTTCATTGGCTACTGGCAACTGGAAAAGGAAGGTCAGGTCATTTCTTACAAAAATGATTGGGCAGAAGTTTCACTAGGTTATGGGCTTTCTTTTTTAAAAAACAAAACAAAAACACAATGGTGACAACGCAAGCCATGAAATCATGGCTAGAACTCATAAAGCACACACACACACCAGCTAACTGGGTCATGGAGCAATGCAGTACGTATTCAAATATTTCATATCCAATTTGTTTCTAGCTTCATAAGTCAAAAGCACCAAGAGGACTGTGTGTCACAATAACTATGCTAATATGGGGTGACCACAAGTGTATGCTGTATTCCAAATGTTAAACTTCTTTAAAAGTGCCATGATCCCTGCCAGTTTATTTATACCTTGAGGGTCAGTAAATGAATTGTTCTCCACCTCCCAGCCCACCCTCCCACCATCTCTCATAGTCTTATTTTCCCCAACAGCTCGATAGTTCTCACTTCATTTCTCTCATGGGTTCGAAAGGTAGTATTAGAAATGTGTATAACTTATTATTTCTCATGTAGGCTTTTGAGAAAAAAAGAGCTTCGTGAGTGTTATTAATCAAACTGAAGGAGGCTTGAAAACAAACACACATTAGTAACAGGTCTCTCGAGGAAAAAAACAGAGCCGACAGCTGACTCCGGCTGTGGTACAATTTGCTGCCCACGAGAGAATGGAAATAAGCTTTCTAACAACTGGTAAGAATAGTAAGTGGACAGATCTGTACATCTATTGATCTAAATCTTCATCAGACATAAACACAGAGACCCAGCTTTCTCAGGTGAGTTGGAAAACAAACAGCAAAAGAGAGACAATTCTTTGCTAAACCCAAGTTCCTCTCACACTGCTAGGGCAACTGGATGAAAAGGGAGAACAAAAACATTTGTAGGAAGTGTGTTTATAGAAAACCATTAACAGTGTAGTGTGCTAAAAGAGACAAATCATTTAGATAATTGGACATTTTAAAGCATTTGGGTGGTCGTATATTTTGTGTCTTTTTATATATTACACATTTTCTCAACACGGTAAGCAGTTTCATGTAGGAAAAACAATGAATCCACATGTAAGCTGGCTGTGACATCTGATGAGCCTTGAAGCCAGCACTATTCTGGCCAAGAAACTGGATGCATGAATAGGGTTACTGTTCCACATCAAAATGGCGAGATACTACAAACAGAAAAGGGTGCAGGATAGGATGTCCTTAGAATTCATCAGACAGAGAAGGAGGGTTGGAAATGTATAAACTGTCTTCCTGACTCTAGTTTAACTGGTTAAAAAAGATTCACTGTCTATTTGAAAACACCCCAACAATGATCACACATTTTCAGGACGCAAATTCAGAGGCAAACTATAGATTATATAAGACAGCTGTGGTAATGTCTACTAACACTTTTTAACTGAAATATTTGATAGGGGACAGGAATTTGTGGCAATTTTGGCAGAGAAGTGATGGGGAAAGGGGTCTTTGATCCTTTTCTGTGATATTTTCTCAGCAATATCATGCACACATTGGCATATCCCATACACTGTTTGTTTTGAAGGGGGGAGGCTGTAAATAAATTCCCACCTGGGACCAACTTTATCTAGGAGGTGTGTACATACAGTGGGCCCTTGGCATCCACTGGGGTTTGGTTCCAGGACTCCTCATGGATACCAAAATCTATGGAGGCTTATCCCGTTAAATATAATGGCATGGTAAAATTGATGCCCCTTATACAAGGCTTGCTTTTTAGAATTTATGTATTTCTTTAATATTTTAAAACCATGGATGGAGAATCTGTAGATAAAGAATCTGTGGATATGGAAGGTCAAGTGTACATAATTTTTAATCTAAAAGCCACACGTAGCTGAAGACCCACCCTTTCCCCTAGCCATTAGGCCAAAGAAAATGGCAAGTCTGTTTGATTTCTATGTTGCTTTTCTCCCAAAAAGGAACCCAAGGTGGCTCACAAGATAAAAACATCTTTTAAAACTTTACAATAAAAATTTAAAAACAATTACAACTGTCTAGTTTAAAACAGTACAAAATTAACACAGAAACATACTAATTTAAAAACATAACTAAAACACACACACATTTTAAAAAACCCGACCTGTCACAATTATTTTGGGGTAGGAACCAGAGATACGTGTCTGTTGTGTAGGTGTTAACAGTACTGTCCTCACTGACTTCATTGAAGAGCAGCGCAACCCCAAGACAAGGACACACCCATAGGTGCATTTGTTTCTCAAAAAGAGTATATATAAGGAGATTCAACTGTGGGTCAGATGTCCCAAAAAGTAGTAACACTGCCAACAAGAATGCCTGTGCACATTATTGGCTAACTTGAAATCAGATTGGGCTCTAACCTTTTCAGGATATTAGCATGATCATCTTAGAAAATGATTAATCAGATGGAATTAACAGAATGCCGGAAACAGAAATGCCTGGGATCCTATTTGGAACAGCACTTTTGCTCTTATGACATCTCCAGACTGGAGTTCTAAAAATATAACCTTAAATAAGTTTGATCAGGCAAAATAACCCAAGGGTAGTTGTTGTTTAATTCTAATATGTATACATAATCCAAAAGCATTTTTCAAATTGTTTCTTAAAATCTGTTTAGGCTTCTCACTTCTATTGGAGATATCAATTGGGGAAAAATCTCATCTTTAAAAAAACCTTGTTATTTTAAGTTTTTGCAGACACACAGCTGGCAGAGGACGTGATATAGTTGAAGGGGCTTCCACAGTGCCATATGCAATGGCTGTGAAAATAATATTATTGGTGATGGGATTGGGCTAGCCAGTCCTGCAAAGCTTCTATGGAAGACTACATTTGATGGATATCCCACGTTGGATGGGTTTCTTGCCAATAAAAATGTAATTACTGTATGCAAAGTTACTCACAAGGTGAGTAGTCTCTGTTTGAGGGAGGGAAAAAGTTTGTTGAACAAGATCAGCATTGAAAACTGCAGCTTTCCTGATACCAGTTTAACTTCAATGGGAGTGGACAATCTGCAGCTCCTTAGCGCAAACACACTTCCAATTCCTACTCACCCCTTCTTTCCCGGAGGCTGCTGTGTGTGTATGTGCCTTCCAGTCACCAGTCAATTTATGGCAACCCTATGAATTTCACAGGGTTTTCTTAGACAAGGAATACTCAGAGATGATTTTACCAGTTCCCTCCTCTCAAATATAGCCTGGTATTGGTGGTCTTGCATCCAAGTACTTACTGGAGCTGACTCTGCTTACCTTCCAAGATCAAACAGGACCTGGCACCTTTAGGATGTTTAGACTGCTGGCAGTGAGAAAATTGCTATCTTATCAGGATTGCTAGAGGAGGCAGTGGAGATGAGTTTCTTCATTCCTGCATAGAGAGATCTTCATACAAATTGCTCTTTTTTCTGCTTGAGGAGTGGAGTTTGAATGCTCTTTAATTCCTTGCAGGTAAATAGAAGATCACTGCTCCGTGTGTGTGTGTGTGTGTGTGTGTGCAGTAGGGACATTAAGAAAAGTCACAAATTTTTCTCATCCTCCAGCAAGAAAGCCCTGCAGAAAGACTGTCAACCACCATAAGATTTCTCATGCCCCTGTTAACACCAAAAAGGACACCACTTTATTTTGTTTTTCATACAAAAAAACCAACCATTTTTTCCCATGCAAAGATTTCACCAAAAAGTTACAGTGTGTGGAAAAAACATTTAAAACATATACAAACTCTCCTGAGAGCATCCTCTTCAGGAAGAACCTCCTCAAGGTTCAGATCCTGGCCCATGACATTTCCCACCACAGAAGAGAAAAGGTAGTTTTTAACTTAGCTCTTCTCCAACTTTGACTTTCATAGGATCTTCCTTTGTTTTGTCAGCATGCCATCTACATGCCTGTAACCAAAGGCTCTCTTATGTTATCACTCTGCTAACATTCCATCAGTTCCATTTAACTTATTAGGAAATTACTACCATTTCTGGAATAACAACTCCAGTAAAACAAAGTCCTAAGCTGCTTGTGCAGCAAAAAACTGAAAGATGATGGATCTGACTTGTAAAGCAAAAGGACCAGTCTGTCTTACATGAAATGATAGCAAGACAGATGATCTGCACAGATAATGCTCAAGTACATTATTATTTGCATTGCTTCCTTACATATTCAGCACAATGAACCTAGGGGCAATAAAATCCCACCTTTATTAAGACCACATAAATATTCATGAAATACTATGCAGTCTTTCAAGTCATGCTAAAAGCTTTTTCTCAGACTAAATGAGTACATATAGGATAAAAGAGTACATTTTGCCTGTCCAGTTTAGATCAAGTGCAAGAAATGGGAAAGCAAGGGAATAGGAATCAACTCTATTACACAGATTCTAGCATCACTAAGTAACTACTAAGGCTTGTTCATATTGAGTTTAATTTCATTATGCATGACTGTATTTTAACAATAATCATTCAAATACTGTATATTTACCTAAACTTGAACAGCCACTGATCAAGAAACACAAAAATATTGTGGCTTGCGGCACAGTGGCAGCTAGGACATATTGAGCTGCCCACTAGCCTTATTGCAAAAACAAGAACATGCTTTCATCAATGACTTGCTTCCAATAATTCAAGCAGTCTCTTAAAGAAAAGAAAAAGACAGCCAATAGATTTCAGCAACTGTAATAAAGCCTATTAATCAATATGGATGCATACTGAGAGTACACTCAAAGCAAGATATTTGGTATGAACAAAGGTCTGAAAAACACTTTAGAAGTGAGTCATGTTTAACAATGCGAGGACACTGACATATGTGTAGGTGGGACATTTCCCCCCACAAGAGATGCCAATAAGGACACCATGACCAATCATTACCTGGACCTGGACAACACCTTTCCTTCACTTTACCTTTAATCACAAGTATAGTACCGGTTTCTACAGATAAAGATCATAATAACAATGCCCTATGTGGTTAGGAGCTTTCTATGCTCCTCCCAAGAAGAAGGGAATGCTGTGCACTCAACAGCCCACTGTGAAGAATTTGCACAGACTTCACAAGTAAAATCCCTTAGATCTATTCTGACTGATATAGGCCCAGTAGATGTAATCTTGGCTCCTGCTTTCCCTGTTTTACTGAACGTTTCACTTTTTGCAGCTTGAGGAGGTGGACAGAATCCTTGGAGAGGTGGGTCCAGGTCTTTCCAAGCTTAGTAAAACAAGCAGAAGGCAAGTAGGGTACAGGCAGTGGTTAATGCCTTATAGTGGCAAGGCAGGTTCCAGTCATGTCTAAAAGAGGCTGCTGTGTGCCTATTACTATAAAAACGCTCCCTCAACACCACCATCCTAGAGAATGAATGGTCAGTGTCAAATATCCCATTCTTGAGCAAAGTGCTAGAGCTTCTGGTGGCCTCCCAGCTCCAGAGATTCCTGGATGTACACATTATCTAGATTCAGGCTTGGTTATGGACTGCAGACAGCTGTGGTTTCCTTGATGAATGATCTAGACCAGGAACTGAGCATGGCAACTGTGTCCCTGTTGGTTTTGCTGGACCTCTGAGTGGTTTCCAATATCATTGTCTGTAGTATCTTTCTTGGCCACCTCTCTGGAATGGGACTTGTTGACAATGTTCATCATCCTGACTATTGGTGCCTAAGTCCCTGAAGCCTCAGTTCTGATCTGCATGTTTTTCTAACTATACATTAAACCAATGGAAAGCTACGCAGACTTTGAGGATTCAATTTCATTAGTATGCTGATGACACCAAACTTTATTTACCCTTTCCATCTAATTCCAAAGAGTCTATATGAGGACTAAGCCAGTGTCTAGTGCCAGTAATAGATTGGATGCAGATAAACAAACTGAAGCTTAATCCAGAAAAGACAGAGGTGCTCCTGATCAATCAAGAGGCAGATCAGGGGATTTAGTCTGAGCTGAATGGGGTTACACTCCTGCTCAAACCTCAGGTTAATAGCTTGGGTATACTCCTGGATGTCCAGATTTCAGCTGCAGCCACATGTGCATTTGGACAATTAAAAGTAGTTTGTAACATGGTCCCATTCATGGAGATATGAAGTGTACCTACAATGTCACATGCCCTTATTAAATCCAGTTTTGATTCTGGTATGGCACCCTAAGTGGGATTGACTTTGGAAACTGTCTGGAAATTTCAGCAGATTCCAACTGCTATGGTTAGAGTGGTGACGTAGAATGGTTTGTTACTGCGGTATTTGCTCCGCATTTAATCTTTATTGTTATGTCTTTTAAATGATTTTACAGTCAGCCCACTGTATCCATTGATTCTGCATCCATGGATTCAAACATTGACAGTTTGAATATATTCCCTTTTTTCCCTAAAAAAGGAAGACCTAATTTTGCCATTCTGTATAAAGGATGTCATTTTACTATGTCATTGTTTATAATGGGACTTGAGCAGCCATGGATTTTGGTATCCACAGAAGATCCTAGAATCAAACCCCAGCAGATACCAGGAGCTCACTGTATACTTTTTATAATTATGGGTGTATTAAAATGGTAGCAGCGTCTTCGCCTTCTTCTTGCATAAGGGTTTTTAGTTGCATCTTATTTTAACCTTGTTGTAAGCCACCTTGTGTCAGGAAAATGTTGGTATATAAATTTGATAAATAGACAATAAGCATGAGTACCATCCAAATAAATAGCTAATAATACAACACAGAAGAAAGCCAAACATTCTGAAGCCAGGATTTCAGAGGACAAATTTACACCAAAGGTACCAAGAAATATGTGACAGATGGGGCTTTTTAGATTGGCAGGAAAGTGTGACATGAAGTTGCACTTTCCTTAATGCTTAGCAGCTAGACAGCAAGCCCCAGGTGTACATTAAAAAGGTACAGGGCAGCTAGACTGAGGTTTTTTCTGTGGCTCAGCAACTACATGGGAAGCTGTCAAAACGCTACAAACACAGGCGGAGCAGCTACATGGGCGGCAAGGAACGTGGCTTTTAGCCGCGCTTTAAACATTTTTTTTCCCTTGCTGGCTGCGAATTGCGCAATTGGCAGGTACATCATACAGTCGGAGCTTATCACATGGGGGAGTACAGGACCATTCCGAAAGAGGGAGAAAGTGAGGTCAGTTCGGAAATGCACGTGATTACGCACAAGCTCATCACACACAAGACAAGAGAGCATCTACACAAAAAGAAAATGCAGAGTCAATACGAAAGAATTCATCACATGTGAACCTACTGGTCAGCTTTCTGTTGCAAATTAAGGCATCTTGGGAAATGGTAGCAAAGGCTCATGGGAGTTGTAGTCTGTGTTCTGTCAGAGCATTATATTGAGTTGTCTTGAGGTTTCAGCCCTCTGTCCAGGAGGGATTCCCATATGTCCTCCATTCTTGAGCAGAGGCCCCCCTTTTCCAAGTTGACCAGGCACGTCCTCCTTTGCCAGGACACGTCCTACTTTTCCAGCCTTCTTTTTGAAGAGGAAGCAGGAGGGCCAGGCGTGCTCTGGCCAGGCTCTGGGGGTCTCTTCCTGGCTCCTTCCCTCCCTCCCTCCTTCCCCGCTGCCTTCCTCCTCCCTTTGGCTGAGAGAGTGTGACTTGCAGGGAGGAAGGGCAGCGGTGGTGCTCCAGGTCCTCCTGATGCTGGGCCAGGGCAAGCTGGAAACAGGAGGAGGAGGAGGAGGAGGAGGAGGAGAGGGACATGGGGCCCCTCTGCTGCCCTGCCTCCCTGCAAGTCACACTCTCTCAGCCAAAGGGAGGAGGAAGGCAGCCAGGAGAGAGCCCTGGAGCCTGGCCAGAGTGTGCCTGGGCCTGCCTTCTCCTCCCCCCTTCGGCTGAGAGAATGTGACTTGCAGGGAAGCAGGGCAGCGGAGGTGCTCCAGGTCCCTCCCCTTCTCCTCCTCCTCTTGCCAGCTTGCCCTGGTCTGGCTGAGCGCCTCCAGTGCCCTGCTGTCTCCCTAGAAGTCACACTCTCTCAACCAAAGGGAGGAGGTGAAGGAAGGTGCAGGCGCACTCTGGCCGGGCTCTGAAGGTCTCTTCTTGTCTTGGCACCTTCCCTCCCACCGCACTTGTATCGCTGCCTTTAAATGGGTGCTTTAAAGAGACAGAGCCCCATTTAACCGTGCAACTACACCTTAGCCTTTAGATGCAATAGCAATGTTGCACCCTTTTTAAAAAAGTAGTGGGGAAATCAAGCTACTTTTTAAAGGCACTTCTTCTCCCTTAAAACTCCAAAATAGTGTTTTCATGGCACACTTTCCCTTTTTCTCATCTAAAGGCTGGGCTTTCATGCAGCCTTCAACACACCTCTTTTTGCCAATCTAAAATGGGCCATATATGTCCTGATTAGTTAGTCCACTTGGTGAATTAGGGATGGAGGAAATTTTAATTTCAGTTTGTTTTTCATAGAAATTTTCCAAAATTAACAAAATTCTTCATATTAAGAATGAAAAGACCCTAACAGTTAAAACATGTCCATACACAATCTGGGGCTTTGAGCGTCTTAAGTCTTAAAAGTCTGGATTTCAGTCCCTATATATTCAGCCATATTAAGATTCATCATAGTGTAGTGGTTTGAGTGTTAAGATGCATCTGCACTGCAGAAATAATCCAGTTTGGCCCCAGTTTCACTGCCATGTGCCAATGGGAATTGTAGTTTGTTGTGGCTCCAGAGATCTCTCACAGAGAAAGCTAAATATCTCACAAAACTATAATTCCCAGAATTCCATAGGACCAAGCCATGGCAACTGAAGTGGTGTCAAACTAGATTATTTTTGCAGTGTGGATGCAGTCTCAGACTACACCTGGAACAGACCGCAGCTCAAATCCCTGCTTGTTTGAGTTTGCAAGACCTCAACAGATCTGTTGAGGCCCAGGTCTGTTGGAGGTCTATTAGTCCCAGGTTTAACATAAAGCAAAGCTGAACTGACACCAAATAACAACAAAGTGAACGCATCATATTGTGCTTTTCTGTACCTGTACCATACAGTTAACTGCCACTCAAGGTGACCAGATGTCCTTACCACAAAGGAGAACACAGCACCGCAAAACATAAGACACTCAAGAAAAACGTAGGACATTACAAAATAAAGATAAAAACACTAATATAAATGTAAATTCTTCCTTCTTAGTCTTGCTCAAAATGGAGGACCTTTTGGAATTCCTCCTGGACAGAAAGTGGAAAGGTATGACATGTCCTGGAAAAGGAAGACGTTTGTTCACCTTGCTACCACTAGCAGAGAAATAATGCACCAGGAAAACAGGGTGCAGGAAGTCTTTCTACACCTGCTGTATGTGAAAGAAAATACACCACACAACTACTGTTTTTGGCAGACCATACTATTTCATAATGTGTTTATGTTTACATAAGCTCGGAAAGCATTGAGAAGTGTATAGCTTGAGGGCAAGCCATCCTTACTGCTGCAAGCAACAACCTTGTTCTAAAAATGGCCAAAAACTAGCATTTATGCTTCCAGAACCAGATTAAAATCAAGCTGCCCATTTCTTGCATTTCTCCTGCATAAGTGAAACCCGTATGGATATACCACCATGTGGCACCATTGCTTTTCCATTTCCTTGTCCAATGCATAAATAGCTTTTGTCTTTTAAAAAAGTATCCACAAGAGTTGGACATCTGGAAAACAGATTTTACATCCCAAATTGCCTTCTTTGATTAGAGATCATGAAGATTTTCAAATATAACCTTTTGCTTGAACAATAAAGACACAAAATCACTATAAACAACATCCCTGAGTGTTCATTCTCCTGGTGACTAAGATTAGATGCCAATTTAGATAGAAACACAGGAAGACTGACAGTGTAATTTTGGCTAGCTCTGATATTTTATTAGGTTATAAGGGATTACCTACGCTCCACTTCTCAATTCATTTTTAAGAAAATAACTACATTTCTGCCCTCTTTAAGCCCCGTGGACTATGTACCATCTTGCACTTACTTGTCAGTTTCACAGTGGAAGAAGTTTTGTGTGTCTTGGAAATCCAGGCCACACTAAATACTTTCTCAAAGTTGATCACTATCATGAGAAACAAGTGGGGAGGGGCTGCTAGGAATAATAGCCCACATATTTAAAAATAAAAGTTTTGTTTAAAAAATACAAATGTATTATTTACATTAATAACTGAAGACAAGCCCATCTTTCCAAATTTATTCCTTTCAATTGGTTTTTTTCCCTTTTTTTTTTTTTTTGTCTTTGACATTTTAGTTTTCACTGTTTGAAATAATATTTCTGGATGCTTTTTTCGCAATCAATTATTTTATTAATTTTATAGCACTTTTTAAATTATATTGTTTATTCCTGAAAGTTTCAGCTGGAGGAAAACTCACAATTTACATAGAGAAATATTCTCCAAAACTAGTAGAAATTTTCATATGGAAGAATTGTCTACTTATACCATAATCCTTTCCACTTCTACTCAAAAGTATAACTCCTTGAGTTATATGAAATTTAGTTCCAGGTAAACATGTACAGAATTGCAGCCTGAGTTCCTAAGCTCCCAATGTCCTTTTCTTATAGGAACAATCCTTTTTATATTCTTGATACACTGCATATTTTATAAAGTTATTTATTCGTTTGCACCTTCTGAAAAGACTGGGGATGCCTTCAACATCATGCCCTGATGTTTTACTCTTGGGAGTGGTATGTTATGAATTTTCTGAAACTGTCATTGTGTTTAATTGGTGTTTTAAGGGGAGGAAGGGAATAATTGGGGTACTATATATGTATAGTATAGATTTTTAATTGTAAGCCACTTCAATTGTCCTTGGACAGAGAAGTGGGGTATAAATATAGTGTTTATTATTATTTTATTTACATGTGACCCAAAACATAGCCAGATACAGTAAACCTTGCTATTGGGCCAAGGTTTATTTGTTTTCACTTTTTATTATGTACTAGAATGGCCAGTTTTGAGGTTTCATGCTTCTCCTTTTCATTTCTACAATATGGAAATGCGTACATCTACCAGTACATATGAAGCAGATGTAGATGTGCAACAGATGATGTAGGATTCATGCAAGTAAGTTGGCATGTATGTCTATAAATCCATGCAAACTTACTTGCATGAATCCTACATCATTGGTTGCACATCTATACCTGCTGCCCATGCTGGAATGAGGGATAATGGTTTTTAACTCTAAGTATAACAGCACATCACAGGAAGTAAAGAAAGTCAACTAGTCAATGGGAGGGGGGGGGGTCCCAAAATCACAGTAGGGCAATATGCTTATTAAGACTAACCAAAATGTCACAAAAGAGTAAGCAAACTTTCCTAGTTTCTCATAGTTGCCGTTGGGTTTGTTTGTTTGATTTGTTTTTGTAGAACATCTTTCTCCAAAAAAGTCAACAGCTTCCTCGCTTTTAAGTCTTGTTATAATGCCTAGGGCATGGCTATTGATTTGTCTGTTCTGTCTAAATGCATGGTGTTATACAGCCATGTACTTACACAGCTCCCCATAATAAAGTAGTCTGTTCAGAAAGTACATATTTGGAGTATCATGCGGAAAGAGAAGAAACCTGTGAATGCTATCTTGTGCTTATTGGAGCAAAGATTGGGAATAATGGTTAAAAATAAAAATGAAATGAAATGGTTTGCTGCATTACAAACTCTTCAACAATGGGGCTGTACAAATAAGAAGAAAGGGGCAGCCAGAGGCCGCCCCTTTCTCCTCCAGATCATTGCTGCAGCAACCGCACGGGCACAGCAACACTCCACTTCAAAAAGGAGCTGCGAAACACAGCTCCTTTCTGCAGCACTGCCAAGGCGCAATTAGCACCCTGGAGCAGCGTGGTGACATTTCTTGCGCTCACACCATTTGGATGTGGTGCACAAGACACATAATTGGCACACGTCCCATGTGAACACGCCAAAATACCGCCAGGAGAGTGCAGAGAGTGTGGACACTCTGCTCTTCCAAGCCCTAATTTCAGCCCCAGGCCACCGCTCTGTACTGGGCCAATTCCTTAAGAGGTACAACTTGGGATGTTTAGCCTGGAGAAGAGAAGGCTAAGAGGTGATATGATAGTCCTGTTTAAATATTTGAAGGGATGTCATATTGAGGAGGGAGCAAGCTTGTTTTCTGCTGCTCCAGAGACTAGGACGTAGAACAATGGATGCAAATTGCAGGAAAAGAGATTCCACCTCAACATTAGGAGGAACTTCCTGACAGTAAGGGCTGTTCAACAGTGGAACACACTCTCTCGGAGTGTAGTGGAGTCTCCTTCCTTAGGGGTCTTTAAGCAGAGGCTGGATGGCCATCTGTCAGGGATGCTTTGATTGGGAGTTCCTGCATGTCAGGGAGTTGGACTGGATGGCCCTTGTGGCCTCTTCCAACTCTATGATTCTATGATTGTTATTGGAAGAATATACATTCTTTGAAGAGAATACTTGTGGTCGGTTTTTTAATGTAAAAATAACATAGCCAAAGCTACTGAAAATAAAAGTTGTTTATGAAATGATCCATCTCAATTTTCTTCTCAGATTTTGCAGCTCCATGTGCCAGGTCTTGTTTCTCAATACCAGTGGCAACAAGAAAGTGGCATTCTCCTTTTGATTTCTGGACTTCAGGCTACAGATGACACATCTACAGATCACATCAGTTTCCAATTTGTGTTTTTCTTCTTTTTGCCCTCTTTTACAGGATATGACTGCAGACAAACCACTACAAATCTGACATTCCTCAACAATGTCCCCAAGACTAGCTTTTAGTATTCAATGCCGTATTAGTCTGGAAAACCAGTATGCAAAGGGATCATGTCGCACCTTTGAGATTAACATGCCCTTATGGTTTCAACAACAACAGCACTAAGAAATTTTCTTGTTTGGTGACTAGACTACCTGCATGGGTTTGAGGCAACTTTAGGAGTCCACAGGACAATTGTTCTACCCTGGGACTCTCTAAAATGATCCATCCCAGTTCCACGTGCCAGGTCTTGTTTCTTAAGTCTGTGAAAAATTGAAAAAACGTATCAGAAACAAAACTGGAAGTGGACTTTATTCAAAAAATTTTCAATGAAGGTATTTACCCTCTTAGCAGGGAGAGATCCCATATAACTAGATCTTCCACAGGTCTTGCCCATATTAGTCATGACCAGTGGGATAAAGAACAAACCCCACCCTGGCATCCTTTTTTCCCTTCTCCAAACCAAATTTGAGAATGAAGCAGATACAATATCTAGAGCCATCAGTCAGGGTGTTCTGGCCAACCAACTATGCCTCCAGGCTTGGTGATAATTGGAAATTTCACAGCAGATGGAAGGCTAAGGACTTTATCAAGCATAGCATTTTAAGAAGCCATAAAAGCTGTCTAATGGCGCCTTGGTGATACCTATTGCACGATGCCCTCTCTCTCGTCTCTGCTTTGTCCTCCAAGCATGGTTAGCCTGCACCTTGCCACTGATGGGGAAAACCCATCAATAAGCTCCCAACCATGCTGATATAGCACTAATTCTCATATGTTGTAAATTAGTGCTTGATATAGCACTAATTCTCATAAGTTGTAACTGCTACTCCTGTAGCAGTTTCGGTATTGGAAAGTTATGTGGTGTCAGGCTCTCCTCATCAGCCCTTTGCTAGCCCAGAACAGTCCTCTTTTTTTAAATCTGTGTTTGTTTGTTAAAACATAATTAGCATAACTCTGGAATTATGTTTTAAAAACACATATGCACAAAAATGAAAGACACACTGTGTTGGGCAGAGGGCAGGGAGGCAGGGTTAAGATCAAGGGTGGAAGAGAGCATGCAGGATCAGCAACAGCCCAGTCACACTATTGAAGGAATGTGTGGTTGGGAGTGCTCCCAAACCAGTATGTATGCACTTCACGAAAGTGTATGCTACAACTTCTTTCACCAAGTTCATCTCAAAGGTGCTAAATGTTTCTTTTGAATACTATATATTTCAGACAAATACGACTGTCTCTGAATTCTAGCAACAGTCTTGTTTGTCTTTGCCTTGGCAGTGAGATAACAAACAACCCTCCCTTCCAGAAACACTTGTCCTCTGGACAAGACAGGAGAAGATAGCAGTGTACTGGTCAGGAAGAGTTGACTGCTCCTACTATCCAGTTTTCTCTCACCAGGAACAGTTGAATTTCAAGTAAGTCACACTCCAAGTATACAAGTGTCTCTACTTGTATCTGGAAATGTTGGAGGGTATATTAATGTCGACTGAATGGCAACGCATAAAATATCACTGACAGAACTGTACAGTATGATTAATTGCAATCAGACTTTATCTCGCTGTTTCATGCCAACACAAAGCACGACAGAACAGAAACAGTTATTCAACTTTGCCAGATCTCTTAAGAACATCCTCCCACACTGTACTCTGGATGTGTATTTTTGAAATTGCACACATAATGCAATTTTATCGGGAAGCACAAAAACTGACCATCAACCCAACAAGGTTGCTAGATCTTGCCACCTGACCAGCTATTGTTATTTTTCTTGTTCTTGTTACTACTACTACTACTACCCCTGCTTCTGTACCTATAAACAGTAGGCAGCCACACAGAATTTAAGCTGGCAGGTTCTCCCCTTTCAACACTTTATTTCCATGCCCCCCCCCCAAAGCTTCAGTTCCTTAATAGAAGCACGACCAACCTGTAAAAAAACCCAGTAAAAACACTTGCAATTCTGCCCACAGGTTTTACCTACCCACCTGCCTCATAAGGCTGCAATCTGCTTGCCCAAAAGGAATAATTTCTCATCCTGAGCACTTTCCTTGACTGCGATGATGGGGAAATAGAAGGAAATCCTTTGGATTCTCTATTTTATACATTCCCTTAGGCAACTAGTTTCGTCAATAGGATATTAACTTTTTAAAAAGTAAATAAATAAGAGTTCTTGTACCAGTAAACATAGATATTTTTCTTGATCACAAATCTCCACACATACACTCTTTAAAAAAATTCCAACTTGCTTCAGGACTCCATGTCTCATCATTCTTACCTTCGCAGCCATGCTTTGAGTCGGATGAGATACAATAAATCTTAAGAGTTTGATGAAATTTTAGATCATATCTTCATGTAATAGATTTTCCATGTAAGCCAGGATTTTCAGCTGATCTTTCAAGTGAAAATCCTTAAGCCAGGCAGTTTTAAAATGTTATTAAAATGAGAAATGTGCCACTGCAGGAGTGGAATGTAAAGGAAATAAAATTCATTTTTGTAGTGCATGTAGATCCATCCATTTTAAGAACTGCAGTATAAAGAAACAACAGTTCCAAACACTAAATGCTAACACTGGCTGATAATGTACTTGTTGAGTAAGACAAAACCCTTCCTTCCTATAATTTCTGACTGGCATATGAAATGAGTGGCTGATAAGCTGATAATAATTAATAATTTCTTTGCTATTTTTATTTTATGCATTACGGTAATAACTAAGAAGCTAGCTGGCTAATTGGCAGACGCTGCAATCCTGTGCATATTTATTACACCCCATTGTGTTCATTGAGGTTTACTGCCACAGGACAGCATGTATGTAATTAAGTTACCAGCCCAAGCAAATCATCACTCCATGAAGTTTCTGTGGCCAAAACCCTTCAGGATATCTTTGTTTAAATAAGACTGCTGGATGCTCATCAGAATGAAATCTTTTCTTGCTAGCTGACACCTTGTGTTTATAGAATTTCGAATTGCTGTAACATAAAATGTGACCATAAGCAAGGGTGGGAATCATGCAGGCCACCATACACTGTTGGACTGTAACTCTCATCGGTCCTAGCCAAACCCACCAATGTTGTGAAACACTGGGAGATGCTGTCCTACATGATCAACATCTGTACTTTTAAAGGCATAAACCTGACAATTCCATTATTCTGTTTAATAACAAGGAACATATTTTTAGGCATGGAACCACAGAGAATTAGTGGGAAACTCTGCACAGTTTTTGGTACATGTTTCAAACCAAAAGGGAAGTCTGAAACAACATTTCACAAGGACAGGACTAATCTATATTCTACAGAAATCTTATGTTCTCTGTCTGTCTGTCTGTTGCACTGTCTCTCTCTCCAATGAAAGAATTAAAGAATTACCCAATGCTCTCAGTCCAAACCTTCCATTTGCTTCCCTGTAGCTTTCTGTGTGGCCAAAAAAAAAATTAAAAGAGAAAGCATTCACTTGTGTCCCATCTCCAAGATATCTCATTATGCACATATATGCAAATATATTCCAAAATCCAAATAAATCTGAAATCCAAAACACCTCTGATCCCCAGCATTTCAGATGAGAGAAACTCAACCTGTACTACTGGGCAGTACAAGCAGCAGAGTCCTACAATCAAGACCTCATTGGATGCATGACGCTTTGGGGACAGTGCATATGTGTCAAACTGAATCTATAATTTGTTATACTCTTGTTTTATATATTAAATTATGATTGTGCTTGCAAGATTCAATTAAAGTTTGTCCTACAGAACTCAGTAAGCACACATTCATGCAATTAAGATGCCTGTAGCCCAGAGGTGAGAACCATCCATCCCTCAAGATGTTGTTGGACTGCAGTTCCCAGCATTCCTCACCACTGGCTGTGCTAGCTAGGGCTGTTGGGAGTTGCAGTCTGAAAACATGTGGAGGGCCACATGAATCTGGGGTTAGGATCCAAATGGGTCCTTGTGCTAACGGGAAAAGGCCATTAGCAGATCTGTTTTGAATTGATAGCCTATGGATCTTACCCATCTTTCATAAACATTTAAAATGGAGTCAGTGACTAAATATGGAAGCCCAGAAGATGAAAGGTAATCCAGAATTGTTTGCAACAGATGATAGGACATTTATTTGATAAAGGTGGGGAGACGGAGATAGTTAAAGAACTGAAAGAATACAAATTTCTCAAATTTCAAAGAGACATTAAAGGTTATAAAGAAAATAAGATACACAACTGGATAACTGAAAAGCCATGGGTTAAGAGTGAAAATCTCTTTACTCTATATTCATTCATCTTACCGCAGTTAATAGTTAAGATAAAGAATAGATTCTGTTCTTTATATATTCTGGTAATACAAGTGGTAATTCATATTGAGACAAGGGTTGCAAGACAGGCTTCCTTAATCAGTATAGGCAGAAAATCTTTTTAGGACCACCTCAAGGGGACTTGGCAAAAGGGAAATCCCCAAGAAGTCTCAGATGACCCATAAAAGAAAATATCCCAAATAAATTAGTAATAATTTCTCTCAGTATACACTTACTAAATTAAAATTACTGTACATTTGTTTTAACTAATTACACTTGTCCCTCTACATTTGCAGCTTTGATTTTGTGGATTTGATTATCTGCAGATTTGATTAATATACTCTCTCCCTAGGAATCTCTAGGTCCTGCAGAGAAATTCTGCTGGAAGTTGACCATAGAGTTGCAATGGATGACCTAAAGATTCCTAGAGAAAACACTTCTTTAGGCATTTGTAGGTCCTTCAACATGATATTATGGTCAAATTCTGGCAGATGTTGACCAGAGAGTTCTGCTGGAGGTCAGAGAAATTCCTATGGAGGTATTCTCTCAGGTTTAAAAAGTACTTTTTTTCTTTCACTTTCATGGGGGTCCTGTGCCCCTAACCCCAGCAAATGTGTAGGGAGAAGTTTATTTTAATACAGTGGGCCCTTAGTGTCCACTGGGACTCCCCGTGGATACCAAAATCTGCAGATACTCAGATCCCATTAAATGTAATGGTGTAGTAAAATGGTATCCCTGATATAAAATGGCAAAATCAAGGCTTGCCATTTGTAATTTATATATCTTTAAAATATTTAAAACCATGGATAGTTGGCTTTGTGGATAAGCAATCCATGGATAAGGAGGGCCAACTGTATTTTGGAGCACAGACTAGAACATGTATCTATTCCCCCAGAATAACTCTTTACAAATGAATACTGGATTAAAGCAGAATATTGGACATGTTTGTTTTAAGGTGGGAATGCAGTGGGCAGACACAGTGCCAGTGTGGCTTGAGTGTTGGACTAGGACTTTGGATACCAGCATTCAAATCCCCATTCAGCCAGGGAACCTCACTAAGTAACCTTGGAAAGTCACACACACTTCGCCTCAGAGGAAGGCAACAGTAAACCACCTCTGAATAAATCTTGCTGACAAAACCCCAGGAAAGAGACACCTTAAATCAGAGTTGTCTTGAAGACACTTAGCAGCAGCAACAATGGTGCCCATCACAGGTGTTAAATTGTTTCATCCTAAACTGCAGAAGGCATAGGCAAACGCCCGCTGAACAAATTGTGCCAAGAAAACCTATGATTTGTTCACCTTAGAGTCATGATAGCACACAACAACAACAAGCCTATATTTAATCAGCCCTCTAGTAACCAATTGTTGAAAGTTTTCCAGGAACTAATCACCATGGAGATTCAAAAACCACAGCAGGATAGTGTGTGGATTTGATCCAATTTAAGAACCTGAGAGAAACACACCATGGATACCCTGAGGCTAAGGAAGAATGTTAGATATGGATGGGGAATTCGTTATTCAGGATAAAATGGAATATATTATGGACACACACTGACAGTTAAATAATACTGAATATTAGCAAGTATGCACTTCAGACAGTACATTAGGTGTTTTTAATATATGTTATATGGAACGGATTGGAAGATTTCTAAACTTATTTCTAACATAGACGTATGAATGAATTCTACAATTTCATGTCCCTCCTAACCTACAAGAAGAAAACTACCAGTAGCAAGTCAACCAATTTCTGGCCGTGGATTTCTTTGGGAGCCACTATCTGCTTGTCTGGATTTGTTCATAAACCCTCTGCATGGATTTTCAATGTAATTGGTAAGTGGCCACGGATGGGGCATTGTTGTACATCAGCATAACTACAGATTGAATCTGTGAATGTGAATCCAGTTGCCTTGGATCAACATATTGTCCCCATTTTCTACATGGCTTAACTGAGTTAGCATTAACAAGATAGATTTTTTTTACTCCAATTTCAAGGTTAATTCTTCTGGAGGATTTTAGAGAGAGCTATGAGATGCGGATTCACTCTAAAATTGGCCAGTATTTTTATGGGTACATGTGAATATACATTTCTATGAGGGGTGCTGAAAAGGTATCTGCCTGACCCAGAGCCAGGAAACCTGCATGCTATTCCACATATTCACCTCAAAATCCCATGCACTTGCAACACAGTTTCCCTTACTCTTCCCAAAAAACTTCTGAAGTCTGGTCACTGAAATGCTGCTCTATTGCTACCATCTTTGAATCATTATTCAAAAAAATTCTTCTTTTCAACCTCTTTTTAAGGTTTGCAAACAGGAAATAGTGAGATGGAGCAAGATCTGTTGAGTAGGGTGGATAGTCTATGCACTCAAACCCAAATTCTTCCAAAGGGCCGTTGTCTTGCCTGCCCTGTGAGCAGGTGTATTGTCCAGCAAGAAGGCAACACCTTTCCACAACTTCCCTATCCATTTCCCATCAATGTCTCCTTTAATCAGCACAGCAAGTTAGAGTAATATTCTGCATTAGCTGTTTGGTTCTTCTGAAGATAGTCATCAAAATACCTTCTTAATTCCAACAAACTGTGGCCGTGAGCTTTCCTGCTGAGCTTTGAGACTTGAATTTCTTCAGCTATGGAGAACCCAGGTGCTGACAGTGTGAGGAACATGTTTCATCAACAGTGGTGAATCATTCAAAAAACTTATCACTAGATTGCTCAAAATACAGCTAAATCAACTTAGAGGTATCCACTCCATTTTGTTTCTGGTCAACATTCAAACATTTCCACATCTACTTGGCTGACAGCTTCTGCAGAGCCAACTGCTCATGAATTATAAATCCAACACTTTCCCAATATATCTCTAGTGCCTCAGCAATTGTTTTAGCTGAGATTCGCTGATCTACTGATCCCCTGAAATTCTTAATACTCAACAATTTCATCAAACATTAATGGACTCTGAGATCTTGCTGCATCTTCGATCTCAAAATCTTCATGCTGAAATTTGGCACACCAATTCTTCATAGTTGAGTATGACGTGCACTTATCATTCCATGTTTGGTTCATACACTCATGAATTTCCTTTGGAGTTTTCTTCTGCAGCATCAAGAATGTCATGAAAGCTTGGAGTTCAGCACTTGAAAATTCGACGCTTTCATTTATGCAGTTCTAGCAATTATCTGAAAAAATTTAGAAATTTGAGCTACAATCCTGCAGATTTGTAGTTTACAATACAAACACACACTCTTTCAAGCTACAGTGACAAAATTGCTCTCAGATTTTGGGACATGGGTTGGGTTGAGAACTTTTAAGCACTCTCTCATATTGTATGATATAATCCCCTCCAGAGAAAAGGGAGATTTTTAAAGAGATATTTGAATGTATATTTTCAATTTGGAATAAAAGTCCCTCAACCTATTTAGTGTATTTCTAAATGAGAAATATGAAACTATTAAATCTGAGCATAAATATGATGGAAACAGCATTTACTTTTCAGATAAAAATGTTAGACACATTAACAGTGAGTTTACTAAAGAGCTGTAGAGAAAGTTTTGTTGTTAATTTCCCTCAAGTCAATGTCAACTTCTAGCAACCCTATGAATGAGGCATTTCCAAGACACCCTATCCGCAGTTGCCCTTCTCAGTTCCTGCCCATTTCATTTACAGATGTTAACACTATTTACATTAGCTTCCATCCTGTACACTCAGTTTTTGAAAATATGTAGGAACTGTAGCAAAATATCTAACTTTCAAAAACATGCTGTTACATTCTCTGAGCAATTTAAGGAAAGAGGTTTTTGTCCAAAGCTATTGAAACAATACTGGAAGCTAATGTGTTAAACAAATAGTGCAATAAAATAATTATTCCAATCACCCATGTCAAAGACACTGCATGTAATTATTGATATTTAGTAGAAGACATCCATATGTGTATGGAGAACCCCATGTTCTCCTGTTAATGACAGCAGAATATTAAAGACCTGCTGGTGAATAGTAAGCCAAAGGAAAACATGAGTATCTAGAATAATGCATTAGAGATGTCAGGAAAACAAAGCAGTTTCCCTGTGGTCAAGGCAACATTTGTGCTAATTGTTAGAAGGCTAACAGAAATTTTACAAGTTCAAATGAGATGGTATCTTGTGATTATAAGCAGTTCTCTATAATAATACAGTGGGTGTTATACGTGACAGGATATCCAAGCTGATTGATATAGTGGGAATTATAAGAAAAGTACAGATGAAGATTTAGAAATATAAAAGTTATATCAGGAAGGGTTTACTTCCCTTCAGGGAGATGTTAAACTTTTGGAGCCATGATACATTGAGCAGGTTGAGAGCTATGAGGGCATTTTAAAAGTGCATACAAATAGAAAGAATTACAAACTATATCTAATGAGAGGAGTTCTATTGGATTCATAGTTTGAAATCTTTCACCCTCTACTGAATGAGGATACTGATTGAGTGATGGTAATATGAGGTTGTTTTAAGGAGGTTGTTACAAGGAGGGTGTGTTGAGTATAATTGCTTGCTATTGTTTTTAGTTATTGTCTTTAGTTCATTGTATGAACTTGAGTGAACAAAATACTTTTGACTGTGGTAAACCTGAAAGAGATCAACTTTTATTATGTTGTATTTGGCATTGAGGAAAGTGAACATTGATCAGAATGGAGAATGCAGATGAAGACTGGGAATGGGAAGGGCAGCTATGAAGGAACTAGACAAGATCATAAAGAGTAAATATATCCAACTCAGCACTAAAGTTAGAATCATCGTTTTATTCCCCAACATCATATACATCTGTCCAGCAAGAGCTGGACAGTGAAGAAAACAGATAAGAAGAAATTCAACTCATCTGAGATGTGGTGCTGGAAGAGAGTGACAGGCTGGGCAACCAAAGCAAACAAACAAACAAATGGGCCTTGAGCAGATAAAGCTAGAAACCTCACTAGAAGCCAAGATTATCAAACTGAGGCTGTCATACTTGGCCACATCTTGAAAAGGCATGATTCATTAGAAACGGCAATAATGCTAAGAAAGGTAGAAGATAATAGAAAGAAGGGAAGACTGCACACCAGATGGTCACAGTCTTCAATCTACAAGACCTGCGCAGAGCAGTACAGGATAGGGCGGTCTTGAAGATGTCTCATCCACAGGGTCGCCTTGAGTCAGGAACAACTCGAGGGCAGTTAACAACTGTGGGAGACTCAAAGAAGCATCTACCAGACTTGCATTAAGCACACAAGTAAGTGGTAAGCATAGTCATGGCTTGCAAAAGGCAATGAAAGAAGGGCTGCTTAGGAGGAATACTGAAATTTAGAAGCTTTTTATAAGTATTATGTGTTATCTTTGTTTTGTTCTCTTGTGGGGACAGACAGAGGTTGATTTGTTAGTACTGTATTACTGGAATACATTTTTAAAATTTGCAAGTGAGACCTTATGGTTGAAAACAGTGCTAAATAAAGAAGAGTAACCAAGATATATACAGTATTTACTGACCTAATGCTAACGAACTACTATGTTACAGTTGCTATAACAGCCACTGCAAAGACCTTAGGGTCAAAACATGTGTTGCTTGCTGAATAGTAACTCAGAGGCTGTGTGTGTATTTTCAGCTATTATCTCTCGATTAGTACTGTTCATGCTCGATTAGTACTGTTCATAAAGATATTGTATTTAACATATTATAAACATTATATTTATCATATTATAATGCTTAGTATTCCTTTTAAACTTTTAACAATTTGTATGTGCCAGTGTGATGTAGTATTTGAGCACTACACAACGACTCTGGAGAAGAAGCTTGACATCCCCTCTTAGTCATGGAAACCCCCTGGGTGACCTTCATCCAGTCACACAGTCTCTCAGCCTCAGAGGAAGGCAACAGCAAAAAACCCTTAGAACAAATTCTGCCAAGAAAACTCCGTAATAGCTTTGCCTTAGGATTACCATAAGTCAGAAACAATTTGAAGGCACACAACAAAAGTTCTTCTAACACTATATTACTAAATGTGTTATTTATTAAATATTCATTATTACATATGTTACCATATTTATCTGTTAAGATTTTCTTGTTAAAGAACTCTAAGACCTTAGATATTTTTAAATTTCTAATCTATTCCTTATTTATTTGCCTTGTTGGTTCTTTATTCTTTTAATGGGTTCCTGGGGGGACCAAGGCTCTTCTGCCTTCTTGTATTTACCTATAGATGGAAGAGGGCCATCAGCAGATCTTGGAAGAGGCAATTTCCTTCTTTTCCAGCCTACCTCACACTTTACACTCCCACAGGGTGCAGGCACCCTGTGGGCCATACTTTGCCCACCCCTGCTTTACCAGCCTTCCAGAACAAATATTGATGGCTCATAGCACATCTGAAGGGAAGGATGGAATCCACCTCATTGGGATATTTTCTGTTGGGCTTTTTCCATTAATATGAAGGACCTACTGGTTCCTAGCACTGGGTCAAGAGGCCCATTATTTCAGAACCAGACTGTGATTGTGTGCAGCCCCTTCCTCTTTTTCCACTCCTCCATTATAAGTTGTGTTATCCATGCTGGCCTGGCCACTGCTGTTTTGAGTAAGTAAAGTTCAGAAAAGGCCTTCAGTATCTCAGTTTCTACATCACAGGAGGCGATGTAGGCAACAGTCTTCATATTGACGAAGAAGCATAAAAAAATCTCCAAAAAATTGAGAATTTGGCCAAAAATTGTATCACTGTTTGTTTGAAGTTACTAAATGGCCAACATAACATGTTTTCTGGATTGTGAGATACCACATTGTAGCTGTCAACAGGGGAACCCTGATGAGCGAGCCAACAGACTGGGACCTTCAACCAAGGTAAAACAATTTTTTCTTCTCGAATTTGGAATGGATTGGCATGTTTTACCTCAACACCTACCAAAACGTTTCTCATGCAAAAACATGGAGACTTCTTGAAGAATCCATTGTCCTCTACCTACAAAGACGCCTGTGGCCTCAGAGGAATGGAGGCATATTGGATTTAAAAAAAGGAGTCCTTATTGATATGTAAATAGACTTTAAATTTCCTAGGCTTTGCCCAATTGCCACATGGCCAGAAGGAGGAGGAGCCAGCATGCTAAAGATACCATCCCCATACCATCTTAACTGAGGACAGAAACAACAAAATGCAGGCAATCTTACTAACATCTCTACTTTTTCTCCTGTTTGGTGTGTAACATTTTGCATGATGAAGAAGCCAGTGGAGCTTCGAATGCTTGCAACAAGTATATTGTCCATTTCGGTTGGCCAATAAAGGTATCACTGTTTGGTGGATTTTTTAAAAAAATTTACTAAATGGGCAACACAGCTACCCGCTGCAAATTTTCTAAAATATCAAGCACAGTTCCTCTTTTTATGTAGCTCTTTATGACTAAGTAGATTAACATCACATGATGTCTAATTCAGAAAACAAGGAAGGAAGGAAGGAAGGAAGGAAGGAAGGACAAACTTAGGTTTTATCGGGGGGGGGGGTTTAAAAATACCAGTCTAATAGATACTGTTGGAAAATAGTCTTGGCAGGTGACAGGGTGATGGTGCAATGATGAAAAGCCTTGCTGCTTGCAGACATCCTACATTTAAGGCAGGATAGTGTGCTACTGGAATTGAGTAACATAAGCAAGAACCTTGGCACCTTGAGACTCTCAGTCCAGTTTTGTGGGGGGAAATGTTTCTAGCAGTTGCACTTGTGAAGGAGATTTTAAAGTATATTTAAATGCCAATATCATAATTAACAAGGTGGCAGAAAGAAGATGAAAGAGACAATAGCAGGATTTTTAGTAACAACAGGCAGGGCTTTCTTGCTCCTGTTCAGGTTTAGCAATTTAGCAGAAAATTATATGTCTACTAATGTCTTCCCCACCTCCACAGGCGAATAAACTGAGCTCTTCCTGGGCCACCATTCTGAGTCATTTTGGAGTTTGTTGTTGTTGTGTGCCATCAAGTAATTTCCAACTTATGCTGACCCAAAGGCAAATCTTATCATGGTGTTCCTTAAAAAGGTTTGTTCAGGGGAAGTTTGGCATTGCCTGGGGCTGAGAGTGTGTGGCCTGCCCAAGGTCACCCAATGGGTTTCTATGAGTTAGTGAGGATTCAAGCCCTGTCCTCCAGAGATGCAGTCCAAAGCTCAACCCACTACATCACACTGGTGCTCATTTTGGGATACACCATTTATGTATTCATTTGAGTATTTATACCCCATCTTTCAATCACAAAACAGCTTATAATTGAAGTTTAACACTTCCCTGCCCTCAAGCTTTTTAAACTGTATATGCTTTTAAATGCTGTACCCCACCCCGATTGATCGCTCAGAGGGGCGGGTTAGAAATAAATATTATTATTATTATTATTATTAGGCTTACAAACTAAATAACATGTGACACTTAAGGAAAAGTGGATGGCAGGGTGGGAATTAGGTTGTCCTCTGCTTCCTCCTCAGAGGCCACAGTGAAGATAGATGGAAAATGGAGAGAGGAGCTCTCACCTGTCACTGGGGCCCAGGCATGATGGAGCTGGGCTGAGTTGCTCTTCTGTGCCTCAGAGCCTACGGCAGTGGCACCCAGAACATGGAAAGTGGGCCTCTCATCAGCCGATTCTGGTTGTTGTTGTTTTTAAGTACAATGACATGGCCTGGACTGGATCCCTGATAGGTTGGAAATATACCAACATTTCTGTAGAACTCATCTGGTCCTACCCTTTGCCACACACCCACCAACACAAACATCACTGAATGTGCTAAACCTAATAGACCAGACGCCCCCAATATGCACAGTTACATGCTAGTGCCACATATTTTTCTACTTTTATGTGACACGCACCAATTATGTGATGGGTTGTTTTGTCAGCAGCCTGTCTGGAGCGATCACAGCTATAAAGTTAGCAATATAAGCTTTTGATCTCCCAGTCTTGGGTTCTCTACCAGTGATAAAATGATGACCTTTCAGATACTCTAACTTATGCCTGTTGGCATGGAATGAGTGAGAGAAAGAGAAAGAATACTAGTGTCCTCTGACAAGATGGAAGACACACAACAAAGGAAGCAAAGAGGCACTGGTGGTGAAGGCTGGGAAAAGAGAAACAAAAATAATGCAAGAAAGGGAGAAGGATTATTTTTTCTGGAGAATTCCCATACACAAACAAACAAAAACAAGACTGCAGCATCTCCCTGTGCTGAACCCCAGCCTTGTGATATGTGTTTGCATGGCAGGCCAAGCAAATAATTTCTTCCAAATCAGCTTTTCATCAAATACTGATAAGACACTCTTATATCAGAACCTGCCATTTGTGCCCAGCTCATGTGCCAGTTTCCCTCACTAATGGTCTACAAGAGAAAAAAAGTGGTCAACATTGTCTTCAGGGAAATAAACCAAAGTGGCAGACCACACAGCTCCAAGATGTGAGCCAGTCTTTAATAAGCAACTTACCGGAACAGTAAATTATATCCTCTGATAATGATGATCCCTGGCTCAAAATAACATTTCACCCACCAAAAAAGATCCCAACAATTTTGCAGGTATGCAAGCAGGGCATATATTTTACTTTTTGAGGGAGAACATCAAATCACAGAAAGAGAAGGGGAGGAGAGAAAAAGTGAGAGCAATCAAGATACACAGTACCCAAAGTCAGCCAAGTTATTTTGATACATGACCAAATGATCCCTCCAATTCATCTCCTCATCTCATGCAGTAATAACAGAGAAGATAACCAAGAATTTGTTTTCCTTTGGTAACAATCAAAACGACCACCCAAGGAAGCCACCTTACTCTGCCTAATAGTAGGGCTGGCCTTGTAGTTAATACTTCTTTTGTAACTTTCATGGGTTGCTTGTAAATCAATACACACACACACACATAGACACAAACATACACATTCTAAAACAGCACCACATTTAAATGTCTTTGTTTCCTTGGCTGCACTTGACCAAGCAGGATCCATCAGCAGCTGAGGAAAACAGGAGACAACTCTTCAGTATAAGTACATGCAGCAACCAACTGTTTTTTACTATGCAGCCAACACTATGCATCTTCATGCTGCCCCGAGAAAGCTCATATTCCCAAAGCCATACTATATCACCTGCACAGTGGTGTCAGTCTGACAGGCCATACACCTCTTTTGTCACCCTTAAGGGAGAAGCGACATCTGCACCAATTTGCCTCCTGAATGCTGAGAAGCTGCATCTATTTCTGGCTGCTCTTGCTCCCTTCCTGCTCCAGGAGCAACAGTGTAAGGGCCAGTATGCACACACAATGCTTCGTAACTGGCAGGTGATCAAATTCAACACTGGGGATGCTGAGTATCCTTGTGGAGAACTGGGAGTGTTGCTTCTTGTTCTTATGGGCAAAGAGAAAATCTTTAAAGTATGGGGAAAGAACTTTTTTTAAAGGAGAGAAAAATGAAAGCTTCTTGTAGACAGGATGTGTGCCTTCAGTGCCCCACAGAGGTGTGCCACCCCCCACGGTAGCCTATTCCTTACTCTTAATAATAATAATGTTTTTTTTTTATTTTGTTTTTTTTAATAATGTTTTTTATTTATACCCCGCTCTTCAGCCAAGACTATCAGAGCGGCTTACAATTTGTTAAACAAACAGCTTCATTTACAATTGTAAGCTATTTGCCCCCAACAATCTGGGTACTCATTTTAGCGACCTCGGAAGGATGCAAGCCTGAGTCAAGCTTCAGCCCTTTGCTGGTCTTGAACTCGCCACCTTCTGGTTTTGAGTGAGTGGCTGCAGTACAGGCATTTAACCACTACCCCTACAGTACACCTGCCTCTATTAGTAGAGACAGCTGGTGGCTTCCATGTAAGGGGGCAGTGAATCTGCTCTGGGTGTTAGTTGGCCTTTAACTGGGTTTACTGTAATGCAGCTGTCCAAGTGCTGAACCTGGTTGATCTAGGCTTCAGCACCTTGGACAGTTTCGTTGGAGTAACACCCGGGGCTAATTTACCACTGGTGTAAACACCACCAGCCTCCTCTCTCTGTAACTGACCTACTTGCCTGCTCTTCCCCCAGTCCTTTCCAAATGTTTCATACTCAATAATTTTAAATTACATAAAGGAGGAATGTGCAAATGCATTCATGTTATTCACTTCCAAGGTTTGTCTTGTTGTTGTTGGAAATATTGATTTTGTCATTGTTGTTGCTGTTCTTAACTGTCTTCAAGTCAACTCTAACGCATGATGAACCTGTGGACAAAACATCTCCAAGACTCCTGTGTCCTCAGTCTCTCTGCTCAGGACCTGCCAGTTCAGACCTGTGCACTCCCTGATTGAGTACAGCCATCTGCCATGTGATCTTCCTCTTTCTATTGCCTCCTCCCTTTCACAGATTTCCGATGAATCATGCCGTCTCATGCTGTGGCCAAAATAATGTCAGTCTCAGTTTAGTCATCCTGGCTTCCAGGGAGAATTAAGGCTTGATCTGTTCTAAAACCCATTAATTTGTCTTCTTGGCCATCCACAGTATCCTCGATACTCTTCTCCAGCACCACATCTCAAATGAGTTGATTTTCTTTCTATCAGCTTTCTTTATTGCCCAGCTCTCACATCCATACATAGTAATGGGGAATATAATGGCTTGGACAATTCTGACTTTACTATTCAGTTGTATACCTTTACACTTTAGGATCCTGTCTAACTTCTTTCATGGCTGCTCTTCCCATTCCTAGTCTTCTTCTGATTCCTTGACTGCAGTCTCCACTCTGATCAATATTTGAACCAAGGTATGTTTTTGTACACACCTGAAATGTAGCTTCTATGCACTGGATAGCGCTAAAGACATCTTAAGACAGGGCAAAGGGAACCTGTTCCAAGGAAAACCGCTTTCAGCACCTCTGTGAAGGCTTTCCTTTTTTTGAAAGCCTATTCTGAGGCAAGAACTTCTCCACAAAAAATGATGCCTTGAAAAACAAGGCCTAAGACCAAGAAACAGATACCACAGCTCCCTTAAATCAAGTTACTAGTGCATAATACAAAGCATTCACCAACCTCACTATAAGAGAAATAGAAAGAGAGAAAGTAAAGCTACTCACTCTTTGGTTTTGCAGTGATTAGTGAATCAGAATTCTTTTCTGGAACAGCAGCACAGATTCAGAAATTAATAGTATGTTAATAAGTGTTAATAATAATGTTAATAATAAAATAGAAATTAACATTTATGAGATGGCCAAATGTTTTTAAGTGATGCACCAAATTCTAGTGAGAGCTCAGAAACTGTAACATCATGTTACTTTCTCCATATACATTTTCTGTTGGAAAGAAGTCTAGTGTCCTAAAAAGTGTGGGTCCATCCTATGGAACCCTGGGATTTATAGTTTGATGAGGTGCTTAGAATTTTCTACTAAAATGTTCTAGTGTTGTTCAGTGTGGTGGACTACACAGATCTCTTCTATGGCCATTTACCAAATAAATATTTAGGAGGAGGAAAGACATAACTACATAGTAAAGTATACAGTTCATAACTGATGAGCAGGGCAGGAGAGATTAAAATTGTTGCTTTAAAAGAGAAATATCACCATCCACTTTATGAGATGCAGGTTATGATTCTGTAATCCTGATTGTGGGAGGATGAACATAAGCAAACAGGAACAAAGGAATTTTAAAAACTCCACGTTGTGAATAGAGAAAAAAACAGAAAATGCCTCTTTCTTCCTCCTTCTCTACTATCATCCTGTCATGACTTCTTACATCTGTGAAAATCCAGCTGGAAAGCATTCTTAACAAACAATTGGGAAGAGAATTTGCCACAGCCATTATGGAGTCAAATAACAGTCTTCAGAAATTCCAATTGATTCAAGAAAATGTATTTGGTATAGCCATGTTGGCCATACAATAAATTAAAACAAGATACAAAATCCACAAAAGAACAATACCTTTATTGGCCAACCAAAATGCACAAAACACATCATACAAGCTTTAGAAGCTCCACTGTCTTCTTCATCAGCCAAAATACATGTTTTTAAAAAGTAATACCAGTGTGTGTGATGGTTTTGGATTCACAGATCTACATTTTGTATCAGATGGTTTCTATTGTAGTTCAGTTGCTTTTTAGGGATCTCAGTGCAGACAAAGGATACTCCCCTCTCGGCCATGTGGGGATCAAATCAAAGGTTACTGGTGGTAGTCATGGTGGTGGTGGTCATGGTGATGCATGACAAAGAAGCCAGCGTAGATTCAAAAGCTTGCATAATGTGTTTTATGTAGTTTGGTTAGCCAATAACAATATCACACTTTTGTTGATTTTGTATTTTGTTTTATTTTGCAATTGGTCCAAAATGCAACAGTGAGAATACTGTTGGGTACTCACTATATCATCCCACAGTGAGCATACTGATGTTTCCATATACTGTTCTGGCAGGCCTTCGAGAAATAATTGGGGGGAGATTAAAAATGAATCTTTTATTTATTCCTGTTGTATGTAATTGTTTACGTTATGTAATTGTTTACATTATGTTGTGTTATGGTGTGTTATTTATGTCCTTTATATGCCACCTTTCTCCCAGAAAGGGGCACAAGGCAGCCCACAAATAAAAACACAAGTTAAAAGCTAAAATATATTTAAAAAAAAAAACAATGGAAGTAATTTCAATAAAAAAACCATGTAAAATTGCATAGAAAATACAAGCGTTTTAAAAAACATAAATAAAACAGATGCCCCATATAAAAAATCACTTAATATTTTTAACTGGTCGCAATTTTTGATAGCTTAATTGCTTGACTGCACACACCCCAACTGCCCCCGCCAATAACCAGGACACCTCTGCCATGGTGAGGGTGGTGTGATCTGGCAGGGCTGCTGGGCAAGCAGGAAAGGGAGGCAGTTGCTTGTAGGGGTGGGCTGCCACTACTGTCAATGGCAGCCTGTTTCCCCACTTGGCAGCAGCCCCACCAGACCTGGAAGGAGCTGCCAGGCACCCCACAGCCACCAATAGCCACAGCCAATGGATGACTGAGGAGCCCTGGCATGTGGAGGGGATCAGGCAAAGGAGATTTCGGGATGGGTGGGAGCAACCACTCCACTGGTTGTGTGATCTGAACCCACTGCACCCCCAATGACACCCCTGCATGTGCTGCCTTGATTCCCAAATTGGAGGAGATTCAGTGTTATATGTGTAATAAAAAAAGAAAATTTCATTAACTATACTCAGGACATTTCAAACCAGATACAAAAACAAAGCAAGATATAATCAGCATGTACCACCACATACTCCTAATCTGTCAGGTTATATACATGTGGTTACATGTCCAACACAATCAATTCTTCATATTTAATAGTTTCTGTAATATAGACATTTCTGCCTTGCCCTTCTAGTAGCTATGTACTTCCATGGCAACTTGAACTCATTCGAAATCATCACATCACGAAACAATACTTTCAGTGAAAATGGATGAAGCACAACCTTAAGAGAAATCTGCAGGTATTTTGCAAGCCAAATGCCTTCCAGAATAAAAACATACTCACCAATCATCATAAGAAATCTAGAGAGGAGCCATACATGGTTCAGGGGGAAAGATGTTCCAGAATGTTGGCAAATGAGCATTTTGCCAGGGCTACAACATTACTATTATAACTTCATGAGGGATGAGGTTTCCCTCTCTTTGCTCCATAACCTTCAATTACTTTTACAATCTTGGGGGTGTGGCCTTACTAAATGCTGGAGGAAGAATATCCGTCACAAAGTTTAAGAGCTACCTAGCTTGTACTGTGCCTTATGGTGAATCCTTGTGCTCTTTTTTGTGTGTTGAAAAAGTGTGACAGGGAGGGAACGTGTTTGTGCCACCAGCCAGTAGGTAAAAGAATTCAAATAGGAAGGATATAGTTAAACATGACGTATTTTAATTGTTTGTTTTTTTTAAAAAAACACAGGGAAATGAGAAGGTTTTAAAAATGATAATAAATAAAAATAAAACTATAGCAGTAACTATAGCAGTAACTATAGTTACAAAAATGATATTAACTGATTTTGAAAGTAACTTTCTAAGCTCTGCCAGTTGTGCAGGCTCAGTTTGACACAGGGACCATTCACACTACACAATTATAGCTTTTATATTACATTATAGCATTATATTCCCACATGCCCCCATCCTATGGAATCCTGGGATTTATGGAGGCACCAGATGACTCTCTGGCAGAGAATTCTAAATACCCATCTCTATCCTGCAGACCCGCAAATTCAACAGAATGGAACCATCACAGTTAAAGTGAAATCATAGTGCCATAACTGCACAGTGTGAAAGGACCCACAGTCCCCCAAGTGCATACTCACTAATACTATTGCTGCAGGATTGTGGATCAAGTACAGTTTCAGAACTCTCTGCTGCTATAATCCAACCTTGATTTTACTAGGGTATATATGGTGTAGCTAGACTTGAGTTCACATGTCTCACACAGCTAGGATATTTTACACATTACAACTGCCACATTCACACTGCTCTCTCAGATATTCCACATTGTCATCCCCTGGAGAAGGAAGCAGAATACATGCTTTGCATGCAGAAATTCCTAAATTCCGTCCCCAGCATCTCAAAGCAAGGCTGTGCAGAGTGGGTGGGGACGGGAGGCTTAGTTTGAAAAGCCATCATTGCCCGTCAGTGCAGACAATGCCAAGCTAAATGATCCAACAGTCTGGATGTGTGTAAGGAATTTTCTTCTCTTCTTAGCTCTTCATGACCACTGGCTTCCAGCTGAATTAGGCAACATTTTCCAAACACCACAACATTTTTTTTTAATCTGGAGGTGTTAGTGGTGACATTGAAAAAGTGGCTCTTTCCACATAGTAAACCGCTGAGAAATGAATGAACCACCTGCATGTTCCCAGCTGCCATGTGGAACAATGGAGAGATTCCAGACACATGCACATACACACAGTGATCATATGGTAGCTGCTATTCTGGAAGGTCAAGGAAGAGGAATCTTTTCTTCAACCATTACTTGAAAAGACCAGTCTAAAGAAAATTAACTACCAGAAGAGTATTTAGTCATCGGGGTTAAATCAAAACAAGCCATTGTCATTGATCAAAGTAGCCTTTGAATGCAATACATTAAGATGAGACAGCTTCACTCGGGAGTTTATTTAGAAAAAAGAATATTTCCTTTCCTCTGCATACATTAAAGGAGACAAATTTACTTGGGAGTTCATTTACAACAAAGAATATTTTCTTTTCTCTTGCCTGCGGTACTGCATTAATTCTCTCTCTGAAAGTACTTTTCCTTTGTCAAGGCAGACACCATCTCAACTTAAATGGAAATGTCATTCCAACACTGACAACTTAGAAAGAGAAAGATATTAGATATATCCACTTCCAGGTCTTTCAGTTGATATCTGAGAGGTGAAGGAGCCACCATTTTACCTCTAAATCTGCCTGCACAAGGATTTGGGTTAGCAATATGATGATCTCTCCCATTAGGAACAAAGGAAACCCCCTCGAGCCACAACAGCCAAGAGTGTTCACCTCTATCAAGAGCCTAAAAGATGGAAGGAACGTATCTGATGGGAACCATATCTCAGATACTAAGTAGGTCTGAATCAGCTTTGGGCTGGGCTGCAAAGCTGCATGGAAATCCCTTGCTCAGAATTCAAAAGGGAAGAATGGAGGACACAAATGTAACAAATAAATAACCAGTGGCAGCTGTTTGCTCCCATGTTGCTGGGGGCACTCTTAGAATGCTTTCTTCCTCTATGATGTCCTCAAAGCTAAAATCCAGGCCTAAACCCATAGGGTTCATTTTTAAAAAATTCTCCCTCTCCACTTTCAACAAGCAAAGTGGAAGCACAGAAAATATGGAGCTGGCACCAAAACCAATATGCCTTCAGTTAGTTTACAAAGATTTCCAAAAGAGCCACACTAGGGAATTGACATGGCTCTTGCCCATGCTAAGCTTCTACTATGGAATTGGGAAGTCAGAATCTCTTGAGGGATGTAATTCTAATGCCATTCAAAAACTCAATTCATTTACAATTTAGAAAAGCACAAAATGAATTAATGGACCAGTGAAACTTCAGAATAAAGCTGGTGCCTTGCCATGTTTAAGAAAATAAGTGGGACAGACGATAAACAGCCCAACAATGGAAGCAGAAAAAAAAATCTGTCATACATGCAACTCCCAAATGACACCTTTGGAGATCACAGCCAGTAAATATTATTTCTTACCTCTTTCAACAAAAGGCATCAAACTAAATTGAAATAACCTGGCAGAAAAGCTTCCCAGTGCTTTATATGTCTTTTAAAAAAATATAAGCTTTTGGAAGCACTAACCATTCATTCAAATAAATAAACAAACAAATAAGATAAGCATTGTTTTTCCTATCTTTTTATTGGAGCAGATCCTGCTTTAAGTAAATGGATGGGCAGCCATTATATGCAACTTGAATCTCAACCCAAAGGAACTCAGCACAGTTCAACCTTAGGCTTGGTTATGATGCAACAACAAAGCATGGTTTGTTGCCTTTTGAAAGAGCAAAAAACAAGCCTCAGACCCACATACTTCCTTCACATCAGGCAGAAGTGATGGAACACTTTCATTGCTAATATGAAGCAAACCCTATTTTGGCATCAAACCACCATCTCAAACCTTAGCAACAAGGTTTGAGGTAAACAATGATGGATGCAAACCACAGTTTGTCACTTTTAGGCAAAGTTGGAAATCTATGCATGTTTATGTTTGTACAGTGGTCCCCCGGCTTACGAATCCCCCAGGTTGCGAAAACCCCGGGATCCGAAAGCGGTGGGACTGCTACTGTATCCCCCGGGATCCTAAAGATCCCCCGGGGTATGAAGAAAAAAACCGCGCGGCCCCTTTAAATCGGCCGCGCGGTCCGTTGGCGAAAGCGGTCCCCCGGGAAACGAAAGCTTCCGGGTTACGAAGGTGAGGGTTAGAAATGGGAAGAGTGTGTGGCCAAAGGCAAAAGCACTCTTAAGAGATCTTTGGAGGGGGAGTATGAAAGCACTTTGGTTTGAATGTACTTACAAGTCTCCCCACATTTAGAGACATTACATCATTTCAACAGGCAGGCTTGCAAGACCATCCAGTAAAACAAATATACAGTAGTTGTCAAGTGTGGATACACAAGAGAGAGTGAGCATCAAATTTAAAATCACTGCTTGGGGTAAAGGTAATTGAGCAGTCTTGAAGTTTCACCTGTATTCATTAGAATTTTCTCAAAGATTGTTAAGCTATTCCCCTTCTACTGAGACCCATGAAGGGGTACACATGAAGCCCAGGATACTGATTATTACAACAAAGTCTTATAGCTTATCCTATGTTCCTCATATTTGAGAGGAAAGGTGGGGAGGGGCACACACAGAGAGATTTACCTATCCAACTGGTAATATTAGGAAACTATAGAGTAGATTAGTTAGTAACTCATATTAGAAACCAGAACTTCAGCACATAGCACTCCAAGATGCATATATGACTTTGCTGTTATATGGCCCCACATGTGACTGATATCAGGATTTCGAGCTACAGTAGGAATCATACAGTCTTCCAGATGCTACTGAACTACAATATCCAGCATTCCTCATGGCTAGTTAGGCTGGCTAGAACCACTGATATTTGTCATCCAATTTCATCTAGAAGATCACATGATCCTCGCCCCGATTTAGTAGTGTGCATGCAATCCCCTTCAGATTTATGCTGACCACACATGAGCTGGTGGTGGAAGGATTGCATCTAGTGGGCACAGCTAGCCTGTGGATTTGCATATTCAATCTGGGAGGTGGGAGTTCTACTAGACACTCAGATCTCTGAAAAGAATTTCCAGTGAAGCCAGGAACATGTAACTTGCAGAAACCAATGCATATTTTACTAGCTTTTACTAGTTCTTGTTTTCAGAGCTGCTACTCCACAGGCTACTCTTGCATCTGAAAGCAGCATTGCCACCTTGATTTAGAGGTTGTTATCATGTGTGTGTATGTTATCTTTTTGAGACAACTTGTACCCCTGCAAATGGTCATCAAAAAACACATAATGGGACTGGGGACTTTTTTACACTGTGACACAGGCAATTTGCTCAGTGGGAGGTTGTGAGCATAGGAAAGTCATTCCAGGGATGCTGACATAAGATACAGCCTAAAATATATACATCAGCTCTGAGTCTCAACTTATCACCTGTAGTGCTCTGAATCGCTTTGTTTCTATGAGCCTCTGTTCCCCATTGACGCAATGCAGATAATGACATTCATCTTTTCATCCATAATAGACTTTTAAGGTCACTAAAAATGTTTAAACATAACATTATGGCCTACTATTTAAAAAAACTGTGGTAACAGCAGCAGCTACTACTATAAAGAATTAATTGTCTTGTAAGGGAAAAGCTGTTATTACTGAGCAAGCCATTTTCTCACAGTAGCCAAGTACTACAGGAGAAAGTTACACAATGGACTTGCTCAACAGATCTTTCTATCTTTTCATGAAATGCTTAAAGATCATGTAGGATAATCATGATGGACCTTCCCAAACACCCATTCCCTGCCTAATCCATCAGCTCTTGTTCAGAAGATTAAATTGGTCGCCCTATATCCACACCATCAATAGTATCATCACAACCAGCTCAGCATAAGACACAGAAAACTAAGTTGACACCATCCAGGTGTTTGGTACTATGACTTCTATAAGTCCTGATAACTGGTTATGCTGGCTAGAGTTTAAAGGGTTATATCACAAGGCATCAGTTTGCCTACTCAGTGTATTGAGATGATCATGGTTGTTTTGTCCATCATTTTCAACACTATCGGTCTCAGAATCAAAAACCCACCAGTGTTTTAAAATAGTTGGTCCTTTAGCAGTTGGTCATTTACAAAATAAACGGGAAACTGTGGCTATGTACACAAGTCCCTTGAACAAACAATAATAATAATATTATAATAAATTTTTATTTCTAGGCTGCCCCTCTGCTCAGCAATCGAGGCAGTGTACAGCAAGATTTAAAACAAATGACAATATAAAAGCACATTCAGCAACGCAGCCACATACAAACCACAATGATATGTTCACTGCCATAATGCATCTGCAATAATTTTCACAGTGAGCCAGTATGGCATAGTGTTGGATGACAACTCTGGAGACCAGAGTTCAATTTCCCAGTTTGGCCATCAAATCCATTGGGTGACCTTGGGCAAGTCACATGCTCTCAGCCTCAAAGGAAGGCAATGGCAAACCTGCTCTGAAAAATCTTGTCAAGAAAACTTCATTATAGGTTCACCTCAAGTTAATTGTAAGTCAGAAATGACTTGAAGGCACACAACAAACACACACACACATAGAAGAATGGAGGACAACAGACTGCAAATACTGGCTGTTTATAGTAGACAACTAATATTTGTAGTTGCCAGTGACCTTAAGAGAGAGAACTGAAGAGAAGGAAGTAGTCCTGAGTTTTCTGTTGCCTTTACTTGACATGTTAGCCTTTTGCATGGAGATGCTGATGTGGGAGTGTGGTGGTAGGAAGTGAATACAACTGGAAACAATCTTCCATGTGCATACCCAAGCTTATACCCTGGTGGTGTAGTGGTTAAATGCCTGTACTGCAGCCTCTCACTCAAAACCATAAGGTTGCAAGTTCAAGACCAGCAAAAGGGCTCAAGCTCGACTCAGGCTTGCATCCTTCCGAGGTCGCTAAAATGAGTACCCAGATTGTTGGGGGCAAGTAACTTACAGTTGAAAACCGCTTAGACACTCCTTAGGTGGTATGAAGCGGTATATAAATTAAGCTGTTTTTGTTTTGTTTTATACCAGAGCTTGGGAAATTTTCTTTTGGAAACTACAGCTCCCATAGTCTCTAGCAGCTATGGCCAGTGGCAAAAGTGTGTGTGTGGTGGTGGTGGGGATTTGGAGACTTGTAGATCAAAAAAATATTTCCAAGGTAAGGATGGTACACTCTAAAGATGTGCCCTGCTGAGCTGCATTAAGAACAACTATAACCTAAATGAAAGCCAGTGTAGTATAGCAGTTTAAGTGCTGGACTGGGACTACAGAGGCCTGTGTTTGAATCCCATTCAGCCATGGAAATCCACTGGGTGACCCTGGGGAAGTCATACTCTCCCAGCCTTGGAAGAAGGCAGTGACAAACCTCCTCTAAATAAATCTTATCAAGAAATCCCATTACAGGTTTGTTTTAGGGTCACCATAAGTTGGAGATGACTTGAAAGCATCTAACAACCCAGTAACAACAACAAAATAATCTTTTTAAAAAGCAGTGAAAGAACAAGTTTCATTTGAAATAGAAGGAAGCTTTCATTATCCCAACAGTTTTATTTTCTGCCTTCTTCAGAATCACTCTGGGAACAAACACGATTGAAAAACATACTTTTTTTAAAAAAATCTGAAACTGTGGAACGTGAGATATTGTTTTAAGAAGAGCATAAGCCCCAGTGAGGATATCCCATTGCCGGACATGCTAAAGACAAATAGTTACTGATCATCTATCCTCCAAGCTTTTTATCTGCCAGCTGTGAGACAACAAATTTCTCATTTGAGCAGCCTTGAAAGCTGTTTAAAAAAATACAAGACACACAAAACTCAAGCACCAGCTGAGGCCAACAGGCTAAGAGTTTCAAGGCAAACTGTCAGGGAGACGGAAAGAGAAGGACAGGTTTGAAATCTTCCCAGTGTGACCAGGGCTTTAGAAAAAGAGCCTTTTAACCCACCTTTGCAGTTTTGTAGGGAACAGAAAGTGTGAGTGTGGAGGGAATGTGGGGTGGGGAACATAGTGGGCCTGCCAGCACCATGAAAAATTGACTTCCATGTCCTGCAAGGTTAGGGCTGTTTTTAAAAAGCCAGATGATGAAACAGAGGGCAAGGACATGGCACCTGCATTAAGGAAGGGGAAAGATGCATACCTTCTTACAAGATTTAACTACCCCCCTTGTGTACATCAGACAGCAGTTCACTTAATCAAGGAGTAACTCCATTACCGCAGGCTGATCTGAGCTGTTACGATAAGCCTGCAGATCAGGGAGGAAAGCATTCAACAGAAAGAACAAATCAGTTGGTAATTCGCCACAGGTTATAATTGCCAGAAGGGGAGCTGTGTTAGTTTCTTGCAGCAAAAACAGCAGGCTCTTATGGTACCTGACCAACTAACAAATGAACTGATGGGGGGGGGGGGTTGGGCAGTAGCAGGGGGAAAATGATTAACATACAGATATAGACACAACACCAAAAAATGAGTATCATACATGCTGGCACATTGTTGAAGAAGAGCTCTCGTTTCCATGACTCAGACTATAATTGTACACAGTTATGCTCATGAGGTCTATTACAGATTTGCATGCCCTTAACTCAGTTGTAATTGGTTAAGAACAACCAGGAAAAATGGACAAAACAGGCTTGGAACTCAAGAAATGGGATGCCATGATGACTCCTTTATTACAGACTGGTTTCTATTCATTTCTTTCATTAACAGAAACAGTGAGATCCACCAAGCTTTCCTGTCATTCTTTGGAACAGCATCATAATTTGAAAGCTAGAAAAACAAGTGTATGTATTTGTGCATGACGTGTTTTGCTAAGGAATATTATTAAATTGTAAATTTTATCTTGTTCTGCTGAATTTTGTAAAGTTCCTACTTTCAATAGGAGAAGGAGGAGGAAGAGGCAGAGGTAGAGCTAGAGGAAGAGGAGGAGTACAGCCAGTGAAACTGAAGAGGAATATGACAAAGTACTACCCAGAATGGCATGTATGTTGCAAAAACATGCACTGCAAAATTTACTAACATAAATAAAATAAGCAATAATTTCTTTCCTTCCTCATAGTGTGCAGGTCAGATGCCAACTCCTTGCTTTCCTGCTACTCAAATTCAATAGGTAAGCCAGTCATGATTCAACTGAGTATCATACACCATTGATTTTCTACCAGTCTTAAGGGTAGACAGTTTGATGCATGACAAAAATTTTAAGCATCTTCAGTTCCTTCTCTGCATGTCACCATCTCCTTAAGCCTCAAAGGGAACAGGTTCCTCTTATGTCTTGAATAATCTTCCTGTTCAAGAACTGCAATTGATGCCAGACAGCACTAGATTAAGATGGCCACACTACTCCATACAGATGCAAAGGCAACAGGCATCGTGGGGGATTAGGCTATTCACAGTCTATGTATGTGTCCTCATTTGCCATCTCTCTCTCTCAGATTAATAAATATAGATATATTAGATCAAAATCCAAAATCCAGTGGCAGAAGGGCTATAAGGTTTGGCCTCACTGTCCTGTCAATATGCAGGTTATTTTTATCAATATGACAAATAAAGATGGGGAAATACCTCACAAAATATCCTAGTAAAATGGTTAAAGCAAGGCAGGGCCTGAGCATGATGGAAATAGCATACAGTACCTGTACTATACATATTGGATACTCCACAGTGATACCTGCACTGCTGCCAACCCTGGTTCTAGTGAAAGAGTTTTGCCATCCACAGCCTTCAGAGGAAGGGAAATAAGCTTTAAAACAGTCAAACCCTGCACTGACAACAGTCCTACCTAGATCAACATGGCACAGTACAGAGTTATCACTGGTACAGTGGAGCAGGACCACAGAGAAGTAGAGCTCTGCCACTTTTTAAAGCTTGCTCTAATATATTGGGTATTATACCCTATGCTGCTACTTTTAGAGAGATATATACATCTGCAAAAGCAGGATTGATATATTTGCTGATTTTTGGACTGTACTTGGAGGTGTCATCCTGAGCTCTACTCTTTCAAACTGTACCATTATTTAGATACTTAATTCTGATCTTGGAAGCTAAGCAGGGTCATCTCTGGTTAGTACTTGATGGGAGACTACCAATGAATACCTGGTGCTGTAGGCTATGTTTAAAGGAAAGGACCTGGCAAAACCACCTCTAAGTATTCCTTGTCTAAGAAAACCCTGTGAAATCCATGGGATCATCATAAGTGGACAGGCAAGGTGAAAGCACAGATACACACACATAGTGCACCTCCAGTATATAAATCAAGGGACAGAAAGACCAGATGACCAATATTTGAGTGCATGACCTGCATATGTGTGTGTCTATCTGCCCCCCCCCCCCCCCCGCCTTGCAAACCATGGCGATGCACAGCTCAAGAAAACATACTCTGTACAAAATGGGAGCATTTCCAACTGTTTCCTGTCTGTGTTCTGGTTTCCAGAAGAATGCTAAGAATCCTCAGGCTGAAACCCTGGTTTCTTGGTAGTTAGCTTCTTGGTAAGGGGGCACTGCTGCCTTCCTCTTCTCTTCATTGGGAAGAAAGAGAGGCTAAGGTGTAAACACTGGCTCATATAAACATTCAGATAATTTGTGTGCGTGTTTGTGTGTGTACACACAGACACACACACACATATACACGTGTCAGCTTATGGCCACTCAATGAATTTCATAGGGTTTTCTCTGGCAAGAAATATTCAAAGGTGATTTTGCCAGTTACTTTCTTTAAAATATAACCTACTGCATCAGGTATTCATTGGTGGTCTCCCATCCAAATACTAACCAGGACTGACCCTGCTTGGCTTCCAAGATCAGATGGTATGGTGCCTTTAGGATATTTAGGCCCAACACAGATGGTACCATTCCCTCTTCTTTCTTGCTCTCTCTCTCACTTTCTGTGCATCCAAAGGGGTGGTTTGTCAGGAATGAAAGATGATGCACATCACTGCCTGTAAAGATGCTGTGGGACTGGCAGTGTGTTTCAGCACTACCTGCCAGGGTGCTTGGGCTACATCTGCCACTTGATTATGATTATCTGTCATGCATTTTCCTTTCCCTGGCTGATCATGTGTGTCATTTTCCATTTTTTGGTTTATGTTTTAATGAAAATTACTCTTGCTAATTAAGCTTATGAAAATGCCCTGAACAAAACTGAGAACTCATTCACATGTGTCAGTGCATCACTTAACATTTCCCATTGTTCCACGAAATCAGATGCGTACACTGTTTTCACTATAAATATTCCTTTTGAGGTGGAGCAAATCCTGAAACATTTGATCTCCGATGGCTGATCGACATACGCTCAAGTCTCAGGGGAGTAAGCATGTATTTGTGATGTCACTCATGCACGAGCCAGAAATAGCAAGTCAGTATGTTCTACACATTTGGCTGTAACTCAAATTATATATTTCCAATTTTGTTTTGCTTTTTTCCCTTTCAGAACTGCAACCATTATAGCTGGTTAACTTTCAAAGGGATACCTAGAGGCACAAGTTTACTTTGTGTGTCCTTAAATAGTCCTGAACACATCACATCCTGTTTGCCTTTCCAGTGAGTAACAGAACAGAGATTCCTCTTTCTTTATGCAGTTCCTGCAACCCAAGCAACTTTTGAGTTCCAGTGACATTCTCCTAATATCAATGAACACATTCTTCCTTCTGGTCCTGTAGGTTTTTCACTACAGCCATGGTTGTTCCTCACCACCCAAGGACCAGGTACTCATGAAGTTGTCTGTTGTCCCTGCAGTCAATTTATGTAATGGAAAATTGGTTGCATTTTTATTTTATTTTATTGAAATGGTGTACCATGCTGGACCCAAGAAACCAGTCCAGATAATAGATCAGAGATCTGTGGGAAGAGAGGGAAATCTACCTTCTAAGCAAGTCTGTTCCTAATTTCAGTTTTTAAATAGCTACTCACATGGTCACTTGTGGTTTGAACTGCCTCCAAAACAATCAAAGCAAGTAACCACAAAGAGGTAGAGGGAGAAAGCACACATACTTTTGCATTTAGATGATGGGGTGGGGGCAAGGGGGGGGGGACATGAGCCTCCAGATGTTTATTTTATTCCAACTTCCAGAATTCCTCACCACTGTCCACTATGTGGACTAGGGTTGCTGGGAGCTGCCAGTTCAACAATATCTGAAGGGTCCCATGATTTCCGCCCCTGAATTATACCAAAGATGACTCATATAAGTATAATGTGCTAGTATGGACAGGTGGGAGTAATGAGAATGTTAGTGAACTCATTTCTAAGGCTGTCCAAAACAGACCTTACAACTCCCAACAGGTTTAGAGACATCTCATTGAAAATAATTCTGAAAAATCTTCCAAATTAGGTCTCTTTCATACCACACAATTATAGCATTTAAAGGCCACTTTAATTGCCATGGCTTCATCCTATGGAATTTTGAAATTGTAGTTTTCTTGAAATATTTGGAATTCTCTGCAAGAGAGCTCTAGTGCTTCACCAAACTACAAATCCAAGGTTTCGACAGGTTGAAGCCATGGCAATTAAATTGGTATGCTATAAAATACTATGATTATGTAAAGTGAAACAGACCTCAGACTCTTTGAAAGACTGTACCTCCCTGTTATAAGCCTGCCTAAGTTTTAAGATCCTTGGAGCAAGGCTCTCTCTTGGTCCCACCACGACCACCAGCACCACCAGCACATTCAGTGACGACACAGAAAATTATAAAAAAACTTTTTATAATTTTACAGTCATATCATATAGAATCTAGGTAGCATGTTCCTGAAAATTACCCGCTTCTTAGCAGCACTTGCAATGTCTCCTCCTCAAAACACAAATATCTTAGTAATTTAAAAGTATCCCTTCTGTCTCCCTCTTTTCTTTAGTATTCAGTACCAGAGATAAATATATATATATTCTAAAGCAGCCTTTCCCTTCCTTGTACCAATGTCCATGCTAACTAGGGACAGCAGAAGATGTGATCTAACACATTGGGAGTGATCAGGCTGAAAAAGGCCTTAGTGATACACCACCAATAAGCCACTGCATTTTAAAAATGCACCAAATTTTAAAAAATATTGCCTAATTGGTTATTCTGAAATCCAGCCACCCAGCCAGATGCCTTGTTAGGAAGCAAAGCTCTTTTCAAAACTTGGCTCCCAGACCCTCTCAAAGAGAGAGAAAAAGCTTTATGATCTCTACATGACTGAATCCCAAAGTTCTATTTAAAATCCTACTTGACCCAAGAACTCACCTGAATATGCATCAGTTTCTCATCTAGAAAGCATGAAAACAATCTCTGGAAATGGAAAGGCAATGCCTGGCAGCTTGCAGCAAGAAACCTTTACCTGGCTCAAAGACAGCACAGCTTAGGAATGCTGCTTCCACCTGACATTTTCTGGTTATATATCCATGCAGCTAAAAAAAACCCTTCCCTGTGAGAGACATTGTTAGTGTGAAGAAAGTCTAAGTGATACAAAGCCACTGCTTCTGAAAATTTTGCTTGTGTGGGTGTGGGTGTTGTATGCATTTTCAATTTATGGTGAACCTAAGGGGTTTTCTTGGCAAGATTTGTTAAGAGCTTTCCCACTACCTTCCCCGAGGTTGAGAGCATGTGACTTGCCCAGAGTCAACCAGTGGTTTCAAGGGGAAATCTAACCCTGGTCTCCAGAGTCATAGTCCAACACTCAAACCACTATGGTAATGATTGCTCACTCTGCAAACTTAACAAGAGGGGGTGAAAGTAACAAATTCCCTCCATTTTATCACATGTGGATTTTATAATGCCGTGCAAACAAAAATAGCACAAGCACAGCTTAGGATGTTATAGCACAGCACCCTTTCTTCAATTATATGGATTTATTTTTTTTAAGCCACATATTGAAAGCTAGTTGACGATGAATTCAGGACACAATCTATTCATAAAACAAAATCTTGCAGGGAGCTAAACCACATTAAAACTCACATGCTACGCCACTGGTCAAATTGGACCGAGTGGCTCAATGCATGGCACATTTCAGCCTGTTATTTTTCAGAGGAAATGACCATAATTCCACAAACGAGAAAATGTCTTTGTTGGTTTATCCTGGTTTCTCTATCTTTTTTGTAAATTTACAATTTCATTTGGACTCTTATAAATATAAATGATAAAAGAAGAAAAGGGGTTAAAATAAAGAAGAAAAAGAGTGAAGAGAAATACACATGATATGTAGGCTAGATATTTACACATAAATATACACTGACCACCATTTTCTCAATCTAAATAAGATGTACACTAACACCCACATACTCTTTCAAAAGTCAAGATTAACAAGGCCCCACAATGTATGTAAAACAAGGCTACAAAGACCTCCTTCAACTTCAGCTGATCTTACAACTTTCTGTTGTTGAGGAATCTGCACAGGACATTCATAAACACTGCTCTTCCCAGCTTTCCTCACATGGAATGTCAGCAAGTTTGATGGATGAAATCCCAGATTGTGAAAAGGCAAGCAAAGACTACTTTATAGTCTTATTTATTTTCACTCTGTTCTACATCATAAATTCTCTGACATTTTCATGGAGCATTCTGCTATGCGAGCAGACTGTCACAACTGGGCAAGGATTATCCACAAGCAGCAAGCTAACTAGCCAGTCATTCCCCCAAGAGAGAAGAGCTGTTCACTTTACCGTTATCCCTCTTACCATGACCGTACATGTCTTTCTGGGATACTGTCTAAACCATTGGGTAAATAACACATCTAGGAACTGCAGTCAGTTGGAGTGCTATCCTCATTGTGTCTTATCTAGCCAGATAACATGGGCAAATTCCATCCTTTATTTTGCTTACTGTATAACCTTTTCTTGAATACAGAAATTGCTGAAAGCACAAACCACACAAAACACCACTCATAATCCTAAAAAGAGGGAGGAAAGTCTCCTCCTTTTTTTTTCTTTTTGTCAGACCTTCATATAAAGGATGAAAACAAAAGGCTTAGTTGTCCAAATATGACAGAGAATACGTTTTAAAAATATACAAGAGAATTCCTTCCTATCTCAGGAATCATCTAGGTTGGGCAAAAGCCTTGGCATTTGGCAGAAGCACAGGTATGTTTTAGGATTTTTTCCCCAATATCCAAACAATACATCTCCTGCCCCCATCTATTTCATGTGGATTTCTGGAAGAAGTCATGACTTAATGCAGAGGTAGGGTTTTTTTCCCCTGCCCCAGGAATTTCTGAGACAGGCTGAGGTAAATCCCCATGTTAGGATCCATTATTTCAGTTCTTTCTGCACTTCTGGGTATCCCACTGATGATGGGGGAAGGGGAAGGACTGAAAGGGATGAAAACCCTGCCTATACCATAGTTAAGCACACTTCCAGCAGAAAAACAAAAGTGGCAAAACCACAGTATACTCAAGATGTGACTGGATGTAGAAGCAAGAACAGCTGTTACCAGGCGTTACAAGATGGGAAACCAAGAATAGAACAGCCTCATATTATTGGTTCATCTGGAGGAGCCCTAAGGTATCCTTTTTGGAGATTTTCCCTGCTCCTGGAGTGTGTAACGATGAAACAAACAGTTCTTGACTTCAGGGTGGCATCTGTTAACACCATCCAATTAAACTAAAACACCAGAATGGCTCCATTCTGTGCTTCAGTGTTGTATTTGCTAACCATTACCAGAGTATTTCCTTCAACTGCCATAGATGGTTTCAACAAGAAAGGCCAGCCCTCTGGGAGCTTTAAAGAGCAGATGCCTTGAGGCTGATCCAAGCTTTGTTGATTCAACAGTCTTCAAGTCAAGGGGTCTAGGTCCAAAATCTTCAGTGCACTTTACATAAGCCTGTGGTTGAAAGCTGCCGATTTATTTCCGTGCTGTTTAAACACATTATTTATTTGATCTAGGGAACATGGAAAGGCTTGAGTAGAAGCAAAAAGGATCCTGCTGGATGTAAAGCCATTGCTTTTATTCCAGCATTGACCGATATGCTGTAGAAGGCAACAGTGGGCCAGTTCAAGCCATCCCACCATTTGATCATGATCACCAGCACATTTCGCAGGGATATGAGAACCTTCTCCCACACTGGCTGCTCCTGCACCTTGGAATGCCCTCCAGGCCAGTCTCCTCTTTATTTTCCGTCTGCCCAAAGACAAAGACCTTTAACTGGTGGTTGTGGAAGGGTCTTTTCAGGGTCTTTTGCTGGAGTCCTAGGATTTGTATATATTATTAGGTTTGAAAGGCTTTGGTACTGTTGCTTTTAATAGAATCATTTAGTCAATGGTTTTAAACCCATTTGTTATTACGGTGTTATGAATGAATGGCCTTATCTTTGGTTTTAACCTATACTGAGAGCCATCTTCTGTCTCATATTGGGGATAGGGCAGGATATAAATAAACTTGTTATTATCTACTGTCAGGTTGACTTCAAGTGATGTCCACCCTATAAATGAGAGACCTTGAACTTTTGCATTCCATTCATCTAAGATTAACAAGTCCTGATTTGGTGTGTGATCAGTTTCCTCCTGGACCCCAGGACAGAATGTTTCCATTTTTTCTTCCTCTACCTCTGTAGTTGGAGCATAAACTATACTGATGGGTTTTCCCAGAAGTCTAATTCATATTATCCAGAGTTTGTGTTATATCCTTTGACTCTTTTGCTACAACTGACCTCACTATTAATCCCACCCTGTTGCTTCTTAGATTTTTATTTCCTGAGTAAAACACTGTATAATTTTCTGACTCAAAATGTCCCATTTTTTTACACTTACACGCTCTGTGTCTTGTTTTATAATGTCTCACTTCCTGATTCATGCTTCTCGCATTCCATGTTCCTATAATATGTATTGTGCAGCTTCAACCTTTCCTTTCACAGCTGAGCATGTCAGCAGCTGAATGCCCTTTAGCATGAGTCCAATTGCCTCATTGGCCACAAAGCTATTTGAGGTTGCCCTCTGCTGTACTACAACAGCTTATTGAATGCCTTCCGTCTTGGGATTCGCATTATCTGGCACTAACACTTCTTTCCTATTGGACTGTCTCATCATAAGGTTTTCATTGTAAAAGATATTCAAAAGGGGTTTACCTTGCCTCCTTTTGTGCAGTACTAACAAGTGTTAGCTATGGCATCACTGCTGTTGTCACTGAGAGATCTTCCATAAATGCAACCCCCCCCCCCACTACTGCTACTGCTGTTTGGCACATTTATTCTGGCTCCTGGGGGGGGGGGTCGACATAGGAGATCCTACCAGCAACACTGCTGCTGTCAGCATAGCCTCTTGCCTGACAAAAGAATGTAATCCCACCACCATGGAAAGGTAGTGCCATAGTGGGAAGACACATGGTACCCTCTCACATAAGATTTCGTTCTTCTGCCTGCTTCCATTAGTTTTTTTTTTTTAAATAAACCCAAGCAGTCAAATTAGGATTCAAAATTTGATGTCAGGTATCAAACTGTGGCCATTTGGGGGCACATTTCCTATTGATCTGTGTCAGCTACTAACCATACAGTTGCATGCCAGCTGTATAATACTGGATATTTACTATAAAACAAAATGCTCTTGTACATCAGATGTCAAATGAGCTGGGATTTGAACCCTGGTCTTCCAGTGATCTAGTACAACACAGACCACTATACCATGCTGCTATCTATTTATTGCTAAATTTATAGCCTTCTTTTTCTGCATCTTGCTGCCATGCAGCAAAATAATATCTATATAGATTTGCATGCATGTAATCACCTGCAATACTTTGCCATCTCCATAAGACCTTGGCAGAATAAGAGGTAGAAACAGATTGCTGGATTTCTACATTACAGTGTTACCATCTATTAACCAAACATTTTAATGAGCTTATCCTCATGCTTTTGTATGAACAAATAATGTTATTAGTTGGGGAAAGGTTTGTCTAACAAGATACGTTGGCTCAACATCAGTGAACATAACACTAATCAAAATAAAGTGTTCTACCAAGGGGACAGAAATAAGAAGTACAAATTGGGAATGAACAGTGGAAGTAAATTTGAGTGCTGAAATTGAATAGGAACAGGTTGCTGTTGCTACTCTTGCTTTTAATACTATTGCTCCATTCAACTGCATGACATGAGTGCCTATAAAGGAAGGTAAGCATAGCCAAATTTGAAATATATCTTCATCTAAAATGGTCTGCTAGAGGAATAAACCTGAAAAGCAACTGGAAATATATATAATGTTTCTACACCTTGTTAATTGGCTTTTTCCCTGCAAGAACAACCACTGATACCAGAGTTGCATTTCTATGCTAGTCCCACAGTGTGTCAAGGTCAAATAATGAATGAGCTTCTTCCAGATTTTGTAGCCCCAAGATAGCAGGAAATATCAGAGTATTGGCAAACACCTGACGGGCCAAAATATATGGTTGGTCACAGCAAGAGCAAGAAAGAAGACAAAGCTGGAGTATATCCATACCTTACAATTGTCCCAAATTGCCAGGGACAGTTTCTATTAATCGTCTGTTGCCCCACTGTTTTGGTTGTTTTTAAAACAGTTTCTCTCTCCAAATCATCCTTCCCCCTTGGTTCCTGGCTTACTTCAGTTGCTACAAACTGAATTCATTTGCACCCAATTAACACAGCAGGGAGAAAGGAGAGGCAGGGCAGAATCTTGCGAACTGTAGACTCAGCCAAAAGCAACCTGCTGCAGCCTCTTCTATCTTGTATGATCTTCCACTTTAATAACTTGACATCTTGATCACTTGGCCACACCTGCCTCAGTTTTCATCTGTGAAATATTGGCAACAAAAAGGAAGAACAAGAGACCTCTTCAACAAGATCTAAGAAATCAAAGGAAATTTTAAATCAAGAGGGAATGGGAAACACATTATATAACCAAATAGATTTTTTTAAAAATGGAAACAATACACTTTAAAACTACCATATATAAAAGTGATGGAAGGAGGACAGATTTATTTAAAGAACCATATGAGGAATACCCCTATTTTTTAAGAATTAAAGTGAGAGCTGCACTCAGAGCACTTGAGAGAAATGCCACCAGAAATAGACAGCTTACCATGGGGGATTTCCTCGAGCTACAGAGAGAGAATCTACTCTAGTTCTAACTAAAATATTCCAACAAATCTGGAAAATCTGGAAAACAAAAAAAAAAATGCCCCACACATTGAAAACGTTCAACATACATTTCAATCCCCAAGAAAAAGGACATAGAATCATAGAATCATAGAGTTGGAAGAGACCACAAGGGCCATCCAGTCCAACCCCCTGACATGCAGGAACTCCCAGTCAAAGCATCCCCGACAGATGGCCATCCAGCCTCTGCTTAAAGACTTCCAAGGACGGAGACTCCACTGCACTCCGAGGGAGTGTGTTCCACTGTCGAACAGCCCTTACTGTCAGGAAGTTCCTCCTAATGTTGAGATGGAATCTCTTTTCCTGCAGCTTGCATCCATTGTTCCGCGTTCTAGTCTCTGCAGCAGCAGAAAACAAGCTTGCTCCCTCCTCAATATGACATCCCTTCAAATATTTGAACAGGGCTATCATATCACCTCTTAACCTTCTCTTCTCCAGGCTAAACATCCCCAGTTCCCTAAGGCGTTCCTCATAGGGCATGGTTTCCAGTCCCTTCACCATCTTAGTTGCCCTCCTTTGGACACGCTCCAATTTCTCCACATCCTTTTTGAATTGTGGTGCCCAGAACTGGACACAGTATTCCAGGTGGGGCGTGACCAAAGCAGAATAGAGTGGCACTATTACTTCCCTTGATCTAGACGCTATACTTCTATTGATGCAGCCTAGAATAGCATCGGCCTTTTTAGCTGCCACATCGCACTGTTGACTCATGTTCAACTTATGGTCTACTTGAACTCCTAGATCCCTTTCACACATAGTTTCATGCAGTACCTTGCATTTCTCCGCATTGAATACACCATAGTATTCTCCATCTCTGTCTATGAATAATTGTAAAAGTTGGAGAGTGAGAAAAGCTGATAGGAAGAAAATCAACTCATTTGATATGTGGTGCTGGAGAAGAGTTCCTATGGATGCCAAGGGCTGCTAGGAAGAAACAATATTAGGTCCTAGAGCACAGCAAGCCTGAACTCTCCCTAGAAGCCAAGATGACTAAACTGAGACTGTTGTACTTTGCTCAAAAGTGCTGGAGAAAATAGTCATACTGTCATAGGTGGAACAAGGCAAACAGTGAAAGGACCCAACAGTAGAAGGCAAAAAAATGTGCACAGGCAGCAAGCAAAGGGGACACATGGTCTTAGATGTCTCTACACTAATGCACAGAGCATGGGAAATAAGCAAGATGAACTTGAACTCCTAGCACACAAAGGGAAATAGGATATAATAGGCATCACTGAAACCTGGTGGGATGAGTCTCATGATTGCAATTTAGAAATACAGGGGTATAACATTTTTAAGAGAAACAGGCCAAACAGGAAAGGAGGAGGAATAGCATTATATGTCAGGGATATTTATATCAGTGAAGAGATCCAGGACATCAATACTGGAAGTCAATTGGAGAGTGTCTAGATAAAAATTAAAGAAGAGGGAAGCAATAGGGATGTCACTGTGGGAGTCTACTACAGACCCCAACTAAAGCAAAAGAACTGGATGATGTCTTTCTAGAACAGATGACCATACACTCAGATAGGAAAAATATAGTAGTGAAGAATGACTTCAACTTATTCGGATATTTGCTGGACTTCAAACTCAGCAAAATCCTCAAGGTCTAGCAAATTCCTCACTTGCCTTGAAGACAATTTCATTGTGCAAAAGATGGAAAAGGCAACAAGGAAGTCAGCTATTTTGGATCTGATCCTAACCAACAGGGATGACCTAGTTAATGGGGTGCAAGTGGTTGGGTCCTTAGATGAGAGTGACCATGTTCTCCTGGAGTTTGTTATACAGTGGAAAGGAGAAGCCAGGCATAGTCAGACACACATTCTAGATTTTAGGAAAGCTGATTTTAGTAAATTTAGAGAAATACTGGGGGTGATCCCATGGTCAGGAATACTAAAAGAGAAGTGAGTTCAAGACGGATGGGAGTTCCTCAAAAGGGAGATACTAAAGGAACAATTTCAAACAGTTCCAATGAGCAAGAAAAATATGAGATGTCTCAAAAAACCTGACTAAGGAACTTTGAACTGAGCTAAGTTTTAAATGGAACATGTATAAGAAATGGAAAAATGGGGAAATCACCAAAGAGGAATTCAAACAAATAGCCAGAACGTGTAGGGATAAAGTCAGAAAAGCTAAGGCTGAGGATAATGGAACACAGGACAGAATAGGAGAATTTCAGCACAGAAAAAATAAAGAGAATGCCTGGTTAATCTAAATGAATATAAGTCTCCAGGACCAGATGAACTACATCCAAGGGTACTAAAAGAACTGACAAATGTAATATCGAAACCATTGGCAATAATCTTTGAGAATTCCTGGAGAACAGGAGAAGTCCCAGCAGACTGGAGGAGGGCAAACGTTGTCCCTATCTTCAAAAAGGGGAGAAAGGAGGATCCCAACAATTATTGTCCAGTTAGTCTGACATCAATACCAGGAAAGATTCTAGAGCAGATCATTAAACAGAGAGTCTGTGAATATCTAGAAGGCAATTCCATAATCACAAAAAGTCAACATGGGTTTCAGAGAAACAGGTCGGGCCAGACAAATCTGATCTCTTTTTTTGATAAAATTACCAGCTTGATAGATGTAGGGAATGCTGTGGATATAGTATATCTTGATTTCAGTAAGGGCTTTGACAAGGTTCCCCATGACATTCTTCCAAACAAGCTTGAAAAATGTGGGCTAGATAAGGTAATTGTTACATGGATTTGTAATTGGTTGACTGGCCACATGCAAATGGCACTCAACAATGGTTCCTTTTCATCCTGGAGAGAAGTGACCAGTGGGGTGCCACAGGGTTCTGTCCTGGACCCAGTGCTATTCAATATCTTTATTAATGACTTGGATGACAGTATTGGGGGGATAGTTATCAAATTTGCAGATGACACCAAATTAGGAGGAGTAGCTAATACCCCAGAGGACAGGATCAAAATTCAAAATGACCTGAATAGACTAGAAAGCTGGGCCAAAGCTAACAAAATGAAATTCAACACGGAGAAATGTAAGGTTCTGCACTTAGGGCAGAAAAATGAAATTCACAGATATAGGATGGAGGACACCTGGCTGAACGAGACCACATGTGAAAGGGATCTAGGGGGCTAAACAGACAGGCAAAAAGAAGTGCTTTGAGGCTGGCTTGAAGGTGTGGCATTTAGATGACACATGGAGGGTATTATGAAAAGAGGAAGACCACATTCTAGATGGATAGACTCAATCAGAGAAACCCTATCCTTGAGTCTGCAAGATCTGAGGAGGGCGGATGAAGATAGTGTAAGTTGGAGGTCTCTCATTCATAGGATCTCCACAGGTCAAAGTCGAAGGCAGTTAACAATAGCAATGTTTGTATTCTTTCCTTTTTGTATTATACATGCCTTTATATGTAGTTTTAAAATATATAAATGCTTTTAACCAAAATATTTTTTTAAAAAAACTGCACCACAATAAATTTCTTAAGTCTTTCAAGTGCCATTCCAACTGTTGTTTTTCATATTCCCTTATGTAACTCCCATGCCCCCTATTCCCACCCACCCACACCATGCATGAACTGTACCTGTGTAGCAGCTTTATTCTAGCAGCACCTGCAGTACAGAAACACACAATTTACTAGCACAGCCCCGGGGAACCGTTTCTTTTGGGTGAAAAGAACCATTGTACAGCAGCCAGTAGAAACCACACTGCTTCTTCTATGAACATATAATACCAAAATGAACACCTGCCTCCAAAATTGGCCCCTCTAAACAGAAATCGAAAACCATTAGGTGTCAGAGGGACACACCTCCTTGTGAAAATATTTCCGAAGGTACAAAACAGGACAGGTTAGAAGCCAGAACTTCTATCCTCTGCAGTTTGGCCCTTTCTTCTTTAATTAGACATTAGACACAGTCCAGTACATGGGAGCTTTGGCCTTAAATGCACAGAACTCAGTGAGGCATTGTCAAATGAAAGCATTACCCTCCGCTGTGATGCTTTTAAAAGGAAGAGGATAAGACGCCTGCACACCAGGCCACCTCTGCCAGCGGTAAAATGAACCGACCACATTCTCTTCCCAGTGATCAAGAAAATCCAATGTAGTCAGCTGAACCATGTGTCAGGATATATTCCTGCAACTGTCCTTCTCAGTTTGAAGCTGCACAGAAGAGTAAGCATGGGTGATGGAGTTTTTTTCTGAAAAAGAATTGCAAACATCAGCCAGCAGGAATCTGATGTACTGCTCAGGGCCCTTTCCTGAGAAGCTCACATGAGTCTAAAGCAAGGCAAGCCAACACAATCTGTTGGCTCAGGCAAAGGACAAAATGGCATCTTCCCCCATGTTCCACAAACAACCTGGCAATTCAATCTTATTACAATATTGTTAAGAGGATGATAAACTCCACTACACCTTTAGGCAGACTTAGGGGGCACAGGGCAGGTTATGTCATGGAGAGAGAGAGATCCATTCTTGCTGCCAGGCACTGCTCTCTGAACATCTGCTACCAATGTTCACCACCTCACTCGGCCTAATGGAAGGAACTGGTCCTGTGCTAAAGGAATGATCCCCACTCTCTCGATCACCATCATTCCTTCAAACATCCCTTTAGATTGTAAGTCTGAGGGCAGGGAGCCATCTAATTAAAAATAATAATAATTGTAAGCCACTCTGAGAGCCTTAGGGCTGACAAGCAGTGTATAAATATCGTAAAAATAAAATAAAATAAAACATTATCCCTTGTGGAAGAAATTCAAGCCTTAATTTTAGAAAGAGAATTGCATAGGTTTAAGGGACAACGGAAAAAGCAGATGCTTTGGGAACAAAACAGAGGTCATTGGTACTCTATACAGCTCTGTGCACAGTATGACTAAAGTATTTGGTACACAAGATTTAGCATCTGAAGCTATCCTTTTTAAGAAGCCAGGAGGTGTTTTCTCTTTCTTTCCCCTTTTCTTTCTTAAAGAGGAAATGTATAGATGGTAGCTAGTGAAGATTTGAAACACAAATGTTCAGAGATGGGCTCTGTGTGAGGTCTCCAGCACTAAGAAAGGAAGGTTTTCAGTCACCTGATGCTGTTCCTTCTATCACCCTCTAACCAGACAGTCTTGTAATTCCATGCTTTCTCATTCCTCCGTAACTTCCATACTAGCTCATTGCAAATGATTGGAGGCTAATTATGCAAATTAAGTATCATTGCTTTGTTTACTCTTTTTTATGTATCAAATATCAGTTTGCCCATCAAAAGGCACATACAATCAAGAATAAAACGTGTTTGGAAACATGGAAATGCTAAAATGCAAACACAGTGGAGTGGCAATTTTCTGCCTTCTTCATGTATATCTAGTCCTACATAGAAAATAATACCACACAGAGAGATGCCCAAACAGGGAAAAACTAGTAGGTGTTTTTAAATGGCTTTTTAAAATATGATGACAAAGAAAATACACATGGAAAAAGTGAGGAAAATAAGAAGGAAAAAAGAAAAGGGATATATGAATATAGACTAGGCATATGCATTACTATAAAAGACGTTTTCTTGAAAGGGCCATTGAGTGTTTTATATAACATACATGCTTTCAAGTGACACACACACACACACACAATTATTTCAGCCAAAAGGAAGGTTCCCCAAGTATACCCTTAATTCTCAAGTTTGAGAGTTTCCATGACACTTTTCTCCCGATTCAAAATAATGCTATGTACCCAGAGGCGAAAGCAAACAAACCTGAAAACAAGCAGGTCAGCATTTTGTCACAAGAGACCATCAGTTCCCCAAGGAAGGAGCCCTTTCAGAAACCACAACTACAGACCAGCAATTGGCAAACATCTGAATAAACAAAACAAACAAGCAAAAGAGGTCAAGCTTGTGAAAATATGGCCTTGTTGTAGTCCTCTCTGATAAAGGTGTTTCCATTTATGTTCATCTTATATTAAACTAAGTAATGCAGTAGACTTCAAATCACCACATCAACAAAAGAATAAGAAACTACAGGGGCAAGAATTTTTCCATAGCCCAAATTAAGCATGTTTAATTTTGAAGAATTGCACAGCCAACTAACGATTTCAGAACAGTATGCCAAGATCAATTAACTTATTCCTGTAAATACAAGCAAATACATTGGTGGGGGGAAGGATACACAACAGGCTGGCAGAAAGCAAGTCTAGTATGTGGAAGAGGGGGTTAAAAGAGTACCCAAAGCTACCTACCTATCCCAATTTCCTCATACCTTCGTCACTCATGTTCAGCCACAATAGCCAAATGGAACCCCCATGTTCAGACACAGCATAACTTCCCTGGCCATACTAGATGGGAGATTCTAGGAGTTGTCATCCACTCAAGTACAGTTGGCCCTCCATAGCCATGGATTTTTTTATCCACAGATTCAAACATCCATGGCTTGAAAATATTCCAAAAAAAGTATAAATTCCAAATAGCAAACCTTGATATTTTTTTCCATTTTATATAAGGGGCACCATTTTACTATGCCATTGTATTTAATGAGACTTGAGCATCCACAGATTTTGTTATCCTAGAACCAAACTCCAGCAGATAACAAGGGCCCATTGTAATTTTTCCAAGCTCTGCAGGGGAAAAACAATAGGGAAGAGGTGTACCACACACCCTGCTTGCTAGCTTCCAGGGACTATCCTTGTTCTCCCCCACACAAAGATTTCATTACACAGGAAATGATGTGTTGTCCCTTCCAGTGCCATTTGAGCTGACTTTTGGCTGATTTTTTAATTTTATTTTGGGGTGCAGAGGGCTGAAGACCACAACTGCAGGCACTTTGGGGTACTCTGGCTGATTCTCAGGTGAAAAAAAACCTGAAAATTAGGCCCAATTTTTTTAGACTGTTGGGGTGTCTGAACAGGGGTCCTTCATGATGATTGAGCTGAAATCTTCTTCTATAACCACTGAGGCTAATTACATTCCTCTGCCCTGCTATGAGAGATTCTGCTCGCTCCTTCTCTCTTCTGTGTTGTGGGCAGGCTACAAAAACATTTTTTTTTATTTTGCCAAGCTTTCAATTTGCCCCAAGTTTTTATTTTCCTGGTGTTGGTTGGTTTCATTTGTAAATGACCCAGTTTTATGTTCTCCACCTGCTGATGTTTTAATTGATTTTATTTAATGCTTTCTACTATTATTTGTTTGAAATGGTTGACTGTATTTTTGTAATTCTGAAACATACATGTGTTGGAATCCACTTTCGGGGAACCTTTTTTAGGACAGAAAGGCAGCACAGAAAAGCTTTAAATAAATCATTGCCTACTGAAAATATTTTCCCTCTTTCCCCATTAATTTCTCTTCCTGGCTTCTCCCTTTTATTCATTTCTCATTTCAAAAATTCATTCCCTCCTTCTGAATCTCCCTTCTGCTCCCCCCCCCAATTTCTGCCAAAATTGGTGCTCCCCTTTTCTCACTTTACTTAAAGAAAGCTCCAGATTCTCTAATTCATGTTTCCAACTCTCTTTCCTTTCTACTCAAAGAACCCATAATCACCAGCCCTGTTCCACAAGAAGCTGGCCAACCTCTACCATGTACACATAACCTTTCTTCCATAGGGTCCCATTGTGCTGCATGAGATTACTGTATATATTTGATTATAAGTCAATTTCATGTATAGGTCAAGGGCAGGTTTGCGGGGGATAATTATGGATTTTGACATGATCTGTGGATAAGTTGAGGATAAAATATAAGAGCATATAACAAAGGATCTAAAGGATGAAGCAAAGGAAAACAATGTCAAAGACATTAGAAAATTCCAGCAGTCATAACTAAAGGATGGACAGATGAGAGAATAGAGAGGGGGTCAGCGCTTCCAGGACCAATTGCTCTCTTGTCTTCACCAGGAGATGGTTCCAGAGAGAGAGAGAGAGATAGTTAAAGTACAGTACTTAAATGACCCGTGGATAAGTCAACTCAGTTTTTTGGGGGGTCAGTTTTTTAACTAAAATGTCTAGACTTATTCGTGAGTATACACAGTAATCTTTTGGTGACGCTGCAGCGAACAAACTTTAGGAAATCCATTTGAACACCTACAGAACCTAAAACTTCCTGACAGTAAGAGCTATTTTACAGTGGAATACATGCCTTGAAGTGTGGTGGAATCTCCTTTGAAGGTTTTTAAACAGAGGCTGGATTGCCATCTGTTGGGAGTGTTTTGATTGTGTCTTCCTGCATGGTGGCAGAGGGTTGGACTAGATGGTCCTTGGGGTTTCTTCCAACTCTACGATTCTTTGAAATGCTGGAAGGTATGAAAATGGGCTTCAGTGAGAATAAATTTCTTTCTAAATGACCTTCTCCAAATGAACAAAGGTTGACCTGTAATTGTAATTCTATTTTCTTTAATGGCTAATAGCAATAACAGGCCTCTAGAAATCTGGTCAAGTGCATTGAAAGCTATACTTTGTCCTTTGCACAGCCTTATCAGTAACAAAAGACAGCCTAAAATACTTTAGAGGGCAGTTGAAATCTTTTTAAATATGCATAGAATCATAGAGTTGGGCCATCCAGACCAACCCCCTGTCATGCAGGGATAGTCATTAGCATCCATTCAGAGACCTGTACAGGGAAAAGGGCTAGTTTGTTACTATTCCTAATTAACTATTTTAAAGTAACTCTTTGCCTTATTTATAATAAGGAACTTAAAATGTACCTGTGCTTATTTTTATATTCCAATTTCTTTTTGAATAGTGTGTGTGCGTGTGTGTGTGAGTGAGAGAGAGAGAGAAAAGAGGAGAGCAAATACTTCTAATTTTTAACTAGATGTAAGATGAATAGAAGAATGTCGCTGAATACAAACTCTCTATGTATTTGTTATGCTTGCATAAACTTTCACTGCAGCTAGAAAATGGATGTTCCTTAAAGGCCACACTGTCATGTTTCAGGCTATCTTACAATTTGAGGGAATGGGAAGGGAGTACATGAGGTATAAGTGTTGCTTCTTGCTTCAGATTGTCAGATAAGATCTGATGAAGTGAGGTGGGGTCCAGGAAAGCTTGTGGCCACAACAGTCTTGCTTTGTTAATTAAGCTTTATCAGTGTAAATCATGAGCTTGCAAAGTGCATTGAACTTTAAAAAAATCTTTTTTTGCAATGCTAAATATGGATGGGGCAAACTTTCTCATTGTCTATTTTGCCAGGTCACAGTCTGACCCTGGCAAGGTTCTCTTCCATTGGGAACTCATTTCTTTCCTTGTAAAATGCAGTGCTGGAAAGCAGGACTCCACACATCAAGAAAAAGCAGAAGTCCACAAAAGGATGGAGACATTGCTACAAATGTAATAGGTAACTTCACATCCTGCAAATCTTTTTTCAGCTGAAGTTGTTATACCGGTAGATACTAAAGCAGGGCTTAACAAAGTCCATCCTCATTGATGTTGTTGGACTGCAACTCTCAGCATTCTTCTCTACTGGTATAATGGCTAGTGTTGGCCGGAATTACAGTCCAATCACATCTGAAGTGATTAAAGTAGACCTATTAGAGTAGAACTATTGAATCAATAAGATTTACCTACAACAATGGATTCCGTGTGTCTACTCTAGTTTAGACTAATCAGTACAATTCAGGTTTAAGTATGCATGATCTAAGTTGTGTGGCTTCAAGTCATTTCAAGCCTATCACAAAATTTGTTAGACAAAACTTGTTCAGAGGGGTTTGCCATTGCCTTCTTCTAAGCATGAGAGAGTGTGATTTGCCCAAGACCACCCTGTGAGTTTCCCTGGCCCAGAGTCGTAATTCAACACTTGGACCACTGCACCATGGCATGGCATGCTCTATTTGAGTAGAAGGCCTTTTCTTAGAATCACAGAAATGGAAGAAACCATAAGGGCCATCCAATCCAACCCTCTCCTGACAGGTGGCCATCTAGCCTCTGTTCCAAAACCTCCAAAGAAGAAGATTCCACCACTTTCTGGAGGCAGCATATTCCACTGTCAAATAGCTTTTACAATCAGGAGGCTCTTCCTAATCTTGAGGTGGAATTTCTTTTCCTGTAGTTTGAATCCATTGCTCCATGTCTTATTATCTGGAGCAGCAGAAAACAAACTTGTTCATAGTTTTTTTTGTGGGGCTTTCGGGGTATGTGGCCATCTTCTAGAACATGGCCACATAACCCAAAAGCCCCACAAAAAACTATGAATGCCAGCCATGAAAGTCTTCGATTCCACAAACTTGTTCATCCTCAATATGTCAGATATTTAAACATGGCTATCATGTCACCTCTTAACCTTCTGTTCTTCAAGCTAAACATACCCAGTTCCCTAAGCCACTTCTCATAGGGCCTGGTTTCCAGACATTTTACCGTTTTGGTTGCCTTCCTTTGGCCCTCATCCTGCTTATCAATATCCCTCTTGAACTGTGGTGGCTAGAACTGGACACAGTATTCCAGGTGAGGCCTGACCAAAGCAGAATAGAGTGGCACTATTACTGCCCTCAATCCCTATTCCTATATTCCCATTGATGCATTATATTCCTCTTGATGAAGCCTAAAATCATGTTGGCTTTTTTAGCTGTCACGTCACACTTTGGACTCATATTCAGTTTATGGTTATTTATAGTGTTATGCTTGCAGTCATTTTATAGTGTTCAGCTTGTGGTCATTTTACAGTATCATGTTTCAATGTTCTTGTTTTTATTATATATGTTTGATATTCCACCCTTTGGTGGAAAGGGCACTAAAATATAAACAAACATTATTATTTCAGAGATGAAAACTGAGACATGTGTGGTCAAGTAACATCAGAATGTGGTCAATATGGCAAAAGCTATTAATGTGTAAGATCATTCAAGCTCAAAGTATCTATGGCAGTTTGCTCTTGCCTGAGTACAGGAAAGGAAAAGATTCCACCACCACCACCACCACCTTTCCTCTCCCCCTGCAATGGAGTACAAATTACTTTTACATTTTGAACTCAGTTTGTAGCAAAGTAAAAGCAAGCTGAAAATAAAGAAGGAAAGTGGGAGGAGGAGAAACTAGGACATTTTAAAAACAGCTGAAAAAGTGGGACAGCAGAGGATTAATCAGGACTTTCTTTGTCAAATTAGGATAGTTGGAGCGTATAGTGGTTTGAGCATTGTATGGCAAATCTAGAGACCAGGATTCAATTCCCAGCTCAGTCATGAAACCCACTGGGCAAGTCACAGACTCTCAGCCTCAGAAGGTGATGGCAAATCTCTTCTGAACAAATCTTGCCAAGAAAACCCCATGATAGACTCACCTTAGGATCACTATAAGTCAGAAATGACTTGAAGGCACACAACACACACACACACACACACATATATTTAAGCCTCTGCGTATAACTTTTCCAGAGAATAGAGCACTTATTGTATCAAGAGGAAGGCAACACAGGGCAAGAAATTTAGGCCAAGTTTTCTCTTCTCCCTTCTTCAAACATATATATCCTATCCTACACACACACACAGTCACATGCACAGTCATTCATTTCTTCCATTCACAGTGTACAGCTATGAGGTGGTCTCCTTTCTGCTTCCTGATACAATTTTGAAAGGAAAGATTATGCCAGCAATAGCACAATCCTGGCTTTCAAAGTTTTTGCTTCCATTCCACCTGAAAACACCTCAGCCATTTCAGTGATTCATTTTCTCTTCATTTTCTCCCTCCCTGTTCTCTCATAAAAATCAAAATGATCAGAGACTAACTTTACTTAATCCACCACTTTCTTTCCCTTCCTGCTGCTACAGCCATTTCTGCTTCTGAAGGAGCAGAGAGAAAGAGAAAAACTGACAAAGGCTTTCTTTAGTCTGGAAAGCAAGGTGGTGATGTGAAAAAACACAGCAGCAAAGCAAGCTAGACTGATACTGTGGGACTTCAGGTTATTTGCAGCAATGAAGCAGAAATCAGCATTTAGGCACCACTTGTTGTTGTTGTTGTTGTTTAAGATTGCAACTTCCACACACATACCCCAACCAGCTTGGGTACAAATATTACCAAAAATAAACTCTTCCATGTTTTGCATTTTGGGTAGGCAAGTACCAATTTCCACAGTAGTTGGAGGGGATATGTGAAAAATGTAGTGACACACAGGGAAAAGCATCACTTCTGAACAGCTTGAGAGTGTACACTAAATGAAATGGAGGAAAAATGTCCTCCATCATTAATTAAATGCTTCAGAATGCGTGCACAATTTTAGCTGGAGTTCTTCGCAGGGCATCTTAAGAGATCCTGCGGTTTCATGCTGCAGTATCTGAAATATGACCCACTATCACCTCTAAAGCCTTCTCCTAGAAGCCCTGCACATTAATTAAGAGATTTACTGCTCACTGCTCTTTTCCATGACTGTTAATATAGTTCAATAGGAAAAGGATACGCAGCAAAAGCTGCTTTCAATATCACGTTAGCAAACCCATTTTTAAAATATGTATGTATCTGGCAGAACAGCCTTTTTTTAAAAAAAAAATATTTTTTAATTCCTACTTAAATCAGAGAAATAGATATTTTCTTTGAAACCAAACTGATCAAAAACAGATTTAAAGAGACAGAGTTGGCAGGATTCAAAATGTCTCTGGGCCAGAGTAGCATATGTGCAGCATTTCCCATCATTTGCCATTAATAGTGCTGGGAAACAGCAGTACCTTCTTTAACTGAAGGCAACTGCGATCCTGCCATGCTGCATGGATCAAAAGAAACTCACTAGAACAGATGGTGGTGGCCAGGATTTTTGTCCCTGTGCTAAGAATGAATTATCCTCCTTGGGGCCTGTCCAAACTATTACAAAAAAGAAAAAGATCTTTTGCAACAGAAAGCCTCATTTATTACTACTAGTTGGGATTTCCTAGATAGAGTTTTTGAATCCACACAGTCCTTTGTAGACAGCAGGGGAGGGAGAATGAAGGCAATTGGGTAGGAAATTTGGTCAATAAACATTCAGATTTCATAATGCTATAGGCAACTGGCTCTTCTATGTCTATGCGCACCATTGGCTCTGGATGTAGAATTCTAAGCCATGTTAGTCTGAAATATCAGTATGCAAAGAGATCTTGTAGCACCTCTGAGACTACAACTTTAAGGGATCTTGTAGCTCCTTTGAGGCTACAACCTTTGAGGGATCTTGTAGCACCCTTGAGGCTACAACCTTTGAGGGATCTTGTAGCACCCTTGAGGCTACAACTTCTTTCACACAGTTGGTCTCAAGGGTGCTACAAGATCCTTTCGCATCAGCTCTGGAGACCTGGATAAGCACGCCTTCTCTTTTTCAAGTATAGTATTCCAAAAATCTTTAAAAGTGCTAGCATAAACTGTACCTAACTCAGACAGATGGAGGGCACATTCACTGGCATGAGTGGCAGTGACCAGTGATGTTATGAGGAGCTAATGCATCTTTGGCCCATGGGCTGAATTCTTATTTGAAAAAGGCCTTGGGGACTGCCTTCCACTGCACATGGAGCATGAGGCCAAGGGGAAAAGCCAAAGAAAGTTGTTAAGGCCAGTTCCAATTCTTACCAACTGAGGCATTTTCCAAGTAAACATACAAAGTACAGCTCAATTTTGTGCTTGGGTGGTGCACAGAGTAAGTCCCAATGTGAGAACTTTTAGGCATGCAAAGCAGAGCTAAGTTCCATGTAAAACCTTCCCAAGTTTTAATATCCTTTTATTTGTTATCTCCCATCACGGATTAGAGATAATAGCAAATGTCTCCCCACTGGACTGCCTTCTGTCATAGACCCAATGTTCTCCGTTTCTTTTCTAGAGCAGGCTTCCCCATTGTGGTGCCCTTCAGTTCTGCTGGATCTATAGAAATTAGTCTTGATTTTCCATATGTTCAAAAGCTAAGAGCATACTCATTTAAAATCAAGGCAATTTAAATAATCAAGAAAAGAGACAGATTTAAATAATTGATTGAAAACACATCATCTTTTTCCCATTTATAAATGCATGGATTTCCTGAAAAAGCATGCCTGCCAACTGGTTAACGATTAAAGCTCAAGGATTTGCAACTAAATAGAGCATTTATCCAACCAAAGAGAATAATTCAAAATTTCCAGCCACTCTTTTTCACTGCAAGTTTATACTCATGCAGAGCAAACTAGATTCAATATCAAATATATTTCCCTCACAGCTCTGTCTCCTGTATCAAAAGCTCAGTATTTGATTACTAGATGTGATGCCATTTTAAGATGGTGCAGTCTTGAGGAATTTGCCTCATTGGCTTCCTGGGGTCTGGGCATTGGAGTTGTAGCCCAACACATCTGAATCATTCAACACATCTAAGAGAAGACCAGTGCACTGGATAACTGTTGTGAGGTACCCAACAGTATCTCCTGGATTCTAGATTTACTGAAGATATACTTGTCCCTGGCATTTCATATTGCAGGTGTTTCATAATGTTACAGAGAATCACCTGTAGTGTGATCTTTAATGCTTAAATTCAGATATCAAATTTCCCTCACAGTTCTCTCTCCTGTATCAAGAGCTCAGTATTTGATTACTAGATGTGATGCCATTTTAAGATTTTTTAAAATGAAATTTGAATTGAATGCAAAGAAGATAAAGCATATAAAAACCATATTAAAAGCATATTCTCTCCTCTCTCTCTCTCTCTCTCTCTCTCTCAATCTTTCCCAGTCCACAGTTCCCAATCTCAAATCTATTCCAAATCAAAACAAAACAAGATATTCAGGGCTTTAGGAGAATGGGAGAATATAGTGATAATCACTACCAGCCTTCCCATCAGCCAGATGTTGATCTCTGTTCTGAGAGTGCTGCCACAGGGAGGAAGCAAGGAATGCCTTCTATATCCAACCTTAGGTGTTTCTTGATAGAGAGTTCTCAACATTATCAATCAAAATATACCCTGTAATAACCTCATCTTTCCCTCCCTGATAGAGCAAAGGAGAATTAACATATAACATATGACTATGTCTAGTCTAGCCCTTTATAATGTCCAAATGAGTCTGAGTGCTACTTCATCTAGAACTACATCCAGTGCAGTAGTACACTCTCCAATAATGTTTTTGCTGCTTTAATTACTCAAAAAGCAAACTACTCCTAGAGATCTACCTGGAGGGATGTCATGCAAGAGGTTCACAAACAGGAACCCAATGGAATACCTGTTCCTTGAGTTGTCAGATCTGGCTGTGGTGACACACGCCTTAATTACATACTGTTAGGACTACTGTAACACACTCTATGTGGGACCGCCTTAGGAAATGGTTCAGAATCATCAACAGGTTCAAAATGCACTGACCAAGGTCAGTTATAGGGAGCACATAACTCCCTTGTAGAAAATAGCTTCACTGGCTACTGATTCATTTGCAGGCACATTTCAAAGTTATAAAGCTTTATAGATATAAAGCCCTATAAGGCTTATGCCCAGATTATCTGAAAGACTTTGTGTCCCCAAACCAACCTGCAAGGATCCTAAAAAGCTACAGGGTGAGGTTTTCTCTTGATCCTGCCCCCATCACAGGCTCGCTTGGTGAGAACCTGAGAGACAGCCTTCTTGGTGGTTGCTCCCACCCTTTGGAATTCTCTTCAATGGGAGGCTAGGCTGGCCCCCTCCCTGCTTTTGTTTCACCGGCAGGCAAAGACATTTTTATTTAAGCAGACTTTTAATATATAATTGGTGTGCGCTTTATTTTTTTTTTAACTTTTGTACATTTTATGTAATTTTATATGGTATTAGTAAGATGATTTTAATTATTTTAAAAATTGCATTGTAAAGTTTTTTCTGTGAGCCACCTTGCGTCCCTTTCTGGGAGAAAGGTGGCACATAAATGACATAAATAAATAAATTTAATGTGAAATAGGCTGAAAGCGCAGCAACGCATCTGACATCCCACAGAGTTCTAGGCACAGCAAGGCATGGATTAGGTGATGCATCTATTCCACAGGGTAACAAGATATTTTTCTCTTAACATCATTCCCTCTGGCTATTGTCAAGCTCAAACAGTCCCATGTCTACCCCCTCCCTTTCCTATATATGACATCAAAAGCCCCAGGCATAACCCATCAAAACTTGAAAGAGCTACAAACAGCGACAACATTCCAATGCTTGTTGCTGTTATTTTTTTAAAGTTAAAACTGTTTAACCATAATGTATTGGGTACAGCACTGATGACTAGAAGTACAGTGCTTATGTAACTCAGAGAATGGTGAGTTGCAACAGAATATCTTGAATGTTATTACAGCAGTGAGGACCCATATGTACATCTCTTGGTAAAGCTGGGTGTCTCTCTCCAATCTGTGGTGTTACTTTAGACTAAATGTTTCAAATATATTTTCTGTACCCTGGATCAGTGGCCGATGAGGATGATGGGAGCTGTATTCTAACACACACAAAGAATGTGTGAGTTATAGAAAGCATCTAGATTTTCAGATGCCACCTCTGTTGAAGTGCAGTAAACTATTTATTCCCCCACACACACTGCACTGCATGAATGTTGTAAAATTAATCCATTTTAATTATATAACATACAAAGCCTTTAAAAAAAAAACGTTTAATCTGATAATTACATGATGTTGAGAAGGAGGGAGGAGGAAGCATCTAATTTGCCACTTAATGCTCAAGATTTAAGTTGATAAATGTTTTACAGATAAAAGAGGTTTCTTATCAGCAAACATGCCATTCCAGCAGCTGTTTCCTTCATTCTCTGGAACTTTCTACAACTGGGCATTGGAGAGGATGGTCAGTGGAGACCAGAACCTCTCCACTACTTCCACTGAGAAGGTGGGAAAGAAAACAAACCTTCAGAGTGGAGACTACTGTGCACTGTATAAAGATTCATTTAAAAAAAAAAACTCCCTCCATTCTTTCAACCCCCAACACCGTCAAGTGTACCCAGTTAAAACCAGAACGTGGGAAAATTAACTTTTTAAGCTCTCAAAATCCCCCACCACGCTGGCTGGGAGATTCATGGGCTATAGTCAAATATAGGAATTTTCTTGAGATCCGACCAACAACCTTCTCTAATTACTTTACAAGTGCTCTGTGTTGGGTTTCTGTTGTCCTTTGGTCTGGTCAATCTATATCAGTATCCTGTTCAGATAACAATATGCATGCAAAGTACAATAACATCCAAAATCCACACAACAGCGATATCCAAAATGCACAAAAATACATGTTGCATGTTGTCCAACCAAAATGCACAAAATACATGTTGGAAGCTTTTTGAAGCATGTTTTGAACTCCACCGACTTTTTCATCAGACAAAGATATTAAAAATCATATAGGGGAAAAAATGAAGACGATGTAAATCCCAAGCCTGCATTTTGTCAAGATGTGGCTATTCTCAGTTCAGGTGGTGGAGGACCAGTTCTCAGCCCCACCTCTTGAAAAAAATCAAATGCCTCAGAGCGTAGACCAGGGTTGGACAAAGGACTGTTTATGTGCCCCCCCCCCCCCCCCCCAGATATCAAAATGTGAGGAAATTGCTCCAAAATGCCAAAAATGGTATCTAGGGGTTAGAAAGGGCATTCCACCAGGTTTTCAACCCCACCCCTTGAGGAGTCAAACAAACTTTTGCAAAACATTTTTTTCTTCTTTTTTCTTTTTCTTTTTTGCCTTAGAATGCCCAAATAGGGTCCCTGTTCCTATGTCCTATAGAGGGAAACTGAGAGCATTTGGGAGTAAAGTTATCAGCTGCTTTGAGTCCTGAACCGGGGGTGGGGGGAAGTGTGTGTATGTGTGTGACAGAGTGAGAGATTTTGCAGGAAAGGTTGCAGGAAGAATGTGATTTTCTAAGATCTAGAACAGAAACGCATCCTCTTGTCTTCCACCTTTGTCCACTCCTGTACAGATGAAAGACAATGTGTTTCCCTTCCTGTCTTCCCATAACTATTAATTTATTTATATACCACCTTCATATTGGTTCAAGACTCAAAACAGCTTACAATGTTTAAAACAAACACAGTTGAAAATTGTTGGAAAATTATTGCATTCTCTCTCCCCCTCCTCAGATAGACAGGGTTTGCCCTGTCTGTATTTCCCTTCACTGTCCTCTTCTCTATCTATTTGCATGAATTTGGTCCTGCTAAATTACAGGGGCAATAAATACCTTTTGGTTGGTAAACAGATCATGTGATGTGATCTAACTTCCTTAGGAAGTTCTTACACAAAGGATCTCTCTTGCTTTCCTGAGGTCTCTCCATCACCATGCTCTCTCAACTTTCTTCCGAAAGATAGTGAGATACAAACTCCTTCTTTACCTGAACTATACACACTAGTTAAGTTAGGATGTAGCTTCTATGCATATATAGATTTAAGCCATTAGTAAAGTTTTGTTTTTAAACTACAAGCTATTTGTGTCAGCCTCAGTTCTTAGAAGCATTGTTTAGACAAAGACTGCTTCCTGCTGCTCTGCTGATTTAAAAGCAAGACCCTAACAGGCTTGGCTTTGATATTTTGATATTCTGATATTTTTGGTTTCCTTACCAAAAGGCTGAAGCCTTAGGAAACTTGAATTCCCCTCCAAAAATGTACAGCATACAAACATTTAATTATATAAAAACTATAAACCAATAAAAAGAAAATGGGGGGAGGAGTTTAGAAAATCCAGCATATTATACAGTACAACACCATCAAAGCATAGTGGCTTGAATGTTGGACTCTGCCTCTGGAGAACAGAGTTTGATACCCAGCTCGGCCATGAAATCCGCTGAGTTACCTTGGACAAGTCACATACTCTCAGCTGCAGAGGATGGCAATGGCAAACCTCCTCTGAAGAAGTTTGGAAAGAAAACCCCATGACAACCCCATGGCCTAAGGGTTGGAAACGCTTTGTAGACATACAACAACAAATTCCCCCAAAGCAACCAATGCTCAAAAGGCCTGCCAAAATAAAAAAATTTCCACCTGCCTGTGAAAGGAGAGCAAGAAGCATACCCATCTAAACTTTCTAAGAAGGAAGTTCCAGAACTGGAAGCAGCCATGGTGAAGGCCTTCTTCCATGTTCCTACCAGAAGATGGTGGGATAGAGAGCAGGGCCTCCCCTGAAGATCTGAAAACAAGGGCAGGTTCAAATGGGAGAATAACAGCCTTCAGATGAACTGGTCCTGAGATATCTATTATGTGTAGTGAAGTCAGAGCTCCCAGGTGATTAGTCTGTGGCCTTTTTTGATTAGCAGAAATGCCAACCACATCTGCCACCCATCCCTCTCAAACTCCTTGGTCCTCACTCAGTTTTCCTGCAATCCACAGAGTAGCTTGAGGGGAAATGGATTTTCTCAGCAAGAGTGTATTGTCATCAGCTATCCGGACTGTAATCCAAACTGGGTAGTGGCTTGATCTTGAATCAGCAATGAAGACCCATTAGGTTTATAAAGAACCAAATCCTGGGAGAGCAGAATGAGGAAGGAGAGAAGTCACGCTTGCTAAGCAGTACCTACAAATCAGCAAATACTGTAGTCAAAACCATGAATGTCAAACCCACAAATGTGGAGGGATGGCTGTAGTTGCCAATTGTGAAATATCTCTCTCTCTCTCTCTCTCTCTCTCTCTCTGAGAGCTAGCATGGTGCAGTTAGACTAGGACCCTGGGGAACAGTGTTCAAATCCCTCCTCGGCCATGGAAACCCACTGAGTGACCTTGGACAAGTCAGCCTCAAAGGAAGGCTCCTCTGAACAAATCTTGCAAGAAACCCTCATGACAGATTTGCCTTAGGGTCGCCATAAGTTGGAAATGACTTGAAAGCACACAACAGTGTGTGTGTGTGTGTGTGAAATAAAATAAAATAACACTAGCCCAGACAGACCCTTTGTTAAATAGGTGTCTGGCTATTGACACCAAATGGCCAACAAAATGGAAACTGATTAGAGCTGCCAGATGTCCCTTATTATAAGGGTTATCCCTTATTTCAGGGCAGGAAGCATGTCCATTAGAGGACTGGCAGGTATTCCTTATGATAAGGTATGTCTCCTATTTGAGGGCTGGAAAGCTTTCTCTTTTACACAGATCTGAACAAGACGCCAAAACACTTGTGAGGTGTGAGCCCTCACAAAGACAGAAATAATAATAATAATAATAATTTATTTATTTATTTATTTATTTATAGCCTGCCCCTCTGAACTGGCAATCAGGGTGGGGCACAAGTTAAAATACAACAATCCCAATTCCCCTCACCCACCCCTTAAAATAGAATTAAATAGCTAAGAATTAAAACATAGTGCAAATAAAACATATAAAAGTAACTGCCCAAAGCTGTGAACAATGTGTTAGTTTTACAGAGAAACATACAGCTAAGTTAACGGAAATCAATACTTTTATTTGGTTTTTGAGCAGAATACAAACTTGTTAATAGCAGCTTCCTGACTGTCAATCCTGCATGTCATAAAATTCAACTGTCCATAACTGCTGTTTTGGAAATGTGGCAATACTAGAGTTGATGGTTGATAGAAACATGACAAGACTTCTTCAGCAGAACCCTGACTGTGTAAGTCCCACCTGAAGGAGATTAGTCGGGACCCATCCCCTCTTGAGTTTCTAAAGGCAGCTATGATGGTGCCATTTCTTACAATTAAGTGTAGCTGCACTGAACTGGATTCCAGCCATAGGAGTTCTCTTATCTCCTAAATGGGCAAATCTGAAATAAGTGACTTGTATGCAATTAAAGATTTCTGCCAGAACAGAAGAAAAGAATGTGTGGTTTTTAGTTTATTTAAAACAGGGGTTGTAATCATGTGGCCTCTGGGCCACATGTGGACATTACAATCCCCAAAACCCATGGCACTTCCTCACCTTAGTGTTAAACCGCCAAATGTGTTAATGTTAAAATACAAGGAAATGAAAGTAGCAAGTTCATTGCTTTGATATTTCATTAAATTAGGAAACCTTTAAAATGACTACAATTGACCAATAATAAATTAAAGTGACAAGAATGATTAATCAGTACTTTTTAAAAAATAGTAATGCAGTTGGAGTTTAGTGACCAAAAATGATTTTTATTATTGCTCATTTTTCAAAAAAAAAATTAGGGTTGATTAATTAATGTTTAATAAATTATTTCCAAGATCGGGTGGAAAGGGCTCCCTTGGAAATGCTAGGCTGTCTCTCTGGAGAAGTGATGTGAAGCATTACTTAGAAGTGCTGTGCTGATGGCCTCAGCTCAATTCCTATATTTGTAAATGCATCCTTTCTCTTGCTAAAGCATCATAATTACCTGGTGATCCCTCCTTATGATGGAAACTCTCCCAGGGATGAACCATCCTAAAACTTCCCAAGGCTTGAGAAGTCAGGGAGAAGATATATTCTAGGGAGGTGTCCACAGTGGGAAAACCTGGCTTACCCTCAGGGCTTCAAGCTGTCTGAACAAGTGGCATCCACAATCAGCTGATACCAACAGCACTGTCTGCATAATCCCGCTCCTGTTCTGGTCTCAGTCCTGTTAAAACACAGTATGTACCAGGGGAACCATGCAAACTAGTGATAGTGTTGTGGCAGGAATTTTCAGGCAGGAAGAGATTAGTGGCTCACCTGGCCCAGATCCCTTCCTCCCTTGTCCCTGCACCACCACACAGTCCACATGCTTAGGGAATTCCCCAGAGTTTCTGGCCTAATTCAGGACAAAGAGGTGATTCTCTTTTTACTCCAGAGAATCACCCTGGTCTGCAAGGTGAACGCATGCTTTGCATGTTTTGGCATCATCTAAACAGGTCAGTGCAGGAACAGAGTGGTAATGTTTCTTTTCCTCCATGTAGATATGTCCTAAGATACAATGACCACGCCTTCAATGTCTTACTCTCCACCATCACACAGCACCGTTCCTCATTGTTCCCCTCAGGATTGTTCCCCAAACAGTGCCTCAAACAGGGAGCACTGACTGCTGCCTCCTTCTCCCCATCCCCAGTCAAGTGCCCAAAGCCAATCAAGTAATTGTAGCTGCTGAGGCTGAAAACCTTACAAGCACCTCCTTCCCATCTTGGAAAGAAAAATACAGTCATAGTCAATTAAATAACTACTTGATTTCATTTCAGGATAGAATCAATATGGTGTGGTGATCTGAGTGCTGAACTAAGACCCTTTGGAAACCAAGGTTTGAATCCCTACTCAGACACAAGGGGCAAGACACACTCTCTCTATCTCAGAAGAAGGCAATGGCAACTCCCTGCTCTGAACACATCGTGCCAAGGAAACCCCATGCCAATGTCATCTTAGGGTCATCACAAGTTGGAAATGACTTGAATGCACACAACAGCGATGACAACCACCACCTTTTCAGGACGCCTCAAATCTAATACTTGAGGTGAGCACTTCACTGTGCCTAATCATATGGCCAGGCATGATTCTTCTTCTCCAGTGCATCATCCCTAAAATAAGAGACTCACAATGCGATCCAGAGAGTTCACAGGGAGAAAGAAGAATTTGCAAGCTGTGGCTAAAGAGAAGGCTCATTCTGCACAGTGACTGAGACAAAGCTGACACAGACTCCCACTGACAGGGTGAGGTTGAAGCCCTGTCAGCTGCAATGACAACTCTGACCGCTCACCGGTTAAGAAAAGGAAATGGCAAACTGAAAGAAAGGTGGTGAGGACTGTGAGGGACAATACAATGTCCTGGCCTAAACCATCTGCAGAATGATGTGAAAAGGAAGGGGATGGCATCACCTGCCAAACTCCCTCTGCTTTGCACGTCCTCTCCTCTACACCACTTGCAGCTTCACTCCTCCATGGCCTGGGCTCCAATGACAGACTTATCATGGGATGACTGATGATACCAATTTCACAAGTTCAGGTTATTAAGTGATAACACCAATCGGCATGCAAATAACCCAGAGGGGATGAATACATTTGTAAGGCATTGAAAAAGTTCTGGGAACCATTAAAAGTGCTACTTTTGTGCTGCCCTAAAACTGGAAGAAATTTTTCATCTCACAAGCACATCCCTAAAGGACTGGGAAGGTACTTGTGGTGGCAAAGAGGGAGAAAGCTTAAGTACAAATCCAGGCAGACCATGACAAGGAAGGCAAGTACACAGAACTCAAAACTCTGATCAAAGGGACTTTTACTCAGAAACACCCACACACACACCTTTCACAGCCACACAAAAAAGAAAAAGCAATGATTGCAAAATAATCATTTTCCTGTGCATAGCTTTTCATAACCATCAATCTATCAAAGGAGTTCTCAATCATTGCAAAGCTTTTTATCATATGACCTCCTGATCAGAACATTACTTTATTATTCCCACTCTCTACAGAAAAGCCTCGCCACAGCTCCCTATCAGATCAGGAAAAGGAGCCGTTGCCCTTCAGAACAAATGCCTAAATAACTATTCCCTGATGTGCCAGGCAATGTGATTTAATCATACACCCCAGGAGCACCACAGTTCTAACACACCACACATACCACTATTTAACTGTGCTTAGAGACAGGGCACACCTTGTCAACAGAGAAGAAATTACATGTTAAACTTTACTAGCAGTAGGCAACACAAAGAGTTTAAAATGGCTGCTCCTAGGTGTACTGACATGGAAAGATTTATTAAGTTCCATGATCCATGGGTCTAAGCAAGTAGGCAATGCTTAGCAATGCAGCCTTCATGCTTTTGTCCAGTATTACCATCAAAGTGGTAATTTCAAACACAGCTTTCTTGACTTCTTACCTTCCCTCTCTCAGTATGTTAAACTGAAAGACACAGAGAAAGACACTTCTTACCTTTCCTCTCCCAGTATGTTAAACTGAAAGACACATAGATTTAGTTGCCAGCTATTAGAAAGCCTGCTGTACTGCACAGAAAAACATTCTTTAAGTAAATCTTGTCCTCTTTCCTAGCTGTCAACAACTTGGTGTTCCCGATAAGTCAAGACAAGATTGACCCTATCAGTAAACAAACTGAAGCAGCTGCTTTAGGCAGCAAATTTAGGGGTCCATAAAAACACAAATTGTTAGTTACTTTATTATTTAAGTATTTCTAGTACTGGAGATATGGAAAGGAGCTTATCGGTTTTTCTGTCTCATGCAATAAATAAAGTGACATTTGGGACACCATGCACCTAGACATGCAACAAGGAGTAAAATGTCTTGGACATCATGTGCTATGATGGGATTTGTAGTCCAGAACTCATAGAGAATGTTATTTTGGGAGTGGTGGTCAGCTATGACACACCACACAGCATTTAAAGCTTAACCCTAGTCAGTATGTAAAAGCCTGATGGCATGAAAATGTTTTGACTTGCTGATGGGAGGAGAGCAAGGACGGAGACATCCTGGCCTCTCTAGGGAAGGAGTACAAAAGTCCTGGAGTAGCCACTAAGAAGGAACATTTTCTTGTTCCCACCAAATGCACCTGAGAGGGTGGTGGGACAGAGAGGAGCGCCTCTCTGGATGATCTTAGAGCTTGAATTGGCTCATAACAGGAGGTATGGTCCTTCAAACAACTTAGACCCAAGATGTATGGCTTTATATGTCAAAACAAGCACTTTGAATGGTCCTGGAAACAGACTGGCAGCGAATGTAACTATTGCAGCAAGGGAGTTGTGTTCCCTGCAGCCAGCCCCAGATAACATGACTGCAGCCTTTTGGGCTAACTGAAGTTTCTGAACACTTTTCAAAGGCAACCCCATAAAGAATATCTAGAAGAGTTTCCAGAAGTCTATCTTCACCCATCCTTTCAAGATTTGTCATTTTATGTGTCCCCCTTCAACACCCCCCCCCCCAAGGCACTTTCCCTCACTCTTCTTGAGACTGGTGAGGGAAGAGTGATGCAGACAGTAGTGGGATGGGGTTAAGTGAAGAAGCCATGTTAAAGTCTATAATTTTGCAGAACTCTCTATACAACCTAGTTTTAAAACTTAGTGTCTGTAGTGCTTCTCTGAAATTCTCTCCATTGTCAAAAGCTTTATAAAAACCTTTGCCAATGAATGTCACTCCATGATAAAATACACCCAGATCTCAAACACCCAGATATTTTTGGATAATGTACCTCACAAAACTGCTTCACTAATAGCTTTGGAGTGTATGGACATGACATAACACCAATCTTCCCAGCACACTTCCTTTCTCACCTGCCGCAGCCGCTCATTCAATGGAACATCAGTAAATTACAGCAGTATTGCATTCATGAAGCACATATGCAAGAGAACAAAAGAACTGAAATCCATATTTATAAAGGCAATGGACAGGCTTAAGGGCTTCCCTCCTATTTGCCCATCAGAACATAATCATTTCTACTCATGCCTAAACACTGTAATAAAAAACCTTTTCCACTCAGTTACTGTGCAGGCATAGTAGTTGCTTTAAGACCTGAAGAGTCCATTTTGAATAGAACACAACAAAAAGCAATTTGCTATTCAAAAGAGTGCCCCCACTGCAAAAAAAGAGAAGGGGGAAGTGAGAAAGGGTAATTTTAAGACTACTGCTTTAAGCATAGGACCCCTATGGTTACAGGATCTGCAGAGCAATAGCTTCACTATCGCTTGCGAGGCTGAGCATGTTGCCTTAATGTGCGCCTAAGGTGAGAGAAACACCATGCTGAGCAGTGCCTGTCACCCTAAGGGCACTCAAAGTGACACGCTTAATTTGTCAAGAGAAGCCAATGCCATGGCCATTAATACTGCATGAAGCATTTAGATTTTTGCATTTTGTTTATTACTGTAGTTCTTGAATTAAAAGAAAAACAAAAACCAGCCATTAGAAGGATCAAAGCTAGCAGGGGAGCACAGTTTCCACCCGCGCAGAGTCAGACAGTGGATCTGTGAACCAGTGCAATGTAGTGGCTTGGGAGCTGGACTAGAGAACAGGGTATGAATTTCTGTTCGGCCATGGAAAGCACTGAGTGACCTTAGGCAAGTCACACACTCTCAGCCTAAGAAGGAGAGCAAAGGCAACCCCCTCTGAACAAAAAATAATTGCCAAGATAAGTTACCATATGTTGCAGCAAACAACCTGAAGCACACAACAACACAGATCAAGGCTAAGTTCAAACCAGTCTCTGTTAGTTCAACTGTTTATACAGTGGACTCTCCATATTCGCTGGGGTTAGGGGCACAGGACCCCCATGAAAGTGGGAAAACTGCAAATAAAAAAACTTTTTTTAACCTGAACTATCACCTCTCTAAGAATCTCTAGGCAATTCTGTGGTCAAGATCTGCCAGATGTTGTTGACCATGAAATTGTGCTGGAGGACTTACAAATGCCTTGAGAAGTGTTCTTTCTAGGAATCTCTAGGTCCTCCAGTGTTACCTTTGGCAGAACTTGAAAAGAGAGTCATGCTGGAGGACCTAGAGATTCCTAGAGAGAACATATTAAACAAATCTGTGAATGATCAAATCCACAAAAGTCAAAGCCACAAATGTGGAGGGCCAACTGTACACTCCTTCATGCAAAGTAGGAACCACGTAGACCCAGTCCATTCATATGGTGGGGAGGAAAATGAAACTATTCCCCAGATGGGAGGGGAGCAAGTGGTGTTGTAACATTTCAGCGAGGTGCTTGGAACATGTCCAGTAATACTAAGGAATTCTTTTTTTTCCTTCTTCTGTTTGTAAAGTTTGTTTAGAAATGACAAAACTTGCAGCAGCTGCTGCTGTGCTCCTCAAAATTGCTCAATCTTCCTGGAAGTGGTAGGCAGCGATGGAGCAGTTTTTTCTTTCTCCATAAAATGCCCCCAAATGACATAATGACTAGGTCCCACCAGCATCAGAGGCACAGTTGGTGAGGACATGAGAGAGACCCTTCCCAATAGCTGCTCCCACTCTCTGAGAAACTCCCTTCTGCAGGAGGCTACATTGGCCTCCTTCTTGTTTTCCTTTTGCCAGCAGGCAAAACCCTTTTATTTAAGCAGGCTTTAAATGTGTAACCATGCCAGGGAAGCTTTTTTAGTGAGGTCTGTGAATTATTTATTTTTTAACTTTTGGATGCTTTAAAAACCCTGTGCTAAAAGCCCTCCACTGGCTGCCGATCAGTTTCCGGGCACAGTACAAGGTGTTGGTTTTAACCTTTAAAGCCCGTCATGGCTTGGGCCCATCTTATCTAAGGGACCGCCTCCTCCCATATGAACCCCCCCCCCCGCACACTCCGGTCCTCTGGGAGGAACCTGCTTCAACCCATGAAGACCAAGCTGGTACAGACCTCCCAGAGGGCTTTTTCGGCTGTCGCCCCCAAGTTGTGGAATGACCTGCCGGACAAGATGCGTCTCATTACATCTTTAGAAGGCTTTAAAAGAGCCCTAAAGACGCATCTCTTCCGGCAAGCCTTCCCAGAGAATGTGAATATCCCCAGCTCCATACCTAGGTTTTAAGGGCTTTTTAAATCTTTTCCTGCATTTTTCTCCATACAACCTAAGCTGGGTCCGCTCCCTACTATTGTGTATTGCTATTTTAATCTATTATGTTTTTTAACTCTATTGTGATTTAATTCTTTTTTAAGGGAGGGTGGTAAGGGTAAGGAATGGGTATTTTAACTTGATATTGTTTTAACCTCTGCTGTACTCCGCCCCGATTGCTTGTTCAGAGGGGCGGAATAGAAATAAATATTATTATTATTAAAATAATTTTATATTGTTTTCATTGTAACTATTTTAATTGTTTGTTTGTTTTTAAATTCCACTGGTAGATTTTGACCGATTTCCTTTTGGGAGCTGCATTAGGTCCTACTTCAGAAAAAAGGTGGCAAATAAAATAAATAAATACATAAAATAGTTCATGCAGACATCCTTGCAGCTGGAAAATACTGTATTTTAAATTGATTTGCTTCTCTCTCTTTTTTTTTTTTTTTTTTGGAAGCTTTGCTACTTATTTTCTAACTAAGATGCATTAATAGGGGGTTGTTTTTGTCATTACCTATAAACACTTTCTCCTACAGAAACATCTTTTATAGTGACTGATCCCCAAATCTTTTTGCCCCACTCCATGAAAATTATTTCATCATAGAAGCATAGAATCATAGATTGTAGGTGCTGTTGCTCTAAAATCTGGAGAGAGCTCCTGTGTACAAGAGGGAATTTTAGCAGGTATTGCTTGTCATGAAAGCCAAATGCTTGTCTGAGTACTGGACTATGACTCTGAAGACCAGGGTTCAATTCCCAGCTCAGCCATGAAACCCACTGGGTGATCTTGGGCAAGTCACATGCTCTCAGCCTCAGAGGAGGGAATGGCAAACCTCCTCTGAACAAATCATGCCAAGAAAACCCCATGATAGGCTCACCATGAATAGGGCCACCATAAGTCAGTGACTTGAAAGCAAACAACAATAACAACAACCTACTGTAATGATGTGAACTATTCATACAGGTCTCATTAGTCATGATTTCTTGGCTAACTTCCCAAGAAAGTTTTAACTTGAGATACTTTGAAATATGTTATTTCAGAAACCAAGATTACTAGATTTGTTTTTCTCTGATGAAGCACTGAATGCCTGTATGGTGTTAGCACATGTGCCAAAGAGTGAATTTTCACCCACGGCTGTAGATCTATTGAAGGCGATACCTGCACCATAAAAATATACATGCATGGAAGAGCATCTTTGTCCATATACAACATTTTAGTAAGTGTGTGTAGTGCTAGTGTTGAGTTTTTCAAGAATTCTACCATATTCCTTTCTTTGGATGCCTGAACTGTATTTCTGTATTTCTAAATGTTCATGTGCAGTGCTAAAAAAAGAAAAAAGTGGGGACCAAAGGAAAATTTCATTGCTGGGTGCAAAATTCTGATTCAGGAGACTGATGCCCTCATTCTCTGCCCTTACTCTACCCTTGACCACCTAGCATTAGTTCCAGAAACATTCCTCCACCATTTTGAAGATGTAGTCACATTGCTTAGTCAGTTATTTTGGATTTTATCTCAGAGGGGTGGGGGAGCTAAAAAAAAAAAAGAAGGAAAATGGATAAAATACTTTTCAGACTACCTTGCAGCTGTACATACTTAAGTGTAACCTAAAGGAGTGAAATGACTTTCTCCCCGTAGCCACACAGATGTCATTTAATTTCTTCTCTTCACTCCCAGACTTCCACCTTCATTGGAAAGAAATGTCTGACAAACCAGAGTGAAAGAAGAACCTTTGCCTAGCTCTAGTTCCTAGCTCTTCTTGCAAATGTTATTATATCACAGTCTGCTTCTCATTCGTAAGGATACATCAAATCCGCCAGTGAAGCACATGACAGCAGCTAGGCACCTCTGATGAAGTCAAAGTGTAATGCTACATCATCTCTCTTGCAGGACTCAAAGTAGCCCAGACTTCAGCTGAACTTCTTTTGGAAACAAGCAAATAGGTCAGGATTACAACAGACAGCCTCCTTTTGTAAGTATGGTTGGGTGTCATCCTGTATATGTATATGTATATATATGCAACAGCACTTGTGGTATGAACATCCAAATTAAGGGGATGTTCAAAAGGATTTCTTCAAACTGGAAACAAGAAAAATAATTCAATCTGCAGGTGAGAATGTACTGTATAGTTCTTACATTGTTGTGCTCCAAGGAGTTCAATGATGTACAGTGGTGGGCCCTTGGTATCTGGTGGTGGTACCCAAATCTATGGATGCTCAAGACTCATTAAGTACAATGGTGTAGTAAAATGGTGTCCCTCGATATAAAATGGCAAAATCAAGGTTTGTTTGTTTTGTTTTGTTTTTGAGGGAAAAATTGTGTGAATATTTTTGAACCATGATTGGTTGACTCAGTGGGTGCAAAATCTGTGAATATGGAGGGCTGCCTGTAAATGGTCCTCTTCACAATAATTTCATCAGGTATTCCTGTGAGGCCAAGAGACATAGCAACTGACCAAAGGTCTCTGAGTGAGTTTTAAGGCTTAGTGTAGATCAAACTCTTGATTTCCCACAATCTTGTCCACTGCTATGAGGTAAGTAAGGAAAGACGAAACTATAACTGGCCAACCCATTTACCACAGAAAAAAAAACCAGGCAACTTTGTTCCTTTCAAGGCCTTGGTCTTGTCACAATGGAATGCCAAAGGATCAAGCACAACTTCCCTTGCCAAAAGATGGCTCAGGAGATGACTCAGGACAAAAGCAACTGAGAAATGCAGCAAGAGAGAGAAATTCAGCAATCCATGGGTCTATTTCTAAGATCCTGTACTCTTTCCCATTGGCTTTTTACTTTCTCTCTCAACAGAGCTGAAGAACTTGTGGGCAGATTGCAATGCTCATCATCCATATGCTAGCTAGGGATGATGATGCTAATAGTCCAACAATATCTTAAGTGCTACACATTCCCTAGCCTTATTCTCTTGATTGAAAACCTTTAGGATGCCAGAGTTCTGCAAGATGAGGACTTTTATTCCTTTTTTAAAGGAACCCTGTTCATACTAGAATCCTAGTGAGAGGGATGGTGTGGGCTATGGCCATGATTCAGACTGGGTACACTATGCCTCCAATTTATATTGACATCAGCGATCCATTTGGATCACTATTTTCAATATAATTTTTAATCACAGTAGGACAAAAGAGTCATATTAAATCCCCCTTACCTACCCCATAAGGATCCCAATCTAGACCAGAAGGCCTGATATTATCTTACAGCACGGTAGGGTTCACGATGTCCCATTGCAACTCCCATTAGCCAACAGTGAGGAACACTGGAAGCAGCCTGCAATCCCACAACACTAGCTTGAGTCCCTTCCTAGTCCTAGAGTAAAACAAGGGATGGAGTGCAGAGGATTGAGCTCTTCATTGCATTTTCAATGTTTGCTATAGTTCTGAAAGAGGAAAAAATATTCCCACAGCATTAACAGGATGTCCTCTCCATTTCTCTGTGCATTTTCTAGGCACAAATGTAGACAACTGTTTACAAGTTTAACTGTCATGGTCTCCCTCTTGGGAGCTGCTGTCTGGGGAGGGTGCTGGAGGGAGAAAAAAAAATCTCTGCTAGAGAGCCTTATCACCGAACAACAGTTCTTGGATTTTGGGGAGGGGAACATGGGCATGAAGCAGGATGATTAGTGATCCAGTCTGTTTAAGAAATTCAAAGAAAGCTTTCTCTGTCTGTAAGAATTCCTAAAGACAGATTTGGATGTAACCTCTTCACACCACATTTCCCCCTATTTAGACCTAATAAATGCTTTCCTATCCACACAGCAGCTAAGGAGTTGCCTCAAGCTTTGAAAAGAGCATTTTGCACATTCGTCACACAACAGGAAAGACTATAGATTTCCTGAGCATCTTTATCCCCCTTTGCATGGAACAATACAACAGGGATGTTTAGCTATCTTCTTTTTAGCTAACTCCTAGGAGGATCTAGCAGAGGGACAACAACATAAAGTAGGAAAGGAAAGAGGCAGCAGTCCAGGGCTCTTGATTATTGATTCAAAGGGTGCCTCAGAGGGGCTCCTTGTCTTCTTCTTCAGGAATTTGTTTGTGCCCACACCATGGCCACAATTAGCCTGCAACATATTGGCGTAATAGCAGCCTTTTAGTTACAAAGGGCATGTCAGACAGCACAATATAATTTAGCCAAAGACAAGTCAGAATGGCAGCTTTGATTTAAAACAAAGATCAAACATATCAGTAAAAGCTGTCATTAGGCAGTCGTCAGCGCTCTTGTGAAGATTATATCTTCTCCCCCACATCAGAACGAATCAAGCTGTACAAATACAATTGCCAACACACTTCCAAAATGTGCATTTTGACACATAGCCTTAAGCTTTTGGGCTGCCAATCTCCCTGGGCTCTTACATTATCACTCGATTAAATGACTGGGTGGGCTCCATTTCACCAATGTCCCCTGTTTTTTTCCATTCTAAGTGTCCAGAGTTAGAAACAGGACAGATGTGGGGCTGGCACTGCCACCTCACCAAGGACAGATGGTGGTTTCCATATGAGGGGTAAGGTGAGTCTGCTCTGGGGTTTAGTCTGGACTTTCAAGGAGATATCCAAGGTTCTACCTCCAAATTTGAAATAAAACCCATCACAGATTCAGAACATCACTGACACGGAAGCCATCAGCTATCTGTGCACCTCACCAATATGCAGGCCTTCAGTTCAGTTCAGCATCAGAATATGGGAACTCACCCTGAAATGTTTTTGTTCCCCAGGACCAGCTGTGGCTTATGAGAAGTAATGTGAGTTTCTATGACTATGTGCAGATTGGTGTTGAATTTCTAGCTACAAAATCCATTTGGGTTGCTACCACTTGGCCCTCGAGCCAAAATACTGCTGTAGTTGTCACCATCCTTCCCATTTTCTGGACAAATACTAGTTCACCAATATAATGGTCAAACGGGAGCTGACAGTGTAAGTAGCTGCTTATCTCTAACCAGAGGTGGACAGCTGCCATTTTTTATAATCCACAGTGCTATGTTTGACATAGGTGGCATGGTACAGTGTACAGTATTTTTAAAAGCAGCCTGATTCTAACAGGAGAGGAGAGACTACTCAGCTCCAGTGCAGCTGACTGAAGTGCCATTACTGCCATATCAGTTATTGTCAAGGAGCCAGCAGCTGACCAAAACTGCAAGATCAGTGCTTGCGAAAGTTATATTTTTGGGCTACAACTCCCAGATTCCCATAGCCAGCAAAGCCACTGGCCACATAGTCCAAAGAAATAACATTTTCAAGTTCTGTCCAGGAGGACCCGAACAATTTATATTGGGGACACTCAAGTTTGGTGCCAACTCTGCAACCCATATTTTCCTCCCTTCTCACTTCCCCTTGCCAATTTGAACTGGATAGCACCAATGCAGCCTAAAGGCAAACATTAAACCTAATGGCAAGGCATGTTCCCCACTCTACATTCCTTTGCAGAAGGGCAGAACATGAAAGAGAGCATTTGTTCCATGAGGCTCTCTGCTGTTGGCTTAGCAAATTTTGCCAGAAGGTATGCATGTATCAAAGATGCAGCCTTCCCATTTGAAAAAACAAAAGTATTCTCTAACTCTGCAGGAGAGGCTTATTTATGTAAAATATTTATATGCCACCCTTCACTGTTATTGGTTCCAGGGCAGTTTTCACAATTAAAATAACCAGCAGACCAGCTAATGAGCAACAAAAAGATTTAATAGGTAAGCTGAAACAAACAAACCCCAAACATTAGGTGCTTTGGCAATAGATGCCAGCTTCAGTTACAAGAGTAGAATGAATCACCATGCTTATGAGAGGTAGGGGAACAATTAGAGAAGGAACCAGGGGGTAACAATTAAGGGATAACAATTAAAACATCAAAACAATAAGGCTACTTTATACTATATCTGTATGTTTTTAAACCAGCAGAATCAAACAGCAGATAATCACCCCATTAAAATGTCTAATAATATATGGAAAAATTAAAAGGAGCGTGGTGCCTGAAGCGTAAAAGAAAGCACTGTTGACATCATGGAAACTTCCTTGGGGATGAAGTTCCATAGATGGGGAAGCACAACTGAGAAGGCATTCTCTCTATTTCACTGATCATTTGCGTCCAGGATGAGATGGAAGAAATACTCCTTTAAGCTACTGAGTCTCAAGTATTCCGAATAGACCCTGGAAGTGGATAAGGAGCTGGTGGAGCTTTTTAAAATAAGATATACAGTTAGCCCTCTGTATCCATGGATTCTTCATCCATAAATTCAACCATTCATGGCTTGAAAAATATTTTTTAAATATAAATCCCCAAAAACAAACCTTGATTTTGCCATTTTATATAAAGAGACACAATTTTACTATGCCACTGTAACCAAAACACTGCGCCAACATTGACTCAGCCTTCTATCATTTCGTAGGTTGGTAAAATGAGCAACCAGCTTGTTGAGGGCAATTGGCTAATAGATTGCGAACCATTTAGAAAGTGCTTAGCACTATAAAGAGGTAGAGAAATGTAAGTGCTATTGCTATTGTTATATTTAATGGAACTTGAGCATCCATGGATTTTGGTATACAGTGGTATCCCCTGGAGAACCAAATCCCTGCAGATACCAAGCAGAACTGTGCCAAGCTGTATTCTGAACCATCTGAAGGTTCCAAATTGACTTCAAAGGCAACTCCACATGTAAACACCTTTCAGAGATTATAAGGACATGAATAAAGAATCCGTGTGGTGTAGTAGTTTCATAGAATCATAGAATCATGATTCTATGAAACTACTACACCACACTGATTCTTATTCATGTCCTTTACAGCATTGGACTGGGACTTGGGAGATTCAAGTTCAAATCTCCAGGACATTAGATCACATGGTGATCTTGGGCCAGTCACAAACTCTCACACATAGTGTTGTTGTGATTTTCTTCATATATTTGTTTATTTGTATCCCACCTTTTTCTCAGCAGAGGCTCCAAGGTGATGATACAATGAGAAGTCAGAGGGACACATACATACCTGAGAGAATAAGTAGCAATAACTGTGGCCAGACACTAACCTGTCCAAAGTAGGGACAACCAACCAACTAGCAAAACTTGACACAAGGCATTCCATGATACTGTATCTATTGGAGCCTCTGCTTATGAAGGTAGATTCAGGAGAAGCCCCAAAATGCAAACCAGAATATTTAGGGAGATGGCTTTTTCATTCAAAACAGCTTGGAGACCACCATAGCCCCTAAACCATCTACCCACCCAGCACATTTGGATTGTATCTGTATATATATTGAGAGCCACCATGGTGTAATGGTTTGAGCTTTGGACTACGACCCTGGAGACCAGGGTTCAGTTTCACCCTCAGCCATGGACAACCATGGGGAGACCCATGAAAAGCCCCAGAAAAACCTATGATAGGTTCACTGATGGTTACCATAAGTCAGAAATGACTTGAAGACACACAACAACAACAACAACAACAACAACATTTACAGTTACACAGTTACAGCACTTTGACACTGCTTTAACTGATATGGTTTCCATCCTATGGAACTCTGGAATTTGTAGTTTGGTACTTATAATTTTTGGCCAAAGAAGTTTAAAGCAGATGTGTAGGGACCAGAAATCCCCCACCACCATGTGCCAAGGACTGGTACCATACCATACTCACTGGCTACAATTATTTTTCTCCCAGAAACTCACCAGGGACCAGTAACCAATGGCTCAGGGACTAGCACCTGGACCTGGACCTAGACCACCACTCTGAGTAGTGCTGTGCTAGAGGACTGCCCTGAAATAATGGCACTACTGCAGCAATACAAGGAGCTGGACAAGGATGCCACAGGCCTCCCCTCGAAACCCAGGTTGGGAGCAGGTTATGGCCTTTAAGCAACCAACATGGGCTCTTCCATACAACCCAAATAAGGTGGAGTTATGGTTCATTTTATCTGCAGGCCCTAGACATCTTCTTTCACTATTGCACTTCTACAGGCAGGATGCAGCTGTTCAAACAGCACTGTAGTTATGACAAATGGAACAACTCAGGTCCTTCCTATTTTTGTTTTTATTATTCTTTAAAACTAATTTAGAGGATGACCATTCTTTCACTACACCATACTAGCACAAGCATACTGGACAAGGACCATAGAGAGAAAACATTAGCACCACCTTCGCCTAGTAGACCAATCTCCCAGGCCACTACAAACATCAAGGGAGGGCCTGTTGTTTGTGCTGCTGCAGCCGATGGATTTTTATTAAACAGCACCATGGAGAAAATCTTTTCTGGATTATTGCATTTTTATTTGATTGTTTTGTACTTTTATGGTTTTATTTGCAACGATCTTTGGGATTTATGCAGCATGGAAATATCACTACCCTGTTAAGAATTCTTCATCACTTCTCAGTATGACAAGAAACAGCAGTAAAACTATGACCATATAAAGGTTCCCTCATCCCCATCCTCAACCTGTCTATTATGCTGGAGGAGCTATGAGCCCATACATAGATGTGTTTGCAATCGTCTCTCCAGACTCCATGGACTACTTTTTTTTTTTTTTTTTTTACAAAAAGGAGAAAATTGCCTCTCTTAAGAGCCTGTAAGAGTGGCAACTCAGTTTTAAAAGTGACTTCAGGGTGTCCCTCCACTCTTCAACATTAAAAAAAAATTACACGTTTTCAAATAAAGAACTGAACTTCCAGCTACCTCCAGTATTGTTTTGTTTTTCTTTGTTGGGGAAGCCATGCAGGCCCCAGAGGATCTGAGGGGCAGGAAAGTCACACTCAGGCCCTCCATACTTTTGCCCATCTCTACATTATATGGATTGGACAAAGTGGAGTACACAACTGTCTTGGAATTAGGACATCTACATCTCAGCCACTTTGCAACTGTCCCAGTTGAGCATGCACTTACTCTTATATTTATACACCACTTTTCTTCCAAATTTTAAAAAGCAATACTACTAAAACATATGAAAGGATGAATATTAAAATAGGATTAAACTATCAATATGATTTTAAACTACACCTAAATAGATAAAAATACTATTTAAAAGATTTAAAAATTAAATACAATTCAATAGAAAACAGTACCGCACCCTCAGCCCTTCTTTAAAAACTTTCTATTCACTGGCATTTAATTTCAAAAGAAACTTTGCACGAGGAGGGACAGAGAGAAAGGCTGCTACAGAAGACAGAAGAAGAGGCAGAATAAAATGGAATAATACTGTCCTTCGGAAAACTTTGACTTGAGTTGTATAGGGCTTTTCCTCACCAGCATTTTTAATAGTACTGTATTCAGAAACAAATGGGCAGCAGTTCAGCTGTAGCAATAAGAGAGTTGTGTGTTCCCTTTAGCCATTTAACAATCTAGTTGCAACTCTTTGGACCAACTAAAGCTCCTGAACACTTATCAAAAGCAACTCCACATAGAACATTATAGTATTCCTGGGACTGGAGTGTTGCTTTTAAACAAGACAAGACAAAACTGCTCTGCATTGTATACGATAGATCCATGCCTTGGTTACAGAAGAGATCAAGATTGTAGACCAATTTACTTCCAGTCTTCTGGCGACTATGATGAAGGACACTTTCAGAAAAAAATCAGGGAGGGAGTACTTTGCTGTTTGCCTCAACAGAACCACAGAGATGTAAGACTTTCCAGAATATGTCTGGGTTTTCCATCTTTCTTATTCCTAAGGGGGTCTCTTAGGTATTATTATTATTATTATTATTATCATCATCATCATCTCAACTTTATTCTAAGCATGTGTACCCTTGATCTGGGCTGAAACCAATATGACTGCAAGAAGTTTAAAACTTCCTATCTAAATGTTTTTTATGTAAAGATGGAAGTAGTTAAATAAAGAAAATAACAGTGTACTGGAGTTTATCCTTGCTGTTTTAGCACTTTGTTGTTTAATGCAGCCCCTGGGTCCAATCTAATATCAGCCTGGCTCTGGAACACCAACATGAAACTTAGCACCTCACAGTTGCTGAACAGGCCAACAACAGGCTGAACCATTCCCTTCCTCATTTGTTCAAGCACTTGGGAATGAAGGCCTCCTTCTCCAGGTCCATATTCTCCCTGCTGAGTCAATACAATGGCGAAATGAACAAACCTCTCACATACTGGGCTGTAAAAGACTGTAAAGGACGCATCTAGATTGATTTAAAAGACCAGAATGTCCCAGATTTTGTTTCTGTTCCTTCCGATTTTATTTTGGAGATCCACACATGTTTTGTTTATCTGCAATATTTTCTGTCAGCTCCCAGTATGCTCAGAGATTTTTTTATACCAACTCCCCAAGTCAGTTTATTTTAGTACACTATAAAATAAGAAACAAAAGGAACAAAATCTGGGACTTTTCAATCTGAAGGTGCTTCACTGCCCATGAAAACAATAAGATTGCTGCCTTCACCAAGGATCAAGGTCAAGTCCCTCTCTGGCAAAGTGTTCAATGCTCCAGTCTGCAAGTGTCCCAGGAGTCAGGTGGTTAGAATACAAGAGCTATTGAGTAGGTAATTTAGTCCAGATCAGTCACAGAATATCCAGCAGGATGAAGGGAGAAATAAGAGGGTGGTTGTCAGGCAGTCCACAGATTGTTCACCAAGTTGGTAGTTGATAGTTGGTAGATAAACAAAGTCAGCAAGAAGTGAAACAAGGTCATAAATTGTAGCCAGTCCTAGGTCAAAAACAAGAACACCAGAAAATGCTACTAGTTGCCAAGAAAGGAGGGTTGAAAGCAACAAGCTGCCAGTGGCTGGGATATTTATAGGCAGCTGTTTCAAGATCCCAGGTGCCTAATTAGGTCAGTGTCTCTTCCTTGATAACCTTTGGGTATAGCGCAATCTTTCTTTGTCTCATTGTCACTTGATGAATGACAGCAATTGATCTTCAGCAGCTGTAGCCTCCTGCCGGGGAGTAAGGCACCTCTCTGCTTTCACCCTCAGTTCCTCAGATAAAGCACCATTATTAGGACCAACAGATTCTGCCTCCTCCTCACTGTCTGAATTGTCTGACTCCAGCAGGTGAGTTATGACACAAGGGATGTGACTGCTTGTGCCAATGTTGTCTGTTAGAACTAACACATCCATCTTCACAGTCATATACTGGAATGCTAATCCTGCTACCCAAAGCTCCAGGTTGGGATGGAAAGACTATTCCAAAAACAAGTGCTCTTTTTTCACTAAATAGGTCCTAAACTGCTAATAGGTTTTGAAAACTGTACAGTTTCCATCAACTGTCTCTGAGTGAAGAGAGAAATGGTAAAGGTATTCATTTTTGCCCACGAGAATGGAATTTATGATGGTTTACATCCCTAGAGGCAGCTGATTTATGCCGTCCTGGGAGATAGAGCCAAGTTGCATTGATCACCCTAATGCTGCAAATTGGGTCCACAGTGACTCATATTCTCACTTGTTCCTTGAACACATTGTCGTTCAACAGGGCTGAAAAAGCCACCACCTTAATGGTTTTTTCACTTGTAATGGAGCTGGAACCCAAATGTGAGTTTGTAGTCCTATCTCTGGCTGAAATGGAAGCATCAGCTGCCACAACTGAAGGGAAAATGGTACCAAAGCATTATCTGACTACCTGAACACTCCAGGGTCAAAAGTGGAGACCCTAAACTGGGTTGCAGTGCACGTATTAAGAAAACTTTGTGCAAACAGGTTTTTATGTAACAAGGACACATGCACAGGCACCTTTGAGTGTGCACTACAACCCAGTTTAGAATCTCTGTTCAAGAAACCAATAATAAAGTCAAGAAGAGTCACCGTGACTTTGCAGGCAGAACAGCACTCAATCAACTTCTGGATGGAAAGCAGTACAGTTCTTCACCACTGTTAAATATGAATCTGTGGGATTTAGACATTTTGCTCACAAATATTGATACTGCGTTCAGTGGCCAGGACACATCTTTACCTCCAGGGGAGGGGGGATTCCTTGTCAATGTGTACCAAAGTAGAAACTAAAACTAAGGTTCTGAGGTTTTTCTTCTTCTTCTTCTTCTTCTTCTTCTCTTTGTGTGTATTCTGGCAAGAAAAAGTAAATTGAGGAACATGGCAGCTTTATATCAAATTCTACCACCCTCAATGGTTTTTTTAATGGTGGCAGAAGCAAATTAACTTTGCTGGAAGAAGCTCTTAAAGCCCAGTGGAAATATGCCAAGAGCTTCTGTTGGACCTCACTAATAAAGCTGGTGCAAGTAAAAACTTGAGGTGATTCTTTCCTTATTATCTAGCCTAACACTGAAACTAAATCATCACCAGCAATTAAAAAGGTGTAAAATAAACAGCCTGCCACCTGCCTTAACAGTCACCCTTCCCGCTTTCAAACAAGTCAAGGTCTTGGCACAACTTTCCAAATTGGCAATGGACATTATGTATGCATTTATTCCACAGCTGTTCTTCATTGCACCCAACATAACAAGCTTACCAAAAACTTCACTTTTTTTATCCAGGAGCAAATTGCAAGCACTGCCTTTAATGAAATCAGTGGTATGAAGTTAGCAAGTATTAACTGTGACATCTCCAGGCACACTCCAGCTTAATTTGCAATGTTTCAGCTATTTTCCAGAGTGACGTATAAAAACAACACTTCCGGATGAGATTGAAGATCTGTCTGGAGTCCTTTCACACAACACAATTATAGCACTATGTTTCTACTTGAACTGCCATAGTAACATTCCATGGAATCCTGGGATTTGGAGTTTAGCAAGGGGCATTTAGAGTTCTCAGCCAGAGGGCTTCCCATGGTGCCTTACCAAACTTACAAATCCCAGGATTCAACAGGATGCAGGTGGAATCGTAATGGGTTGACTATGTAGTGTGAAAGTGCCCCTAGTCTAGCGACCAAGCAGCCGAGTGGTGGCCAACAAGAAGCCTACAAACAGAGTAGTGCAATAACTCAGTGCAATAACACACATCCTCTAGTTGTGCCCCTTAGCAACTTGCAGAAAGGGGCATGTTGACTCTGGTGTTATTGATATGAATAGACATCAATTGTCCCTGGTAAGGAAAAAAAATCTGAAAAAATAGAACCTGAAACTTTTCCAGTGCTCTAAAATAATGTTATTTTATTTAGCTTGTTTAGTTCCAGCATGTTTAAAGTTATCTGTGGAAACTATTTTTAAAAACTTTTATTTATTTCAGTTCCACAAAGAATACTACATCAACAACAACAACAAAATGTTCAAACTAGCTTAGGATACGAGTTAGCAGAAAAACACATATTTTTTGACTATTTGTAATAATGTAAAGAAAATGCTTCCTTTATATTTAACAACAATAAAGACCAAATGTGAAAGAACACTAGTCAGTCCTCTGTATTGGTGGAGGTTCGATTCTGGACCACCACCACCTCAGCAAATACCAAAAAAGACCACAGGACCTCAAGTCCCATTACCATCAACAGACACTGATGTGTACATGGCCGCAGCGGCACAGCGGTGGTAATGGGACAGGGCCATCCATGGATAGCACTAGCTTGCCAATAAAGAGGGCTGACTGTATTTGTTTTAGGATGTATACCTAAAAAGATCTGTATCTGATATATGTAATACCACAGTTTCACTTTCCTTTGCTGAGGTATAAACTATAATACCTGCAACCTAACCCACACTCTCTCTCTGCTCAACTTATTAGTTCCATTTAAAATTGAGAAAAATTTGCTTCAGTTCAACTAGTTCAATATTTTATTTCACTGGGATCTTGTAGCATCTTTGAGACTAATTGAAAGAAAGATGCTGATAGCATAAGAATTCATAGAGTGAGAAGCTGTGCAGACCACCCCTGTGCACCAGATCAGGGCCATGCCAACCGCACTCTGCAGACCCAATCTGGCTTTTCCAGGGCGCAAAGCGGGTCCTTTTTGCGCCCTGGAAAGGGTGCGATAGCCACAGCACCGTGGCTTTAAGACATTCCTTTGGTGCTGCATCATGTGGGTGCAGTGCCAGAGGAACGCTGTGACGCCGCGTGCCATGTGGAGCGGTGCATGGCATCACACCACCCTGGGGGTGGAGTTGGGGCATGCATCATGTGGATCCCACACTTTGACTCTGCCCCCAGGCTGGCCTTTATGGCTGGTGTGCACAGCCCCTGAGTCTACCATGCCTCTGAGGAAGTAGACTTAAGTCTATGAAAGTTCATGCTATCAGCTTCTCTCTTCCAGTTAGTCTCAAGGTTCTACAAGATCCCTTTGCACACTAATTTTCCAGATTAACACAACTATTTATTTCAATGAAGGACTTGTTTCAGTACAACAGTCAGGCACCTATGGATAAATGGGGGGGGGGGGGTTGGAAAACTTTCCACCCCACATCTCTGATGGTGCCTAGCTGCCACAGACAGCCCAACCCTTCATGAATCTGTTCAGTCAACTTTTAAAGCTGGCAGCCATCACAAATCATGTGGCAGCAAATTCCATAGTTTATCTATGTGATGTGTGAAGAAGTTGTTCTTTTCATGACAGATAAATCACCCACCACTCAGTTTCAGCTATGGGAATTGCAATATTTTGACAGAGGGGGGAAAGCTGCTCCCTATCACTTTCTCTATCCCATGAATATTTTTATATACTTCTATTGTGTCTCCTTCAACTTGGTATTTTTCTAACCTAAAAAGACCCAGACACTGTAATCTCATGTTCCATGTGAGGGTTGCTCTTTCTTCTTGATCATTTCAATTTTGCCCTTTTCCATCTCTCCATTAGAAATTCTTTTGGCTTCTGAGTTGCTCTTCTGCAGAGGAAAACAGCAAAAATCACATCCCCACAAGTAGGAGTATCTCATAAGCAGAATTCTGCCCCACTGATATTTTAAGAGCTGGGGCATTCATTTTTAAGAAAATGGGAGTTAACTACTTTTGCCATTTAATTTTTGTCCCACTGTCACCACTGATCAGGCAGTTCTTAAAAGCACTAAAAACAGCTTTCCAAGAGATATAAGAATGGGGTGAACATGCACACCACAGGTAACTGAGCCTACAGTAAAGTCTCTTAAACAAAAGCAAAAACTGTCTCCAGCTTGAACTGAGGTACCCAAACAAGTAAGAGGGAGAAGGGGAACACCCACATTGTTCACCTCTTTTTAAAATGCATTTGCCAGCCCAGCAGTACAGGTTATTCATGCCATCCTCCTTCAGCTCATTCTTTTGTTCTGATTTTTACCTGCTTGGAGATTAAAGGGTAATGCAAAGCAAGATTCATCTAAGGAGCTTCATTTTAAGCTTTTTATGCCTTTCCTCAGAGGAAATACCAGCAGGTATGCTGGGACACAGACAGACGGACACATTCAGGCTTCATTCACACTCATGTTTTTTGCACTGGATCAGTTCAGCTCGCATGATCGATTCAACACTGAATAGTTGTTCACACTATGCTGGCCATGATCAAACCTGTCTGTGTTCACTTTAAAGTTCACATTTCTAACCAATTGAAAATGGTGATCAGAGCCGATACCCAGAAGGGAGGGGCAATGGGCAGAGAGTGGGCAGAGGGCTGAAACATACCCATCCCATAACTCTTGCCAAACCACCATTCTTTTTCCTTTCTCAGCACTCACGGTTTCCTAGGGCTCTTTGTGATTTCAAATTTCTTGCAGTGTCAAGTGGTTCCTTTAAATCACTGTGCAGCTATTTTCCATTTCTGCCAGTGAATTTGGTTCCCTTTTCCCTGTTGGCCAGAGGTCAGAGAAATCAGGGGAGGGGGAGTTCAATGGTGGGGCATGGTACGGCATTTAAAAAAAAAACAAAAAACTTTTGACAGCTTTTGTGTACTGTTGCATTTGTGAGGGTTCACGGGAGGGGCATGGGTGCCATGGGGGGATTCTTCTCTGGCACGCATGGATCCATGGGTGCTGTGAGGGGATTCTTCCCTGGCATGTATGGCCATCCATGGGTGCCATGGGGGGATTCTTTTTCTCTCCCTACTCCCTTCGATCTTCCTACTTAATTCAAAATGCAGCAGTGAGCTCAGAGAACCAGGTTTGTAAAATAGCCAATTTTCATTCACTTACACTCAGCCTAAGTGCTATAAAGATGGCCCCAAATCCTGAAGTGATTGCCTGCTCTCCCTTGAAAGGCCAAGATAGAAAGCCATTGTGTGTGAAAATACAAGGGACAGTAAAGTCAGCTAGCCTAAACAAGTAAAAGATTATTTTGAATTTCTACTCATCAGTGCTCTTTCCCCACAAGTGAAAGAACACACACACCAATGTTATGCCTGGTGACTTAAATAGTTGTAAATGAGTAGTAAACAGGCAAACAGGGGGGGAAAGACAATCAGAGGTTTACAACTGTACCAAACATACAAACATTTATGCCGGTTGCTGCCGCACTGCATAATTAATACAGCTTGATCCTACTTTAACTGTCATGGCTCCATCTTATGGAATCCTGGGATTTATAGTTTGTTGTGGCACCAGAGCTCTCTGACAGAGAAGGCTAAATATCTCACAAAACTACAAATCCCAGAATTTCACAGCATTTAGCAATGGCTGTTAAAGCAGTGTCAAACCGCATTAATTTTACATTGTAGATGAGCCCCCATTGCAGTCTAAGGAAGTTGATTTAGGATTGGAAAGCAACCCCATGCCTAACTGCCAGAAGGAGGAGCATACATACTACCCATTGTTACCCACTATGGAAGAGACTGGTCTCTCACATATCATGGAAAATACAAGTATACCTCATCAACCAAATGATGCGCTCATGGGCATGACATCTGACATGGAAAGAATAGAGCTAGGATCCTAAACTACAAAAAAGAAGATCAGGCCAACATGCTTCAGCAAACCTTTGTTTCAAAATAAACAACATGCATATGTGAAAGTAAACAACCATGTCAGGTAAGCTTTGAACATGATAGCCATGTTTAAATATTTGAAAGGATGTCATATTGAAGAAGGAGCAAAGTTGTTTGCTGCTGCTCCAGAGGGAGCTCAGAGCAATGAATGCAAGCTACAGGAAAAGAGATTCCAGCTCAACATTAGGAGGAACTTTCTGACAGTAAGGGCTGTTCACCAGTGGAACACACTCCCTCTGAGAGTGGTCCAGTCTCCTTCTTTGGAGGTTTTTAAACAGAGACTGGATGGTCGTTTGTCAGGAGTGCTTTGTGTCCTGCATGACAGGAGGTTGGACTGGATTGCCCTTGGGGTCTCTTCCAACTTATATGAGTCTATGAATAAGAAGACAAAAACATTTTGAACCTTCTAGGGGCCACTTTGAAAACTTCTTCCAAAATGCATCCAGGGTTGCCTTTTTTTTTCCTTCACCAGCCTCTGCTTTTCTTACAGTAACCACTTCTGTGGCCAAATGTAGAGAGGTATGTTTTTTAAATGTGCTGTGGGAACTGGTGAGGAAGGCTTGTCTGCTCTCCCCCTTTTCTCTGTTTTGCTGTTCACACCTGTTCAGTAAGGGATTCTGAAGAAAGCAGCTGTTTACCTTGCCTACTGTAGACAAACCCACAAGACAACAGTAGAATTGGCTACAGCAGAATTCCATCCTTTCCAAGCTCAAGCGTGACTGCACTGTTTACTGCAGAGACATTACTGCAGCCTGACATTGAAAATATCTGTTCCTTTAGCACTTCTTTACTATCTTCTCATTGCTATTGCTAGTAGCAAACTTCCAGTGAAAGAGAAGACAAGGAGGAAAGAGGGGCTGAGTAGGTGTAAAAAAAGCTTCTTTGTCAGAGACTGTGTTAATTTGCTACTACATAGGATAGAAGTGGTCTGTATTTGCATCAACGGTTTGGGCATAAGATGCACCATAATGCTGCGATTTTCAGACAGAAACTATGTTAATTTGTTTCAGTATAAAAAGAAAAAGGAGTCTTGTGGTGCCTTTGTTGGCTGTCTTCAAGTTCCTTCTGACTTGTGCACCATTACCCCAAGGCTTTTTTCAGCAGGATTTGTTCAAAGGTGGTTTGCCACTGCCTTTGCTTAAGACTGAGAGTGTGTGACTTGCCAAAGGAAATGGAGCAAAGATTCAAACACTGGCCTCCTGAAGGCCTAGTCCAACATTCAAACCACTGCCCCTTACCTGCACTTTTGTTGTACCTTTAAAACAATCCAATTAATTATAACACAGGCTTTCATGGACCACCTCTTCAGATCCATGGAGTACAGCCTCAGTAGACAAATACACATTCACTCATGCATATGCAGGGCCAATGTGTGAAATCTAAATAGAAGTGCAAACCATGACAGCCTGGTGAAGGGGTGCCAAGTTCACATTTTAATGGTGGTGCTTAATAGCTGCTAAGAGGTGGGTCACAAGTACATCCAAGTATAAATGTATGGTACTGAAAAGTGTTTCTTTAAATGGGGGGGGGGGGGGGAGAGACAGAATTACCCTACAGATCTATACTAAGCTGCAGATGGATACAAAAGTCACAATTAGGGGGAAAAAAAACCCTGTCCAAATAGCATCATAAAACATGCAACTGTGATGGTAATGAGATACAGGGAAAAGGCACTTGTTAACACTGTCATCAACCTTGAAAGGGTTGGTTCAGCATAACAATCTGGATTTTGTAGACAAATGGCAGGTCTGCTAAACTGTCTCTGAAGTGTGATAGCAATATGTAGATACTGGTTTTAGAAAATATAGAGACCTTTTTTGAAGAATATTTTATGCTCTTCACAGAGCTGTAATTAACACCAGAAGATCAGTGTGTGTAATGTGCTAAAATGTCACTGCCTTTGTTCAAACTTCTGCTAAAACACTGAAGTTCACAAATGTATTCCAATTCAGTTGTCTCACTTTCCAGTGAAATTCCCTTTCCCTTCAAATTCCTTTGTTCCACAACAGCTACTTTGAGATTGGAACAACCCTCAAAGATTGAAATGTTTGAATATTATTTTTGTGTATTGCTACTTATATTAAATTTGTGACCCTTTACTCTTTGTACTATGAAGAATGCAGAAGGGAACTGCTGGCAACATATATGGCAGTGAAAAACAAACAAGTAAATGTACCCCTGATGTTGTGGATGGAATTACTAGAACAGAGACAAGCCAGAGACAGAAAAGAAAATGAGGAAAGTGGGTTAGCATTTGTCTTTTAGAGCCTATATTTCTTTCCATGTTGTGTCATCTGTTGTAGTTAAGTAGCTCTTTAAAGCTGGGGAGTAGTCTGTAAGCAAGAATAAGTCTGCCACCCAAAGCCCATGAGCTGTTTGTTGTTACCTGTCTTCAAGGTGGCCTCAACTCGTGGAAAGCCTGTGGATGAGGTACCTTCAACCCCGCTATCGTTCACTGTTCTGCTTAGGTCCTGCAGATTCTGGCCTGTGACCTCCCTGACTGAGTCAAGCCATCTAGCATGTGGACTTCCATGAAAAAATAGTATTTTTCTCTAGAATGGGTTGCAGCTCACGGATGATGTTCTTGAATGGTTTCAACTGGGCCCTGCAAGGGACCACCAATGGTTTTCTCTCTTCTGCTGTTTTGTTCTCTTTGTTCTGCAGCGGATCATTCCTAGCTATTGGTTTTCCCTTCCCAATTTCCCCCCTGTCTCATTGAGTGGATGGTATAGTTAAAGAAATGTCTGGCTGAATTCCATGAGTTCTAAGTGCCTATCTCCTGGATCTGAACAAATGTTCTAATGTGTCAACTATTTGAGGGCAGGAAATTGACAAATGGAAGTTCAAGCCATGTACTCATTTTAAAGAGATCGGCACTTTACTACACTACTAGTGTCACCATCTTCCTGGTCATTTGTCCATCCCACTTCCTGCACATCTGAAGTCCACATACCACACAACTAAACACCTTGATAACTTTGTCTGTGGGCAAGAAGTTGAACACCCTGGATGCTTCATTATTTAAAAAATAATTATTCCTTGCAGAAGCCTCCATACATCACTCTTATTTAACTTATTGGTAGTATATAGGTGCTATGTTTAAAAACAACAACAACAACAACAACAACAACTTGGTGTGGAAATGCAGTGCTACCTCCCAACTTAACAAGGGACCGACTAGAATGAAAGAGAAACAAAATGGAGTCCAGACGCTGGAGATGCAGTCATAGTTTTTTGGTAGGTCAGATAACTTTGAACAATGGGAATGATGCAGGTAAACCCTTGTGACTATTGGTGATAACTCTTAAGACAGTGGTTTGCAAGCTGTGTTCCAGGGACTCCTAGGGTTCTTCAAGAGATTGTTAGGGATTCTACATTTTCAGTAACTTAGAAAGGGGTCAGCATTCATGGAAGAAAATTTGCTGACACTTCCCAGAACCATCTAGCTGCACCTACATTACTAGAGCAACAGAGAGTCAGCAGAGTCATCTTGACTCAAGTCCTACAAGACTACAAGACAGAAGAACAGGTACCCCAATAACAAGGGATCTACCCAAAACATAATCCCGTTTTGCCAATTTATACCGTAAGACCAGTTATATTTCCAAGACCACACAAACTAGGACTTATTGTTGTCCACCTCAGGCCATGTGCAGAGCTTCTGATTTGAAGTTTAAAATGCACATTAATGTGCTTTTATAATAAATAAATAAAATAGTAGAAAAAAATGAAGTTTAAAATGCATGTTTATCAGGAATACTAATTATTGTGACAAAGATACTTTTTAATAATCTCACTTTCCTATGAATACTTAGTTTTAGTTCCAGTGAATTCAGTAGGATTTTCTTTCAACTGAACCAGACTATAATAGTAAATATCTATATGGTTTCTGATAATAAATAAAATCCTGACCAACCTCAAGTGACATGGCTGCACTACATTACTAGGACAGTGCAGAACTGTTGTTTTTTAATACACTGATGAACACAAACAAATATATAGTTTTGTGTAACAAACTTTTTAAGTAATTGGGAACTTTACAAGAAAGGCTGAATAGTCATTAATGATTCTAGACTAAGAACATAATATGAACCACACCATGGGGAAAATTGATAGGTAAGGACTGTTTTTGGTTTTCTACACATTTTGAAATTCAATTCCCTTAATTCTTTATCCTTGTCCATATGGGGTAGAGATGACTGGAGTCCGAAAAAGCCCTCTCAAAGTCCAAGGGTTCCCTCTCTCCATATTAAAGTCTGCAACTTGTAGCCACATCTAGACCTCATAGCATTATGACGTTAGGTTTTTTTGGGTTTTTTTTTTAAGCATCTATCTTTAAATTTTTGTTCAGTTTAGTTTTAGGAAAGCAAATCAGAAGAAGGTTTTACAGTTTGAATGTGGACACATGGAATGTGAGCTGCAAGCTGGCAGAAGGTAAAAACATCTTGTGCTCTTTGGCATCTGATGCATGATTAGTAAGAGTCAATTTACTTCCACCAGTTCTGTTTGTACACCTGTAGGCAAACTGTTATTACAAGGATGCCATGAGTGCACCTGCTATATATAGTTGAATAAGTCCTATAGTATTGCTCTCAATTTTACACTATTTACAAAAGAAGGAGTACACACTGCTGTCTTACACCCAATTCTATACTTGCCAACTTAGAAGTAATCCTTCTGGATACTCAATTAGACTTACTTCTCATTAGTGTGTTTAGGACTGAAGCCTTGAGTGATGTCTTCCTTTTTTACACTGCCATCAACTAAGCACTGCAGGACAACATTTCCTTTAAAAAGAGGTACAGTCTTGACATGTCACAGTTCAAAATTTAAGTTTGTAAAAACTTCAAAAGAAAATAACATTAATTTCTACAAGATCACAACAGTTGCTTCTAGGCTCAGAGCCAATTCCATTTCCCATGTTCACATCATAAGATAATCACTCTCCTGAGAAGGCAAAGAAAAGGACCGTCTATCTTCATTAGCTCCAAAAGTCATAAAAATGATCATTCAACTATCTCAAAAACCCGTTGACTATATTAGGGGCGTATGCTCCTCTACAGTTCATGTTGAGTCGGGAGTTTCACATCAGGTCAATAATCCATGTTTTCAAAAAATAGTCACGAAAGACGCATTAACATAAGCTGTGCATTAAGGCACAATTATTTATACACAGGGCTGTAATGGCTTGTCTTAGCTCTCATGAAATTCTATTTTCAGAAAAACTAGCATTCGAAAGACATATTATACTAATAGACATAGCAACAAGGATAACCAAGGAACACATTCTTTTTCTGATGCCAATACAGATTGTACAACAATAAGAAAAACACTGGTCAACAAGTTTAGCTAGCAACAATATAGAATAACATGGCACCGCAAAAGTCCTATTTTCTAGGCATATTTTTATGTACACACACCAGTAGTCTGTTTTGCATATAACTTTCCACAGGACTGGAATTCTGAGAAATCCCACTTAAGTCAGGAGAATACACAAGTAATTTGGAATCTGATAAGAAATTTCTTTTCAGGTGAAAGAATCACTGCACCTGAAATTCTTTTTTATAAACAACAATGTAAAGATGTTGATGCCATGATCTGTCTTGCTTTGATAGCCCAGGATTTTAACCCCTTGTTTTTTGTTTTGTTTTTCTTCTAAAGCCAACCCCAATTGCTTTAGATTCTGACAAGGATAGTCACTAACAATACATCATTGCTAGGAAAATCTATTTTCCTCTCCAGTTAGTGTAAGCATTGCAGTTATGCTGAGTGGAAATAAGGAGGTCAGGGTGGGCCAGGGTGGTATATGATGTCATTTTGGTGTTGTTGTGTGCTTTCAAGTTGTTTCCAACTTATGCTGAACCTAAGATAATCCTATAATAGGGTTTTCTTGGCAAGAGTTGTTCCATGGTGGTTTGCCATGGCCTTCCCCTGAGGCTAAGAGTGTGTGACTTGCCCAAGGTCATCCAGTGGGTTTCATGGCCAAGCTGGGATTTGAACTCTGGTCTCCAGAATCATAGTGCAGCACTCAAACCATGCTGGCTCTATATGAAGTCACAGTCCCTGCTAATTAAAAAGTCTGGGCCTTTGAGCTTGAGCGTCCTGGATTCACTACACTAATGGCATACAGTGGTGGCATCAAATAACAGCAGTGTCACACAGACAGCCAAATGGTGGCAAGCACAACATTAAGCCTTTCCAATCCATTGGGGCCTTGATAGGTCTCTAACTATGCTTAACCCATCTGTCCAGCTACAGCTCAAGCCCTGAGCTTGGGAAAGGTTTCTTTTTCTTCCTCTCTTTTTGTCTTCTGATAACTAGCAGAATTCCTCACACAATGATCAGGCTGAGGAATTCTGGAATTTGGTGCTGAAAAAAAGTTCCCCATGCTTTACTCCACATGTATCACTGTATTTGCATTTTGAGTGGATGTGGACGCTCTCTTCCTTTCTCCATCCTAGAGGAAATCTGATAGCAAAGATGAATCTGTGCCCAAGTGTTTTTTGCAGGAACACAACAAACACCACCCTGATGACATGGGGCACACAAAGGAGTTTCTTGCCTAGCTTTATTCCAGCTCCTTAAAAAAACAGTGAGATGAGAAATCTTTATTCCTAGACATATGCCCTAGGTGCTGCAGGACCTTTTTATCAATACAATAGCCCAATATTAACTAGACCGACTAGACACAAGGAAATGAATCAAGACTTGTGTGTGCAAGTCTTGAATGTTAATGGCTGGGTGTGTTACTTGCGAACAAACATGAATAATTGTTAGGAGGTGACCTTAAAAACGCATTCAGGTTGAATATGCAGCTAACTTTAGAATGTGCAACTAATACACCCATTAAGGGGGGGATCAAAGTTTTTACGCAACTCATTTACACAATCCTGCCACTTCAAAATAGGGATGATCAGAGTTTGTATTCTGGGAGCTGCTCCAGATAGTGATACAAAGAACTGAAGTATAGTTTGCAGAATCACCTACCCACTTTTCCAGTATGGATGCCAACTTTCAACTTTTTTAAAAAAAGAGGGGAACCTCTTTCTTTCAATTATGTCTTTAGCAGCTTGATATGCAGAAACTGCAGATTCAGCAACATGGAAGGAAAGACATTACAGTGGGACCTTGGTATCCGGTAAAGTTTGGCTCCAGCCCCCCCCCCCCCCCCGGATACCAACATCTATGAATATTCAAGTTTCATTATATACAGTAGCATATTAAAATGGTGTCCCTTATATAAAATGGCAAAATCAAGGTTTGCTTTTTAGAATTTACTTTATGGAATATTTTAACAGTTATGAAGGACACATGCAGAAACCATGGGATATCTCTGTCTCTCCAAACATTTTATTCCCTTTATACACAGGTTTTACCATACTTGATCAGAACTTGACAGAGTTTGGGAGAGGGCAAAAAAAAAATGAAGATGAAGATCAGCTCTGGCCCATGTGAATAACTAGCCAATACTGCTTTTAAAAGGGCTCCATGCGGTGTTCTAAATAGCTACATTCCTGGCTTGCACAGAATCCAGAGAGAAAAGTGTTTGTAAAATTGAGAACTGCAGGCTTCGTCTCATTAACTTATATATATAGATAGGCTTCTACAAATCACTTCACTAGACTGATATACAAACCTAGTGTTGTCTACTCAGAAGCAAATCATTTGAAGTTCAGTGGATTTACTCAAACATAATTGTGTATGGCACTGCAACTTTCATGTACAATATAACAACATTTAACACTGTTTCAACAAATCAGATCAGGAGATAAATTGGGCTAGACTGGATGGTGTTTACATGTCTTTCTTTACTTCAGCTTTTGTTCCTTCAGTAATTTCAGCGAACTACTAAACTTCAGTAGTACTCCTCACACATCTTCCTTTTAACTTCTCTTATTTTCCCCCTGGTTTGTTCCTAATGCATACTTCATGCTGAGATAAACATTGCAGCTATCCTATGAATAAGGGATTACAGAAAAGGCTGCATTTTAGAAAACAAGAAAAGCCTCAGCACCTAACTCTTTCTGTTCAGGACAATAGAAATAGCTACTGGAATCTACAGCCAGGTTCACTGTCATTTTAATGCCGACCTGTCTTTGAATTCTTGAACAATTTTTGCCTTTGCCAATAGAAACTAAGCAACAGCAAACAACTACAGTCAAGTGCAGAGGCAGTCTCTGTGATGAAAGAACAGGGACAAAAATGAAGCAATGTCGTGATCCAATCAATAGTGGCCAAACATATTACTGCTCAGTTTACAATGCCAGTCAAGGCATTAGTTTTGTCAAGAAAGTTCGTGCTGAAAAAAAATACTGTTAAAACATAAGTGATGTGTATACTTCCCTCCATACAACCAAAGAAAAAGGTTATTAAGTGGTCTTCTAACCCCAGCAATTCTCAAACGGTCTGGAAAAAATATTTAAGAACTGCTGACTTAGGGAGTTTTGTTATTTGCAGAAACTTCAAAATAATCCACAATATCAGTGTTTGGAAACCAGTGGAAGAGCATTTCATCTTCTGGAACATTTTGCTTCTGTCTCAAATATTGCCATTCTTCAACAAATGTCTTTTAAAAGTAGACACCAGTGTGAAACAGAGAAATTAGATTTATTTTTATTTATTTATTTTTTGTAATGGATTTTTAGAATTAAATAGAGCACAGCATAGTGGTTCGCGTGTCGGACTATGGCTCTGGAAACCAGGGTTCAATTCCCAGCTTGGCCATGAATCCCACTGGGTAGCTTTGGGCAAGTCAAACTCTCTCAGCCCCAGGGGAAGCAACGGCAAACCTGGCCTGAAGAAACTTGCCAAGAAAATCCCATGCCTTAGGATTGCCAGAAGTTGAAAAATGACTTGAAAGCACACAACAACAACAACAACAACAACAACAACAACAGCAGCAGCAAAGGTTTCCTGTACCACTACAGGAAATGGGCATTAACAAAGCAAAACTGCAACACTGTCATGGGAGTTTATCACACGGGAGGAATTTCTCTCAATTTCGAAAGAAATGAAAGTGGGGCCAGTTCGGAAATGAGTGAATTCACTAGTACAGCAAATTTACGTGATTGACACTGCATCACATTTGCAATAATAATAATAATAATAATATTATAATAATAATAATAATAGTTTATTTATAGCCCGCTCCTCTGTACATACACTCGGAGCGGGGTACAAGTAAAAAAAAACATAGATTAAAACAATCCCATGACCCGTTTCCAAACCTCCCACCCCTTAAAAATAGATTAAACCGGCAGTGATTAAAACAGTAATTATTTAAAAACATATAACAACATCCTAACCCTTCCTTATGCGGCCACGTCATAAGTGGGGATCAGAAACATGGGAGTAGGCAGGAAATCAAAGTCTGGGACCGAAGCCGGGGATAGGGAATTTCAGGGGAAGGCCTGCCGGAAGAGATGCGTCTTTAGGGCTTTTTTGAAGCAATCTAAAGATGTCATGAGACGGCATCTCATCCGGCAGACCATTCCAGAGCTTGGGAGCGGTCGCAGAAAAGGCCCTCTGGGAGGTCTGTGCCAGCCTGGTCTTGATAGGCTGTAGTAGGTTCCTCCCAGAGAATCGAAGTGTGCGGGGAGGATCGTACGGGGAGAGGCGGTCCCTGAGATAAGATGGGCCCGAGCCATGTAGGGCTTTAAAGGTTAAAACCAGCACCTTGTACTGTGCCCGGAAACTAATTGGCAGCCAGTGGAGAGACTTCAACACTGGAGTTATATGGTCCCTCCTAGATGTCCCAGTAACTATTCTGGCTGCCATGTTTTGAACCAATTGAAGTTTCTGGGTTAGGTACAAGGGCAGCCCCATGTAGAGCGCGTTGAGGTAGTCTAGTCGTGAGGTGACCAAAGCGTGTACCACAGTTTCCAAATCCCTCATCTCCAGGAAAGGGCGCAGCTGGCGTATCAGCCGACTTCCCATTGCCCAATGACTTCCCATTGCCCAAAACTGCCCAAAATTGCATGTGATAGTTTCTCACGCAATAATGTGAAACCCCATGATTGTGCTCAGACTGTCATTGGATTATGCTTCCAATTTCTGTCGTCTGATAACCTTCATGGTCACTTTGCTTATCTTAATCCTCACAGAGAACAACCAGGATATGCACCAAAAATGCTAACAGCTCCTGTGTAGTGCATTTGCTTTCCCCTACCAGCTGACCTTATCCTCTTTTCCAAAAGCCATTCAGCTCACAGTGGCCACAGAGCATGCTATTTTGCGGTCTTTCTTCACCTGCTGTCTTTAGGAGTTTGGGTTGGAGGGCGTGTTTGTTAGCCTTTTTGTTTGGTATTTCTGCAAACTCTGATGTTGCTCCAAGCCTCCTCATACTTTTTTGGACATGGAAACCGTCAAATGTGAAGAATGGACTCAGGCAATGAGTTTTCTGTTAGTATTCAAAGACACAGTGGTGTTAGTCTGTTTCAGCATTAAAAAAGATACAAAGGAATTGTGTGATGTCTTTCAGACAAAGAAAAAGAGTTTTCCAAAACTCTAGTCCACTTATATCTGATGAGGTGGATGGAAATCCACAAAAGTGTACACTATAAATGTATTTTTCTCGGTTAGTCTCAAAGATACTACATGATTCTTTTTTTTTTTTTTAGAATGTAGGTGTGAAGAGAGAAGTTGGGGAAGCCTGGTTGGTGCCAGCCAAAGATGGCACACGGAAAGTGGCCCATGGCGGAGAGAGGATAGAAAACTGAGGCTTGTCTCTGACAGAAGGCAGGTAGGGAAAAGAGATAGGGATACAATTGCAGAGAGATGGCCTAGGGCAGGGGAAAGCTGCAACAGAGATAGGACAGTCAGACAGGAGGAAGAAATGAATAGGAGTTTGGAGAACTGTGAATGATTAAATATTTAACACTTTAAATATGTGTAATCTGAATTTATTTTAGTAAACCTCTACTTTTTTTTCACAACTGTGTGTTGGCTGGTCCTGTTAAATTTTGATAGCGAGTCTGGTCACGCTTACCACAGCAAACCAACTGCACAACACATCCACTGGTCCATATAAGGATCCCCTTGAGGTCTGAGTAGAAGATCCATGGGGGGCTCTTGAAGGAGAAAGGGGCCAAGGGAGTGACAGGAGCCCAAGAGTTGGAACTTCAGGGCCAGCCTGGAGAAAGGATCCAGCACGGTAACACCATCACAGGATGGAAGTATCACACCTCTGTAGTATGTAAGACTATCACAGATTTTGGGGTTTGCCTATTGAATACTGTTGATCCCCATTTTTCCCTTCCCTGTGCCCATGTATATCTATATACCTGCTTACTAAGACGAATGTTCATGCATTTGACTAGTCCACAAAAGCTTATGCTGTAACAGATGGGTTAGTATTGAAGCTTTTGGTCTAACAAGCTAGCCCTTTAGGTAAGAAAATAAGAATCCTACCAGAAGCAATGATCTATCAAATCCAACATCTTCTCTCTCAAGGTGGCCAACTTAAAAGAAATTGTTACTCCTATAGAAAAAGAAGGTGTAAGTAGATCTTATTTAACAAAATATATATGTTCCCAGGCATTACTTCAGCCTTGAGTCCCTGTATTGGGAGAAAGGCGGGATATAAGAAAATAAAATAATAATTCTTTAAAAGAAATTCTGGTACTAGAGGCAGAAATGACATGAAATGATGGGGTAAATTCCTACATCACAAAAAAGAAGAGCAGTTCAACATGTTTCAGCAAGTCTTTTATTCAAAATTAACAATATGCACATGTGAAACAGAACAACTGAGTCAGGGAAGCCTTGCATAAGTAAATGGAAACATTCTGAACCTTCTAGAGATGTGAAGACTTCTTCCAAAATGCATCCAGGGATGACCTTTTCTTCTACCAGCCTCCACTTTTCTTATGATTTCCATTTTGATGGCTAAAGTTCTAGATTATTTTTTAACATGCTGTGGGTCACTGGTGAAGCAGTTTTATACCTGTTTTCTCCTTGTCTTTCTGCTTTGTTGTTCATGCATGTTGAGTAAGGGATTCTGGAGGCAGCTGCTGCTTACCTTGCCTGGTGTAAGCAGACACACACAGCTACAGTGAGACTGGCTAGAGTAAAATTCCAAACTTTCCCAGCTCAAGCTTTATTGAATTGTTTACTGCAGAGATGGTCCTGCAACACAGTGAAGGAAAGGGGGAGTTGGGTGGGCATATAAAAACTTTGTAAAATTGAGCTTCTTTGTCAGAGGCTTTGTTAACTGAGGTATGACTGCATATATTCTCTTAGGATTCCCTGCCCAACAAGGATGCATAACTAGTACAATGCCCCTTAAACAGGATTAGAAAGGGGAAACAGTCAGAATAGAAGGCCTCCTATGAAGATCACTGTCTTCAGTCCTGTATCTCTCCACACAAGGGACAGTGCTCAGAGTCTCAAGGGGGAGATGTTGAGAGAGACTCCATCCTCCTTCTCCTATGTAAGTGGCCTCCACTGCACTGGATAGAAAACTGGAGGAAGTCTTCTTTTCCTGACAGGCTGACAAATGAGTCATACCAGGTATATGCAAAGTAGAACCCCCTCAGATCTTGTTGGTCTGCAACTCCCAGCCATCCTCACATCAGGTATGATGGCAGGGGCTGCTGGGAACTGCAGTCCAGTGATATCTGGAGGGTCAAATTTGGCAGATGTTAGGTTATAAGTAGGAGTGAAGAACAATTGCCTTCCAGATGTTGCTGGACTACTAATCATCCCAAGCCATCACCATGGGGGCTGACAGGCAGTGGAGTCCAGCAACTTCTACAAGACACAAGTCTTCCATCTCTGCACTAAGGTGAAAGAGACTCCCACTCATGCTTTCATCCAAAATCTTCTTCACCATGCCTCCTCGGAGGCAGCAGGCAGGGAAAAGCTCCCATGCAGACTCGCAATTTCTCTAGCTCAGAGAGCAAAATGGCAAACAAACTCTTTTGGGGGGGGGGGAGTGATTGTGCAGAAATACTGTTGAACACCCCCCCCCCCCGTACACATAGCTCCTCTCACCCAACCTTCCCTTTCAGAAAGTGATGTTGTTATCCTTCAATTCTTAGGTTTTTCTTGGGGAGATTTATCTAGAGAAGATTTCCCTTTGCCTTCCTCAAACGCGCCCCACATTTTGGACTAATCGACAGGCGTCAGCAAGCCTTTCTCTGAGGCCGAGAGAGCATGACTTGTCCAAAGTCACCGAATGGGTTTCCATGCCTTGGGTGAAGATTCAAACCCTGATCTCCCAGGGTCCTAGTCCAACATCGAAACCATTACTCCACTTTAATGAAGTCTACAGTTAACAAGGAGGATAGTGTGGCATAGTGGTCTGGTGTGGGACTATGACTCTGGAGACCAGGGTTCAAAACTCTGCTCAGCCATGAAACCCATTGGGTGACCTTGGGCACGTCACACACTCTCAGCGTCAGGAGAAGGCAACGTCAAACCTCCTCCAAACAATTCTTGCCCAGAAAATCCCATGATAAGTTTGCCATGAGTCAGAAATGACTTGAAGATGCACAACAATAACAGTAGATAAGCAGTCCAATCTTTCCCTATCAAAGTTGTGGTTGTTGTTATGTGCCTTTAACTCATTTCTGATTTATGGCAAACCTAAGGAAAACCCATCACAGGACAACATTTGTCCAGAGGAGGTTTGCCCTTGCCTTCCCCTGAGGCTGTAGATTATCACAGGGGTTTCTGAGGCTGAGAGTGTGTGACCTGCCTAAGGCCATCCAGTGGGTTTCCACGGCTGAGAGGGGATTCAAACCCTGGTCTCCTGAGTATGATTCAGTGCTCAAACCACTACACCACACTGGCTCTCTTACTCAAAAGCAGCCCCCCTTGAATACAAGGGGAAATACTCCCAAGCAAATGTCGGCATGACTGCCGCCTCAGAGAAACATTTGCCAAATGCACACCAATAACAACAACAGTCCCACTGGTTGCAAAAATATGAAGCGCACTCATGAGACGCAACAGGAAGAGATCAAGAAACACGATAGCCTTTCTTTTAGCCTTTGCCTCAAGGCACAGAAATAACTTGCTGAAGGACAGAGCCTCACAGCTTCATTTGTTCTGGTGCTTCTTTCTTTGGCCCCCCTCTTCTCCTTCCCATGATTTACAACTCCCCTACACACACCAAAATAAAATAAAATAAAATAAAAATGTGGCCACTGGACACAATCCTGCAGACCTGACATGCTAATCCTGACTGAAGCGGGAACATTTTGTCCCTCTGAGTCCGCTTACCAATAAATCTCACCCCTCTGAAAGGAGGCTCCAAAGTCGAGTCCACAGATGTGGCCAGAGACCAGGCCCTGGAGGAGTCCAACTGGACACACCCATGCGCTTCGGCCAAAGGGCTGGAAAAAGTCCTGCTAGGAGATGACAATCCTCACTTTACATCCCACCAATGAGTCCTGGAAACACCAGCTGCACATCTTTCCCCCCCATATGTCTCTTCTCCTAGTGGGCTATTCATCCAGGGTGACCAGAAGTCCTCTTTTCCCAGGACAACTCCTCCATTTCCACCTTCGGTCCAGGAGGAATTCCAAAGTGTCCTCCATTTTGTGCATGATTCAGAGGCACGGATTGACATTTCTTATGAGTGTTTTGGGCTTTGATGTGGTCATGTCCTCCCTTTTTCTCAAATGTCTCACATTCTGTGGTGCCTTGTCCTCCTTTGTGGTTAGGACATCTGTTCAGCCTGCATTCATTCTACTTCCAAACACATACAAAATCATCATCATCATCATGATACCTCCACAGAATCCTACAAGAGCTGGAAGAGATCCCCAAAGGTCATCTAGTCCAACCCTCCCTTCTGCCATGCAGGAATACAAAGAATCCCAGAACTGGAAAGGACCCCTAAGGGCCATGCAGTCTAACCTTCCTTCTGCCATGCAGGAATGCATAGGATCCGGAAAGTGGGCATATCATTTTGGGGAGCTGACCCAGTCCCCATCTGTGATTTCCACCGGCTGACAATGGGCTGCTCTATGTCTCCCAAAAATGATCAGCCTCATAAGACCGTCAGGCACATTTTTAAAAAGGGAAAGCAACTCTATACTCCCTGTTGTTGTGTGCCTTCAAGTCTTTGCCGACTTATGGTGACTATGGGTTTTCCTTGGCAAGATTGGTTCGGAGGGGGTTTGGCCTTTGAGTCTGTGATGGGTTTTCCTTAGGGTTGCCATAAGTCAGAAAAGACTTTAATGCACACAACAACAACAACTTTAATAGGGAAAGACTTGGACTGCTTATCTTACTTACTGTTATTGTTTTTGTGGATCGTCAAGTCATTTCTGACTTATGCCAACTTGTCATGGGGTTTTCTTGGGAAGATTTGTTCAGAGGTTTGCCTTCGCCTTCCCCTGAGGCTGAGAGAGTGTGACTTCTTGCTCAAGTGGGTTTCATGGTCAAGGAGGGAATCAAACCCTGAGTCACAGTCCAACGCTCAAAGCAAAGAGGGGAACCCACCCAACCTCTCCAAAAATGTGCCCAGGTTTTGGATTGTTTGGTGTGGAAGGCAGATGTGCTTCACCTGTTTAGAGAGAGAGAGAGAGAGAGAGAGAGAGAGCCAAAGGCTGGGCTGCTGCTTTCTCTCCAAGGTCCCCAAACACCCCAAAGGAGGACAAGGCACTGCTAAAAATGGAGGACACTCCAGAAAGAAAGAAAGACAGGAAAAAGGGGGAAGGCATGCAATAAACCAGAGCTCAGAGACACTCCTATAAACTGGCACATCTCAGTCCTGCTCCAAATGGAGGACGTTTAGGGATCCCTCCCGGACAGGAGGTGAGGATGGAGGACATGCCCTGGAAAAGGAGGACACAAAGGAGATAATGGAGAAACATCCTTTATCCTATGCATTCCTGCATGGCAGAAGGAAGGTTAGACTGCATGGCCCTTGGGGGTCCCTTCCATCTCTGGGATTCTCTGTATTCCTGCATGGCAGAAGGGGGGCTGGACTGGATGACCTTTGGGGGTCCCTTCCAGCCCTTGCAGGATCCTGTGGAGAGCAGCTCTGGACCAAGTTTGGGGGTGACAGCTGGTCCAAAGTGGGGAGGGGGGCATTCAATGGGGGCTAACAGCCTGTTTTTCCTCCCCAAGATAGAAACATATCCACAGACTGCCATCTGAGACTCTGACTCTGGAGACCTGAGTTCGAATCCTGCATCTGGGCAAGTGAGTCACACTCTCTCAGCCTCTCTGGACAAAAAGCCTTGCCAAGAAAACCACTTCAAGGCACACAACAACAACAACAACAACAACTGCAAAGTCCTACCCCAAAAACCCAGGGGGACTTTTTTTTTTTGGTGGATGATGGGTGTGACTCTCCCCAGCATCTTTCCTTCTAAAGCAGCATCACTCAGGAAGCTTTGTTGAAATATATATATAAATTTATTTCATTTCATTTTTGCACCCCCCAGTTTCATTCATTCTGTGCGGACCCCTCCTTTGCAGAGAAACAACTTCTCCCCCTGCTCCCAATAAAATAAAAATAAAAATAAAAGCCACCAGTTGCGCACTTTCCACCAAACCAACCCCAGCCTTGGAGGGAAGCATGTCCCTCCAAAAAAAATTGCAAAAAGAAAGCCCTTCTCCATGCAATAAAACTCTATAGAGTTGCAAGCGCTGCATGCAAAATGCAAAGAGCAAGAGAAGCGGTGCTTTCCTAACCTGAGGCTGATTCCTTCCAGCTTGTGCTGCTGCTGCTGCTGCTGCTGCTGCTGCCCGGGTTCTGCAGCGCGCGCTCTCTCTCTCTCCGACTGCCTCGCGCTCAGCAGCAGCCCAGCTGCCTGCCACTCAACTCTTCTTGGGCACGAGGATCGCGAAAGCCTTTCTTCCTTCCCCCAGCAATTTTGAGCCAACCGCCTCGCCGTAGAATGGTAGAGCCGAGATGGGAGGGGGAAGAAGGAAGGGAGGGAGTGGGCGTGGCGTATGCAAAGCGTGGAACGTTGGCGGCGGCATTGTTCGAGAGAGGCTGCTACAGAGAGAGAGAGAGTTCTGATTCGGTCCACAGCAGCGAAGGTATGCCAATAGAGTCCAGCGTGGCGTAGTGGTTAGAGCGCTGGACTAGGACTCTGGAGAGTGCCGGTTCGAATCCCGGCTTCGGCATTTTAACCCACTGGAGTGGCTTTCAGGGGAGTCACACTCTCTCAGCTTCAGAGGAAGGCCTGAAAAAATATATATTAATCTCAAAGCCATGGGGAATGGAGTGCTGGGCTATATAGGACTCTGGAGACCAGGGTTCGAATCCCTCCTCAGCCATGGAAACTTAACTGTGTGACCTTGGGGCAAGTCACACTCTTTCAGCCTCCTCAAGAGAAGGCAATGGCAAACCTCCTCTGGAGCTCTACAGGCCCCTGCTAGGGTTGCCTTAGCTTCTCTCTAAAGGGGAAAGGAGTAGCATTTGAAAAGAAAATTGCTTCCAGTTTCCCAATTGCTTCAGGGGTAGGGTTGCCATAGTGGAAGCTGGAGAGGGCTCCTGTGCATTTGAGAGCTGGGCCAATGGTTTCAGTTGTTGGACTGTATGACTAGAGATCAGGTGTCAAATCCCTGCTTGGCTATGGAAACCCACCTTAAGAAAGTCACACTCTCTCAGCCTCCTCAAGGGAAGGCAATGGCAAACCTCCTCTGAAGATACAGACCAAGAAACCCCCATGATGTGTCTATCCATGGTTTTAGTCTTGGACTGTTATGACTCTGGAGACCAGGGTTCGAATCCCTGCTCAGCCATGGAAACCCTAGTGGGTTACCTTGAGGCAAGTCACACTCTCTCAGCCTCAGAGCAAGGCAATGACAAGCCTCCTCTGAAACTACATGCCAAGAAAACCCCATGATAGTGAGAAAGACTAAGAAACTGCTGAACTTTTCATTCTCTTCTTGGTCTCTCTGGATTGTCTTCCTGAAATACCTGCAATAATAAATGGCCATTTAAGGGCCATGTCCATGGTTTGAGTGCTGGACTGTTATGACTCTGGAGACTAGGGCTCGAATCCCTTCCCAGCTATGGGTGACCTTGGGCAAGTCACACTCTCTCAGCCTCAGAGGGAGGCAATGGGAAAGCTCTGCACAAACCTTGCCAAGAAAACCCTGTGCTAAGGTCACCTTTGGTTCACCATAGAAAGCATACAACAGAAGAAAGAATTTGGGCACCTGTTTCTTGTTCCATGGTGGCAGGATAAGCAACACCTGCTGAAATTCCTCTTCAAGAAGGTTCAGGAGCCCTCTCCAGTTTTTACCCTACTTCAAAATGCATTCTGCGGTGTGGCAGCAGCCTATGTGGTGTTGTTGTTGTTTGTCTTCAAGTCATTTCTGACTTACGGTGACCCTGTTGGAGGGTTTTCTGAGGCTGAGAGTGTGTGACTTGGCCAGATCCACCCGGTGGGTTTCCCAGACCGAGTGGGGATTTGAACCCAGGTCTCCAGAGTCATAGTCCAATGCTGAAACCACTATACCACGCCTCTTAATTTTTGTTTACACCTCTTAATTTTTGAAAAGCAAGAGCTTTGTGGCACCTCAAAAGATCGAGAGATTTAGCAAAATCTAAAGTGGGAGAGAACAGGGCTATAATAAGTCTGACTAGATATTTCCAGTTAGCAGTAAATGTTCCTTTTTCAAATGCCACCAAATTCTTCTGTGTGTTTTCTGTAACAGAAAAATGAAGCTGTCCTGCTAGAATTTTTCATTTTTTGTGAGACATGCTGAATGGTATGGTGGCTTGAGTGTTGGACTACAACTCTGGAGACCAGGGTACAATTCCCAGCTCAGCCATGAAACCCATGAAGTCACACTCTCTCAGCCTCAAAGGATGACCATGGCAAGCCCCCTCTGAACAAGTCTTGCCAAGAAAACCGGATGATAGGTTCGCTTTAGTCAGAAGCGACTTGAAAGCACGCACACACTGGCACACAGGTTAATGTGCAAAGAGTGAAAACCCAAGTTGTTGTACAGTGTGCCCCTGATATCCACTGGGCTTTAGTTCTTGGACCCCCTGTGGATATCAAAATCCTTGGATGCTCAAATCCCATTAAATACAGTGGCATAGTAAAATGGTGTCCCTTATACAAAATGGCAAAATCAAGGTATCTGTAATTAAGCCAGTGCTGGTTTTCTTCCAAGCAAAATACAGTTTTTGGGAAATAATATTTGCAAACCATACTGTGAAGTCTTCAATGGCTTTATTTGTAATGGGACTTCATCTCGGTTATAAGCAATAGTCCTGTGGCATCTTTAAAGTAAACAAATTTATAATGGAATAAACTTTCATGGACTGTAGCCCACATCATCAGATGCCTGAAGTATTATTCAGAATTTCAGTTATAGCTACAGTTGAAGAGTACAGGTTAATAGACAGTTAAATGCTGGAAGTAATGACCATGACAATTATATTTTTCTACAGTGGCTGTTCACAAAATAGTTGCTGACGTAAACATCTTGGCATTAGGTAAGCCCATTAACAAATGCAGGCTGGCATGGTTTGTGGCACCACACGACACAATACTTCGGCGTGTGGAAATAAGCTACAGCTGGCCATTTAACATTCTGGACTTACAGTTAAACTGCCACAGTTTCCCCCACAGTCATTCCCTAGCTGATGGAGATCAGGAGAGATTAGAGAAGTTCCTGGCTATGTATGGCTACATCTGAGGAAACAGACCAACTTCTTTTGCACAGTTAGTATGAAAGGGGCTGCCCAATCCCTTTGCATACTGATATCCCAGAGTAACACAGATGTGCTTCTGAATTCCTGTGGAATGAAGATGACATAAATACTTCCCTTTGGCTGCTTGGTAAATTAAATTCTAAATTTCTTTGTTGTTGTTTGCCTTCAAGTCATTTCCATCTTAGGACGACCCTAAGGCAACCCTATCACAGGGTTTTGGTTGGCAAGAATTGTTCTGAGGAGGTTTGCCTTTGCTTTCCCCTGAGGCTGAGAGAATGTGACTTGCCCAAAGTCACCCAGCTGGGAATCAGACCCTGGTGTCCAGGGTTATAGTCCAACGCTCAAACCGCTATGCCATGGTGGCTCTCGAGATTTCTATGTGCTATTTAATTTTCCTGTTTCTGTTGTTTTCCTAGGTGAAAATGATTATTCCTGTGAGATGCTTCACTTGTGGCAAAATAGTTGGAAACAAATGGGAGGCATATCTTGGCCTTCTGCAAGCAGAATATACAGAAGGGTAGGAACATTTCCTTTCTTATTCTTGTATTTTCATAGTTGTTTTCTTAAGTATCCATTAACATTTTTGCTGCAGGGAAGCCAAAGGCTCATTCCTGAAAAGGTATGTACTTTTATCCTGCACTAGTATTTTGTTTGTTTGTTAATTTTCGGACAATGTTTTATGTAGTGTTTTAGTTTTAACCCTATCTTTTGATACCATAGTTGCAAAACAGTTTAGAAAAGTATATATATTACAAAACCATCAACATAACACCATACATGAGAAAAGATACAGTTCAAGAAATGTACTGCACACCCTCCTCCAAATCACCATGTGATTAAAACCACAGGAGGCAAGTATGTCAAATATCTCTCTGGAATAAAAAATATTGTGTTTTCCTTCTAAAAACAGACATTGCTTGATGAGCCTTTTGAGACATAGGCCTACAGTGAAGGAATTGCTATTGAGAAAGTCTTTGTTACCATCACAGCCTTTCTAGAACAATAATTCCCAACACTGGGGCCATCCAGTCCAATCCCCTGCTATGCAGCAGTGGACTATAAAAGCACTCCTGACGGCCATCCAGCCTTGTTGTACTTAAACTCACAGAAGCCCCAGTCAGTATATTCAAGAATTCTGGGAGTTGTAGTCCAACAGAAAATCAGGGGATCCAAGATTGGAAACCAAAACTCACGAGGTAATTATAACTGAAACAGTGCCTCAGTTGCCATATTCGACATATAGCTTATGCAAGAGAAGACATTCATTTACCTTGCATCAGGTTTATGTAGAGATTTTAAATAAATATTGATATAATGCTCCTCCATCAAAGGAAATAAAGAAGAAAATGAGGTACAGAGACGCAAAGAAATAATGAGGTGTACAAATTTCATTCATTTATTTTCCACATATTCAGTTGCCAGTTCATAGGATGACAAAGAGGTGTTTTTTTAATCTCAGTCTCACGTTGCTGAACTTTAGTGCCTTTGCAGAAGTGAAACATATAGACAAAAGTGAAATGCAAATGTCAAACAAAGTTAGAGTATTATAAGAACAGCTAGACTCTAATGTATATTCCAGTTTCCACATTTTCCCTAGCCTTTGTAGTAGATATGGTAATGTTGTTGGGTGTCTTCAAGTCATTTTTAATTTATGGCAATCCTAAGGCAACCCTAGCATGGCATTTTCTGGAGTTGAGAGTGTGTGACTTGCCCTAGGTCACCCAGTGGATTTCCATGGTTTCGTTGATATCTAACTGCAGATATAGAATTAGGGTTTATGAATCTAAATTAAGAGATTAAGAAGTATTTTAGTATTGTTTGCATGAAAAATGTGCCTGGATGCTTTGGACATAAATCTAGTGCTAGTTTATTGTATGATTTTTTTATTATTATTATTTTTACATTAACCAAGTGGGCAGAGAAATGCATATTTGAGTTCTTCCTAACAGCAAAACTGACTGTTAGCTAACTGCCTTGTGACAATTTTTAGGGTAGATTCATATGTCAGGTATTGTTAAAATCATTTGTAGCAAAAATAAAATAAAATATGGTAGCTATACTGAATAATGTGCTTGTCTGTGTATGCAGAGCTTCTGCAGCATTTGGAAATACTGCTTCTCACATAGATTGAGTTTCTTCAGACTACAATTTAGAATATTTGTGGAGGGGAAACTATTCAGCAGTATCTTCGTTTCAGCTTAATAGCCTACGTGAGCTAAATATGTACCTCCTGTGGGCTTTTAAAAACTGGACTTAGGGTTGTTGAAAATCGGTGTTTGAGGATTTTATTTTTAAACCTGTTTCATTGTTAAACCTTTTTTTTTTGCCATTTTTGTGGAGATGAATAGTGCAGTGCTAGGCTAACTCAGAAGTAAGCTTCTTGGATTTCTGTGGAATTTACATCTATGCAAGTATATATAGGATTTCAGCCTAACTGTGTGAAATATATATTAGGAAAATTAATAAAAAAATGAGCTGCTCTTATAACCTTTCACATATATATAAAATCATTTGAATGACTTGTGAGGTCATACAGTGTAGTGAGGAAGTGATCCTGTCTGGAAATCAGGTTCTTATGCTGGAGTCCCCTAAGGTCAAGAGACACTATCATACATTCATCATCTCACTATTTCTGATTTATAATTTCTGCCCACTTGATCTGTAAGAGGTTCACATCTCAATCTGAATGTTAATTATTCTAGACTCATCATGAACATTGAAAGCCACTCTTCCCATGTCTACCATTGTGGAAGAGATCATGAGCAGAATTCTCAAATGTGGGATATATTCTTTTCTTATGTGTCAAAGTAGACTTTAATAAACGTTGGAAAATCTTGCCTTATTTTAAATGTCATCTACTTGAACAGGCCAGCAACCCAACCATATCAATTCTAGCTAATTAATCCCAGCTGAAATCCAGGGGACAGCAACTAATGGAATTCTGACCCAAAAGGTCAGGGCTGAGGCCAGAGAAGCTGCTTGTCTCAGACAGAGGGTGAATAGCAAGGCCTGATCTTGGAAATAACTGTCCTTATGAGAGAATCTCTCCCAAAGCAGCACCCAACCTAACTGCTATAGATCAGGGGGGATTCAACCCACAGAACTACTTCTATAGTCCCCAGGGCCCAAAGAATTAGAATATATATCTTTCCAAAATATTTTTGTCCAAGAATGCTCCCTATGGGATATAAGAGAGAGTTTTGACACATTTCCCCTCCCTGGGGGGGGGTATGCCCTTTCCCAACTTCCTATTGAAAAAAAGACAATTCTTCAGGCTAAAATGGCCCCAAGCAGGCCAAAGGCATGGTGAAATTGGCCACCCATGCTCCTCAGAGGAGATAGCCAGCATGGTGTAGTGGTCTGAGTATTGGACTACAATTCTGGAGACCAGGGTTTCATTTTGTGCTGAAGAATAAAAACTCACTGGATCACCTTGGGCAAGTCATACACTCTCAGACTCAGAGGATGGCAGTGGCAAACCCCATCTGAAGAAACTTGCTAAGAAAACCCGATGAAAACACCTTGGGATCACTATAAGTCATAAATGATGTGGAGGCATACATCAACAACAAGGTCCTCAGAAGCACAAAAAACTTCTTTTTTGTATGGGGTATAGCCCTCCCATATTACACAGATCTTGCAGAGTTATGATTATAGCTTTCTTGGTTGAATCGATCTATCTGCAGTTTAATCTCCCTCTTTTCCTGCTACTTTCCACTTTACCAAGCATTAATTATCATCATTGAGTCACATCATCACATGATATGTCCAAAGTCATTTTAGTCACTTCACTTCTTAAGTCTCCACTTCTAGTGAAAGTTCAGACTTGATTTTCTCTAATGCCCATTCGTCTTTTCGTTCCTCCATAGATGCCTTTTTAAGTCTTACTCTTCTGGTTTCTTGACTACGGTATCAATTTTGGTTAATGACTGAACCAAGGTGTAGAAAAACTTGAACTATTTCAGTGCCTTCCCAACTTACTTTAAAGTTATGTAAATCATATAATCATTATTATTGTTTTCTTAACATTCAGCTGTAACCCTGCTTTTGCACATTCTTCCTTAACTTTCATCAGTAGTCATTCCAAGTCTATTTTCTGTGAGTGATATGGTGTCATCTGCATATTTTAAACTTATTAATATTCCTTCCCCCAATATTTACACTTGCTTTCTCCAAGTCTAATCCTGCTTTCCATGTGATATGTTCTACATATAATTTAAACAGCCTGATAAAATGCAGGCTTGTTTGACACCTTGAGACACCATCCTTTTTCTCCACATTGTGTCCTGACAGTGGTCTGTGGACCACAGTAAAAGTTACATATCAGGACAGTCAGATGTTTTGGCACTCCAATTTCTGTTAGAGCATAACATTATTTTTCATGATCTACACAGTCAAACACTTTGCAGAAATCTATAAAATATAGGTTGATTTTCCCCAGAAAGTCTTTGGTACATTCCATTATTCAATGTGTTTGCGGTATGATTCCTAGGGGCTCATCCCTTTCTGAACCCAGCTTAGACAGCTGGCATTTCTCACTCCACGTATTCATGATCTTGAAATCATAAGCATTGAGAGAATAATGAAATAGTCTAATGCTTACTACTATCCCTGGTCTCCTTTCAAGTCTGTGGGCTATTCTTTTGTTTTCCATATTTGTTGGCTTACCAAATGCTCTTCCCTACTCTAGAGTGACCAAGAAGCAGACCACAGTCTGATGGTAGGCATGTAAGAGTAAACTCCAGGAGCAAGAAATAAATTTAGACCCATCTCATTTATGTCTTATTTTACTCCTATATATGTATGAATAGGGGCAGTGTTGTGCTCCGAGACAACACTAAAAAAGGGGGGAAATTCTCTCACTATTACATATACAATAAAAGGTTCAGGAACAGATAACTTCAACTGTACTTTTGGATGCACATATTAATTATAAATTAAGCACTTTGGTAGCTGGGTACATATACTAAACTTTTATTATTATTATTATTATTATTATTATTTAAAAATTATGTTGGTACATTTTGTCAGTGTAGGGATCAACCACTTTCTCTTCTTTACTTTACTTCCAGAGTCCTGATAAGTTGGGTTCTTTTAGTGTTAATTCATCCTGACCTTTTGAATTTGGTATTTATTCCCATTGTTCTACTGGAACTACCCTGAATTAAAATGTCTTATGATTTTCTTGTATTAAAGAACCAAGATCTTTATTCTGTGTTTCTGCTGTTTGTTCTGGATACTCATGCATCCTCCCAATTCTCTTTTTAGCCTTAGTTTCTGTAGTTCCATTCTTGATTTGTATATCAGTTGCATATTCTTGTTCCATTTGCAGATTCCTTTGGTCTCTTCTCTATTTTTAGACTGCAAGCTGCTTTAGGTCAGAGATGTGTTTGTTTTATCCTCTTTTTAGGTTATAAAATGAGATTATATCTGTTTATTTGAAGTACTGATTCTGGAAAGAGACTGTAAAGTTGGCATGAAACAGAGTCAGGGTTTTCAAGGATTTAGGAGGCCATCTACTCCAACCCTCTGTTATGTAGGATCTGCATTGTAGGGCGTACTTACAGCAAGGATGAAGAACCTCTTTTAGCCCAAGGTCAGTTTCAGAAATTCAGTTTCAGAAAAGTTCTTGGAGACAGTATTCCAGTGAAGGTGGGACTGAAGGCAAAAGGGTAGGTCCAACAACTCTTAACTGCTAAAAATCAAATCTTAGGAGAGGGATTTCAATCTTTTAGAATACAGTAGGGGGAAACCTGTCCAAAAGCTGGGACCCTACTAAATGATAGTGTCATTATAAAGGATGTGTGGACATTAGAGAAGCCTGAGAGCTGGATTTTGTTTCCAGTATTTCTCCATACCTGATCTATCATATATACTCATCTATAAGTCTAAAAATTTATGCCCAAAGATTGACCTCAAAATCCCAAGTCAACTTATTTATGAATCAGTATGGTGATGTGATAGCAGTTCTTTCAGATTTCCCCCTACAGTGGGAAGAGAGTTTCTTTTTCTCTTGAGCCAAGCAGAGTCCTGGGTGATTGATTGAAGTTAAACAAACAAGCAGAGTCCTTCTCCCTCTGGCACTGGTTGCTGCTGTCTGGGGAGTCAATAGCAAAACCAAAGTTGAAACACTGTTGAAAAAAAGCCTCAATTAGAATCCCTCTTGCTGTGTGCACACATACACACAAAGCACAGGTCATGGCATTACGTTACAATCCTTCCTTTGGGGTGGTAGCCCTAAGTTGGCCATACTGCATGCATTAGGTCAGAATCACTGCATCATTAAATCGATTCATATATTAGCCACATTAAAGAATAACCACATAAATAGAACATAGCTCCTCCCTATGCCAGGCATCAGAAGGAAGATGACATTTTCCTTTCCCCAAAGGGCAAAACAGAAAACCACTGCTTTTAGAGTGCTTTATTACCTCCTTGTTGTATTTTAACACTTTACCACTGTCACTATTACCAGCGTGTGTACTTTTGGGCATCACTTCATCCCCTGAGTATCTTCCACCTCGTATCCTTTTTCTTAAGGCTTCTGCTTTTCTCATGAGAGCTCTCCAGAGAAAGTAACTTTATTCATTTGGTTCTCATGACATGACATAACCAGAGTGAGGTGAGGTGGGGTGGAGGGTGGCGGGGAGATCATAGGCACCTTCCACTGAAGGTCCATATGGAGCCCTCTTCCCCTAGCATCAGTTCCATGTTTCTTCTTCCTATGTTATGAACAAGACCTTGCATTTTGTCCTTGTCCATGGATAAGATCTGGTTTTAATGTGCTGCTGTTCTTTTAAAAACGCTACTGTTTCTGTTTGTTTTTTAGTGATGCTTTGGATGCTCTGGGCCTGAAGAGATACTGCTGCCGGCGAATGCTGCTTGCCCATGTTGATCTGATTGAGAAGCTGTTGAATTATGCTCCTTTAGAGAAATAAATGGCAAGAGAGATGTCTGATAATAAACCTGTATACATGTGCCCAGACTCACACATGGACCAGAATGCTGTTAGAAATCCTCAGGCCAACCTTCTGGAGTTACAAATGCAGATTGTGCTTAGTGAAGGATTTTACTTTCTGGGCACACTGCTGCCCCAGCCACTAACCTCTTCAAAGGAAATAACTGAAAGCTGAAATCCATTTACACACAGTTGGGGACTGTAGTTTTAATTAAAAGAGGGATGGAAGTTCATCAGAATCCCATGGATTTTGAAACTGTTGAATTTTTTAAAAATTGTACATTTAGTTACTGGCAGCCATTTTAATCATACGTTTAAATATAGTCTCTCTCCCGCCACCTTTCCTTGTGTTGCTCCTGCTACTCAACATCTCATTAAAAAACTGGAAAAAAACTAATTGCATACTAACCTTTGAATTTCAAATTGTTAACTTCTGACATCTGTCAATGTTAAGGGGTGGGGGTGGAGGGGTGGGAATCACCTCTGCAATATTGTTCCACACTGTTGCATGATATGACATTATCTTAAAGACTGGAGATTTCAGCTGCGTGTCAAATGCCATGGGTTGTGTTGTGAAAAACTAATAATAAAAATGGAAGATGGATTTTGCTTGCTAAGAAAAATATCTGTGGATTTTAAAAATGGGGGAAGGGGCATTATCAATCACACTGAATTTCTCATTCTCACATGGATGGAACATCCTTAAAGCTAGCAGTGTATATTACCAATAAAATCTTCTTCCATTTCTCTCAAATGTCATAGTGCAAAACTGGCAGTCCATTTGCCTGAGCTGTGGTATAAACTCCAAAAGCAGAGAGCAGCTTTAGAAATTCAGAGCAGTTGAGAGAACTGCCTTCTTGTCTTCACTTTCTAGGAATCCTTATGTCCATCAAGAGATGTGTTTCTTAAATGCTTTGTTTTTGTGCCATGTCACTCAGAACAATGTGATGAATAAGAGAAAAATAAGTTCATGCTTTCAAGTAATATCTTCCTCTGTCAATTGTTTGCTGTGGTTTAAAGCTCTGCACAAACTCAAAAACCTTGCATCTAATAAAAAGTATTATCTTATTGGTATGCCCCACTGCTAGTACTGGGATCAGTTGATTTTCATCTGGGTCAAGCTGGAAAATCTTTAAATGAAATGGAAGCATCTGGACTTGGAGCAGTGTCTGAATATAAGAGACTTGGGGATGCCCTATATGTCACCTTTATCTATTTTGTGCAAGAAAATATAGCATAATTGTGAATGCTATAACATAATATATGGGTGTTATCCCCTAAATTAGGGGAGAATATATTTTACTCTCACTTTTACTCTCAAAAATACTTTTGTTCAATGTCATTGTAAGTAATTTTATTGTGGTTGTCTCTGCGCAGTGAAGGCGAAGAGAAAGGGATGACAAGGTATGTTTTAGTTACTAGCTGGGCAGAGTTTCTCTCTCATAGGGGCCCACATTTGCCAAGACTCTTTTAATGGGGTTTTTATCCATTTGCTTCTTTAAAAAAACACCCTGATGTTAGAACATTATTAAACTGCTAGCCATTATTATTCTCATCAGATCTACAAATCTTTACAAGTTAAGTGTTCTTTCTCGTTTATTGCTGGGATGTAGGAGATTGCAATTTTTTCCCCCAGCATTCAGCAGTTCCTCATTTAAAAGTGTTCTGTTGTATTTTAAACTGCATGCTTTATCCTAATGCAAAGGGCATTAAGTGATTAATTCTGGCATTTGTGTTTCACAGTTGGTTGGAGAGCTTATGTTTTGTACGCCTGCCACATTATCTAGGAAAATGCTTGGAAAAACAACATTCTGTTTTAGCTTATATGTTTCTGAAGTGCTAAGTCACCTTATTTACTTTTTGGTCCAGCCAAAGTCACACCTTTTGGGAATAATGTGACAACTTGTAGATGCCAGCTTAGTTGAAACAAGAAACGTTTATACCATTTTCATCTTTTTGTTCACTGATGTTTAACAGGTACACTGATTATTGCTTTTTTCTCCCAGCCCACAACTAAGAGGCCCCCAATGGATCACAGCTTGCACCTCCTCAAGCCAGTCAATCTCATTTCTATGTGAGTCCATGGAAGCAACACAAGAGGGCACCACTGTTAACAGCTGCAAGCATTGTGGCTACCACACCCACTCTAAGGCTGGTGAACATAAGATTCGTGAGGAAGAAGAGGAATAGCACTATGGTAGAGGCAAATCCCGAAAAGTGGGCAGGCAGCATAAATACAACACAGGGAAGGGGGGAAAGAGACAAAATTATGGAGATTGTGTAGGATACAGCAAACTTAACAGTCTCTCTGCCCATAATAGGTATGACTCATTTCTCAGATTGTACCCTCTCACGCAAGAGCCCACTGGCACAGCAGTGGTGTTACATCTGACCATCAATATTCGTACCCATGTCCCAATATTAATCCCAGAACAAGGATCACAGTGGAATGGGAGTCTTCCATTCTCATGTGGATGTTCAGTGGCCACAGCTTCAGTATTGCTAGGTTGATCATATTTCCTTAAGACAAAAAAGGAACATTGGGATGGCAAAAATAGGACGGTATCATATAATATTCCATATTCATAAGAAAGTAAGATGAGAGCAAAAACTATACTGCATGATCATATTGAGCTAACAATTATTCCTCAGTGGCAGAACTCGTACAAAAACTTAGGTAGACATAGGGGGAGGGGACTGTATTTCAGTATGATCATACCATGAAGTAATCTTACTCAGCAATTACCAGTCTTTCAACTCCTTATCATAAAACTTCTCTCACTCCATGACACAATTTTTTTTACAACCACAATTTCAAACAGGGATCTTCAAACCATTTTTGCAACATAATTGCATTTGTCTTGAAAACAGGAAAAAATTGACATATTAAAATGACGGGACAGTCAGAAAATATTTTTTTAAAAAAACAGTACCGTCCCATTTAAAGCTGCATATATGGTTGGCCACAGTATTGCTCAGGTCAGTGGCTTGGCTGTATGACGTTGTGTGCACTCTGCTACCCAGCTTCTCAACAACAACAAACCACTTCTTGTTGCTTCTGTTTCATATTATATAATAGCATTTTAAACCTGTTACTAAAATAAGTATATGTCTCTGAAACTGATTGTATGTAAACCAGTAAATTTAGGGCTGATCTAGATGCTATAAGGCGGAAGGATGCTACTTCATGTTGGTTTTGTTTTCCTGGTGACATGCAATAAAACAGCATATTCATGAACTGTTATCATAGTCATGCCATGCTTTCCCTTAGTTTACATAATTAGCTATTGGTGGCAGATGGGAAGAATATACAATGTGATAATATTGTATTTATATGCAATGTGATAACATTATATTAAATAATACACTATTACACATGACCGGAAAGAAAAAAAATAAATGTTTAGCTCTGCCAGGTTGTCATTCTTAAACCACATGGTAGGGACTGATATGTTTTCCTCCACCCTCCTCTTTTCATGTGCTACAGACTCCCACGTACTTTTACTTCTTACACTTACTTTTTGCTATAACCATATTTGATCTGAACTGAGCACTTTATTGTTACCATTAACCTTACTTAGTTACCCTCCCAACTACAGCCCCAAACTAATTGCAGAACTTGCTTCTCAGTTCTGCTTTGAAAGCAAACAGTGGTCAGCAGTAACCATAGTTTAAGTCATATGAAGAACAGCAAGCTGTCTGTGAAAGGATCATTCAGACAAGGAGATGTGCTCATTATGTGCTGGGATATGCTAAAGGAGAAATAAAGCTTTGAATGTTGGTGGTGTTAACTGCCACCATGTTGACCAACATGTGGTGACCCTACAATCATAAAATTAGAAGAGACCACAAGGGCCATCCAGTTCAACCCCCTGCCATGCAATCAACCACAACAATCAAAGTATCCCCGACAGATGGCCATCCAAGGAAGGAGACTCCACCACTCTCCTAGGGAATGTGTTCCACTGTCTAACAGCTCTTGCTGTCAAGAAGTTACTACTAATGTTGAGGTGGAATCTCTTTAACTTGCATCCATTGTTCCGCGTCCTAGTCTCTGGAGCAGCAGAAAACAAGCTTGCTCCCTCCTCAATAGGACATCCCTTCAAATATTTAAACAAGGCTAAACAAGGCTATCATATCACGTCTTAACTGTCTCTTCTCCAGGCTAAACATCCCCAGCTCCCTAAGTCTTTCCTCATAAGGCATGGTTTCCAGGGCCTTCACCATTTTGGCAGCCCTCCTTTGGACATGCTCCAATTTGTCAACATCCTTTTTGAATTGTGGTGTCCAGAACTGGACACAGTATTCCAGGTGGGGCCTGACCAAAGCAGAATAGAGTGGCACTATTACTTCCCTTGATCTAGATATTATACTTCTATTGATGCAGCCTAGAATCACATTGGCCTTTTTAGCTGCTGCATCACACTGTTGACTCATGTTCAACTTATGGTCTGCTTGGACTCCTAGATCCCTTTCACATGTAGTTTTGTTAGGCCAGATGTCTCCCATCTTATATCTGTGCATTTCATTTTTCTGCCCTAAGTCAGTACCTTACATTTCTCTTGTGTCAAAATTCGTTTTGTTAGCTTTGACCCAGTTTTCTAATCTGTTCAGGTCTTCTTGAATTTTGATCCTGCCCTCTGGGGTATTAGCTACTCCTCCTAATTTGGTGTCATCTGCAAATTTGATAAGCATGCCTTCTATTCCTTCATCCAAATCATTGATAAAGATGTTGAGTAGCACTGGGCCCAGGACAGAACCCTGTGGTACCCTACTGGTCACTTTTCTCCAGGATGAAGAGGAGCCATTGCTGAGCACCCTTTGGGTGCGGCCGGTCAACCATTTACTAATCCATGTAACAGTTGCCTTGTCTAGCCCACATTTTAGAAGCTTGTTTGCAAGAATGTCATGGGGAATCTTGTCAAAGGCCTTACTGAAATGAAACATGCTATATCTACAGCATTCCCTTTGTCCACCAAGATGGTAATTTTATCAAAAAAGAAGATATTAGTCTGTCATGGCATGGTTCTCAGAAACCCATGTTGACCTTTTGGGATAATGACAACATAGGTTTCTGAGAAACAAGTCACACTAGACTAATCTATGAATGAGAGGCCCCCAAGTTAACCTATCAATTGCCCTGATCAGGTCTTGCAGACTCAGGACCATGGCTTCTCTGATTGAGTCTGGTCCTGAGTACAGGTTACTCATCAGGACAATTAAATGTTGTTGCACACCTTTTTTTTTTTAAAGAGTCATCCATAGTTTTACACAATCTACAATCAATCAATTTTGATTTTACAATCAAAAGCTTTGCTAAAGCACAGGATGATTTTTTTTCTAAAATAATTTGATGCACTCCATTATCCAACATAGGCTTGCAATATGATCCCTACTGCTTCTTCCTCTTGGACATTTGGCATTTCTCACTCCCTACATGGTTGTAGCATTTTGAGTATCACTTTGCTTGCATCGGAAATTAATGCAATGGTCCTGTGGTTACTGCAATCCCTGATGTCTCCTTGCTTGAGGAGTAGAATACATATTGAGTATTATTGAGTGTTTCCAGTCTATGGACCATTCTTTTGTTTTCCGTATTTGTTGAGAGATTTTAGTTAGAACTAGAGTAGATTCTGTCTCTGTATCTTGAAGCAACTCTATTGGTATACCATTTGTTCTTGGTGATTTATTTCTCCATGGTGCCCCGAGTGCAACTTCCACTTCACTGTCTAAAATTGTAGGTTCATCTTCATATGGTTCTTCCTCAAATTAATCTCTCATTCTCTCCGTTCATCTCTGGAATAGTTCTTCAGGGTATCATTTCCATTGGCTATTTATTTCCAACTGGCCATGTAATGTATTCCCCTGCTGGTCATAAGGCATCCCCACTCTTGAAATTTCCCTTTATTCTTGAATCTTGTGGGAGGGGTCTCTTGTTATTTCTCATTTGTTGTCATCTTCTCTTTTTCTGCAGTGATTATTATAGTAGTTTTCCGTATCCCTTGCACACAAGTCATTAAACTGTTTCATTCAGGATTCTGCCACCTTTTACTTTTGCTTCTCTTTTGTCCTTCACTGCTTGAAGAGTTTCATTTGTCATCCATTGCGACTTCTGTTTCCTTTTGGCTGCAGATAATGTCTTTTTGCATACCTTCCTGACAATGTCCCTGGCTTTAGTCCAGAGCTCACCAGTCAATTAATAGTGTAAATCTATTTTTTATATTATGTTTGAATTCTATAAGAATGTTCTTCAAGTTCTATTTTGGCACAATGGTTAGTTTAATATTCTTTAGCTTTACTCTAATTTTTGATTTTAGCAGTTCATGGTCTGTGCAACAATCTACTCCTGGTTTTGTTTTTGCAGATACAATGGAGCTTCTCCATCTTCTGTTTCCAATTATGCAGGTTTTTTTATTTCTATATTGGCTGTCAGGTGATGTCCATATATACAACTGTGTCTTGGTTTGCATGACAACTGTTTTTGCGATGAACAAACTGTTGACCTTGCAAAATTCAGTCAGTCTCTCTCCTGCTCTCCTGGGCCAAATTTTCCTATAATCTTTGAATTTGCTCTGCTTCTTACTTTTGCATCCCAGTCACCTATGATTAACAACAAGGCTTGTTTTGATGTGTGATCAACTTCCTTCTGGACTCCAGCATAGAATCTTTCAATTTCTTCTGCTGCCTCTATAGTTGGAGCATAAGGCCAGATTGTAGTAATATTGATGGGATTTCCCTGAAGTGTTGTTTATATGATTATTTCAGACTTTGCATTATATCCTTTGACTGTTCTAGCTTCATCTCTTCTCTTTATTAATGCTACTGCATTTTTTTCTTAGATTTTCATTTCCTGAGTAAAACTATGTAATTATTTGATTCAAAATGTCCCATTCTATCCACTTTAGCTCACTCATCCCAACTATTGCAATGTTTATATGTTTCATTTCTTGTTTTTGTCTAGCTTCCCCTGATTTATGCTTGTCATATTCTATGTTTCAATAATATGTCTTGTGCAGCCTTGGACTTTCCTTCCACCTCTGATGGTGCAGTGGTTAAATGCATATACTGCAGCCACTCACTCAAAAACCATAAGGTTGCAAGTTCAAGACCAGAAAAAGGGCTCATCCTTCCATGGTCGCTAAAATGAGTACCCAGATTGTTGGGGGCAAGTAGCTTACAGTTGTAAACCGCTTAGACACTCCTTAGGTGGTATGAAGCGGTATATAAATGAAGCTGTTCGTTTTGTTTTGAGTACATCAACAGCTGAATATCATTTCAGCTTGAGACAAGTTGCATCATTAGCCACATTTGCTACTTATAGTTGTTCTCTGCTCTAGCTTTGAGAGAGCTAGGGTAAAATTGAAGTGTCCTAACAAAAGACAGAATGCAAGCAGCAAACAAACATCAGAGGACAGAAAGCAATAGCTTTTGATCGTGAGCCACTGACAACAGCATCACCATCTCTGCTGGCATTTAAATTTTTATTGAAGTCAATAGAACTAAACCTGTTTTATAGCAACAGGAGGGAATTGGCCCCCAGGGTGGTGAAGTAGACTTTTCTGTGTATATGTGTGTGGGCTGTAAAATTAACACATCTAATAGTGGGCACCTGAGAAATGAAGTGTGATAAATCCTTCCACGTTTAGTTATAATTCCCTTCTGAGAATCTGACCCTGTGCATTTTAAATATGTTAATAGGAATAGAAAAGTGCTTCCATTCCAGCAGTTATGCTCAGAAAATAATTAGTGTGGAGGACATGCTCTTGTTTCTTTTTAAAGGGGAACAGGAATTGTCAATATGCATGTACTGCAGCTGTTTATTCGCCCACTTATATAGGGTGTTAGGATTTTAATTTGTAAGCCACTAAAATGTATAAAGATGTGTTTATAGTGAATATTTTACTTCAAAATACTTCAAAATGAAGGTGAAGAGAGCGAATGTTATCTAGTGAGTGAAAAAAAATACTGTAAAATGAAATTTCACCCATCTCTTAAGAGGGGCAAAAAATCTTATCTGTGCCTGTATCTGCCACCATAGGAAGCCTTTTCATATCATGTTGAAGGGCTGCTTCACACATTCAAGAAATGTCATCCTCTTTACAGTTCCCTGTCTTTTCAGGGCAGTAGTTGACCAAGCAAATAGAAGCTCTCACCACGTTGTGCGTACTCTGCATTGTCAGGGCTCTCTACCATGTGTACATAGCATAGGAACTGTGAGTGCAGCTTTTCAAGATTGCAGAGATGGTACTGCTCCCAGATAACTGTTCAGTTTTTACTGTATCAAGCAGCTTTGACATTGTCTCTGGGCTGAAGGCACATGTCCAATGCAAAGTGTGGTAACAGAATATGAGTGGAAAGACTTCTAAAGCTTATGGGCAACCACATGAAATCCCTCTATGTGCCCTGACTGTGGCTATGTGCAAATCAATCGCTTTCAGTTTATCGGGCCTTTAACATGTCGTTGAGAAAGTAAAACAGGATACATTCCTCTGAGCTGCCTAACTACATCGCCCCAATCATACATGGGTAGGTAAGATAAAATAGTATATATGAATAAAGGAAATAAAGAAGTGAAACAAGAAAAACTTTTCCAACAAATCAGCTTTATGAAACTTTAAATAACACAAAAGGACATATGGTCCCTTGAGGATCGTTTCAATGGGATGGTTGGATGGACAGTCCTACAAGTGGCCTGCCAACTTTTGTCAGCATCACCTTACATCACTGTCCAGTCATACTTACTGAAACTGGAGGGGAGCACAAATGACTTGACTAGAGTTCAGTATGAAGAAGAAGGATCCTAATTTCCCTCATGTATCAAATTCTTTCTCTTCTTCACTAGAGGGAAGAGAGAACAAAATACAAAAGTGAAAGGAATATTTCGCACTCAGGGCTCCAGTTCCTTTCAGAGATTGACCAGAATTCGACCCTAGACTACTTAATTGTGTATGTTCCTAACCATCCTAACCTACTGTACTGGACATCAGCTGCATTGAGAGAAGGTGGTCCATTGTGTTGGGAATTGGGGGGCAGGTGAGTTACATTTCCATCATATGCATGTCACCAGCCAGTGAGGCTGCAACATGGAAGTGAGGCAAGGGGCCTGCTTCTGATTGTTGCAGCCTTGTTCACTGGTGGATGTGGGCTGAAAATATCCACCTGTGCCCCAATTCCCAGCAGAATGAGCCTTCTGAGACTGATGCCAGAAAAAGTAGGCTTGGGGAAACAGTTTACGATCAGGGCAGCAATTCCACAATCGCTACTACGTATGAATCATGAATACGTCATTTATGGATGTGAAATGCCAGGTTGTGCCTCTGTAACTGTGATACTGAACTCCAGCCAAGACTTTTATTGTATCTTAATCCTCCTTCCCTCACAACATTTTTTGGGGTAGGGAGTAGACAATTAAGTCCTCCCTTGCTTTTGTACCACTACTTCCATATGTTTGTCTTAACGCATTAACGCTGTTAAGCAGAAAAATATGGAAAAATATGTTAAGCAGAAAAATACGGAGCAAGTCCACAATACCTTCCAGTTTGTAGCCCTATAATCACTGTATGGAAGCACCCACTATTCTGCTCCTCCTCTCAATATCTTGAATAAAGATGTTGCCTCAGAAGGATTCTATTACTAATTGGGCAAACAACCAAAGCCGAACAATTTTTGGATTCAGCCCAATGATGTTGGTTGCAAATTCCAGTTTGAAAAGATACTGGACATAGTCTGACAGCTGTCTGTATATCTCAAAATTAGCCCCAGAAAATATCAGGAAGCCAATAACCATGGAAACCCATTAGACAATGTATAAATAGAATAAAGTTCTCTACTCTTAAAATTACCAATTTAAATTAAGGATCTAGAGCCTGAATAGTGTCGATAGAGTAGGTGGGAGAGGCTGGTCAGATGAAATGCTGGAAATTCTCAATACATAATGGATTGCAGGTAATATTTTATAAAGCCTACTTTTTTAGCTGACAGTCGGGAACATTACATGAGTTTGCCCTTCCTGCCAGCTTTGTTATCTGATCATCTACATTTTTGCTGTCTATATCAAATATTCCTTTTCTTTGTAGTATCATGGAAACTATGACAAGTTTATGGATTCTGCTGTTCCTCCTGAACAGCCATTGCATCTGTTTTTTTCAAAATTAGAACCTTCTGGCCATTTCACCCCTTCTGCTCCTATTTGACCATGAAACCCACTAGGTGACTTTGAGCAAGTCACATGCTCTCAGCCTCAGGAGGGGGCAATGGCCACCTTTGAACAAATCTTGCCAAGAAAACCCCATGATAGGACTTATCTGACAGGACTCATCATAGGAACTTCCTTCATTCCTATAGAGAGGCAATACATGCAGGACAGAGAGCCTTCTCTTCTGCACGTATTGCATCTGCAGAGTCACGTCCGGCAGAACTGTTTAGAGTGGTAGGGGAACTGACACAGGTTCCACCTGTGCAGAATCCCTTACTTAACCCGACAACAGCCTGCTGTGATGCTTTTAACAACTACTTTGCAGATAAAATCTCTCAGATAAGAGCTGACTTGGATGCCGAGATTACAGCAGAATCGACTGATGAGGTGTCCAGTAAACCTATTTTTGATATTAAACTGGATCAGTTTGAGTTGGTGAGTACCGATGGCATGGGCGAGATCCTTGGGGAATTGAAAAAGATGACGTGCCCCCTTGATCTCTGCCCATCATGGCTGGCCTTCCAGGGGGGTGATGCCTTCATGGCATTTCTTAAAAGTGTCATCAATGCATCCCTTAGGGAAGGCCATGTTCCAACTTGTCTAAAGGAAGCGGTGGTTAGACCGCTCCTGAAGAAGTCTTCCCTGGACCACCTGGATCTGCAAAATTGTAGGCCGGTATCACATCTGCCATTTTTTAGCAAAGTGATCAAGCGGGCTGTTGCCTTTCAACTCCAAGTGATCTTGAAGGAAACCAATTATCTAGATCCATTTCAAACCAGCTTCAGGACGGGATATGGGTTGGAGCCTGCCATGATTGCTCTGGCTGATGACCTTTATCTAGGCATCAACAGGGGTAGCATGACCCAACTGGTGCTTCTAGACCTATCAGCGACATTTGACAAGATAGATCATGACATCCTCTTGAAACGCCTAAGAGAGCTAGGAATCGGAGGCACTGCATTTCAGCGGTTCCGTTCCTTCCTCTCAGGTAGATTCCAGAGGTTGATGCTCGGGGACAGTTGCTCCACAAAAACGGAGCTTAATTGTGGTGTCCCTCAAGGCGCCATCCTGTCCCCAATACTATGCAATATTTACATGAAGCCACTGGGAGAAATGGGGATGGGTGTTATCAGTATGCTGATGACACCCAAATATACATCTCCATTTCTCAGTCAGCAGCCATGACAATCGATGGCATTTCTCCCCTTATTCAGTGTCTTGAAGTGGTAATGGATTGGATGAGGAAAAATCAACTTAAGCTGAATCCAGATAAAATGGAGGTATAGTTGGGACCCCCAAACCAGGTATTGGATTGCAACCTCCAGTCCTAGATGGGGTCACGCTCTCCTCTAGGGACTGTGTTCACAGTCTGAGGGTACTTCTAGACCCGTCACTTCACATGAGAGATCAGGTGAATGCAACAGTCAGGAGCACCTGTTATCAGCTTTGGCTGATAAGCCAACTGCACCCTTTCCTGAAAGTAAGGTACCTAGAAACTGTAGTACATGCACTGGTAACCTCACGCCTCGATTTCTTCAATGCACTCTACTTGAGGCTACCCTTATACCTAGTTTGGAAACTACAATTAGTACAAAATATGGCAGCCAGGTTGATCATTGGTAAATCCAGGTGTGATCATATTACACCGATTTTGAAATCTCTTCACTGGCTGCCTATTATAAGTATATAACAGTATAAGGTGTTGGTGGTTACCTTTAAAGCCCTATATGGCTTGGGCCCAACCTATCTAAGGGATCGCCTCCTTCCATACAATCCGCCCCACACCCTCAGGTCCTCTGGGAGGAATCTACTGCAGCCTATGAAAACCAGACTAACAGCAACCTCCCAGAGAGCGTTTTCTGCTGCTGCTCCCAGGCTATGGAATGCCTTGTCAGAACAGATCCATCAAATAACGAGCTTAGACAGCTTTTAAAAAGCTGTCAAGACGGATCTCTTCTGGCAGGCCTCCCCCCAAATAGAGGATTCCATCTCACTCTGAGCTCTCCCCACTCCATCCAACACTGTTACCAGAACATCACTGTTTTAATATTATGTTGTTGTTTTTAATTGGTGAGTTTTTTCCTCTTTTAAATTGTATTATATTTAATTCTCTTTTAAGGGGGGAGGATTCTATCTTTTTATCCGGATAATGTTTTATCTTAATCTATTTTGTTCCATGTATGCCACCTTGATTGCCCAGGCAGAAAGGCAGGATACAAAAATAAAGTTATCATCATCATCATTATTATTGGTTCCCCATAAATTGTAAAGCACACAAAAACAACAAGAAGCCCCTCCAAAACATGAATGAAAACATGCACACACAAAAACCAACGGACTAAAACCACAGGGCATTTCCAGATGGATGGCTGTGCATGCTAGCAATAGGAAGGCACTATGCAGCTATTCTGTTTCTGAATTCTTAAGGGATTTCTTTGTGTGGTAAGGAAAAAGACATAAGACAATACTGGAATAAAAAACATAAGACAACACTGGAATAACAGAAGAGGATTGTGAATGTGAAAAGACATCCTGTGAATCCCCTCTGAATGAGACAGAATGATGCAGAATAAAGTCTAATTTCAAACCACTCTAGGCTATTCATGCTTTATGGAGCAATCCTAAACCCCAAACCCTTTGGGGTTTTGGATTAGGATGGGGCCTAATCCATCCTCCCCAGTCTCCTAGACAGCCATGTCACATTTCATAGATATTCATATGTGAAGCCAGCAGCTAGTCAAGACTAGATTCAGTCAATCACAACTCATGGAATGATGGGGGTAGGGGTGGATAAACAGTAAAAACAGAAGCTTGTCTGTTGAAGGATTAGATGGGGCCAGTTGGAGACAAAGGTAAAGCCAGTTAGAAAGAGAGTGAGGGCCACTTAGAAAGAGAGGATGGAGGAGATTTGAACAGGGTTTAATGGGAACTGAGAATGTGAAGCGAGTTCAGGGAAAAACTCAGATGTTGCTGTGTACACCAAGTGGAACTAGCCTACATGCTGGATGTTTATTCTGTTTGTTACATAATAAATCTTTAGTATTTTTATTTTGTGAAGTCGAAGGCTTTCATGGCTGACATCCATAGTTTTTGTGGGATTTTCGGGACATGTGGCCATGTTCTAGAAGAGCTTATGCCTGATGTTTCGTCAGCATCTGTGGCTGGTATCTTCTCTGAAGATGCAGATGAAATGTCAGGAATAAACTCTTCTAGAACAAGGCCACATAGCTCAAAAAGCCCACAAAAAACTATTTTTATTTTCTACATGTCTGAATGTTTTAATTTAATAATTAACAAGGATAGCTGGTCATGCTTTACTGCATTGAATTCACTGATCAACACAGCCACTAACCGCCTTGAGGCCCAAGTAACAGAGTGGAAGGGCAGGTTGAGTGATAGGAGCCCAAGGGTTGGAAGTGCAGGGCCAACCTGGATAGGAGCTCCATCACAACATATGTTGTGAGTGGTGTTTGACAATAGCACCATAAAACAGTGTTGCAGAACTGGATCTAGTTGAATCCAAGGCTCCTTTGTTCTTCCCATGAGAAGATGAAGGATTGGGAGCCTCACCTATGTCAGTTTGCAGCTGGCATAAGTATCCACCAGAAACTAAGAGGAGGCAACTTTTAAAAATTGGAAAAATATAAGGCACTCCTGCCCCTGACAAGGCATGGGTTTGGAAGTGGTGCATGATCAAGCACTTAACTATCTCCTTCTCACTTAGGATTGTTCTGTCAGTCTCAATAAAATTAGTGGGTCACATTAACCACAACTAACCAGAGTCCCATTTGTTTTAATGTGCTTAATTGAGTATGGATGCAACCCTGTGGCACTGTCAATATGTTGGATAAGTGAACAATATATTTATGTTTTCTCAAATTTGTTCAGTGTTACCTGATGTTTATGGCGAAGTCAGTCTTGAGGTACTTCCAGATATCACATTTACTCAGAGATAACCTGAGCATTCAAAGCATAATCAGAACCATAGAGTTGGAAGAAAACCCAAGGGCCATCCAGTCCAATCCACTGCCATGCTGGAACACAGAATCAAAGCATCCTGGATAGATCGTCATACAGCCTCTGTTTAAAAACTTCCAAAGAGACTCCACCACACTCCAAGGGACTGTATTCCACTGCCCAACAGCTCTTACCATCAGGACATTCTTCCTAATGTTTAGGTGGAATCTTTTTTCCTGCAGTTTGCTCTGTGTCCTAGTCTAGAGCAACAAAAACAAGCTTACTCCAACATGACTATCCTGTCACCTCTTGATAGCAATAGCAGATAATAGCAATAGCAGCTACATTTCTATACCACTTATCAGTGCACTTCAGCAGTTTACAATGTGTAAGCTAATTGCCCCCATCAAGCTGGGTACTCATTTTAGTGACCTCAGAAGGATGCCAGGCTGAGTCAACCCTGAGCCCCTGACTGGTATTGAACTCACAACCTTATGGTTTAACCACGGCACCACCAGAGCTCTTAATCTCCTCTTCCTAGACTCAGCATAGCCAGCTCCTTAAGCCACTCATAGAGAATGGTGGTCACCCTTTTGGTGTGAATGTAGATGACTGTTGTCACAAATGGCAAATAGGGCACAATTAACCATGCTAAGAAACACAAAGCTGCCACCACTAAACAGAGTACCTCCTCCATAATAATTCTTTCCACATATCCCATTTCTTCATATAGCTATACTGTGCACTTCCCTGCTCCCATGCAACAACTCTGTTCCTCCAGCTGCTACCATCAGGAGGACAGGGAACTTCACATCCTACTGATTCAGGACATAAGCAGGGCTGGGGATGGGCAAGGGGCAGCGGGAAAAATGGAGCCTTTGAATATCTGACAGCCCCCTCCCTCAATAAAAATATATATTTTCAGCAACTCAAGCATATCAAAAGTATTTTAAGGTTTACCATGTCTCAAACTCAACTTCTTGATTTAGCAAGATAGAGTATTGGAGTATTGCCAGAGAAATTGATTTTGATAGTGTTGTTAGAAATTTTGCACACAAATAAGCCAAAAAAGCTCATTTCATTAGCCGGTCAGGCCTATTGTTGCTTTGTCTAAAGCAATATATAACATATATTGTTATCTCATCATTCTTGTGAATAGGGAATAAAAGCATTTACGGAGGTTTACCAAGGGTCATATTCAGATAGCCTGAGATTAGCCATCATGTTCAATTATGCTTTCATAATCATACACCAAAAGCCGCCTACTTTGTTCATATTTTATCATAACAATATTTTTTCTACAAAGAATGAATAACTACAGCTTTAAAATTTAATGTTATACCATTATCTTTATTGAAAAGACTTAAATCCTCAATTTTGAGGGGACTCCCCTTGGGATGGGGGGCCTGAAAACAGTCTTGTTCCACCTTGCAAAATTTCTCTTGGAGGCTTCAGGCATAAAGTACTACATATGTCCTGCCTTAAATACAACTGTGGGAGAAAGGTGGGATATAAATCTTTTTTGGGGGGGGGGGAATTAAATTTGAAATAATATTACAGGGATGGTAGTAGAGAAAGAAGAAAAGTTAACATGGGGATGCCATTTTTATCAGAAACCTTTTGGTTCTTGCAACATAAAGGTTTTGGAATAAGGGAAACACACAACACACTATATACCAATGTCCTTATTTTTCTCTAGTTATTATAGAGTTATTATAGAGTTCTCTAGTTATTTTTCTCTAGTTATTATTATAATCACTAGGTATTGCAGAGACGACAGCAAAGCATGTGATTGTATAGGTCATGAAAAGCTATGGAATGCACTCAAAGACATGGGGGTGCCACTACATCTGCTAGTCCTGGTGAGGAATCTGTACCAAGGACAAGAGGCCATTGTCAGAACAGAATTAGGAGAAACGGGGTGGTTCCCAATAGGCAAAGGGTTCAGGTAAGGCTGCATCCTATCATCCTACTTGTTTAACTTATATGCTAAAAACATCATAAGAAAAGCAGAATTAGATGAAGAAAAAGGAGAAGTTAAGATACGAGGAAGGAACATTAGCAACCTAAGATATGCAGACAACACTATAATATTAGCAAAAAAGATTAAGGAATTGGAACAGTTAATAAGGAAGGTCAAAGATGAAAGTGCAAAAGCAAGTTTGATGCTGAACTTAAAGAAATCAAAAATAATGACCACTGAAGAAATACAAAAATGACAAGAAAATTAAAATAGTTAAAGACAACTCTATGATTCTATGATTCTATGAATTCCCATATCTAGGTTCACACATTGACCAGAATGGAGACTGCAGTCAAGAAATAAGAAGAAGACTAAGAATGGGAAGGGAAGCTATGAAATAACTGGAAAAGATACTGAAGAGCAAAGACATACGACTGAGCACCATGGTCAGAATCATTCAGGCCATTGTATTCCAATGTATGGATGTGAGAGCTGGAGAGTGAAGGAAGCAGACAGAAAGAAAATCAACTCATTCAGAATATGGTGCTGGAGAAGAGTACTTAGAATACCATGGACAGCCAAGAAGACAAGAGCTCTCCTTGGAAGCTAAGATGATCAAGTTGAAACTATCATATTTTGGCCAAATAATGAGAAGGCACAGATCACTAGAAGAAACAATAATGTTAGGAAAGGTAGAGAGTAGAAGAAAGAGAGGAGGACCACAGACTGAATAATATGGAATTGTGAGGTTTGTCTTTTTGATGAGGCACTAAATTTCCCTCTCAGAGGAGTCTAAATACTTCATACAACTACAAATCCCAGATTTGCACAAGATGGAGCCTTGGCAATTAAAAGCTATAATTGTGCAAGTGAAGAGACTCTTGTTCTCTCAACGAGTGAGAATGTAAATTTTGTTTTTACTATACCACTTCAGAAGCAGGTCAGGAAACAAACTATCATTCAACCCTCCTGTATAGTGTTCTACTTGAAGGGAAGAAGCATGTCACAGAAAAAGGCTGCATCAATAGAAGTATAGCATCTAGATCCAGGGAAGTAATAGAGCCACTCTATTCTGCTTTGGTCAGGCCCCACCTGGAATACTGTGTCCAGTTCTGGGCACCACAATTCAAAAAGGATGTGGAGAAACTGGAGCATGTCCAAAGGAGGGCAACTAAGATGGTGAAGGGTCTGGAAACCATGCCCTATGAGGAACGACTTAGAGAGCTGGGGATGTTTAGCCTGGAGAAGAGAAGGTTAAGAGGTGATATGATAGCCCTGTTCTAATATTTGAAGGGATGTCATATTGAAGAGGGAGAAAGCTTGTTTTCTGCTGCTCCAGAGAACAGGACCCAGAACAATGGATGCAAGCTCCAGGAAAAGAGATTCCACCTCAACATTAGGAGAAATTTCCTGACAGTAAGGGCTGTTCGACAGTGGAACACACTCCCTTGGAATGTGGTGGAGTCTCCTTCCTTGAAGGTCTTTAAACAGAGGCTGGATGGCCATCTGTCGGGGATGCTTTGACTGGGAGTTCCTGCATGGCAGGGGGTTGGACTGGATGGCCCTTGTAGTCTCTTCCAACTCTATGATTCTATGGGGCTTTCTAGATTGGCAAAAAGAAGTGTGTTCATGGCTGCATGAAACTCTAGCCTTTAGATGAGAAAAAGGGAAAGTGTGCCATTAAAATGCTTTTTTTGCGTTTTAGGGGAGAAGAAGCGCCTTTAAAAAGGTGCTGGTTTTCCCAGCTTCTTTTTTAAAAAGTGTGGAACAGCGCAGCTCCATCTAAAGGCTGTGGTGCAGCTGCTAAGCATTAAGGAAAAAGGCAACTTCATGTCACACTTTCCTGCCAATCTAGAAAGCCCCTATGATTCTAAGGTCACCCAATGGGTTTTTATGAGTGGGGTATCAAACCCTGATCTTCAAAGTCATAATTCAACACTCAGGCCACTAAACCACACTGGCTCCCTTTCTAAATTAGAAGCACTGAATCAATAGTAACTTGTTAAATCAACACTTATGTAATTTCCCTTGATTTAATGGATATGATCTAGTTAGGACTAACAATAGGATTCCATCCTTAGAATGCATTTTTGTCTCTCAAAGGGAACAGATCTGTCTCACAAAGACTATAAGAACAATGGGAGGCCTTTTTCAAAGGATTAATACTATTTAATAACAGTGCAGAAAAAAACCTATACAAAATAAACTCCTTCTGAGTTGTTCCTAGGTTACGATTACCCAGCTACTATTCTAAAGGTGCTCTCTGACATACTGTTGGCAACCCACAATAAAGCAACCAAGGCCACCTCCTAATAAATGCTTTCCTGAACATTTTAGCCATAAAATCGAAACAGTGGTTTTTAACACGAATACACATACGCATGCACCCCACTGGTGTGGATCAAGGCAAGTACAGTGCAGAGATGACCATGTTGAACTTCTCCTCCCATCCTTTGATGCTTTTCAATGGAAAGGTCAGGAGGTGATTAGATATATTGGGAAGCTTTCAAACCAGTTGTATAAAAGTAAGCATCTCTGATCTAATGAAGTTCTTCAGCCTTACATCTTGGATATTTATAATCAAAGGTGTTCTTTACAGTCTTTCTAAAGATTTGAGAGAGATTAGTCTAAGGATTACTAGTGTAATCTGATGCTTTATGAAAGTCTTAGGATATGGTTCTTTATCAACAACACTCCAAGTGGCCAGTGTTTAGCTAATTGCATGTCTGCTACAAATGCCCAGAAATAATTCTGCATAGAATCACAGAGTCATATAGTTGGAAGAGACCACAAGGGCCATCCAGTCCAACCCCCTGCCTCGCTGGAAAACACAATCAAAATGTTTTGCAACCTTTGGTCTCCAAATGATGATTTGCATTTCAGGTCCCATAATTCCTGACTGTTGGCCAAGTTAACGGGGGCTTATGGTAGCATGAAGTCCAAAACAAATGGAAGACCAAAGATTGGGAACCACAGCTAGAGGAAGATGCAATGCAATATCTAATACCACAACCAATTCTACATTGTAAGTTAAAATATGTTTTGAAGCTTCTCGGATACAAAATTAAGGGGATGCCAGCATGCCCTTTTGTTGTTGTGTGCCTTCAAGTTGTTCCCAACTTATGGCAACCCAAAGGCAAACCTATAATAGGGTACTCTTGGCAAGGTTTGTTCAGAGAGGGGATGCCATTGCCTGCCTCTGTCTAAGAGAGTGTGACTTGCCCAAGGGTATCCAGTGATGCTTCCTTAGTGAAGGCAAATATAAAATTATTCCTATTGATTAGATAAAAGGAAACATCCATGATCTACTTGTCAAGGCCTACATTTGTACCAAATTTCAAACCGATCATGAGGCCTATTATTTTGTTGAATTTCAAAGTGATCAGATAAATCAGGACTGCAGCCACTTAAACCATAAGGTCGTGAGTTCAATACCAGCACAAGGGCTCGAGCTCGACTCAGCCTGGTATCTTTCTGAGGTTGCTAAAATGAGTACCCAGATTGCTGGGGGCAATTAGCTTACACTTTGTAAACTGCTTAGGGAGTGTTTAAGTGCATTGATAAGCAGTATAGAAATATATTTGCCATTGCTATTGCTATAAAAACTGCCACAGACCAGGAAGTTTGTGCTGACAATTGCTACACATCCTACAATGCCCAGAATTTGTACTTCCAAAAGGTTCTCCAAATATTTCTTTCAAATTTTGATGAAAACTAAGGATTGCAAGGGTATTCAGGCCTCTTGAGGAAGGCAGTCCTTCACTGGATTAGTGAAGTTCTGAGAAGCAGTTCAGAAGTTATGAAGTTCTTCCTGCCCCATTAACGTCGATGGCTGCAGCTGCTCAATTTCATCTGGAAGTGAAATGCTGCCTGTATCGCAATGTTTTCTGAGGGATTTTATGTTGCAGTCTAGTGCATTCTGTGCAATGTCTGCTTCTCATTCTGAGAAAGGGTGGAAAATCTGAGAGAGGAAATTTACCACTGGGAGAGTGAGTGAAAGCATCAGTGCTGTAGAGGAGAGAACTGCAGCCAGATGCTCTCACACAGCATTCAACTGGCAGCACTTTGGAATCAGAGACTGACAAGCTGGGTCCTACAGTTGCCCAGGACTCTTTAACCTGAAAAAAAAACCCTATTTTTATCCTAGTGTCCTTCCCTTTTTGTATACCCTTGTTAAATAAATGCATGTAACTCTCATTGAAGAGAGCCAGTGTGGTGTGGTAGTTATAGGGTTGGACTCTGGAAACCAAGACTCTGCAGACCAGGGTTCAAATCCCTGCTTGACCATGGAAACCCACTTGGTGACCTTAGACTGGTCATACTGTCTCAGCTTCAAAGGAAGGCAAAGACAAACCCCCTCTGAATAAATCTTGCCAAGAAAAGCCAGTGATAGATTCACTGTAGGGTGGCTGTAAGCCAAAAACAGCTTGAAAGACCAACTTTCATTAGGATTTTTATTCAGCTTCAAAATTCTGTCGTAGTCTATTTGATGAGGGAACGGTTTTTAAAAAATAGATAACTACACCACACACTCAAGGGTTCCTCTAGCTATACAGTAAAGCTCCATACTTCATAAACCAACACAGAATGAAGACAAGCTGGGGCATCTTTATTGCTCTCAGGTACTCTGTCTTCCCAATCTTCCCAAGGTACTAATTTACTGTCTAACCAAGGGAAGGAACAATATTTTCCTGAGAAACTAGGAGAGATACCTAAATTCAATGTATCCCAACCAAGCATTTCTACTGAGGATCATCTTAGCCCAGATTTGGGGGCAGCAGGCTACTAAGTTCTTCACATCTACCAATTCTTGAGTCCTATAGCAACAACAGATTGAAAATAGATGATTATGTTTGTCCTGAAGAAAAGATACAAGAGAGATGTAATAGCTGCCTTCAGTAGCTGAAGTGTTATCATGCAAAAGATGCAACAGACTAGATCAATGAAGTCCTGGAGTACAGGACAAAAACCAGTGGGTAGCAATTGTAGGGAAAGATTTCATTTTTACATGAGAAGAAACTTCAACATTGGAACAGTCTGCTTCAGGAGGTGATGGACTATCCTTTGCTGGAGAACAGAGCTTGAATGGCTATCTCTCATGACTTCTCTATTTGCCTCCTGCAATGAGCAGGAAGTTGGAATAGGTGGCCTGTGAAATACCTTTCAGTTCTGTGATTCTATAGCTATACAAATAATTCTCCCCTTCCTTACAGAAGCAAACTAATAGCATCTGATCCAGAGCAATTTCTGCTTTTAGATACTGTATTGCTTTTCCTACTTCAGTTTTCTTCACACTGTCCTTGTGTTATCTAGATCAATGCTGCTCAAATTGGTAGTCCATAGACTTGTGGTCCACAGTACCTGGGGAGTTTCCAGGAAAGAAACAATTGTAGCCAATGGGCACAAAATATGGTACTAGTCCCTGTCACATTTAGGATGGGAATTTGATGGTGTCCCACATCAGCTAGACCGGGAAACACTAACTTAAATCTTACTTGTGCTGTTCCTACTGATAGGCAAAAGACTCAAAGAACTAACTGCCTTTTCACATGCTTTTTCAGAGAAGGCTTCTTCCTTCCACTAGACCCATTAATATGATGACAACAAACAATGATTTCCATGCTTCTATGTTGAGGTATATTTTCCCATATGATACAACAACCGATGAAAAATGAACTGGACGTGGCTCCCACTTTGTAAGAGACCATTAAGGCCATACAGCAGATGAAAAATGGCAAGGCAGCTGGGATTGATGGAATCCTACCTGAAGCTTGGAAACACGCAGGTCATGTACTCCATGCTAAATTCCATGAGCTCCTTGTGAGTTGCTGGGGAAAAGGTGAACTGCCATCAGATCTCCGAGAAGCAGTTATCATCACCCCGTATCAGAAAAACGGAGCAAAATCTGCTCAAACTATTGAGGTATAACACTGCTCTCCATTGCTGGAAAAATCCTTGCAAGGATACTCCTGAACAGACTAGTTCCTGCTATTGCAGAAGAACTTCTCCCTGAAAGCCAATAGGAGCACTACAAATATGGCATTTGCTCTTAGACAACTGCAAGAGAAATGTAGAGAGCAGAACAAAGGACTCTATGTAACATTTGTCGACCTTACCAAAGCCTCCAACCCTGTGAGTAGAAAAGGTCTGTGGCAGATCCTGGAACGACTAGGATGTCCCCCCAAATTCCTCCTAATGATTATATTGCTACATGAGGGCCAGCACGGTCAAGTCAGATATGACGATGCTCTCTCAGAGCCCTTTCTAATAACTAATGGTGTGAAACAAGGTTGTCTTCTCGCTCCAACTCTATTTACAACCTTCTTCAGCATCATGCTCCAAAGGGCTACAGCAGATCTCAAAGAAGAAGACGGCATCTATATACGTTACCGTACTGATGGTAGCTTGTTTAACTTAAGCCATCTGAAGGCTCGCACAAAGACTCTGAACTATCTAGTCCATGAGCTGCTTTTTGCTGATGACGCTGCCCTTGTTGCCCATAGAGAAGCAGCTCTGCAGTGCCTAACATCCTGATTTGCAACAGCTGCAGAACTGTTTGGGCTGGAAGTCAGCCTGAAGAAAATGGAAGTTCTCTACCAGCCTGCACCACAGGAAGAGCACTATCATCCCCACGTCACCATAGGCACATCTGTGCTTAAGTTCATTCAGCAGTTCGCCTACCTGAGAAGCATAATCTCTTCAGATGCCACGATTGATAAAGAGATCGATCACAGATTAGCAAAGGCATATAGTGCATTCAGAAGACTTCACTAAAGAGTCTGGAGTAACAAACACCTGAAGCGAAGTACAAAAATCAGTGTACTGTCTATTCTCCTCAATGGGTCTGAAACACGGGTAACCTATTGCCAACACCTACAACTCCTTGAATGCTTTCATCAGCGCTGTATACGTACAATCCTAAATATACACTGGACTGACCATGTGATGAATGTTGCTGTCCTTGAGCAAGCAGGGATCACCAGCATTGAGGCCATGCTATTGAAAACGCAGCGGTGCTGGGCAGGACACGTTTCTAGTATGGAGGACCACTACCTCCCAAAAATAGTACTCTACGTTGAATTCGCCACGGGTCAGCATAAGAGGGGCACCCCAAAGAAGAGATTCAAGGACTCCCTGAAACAACATCTCAAGCTTGGCCAAATTGATCACATTGAGAGGCAAGGAGACGCACTATCCACAATGCTGCAGCCTCTTTTGAGAACTCATGCCAAACGAGTCTTGGGGAGAAATGACAACGCAGAAAGAACCACAACTTGGAAACATCACCCAAGGAGACTTTCTGCTGTGCTCTCTGCAACTGGACTTGTTTATCTCGGATCGGCCTTTTTAGTGATCAATGCGCTTGGGATGAGTTCTTCCTGAATCTTCATTAGCAAATAAAAGCCAGAGAGAGAGAGAGAGAGAGAGAGAGAGAGAGAGAGATGTTGAGGTATATTTTCCCATATACAGTTGGTCCTCTGTATTCACAGATTCTTTATTCATGGATTCAGCCATCCATGGCTTGAAAATGTAAATAAAATAAAATAAGATAAATTCAAATAGCAAATCTTGATTTTCCCATTTTATATAAGGGGATGTCATTTTATTATGCCATGGTATTTCATGAGTATTTCAGGGGACTTGAATATCCATAGATTTTGGTATCCATGGAGTCCTGGAACCAAACCCCAGGGACCTACTGTAGCCTCAAAGGGGTGTTTTGCTACTTGATAACAGTGAGGGATGATATTGTTGAAGTTAGGCTGTTCACAAAATAATTGCCACATAGCACCCTTAGCTCATTTAAAATACATGCCTATTGGGCAAGTTACCAACCAGTTCTGTTTCAATTCCCTGCAGCCCCAGGAGAGTCAGAGAAAGCTTGAAGTAATGTGTGCCAAAAGGTTTGAAACAATCCACAGTTCATTACACAGGCTCACTCTATGTCAAATAAGCACAAATAAATCAGTTGTATCCATTTCATTTGGGTTTCTGCCTTTATCTAGGGGGATAAGAGCCAAATTAGATGTTTAGATTGGAATTATTTTTAAAAATGTACCAGAATGGCCAGTATGATTCAGAAGGAAGGGGGGGTAGATCTTTCCCCCCTGAACCTTTGCACTGATCCAAACTGATCCATGGTTTGAAGTGTTAACCTAGAAGGTGATAGCTGCATATTCTTGATGTTAAATGGTGTTAATGAGTTCTATGGTAATGGGGTGGGGAATAATGGAACTGTGATTCTATGCAAATCACTCAGTGGGGTGTTTATTGCTAAAGATTGTTGATCACATTCTTTTGTGGTGAATGAGCAGAAGGGAGTTCAGATTGGCTTCAGAATACCTAAGATCATTTTCCTGGGAATTCAGGTAGAAGAAGTAAAAGAGGGGGTGGGGCGGGGCAGCTTCATGGGAATAGAAAAGAGAAAGATTGTTTTGCTTTTGTAACAGATGAGAAGGAAGTTCACCAAAGATTTTAAACTGTGTGTGCTTTAATTATGCTTTGCTAACGCTTGCTAGCTAGTTCTGACAACAACCATCTCTGGTGTACATCTCTAGTTACTGAATAAAGGTTTTATAAGTTTTACTACTGAAGCTCAGATTTGTGATTTAAGAGGATTACCAGACCTGACAGATGGTTTCTCCATCTACACCAGCTAGCAATTTGGAGTTGAGGGTGATTTTGATCAGGGCTCTGGTATGGGAGGAAAAGATTAGACATTCAAGTCTTTCCCCTACCCATACCATTCCATCTCCACCCCTTGAGGAAAAAAGCAACAGAGTGGAAATTTTCAGTCACAGAATACTGATGTAACATGAAATTTGGCACAACATAGTAGGTAAGGGGTGGGAATTATGTGCCCTCCAGATGTTGTTGGATTGCAGCTCCAAACATGCTCCACTGTGCTGGTTAGGGCTGCTGGCATTTGCAACCCAACGCCACCTGGCAGGCCACATGATTTCCACCAGAACTGCAAACACTAAGCAGAACTATTTAGATGTTAGCTTCCATGTATGGAAAAAGAACCAGATCTTCATTTAACATAAACAGGGTTTCTGATTTTTTTTAAAAAAACAAAACCAAACATATTTACATGGGCACAGACTACACAGAATCACCCTTGCTAAATACCTTTCATCTCTACCAATACTAAACCAGCAAGAGTTTCCATCAGGTGATCAGAAGTCTCTTTTAACAACAGTTAACTGTGTAATAGTGTCCTGGTAAAGACTTGTTCTGTTTTAGCAAAAAAAAAAAAGATTTCCACCGCCTGACCCATTTTTCCTCCACCCACTCTCACTAGCAAAGTGTTGAATATCATCATAATGCTTTCTCAAAGCTGAATTAGAGATATATATGCAAGAAAATCCTGTGTTTATCCCCACCCCAAAAGCAAGAACAAGTATTTTAGTAAAGTAGCCAGCTTTGGCTTTTGGAAAAGAACAAATGGTATAGTTCCTAAATATCTGCTTCTAGGAGTGAAAGGGGGAGGAGGAAGAAAGAGTTTTTGTCTGTCTCTGTCATTTCTGTTGACCTCAGCTAGAGCTTGATTATTATGTTTAAATTACAAAAGAAAAATGGTTTAGTAACCCTTGGAGTGTGCAGATAGCATGACCTAAAAAGGGCTTGATTTTGGAAAGTGCTTTCTACATATAAAATTATTTCAGCTTGTTTACACTTGTATACGTCAAACTACAGTAACAGCTTTTACCCCACTAAGCATCTTCTGCCAGTGGACAGCAGCATTTCCTCAGGTATCCAGTGTAGATCAATTGCCTTGCCAGCCATATTTCTCCTATTTAGTTTTATTTTTAATTTCTCCTATATTATTATAATTATAATAATTATTATTTATATAGCACTGTACATTTATACAGTGATGTACATACAATCGTAAATTAGACGGATCCCTGCCCACAGGCTTACAGTCTCAAAGAGACAACACAAAAGGAAAAGGGGAAGGTGGTGGGAAGGGAATGAGGTCCAGTGGCTCTTCTTTCCCTCTAGGGCCAGGACCAAGGCAGATGGGATGGAGGGAGGGCTCGGCTTCTTAATACATAGTTATAAGGAGACATTCTGGGGCAGACGGCACAATCCTCGGAATGCTTCCCTAAACAATATAGTCTTCAACTTAATTTTGAATCTGGTTAGAGAAGTGATGAGGTGGACATGTGGGGGAAGAAAGTTCCAGGAGTGAGGGGCAGCAAGTGAGAAGGGATGAATCTGGGACAAGACAGTGGAAATCCTCGGCTGGGACAGGAGACCTTGACTACCAGAACGGACGGTATGAGAAGGAGTGTGAGGAGAAAGAAGTTCAGACAAGTAAGGAGGGGCCGGTCGGTGGAGGGCTTTGAAAGTCAATAACAAAGGCTTGCACTGGATACGGAAGGGGATGGGGAATCAGAGAAGGAAGGATAAAAGAGGAGAAACATGGTCAAAGCAGCAAGCAGATGAGATAATATGTGCAGCAGAGTTCTGGACAGAGATTAAAGGATGGAGATGAGAGAGAGGAAGCCCTGTCAGAAGAAGGTTACAATAATCTAGTCGTGAAACCATAACTATGAAGTATTGTCATGGTTTTATCTACATGTGTACATTTTTAAAACAGCACATGCAGCTCCTTAGGTTTCTGGGTTACAATCCACAAAAGCATATGTTGAAATCAATCAATTTTTCTTTAAGATATCATAAGAATCCTATTTTTTATGCTCAGAATAATGGAGCTACCTCCCTGAAAATTAGGTTTACATGCTGCCTCAGTGAATATCCACCTCAACATTAGGAGGAACTTCCTGACAGTGAGGGCTGTTTGACAGTGGAACACACTCCCTCGGAGTGTGGTGGAGGCTCCTTCCTTGGAGGTCTTTAAGCAGAGCCTGGATGGCCATCTGTCAGGGATGCTTTGATTTGGAGTTCCTGCATGGCAGGGGGTTGGACTGGATGGCCCTTGTGGTCTCTTCCAACTCTATGATTCTATGATTCTATATTGCAAAGGTAGCATGGATCTATAGTATGCACTAATACATGGTCTTGATCATCATACTAGAAAATGTGAATAGGTTTGAGAATAGGAAGAAATAATCTCACAAGTGGAAATAGCAGACCTCCCCCCCCCCACACACACACCTTTTTACTCTTAAAACCTACTGATAGAACTGTTTGAGAATTTACTTGTCAATTCCATTACACTGAACCAGGGATTGGGAACATGAGGACCTCCAAATGTAGTTGCACTACAACTTCCATCATCCCTCACTATTAGCCACACAAATGTATGTAGATGGGAGTTGCAATTCAACAATATCTGGTGGGTCAAAAGTTACCAGCCTCCATTTAGATCAGAATGTGCCGGGCTTCTGGGCAGTGGCCCACTCACAATGTTTCTGAAACCCAGCAGCACTTGTCAGGTCACAGTGACTGCTAATTCATAGATTAGTGTTGCTTTTAAATTTTGAATTCCAACAGATACAGTCAACAGATATATACTGTTGACTGATACATGATGTGATAGAAAAGAGTGATACCTTGTAGCTGTGATATCAGAGTTTTGAGACAGAATAACTTTTTAAAAGATATCTGTCCCTTTTACTTAAGCGACTGGAATATTGTTGGTGATGTATTCTTGCATAACTTGGGCTTACATGAGCACATGTGCTCTTAAATTTGTTTTGCAAGAAAGTATTCAGTACCTCCTTTTGCAATTCCTGCCTTTCCAGAGACACATACCAGTCAGTTTCACAGTGCCAGCATATGCAGCCACAGCAACAGGAGAGGATAGGGTACTTGGACATCATCTGTCTACAGTTCTGAAGTGAGAAAAAAGACCAGGCATTGCCCTACAAAATTTATTCATTTACCTACCTTATTCACATATAAGAGGGAGGTAGTACTCTCAGAGCTTAGAAAATTTAGGGTTTTGAACCAGAACTGGTCATCCCGATTGGATGATTCTGGGATACATAATCCCACAAATAATTTGTCCATACTCTGGTCCTGGCCTATGCTTTCCCCAGCCTTACTTCATAGCTGTCTATTGATATAGGCTCACTTCTGACAGCATCATCTCTGCTGAGGGAGCCTGTCACTTAACCAATCCCATCTCTTTCTTACCTGTAAGTAGAAAAATGTACCAAGTGTTTCCCCTCATAGTACACTTGTTTATCCATCCCGTGACACTTTACAAACTACAGGTGCAACATTCTCCCACCTGAAAGGCTTGAGACCACGTTGTTCATGCCAGACTTTCTTCCAGTATCTTTCCTCAGGATTCTTTTTATTGCATTATCAGTCACCTTGACACAACAGCCAACAACTCCCTTGCAGGCTATACGGGCTGTTTTCTTGCTTCCAAGCAGTTCTCCTAAACAGTAATCGTCTACCCAGGGAAGCAACCATAGAGGCAGCTTGAATTAAAAGCACACTGGGAGAGGGAATGATGGAGAATTGTGACTCCTCACTTTCAAGGCTAGAAATTCATATCCACAGATGCCCCATCAGTTATGTCAGGGTCCCTATGCATACAGATGTCAATCTTTTCTGCTCTTGTATCTTCAAGGAAGAGCTTAGCATATAGAATAAACCTGGACCACAGATGACTTACATAACTTTAAAGAAGATGTTGAAGACATTGAAATAGTTGAAGATATTCCATAGCTTGGCTCATCCTTAATCAGAATGGAGACTGCAATCAAGAAATCAGAAGAAGACTAGGGCTGGGAAGGGCAGCTGGGAAGTAACTAGACAAAATTCCAAAATGTAAAGATTTATAATTGAATAGTTGTTCATATCATCATATTTCCATTTTCTATGTATGGTTGTGAAAGCTGGACAGTGAAGAACTAGACAAGATCTTGAAGTGTAAAGATCTGTAGTTGAATATTAAGGATTGTTCATGCTATCATATTTCCATTTTCTATGTACAGTTGTGAAAGCTGGACAGTGAAGAAAACTGATAGGAATAAAATTAGCTAATTTGAAATGTGGTGCTGAAAAATAATTCTACGGATACCGTGGACTGCTAAAAAGGCAAATAAATGGGTCCTAGAATAATTCAAGCCTGAACTCTTTCTAGAAGCCAAGATGACTAAACTGAGATTGTTGTATTTTGGACATACAATCACTCCCTTGAAAACACAATACTGCAAAGTAGAAGACAGTAGAAAAAGAGGAAGATTGTATTCTAGGTGGATAGACTCAATCAAGGAAGTCACAGCCCTGAGTCTGCAAGACCTGAGCAGGGCTGTTGAGGATAAGGTGACTTGGAAGTCTTACCTTCATGGGGTAACCATATGTCAAAGTTGAATTGACAGCAGTTAACAAGACTCAATCAAGGATGTCATGGCCCTGAGTCTGCAACAACTGGGCAGAATGTAAGTCTCTCATTCATAGAGTCACTGTAAGTCGAAGTTAATTTGATAGTAGTTAACAACAACAATTTTTCCATACTACCACCTGATCCTGCTGCCATGGAAAGCATATTTGCCATGCATAAGGATGCTGTATAAAAGCAGGAGAGTAGGGCCAGAGCCAAACATTTGGCAATGCTATGGCCAGCCAGCATCTAAAGAGTTATTTCTCCACCAATATTACACAGTGTTCAACTGCTTGGGCTGATTTTGCACAACAATTCAACCAATTTGGGGCATGTTTGTGTTAATGTACTAAACTGTACTTCTGAGGACCTAGATTTGGACAAAACCAAAGTACCCTCTGGCTAGGAAAGTGGCTTGCAATAAGCAGAATGGTTGCCTTCACAGAATTGAAAGGAATGGGTGACAGGTGGTGTAGCAAAATGTAACAAGTTGCTTTTTAATATGTGAGAGTGTAACCAATTTACATTCTAAAAGTCGCCTGATGAGTGGGAACAAAATGAATAAGTTACCATGAGAGAGGAAGGAGACTGAAAGAGAGAGGATATTGTACTGCTACTTTTTATGGACATTAAGAGAAAATTTAAGTGGAATTTCTCAAATTCTATGCTGTTCCCTTCTTAGTCTTAAAGTACTCCTTCCCTTAATGAAAAATGTAACAAGCATGCCAGGAGCAATGTAATGTGTTGCTAAAATGTGTTTGTAATCTTAACAGTAACAAGTGATAAGGGGAGGATAAAATTTGCAATGAGTAATAAAATTAATTACTTTTAGAAATTTCACTTTCCAAGCTCTGTGCAATCATTGCTCCAGCGTTCTTCCAGCCCTTCAACACTGACACAAACTGACAGGTCCAGGTAAGACAAGAAGTTCAGGTTAAGTTTCAGGAGGGTAGCACATGCCTAAACCCTCCGAATAGCCCATTTTTAGCCAAGCAGAGCCCACTGTCACTACCCTGTTTGTATTTCTGCAGTCAACTGTCCCTGATCAGCAAAATCAACAAAGGAGAGCAGGATAAGGTTTAAAAATGGAAACAAAAGTAGGATTTCCCTGACAATGAAGGAATGTATGCATGGTCAGCAGCACATGAGGGAGTCAAAGAGCTGTGGGCCATCATCAACCAGCAAGTGCACAGCAGCCAGCTTCATTAATCCCGCTCTTGACTCTGCTAAAGTGTCTGCAAGAGACTTTTATTTACTGGACTGGATGAACTCATTCAAGGCCATTTTAGCCTGGGGTGGGCTTTCTATAGCCGTAATTTTACAGACAGCAAGCACTTGTACTCCCAGAAGTAGACTAGTTAGGGAATGAAATTGGGGGGTGGGGGTGGCTTTTGACTGGAATGACAGGATTCTGTTTCTGTGAGTATAGCTTCCATAGGTGGTTGGGAGGTGGTCTTTTAAGACAAAAACCAAAAGTTTCCAAATGTCCAAAATGTTGGTGAGGAAATGATGCACATTGGAGTGACCCATATGGGCAGCATCTACTGACAGCACCACTTATACGACCAAAGTTTTTTCATAACAAAATATAAACAAACAACAGTTTAGTGGGATGGTGTCATGGTTAGAGTGTTGCTGGAAAGGGACTTGAGAAATCCTATAATCTTAATCAAGCCATGAAATTTGCAGGGTGCCTTTCAGCCAGTCACTCTTTCTCAACATGATTTGTCTTAAAGGGCTGCTGGCAGGAGAAAGGGGAGAAGATGAGAGCCATGTATGCCATCTTGGGCTCATTGGAGAAAAAGCATAATATAAATTTAGGAAATCAGTAAGACTAGTTGCACTTTCTTGCCTCTTAAGTCATAATTTCTCATTAGTTCCAGTTAGCAGCTACCATTTTGGGGAACTGGTGCCAGGCCAGTGATGGCAGCAGTCAATGGTATTGCTATGATGCTGCCTGCACAATGCTGCAGCATGCACTGGGTGATACCTCAGAAGAGGGGTGACACCCAGTTGGGCCCTCCTGCTGTGGGGTACACTGCTGCTGCACCTGCTCCTTCTTCTCCACTGCCCTTGCTCTCTCCAAGAGGAAAAGGCCTATGCAGTGAAAAAGGAGGAAGGGCAGCATGTGTCATTTATGTCCCCTCCTACTGTCTCCCATGGCCATGGTGCTCCAGCAGCCCTGGGTGAGCAGCAGTCAGGCAAGCATGTAAGGCCGAGGAAGAGGATGGAGGGATGCCAGGGTAGGCCATGGACACCCAGCAGCCCTTTCTGGGGGGCAGATGAGAGAAGCAGGAGGGGGAAGCCTGGCAGTGGAGAAGGAGAAAGGGCAAGTGCACCCCTCCTGGCTTCCCTGCCACCAGACTCTCTCTTTAGGATGAAGCCACAGCAGCGGCAAAGGATGAGGAGTTAGTGCAATGCTCCTGGTTTCTCTGCTGCTAGGCTCCCTTCTCAGAAGGAAGCCCAGAAGAAAAAGGGGCAAATGTGCCTTTCAGTCTCCCTTGCTTCCTTACTAAAATATATATATTTCCATGCCTGTGGATGGTCATAAGCTCAGGCAGCAATTCTGGGAAGAATAACCATGTGTCCTACTGAGCAGACACACAATGCCAGGTGACCTTTTTTCCTGTACTATGCAGAGATGTTTATTAGTAACAATTACCTTGAACTTACATCCGTACATATTAATTAATATGTGCAAATTTAAATCCTTTTTTCTCTTCTCTCTTTTTGGTGGTACATAAGTGGTAGCCACCCTGTTCTGAAATCAGTTCAGAATCTGCATAAAGTGTTCTTCCATCTGTTTGCCAGTGGAAAGGTCTGCTCCCTACGGAATCTACTTCAGAGCGGAAATTTCTGTTCTGCACTTCTGGTTAAGTACTAATATGCCCAGTGAAGTGCTGCATGCTGCAGTGTGGACATACTCCTTCTGACATTATAGTTTTCCCCAGAGCATCCTCCAAAAATTAAAATTTCACTGACAATAAGGTTTCTGAGAAACAGAACAGTGAGACAGACACACAACAACAAAAGCTAGATGTGACTAAGATACAGTGGCCACGTGACAAAGAAGACAAAATTTTTGTATCTTGTCTGAGATAGGACCTCTGATCTGGTATACCTTGACCTGTAAAGTACATCTGCTAAAATTCACTTTTAATAATAATAATAATAATAATAATAATAATAATAATATTTATAGCCCGCCCCTCTGAACAGGCAATCGGGGTGGGGTACAACAAGATTAAAACAACAACAGTTAAAATAGAACAATCGCATCCCCACCTCCCATCCCAACCCATCAGCAATGAGTTAAAACATAATACAGAATACAAAACAATATCAAATATCAATATCAAAACCTAAAAATTCTTGAGCTATATGGGTGGGCTGAAATCATGGAGGAAAGAGGCTCCATGATTTCCAGCTCACTGAAACCGTGTATATATTTTAAAAGTACATTTGGCCCTTGGTATTTGGTTCTATTATACACAGTGGCATAAGAAAAATAGTGTCTCTTACGCAAAATGGGAAAATCAAGGTTTGCTTCCCCTGTCCTCTTTTTCATGTGGCCACCCTACATACTAACCAGTAGGTCGGTTGTCCTCCCCCTGTGCTCTGCTCCTAAATGCAACATCCTGAGCCTATTATATTTACCTAGGGCCCCTTCACACTACGAAATAACCCAATGTGGAAACCGGGTTATTTCAGAGTCATTCACACTGGCATCAATTGGCTCAGTGCAGTTTGCAGGGGTGGGGTGGGGGTGTCAAAAAACCCATTTAACCCAGTTCTATTGGGGATTTTTAGCAGGTCTTTTCAAAATAACCAGGTGTTTTTTTTTACCAGCTCCCAATGGAAACTTGCTGTTGATTCAGTTCGGAGTACAGGAAGGGAGGGGTTAATGTATAAGGGGAAGATCATACTCACCCCTCTGCTCTCTCCCTGCCAGCCAAGGCCAAAGCCAAAGCCAGGAAGGGGGTTCTCCTGGGAACATCATTAGACAGTGTACTTTTTAAAAAAATAAAATTTGACAGCTTATGCACATCTTTGCTATTGCATGGCCACAATAGATAGTACCTGGCATCATCAGTATCAGAAAGGTGCACATGATTTGATTGATTAAAAAAACAAAGCTATCAGTTGGGCTGGGGTTCAGGGGTCTTTTTTTCCTCTTTCTCAAGAAATAAAACTGCAACAGATTCTGCTCCCAAGCTGGTGCAAACAAAGCTCTCGCACACATATTATATTGCATTTATACTCCACATTTAAACCTATGGGGTTTCTTGGTTGAGAGAGTGTGACTCCCCCAAGGCAAACTTGTCAAGGGGCATTCTTGGCAAGGGTTGTTCAAAGGGATTTTCCATTGCCATCCTCCGAGGCTGATGGGGGGGGGGGGGGAATTGACCCAAACAGTGTGATGTAGATGAGCATCATTTGATTGACAGTTTTAAAAAACCCTGAGAATGATCAAAATGTCAGCTCCATTTTAAATCAATACAAATGGTAATGTGAACGTCAACAGGGCTAAATTGCCACAGAAAGATTCAATTGGAGTAAATGTAGTGGGACCTTTGATTCGGCATTGCATCATTAAATCTTCCTGGATCTACTCGGCACAAAAATGCTAGTGTGAATGCACCCCTAGTCATTGATGCTACGGTAGTTAGATGAAGCTTTAAGTGAGCGATGGGCAAAGCACACACTTCAGATTTTGTTGGACTGCAATTCCTAGCATTTCTCACCATACTACAGTGGCCCCTTGGTATCTGCTGGGGTTTGGTTCCAGAACACACACACACCGTGGATATCAAAATCCCTGGATGCTCAAGTCCTATTATATGCAATGGTGTAGTAAAATGATGTTCATTATATAAAATGGCAAGATCAGGGTTTGCTTTTTTTTTTTTTTTTTTTTGGTTTGGTATTTTCAAGCTGTGGATGGTTATCCATGGATATGGAGAGCCAACTCTAGACTGTTTGGGGTTGCTGGGTCTTGCAGTCCAACTACACCCAGAGGGCTCCATATCCCAGCTTTTGGTAATATATTTCTCTGTATTGGGCTGTTCCTGAACTTACGTATGGGTTCAGTTTCTTTCAAAGAAACATCAAATCCTCCTGGTTGCTATCATATTGTGTGCCTTCAAGTTGTTTCCAACTTATGGTGACCCTAAAGTGAACGTTTTAAGGGGCTGAGAATGTGTGGGTCACCCAAGCTCAGCCAGTGGGTTTCTATGACCTGCTCTTCAGAATCACAGTCCATCATTCAAACTACACCACCACACTGGGTATCTAGTTGCCATCATAACCTAGCTTATATATAACTTCTTATGATTCGTTTATGAAGGCACAGTAGCAGGACGTTAAAACTATTGAAAAAGTTGGTAGCTTTATTGACCAGAAAAATCTAGGACAAGTTTTTCCCCCCTTCTTTATATGAATAAATCATAAGTGAGCTCTAATAAAATTATCATGAGTTTTATTTCTTCCCCGACTGGTTACCATGACGGCATATTACACAATGGTTCACAAACATAATTGGGAAACAGGTAAATTCTAACCTAAGGGGCCTGAAGCTCCATACCACTTTAATACATTTCAGAGAGTGTAACAAATGATAATGAAATACCAAACATCCAAGCTGGCAATATGAAATCATCAAGCGCAAGGTGTTGGTTAAAATTCAAAAAATCAAAACATAATTAGTGCTGAAGGCCAATTCCCATAAAGATCTGTGCAGTTCAAGCTATTATTAACTATACTTTTTCTAACTCTGTCTGTGCGCACTATAAATTCTACCTCCAGGAAAGATCTATTAAATTAAACCATTAAGCTAATAATGGCTTGAGTGCTTCACATTATTACCAGAAAAAGCCCACGGCTCAGGTCATCACTAACTTTATTTTTTCTTATTGTCAGCTGAGTAAAAAAAACACACACACACACATGTGCGCACACCATAGCTTCAGTCTCTGGTAAATGCAACCTTGATAAATGGATCCTTTCCGTCACAGTGCATAACTTCCAGGACTATCATAATTAACTTCTAGTGCTGAATTATTGTTCTTTGAACAAAACCAAGCAAAGCAAAATGAACAAACAATAAAATAATCTTGTAGACTTATTTTCTTATGGTATCAACATTACTGCTGGTAGAAAACTGAATTCAAGCATGTAAAAAGAAAAGAAATGGAGGAATGAGAAAAAATAGGTTTGGTAGAAGGTATGTGTGTGTTTCAAGCCACAATACCAGTGGGAAATCTGTCTCAAAACACACATCAATGAGTTTCATGGGAAAAGAAAGAGTTCTGAATTTGTAACTTATGCCCAACATTATTTTCCAGAATAAACAGCATGGATATCAAGGCATAGTAATTTCTGGACTACACTGGACTGGACTGGAGAAGACTCCCAATATGATCCTATGTCTGTCTACTCAGAAGTAAATCTCATTGAGTTCAATAGGTTTGATAAATAGGTTTAGGACAATCGCCTAAGCCCTAAAAAGACTGCTCTGCTGTGATTCCTGAAGTGAAAGATAGAAAAGTATACCTGCAATACTGCTTTTGCCTACATCTCTGAGATTGTTCCACTCAGTTGGTTAGACTGGTGGATATTGCCCCTGAAAGGAGTTGTGAAAGTGAATGGCTTTTTACTGATGTCACATAGAACTCAACTAAAAAGAAAATGCCAGGCAGTAATAACACAAACTGGCATCTTCAATACCAGAAGCCTATTTTAAGATCTTCATATTACCCTGTATTGTTTGCAACAAAACTAGGAAGTGAGGAAGGAAAAGAAGTGTGAACTATCTTTTAAATGAAAGAAAAGTTCAGCTTAGGCACCATTTCCACAAACTAAGAATGGGCAACCGTGGGGCCTGTGGTCTCAATCCAAGCCCACCCCAACCATCTGTCACGATGTGGGGCAGGCTTCCAAACAAACCCCTAACACAGCTCTCCAGGGCTCACATCTTTTAATGGCATGTGTGCCCCTGAGTAGATGGCAGGAATGGAAGGTGTAGAAATATTTGGTATCTGTATTAAGCAAAATACAGCAGGGCTAAGCAATATGAGTTTGTGGTAGAAACAGAAGTAATTACTCTGGATGCTGTTGTAGGGTAAAAAATTTTTAACATTTATTGTCTCCAGAAGTCCATCTTTGGATAGGAAAGGAGATAGGCAAAAAAGTTGACCTATTCTTGGTTATTGTTGTTAGTGTTGTGTGCCTTTAAGTTGTTTCCAATTTATGGCAACCCTAAGACATCCTATCATAAGGTTTTTGTTGGCAATAATTGTTCTGAGGAGGTTTGCCATTGCCTCCCCCTGAGGCTGAGAGCATGTGACTTGCTCAAGATCACTCAGTGGGCTTCACAGCCAAATGGAGAATCGAACCTTGATCTCAAGAGTCATAGTCCAACACTCAAACCACTACAATAAGAGCCCCTAAAAGATGGCTCTCATGTGTGGGTGTAAGCTAGCAGCTTATTGGGGTTGGAGCCCCAAAGATGCTCCCTTCCCAGACAAAGGAAACAAAGAGACTAGCTTCTTGAAAAATGAAAAAAATGCTTTCAACAAGTAAGAAGGAAGCAAAAGGCTTAAGTACATAGACCAAACACAGATAAAGAAAGGTTTAAAAAGTGGAAGGCAGGTGCTATCTAGACTGCCTTCTCTCACTATTCACTTTATATAATTGTTGATGCCTCTTTGCTTCCAACACAAGGCACATTTCTTTTCTCCTGGAATAACAGAAGCATTGTATGGACCAAGCAGATGGCAACCATGGATCTCCAGTACTGGTTAATGACAGAATCCCCATATTTAACAGAGAAGGCTTTTTAGACAAGAAAGGCAGCTTTCTCTGACAAATTTTAAAACCAATACCCTTTTTTATAAGATGTTAAACTGGGGAGATTTTCAGACCTGGAAAAAAAGGCAAGCGTAAAAGGCATACTCCCAGCATAGTCGAGTGACCGTGTTGAAGATTTTCAGACACGTTGCGCTTATCTAGGACTTCTCTCACAGAGATAAAGAAATGTTCCAGCAACAAATCATTCAAGGGGAAGTCCCAGAAATTGTTGCTGGAGCTTTCTTGCTTCTTCCTGGGACAAGTCCTGGATAAGCCGAACGTTGTATGAAAATCTTCAGTCCACTCATACAATTATGTCTTTTTCTTTTCCAATGTTCTTCCGCCTGATAATCTCCAATGTCTCACTTCCGAACAGCTCTCCCTGTCATGCAACTGCCTTATGCAGTATCCCATACAAACCAAAACATAGGTCAAGGGCTCTTAAAACCCTCTTTGCTAATAAGAACAGAAATGTAGGCTCTAGAACTGTACAGGTAAGATGCCCAAAGAAAGACTTCTGCCAAAGCCACATGAGGCAACGTGAATGTAAGAGCTCCTGAAAAGCTTGAAGAGCAACTTTTAAACTCAATATATAACTATAAATACAGTATGCACACTCTGGCTCTGCAGCACAGGTTACATCCAACACACATGTGTTTGCATGTAACCACAACACCCCATGTAAGTGTTCATCTTGGCCCTGGCAATGAGGTGCACAATGGGGAGATTGCATTTTACTGGAGTCCTTCCATAGTACAAAGCTGAAGTAGTCTGATTCTAGTTTAACTGCCATGGTAATATGTCATGGATTCCTAGGGTTTGTAGTTTGGTCAGAGGCAATTTGAAATGCCCCTCTCTAAACTATGTCCAGTTCTTGGCAGCACAGTTCAAAAAGGATATTGACGAGCTGGAACATGTAGAGGGAAAGGTGACAAAAATGATCAATGTTCTGGAAACCAAGCCTTTTGAGGAATGACTTAGGGGCTGTGCAGACCGCCCCTTTTACAGGCACATTGGAGCCACAGCAACCGTATGCCGTGGCCCTGGAATGGTCTTTTCAGGACACAAAAAGGAGCCGCAAAAAATGGCTCCTTTTTGTGCCCTGCAAAGGGCATGATAGCCGCAGCTTTACGGCACTCCTCCGGTGCGGCAGTGCCAGAGGAACACCATGATGACAGCATCATGGTGTTCCTCTGGCACTGCCGCACCGGATGTGGTGCAGTGTCACACTGCCCTGGGGTGGAGCCAGGGCATGTGTCATGTGGACACCACACCCCAACTTCACCCCCAGGGCACCCTTTTGTGGCAGTGTGCACAGCCACTTAGTGAGAAGAATAGGCTTGGCTTGAAGAAGAGAAGACTAAGAAGTGACATAATGGCTATCTTTAAATATCTGAAGGAATATCATCTAGAATGGGTTCAAATTACAAGAAAAGTGATTCCGTCAAAACATTATGAAGAACTTTTTTACTCTAAGAGTGGCTTGAGAGTGTCATAGATTGCCTCAAAGGGTGGGTGGAGGGTCCTCCATCTTTAGAGGTCTGTAAACAGAGGTTGAATTGTCATGTTTCATATAATATCAGTTAGAGCCAATCTACACTTACGTATTGGTGTGGGTTTTCACACCTTTGAAATCATTTTCACTTCTCCTGAGCACACTCCTAATTAGTCACATCTATGCATTTTCCAGTGCAGTACCATTGAGAGTTAAAGTACTGGGCAGGAAGGAAATGTCTGTGAATTATTTGCTTCCATATGTAACTGGCCACTGCACATCATCATCATTATTATTTTGACTGTCTATCAAAGGGGCAAACAAATGCACTTCCACTTGCGTTGTCACCTATTCCCACTGGTGTTGTATGATCTCACCTTTAAATAGGTTTTTGATCAAAAATCTAGTGCTTGTCTAGTCTCTAAGAACAACAACAACAACAACAACAACAACAACAACAACAGCAAAGCCCTTCTTTTTGTCTCACTCCCCCCTTTGCCTTTTGAGATGCAGGCTGGGGAAGGATGGGGTTCCATTTTTGTTCTCTATCCACCCAATCATAACTTGGGGGGGGGGGGGTGCTGGAAAAAAGCAATATTTATTTCTCCTTGAAGGTTGCTGCTCAGGCAAACAAATGAATCAAGAAGTTTAATGAGGGCAGAAAGAGCTAATAACTGGGGGAGGGGAGGGGAAGGGAGCTGGGGAAAGGCCACTGGAAAGCCTTCCCTCCTTGCCTGGAAGCTCAATGTGAGGGACCCAAGGGACCATATGCATATTTTCTGCCTAGCCAGAGACCTTTAACTGTTTAAGTGCCTTTGGGAGTGGGTAAAGAAAGTAGAAACAGAATACCTGTTTCAAATAGTCAGTTTCAGTCTGAAAAATATAATTTAAAAATGTGGTAAAATGCCAAGGAAATAGGCAAACCCAATATTTACCTAAAACCAAAGAAATCTGTTAGCAGTAATGCCCATCTGCCTGCCCTTTGCAAAAATGTGTTGCCATGTCTGGTAAAATCTGTGATGCCTTTTGAGGGCCCTCCCTCCAAACAGTGGCATCACTATGGGAGTGTGGTGGTATGGCCTGCACTGGGGGAAACCTCAGAAGTTGAGCCCTCCCCCGCACTCTCCCCTCTACACCACCCTTTCATGCACTCTTCCTCCATGCACCCCAATGCTATTCTTATGCTGCTTCCATGCTCTCTCCCCCTGTGCTGTCCCTGCACACACACACATTTCTCACAACACTCTGATGCTCCCCTTTGTGCACCGTCATATTTTTTCCTCATCAGGAAAAAGACTTGGAGCAGGGGGGGGGGAGCATGCAATACCCCTGAAAGCACTGCCCCCAGAAGCCCCCCAATTAGGTGACACCCAATGTGGGGACACCACTGCCCCCAAATAGTGTAAATACATTTGAATCGCATATGGTCTGATTACATTCTACTCACATGTGTGCAGAAGATGGCAAAATGCTAACAGGGGACAGAGAAAAGGCAGAATTGCTCAACACCTTCTTTGCTTCAGTCTTCTCAGAAAAGGCAAAGGGTGCTCAACCTAAGGATAATGGAGCAGAAGACAGAATAGGGGAATTTCAGCACAGAATAAGTAAAGAGATAGTACAGGAATACTTGGTTAACCTAAATGAATATAAACCTCCAGGACCAGATGAACTACATCCAAGGATATTAAAAGAACTGGCAAATGTAATATCGGAACCACTGGCAATAATCTTTGAGAACTCCTGGAGAACAGGAGAAGTCCCAGCAGACTGGAGGAGGGCAAACGTCCCCCATCTTCAAAAAGGCAAAAAAAGAGGATCCCAACAATTATCGTCCAGTTGGTCTGACATCAATTCCAGGAAAGATTCTAGAGCAAATCATTAAGCAGAGAGTCTGTGAACATTTAGAAAGGAATGTCATAATCACAAAAAGCCAACATGGGTTTCAGAGAAACAAGTCATGCCAGACAAATCTGATCTCTTTTTTGGATAAAATTACCAGTTTGGTAGATGAAGGGAATGCTGTGGATATAGTATATCTTGATTTCAGTAAGGCCTTTGACAAGGTTCTCCATGACATTCTTGCAAGCAAGCTTGTAAAATGTGGGCTAGACAAGTTAACTGTCTCATGGATTTGTAACTGGTTGACTGGCCAAACTCAAAGGGTGCTCAACAATGGCTCCCTTTCATCCTGGAGAGAAGTGACCAGTGGGGTCCCACAGGGTTCTGTCCTGGGCCCAGTGCTACTCAATATCTTTATTAATAACTTGGATGACAGAATTGGGGGTATACTTGTCAAATTTGCAGATGACACCAAATTAGGAGGAGTAGCCAATACTCCAGAAGACAGGATTGAAATTCAGAAAGACCTGAATAGACTAGAAAGCTGGGCCAACGCTAACAAAATGAAATTCAATGCGGAGAAATGTAAGGTACTGCACTTAGGACGAAAAATGAAATGCACAGATATAGGATGGGGGACATCTGGCTGAATGAAACTACGTGTGAAAGGGATCTAGGAGTCCAAGTAGACCATAAGTTGAACATGAGTCAACAGTGCGATGCGGCAGCTAAAAAGGCCAATGCTATTTTAGGCTGCATCAATAGAAGTATAGCGTCTAGATCAAGGGAAGTAATAGTGCCACTCTATTCTGCTTTGATCAGGCCCCACCTGGAATACTGTGTCCAGTTCTGGGTACCACAATTCAAAAAGGATGTGGAGAAACTGGAGCGGGTCCAAAGGAGGGCAACTAAGATGGTGAAGGGTCTGGAAACCATGCCCTATGAGGAACGACTTAGAGAGCTGGGGATGTTTAGCCTGGAGAAGAGAAGGTTAAGAGGTGATATGATAGCCCTGTTCTAATATTTGAAGGGATGTCATATTGAAGAGGGAGAAAGCTTGTTTTCTGCTGCTCCAGAGACTAGAATGCGGAACAATAGATGCAAGCTGCAAGAAAAGAGATTCCACCAATCAAAGCATCCCCGACAGATGGCCATCCAGCCTCTGCTTAAAGACCTCCAATATCCACCTCAACATTAGGAGGAACTTCCTGACAGTAAGGGCTGTTCGACGGTGGAACACACTCCCTCGGAGTGTAGTGGAGTCTCCATCCTTGGAGGTCTTTAAGCAGAGGCTGGATGGCCATCTGACGGGGATGCTTTGACTGGAGTTCCTGCATGGCAGGGGGTTGGACTGGATGGCCCTTGGGGTCTCTTCCAACTCTATGATTCTATGATTCTTGCAGCATAATTTCCTTTGTGCAGATTGTCCCTTAATCTTAAAGGTGCTGCTAGATTCCTCCTCACCTCCATCCTTTCTATATACTTAAACAGCCTAACACAGCTATCCCAGGCTAGAGCTCATTGGAAAGTCTATGCTATGGCAATGGTGGCAGTGAAGAAATAATGCTTCTCTACCAACATTGTGCCTGCACAGTGCCATCCAGCAGAGCAGTTCTGGGTGGTCAGGGGCCTCTTAAATTCTGGCCTCCAAGAAGAAAACAGAGAACACTCAACAGTTCACTGTGAAGAATTTGCAAGCCACTTTGCAGACAAAATCGCTCAGATTTGCTCTGACTTAGATGCTGTACTTAACACAGGTCCAGTGTTCTGTATTATTGGATAAGTTTCAGATTGTGCAGCCTGAGGATGTGGACAAGATCCTTGGAGAAGTGAGGGCCACCACATGCATACTGGATCCTTGCCTTTCCTGCTGCAAGCAACTAGAGAGAGACTAGCCAAGTGGGTAAAGGGAGTGGGGAATCTGCAGCAAGGCAGATTTCCAGCCTGCCTAAAGAAGGCTCTGGTGAGGCCATTACTGAAAAAGACCTCCCTGGATCCCACCATTTTGGATAACTATCACCCAATGTCTAACATTCCATTCATGGCAAGGTTCTGGAGCAACTGGTAGCCTCCCAGCTCCAAGGATTTCTGGTTGAAATGGATTATCTAGATCTATTTCAATCTGGCTTCAGACCTAGCTATGGGAGGCTTGAGACAGAGTTAGATTTCTTTGCCTTGGTGGATGGCCTACACTGGGAACTGGACAGCCTGAACCTGGATGCCCAAGTTTCAGCTGTGGCCAGAAGTGCATTTGCACAATTAAAACTAGTGTCCCAGCTGCACCCATTCCTTAAGAAATCAGATCTGGCTACAGTGACACATACCTTGATTACAACTCATTTGGACTATTGTAATGTGCTCTACGTGGGGCTTATAAACTGTAAAACGCTGCAGCCAGGATGTTGACTGGGACTGGCTACAGGAATCATGTCACTCCCCTGTTGAAACAGCTGCACTGGCTACTGGTCTGTTTCCGAGCAGAATTCAAAGTGCTGGTTTTGACCTTTAAAAGCCCTAAATGGCTTGGGTCCAGACTATATGAAGGACCGTATCTCCCTGTACAAGCCAGTGCAAGCACTAAGATCGGCAGGAGAGGGCTTTCTCTCAGTCCCATCACCTTTGCAAGTGTGGTTGGTGAGGACTCAGGAGAGACCTTTCTGTGTGGCTGCCCCCAGACTGTGGAACTCCCTGCCATGGGAGGTCAGGTCAGGTCAGCCCCCTCTGTGCTTTCGCTGGCAGCTGAAGACACTTTTATTTAGTCAGGTGTTTGGTGGCTGAATTTTACTTGTACTGGTTTTAACTGTGTTTTAACTTATGTTTTAATATTAATAATGTTTGATAATTTTTTAACTTTTGTAAATTAATGCTTTTACTTCTGTCTTAAAATTATTTTGTCTTTGTAAATTATTGTTAACACACCTTGAATCCCATTGTGGGAGAAAGGTGGGATACAAATACTTTAAATAAGTAAATAAATAAATAAATAAATGAAACCTCTTTGAAAACTGGTATGCTGTTTTTATGTTGACTTCTGAGCACAATTTGATCTTTACATTTAAATACCTGCATGGCGAAGAACTGAAGGAAAGAACTGAACCCAAAGAAAAGCTTATTTCCACATCAACTTGCCCACAAGCTCTGATGCTCAGTAGAAATTCTATTCCAGGTGTTTCCGCCAGCTTAGATGTTGGGGATGATGGGGAAAGTCCTCTTCATTGGTAGTTCCCTCTTTATAAAAATCCCTCCCCAGGCTTGGAAGCTCATCTCATACCTAATTTGCCATCTTTTTTGTAGCAGAGGAAGGTCCTTTTGTTCACCCAAGGTTTTTAGGAGTTTTTAAACTGTTTAATTCACTTTCATTGGTACTGATTGTCTTTCTAGTTTTGGGGAAGTTAGACCCCAAACCTTTGAACTGAACCCAACTCTCAGGGTACTGGCTGAGTCTGGCTCAAGGAATTGTTACACTTCCCTGGATTCCTGGGCATGGGAGGCTGTTGGCCTGGTAACACTACTCAGAAGCTATTACTGACTGAAAAGTGCTACAGAATTACAATCAGTCAATCCAACCTTGGTATAAGAAATATCCAGGAAACCCTTTTATTTTTATATATTTTTAATATACTGTATTGTATTTAATGGCACATACTAGACAAGCCAAGATCTTGCATGGTGTAGTCATTTGAGCACTGGACTACAACTCTGGAAATCAGGGTCTGATTCTCTGCTAAGCTATGGAAATCCACTGGGTAATGTTGTGTGAGTTACACACACTCAACCCCCAAAGCCCCCATGATAGATTCAGAAGTCAGAAACAACTAGAAGGCACACAACAACAACAACAAGTATAATAAGTTTTGACACCTTCACATCGATTAAACTTTGTGTAGAACAACCTTCTCCAATTTTATGCCCTTCAGATGTGTTGTAATACAACTCCCATAATCTTTACCAATTACAGAAGTTGTAGTCAAACACAGCTGGAGAGAAGGGTGGGGCAAAATGTATTTGTGGCATTCAAATTTCATCCTAAACACATAATTTTGGCTAGAGATTGAAAAAGATGCTATTTTGGACTACAACTCCTAGAATTCCCCAACCAGCACAACCACTGGAAAAAGAAAATAACATACAAGGTTCATATACCATGAAACAAATCATTATATCACAATCAGACATAAGCTCATCCCAGCATTGGGGAGAAAACAGTAGCATGACATATTGGAAAAAAGAAGTACAGAAAGGCCCAGGGAGTACTGAGTCTATTTCTAGATTGCTATTCATACCTCCAGCTTGGTATCACACTGCCATATTAGTATGTGCTATTGATTTCTTCTTAATACAGTGAAATGCTCTCGTAATGAACTCGGTAGTACCCATAATGATTTCATATCATAAAATGTTATGTACTTTGCTCATAACAAAGTGACAGTGGGCCCAAAAATAGCAAACCTCATAATAAAATGTTATTGAAGTTCTTGAATTTCAATATAAAAAGGACTCCGCCATACTCAAGAGCTTACAAGAAACAAATACATACTTAAAAGAGTTGTATTAAAGTCATGTCATTGACCGAATTACAATGTCACTAGGAGACACTACTCTGAAAAGAGGCTGCATCCCTGCATCCTTCCAACACAGATGGGAGAATGAAATAGCGATGAGAGTTAACCCTTGGGAATGTCTGGGGACAGGGGACAAGAAAGTAAGGTGCCTCCCTTCCAAGAGTTGCTAGCTCTGTGTGTGTGTGTGCATGCCTTTAAGTCACCTGTTGACTTATGGCGATCCCATTAATTTCATAAGGTTTTTGTGAGCAAGGACTATTCAGAGGTGCTTTGACATTGCTCACCTTTGAATACAGCCTACAGCACCGAGTATTTAGTGGCAATCCCTACCCAGGTATTAACTAGGCCTAACCTTATAAGCTTACAAAGTCAGATGGAAACTGATGTCTTCAGAGTATTTAGGCCTGTGTTGGTTGCTAGCAAAAATAGGGTCTAATTGCAAGGTGTCCTCAAAGAGTTCACGTCTTTCCCTAGCAGAAAATCCAAAGCAGCTACAGAAGACACAGACATAATACATTTGGAGGTGTTCCATTGCCCTTGACTAATCCTTCTATTCCATCTCCTCTGAGATTAAAACTCTTGTCCAACTCCCTAAAACCAGGTAGATGGAACTTCTGTACATTTTCTCACAGTCCTTTACAGCTTTAAATAGATGTTTGTGTTGCCAGCTGTCAAGGTGGCCATGAGAAGAGACAGAATGTTTTAAGCACTGGATTTCCCCCTATAAACCAGGTTTTGCCTTCCATGTGCTCCTTGTCCTTAGGGAAGCCTTGCAATTTATTTCCAGCAGAGATTCCACATCAGTGAATGATAGTCATATTTCACCCGCCCCATGGGACATTGATAGTATTCAGTTATTGAAGAGATTTCTCAGTTGCTAAGGATTAAAAATCCATGATTAACTAATATTTCCCACACGCACCAAGTTCTCCCAACACTGTGGAATTTGTTTACCATTATGCAACCGCCTTATACAACTAAACTATCTTAATTCAACAATCAGCCAGTCAAAACTGTGAGAACAGAATATGTTATACCAAAAAAAGCTTTTATTTCATTAGTCTCTCTATGTGTGTGTGTGTCTGTCTGTCTGTCTGTCTTCAAGTCTTATAGTGACCTCATAGATTTCATAGAGTTTTCTTAAGCAAGGAATATTCAGGGACCAGTTACTTCCTCCAAAATATAGCCTACCACACCTGGTATTTCTTGGCAATCTCCTATCAAAGTACTAACCAGGGCTGACCCTGCTTAGCTTCCAAGGTCAGACAGGATCTGATGCCTTTAGCATGTAGGGGATGTTGTTGTTAACCACCCTCTACTCATGGTGACCCTGTGGATGAGACATCTCCAAGACTCCCTATTCTCCACTATTCTTCTAAAATTCTTGCAGATTCATATCCATGACCTCCTTAAATGAATTCATCCTTCTCTAGCATGTGGTCTTCTTTTCTTTCTACTTCCCTCCACCTTTCCTAGCATTATTGTCTTTTCTAATGATTCATGCCTTACTGTTACTTTATTGTGTGCTATTTTGTACTACTTTATTGTGGAACTGGAGATTTACTTTTTGCACAAAGGAGTTCACAGGAACAAGATTAAAATACTGAAAGTTCTGAAGAATGGAAGGGTCTGAGGGCGGATGCTGCTTTCTAGAGTTTGGTTTCTGGCACTCTGGTTGTGGCTGTGTGATAGATTTGCAGCAGGTTAGAGCTGTTGGATTTAGTGCAAATCCTTACTTCAGGTTTTTTGATGTGCTCATTAACCCAGAACTGAAGAACAGGTTAAAAATCGATGAAAAAAATAGTATGGTGAATGGTGATATATATATTCCAGCAACTTCTTAATTTGACTACTGTAAAACAGGTCTGCTCTTGAGTACAATTCAGAACCTTCAGCTGATTTAAAGTGCAACAATCTAGCACACAAAATGTATATAATGAACGTGGCGGATTTTGATCTACTTTAGGGATCAGTGTGTTTGCATGGAAAGTTGTGCCACTTGGGCTGATCTTTAAAGCCCAGGAAAGTTGGAGACACACCTGAGATTGTCACTACTGTTGTGGGAAGTAGCTGAGAACTAAGAGCAAAGTTTTATCAGGGGTGATTCCAGCATTGTGGAAATGAGTTTTTCAGAACTGTTTCCTTCCCACTGGAGTAAATTTTGTGAAGTATTTTACTACTGTGCTGTTACTATCAGCTTTAGAATGTGTGTTATAGTTGTGAAGTGGTCTTTAACTTTATCATAAACTGCTCGACTAGCTTGTAGCAAACTACTTTAAGAAATATTCCTTGGTGAAAATGGGTGTACCAACCACAGTTGGCCCTCCATGTTGGTGGCTTTGAGTTTTGTGGCTTTGATTATTCATTGATTAATATGTTCTCTCTATGACTCTCTAGTTTCTCCAGGGTGACTCTGTCCAATGTTTACCATACAGTCATGCTGGAGGACCTAGATGTTCTTAGAGAAAAACTTCTCTAGGCATTTATAGGTCATCCAGTGCAATTCTATAGTCACCTTCTGGCAGATATTGATCATAAAATTGCACTGGATGACCTAGAGATTCCTAGAGAGGTGTTCTCTCAGGTTTAAGAAAAAATGTGGTTTTATTTGTCTGTTTTTTTTCCACTTTCACAGGATCCTGTGCCCCTAATGTGGAGAACCCACTGTACATGTAGATGGAGATAATTAGTGAAATAACTTACTTCAAGGTACAGCAAAAGGAAGACAAAATTCTCAGACATCATTGCAGTTCTTCCACAGTAGAATGATTTCTTTTGGTGCTTCATCAAACCTGGTTTGTGCAACTACCTAAATTAAGTTTCTCACCTCACATTAAAAAAAAACAACTAAGCATAGCCTTGAAAGAAGCAAGCAATGGTAGAAAATCACCTTCACTCCTTAGGGACACTAAACTACAAAATCTGCATCACAAGCAAAACATCCCACTAGATGGGGGCCTGTTTAGCAGCAGCAGCAGCATCACAACCTTGATTGCAGATCGTTGTGGAAGTCTAGAGGCAGATGTGGGGTTTATGCCTAATTGATCTTCCTGATTGTTAACAGCTGCTGAGTTGCAGCCTGCCTTCACAAGTGATGCAGAAAAATGCATTTGTTGTTCCTAGCCTGATCTTTTTCTTTTCTTTTTCTTTTTGGCAACAAGATATTCTAAATATGACTGCAAAACAACTCAACAAACTTGTTAATGTGATTGAAATGGTGCACAATGCAAAAGGCAGCTGTTTTCTTTTTTGTTTTTAATTTGAATTATACTCCATAGAAAAGGGACTATATAATTGGAATGATCTAGGGGTCACTCATTTTCCTCTTCCTTGGAAGAAACACAGAGATGCACGCTGATGACTGCTCTTCTCGCAGTAAATAGTTTCTCTTGCTTCTCTTCAGGGCCACTGGGAGAATAGGCTCTATGCACACACACGCACACACAAAGAGCTAGAAAATAAGGCTATGCACATTAGAGAGATCATGAGAAAAATTAAGCAATTGGACATGCTTATTGTGAGGACAATGTGAGAGACCCGGAGAGACCTGGGAAATTTAAAATGTAATTTGTTTTTGCACGGCTTGAGGACACACAGCATGGCTTGAGGACACACGTTTCCTACAGGAATTCTGCAAGCACTGCCAAGTTTTGCAAAAATGTCTGCACTCCCACAATCCATAGCATGATTGTGTTGATGAGCAGCGATTCAGAAAGAGTCTGAACATGAGGAAAAGTCTTTAAAAATCTATATCTATCTATCTATCTATCTACACTCAGGAGTTTGGGGAGAAGGTGAGTTGTTCTTGAAAATCTGGCTTGTGATGCTAGGAAGCATGGAATGGTATGGTGTCCTGACTACTATATGTTACAGTTTCCCCAGATAAGTGTTATTACTGCACAGCTGACTCAATATTGTTATTCATCCAACCTTGTGACAGATCCAGGCCTCCTTCCCAGAAATAGCCCGGCTGTTACAGGAAAGGATCATTTGCCTGGAACTCAAAAGTCCAGATGTTGCCTATCAAAATTGGGTTTCATGTTGCCTTTTAGAGATCAGGACAGAGGCATATTGGGCCCTCCTGTCACCTTAAGCAAGAGGGGAAGTGGCTCTTGCTATTCTCCATCTCAGTTTTCTGAATGCAAGACCGAAGGAATGTGGGCTCTGTGGAAAGCAACACCAGTCACACACAGAGTCCACATTCCTTCAGCCTTGCATTTAGAAGATTGAAATGGCTGGTGGCTGGCGCTGCTTCCCACAGAACTCATCCGGTCCAAATGCAAGCACTTGAGGGTGCATCTCCACCATAGAAATAATGCAGTTTGACACCACTTTAATTGCCATGGTTCCATCTTACAGAATCATGGATTTTGTAGTTTTGTGAGGCACCAGCACTGTTTGGCAGAAAAGGCTAAAGACCTTGACAAACTACAAATCCCAGGAGCTGCAATACTTAATGTGGTGTCTAACTGCATTATTTCTACAGTATAGATGCACCCTGGGAGATCCTTCCATGGAGCCAGGAATTTGGGCTTGACCAATTCTGTGAAGAAAAACACTGATTATTTTGATCAGTAAAGCTCCTTAGAATGATGGGGACCATTACTAATAAATCTCCTTAGAATAAGGTACCTCTTAGTACCGATTGGTTAGTGCTTGTGACATCACTGTTGATAAGCAACAGATCTCCACTCTTTGTACGATGTTGTCTTTTAACCTTAACACACTTTAAAAGCCTTTTGGAGGTTGAATGATGTGCTGTGCCTCTGCTGATGTCCTCACGAAGCCCTGATAAAACATTACAAGGCTCAGGACCTGCACAGTTCCCCCTCCTCTGTCATTCTGCAAAAGTGGATCATTTTGTGAAATGCACACATGCATAATATTGCATTGTGAACATGGAATATTCAACTAAAGACATATGGTATTTGTTCTGTATTTCTTGGGAAGTGAGACCAGTCTAGGGTAACGGTTATAGCTCTCAATTTAATGTAATTGCCTGTGATTTTTTGTAAAGTTTTGTTCTACATAGCAGAGGAGATACAAAGGAGGAAAATGGGTCTTCTACATCAGAAGCATTTATACTGGAAATGGTATACAGCAACAATGACAGAGTCAGCACCAAAGGGCTACAGAATGGGGAAAAGAGACAAAGAGAGAGGATTAGCTGTTGACATCCTCATATAAACCATGAAGGCAACAAAGGAAGCTAGGGAATGATGTATAATGGGTCCTAGAAGGCAGGCCACTTACATTATCACCCTGTTTGTGGAGCCACAACTCAACTGTAAACTATAGCTCAGGGTTGTCTAACAGAAAATGTGTATATGTATTTGGAAAGCAAGACAGTCAAGAAGGTTCCAGGAACTACAGACATAGAGATTTAGGGTTTTCCCCAAAGTGCTTTAATCTAAAGGCATAGATTTAGTTGGACATTAGATGTGGTAACTTAAAGGGGGAGAAATCACACAGTTTTGCAGTGTGCATCATGCTGAGCCAAAGATTAACTGCAGAAGACACAATCACTCTAAAGTTGTTTTCGGCAATCTTGTCTAAGCTCATCATCTCAAAGCAGCAGCAAAAAGCTCCCTGTGGTGTTGCTGCAAAAGTGTCCAGTGATCTATTGGCATATTCTTTTAATATTCTCCTTCTTAGAATTCAGGAAAAGTTACTTTGTTGGACTACAGATTTCAGAATCCTGCCAATCTGGGAGGTTCTGGGAACTATAAATTAAAAAAGGAACTTTTCAAAGCTCTGTTACTGGTTTGCTGACAGAAAAAGGAATAGCTTGCTTTCTTGGGCATTATGGGAATTATGTGGGAAATCCTTCAGAAGCTTAATCACTGTTCTACAATCATTTGGGAGACTGAAAAAAGGAAAATGGGGTTTAAAGAATACTGTGCAGATGATGTACAGATCCCTCGGCTCTAACAGCAGATAGAAAGTTGGCAAAAGCTGCAGATGTTTTCCACAAGGCATGCAGTGATACAAATGGTGTTTAGCTTGGCAAAGAGACCTCATTCATCTCATAACAATTGCCAGCACATGGTTGGGGCACTCTGAGACATTGGTAGGAATGGGCCATACCTTGGCACACATTAACCAGAATTTTGTTGGTGGCATACATAAGTGTGTGTTGTACTAGACATGTGGAATGGTTTAAAAACAACAACAATGTGGAATAAACATATCCAGCTGATGGTGCTGGGAGTTATGTTCAGTATGCAGATCCCAGGAGTTATTCTATCCATTTCACCAGCGCAAACTTCTTCTGAATTATATGCTACATAACATACAAAACACTGTAAATCTGCCAGAATCCATAATGATGAAAACTTCAAAAATAAATTATACCTATATATTGTAAAGGTAAAATCATGGATCCAAATTCCAACTAGCCTATGTCTTCATTATGTTCAGCATGCAAAACCATTGCATATGCACACCAATTCACCTGGAGTAGTGTGTCAATGTGCATTATGCATTTCACATTGCACAATGTACCCAGTGCAATGGGGATTGGGTAGTGCTAGCATTGCTTAGTTTTGCTGGTGGATACGACAACAATGATGACATTATGTAGGATCTCACCCCAAGAACCCCAGGTTCAGTCTCTGGCATCTTCAAATAGGGCTGGGAAAGAATCAGACCCTTGCCTGAATCCAGGAAAACCACTGCCCATCAGTATAGAAAATACTGGTGTAGATAGAACAATCATCTACGTCAGTATACAATTGGCTCCTCTGTTCTAACTGAGCAATGGATCTTCTCCAGAGCAATGGATGCACTGAGTGTGCATTGGTGCCAACATAATAGCTTCTCCTCATCTTAATTGCCATATAAGCAGGGACGGGCAGAGAGGTGGGCAAAAGAAGAGCACTGCCTCTTCCAGTAAGATTTCAGCTCCTCAATGAAGTGTTCCTTCAGGCCCAGATTTTGGCACCACAATAACTTATAACTTCAGTTGAGCATTTAGAAATACAGTTTAGGTGTCAAAAGAAAAGTGGCAGGCAAAGCTACCAAGGTAATGTGAACATAGCAAATATATGAGTTGTAGCTGTTAATAATTTTCAATGTCTCACTCTCTGCAATGCTATAAATTGGGGGACTGAAGGAACATTTTTTCGGGGGTGGGGATGGGTATGTGTGTGAGTTAGAATTCTTACTTTTTGTAAAAATTGCCCCTGTTTTTGCCCCTGTTTTAATGGGAATTGCATCTTGGGAAGGATGCTACAACCTCCACCTAATTCCTCCCCCCACATGGAACAATTAAGCTTTGAAAAATGCCATCCGCTGGTGCCAGGTACCACGTGACTACTACATGGACTCAGTGGTGTCACTAGGCTTGGCATGATTCGGTGCAGTAACTCATGGTGTCACCACCACCACCCCATTGACCTCCTCTCATACCATACAGAATCCTTAGTAATGTTTTTTGTACTAATATTACCCGTTCATCATAATTCCCACATATCACTGGATGTCTCGGCAATAGTGATATAAACAACCAGCAAAATTAAAATCATATCTTTAAATTACAATAACATACGCATAGCCTCAGTGCATTTACATATACATAGGTCCATGTGGCTGAACTGAAAAATTGGTAAAAGGTGATGTTTTTAAAGAAAATTTAAAAAGAATATTTTTTTTATAAAATTAAGTCTTTTGTTGTGTTTATTATGTAGTTTATGATATATGTTATGATTTTGTATTTGTTTGATGTTTTATGTAGATTGGTTATGTGTTGTTTTTTATTATTAATGTAAATATATGTGTTTTTTAAATTATAAAAGTCAGCTTGAAGTAAAAACAAACTTGTAAAAATAAAAATAATTTTTAATTTTTTAAAAAAGCAAAAGAAAAATTAAAAAAATCTGGGACCTCTTCTTTCTCCTTCCACTGACCCTCACCCCACTCACACTATCTCTTCAGCATTTTAATAAGACACAGGAAAATGCCACAGACTGTTTCTGCCCAAAGGCAGATGTCTGGGGATCAGTGGTGTCACCACCCACCTTAGGGTGTCACCTGGTGAGGTCTGAACTCCCCCACATACTCCTACTGATGCCATTGAATGGTCAATTGAGGCAAAGTCCCTCTTTTTATCTGCCTCGATCCAATACCTGCCTCAATCCAATACAGGGAGAGGCAGGATACTACTACTACTACTAATAATAATAATAATAATAGTTGTTGTTGTTGTTGTTGTTGTTGACATCTGGCTGCAGTTGGTAAACCAGCCCAAGGTGCTCAAGGAGAGCTTCCAAACCTCACATGTGACTCTTCAGAAGAAATCTGATCCCATCTAAAACTAGCTATAAACCTCCATCCTGAGTAATTGGTTTCTTGAGTCTCTTGTGTGTGGGAGAGAGTCCATTGGTCCAAAGAGGTGCAGTCAGATTGTTAACAGGAGTTGGCTACAGGGAGCACACAACTCCCTTGTTATAACTGCTCCACTGGTTGCTAGTCTGTTTGTAAGCACAAGTACTAGTTATGAATCCCTATACAGTTTGGATCCATGGGAGTCTGCCCAAACTCTAAGATCTTTAGGAGAGACATTTCTCTCACCACCCTCACAAGCATGTTTGGAGAAGTGGGCCTTTTCTGTGGCTGCTCCTGGACTCTGGAAGTCTCGAATTCCTTTCTTAGGGAGACTAGGGTGGGTTCTCCTTTGCTGTCCACTTATTGGCAGGCAAATACTTTTTGCGAACAGATTATTTTGAAAAAAAGAGCTTTTTAGCCTGAATCTACACTGCAGAATTAATGCATTTATCACCACCTTAACTGACATGGCTCAGTGCTATGGACTTCTGGGATTTGTAGTTTGGTGAGATATTTGGCCTTCTCTGTCAGAGACCTCTGGTGCCACAGCAAATGGCAAATCCCAGGATTCTATAGGATGGAGCCATGACAGTTAAGGCGGTGTCAAGCTGCATTAATTCTGCAGTGTGGCAACAGCCTTAGTATGCTGTGCTACTTTTATTCTTTGCTTTTCAATCAGTGATTTAAATGGTTTCAATTCCATTGAAAGTTGAATACTATTGCATTATAACCTTTTGTATATTTTAGCCACATGTTTTTAATTGAAATTCTCTCTAGACTGTATGGCACCTTGAGTCCCAGCTTTGGGGGAAATGGGGGTCATAAGGATGGGATGGGACAACATTTTTGCCTACATCCATTGAAAAAAAATGCATCCATTAAACTCATGCACTGAGGTTTCAAAGCCTTTTAAGGTATTGTATCTGAGGGGTCAAACATTGTTTAGGCCAGGAGTGGTGACATAAAGTGTTGTTCTTATTTGGCAGGTGTGCTGAAGGGTTAAGGCCACAAAAACGGTTTTGGGATTATCTGTGGACCCACCAAATAAACAGAGCTAGCTGATATTAATGTGTTGTTCTGGAAGGCCTAGGTCACCAAGAAGCACCCTCTCCCTTCTGGGGAAGGTGGGTCCAGCAATAAGAGCCCTTCCTTTAATCCGCTTAGAAAAACAGACTTCTGCTCCCCCAGTTTGTCAATTCCACTCACTTGTGGTAAGCCACAATTTCCAAGGCAGGCTAATGTAGTATGGGAATCAATATGTCAGCAGCCTTTATGAAAGAACAACACAGTGAGTGATAAGCAACTTGTGTTCATAAAGAACAGATAGTGCCAGCTAGACCCAACAGCCTCCTCTGAGAAAATTGCAGATTTAGCTGACAAAGGGAATTTAATATTGCTAGATACTGAATGGCTTTAGGCACCGTTTCTCACAGAACATCTTTTTCTAATCAGAAAGTACCTGAGTTTTCCTTACCAAAGTGTCATGAAGATAAATATTAATGCAACACACACATGGAGTTGAAAAACTTCAAAAGCAAGACTTACCCTTTTATAAGAGTAAGTCTTATAAAAGCTCTTCCAAAGGGAATGTAACACTTTCCAGGAAACAGCTAAATGAAAAAAAATGCTGTGGTCTCCTGTTCCCTTTCACTATAGCAATTGACAGTTCTTTTCAATTCACAGGGTCTCAGCTGTACGAGCATTTTGTCTGACCCACAGCTTTGAAATGATGTTGTTGGGGACTGTAACTCCTGGGGTTCTATCATACTGCTCAGTTATAGTGCTATGAGTGCACTTTAACCATCATGGCAGCATCTTAGAGAATTCTGGATTTTGTAGTTTAGGGAGGGCTATGTTCATTTCTTTGGCAGAGATTGGCTCTAGTGCCTCACCAAACTACAAAGCCCAGGATTCCATAGGATGCAGCCATGGCAATTAAAGTGGAGTCACTTTAATTGCCTAGAATCTCCTAGGCTGCAGGAGCATCCATTTTCCAAACTTTGGCCCAGCACTTCTTTTGAGGACAGAAGCCATTAGCTTAACACAAACCAACCTGCTCATGCCATAAAACAAGTATTCATGTGATAAAAACCATACCTGGTATTTCTCATAATATTTACTACCAATAATAGCTGGGGCCCTTTACACAATCACAGCACTATGATTTCACCTTAACTGCCATGAATGCAGTCTATAGTGTGTAGGAAATGCTTGTTTTTCAGCGCTGGCAGACCCGCTGGACAACAACACATTACCACATTCCTCCAGTTGGGATGATTGTGTTATCAGTGACTAGCAGATCTTCCTTGAACAGGGGATCCCGCACGTAGGCATTGTGGTAGCAGGAACTCGTAAATTATCTATCACTCAGGGGCCTTGCTTAAACCACGTGGTCAGCAACTCTAGAAATGAATAAAAGGAAGCAGCACCAAAAGCAAAGGGTGCCATCCCGTCAACCCAATCATCCTGCCTGTGCGTCTTTCTTCATCGCCACATCTGGTGACCCCGACGTGATACCCCCCGCACTCATCGACCGGAAAGGTCAGGTGCACCACAGCGAACTTCGCTCCCAAAAATTCGTGAGTATGGGGGGGGAACTGTCAGCTCAGCAGAAGGTTCATGCAGAAGAGCTACAGAAAATTCTCAAGCAGAATGGAACAGGAGGAACTAGCCTAAGAGAGCTAGAGCAGTTAGTAAATGAGATAGGTTCTCAATGTCCTTGGTACCCTGAAGGGGGAACTTTAAACTTACATGACTGGATAAAAATTGGGATACATTTGCATTCGCCACCTCGAGCATCCATGCAGCATTTGTTGCTGTGGCGAAAATGCAAAGAGGCAATAGAAGTTATGGAGACTCATAGACTCAAGGCACCGTCTCCATTTCTCTCTTTGCTTCCTGAGGAGGGGGGGCCTGCTTCCCCATCTCCATATATGCAGCTAACTCTGCCGGCAGAGCCTAGCTACTCGACTGCTTCCTTATCAGTTGCTAATTTACAGGAGCCAGATAGTGCAGTCAAAGCAGAATCAGTTAATGCAAAAGCAGCATTAGCTAAACAACTCCTTCCCTCATATGTGCGTCCTGTAACTCTTTCTCCTAAGGAGTTAGATATAGGTCAGGATTCCTCAGCTCCATTGCTTAACAACGAGCTACAAAGCCCTTCAGAGGAAGCTGTGTCTCCATTTCAAAAAATGGTTGAGCCATGTAAGAACTCAGGCTCAAGTGATCTAGATGATCTAGAAATTTGGGCTGCATATCCCGTCTCTCAGACACAGGATCAAAACAGTGGAGCAGCTCATGATTGGAGCCCACAGTCATATGCAGCAATGAAAGTTGCCACAGCAATACCTCCAAAGGTCCTAGCAAGATCTTCTGATTGTGCAATTTTGGCTTTTCCGAAGATGCCTTCCTATGGTCAGACTGAGAAAGGCTTTGCTACCATTCAAAAAAAGCTTGCTGAACCCTACTGTGACTCTGTTAATCAGCTGCAAACAGCCTCAGCACAGCAGGATGATAATCCAGAAGTGGCCACAGAATTGTTCATCAAGTTGGCAAAAGACAACAAAGATTGTCAGCAAGCCTTACAACAATTGATGGCTTCTAGAAATTTCACATGGGCAGATGTGCTCAGAGTTTGCCAGGACATAGAAATGTCAGTGGCACAATTAGTTTGTTACCATTTGCAGCCCCAAACCCAGCCGATATAGAGCCTGATGGAATCGATGTACAGTGGATAGGACAGACAGTTACCATCCAGTGGCTTAGCTGTACATTTGTGATTGCAGATTCAAGGTTTAGAGGACCTTTAGCCCCAGGAGATGCCTCAAGTCTGGGGCCCACAAAATTTCAACAAAGCCATAAGTGGCTCAAGGGAAATCAGCTCAGGCGCTTTGATGGAGAGTTCCTGCACGGCAGGGGGTTGGACTGGATGGCCCTTGTGGTCTCTTCCAACTCTATGATTCTATGAATCTACAAGCCGTAGCAGATGGATGATTGCTTAGTATCCATCGTTCCATCAATTTTCCTTTCTCCATATTTCTATCGACACTCTCATGCTATGAGTTTTTCAGTTTTCTCTTTTGCTGTCCTTTACATGCTCAGAGTCAGCAGCCTGCTGATTCTGCAGTCTTCCGCTTAAATTTTGGAACCAGGTTTTTGTTTGGTTTGGTTTTAGGGTCTGTTTTTGCCCTGTTCAAGTCTGATATTTAGAAAGTCTAGCTCTTCGTCTTGTCCTCATGAATTTGCAACCTAAAATAGTATTGTGTGTGAGATTTTTGTTGCAGATCATTCTTGCTTAGCTGAAAGAGTTTCTTTTCCTTTGCTTCTTTAAAATATGAGATTGTTCTCTTCATGAGTCTAGTTCTTCATTCTCCTTTCCTGAGAGTGTGTGACCCAAGAGTGACACTGTCTCAAACTCTTTGGTCTCTTTCTCCATTATGCTTTTCAGCTGATTCTGTATGCCTTAATTTCTTCTCTCTCATTTAAACTACAGATCTCCTATATAGCCTGGATATAGTTGCTTGGAGACATGTGTCAAAAGAAAATCTGATAATCTTGTAATTGTGGAAATTGTAAAGGGACAAAAGTTTTTCCCTTGACTCAAATCAGTGCTATTTTTGCCATTTTGGTTGTGGTATAGCATAATTAAAATCCCCTCTGGATGTACAAGTCATGCAGACAAAGAGAACATAGCATTTTGTGGGGAAAAATCAGTACTTAGCATGGTGCTTGGGAAAACTAGGTTTTCCCTGTTCTATATCTCATTCTTTTCCTTGGTGGGTTTGATTTGCCTAGGCTTGGCTGGAAAATTCAGCTAGAGACCAGAATGGTCGAAATAGGTGTTAATTGCTGTTTGCATTGGTCTATGCTTATCTGCTTGGCTGTCTGTAATTTGCGGATCTGAAGGCAGCTCACTTCTTTTGGTCTAAAAGTCTTTGCTGTGTTGGATCTTTTGGTAGGAACTAATTCCTGTTCTCAAATGTCTTTAGTTTCTGTTAAGCCTCATTTTGATCAGCAGTCTATCTGTAAAAATTGTCTTGGCTAAAGCAAAAAAGGAATCTTGCCTGGGTTGCTTTATGCCCTCATGGCAAAAGACTACATATCACATCAACCTTAAGTGTGGTACATATTAAGAAGCAGGTTCTATTCCTTTTGCACCTAGAAATTGTTCATTTGTCTTTTTGTCAGTGTGTTTGGGCTTATGTCATACCTTTGCAATACATAAGTCTGAATCCTTTGTACTCTTCCATCATTTATGTTTTTCTGCATCCTTTCTTCATGCATTGCTTCTTAGAGAGAGAGCTTCACTTAGAAGCACAGTCTATCTCCCACTTCCTCTTGGTGAGATTCAGAGGAATTACAGAGGGGGATTCCCTCCTCCTTCTCCTCTGCTTTGTCCTTTTGTTTTTGAGCTTTTCCTGTGCTTCATAGGTCTGCTTGCAGAAAAGGATTTGCTAAAACAGTTTTCCTGTTCTTTGCAAAATTGGTGTGCTACATCCTCTGCTAAAATCTACTGTTGCCATCCATTTATGTTCCTTCCTATGGATAACCCACACTGTTTAAAGTCCAAAAGGGGGAAGACAGTAATTTTTTCTCCCCCACCTATGTTCCTAACAATTTTCTTAGTTTTCTTATCACCGCCTATAAGAGAATGAGGCCATCCCGGCACTCTGTCTCTTCAAATGCGTTGCTTCCTCTGCTTCTGCATTTTTGTACTCTTCACATGCTCAGAAAACTCTGCAAGGTGAAAGGCACAGGCCAACCTTTTCCTTTCAATCTCAGAGGTGGTACATCTTCTCAGTTCCAATTGCTTGGTACAACTCCCAGGCAATTAGCAAATGGTGCAAATATCTCAAACTTTTTGAACTCTGCATATGCCCAGAGGTTGGAGGGACAAAAAACGTTCCTCATCCTCCCTTTTACTCATCCAAATTGCCTTCTTTTACAAACAAAAGAAAGGGGGAGTGCACCCCCTCACACACACACGCACAAGGTTGTGAACCGGGACACATCTATTGTATTTGATTTGCTTGCTTGGAATCATTTAACTTCACTGTCTGATTATATTTCCAATACAGAAATACTTTTCTTCACTTTCTCCATTGCTGTGACCCTTGGTTTATCGACCTGAAGGACACAGCAGCGTCAACTCCTACAGGTCCGGTGTAGATCCCTGACCAGTGTGTGAAACCATGGAAGGATGGCGTGGCACCAAGGAATGGAAAACTCGATCCCGAATTCCTCACTCAGCCTGCAGAACCCTCAACAGAATCGGGACTGAGCACTTCGTCGGAAACATCAAGGGGCAGATTAAGGCCCTCTCTACCCAATCTACAAAGTTGCTACAGGAAATGGACATGCCAAAGACACCAGAGAACCTTTCGTTAAATGATAATGCCGTATCCATTGTAATGTGTATTCTTTTAATGTGTACTTTTCCTCTTGGCATGGCTACAGTGACTTTACAAGATGGGATCCCAGGGCAAGACTGTGGGAACAAAATTCCTATGTATATGGAATGTGCAAAATGTCTCTCGATTGGTAAATGAGACTAATTGTTGGATCTGCATGCATGTTCCCTCACATGTCAGAGAAAACTTTCAATACATGTTATTCCTTTTAATCAAGGGGTGGAAACAACATCCCCGGATCCCTGGGACGCTACAGAAGAAAATGTTAACTATAGCATTTTAGCCATTGGGAGCAGACTTCAAGAAATTGCAGCATATTGTTGGGACTTCACTAACCATACTAAGAAAGCATCTGTTGAAGTTGGAAATTATTCCTATTGTAACATGACCTTTGTTCTTAACACCACTATTGAAGAATGCCACTATAGTAGAGCATCTTCATAACTTTACTTCTTATGGCTGTACATACCAATTGACTGGGTGTCCAGTGATGGTTAATGGGGGATGCTAATTGTTATATTGCACATCATTGCCTTAATTTGCGGTTGCTGCTGCATGCAATGCCTGCCTCGTTTGCTCACGATATTTTGTCCAAGAATTCGGCCTTTCGGAAAAAAAAAAAACAAAACAAAAAGAAAAAAAAAGGGGGAGATGTAGGAAATGCTTGTTTTTCAGCGCTGGCAGACCCGCTGGACAACAACACATTACCACATTCCTCCAGTTGGGATGATTGTGTTATCAGTGACTAGCAGATCTTCCTTGAACAGGGGATCCCGCACGTAGGCATTGTGGTAGCAGGAACTCGTAAATTATCTATCACTCAGGGGCCTTGCTTAAACCACGTGGTCAGCAACTCTAGAAATGAATAAAAGGAAGCAGCACCAAAAGCAAAGGGTGCCATCCCGTCAACCCAATCATCCTGCCTGTGCGTCTTTCTTCATCGCCACAATAGTGTCCTGGGACCTGTAGTTTGGGGAGGCACTAGAGCTCTCAGGTGGAGAATTCTCCCCAAGCTTTAAATCCCAAGATTCCATAGAATGCTGGCATGGCAGTTATAGTGGAATCATAGTGCTATAAATATATAGTGCGAAAGGACACTGGTTGTGTATGTTGGGCAATCAAAGGACATGGGTCCTTTGTTAAGTTTCAACCACAGGAGACCCATTTAACAAACTTGAACTGTGATTAAACACAGGTAAATCCCCCTGATTCTTTGGTTCGACTCTAGCTGAAACTGATAGGATTCAGCCTTAGGAGTGAGATATTATTGTAATTTTGTTTGTTCGTTTGTTTTGTAAAGACTTAACTCTGCTTTACTCAAGATTGGCAACTCTAAAATTGTGGCACATTACTGCACTGTTCCTTTTGGGACTATCGTTGGGTGCAACTAGAGAGTGAGCTGACAATCCATCTGCAATCAATTATGCAGAACACTTCTGAAACCAGGCATGATATATTAGGGCCAGGAAGCACACAGTCAGTCTGAAGCTGGCTACTCTCTGAAATCTTCATTAGTGGTTTTGGAGGTGAAAACACATTGCAATATTGATTACATTTGTGGATCAAACAAGGAGGGCTTGCAAAAACAGCAGATAAATGGAATCACTTAGTGACGGAGAGACCTCAGCCAAATGGATGAGCTGAAATGGGATGAGATTTAATTTAGATACAGTAAATGTAAAGTACTCTATAATAGCACCCAGCATGGGGATGCATAATGAAAGAGCATTACCTTCTCTTTAGAACAGAACAGAACAGAAATAGGATTGGGTGGGAATGGAAGACAACATGCTGATAGCTGCAAAGGACACGGCCCAGCAGTATCACAGGGCTTCGAAGATAGATGGAAGAGACAAATACTGAAAAGCATACAACTGAATCCACAAGAAAAAAAGGGAAGATATATCTCCAAGTGTTCTGTAGGTGGTGTTTATTTTTTATTTGGATACACAAGCCCCTGTATCAAAATAAAAAATATTTTAATGGGCTTGTGTCAAAGTAAAAAAATGAAAACCATATACAGAGCATTTGGAGACTACATGGCAGACTTCTGTGGCAGACTACATGGCATTTCTCTGGTGAACCAGAGTTGACATCACGTTACTTCCAGACACTTCCAGTGACATTATTAATTATTAATTTTATTTATATAGCGCTGTAAATTTACACAGTGCTGTACATACAATCTTAAATTACACGGATCCCTGCCCACAGGCTTACAGTCTAAAAGAGACAACATAAAAGGAGAAGGGAAAGGTGGTGGGAAAGGGGAAGAGATCCAGTGGTTCTTCTCTCCCTCTGGGGCCTGGACCAAGGCAAATGGACTGGAGGGAGGGCATGGCTTCTTAATACATAGTTAAAAGGAGGCATCCTGGGGCAGATGGCACAATCCTGGGAATGCTTCTCTAAACAATACTGTATAGTCTTTAACTTAATTTTGAATCTGGTTAGAGAAGTCACTTCTAGTTCTTTCTTGTTTTATTTCAATTCCGTTTTCAACTGAAAGTGATTTTGAGAAGTGTGTGTGTGTGTGTGTGTGTGTGTTTGGGAGGCGGTAACCAAGACAAAACTGCTGTCTTTTAAAGCCATTTTGCTGCAGTTTGGCTATTTCAGGATGATTTTTCCCCCATGAGATATAGATATGTATATATATATATATATATATATTAGAGGGGTCAAGAGGCCACTAAATGCAGGGAAAGGGGAGCACATGTGGCCCACACACTGTATATTCCCACATGAAAAGCAAAACCCAAAAACTTTGACAGAGCACAAAAAGCTGTTAAGTATTTCCACCTATAGCAAAGGGTGCACCTCAACCCCTTCACTACAGGTGCTGGGTGAATATGTAGGAACTCAGTATGTAAACCCTGCAGCCTTTTTTGTAATAGAGTAACTAATTTCCCATGGCCTGATGAACCCTCCCCCCACCCCCATCCGCCCGTCTACAGGGGACTTTGAATGAATGTATTTTAAATCTTGATTCTTTTAATTATGATTAGTTTAATACTGTTTTAAGGGGAGGGAGGTGGGTATGTTTGGAGGATTTTAACTGTATATGTTTTTAATATGTTGTACCCCTCACTCAGAGGGGCGGGTAAGAAATAAATATTATTATTATTGTTATTAATAGAGATACTGTATGTTGAGCATCTCTTATTTTTACATTCACCCTACCTACCCTTCTGACTCATTTCTAATATGCTTATGCTTTGACTGACAACAATTTACAAAACTCTGTAGCATGTGAATATAACAGTGCAGCTTCAGGTATATCCTATAGCTTAAATGGAATGAAATGACTTGGTGCAGATGAAGTCTGTTGTGAAGCAGTCTTAAGTGGTTTGCTGAAATGCTGATGTTAACTGACTCCTCAACAAGACATAAAAGAAGGGGAAAGTGGGCAACTGTCAAATCTTGTCTCTACTTAAGGTACTATTGGAGTGAATGCTCTTCTGCATTTTACCAGCTAAAGCTTTAAACAGGAAGGCACATAACAACAACAACAATAACATGTTCACCCAACAATTTGTTGGTGGGAATCACAGATCTTTTTCCCATGAGATCTGGTACACATCATATCCTCCAACATTTAACAGATGAAAACCAGGACACATGTGGTCAAGCAATATCAGAATGTGGTCAAAATGGCCACATTTATTAAGGAAAGAAGAACATGCAAGCTAAGAGAAGTTGCAGCATAGGGTTTTTTGTGGGTTTTCGGGTTATGTGGCCATGTTCTGTAAGAGTTTATTTCTTATGTTTCACGAGCATCTGTGGCTGGCATCTTCAGAAAATACTGGCATAGAAAAGAGTGGGGTATATATACTGTCTGACCCTTGGTTGAGTGGAAGTGATTTACATATTAATCTCTGTGTTGGTCTGTTGTTGAATGGCAAGGCCTCAGGGTGGGAGTATATGTGAGAAGGATTTCAATATCTTCCCTGTGCATTTTGACCTGATAGTTGTTGGCATTGTCCAGAATTTCAGTGTTTTCAAATAGCATTTTAGGCCCAGGATGGTTTATAAAGTGTTCAGCTACTGCTGATTTTTTCTGGCTGACCCAGTCTGCAGTGTCTCTTGTGTTCCTTGATTCATGTTTGAACACTGCTTTTGGGGGTCCCTATATAGACTTGTCTGTAGCTGCACAGTATTCGGTAAAGTCTTGAGGCCATGAGAGGGTCTCTTCTGTCCTTCTAATTTGCTGGATTTTCTTGGTTGGTTTGTAGATCATTTGAAGGTTGTGTTTCCTCACCAGTCTCCCTATTCTGTCTGTGACTTCTTTGATGTATGGTAAAAATACCTTCCCTTTGGGTGGTTGTTTGTCTTCACCCCATTGAAATCCACAAATCTTAGACAAGTTAAGTGGTTTTTAAAATGTTCCAGTTCTTACCTTCTTCTCCCACTTTCCCTATTTATTTTCAGCTTACTTCAGTTGCTGCAAACTGAGTTCAAAGTGCAAAAGTAGTTTTTGCTACTCTCCTCCACATCCTTGATAGGGAGAGGAGGGGTCATAATCGTGTCCTGTGCAGTAGACTCACGGAAATGCACTGCTGCAACTTCTGTGAAAGTCCAAGGCTTTCATGAATGGCATCCATAGTTTTTTGTAGGTTTTGGGGGCTATGTGGCCACCAAGGCAGCCCCAGTGCAGAAAACTCCTGGCTCTAGCTGTGTGTGTGAGAGAGAGTGGTGAAAGTATAACAGCCTGCCCTCCCCTCTCAAAACAACGCCAGCCCTATCGAGGATGTGGAGGAGAGTAGCATGCCAGCTACAATGCCCCCAGAACATCTGGTTGTGCTGGTTCAGACAAGGATGCTGAGGAGAGTGGCAGAGGACTTTAATGCTGGCTCCACTTGCCCCCGGAACACCTGGCAGTGCCGGCCCAGACGAGGAGGCAGAGGAGAGCGACGGCTGACTTTAAGGCTGGCTCCACTTGCCCCTGGAACACCTGGCAGCCCCATCCCAGACAAGGACGTGCAGGAGAGCAGCGGACTATTTAAACACCAGCTCCAAAGCCCCCGGAACATCTGGCTGTGCCAGCCCTGAGGAGGATGAGGAGGAGAGTGGTGGAGGACTTTAATGCCAGCTCCACTTCCCCCCAGAACACCTGTCTATACCAGCCCAGAGTATCATTATTAGAATCATAGAATCATAGAGTTGGAAGAGACCACAAGGGCCATCCAGTCCAACCCCCTGCCATGCAGGAACTCCCAGTCAAATCATCCCCGACAGATGGCCATCCAGCCTCAGTTTAAAGACCTCTAAGGAAAGAGACTCCACCACACTCTGAGGGAGTGTGTTCCACTGTTGAACAGCTCTTACTGTTAGGAAGTTCCTCCTAAAGTTGAGGTGGAATCTCTTTTCCTGGAGCTTGCATCCATTATTCCAGGTCCTAGTCTCTGGAGAAGCAGAAAACAAGCTTGCTCCCTCCTCAATGTGACATCCCTTCAAGTATTTAAACAGGGCTATCATATCACCTCTTAACCTTCTCTTCTCTAGACTAAACATTCCCAGCTCCCTCATAGGGCATGGTTTCCAGACCCTTCACCATCTTAGTTGCTCTCCTTTGGACCCGCTCCAGTTTCTCCACATCCTTTTTGAATTGTGGTGCCCAGAACTGGACACAGGTAGGGCCTGAGCAAAGCAGAATAGAGTGGCACTATTACGTCCCTTGATCTAGACACTATACTTCTATTGATGCAACCTAAAATTGCATTGGCCTTTTTAGCTGCTGCATCGCATTGTTGACACATGTTCAACCTGTGGTCTACTTGGACTCCTAGATCCCTTTCATATGTGGTCTCATTCAGCCAGATGTCCCCCATCCTATATCTGTGCATTTCATTTTTCCTCCCTAAGTGCAGAACCTTACATTTCTCTCTTTTGAATTTCATTTTGTTAGCTTTGGCCCAGATTTCTAGTCTATTCAGGTCATTTTCATCCTGTCCTCTGGGGTATTAGCTACTCCTCCTAATTTGGTGTCATCTACAAATTTGATAATTAGGCCCTCAATACTGTCATCCAGGTCATTAATAAAGACATTGAATAGCACTGGGCCCAGGACAGAACCCTGTGGGACCCCACTGGTCACTTCTCTCCAGGATGAAAAGGAGCCATTATTGAGCACCCTTTGGGTGCAGCCAGTCAACCAGTTACAAATCCATGTAACGGTTACCTTGTCTAGCCCACATTTTATAAGCTTGTTTGCAAGCTTATAAAATGGGGAACCTTGTCAAAGACCTTACTGAAATCGAGATATACTATCCACAGTATTCCTTTCATCTACCAAGCTGGTGATTTTATCAAAAAAAGAGATCAGATTTATCTGGCATGACTTGTTTCTCTGAAACCCATGTTGGCTTTTTGTGATTATGGAATTATCTTCTAGATATTCGCAGACTCTCTGTTTAATAATCTGCTCTACATTCTTTCCTGGAATTGATGTCAGACTAACTGGAGGGTAATTGTTGGGATCCTCTTTTTTCCCCTTTTTGAAGATGGGGACAACATTTGCCCTCCTCCAGTCTGCTGAGACTTCTCCTGTTCTCCAGGAATTCTCAAAGATTATTGCCAATGGCTCCGATATTACATTTGCCAGTTCTTTTAATATCCTTGGATGTAGTTCAGATATATTTCAGATATGTAATTGATATTTTATAACTGTTTGTTGTTTTGTTGCCAGGGGGGAATTGGGGATTGTTGTTTAGGTCATTATGCTATGCTATGTTGTTTCAATTATTACTATGCTATGTTATGTATTTTTTGTGCTGTATTTTTATTATGTAATTTTGATTTATGTATTATTACTTTATTGTTATTATGTTGTGATGTAACCGGGGTGGGTGGATGTATTTTTCTATTTTTCTTGTTGCCGTTACTTGTAATCCGCTTTGATTCCTTATGGAAAAGGCGGAATATAAATAATAATACTTATTATTATTATTATTATTATTATTATTTTCTACAAGAGTTTATACCTGATGTTTCACCAGCCTCTGTGGCTGGCATCTTCAGAGAATGATGGCTTGTAAGTGAGTGAGGTATATACACTATATGACCCTTGGTTGAGTGGAAGTGATTTACTTGTTAATCTGTGTGTTGTTCTGTTGTTGAATGGCAAGACCTCAGGGTGTCTAATTAGTGATCCATTGTCTTCTGGGAAAACCCCTCATCCCACACCTTGCTGTGATTTTAAAGGCAAAACATTTCATAATATGTGATTTTTCCTTTTAAAACCTTAGTGGTACCATTCGGGAGATGTTTCCCATGTGTTTCTGTAAGTTATGTAAACTGGTCTACACCAGAGGTAGGAAACTGTGGAGGAGGAAAAAGGCAAGTCCTCTGTGGCAGGCTGAATTGCTATGTTTTTTGTGTGCCAGAAGCAAGATCTCGTCACTTTCATTTGACATTTGAAACAATTTGGAATCATTTTTGGTTTTTGGGGGGTGGGTAGGAGCACCAGGAAAAAATAAACCCACACAGTTGTTGCTAGGTTTTGGTTGAATTGGCTAGGAGTTTTAAAAATCAATGCAATTTTAAAATATAAAAATGGGGGGGGGGCGGCTTCAGGGGCTATATTTTGGGGACCCAAAGACCACATGTGTCCCATAGGCCACATTTTGTGTGCCCGTGCTCTATACCAATGGTGGCACCATGATGCAACTCCCACCTGTCCTTTCCAGCATAACCAATGGGACTGTTGGGAGCTGCTGCCCAACAGTATCTAAAGGGCCACACAGACTTTTGAATGCTTGTGTGAGTTGCCACATACAGGAGAAGATGCTCGATGCAAACTTTCCTCACAAGCAAACCAATGGGCATTGTAAAGTTCAGTTGCATGAAACAAAACATGAGCTGCATGCAGTAAAAGGCCATGGAGTTATGAAACCCAAAGTAAAGCTCCCGTTGATCTTGGGGGAGCCAAATGACTCCATAAATGTGCTTCTAGGAGCTCCCAATTTTAAACTTCCTTTAATAGCACATCATGTCAGCAGGAGCAGGTGGCAGTGGTGGTTTTGTCACTTAACGTTTTCCACTAAAAAGAGGGGGTGAGGGGTGACTTGTTTTTCTCAAGGGAAGGGGGAAATGTTCCTCTCCTATGGAGACCTGGCAGAATGGTGGTAGCTGGTTGTGGTGGCAATGCTGGGAAGACTCTTTAAATTGGAGAGATCATTACCTCAGCTAAGCAAGATTCTTTTATTGCCGAGAATGTGCTTCTTGCTGCTCCAAAGTGCCCTGCTCTCAAAAAGCCTTTTTGTCTGCAATAGGAGTGATTATAAAAGCCAGGGAATGAACACTGCAGGCCCTAATGGCCTCTATGTGTATGTGTGTAGGGAACTGCAGCAAGATTAAGGGAAATGTGTTTCTTTTGCAACAAATTAGGGGAAGGAGGTGTGCAATTTAAACCCTGTGCTGGCTACACAGACCTGTGTAACAATGTGATTACGTGAATTTTTGTGCTGGGGACTGGCCATCCCTATTATTTGTTTGATTTTAGTGAATTGGAGAAAATGACCTTTCCACCTGTCCCCTCCCAAATGACCTTTCCTTTGGACTTCATGGATACTTTGCTATTTCCTCCACCCCACTGTTAAATCACAAGATGCCACCAACACATCCCTGCCTTCTCTTCATAACGTGGCTATTAAAAAGCAGCTACACTTCAGTAAAATGCTCAGTGCCTTGGCCTTCTTCCAAGGAAAGAAATGAATAGGACCAAATTCATGCACAGCCTCTTTGGAGCACCGCTGAGTGATTGCACCGAATTGCCGGAGTACAGCTGACAGCCACATACAGCTAGAGTAGATGCCTAGGAAGGCTGCCAAAATCCTTCCCAGTCAGGTCACTCTCATTTTAAAAAAATGGACTTTTGTTACTGAAAAGCAAAGCCATGGTGCTTTCACATGTCAGTTTTGTTGATATTACCCTAACAGAGGAGTGAGCAATGTATGGCATAGGTGACTTTCCAAGCTACTCCCCTATGATACCTCACCCCATCTTATTGCCATTTCTACTGAGTGTTTTTACTTTTCCTTACTGCTGGCAAGTATTTTTCCTTCTTCCTCCTGCCACCGTTGCTGCCTTCATCTCAGGCATCTGCATAATTACGCTAGCCCAGCCAAAGTATCTCAGCCTATGTATCCATCATTACTGAGAGAAGAAGGCTGCCAGCATCAAGCAGCCTGTTTCTCCAAGGCCTAGCCTCCAGATGGGTACTCAAAGCTAAAGGCACTCTGGGAAAGCTGGCATGGAAATTAACCTGTGCCATAAGACTGAGGACAAGTAGAGGAGGAAAACAAGTTGTTCCTCAGAGCCAAAGGTACTCCAGGAAACTAGCCTCCCAGGAGTTTCTTTGGCTCTGAGGAACAATCTCCTCTGCTTATATTACCTTCATTTCTTATAGAGCTTCACTTCTCTCCACCCCAGAGCAGGGCTGGGAAATGAGTTGACTATGGGCCACGTGCGGCTTCTTGGGGCCCCCAGTGTGCCCCACTCCTGCACACCACAATTTGAAAACAGAATTAACTGGAAAACCCCACCAAGTCCCCTGGAGATACTGAGTAGGGGAATTTTCCTACTGGCCCATGGTATCCACTGGCGTTTGATTCCATGCCCTCTCTTGGATATCAAAACTGCGGATGCTCAAGTTCCATCAAATACAATAGTGTTGTAAAATGGTGCCCCTTACATCAAATGGCAACATCAAGGTTTGCTTTTGGATTAAAAAAATATTTTCAAACTGTGGATGGCTGAATCTGTGCATGAAGAATCTGTGGATACAGAGAGCTCACTGTATATACAGTGGCATCATATATAGTCAGCAGTCTGTAGCCATGGATTATATCCATTGATTCAAGCATCCATGGCTTGAAAATATTCAGAAAAAATATATTCCAAAAAAAACCAAACCTTGATTTGTCCATTTTATACAAGGGACACCATTTTACTATCCATTGTATTTAATAGGACTTTAACATCTACAAATTTTGTTACCCATGGGGGGGTTCTAGAACCAAACCCCAATGAATACTGTACTAAGGGCCCACTGTAGTCCAGGCCTCCTGGTCTATTTGAAAAACCTCCCAAAAGAAAAATGTATTCTGAATATATATTGTCACTGATGTTCTGGAGCCATTCCTCTTCAGACAGGTGACCCTATGAGACTGATAACAGGATCTGATTATTGTTCTGACACATTCAAATGCCTAGCCATGATTACATTTTTAAAAGAGAGAATTCCCATTAAGCTATTTTAATTACAAGGAGATGGATGTGGTACATATGATTGATATTGATTTAAAGATTGGCAGTTGTCCTGACCTTAGTAGAAACAAGGAGAAGGAACTGTGTTGGTCTGATTTTGTTCCTGTTTTCCAGAGTGTTCCATCAGCCTTCATTCTGTTTCAGGTTGCATTAACAGACTTGACTGTTCAGTGACAACTCAGACAGTTTGGAAATAAAAAAGCCATGGTCAGGAGACAGGACACTGACACTTCCACTGCAAACCAAGGACTGATTAATATGAGCACATTCCACTCTCCTCAAGAGGTAAAGGGAATGAAAAACTACCAAAAATGACAACATTTGCAAGGAGCCACACGTTCTTAAATGATTGTAACAGGAAATTCTTGAACTTGTGGCTGGTCAATTTTGGGTCTGAGCTTCAAGGTAGGGAGACAGGAAAGTAGTTTTCTTATACTGTACTGGATAAGATCTGTTGAATTTAAAGGGCAATGAAATCACTGCACCTTTTTTTGCATTTGAAAAACAGACTATTTTACAATTTCCGACTCTCCAATGTCAAAAGGACAAACCCCTGCCAGATGGATAGGAACACAGAGGTACAGGTGTGGATGTAGGTAGAGATGTATGTCTGAGTGAATATACGACAGAGTATAATTTTAGTACTTTCTTTTCCAGTGATTATGCTAATTTTTTTCATATGAATACAAGCAGCCTGATAAAAGCCATAATGTAGGTGGATAGATAATTTCCAATGAAGGTATTTTTATACAGAGGAGCATATGGAAATGATTGAGTTTATGCTGATAAAGTTGGGACAATACATCTATGAGTTTAAGATGGTCCTTCCTGAAACTGGACAGACAGCTATCTTCTTTCCTCCTAAATTCTGGGGGGCAATAAGACCTTTTTTGGAAGCGCATGGTTTTCTGACCATGCTTGCTAAAAAAAATAGGCCTTGGAAATGTACACTACCCATAAATCAGATCAATTGCTAAGGTGTGGAGGCTGATGCACTTGTACTAAAGATCCCTAAAGCCCCCCCCACCCGCCCATCAACATGGTTTTGCTTTGGGCAGGGCTCAGATCCTCCCATTTTGTCCGCACCTCATCTTTTCAATTTGCACTTGGCACCCACTAATGTGAAGTAGTCATGCAAGAGATGCTTGTGTCTGCTTTCAGTCTCTTGGAACTTTTATGCCTCAGAGGATTTGGAAGAGCAGACTCTCTTTCATTGTGGGATAATATACATGGATAATATTGTGCTGGAACACACCAATAGCCCTTGCAGCCCATGACTTGCTTTGTTGTGCAATTGTTGTTGTTGTGCACTCTTTTCTTTCAATCTGCTTTGGATCCCACTCCAGGAGAAAGGCAGTGTGTAAATTAAATGAAATAAAATAAATGCAATCTCCATGCCAAGTAGAGCTGCAAGTGTTGACTATCTGCCTGTTCTTGAAAAGAAAAAAAGAAAAGAAACAGTGCATCTGTTGGGGGGGGGAGCAACAGTCATATTTCACTGGCATTGGACAGCCAATAACTGCAAATCCAACAAAATGAGTTGTCTTGACAGTCAGTTTTGTTAATTACTGCAAGTGGAAGAGCATTGGAGTAATTAACCAGAATTATGGGAGGGTAGTTATCGCTTGATTGAAGGGGAAATGTTGCTGAAAGTGTTTCTACCATCAGTTGGGAACTGGAAGGGAAATTCACCATTGAGACTTATTCCTTTACTAAGAGTGGCATAATGGAAGATACATCACCATTACGACAGTAACAACACCTGAGCTCTTGGACTTTATTGCACCGCCTCTGGTGCCTGACTTTCCTCTTCTGATTTTGAGCCAAATTTGGAAGTTAGGCTGATTTTATTGCACTGACTTTTCCCTCAAAACAGCTTCCTGTTGCCTCCAATGTTGAATTCGGATCCTGTGAGTTGCTTCAGCGGCCATTTTTTCCAATTCCAAAACTTCTGATTTGGAAAAAAAATGGCTGCCGAAGTGACCTATGGGGCCCAAATTAAACACTGGAGGCAACGGGAAGCTGTTTTGAGGGGAAATTCCGCATTTGCAGCTTTGACTTTTGTGGATTTGATTATTTATGGTTTTGATTAGTATGTTCTCTTTAGGTCCTCTAGCGCAACTCTACAATCAGCATCTGCCAGAAGCTGATCATAGAATCATGCTGGAGGACCTACAAATGCCTAGAGAAGTGTTTTCTCTAGGAACTTCTAGGTTCTCCAGCACAACTCTGTGGTCAACTTCTGGCAGAGTTGCGCTAGAGGACCTAGAGAACATACTAATCGAAACCATAAATAATCAAATCCACAAATGTCAAAGCTGCAAATGTGGAGGACCAACTGTAACATGAGTTCAGTTGAGCCCACTGCAGCTTTAATTTCAACCAGTATTTAAGGTAGGGAAGGACAATTTTTTTCTCTCTTAGGAGTCACATCAGTACTGGATTGGGTTAGCCATAGGTGAGGTTAGAGCTAAAAGTAAGGGAGCCCACCCCTCTTCTTCACCGTCTCTCTTCCTGACCAGAGGTGTAGATATAGGGATGCAAAATGGGGGGATTGCTCCCTCCAAATAAGAATTCTGCCCCCTCCCCCCTTATTTTTTTCTTCAGTCTCCCACTTTTGTAGCATTGCAGTAACTAAAAACTTCAGGTGAGCATTTAGAAATACAGTGTAAGCATCCAAAGAAAAGGGACAGGCAAAATGACCAAAGGAATAAGAACTAAACAAATATACAAGTCCTGCAGGTGAACAATTTTCACTGTCTTATGGAAATGCTAGACGTTTTGGGAGGGGAACTGCAGGAAAATTTCACTAGGGCTCAGAATTTTTATAGGGGGACGGCAATACCCTCATTTTTCCCACTGTAGCTGCACTCCTCCCATTACCAGCACCATGTAATATCCTGGGAGCTAATCAGTTGCAGTGGGCTTTTGATACTAGGATGAGGGTCATATACCCTAAGGTTGCAGGTTTTGTTGTTGTTACTGTATGCTTTCAAGTCATTTCTGACTTATAATCATGCCGGTGTATGGGGTTTCTTGGCAAGTTTTGTTCACATCTGGTTTGCCATTGCCTTCCTCTAAGGCTGAGAGAGAGTGACTTGTCCATGGTCACCCAATGGGTTTCCATGGCCGACCTGGGGATCGAACCCTGGTCTTTAGAGTCAGAGTCCAACACTCAAACCACTACACCATGCTGGCTTTCAAGGTTGTAGGCTGCAGATGACTCTACCCACTGAAGAATAATGAAGACTGACCAGAACCAGAGTAGTAGCATGCACTTAATATGTGCAGGATTCCTTTGGATAGATTTAGTCTTTCTTCATGATTTCCAGTGAAAATTTGTCTCTTGACATTTGTAATTATCAGTGAGAGCATGGGACTCTGGGAGGAGCTTTTGGGCTGCAGAACCCAGGGCTCAATTTTGTCTCTTCAGCAACAAATGTTCATGCGGCTATTTTTCCAGCTTCAACTCATGGGAAATGAAAACAATTCTGACCTAGCACATGACAAAGACATAGACTGTTGCATCCACAGAGGCTGGGTGGTCATCTGTCAGGAGAGCTGTGATTGTATATTCCTTCATAGCAGGGGGTTGGACTGGATGACCCTTGTGGTCTCTTCCAACTCAATCATTCTATGATTCTACTATGCCAGATAAAAATAAAAAGCTATTTATTACATTTGCATTGCTCGCAACCCCCAATGTATTCAGCCAAAACCAAGGATCTAATTTTGGTGAGTGAAGAGGTTCAGTGTTTCTATACCGTGTGGCGACATTGAATGGTTTAATTTAGTAATGGCAGCTGGGCTGAACTAGATGGAGATATTCTGTGTTGGCAATCAACTAGGATGGAGTGGGATCTTTAAGAAAATTTACCTTTTCACCTATCACTGTCCTGACCATACACCAGCATCTTAGCAGCTGAGGAGAAGCGGTGTGTGTGTGTGTGTGTGTGTGTGTGTGTGAGGGAACCATATCACAGAATTATAGAATCATAGAGTTGGAAGAGACCCCAAGGGCCATCCAGTCCAACCCTCTGCCATGCAGGAACTCCCAGTCAAAGCATCCCCGACAGATGGCCATCCAGCCTCTGCTTAAAGACCTCCAAGGATGGAGACTCCACTACACTCCGAGGGAGTGTGTTCCACTGTCGAACAGCCCTTACTGTCAGGAAGTTCCTCCTAATGTTGAGGTGGATATTGGAGGTCTTTAAGCAGAGGCTGGATGGCCATCTGTCGGGGATGCTTTGATTGGTGGAATCTCTTTTCTTGCAGCTTGCATCCATTGTTCCGCGTTCTAGTCTCTGCAGCAGCAGAAAACAAGCTTGCTCCCTCTTCAATATGACATCCCTTCAAATATTTGAACAGGGCTATCATATCACCTCTTAACCTTCTCTTCTCCAGGCTAAACATCCCCAGCTCTCTAAGTCGTTCCTCATAGGGTATGCTTTCCAGACCCTTCACCATCTTAGTTGCCCTCCTTTGGACCCACTCCAGTTTCTCCACATCCTTTTTGAATTGTGGTGCCCAGAACTGGACACAGTATTCCAGGTGGGGCCTGACCAAAGCAGAACAGAGTGGCACTATTACTTCCCTTGATCTAGACGCTATACTTCTATTGATGCAGCCTAGAATAGCATTGGCCTTTTTAGCTGCCGCATCGCACTGTTGATTCATGTTCAACTTATGGTCTACTTGGACTCCTAGATCCCTTTCACACGTAGTTTCATTCAGCCAGATGTCCCCCATCACTTTCAACTGGAACTGTGGTTACCAAGCTCAGGTCATCATATGCTGTTGGACTTCCAACTTTCAGAGGCTCTCAATAGCAGCATCAATGCCCAGGGAACTGTGGAGGTGAAGTCCAACATCTGAGACCTTATCTTGGGGACGAGAGGAAAGAAAGTAATTCTACTTAGGTCAAGGTGGCTGTGTTATCCTGCACTATATAATTCAAGGCAGAAACACATTTTTGCTGTTAAGGACAGAAACATTGCTCCTGCCTCTTTGCCTGTAGCATGCTGTAAAGTCAGACACCACCCCGTGGTCTTATAATAAATAGCAACTACCGTATATACTCATGTATAAGTCGACCTCATGTATAAGTCGAGGGTGGATTTTGGGGCCAACATTATGGATTTTAACATGACTCGTGGATAAGTCGAGGGTGGAGTCCCTGACCTTCTGCTCCACTTGCCTCTTGGGGCTCCTTTGAGCTGCTGCTGCTCCAGAGACCCCATCCCTGCTGTTCTGCTCTGCCTGCCTGCCTGCCTGCTTTTGGGTGCTTCATGGGCAAAGCACCAAAAACAGAGCCATCTCTGCTGCTGCCACATCCCCCCTGCTCCCTCTCTCTCCCCTTCTCCCTCTCCTGTGCCTCTCTCTTGTGGCTCTCTGACTCAAAGAGTTGCTCAGGTTTGTTTGTTTGTTCCTGGGCACCACAATTCAAAAAGGATGTGGAGAAACTAGAGTGTGTCCAAAGGAGGGCAACTAAGATGGTGAAGGGTCTGGAAACCATGCCCTATGAAGAACGCCTTAGGGAACTGGGGATGTTTAGCCTGGAGAAGAGAAGGCTAAGAGGTGATATGATAGCCCTGTTCAAATACTTGAAGGGATGTCATATTGAGGAGGGAGCAAGCTTGTTTTCTGCTGCTGCAGAGACTAGAACGTGGAACAATGGATGCAAACTGCAGGAAAAGAGATTCCACCTCAACATTAGGAGGAACTTCCTGACAGTAAGGGCTGTTCGACAGTGGAACACACTTTCTCAGAGATTGGGATGGAGTCTCCCTCCTTGGAGGTCTTTAAACAGAGACTGGATGGCCATCTGTTGGGGATGCTTTGATTGGGAGTTCCTGCATGGCTGAATAGGGTTGGACTGGATGGCCCTTGTGGCCTCTTCCAACTCTGTGATTCTATGATTCCTCTGCCTAATTTGGAAAGGAAAGAGTTAAAGAGAGGCACCTTCCCCCTCCCTTTCAGTCTGGACTCTCCTCCAGCCCCTTGCTAGCTAGGATTCTGCCCCTTTAAGAACAGACAGAGCAGCAACAGACACAGAGCTCTCCCTGACTGTTAGCTAGCAAAATCAGGCAGAGTTTTTTCTACTTTAAAAAGTGAGCACACCAACAGCCCTCTCTTGCTTTTCTCCAGAAAGACTGCCCTAAAAAGAAATGCTCCCTCCTTCCCTCCCTGCCCTTGCCCTGCTTGCCTTGTCCCCACGAAAGAATTGCTGGCTGCTGGGGAGGCAGACAGTATCCCTGGCTATTTCTCTCCTTCTCCTCGCTTGCTCCATGAGAGCAAAAAACAAAAACAAAACATCTTCCTCTGCCCCTTTTCCTCTCCCTCTGGACTCTGTTGCATGAGGATTAAGGGTCCCTTCCCCCTTTAAAAGCAAGAGCAAAGTTCCCCTGCTGAGAGAGCCTTAGCTGAGGGGCCGGGAGAAGCAGAACTTGCTGCAACTTGCTTCCATCTGAGTGTCCTGCAGGATGAGGCATTGGGGAGCTGCCTTCTTCTTCTTCTTCTTCTTCCTTTTCCTGGGAGCCTGATTTACAGCCAAGGGGCTGGGAGATTTCATCCCCAGATCGGCTGCTTCAGGGAAGGAGGAAAGGGGTTTGCAAAAAGCACAAACCCTTTCATGATCCTGGAGTGGCGCCTGACTGTTGGGTTTGTGTTTTTGCAAACCCCTTTCCTCCTTCCCTGAAGCAGCCGATCTGGGAGGAGGAGGAGGAGGAGGAAGAAGAAGAAGAAGAAGAAGAAGAAGAAGAAGAAGAAGAAGAAGAAGAAGAAGAAGAAGAAGAAGAAGAAGGCAGCTCCCCAATGCCTCATCCTGGAGGGCAGCTACAGAGTCCAGGAGAGGAGAAGGGTGCCTTTTTTTGCCCTCTCAGCAAGGGAGGGAAGGAAGGAAGAAGCAGGGATGGCTCCTGCAGCAGCAGCAGTAGCAGCTCTTTCGCTCAGGCAAGCAGGACGGCAGCGAGGGAGGGAAGGAAGGCAGCAGGCGGCGTTTTTCTTTTCAAGGCAGTCTCCCTGCACTAAAGGCATGCCGGTCAGCTCCCACTCTCCCAAAACAGGCGCGGCTCCCATTTTTCTGAGCCACGTTACCGTATAGACCCGTCTATAAGTCGACTCCTGATTTTTAGAGCCACTTTTTGGTCATAAATTTTTCGACTTATAGACGAGTATATACGGTAATTGCAAGAGGATTTCGCATTCGCATTGCTCCACACTGCTATTATTTGCACACACAGACATGCAAAATTCAGTTGATTTTCATCTAAGCAGAGCTGACAAATATGCTTCTTCTATAGAAATAAGCACACTGCAATATTTTGGCATCTTATATAAAGCATTTATGGGTGTCATTACTGTTGTGTGACATATGGTTGCAAATATTTCAGTCTCCCATTAGAAATTGTTTGCATTATCACTAGTAGGCATTTGTGCATTCTTCTCCTTTCCCCTTGTTTACAGACTTACCGTCTTAAAAAACAAGCTTTAAAACTCACATGAAAGCTACAGGAGATTCTTATTGTTCTCATATAGAATACATTTTGAAATTGATCATCACGCCAGCTTGGTCCTCTCCATTTCAATCAGCCTTGTTCTTCCAACAAATTTAAATGTGAGGACATCAAAATGTTAGCAGTGCAAGCCTATATACGGCTATCTGATCCTCCAGATGCAATGGAACAGCATCTTCCATCAGCTGTAGGCATTGCTAGTCAGTGGTAATAGATGATGGCGTTGAAGTCCAACATTATCAGAGTTGAAGTCCAACAGTATCAGAAATGCCACAAGTTACCAGTGGTGCATTCAAGTCTTTTACTCCAAGTCTCAAGTCTGTACCTTCTAAGTCTCAAGCTGAGACTCAAGCACTTGCAAGATACTTTCAAGTTGAATATCAGGTCTGGGAGCCAACTTTAACACAAGAAAATGTGGTGGTGATGGTGTGTAAGATATGCACATATTTGGGTTAAAAAATCATCAGGACAGCAAATGTGTTAAGCAATTGACTTGAGCTGGAAGGATCCTTCTAAATCTTTAGAAGGCTCTTCCAATGTACAGCAGCAACAGGCTGCTGAGCAGGCCTCAAGCTTGTTGCCAAACATGTTTGCTGTTTGTAGATGAAGTCAGGCCAGCAAGTCAGTCACTAAAAATATACATGATGGATTTTTAAAAAATGTTTTAAGCCAAGATGGAAGTCATGTCAGTGCATCCTTTATTGCCAAGTCAAGTTCAAGTCACATCACTGAAGCTACAAGTCTGGGTCAATCGACTCGAGTCTATATCACTGCAAGTTACATATCTGTTGTACAGGGATGCAGCCTGCACTGTTAATTCCTCTGCACTCCACTGTCTTAAGTCCAAATGAATCAAACTGCAACAGTGGAAATATCAAACTCCTCTGAACATACAGTGGGCCCTTGGTATAACTGGGGTTTGGTTCCAGGATCACCTGTGGATGCCAAAATCCGTGGATATTCAAGTCCCATTAAATTCAACAGTAGAGTAACATGGTGTCTCGTAGCAAATGGCAAAATAAAGGTTTGCTGTTTGGAGTTTACATTTTTTTAAATATTTTAAGCCAAGGATGGTTTAGTTTTTGGATTAAGAATCCACGTTTACAGAGGGCCAACTATATAATGCAGAGCACAATGGATGCTAAGAAAAAAAGATATCTGCAGATCTGAATATCTGAAGCATTTTATGATTGCTCTGACAAGTTAAAAAATCAATGAATGAATGTAGTGCAATAGTCAGTGTTACCTTCCAATTCATTGTGCATAACTACAATTCACTCTCTTGTCTTTCTGCAATTTCCTCACCTTTTGGAGTATGAACTGCATTGAATTTGGAAAAGATAAAGAACTTCAGCTAAATAATAATAATAATTGAAAACTATGCCCTGGTTGGTATGACTGCACATGTAAAAGCTTTGGGTGTTTCTTGTTCATTTCATTGTCAATATAGTGTTGGGCTGTAGGTATGCTTTTAGCAATATCTGGCTGATCCAAAGATGGGAGATTATGCTCATTCATGAAAGTGGATTTCTAGAATGCAAGCATTTCAAATGCTTGGGTGGTACCATATCCGACTCTCATTACAGCTATTCCATCTGAGCTGCGGAGTGGGAAGAGTTTTGAAAGTTGGTAAAAATTTAATGTGTTGTATAATTAATCACATACATAAATGGTAATGCACTGACACTGCTTGATTTTTATCATAACACACTGCTTTACACCTTCCTTTTATGTTCCTTTAAAAAAAATCTAGAAAATAAAGCAAATCAGAATTCTCCAGATGCCCCCCAACCTGCAGCCCAACAACAAGAGACAGTGTAATGTAGTGGTTTGCATGCTGGACTAGGACTCTAGGATACCAGGGTTTGAGTCCTGCTCAGCCACAGAAATCCACTGGGTGACTTTGGGGAAATGACACTATTGCCCAGAAAACCACATGATAAGGTCACTTTAGGGTTACTGTAAGTTGGAAATAAGATGAAAGCTCCCAACAGTAACAAATGGGTGGCAATCTGCCCTGTGCCCTAATGCTCATCCTTCCTATTACACTGCAGCTTGTGTTTTCATTCCACCATTGAATAGGACAAAATATAACACATTAGCTTTATTGACCGGCAACATAAAATTGCATTTAAAGCATTGTTATTGTATGTATGAGGGGAAAAAGAAGACCGGAGACAGATTGCCAACTGACACACCTGGTCCTCTCTCTTTATAGCACAATACAGTTCATAGGAGGATGGGGAAAAAGAAGGCTAGCCATACACATAGACACTTCAGTAGTCAAATACTGTTTCAAGCAACTGTAGTCAGTAGTTTCCATTTTAGTTAGCCATCATTTTCTCAAAGTGAAAACACTATGCAGATGTCAAGCAATAATTTAGTAATTTTATCCTGCAATATAGATATTTGTTCTTTTTTGACAATGGGAATGGCAGAAAATCTCTCTCTTGTGTGGACATTTGCATATAATGATGATGGAAAGATTCACTTTCACCTCCCTAGCTGCCTACTGAATACTCTCTTGGGTTGGGATCTCTTGGCAAAGCCAAGGGGACAGTGAAGGTGCAATAAGCTACAAATATTAGTTACAGGAAAGCATGTTTATGTGAAGTGCTGGCCTGCCAGGGCTACACATGGCCATCAGACACTTAGAATTCATACAGGAATTCATGGAAGAAATTCATACAGGAAACACATGGGTCAGGGAAGAAGATGGCCAGGTCTGAAGTCACTCGCTTTCAAAGGGGAAAACTAAATGCCTTTAGACTATTTGATTTCTCTTGCTACTAGGCCTGTGAAGGCAGGGATGAAAATCTGCTATGGAGCTTCAATGCAACAATTTGAAAAGGAGTTAATGATGTCAATACACAAGCTGCCACAATTATCTACTTAACAGCTTGTCAATGTTATGTGAAGTATATTCTCTTGGATGTTGTTGCTGCAGAATTAGACACAAAAATGAAGTGTGGAAATAGGGGATAACCAAAATGTTTTAGTATGGAAACCAAGGCATGAGGCAGTAATACAATAGGAAAACCTAAGGATGGGTAATATTGTGGCACTGGCCATAGAACCAGGACATATAAAGGGTGTTTAGAAAACAACTATTAGTGATAACCTTTGGTACAGATGAACTCTTGGGAAATCTAGCAAATCCAGTGGTGGAAGTCATTCCTAAGGCAACTTCCTCCCTCAAAGAGGAAATAGGCACTATGGTTACAGAAGATACAAGGCACTCTTCTCCTTTGTATCATGTAATTCAATTTGGTTCATGCTTTACTGCCATTTTTAAAGATACCCCAAGTCAACTTTTTAAAAAATGCAGCACACTTAGTAAATTAATGAGAAAGGGGAACAAGAAAGATGAGTTCTGGGTCTCAAGTCCAGTCAGATAATACCTGACTGGCTAATGAAACCTTTAAGATTGATATAAAAGATAGTAATGCTATTTTCTACTAATTCATTTTCTCTCCAACTAAATGAAGTGTCATTCTGGGGAAGGATCTAAGTCAGGGCATGTTTTATTCCACAAAGTGGGCTTATCTTGACAGCAACTTGACAGTTTTGTAATGGCATGAAACCACTTTAACTGAAATCTCCAGAGCTGTATGGGTTTTTTTTCTATTATAAATAGACTAAGGCTTCTAATTAAGAGAACAAAAGAATGTCCTCCAACACATGGTTTGAAAGGCACAACATTTCTCTCTCTTTTTAGAGGGACCTCCTGCACGGGAAGAAGAGTCCTTGAGAAAAGAACTGTTGGCTTGGTTGAGTAAGCTAGTCCATCCATCTCTTGAGCATATCTTCCAGAAAATCAGGGTGAAAGATGGCTCAGCAGGGCATCAGCTAGCAAGGGCAATGTCCTCCTTGGATGAAACGAAGCTGTCATCAGACTTCTGTATGGCATTTCTTCTGGGTACAGGAAGAAAGTATTGAAGCCTGCAACCTGCATATGCTCCCTGCATCATGGCCAGTTCTCATCCCTCAGGAAATAGCCAAGATGTTGATTAAAAGGACTGAAGATGAAACATGGAGGCACTGGATCCTTGGTGGTTTGGATGAAGTCTCTTTCAGATTGTATACTCGGCTTGACTTGTAACAGTCCCTTGCAGGCAGAATTCTACAGCATTATTTTGGACCACAAAGAAACACAGCTGGGTGAAGAAGCACTTAGCCTCCCCTTACTGCTACAGAATTGAATGAGGCTGTTATCTCTGGCAGAGGCACTGGGTGATCCAAGAATAAGTTTCATTAAGCAGCAAAAGTCCTTGTGAGGCTGATTCTTCCACGCTGCTGGATGAAGGGTAGGGTGACGGGATGGAACGTGTTGGAGTTGAGCAGGTGGGTGGACTTTAAGCTCCTAATAAGGTTCTGATTTCAAGCTCCTGTACAAACAGCAAGTGAAGATCATCCCAAATATCTGGAAGGTAGATAGAATAAGGGTAAGTGGTAGGAAAGACATGGGAAGAGTTTCTGCATCAAGTCAGCATACTGATCTGAACACATAAAAAGGAACTTTCCACCCATAAACAAGAGCCCATACTTCATAAAATGCCTGGACAGTTTCAAAAACTGTCATTTTGTTTGTTGGGGCAGATTGGTAAAGGATCGGTGTACTATGGAACCAATTTTGCTTGCAATGTCTTCTTGTCTGCTTCCCCTGCCCTGCATTTTGAACACAGTATTTGATAGGCAGAAGTGTGACGCATTCTAGGCAAAGTTTGAAAAATCTTTTTGGCCCATAACTGATTGGATACTGTTTACCCTCCGGATGTTGGTGACCACAATTCCCATAATTACAATTGGTTATTGTGGATCAGGCTGGCTGGAATTGTAGACCAACACATCTGTGGTATTAAAGTTTTCCTACTCCTGATTCGTTTGAATGAAAGGAAGACCTGAGCAAGACAGCATTTTGTCTGCAGTAAGAGACAAGAGAGAACACCAGTAAAGGCATTCCTTCTTATTTTTACGTTTTCTACAACTAGAGAGAGAGAGAGAGAGAGAGAGAGAGAGAAACTGACTTTTACAATAAGTTCTGAAGAACAGAAGGGATGATCGGACTCTGGAGTTACCGTACCTCTCTTTGGAATTAAGACTAAATCACATTTCATTTGTGGCAGATGAAGAAATGAAACATTCTAAAACTAGTTGAAATGGGTAACAAAGGGAGAGGCACATCTAATTAAGGAAACTGAATATATTATTATCCAAACTCTCATGGTATAATAGTTGCTACAGAATACATCAGTTTTACTGGGAAATTTAAAAGAAACTATTTTAAAAAAATACCTATCTAATGGCAGTGTTTAATCCAGCTGCTATTGTAATGCAACACCACTAGAGGCTGCTTTCTGACTGCACTACAAACAGATCTATGTTCACATCCAGTCTTCCCATAAACAGTGCAGTAATTTTCCTGAGTCATTTCTCTCTTGGCAATTATAAAAACACAGACATGTCTCCACCCACCCCAATCCTCAATTTTTTCTTTGAAACATTATTGGGCCTTCCGTTTACATGTTTACTGAAAACTGGGAAGCAAGCGTCTCTCAATTTCATCGGGAAATCTAGAATTATCAGCAGATAATGACCTGTGTATAAAAGCAACAACAATATACGCTTACATTATAGCTTTTTAATGACTTTATGGTTTCCATCCCACTTATACACAATTCCTCACATGGCTGCATCTACTAAGTAGCAACCCTCCCCAGGTAGGGAAGATTTTATACAGAGTCAACTTTTCAAGCCATCAGTGTGTATCCCAAGTGATTAACTAAAGCAAATGAAGGCAGTTGAGCTGCTATTTTTGTGTGTCTAAAGGAACACTAATTTCTGAGAACTTATTTGCAGGGCTCATTTATAGTGCACCTTGCACTGGACCAAAACATTAACTCTCAGAATATATAACAAATACCATGTGCATATATAAATACCATTTCCCAAAGGAAATATTCATGGGCCAGAATATTCAAACATGTATGGTGCAATATGAGATGAGATTTAAACTACAACTATTTGTCCATCACAGGAAAAACAGGGTCAGAGCTAATCCCCATTTCTATGATATAGACACCTACAGTACTTACTAAATCTTAACCTATATCTAAGCAATACACTTCAGCTATAAATCTAAAGCCAAGGGTGGTAGCTCAGATAGTTAACAATTAGTCCTTAAACCCACGATGATTAACTAAAATTTGAAAAACATGGTGAGGAAACACATTAGGTCTTAAGTTTAACCCAAAGGTGATGGAAATCCAAGCTGAAAAAAATTACAAAATGGTGGTCAACTGAAATGTGTTTAGGCAATACCAAATCCAGACCAATTAGGTCATGAAATTAAATGTAATATTTACAGAACATTAAAACAATTACTGCTGAACTACAGACCAGCCTTCTGTGACATTTTGATTTGTAAGATCAATACATAATTTTTTGAAAGCAGTTGCCACATGCCCTTCTGAAGGAGAATTCTCTGCCATTTAAGCTTCAGTTGGTGGAATCCTTAGTTCTATGCCACTACTTGTCAAAACAGATAGCCTTAAATATCTTTAAAGTCTTAAAGGAAATGAAGTGGCTGATAATACACTTCTGGTTAAAATTCAAGGTGCTGGTGATGACATTCAAAGTCTTAAACAGTTTGGGACTTTGACACTTAAAAGAGTGCCTCTCCTTATTTATGCCTACCCAAGAATGGAGGGCTGATCAGTGAGATCAACACTTTACAGGAGAAAATGAGAGAAATTTTTTTATTGTGGAACCACAATTGAGAAATGTCCATACCTGGAGGCCTGACTGCTGTTAAAAGCTGGCTCCATTCATTAATAAAAACAAGACGTTATTAAACCTTTGTGCCCAACTAATTTCTTCCAAAACACATATGTACATCTTGTTAAACAGTTTAACCTTTTAATATGATTTATCTCAGTGAAATTTTAATTTCTTTAGTCTGTTTAAATTCTCATTTATTATTTTAAATTTCAAGTTGTTCCAAACTGCTAAAATTGACGTTACTTCTATGCTACTTCTGAGATCAAGTGATACTTGGTTGAGTTATAAATAGTTAAATAAACAAATGTTCTAATTATAACAAAAACAATAACTCTATTCAGACATTGTCTTTGAGGCAAACTAAATATGGAAGGATGGATATATGGTAACCCTGCACCTCTGCCACAGGTATGTTTATTTGTGAGTTGCTTATTTGTGAGCCACTTTGGATACCTTTCTGGGAGAAAGGTGGCACAGAAATGAAATAAATGAATAAACAAATATGCTACGGCATGCAGGGACACACTCCATGTGAGATGACCCCCGATGAAATTGTCCCCTTTAACTCATCCTCTTCCAACTTGTCAGCAAGTTAATGGAAGGGTGGGTGGGGAAGAACTGTCTGAAATGGTCTAATACCTTTCAATTATCACCGCACAGGCTCTCTTTGTAAGGCATATGATAGCCAAAATTTTAACAGTATGGCTAAGAAATGGCCAAAATGCTCCAGTTTACAGGATTCTGCTTTAAACCAAATGCTTCAATGCTTGTTTGCACAAAGTTTTGCACACAAAAAATATACCTCATAAAAATTATACTTCTTTTTTTTCTTTTTGCTGGTTTGGATTCTGTAAGGGGAATGAACAGGTGTAGAATGACTTCAGTGAAATGGTTATGGGATCTTAGCAGAAGAACAAGTGAAAGTTCTAAATATTTTCCCTAAGGTAGTATCAGGTGTGATTTCTGTGGTTGTAAACTATTTATTGCATTTATGATGACTGATCAGTTGATTGTAGTAAATTGACTGCATTTATATCAATTTTAATTGAGATATAGTGATTGCTTTTGAGATCAATTCTAAACTTAGTATTAGCTTGCCTTCAAAGTTTATTAAACAAATAGCATACCATAGTTCAGAGTGCAACTACTGTATATGCTGTTGTAGAGTTGGCCTCAGACATCTTGGCTGTCAACTTCAGTTTTAAGGCCAAATAATGCTTAAGTGTATCACTTAAGTGTCAACAGATCTGAGTTCAGCAAGTCAAAAATATTAGGAGGGAAACCCCACACAAACAAATTATTGCCTCAAAAACCTCAAATCCGTGAAACCTCATTGTTTAGATAGCTTTCAACCATGTTAAGAGAAAGTCCCAGAAGTTTTCAGAATTCTAGGGTATTGCACAGGTACTCAAATATGACAACTTTTGTATGGCTATAATGTTCACTCAGGGGCCTCTGGATCCTGAAGCGCTATCATTATCTCTAATGGTATAAAAAACTGACTTCTTTTTTCTCCAGCAGCACAATAACTGACATAAGGTCAACTACCAGTCAGGAGAACAGCCTCCTATCCAATCAGTTCTCAAGATAATATTCACCTTTTAGCATATTCCTATATTATAGAGAAAAGAGAAGCTATTCATCCATGTTGTGATTAATTATCCAGATGTTTCCTGCAAATATCATTTGACATTTTTCAGTTTAATGGTAAACTGAATGATGAACATCCAAGAGTCAAATTTTATTCAAATGTTATCTTTTGATCAATTGCTCTCCCATATGAGTAAATGTAGGGAAGTACTTCACTATATATATAAAGCCTTAAGTTCACCTAAATGTAGGTGAGTAAATGTAGGGAAGTACTTCCCTATATATATAAAGCCTTAAGTTCACCTAATTTAATCTTCCATACCTGTACAAATGCAATGCCAAGCCCCACTGCTCCAATAATTTTCAGGTGTTCCTGGATGAAGTTTTCCAGTTTAGTGATGCAGCCACCCTGGAAAAAAAGTGATAACATAATTTCAAATTTAAATAATGTGTTCTTATGCTATATTTCTTTATTTCTTGTCTTTTTTCTTTTTAGCTGTATGATAGTCAGATATTTCAAGATACACAGCAAGTAAACAAATAACTGGGCTGGTAAATGAGCAAATGTCCAGGCTTAGTACTCTTGGTACACCAGCAAGCTTTAGACCTAGAGCAGCTGGCACCACAAAGAGATGAAGCCCAGAGTTTCAGGAGATCAGTTACTGCCTGCTCCATCTTGAACATGTTGCCTTGGCCTTCTGCCTGCTCCTTCCTCATCCCTGCCAAATTATTGCAGATACAGAAGCTGCAACAGGATTAGCTGGATAGTTATGCAAATACTGGGAGGAAGAGAAGGCTGCTTGATAAGAGTGATATCTTTGTGACAGTGGTAATAGAAGCATTTGGCTGGCATCCTGTTGGTAAATTATGATATGCAAGTCCGAAATTTTTTAGGTGTTGCAGAGGTCAGAATTCTGTTTCAACCATGCACTGATCAAAATCTTCCACAACTCACTTTGTAAGCATCAGAGACCCCACACCTCAGGCATTTCTGTGTTGTTGGATGGGGGAAATGAGTGGGAATGCATCCAGCTCTTTTCCTATAGCTGGAGGTGCTGCAAGGATGTCATCTGCACAAGCCTCCTGAAGACCATGTAGCTGCCACTCGCAGTATTTCCAGCAACAGGAAAATAGTTGGATGCATCCCCACCCTCTCCCGATTGTCCAACAACACAGAAATGGCTAGGCTGGGGGGGGGGGTGTGGAGGCTTTGCTGCTTGAAAAATGAGGGTTTTTTGGGGGGGGGGGTTAACAGCTAAGGAAATGGAGCTATGTGGAGCTATGTGATACAAGTACAGTCACCCCTCCAAGTCCGTGGACTTGAGATCCGCAAACTTGAAAATCATTGGAGGACTGACCGCCATTCATGGCAATGGGGCACGCCAATGGGGCTTGAATATGCATGAGTTCTGGAACTTGCAGAGGTATCCAGAATGGATCCCTGTGAGTTCCAAGGGCTGTATGTATGTATGTATGTATGTATATTGGTTTTATATCCTGCCTTTCTCTCAAAATGGGATTCAAGGCAGCTATGTCTCCCAATGCCATGCCCTGCCTCCAGGATCTGGGCATATCCTCTGAGTCTGATAGTTGTGATGAAGAGACTGAGAGCCCAGGGGACAGGACAGGACTACAGCAATGCAAGTAGCTCCAGAAGGTGAGCCTGCAGCTAGTACAGGGGCTGAGTTCCCAACAGCCACAAGACCAAAGTTCTTTACAACCCTGAGATCAAGAGCCTGACTTACCAATACCCATCCCTGTAGGGAGATACCAAGAAAGAGAGAGATGCTGGTGTTCTCAGTGTTTAAGTAAGAAGTAGGTTTTAATAGGGAGCACCTGTAAGACCCAGAAGGGCTATAAATAGCCCAGCACCTTCCCTGGACCACTATGGCTGACAATCTTCCATCTTCCTTGGGAGAAAGCCACACTGGTGCCTCATTTCTTGGTTGATTGCCTGTTGCCTAAATCTTTGCCTGCACTCTGACTATTACCCTTTGGACTGCTTGACTGGAGTGACTCCTGATTTGTGAAAGACCTGAACTGGATTAAACGACCACTGCTTTTGGTACAGATGCCTTGGTGAGCCAAGTCTCTCTCCCTGCTTAAGATGCTGAGGTTCTGAACTGGGAATCTGGCTAGCTTCCTAAGGGCAAAACAGGACACCTAATACAGACATCCAGCCATTACTCTCCACTTAGCAGTAACATCCAACAGGTTGTCCTAATGGCCCACTGACTGCAAACAAAGATGAAGAGGAGATTCCCAAAGATCTCTGGATACATGTCTCATGATTTCCAAGCTCATACAAAGAAGGGGAAAAGCATGCTGAGAACACTAAAGTTCAAACCACTCCCCCCTTGGGTTTGGGATTCCAATAGCCACCCATCTCACTACCCCACAACCTGTAAAAGAAGAAATGAATGGGTAGCATAAGGATACTTTTCAGAGCTATTTGAAATAAAGATGGTATATAAATGTGGAAAATAAGTATTTCTGGCTACTTCATTTTGAAAAGGTACTACTGTAAATGCTGCCTTTCGACAGAAAACTCATTTTCAATTCTGCAGCAATTTCAACTGGCATCTTATTTGGAATTTGTTCTGGAATTCTCATTAGCCACTTTAAGTTCTTTTTTTTTTAACTGGAAAGCTTTGATATGCATTGATATGTATTATCTTAAATAAACATCAACATGGCAGGGACTGAGTTATGAATCTGTAAGTCTCCAATGCTCAAATCCTATCTCTGTCATGTGCTCATTGGTAAACCATAGGGAAACCATCTTATCATTTAGCATCTCCATTTGTATTTGTAAGAACAGGGGATAATAATACTAACTTGTTTTACATAATCGTTGGAACAGATTAACATTAGACCAGTGCTTCTCAATCTACCCAGTGTAGCAGACAAGCAATTTTTGTCCAGTATGTAGGGACTGGTACTGTATTTGTGACATATTGTAATGGTTTCCTGGAAAATCACCAAAGACTAGCAGCCAACAGCTTGTGAAGCAGCACCAGTCCACTGACCACCACTTGAATAGCACTGCACTAAACAACAATCAGCAAAGTTACTACAACTCCCAGGATCTCCCAGCCAGCATGACCAAGCAGTCTGGGGGATAATTTGAGTTATACTCCGAAACAGGTAACTTTTCCAAGTTCAGCAACTAGATAAAGCACATGAATTGCTTTGAACACTTGGAGGTGTTATAGTATTTCAGTATTTGCTATTCTTGTTATTCTATATCTTATTTTGCACAACAATCAAACCCAAGCTTGACTCCTGTTACCATTCTTCCTTCCTATAAGAAGACCCATTAAATTCTAGCACATGCTTCCATAGAGAGTAACCCAAATCGCTCAGAAGGCAATTCTAATTCTCAGCCAGAACACTGGTTCTATTACACAGCCCTCTAGGGAAATCTTCTCCTAGCTCCTATAGCTTCTCAGAATGTTGGGTTGCTCACTTGATCTTTTTGTAGAAACAGTGGCTGCAGAAGCAAAGATCATATGCCAGCTTTATAATCCTTCTTTTGAAGCAGGGGAACACCACTATCACCTGTGTGGAATTCTATACATTCTAGATAGAGATGTAAATCCTGACTTGGTTTATTCTTGTGAGGTAAACAAGAAAATGGGGGGAGGGATTCTCCTTGATTATGACACAGTGGTTTTATTGTTATGTGGGAACAATTTTATACATTTTCAAGATAGATTTTTGATATTTCTGTAAAGGCACAAAATTCAAAACTGCAATAAATGTATGGACTATTTATTAAAAGTATATAATTGGAGGGAATTGTTGGCATCTTTTTGATCCATAAAGTATATGCTTGTGTGTTTGCTATGTGCATTTAGGGAAGAAATATTGGTTTTTTGCAGATACTTTCTGCTCAAATATGGAAAATTCAACTGGAAAAACTAGTATTCTGTATCTCATTTGTGTGCTGGAGGCTAGAAACCTTATGGAACTGGAGGCTGTCTAGCCATGCTCAAATAGCCCATCTTGTCACCTGAGAGATTTTTCATAGATTTCTAATTTTAGATGAACTGTGAGGCACACTATCTTGTTGACAGCAGATTTATCTATTAAAATATTTGCATATTACTTTTTTTGAAAAATTCAGTGCTGTAACGAAAATAAACTTTAAAAGCAGTACTACAAAAACAGCAACTAAAAGCAACACTGTTGACCAAAAAGTCTAATGTAAAAAGTGTGTGCACCCTCCAATCTTTTTTCCTCAGGGTTTCAGGAGGAAGTTCCACAAATGTGAAGCAATTATGCCATAGCTCTCATGATTCCTTAGGGAGAGAGAATGACTGCTGTAGAAGACATTTATAACTATAATGGTCTGAACTTTGTCTGCACAGACCTTCTCTCTGTAATATCCCAAGCAAGTTCAGGTTTGCTTGTGATATGGGAAAGAATTGGATGCTAGCTGAAAAATGGTGTGTCACATGAGGCAGATCTATATAAGGCGACTTCAAATCTCTAATGAGATCTCCAGGCTCTGACAAGGTATCAAATCTCATGGGAACCCAAAAACAGTATCTATCATTATAAGATAGCAATTTCAGTTTGTTGATTTGCCTGGCCAGATAGGAGAGGAGGAAGCATGGCATCAAATCAGCCTGAATCCAACCGAGTCCCGGCATTGGATGCACGATAGGCCAGTCTACTGCATACCAAATGCTATGAGGTTGGTCTGGTGAGTGTATAACTGGCACCTACTCTCAAATACAGTATTTGGGGCATCCCATTTGCCTGACAAAGAAACCAGTGGCCTTTGAAAGTGTGTGCGATGCCCTGAACTCATTCTGGTTGGCTTAATAAAAGTAGCACTGCAACATGTACTTTGGATTTTGTTTTATAGTCAACACAGATAGCCTTTACAACCTGTTAAAGACTGGTCAATAACAAAAGGGGAGTAAAGAAAACATCAGATGCATACTTTACAGTTCATTCCAGTTCTCTGGAAATATTTATTTTTACAGCACCCTTCATCTAAATGCCACTTTTGAGGAACCGTTCCCAAGGGAATTACATATTGAAAAGGAGACAAGGGAGAGAAGGAGGCGAGGAACGAAAGGGAAAACAGAGTGGAGAACTCTTCCTTCAAGACATCCTCTTTCCCTCTTATACTCTTCTTTAACAAAACCATTTAGAAAAGCAGATGGGGGAGGGGCAGGGAAGTCACCTGCTCTCAGCAGTCATGTCCTAAGGCACAGGACTTAAGTCTGCCTCTGCCTGGTCAAAACAAGCTTAGTTGCAGAAGTTATTCATGCTCTTTATAGCATTTAATCCCCATGTGAGCCCCACTGAAAAATGACTGCTTTGTCATCATCCTCTTCTGGAAGAACACTCTGCAGACTGATAGGTCAGAAATTGGATTTCATGATTAAATAAACTTTGCGGCAGAAAGAGGAACATTTAAAATGCTCTAGAGACATTAGATCCAAATGTTGTATGCTAGGATGTGTTTCTTCTGCTGCACACCCAAAACTCCAAAAGAACAAATGGACAGCAGCATAAATTACACTCAAGGGATAAAGTGGGTTGCACTAGCATTATCATGAAGTACAGTGGACCCTTGGTATCTACTGGGCTTTGTTTTTGTTTTCCTAAATGACTTTTTAAACTGGTGACTTGTGTGTAATAGAAACTGAGAAAAGTGAACTCAGATCTAAAGTGCCATCGGCATCAGCTTAGACTGTGCACAAGAGTGATGGTTCATATTTGTGTTTATCTTTACCTCTTTATAGATGTTTGAAGGATGATCTCTTTCACCACAATTCTTCGTTATTGTCTTGCAGCAGCTATCTGGGACCTTCCTCCCTCTACCTTCAGGAGATTTGATCCAATCGCTGTCACTCCAGTCTGTATAATTATGGCTGCCACAACATTTAAACTAAAGACACAAAGAAAAACATAATATGAGGGAGCCAAATTAGCACTGCGCTTTTCTAGAAGGAATTACAGCACTAAGACATCTATGATTAAATCATACTTTTGACTGCATGCATGTCTTACCTGCACAACCTGAAACACATTTCCCCAAGCAGGATACAACCCGCCCCGCAAACAACAAAAGCTGCCTGGTAGAGAATAGCACTTCTCAATGCTCTCCTGGAATTTCTATCAGGCAAGAATTAGGACCGTCTATGGTTTTATCTTGTGCATTGTAGGGGTCTGAGAAATGGATTACAACTCTAGGGACCAGATTTAAATCCCCACTCGCCCATGGACACCAAGTGACCTTGGGCAAGTCACACACTCTCATCCTCAGAGGAAGACAAAAGCAAACCCCCTCTTAACAAATCATTCCAAGAAAAACCCATAACAGGTTTACCTTCAGATCACTGTAAGTTGAGACTTGAAGGCATAACAGACAGTGGAGAATTGGAAATATGTAGGTTTAAAGGGATTTTTAAAAACATAATGACTCCTAATATCATTCATAATGATATTAAGGACAATGAGTAATTTATTGATTTTCTAAATAGGCACAATATTGTTTAAACATTTTCAAGGTTCCTTTCTCACAATAAATGAAGAGAACAGATTCTTGGCTAAGCACCTGTACCCATCAACCCCATAACTGATAAATTTTAATAAAGCATTATGCAAGATCACTTCCCACAGTCACTCCAACTGAACAGAACTGAACCCAAAATCTGTATACTTAGGAGGAACCAATTTCTATGTCATTGTAGTTAAGGAATACACAGAGCTGCAGAATAGTGACACAAAATGTTTATGATTTTTTTACAGTGCTCTAGTGGTATATTTGAGACCATTAATGGAAGTATAGACATAAAGCAATATTTGAATGAAGACAATCATCATTGCTATTTATTATAAATACATAGGTTGTATGACAGCTGGCTTAGACTCTTTCCAAAATCAATAAAAAGGCACCTCTAGACATTCTTACTCTATGAATCCACATTCTCTGGAAGCAATCAAATATGCTGCATGGCACAGACAAATTTAACAGTCATATCTACAGAGTTCATTTGTTGTAAAGATGTTGCACATTCATATTCTTCCTTTCCATTACAGTCCAAAGACGTTTCCTCCCTTCTTCTCCTCTGTTCCATCTTATGTCATGTCTGTGTAGAATTACCCTATGTTTCCAGGTAGTTCAACCTGAATCTATGTAAGTTTAACCTCTGTTTTCAATGGAACACATTCTTAATAAGCATGCACAGAATATGTACCATCAGCCTGTAATTGTATGCACACTTGGAAGTCAAATCCCAAACTGGACTTATTTTCTGAGTGAAGATATATGGATTCTGGTTATCACTGCACACAGATCAGTACAGGAGAAATAAAATATGGAGTTAATATTAGAAGACTTACATTTCTTCTTTCCCTGCATGTAAGAGGGGACCCTCTTAATTCCCATACCATCTGCCATGTTGCCCAACAGACATTCCATTCAGGCAGTGTACACGGAGTATTGTAAGGCTTCCAAAAACCAATTCTGCTGCAGCACTTTTCTTAAGATGGTGTATATTTTTAAAGTTATAATACCAATTCTATTAAAAGGACTTTTACAAACGTCATTGGGGCTTTCTAGATTGGCAAAAAGAAGTGTGTTCATGGCTGCATGAAACTCTAGCCTTTAGATGAGAAAAAGGGAAAGTGTGCCATGAAAACGCTTTTTTTGCATTTTAGGGGAGAAGAAGCGCCTTTAAAAAGGTACTGGTTTTCCCAGCTTCTTTTTTAAAAACTGCGGAACAGCGCAGCAGCTCCATCTAAAGGCTGCAAGCCTTTAAGGAAAAGGCAACTTCATGTCACACTTTCCTGCCAATCTAGAAAGCCCCATTGAACATTTTTTTTTAAAAAAAAGCTGCAGCTATTAGGTGCACTAAGAGAAAAACAAACAAATTTTAAAAAACCTGACGATTCCCCTATCATTGCCTGCTACCAAGTCTTGCTTTATTACTGATATAAGAAAAGTTTCAACTTTGAGTGATACAGCTAATCATTCTTCCTCACTTGTTCTTCTATATGAATTACCCTGTATATACTCCAGAACCAGACCACGTCTATCGCTTTTTCAAAACTGAAAAATCTAGGTAGTCCTACAGGGTGATCTAGCCCAGGTGCTGTATGATGGATTGACCTGAAATTCAGCTAAAGTAAGATAAAAGATAAAAGTAAGAAGTAAGATAAAAATCCAGCCACTTCTCCTTTGAAGGGCTATGCTACTTTGTAAATTATGTTTCTTTTCATGTTTCTCTGTTACTGGATGCCAGTGACGTCAAGAAAAATACAAGTGCCTTAAAGAAACTAACCTTTCCCATTCAGAAACATTATCAAGTTTGCTTGTTGGTCACAAAAAATGCAAAACCTTTTTTGAAATAAGCATCATCATCATCTAAAGATTCATCCTCTGCCCATCCTCTGTGGGGGAAAGGGAAAAAGAGAGAGGTGCTTCAGCTTCTCAATCACAGAATATGGCTGTCTCTTCGTTTTAACTAGATGCACTTGTGCTTCTCTTCTGAGATTTCCTGCTTCAGGAATGAGGCCAATAATGCTAAAAATATGCATCCCCTATCCAATGCCTCTTGACTGCTATTCTAAGGAGGTCAAACCAAAGTGGAAGGCATGGGAAAATGATATTTGCCTGACCTATCAACAGGGCAAACAGGGCATCCTTGGAACTCTTCTGTAAAGCAAAATGTTCTGTAAACAGGAAATAAATTCAGATTGCTGTCTCTGGTATTCAGATCTCTTAATGCTCTTGTTTATATAATTCACCTGCCACAGAAAGTGAAAGATGGAATAAATGAGGATATGCCTATCATGTGTTTATACACACACAGAAACACACACAGGCCTCATTGCACACAAAATGTCCCATGTACCACCTCACAGTGAGAGTGACAGTACATCTACACTCCACTGTTTCACTCCCAAACTGCAGATCAGAAGAGTGTAGTAAATTTCTCTAGCAGAATTCTAAGCTCTCCACCAAAGTGAACAACAACAACAACAAAAACCAAGAATCTGCAGGATGGAGCCATGGCAGTTAAAGGGGTATCAAACTGTTCTAATTATGTAGTGTAGATTCATGCTTAGTCTCTCATCTTCATCTTTTAAAACTTACATGCCAGAGCACAGCACAAACTGGCTTTTGCGTTTTCCCTCAGTTTTTCAGCTCATAAAAGCCTAGGCTGGGAATTCTGACATGCATAGAGTCACACACACATTGTTTTCACCTGGACCTTCCTAGATTTAATAGGAAAGACTGAAGAAAGCTTCTACCTACATTGAGCTGACTGTATTACTAATTACATGGAGGCTTCTAAGCATGCTCAGAGGAATACATACAAAAGGTCCCGTCAGATATTCATGCTCAAACTAAGAAGGATGGGTTTGTAGACAGGGACTATATTGGGGGGAAAGGGTGCACAGAGCCCACACAGAGTCCAAGCACAAGGGCAAATTCTCTGTTCATGCATAAGGTCTCTGTGGGACTGGCTCCCCATTGCTATATCAAAAATGGATACTGCATAGGTTTTCTCCTGAAATGCATGACTAAATCATAGGCATGACACAACAACAGCAACAACCATAAAATCATAGAATTGGAAGAGATCACGAACTCTCTGCCATGCAAAAACACACAATCAAAGCACTCCCGATAGATAGCCATCCAGCTTCTACATTGGTGACATTATTATAATACATTCTGTGAAAATAAATCAAGATTTGAGGGACAAAGAACATTTTCTCTACCAGCATGCATCCCTTCAGTCCAATTCTGAAAGTCAAACAACACTGTGAAGACAAATATGGGTCAAAGAATTGCTGCCATTGATGTCACTGCCCATAGTAGTCAAATGGAGAAATACTCCTGCATTTTCTCTGTTGTGGTTCCATGAACCAAAGAAAGAAAGAAAGAATCTTGTGTTCCACTGAAATCCCTCATTTCTTAGACATACCTCCTGCTGCAGTTTGTCCACTGCACTGGTCACACCCTCTTCTCCCTCCTTCTGGTACTTCTTAGTCATTGTCTCCTTCAGATTTTGCTTGAGCTCTGCATTCAGCTACATATAACAGGAATAGAAAGAAAATATAGAGATTACTCTTCTTCAGCAAAGCTACCTCTATAATGACTGCTGCCAATTTTTCTCAAGAGGACTTTTACTTCAGTGCAAAAAGAAAAAAAGAAAAAAAAAGGCGCACATAGTATTTCAATAGATCCCTAGCCCAATTTGTAAGACATAAGAGCAAAGGTTATCTGCATCTTCTCCATCTCACCCTCCTTTTAATGATGATGATGATGATGATGATGATGATGATGATGATATTTATTTCTAACCTGCCCCTCTGAGCGAACAATCGGGGCGGGGTACAGCATTTTAAAACATATACAGTTAAAAAATCTAAGGTGTTTCTGTATTGGGTCTCCTTCATAACAAATTTATATAAGAAATAGGTAGTGTATTTTTCAAACTAGACAAAGTACTTTGCCTAAAATGTTTCAAGGCAAGGACTCTGGAATGATTGGATTTCTGGCATAGGTTTTTAAGTAGCCCTGGTGCATTTGAAAATAAATTTCTTGTGCGGACACTATCAGCTACAACTTTGCTCCCAGTCATATACTTCACCACTATTGAATTAAGTGCATCATTCCATTAGTGAATACACTTTCCACTAAAATGCCTATGGAAACAAGAAGCTGCCTCATTCAATGAAAGGCCAACAGGCCATTTAGCTGCCAATATAGATAGGTTACAGTGGAGCCCTGCCCTCTCAAGGTCTCAGCTGTACCTTCTGCAGGAGTAACAAAATCCACCTGGAAACTTTCATATCTAAAGAAAATGTTCTATCACAGAGGCTCACAGAAGGAGGGAACAGCTGCCCCAGCAAAACAAAGCCAAAATATTGCAGTAAATGCATAAAGGTAGCCTGTCACAGGCGTGACTCAAACAGCATTTGTTTGAATCCCAAAGATGTCAGGCTTTAGGGATGAATCATTGGCCTAGACACAAAAGGGGAAGCCTTGCTGGTACCAAATGTAATGTTTAGAAAGGTACTTCTCAATTAGCAGGTTCCCAACAGGGAAAAAGAAGAACAAATTACCTGCAGGTTCACAGGGAAGAACTGCGGCATGGAACAGAAGCAGCAAAAACACACACAGTTTTATAAATGCATATTGGGTAACATAGCAGCAAAAGGGAGAAATAAAAGAGCCATTTTTGTAAAAGACAGAACAACCTGTGCCTTAGGTATCAGGGTAAGAGACACGCAAGTCATGGTTAGCATGCAAAGAAATGGAGGCATAGTAACACAAGTTAGATCCACACAGTCATGCATCTCTCTCCTAAGAGCTACACATCTCGGCATGGCATGCCTTCTATCCCCCCAGTCATTAAAACTGATGTCATGCATTTATTTAGCCTTGATTCAATTCCTTGGTCTATTGTCTGGTAAAAGCCATGCATCCTACCACTCATAGTTTTCAGCCATAGGTAGCCATTCTACCACTCATAGTTTTCAGAAGCAGAAACTATGGCACTGTGTTTAATCCCACTAATATATATAATGTTTATCTCCCTAGTATACAACCACTCTCTAACACTGATGTACCCTGTGTAAGTCACAGTATACACTCAACTCCTCTGTCAGACACCACATGCCAGTTGAAAGGTAACAACTAAACCATTACAGTACTTGGATATCAGAGACATTTTATAGGTTCACCCATCTCTTTTAATATATCATTCATTATCTGGCTCCTAGTAATCATGATTTGTTACAATACCCAGATCAGTCCTCCTGTACAGATAGCTTACACAGTAAGCAGTAGACCCATCACATTGTGACATGACTGACAGCAGAGGCAAAAGGGAAAATTGACTAGATCAATGGACACTGTGTAAATATGGTACACTTGTAGTTCAATGCTGACATCACAACCATAAAATTAAAGACTAATTACACCCCCCCCCCCAAAAGGGTCTGTATCATATTTTCTAGATAGCACCCCACTCCCCTTTCCAGCCCATGAGCTTACTGTCCTCACTAGCGGTTATATATATACAGTGCAAAATATACACTAACAATAGTTTTTAAAAAAAGAGTTGTTAGGCTACTATTCTGTAGAAGAAGCAATGCATTGGTTAGTCATTCCATTTCATAGTACTTTGTCAAGCAGAAAGAGAGAAAGATAACATAGGGAAAATTTGTATTCCAAGCACACATGGAGTTAGCCAGATGCTTTGGTAACTGGTATTTTCCCAGATCATTAAACTGGTTCTGGGTGAACTCAGTGATGATCAATTACATGTTATATTAAAACAGGCAAACACAGAACATTATGAGGCAGCCTAAGGAGTACATATGGGTGGCACTACCATTTTTCTACATGACTGATATAAATCTCTAGGGTTGTCATCACTGTTTTAGTTTACTTAAATTTTCTACAATCACAAAAGAGTCCTCTTTGGACCAACAGCCAGATCTGGTGTATATGACTGTACGTGGATACCTATCAAATTCCACTACCACTTCCAATGATGCTGAGCCAGTAAGAATCATAGAGCTGGAAGAGACCCCAAGAGCTATTCAGTCCAACCCCCTGCCATGCCGGAAATCACAATCAAAGCATCCCCAACAGATGGCCATCCAGCCTCTGTTTAAAGACCTCCAAGGAAGGAAACTCCATCACTCTCCTACTCAGCCTTCTATTCTTTCGGTAGGTTGGTCGAATCAGTACCCAGTATGTTGGGGGCAATTAGCTTACAGATTCTAAACTGCCTAGGGAGTGCTGAGTGCACTGATAAGCAATACAGAAATGTACATGTTATGGCCATTGCTGTATTAAATAGCATCAATAAATTTACCGTCATAAAATGGTAGCACGAAGCATGTCATGACCTCTAGTCTGCTTAGACTGGCAGAGCATGGAATATATTTAATTAAAATTCTGAACACAAAACTTTCCTAAACTCTTATTTAAATAAATATGCAACAAAACTAGGTATTTAATGTTCTGTTGACTCTGACTCCACTCAAAATTACATCCGACTCAACAGCCCTGCCCTCTTCAATATTCTCTCTCTCTCTCTCTCTCACACACACACACACACCATTTCTTTACAATCTCAACCTCTTGGTCAAGGTAGGCGTCGTAATGTGCTACTTTATTTTAGTGGAGGTTTCATCTGCAACACATATGCTTAAAGTGACAGTGTGGTTTATTAAGGGAAAGCCTTCCCTTATAGTGTCTAAGTCACCTGCAACACTGCTGTCACTTCCACAGTAATAGTAGTGCTGGTTAGCATTACATATTGGGCCCAGAATGCACTCAAACTGCAACCGAGAGCACTGGAAGAAGACTGGAGAGAGTGAAAGGGGATTGTAATACAATATAGAACCAAGAGCTTTAAGCCTGTCATACTGAACTCTCTGCTAGTTGTTAATAATAATTGCTTACCTGTTGGTAATAGATATAGGCTAAGATTCCAGCAATTATCTCCAGCAAGAAGATGCACAGCAGCAATATAAAATACTGCAAAAACAAAATAAAAACACATTAAAGCAGAGCATAAGGTTACAGGTGAAAGACAGTCCTGGAATCTTTATATAGAGGGAGATGTTCAGTTCTAATAGTTAGGCTCACCTTTCCCACAAAAATATCATGCTGATAAAACAGAGTTACAGCTATGAGCAATACAGAAGACATACTGAGATACTTCTATTTTAAAACAAGACATATAGGAGCACAAGCCTTCTTTTGCACTCAGTAAGTGCTTCCAGGAATCCTACTTGGCTTCAAAAATTAGAGCACACTTCCTGCACATTTCATTTTAATGAGGAAGTGCCTCATTTAATGGTTTAACAAATCCTTTGTATAATGCTTAGTTTTTATTCTTGTTGTTGCTGCCATATTGTTGAAACTCATTGGCAAATGTTATAGGAGGTATTATGGGGATTCCTTGTTCATCTTACTCAGAAGGAGAATTGGTTGATATTTCTCTTTCTGTTTCTCAACTTGATATGTTAGTTTTGTTCATATATTAAGGCTCAATCTGCACTGCTGAAATAATGCTGTTTGATACTGTTTTAACTGCCATGAGTCAGTGCTATGGAATTCTGTGATTTTTAGTTTTTTGAAATATTTAGCCTTCTGTCAGAGAGCTCTGGTAGCAGAACAAACTACAAATCCCAGGATTCCATAAGATGGGGCCATGGCAGTTAAAGCACTGTCAAGCTGCAAGAAACAGAAACCGTGGCTTCCCATAAAATATGGAGTATTCTTGCAATAGAGAAATTGCCTCAAGGGAACCTTATTATTCAACAGCCATTTCAATCTATGTATGATGCAAAGTAGTCTCCCCCTTGACTTGAAAGTCTAGTTCTCCTCTGGAACATTTTGCACTGGACTTACTCCAGTGTTCTAAGTCCTAATTTAATAAGACGCATAGGACAGGTCTTATAGATACAGCCTTTCATTAACTATCGATACAGAAATGTCAATACTGAATTTTTTAAAATGTAATTGCTTGTTTTAAGAAATTATATATATAAAAGAAATATCATTGGAGTATAACAGCAACAGGAACAAAAACAATATAGTGAGCATACAACGCTGCTATTATGTAGGATTTTTTAAAAAACTTTCATTAATAAGTATGAAAATGTGAAAAAACATTTTAAAATGCACAAAAACTCTTCTAATCTTACCTAGAAGTGGGGGCAGGGTTTGAAACAATTAACTTTTGTATGAGAGGGTGAAAACAAGTAAAGATTTACTTCCTCACCTTGATGCTGATTCAGGTTCATGTAGCGTAATATTGTCTATTCTCTGTGGCAATGAGTCTCCAGAAGGAGAGGCAAGAGGTCTTTCCTTGTCATTCTGCCCAAGATCCTTTTAGAACTGGAGAGCCTGGGGACTGAACTTTGAACCTTCTGCATGCAAAGCATGTGCTCTACCACTAAGCTGTGACCCCTCCCTGATAATTTCCACAGCTGTGATTCCTGCTTCTCTCTTGCCAATGCCACTTGTCTTGAAATGCAACCCTTCCAACTGACATCATTAGAAACTCATCACACGCTTGTTAGGCAGCCCTGGAATGCTTAATTACTTGGGGCAGAAAGGATATTGGAATAGCTGGGATTCTTAGAGCTACCAAGTGGACAAAATTCCATAAAGTGCCTGAAGCAGCATAGGAATCGCTTCAGGAACTCTGAGCTGAATTGTCAAGAAGTTGCACCTGAGGCAGGGGCAATAAATGAAACCTATTAAGAGATCTCTCAGAGCAGATAATTCAATCATCAAACACCTCTGTACTGGAACTCAACTAGTATTCTAAGTCTTCTAGATCTTCCAGTGCCCTGCCTTGTGCCAGTGAATTTACATAAGCTGTTCTGAACTGCTGATTTGCACACACCATTAATTACAGATTTAAGGACTGGTCCTCCACATTACAAGATTAGACAACCTCCTATCAAATCACACTGCCTGAATTCATTTACAGTATGCCCTCTTCTATACCACCACCACCACCATGAGCTTACCAGTGTGAAGAGAAATTAAAAGGGTTTAACCTGGTGCAGGAAAGATACTGGGCAAGTTTGATTAGGGGAAGCATTCTGTACTTTCCTGCACCAGGTTAAACCCTTTTAATTTCTCCAGGTCTTAGTGTATTCTGTAATAATTTAAACATGTTTCATTAATTTTTAAAGTGTTGTGTTTATCCTTTTGTTTCACTCTTCAACTTTCAAAATGTTAGGGGTGTGTGTATCTTTGGGTGTGAATGACTGAGTAAGAGAGCAGGGTGAGACAGACACACTCTTGCTAACTACCCCTGGAAATGCATCCTGTTTGGTTATTTAAACAATAACACTTGAAATATTTCTTTGTGCTCTTAGGCTAAAGTCTGGCTGATAATCTCAGCCATGCCCGCCTACACCCAATGTCTGTGGAAGCGTCAGTTCATCCGCATGATTGGACATATTCTTTCATACCATGAGAATGAGTAACCTAACAGTGAGCTGGCTAGCCAAAGGCTGGACTCAACATTAATGGGAGTCTGAAACAGAACAGAAACATGTCTTAGACCCAAAGTATTACATTTTCTTTTGTTGGGACAGACAGGTTAATAAATGCTGCCACTGACATCATCCCTCTGTCAGTCTGATACATTACAGGAGAGAAAGCAAGCAACCAGTGAGATGGAAAGCTCTTCTTTTCTGGCTTCTTTTCTGGCTTCTGTTTTGATATTACCTCATATACCTCACACCACCACACTCCACGCCAACAGAATTATCAGGACTTACAGACAAGTCTCACTTTGAATCAGCACAGTTTTAGCACACTAAGAACTACAGTGTCACATATCCCTCACCACAGTCTTTCATTTTCCCCCATCTGTAATTCTGCAACCCAAGAGAAAATTGTGTGCATTCAGGATTCAGATAGCAGAACCACTAGGCCCCTACCTAAGCCTACAACTCATTTATCATTCAAACACAAGCAGGAAAAAAGTGGCACATCATACTGAAGTGTCTTCAGAACAGACTGCTGATGACTCAAGTACATTATCAAAGCCATACCACACCAGAGATGAGGAGGAGGAAGGGTTCACCTCATTTACTATGAACCAAAAGAAACTCGAGATGGGGAGTATTCCTTCTTTATTATGGAAGATCAATTCTGGATATAGGCCTCCTGGCACTGTAGTAAAAAATATTATGTAGATGTTTTGTCTTTCCCTCCGTAACAGAATTTTCCTTTTGGAAGAAGTAGAGGAGTAGTAGTAGCAACTAAATGTGAGAAGTGTGCAAATGGAAAATCACATCACCTTGACCCCCTGCTAAGTTATATAACCAAGTTAGGATGCTAGGCACAATAAAAGCATTTCCAGTATGAATGGAAAAGTGCAATAGTGCCCAGAAATATGCCCCTTTCTAACATCCTTTCTCTTACACTTCAGGTAGCAATGGTGGAGGGGAAGCTGTTAGGGAAGTGGAGAGAATGTAATAAATCATAATCTGAGAGAGAGAGATAGAATCACCCCCTTTTTGAACTAAATGACCTACTCAGGTATGGTCATTTTCTTTGAATCACTAGGAATACAAAGGAGATGTAGCCTCTCTGCCTTTCATTCATCATGATTATCCACAAACTTTTCTCACCTACTCTGTGCCATAGTATATCTCAGTACAAAAAGAAATTGGGATTTGATGGTACATAGGCCTTCACCCTTACTGCAAAGACACTTGGGGAAATGAACTGAGCTCAGTATTGGTAAAAACCTTCTGGCTAACACACTCTGGCTGGTTACAAAGTGTTTGTTGTGCATATTTGCTTAAGGCCAACTGAACTGGAAGCCAACTGACAGCAGACAATAGATCTGTCACAACCAGCCACTCAGAGAAGGGAAGATGGGAACAAAAGGATTTTTTGTTCCCAAGAGACGATTATTAGTTTTCTGTGGCAAAACAACAAAAAGCACTGTACCAAATTTTTCATTTGTGATTTCTGCCTTGAAAGAACTTAATAAAAAAAGCTAGGGGGTGTGTGTGGGGAAGAGGACACTTTAGTACAATGAGCTATTGTATGCATGCAAAATTGAATAGTATGGTCTAGAGCCCATTCCAGCTCTGTTATCATCACAAGCCATGAGAAGCACTTCAGAAATACCATCAAGATGTCTTTGTCCTTCCATAGTGGCCTTTGTTATGTATACAGCAAAACCAAGCTTCATGCACTGATTTTTTTTCCTGCTCTCCATCAAAAAAGCATACTATTCCCTGACACCCACACCCTTAAATATTTAGTTGGCACAATGATGATGTTCACTCTGCTATTCCAACATAACATCTGAACTTGTTTTCTGCACAATAGGTACTAATAGATATTTCAAAGAGATTAACAAATGAAGGATCTCTTAGTCTTGAGTAAAATCTATCCTAAATGTTCATTTCTATATTAGGCTATCTTAACCCACTCTGCCATTCCAAGGCCAAAGCCGTTCTGTACAGTCTAAGAAAACCCACCACTCTCAGCAGGCTCCGCTGCTCTCTGAATGTAGCACAGCAACCCAAGATGCCTGTGATCATGACGACGACACCTGCCACAACCAGGATGTAGGCTGTTGCCATGTATGTATTGGACTGCAGGAGGCTAATGTAATCACTCTTCTCAGCCAAAGTCCAGATGCCCACTGCCATTACAGCTCCACCTGCCAGCTAAGACAGAAACAAAATGTGAGTAGAATACAACTTCATGGAACAGACGTTTTCTTTAAAAAAGAGAGAGAGTGAGAGCACTATCATGTTGCCTGCACCAAGCTCTCCGGTAACAGTGCTTCTTAAGCAATCTGATGTGTGGAATTAGAAACTTTTTTCTAAGTGTGAAAGAAATAACTACCATATTTGAACCTATTGACTAGAGTTCTCTCTCCTTCCTGGAAACTCTCCAGTGTCCAGTAGCTAATCACTCGTGGACTAGCACTAGTCCATGAACCACCACTTGCAGTAGTATTACCCTATAGGATCCCATGATGGAGAGGCTCTTATAGATTTTGGTGAAGCCCAGGTGAAGTAGCATTTCCACTCCTAATTTTTGCCCACCACGCAACTGATTTATTAGGACCAGATCAACAACATGGCGAGATCTGTGATGTCTGACAGAGCAATGTCTTCATTATCGGATATTATGCATTACATAGTCTAGCCAAATTGTTTTTTAGACTCTCTTAAAAGATGTCCAATCCAAAAGCAATGAATAACAACAACAAAATTTGTTTCAGCTCCTTTGCAGGAATCTATAATCACCTCAGAAAGCTAGTTCTTTAGATGGGTGCTACTCAAAGTGATGGTCCCTAGACTGATGCCAGTCCACAAGCCACTGGCTTCCACAAACTGGCAGTAGGCATCGCAAGCAATTTGACACAAGCAGTTACAAGAAAACAACTCTTGGCTCAGCATGTAGAAACAAGCAGGTAGCCTATAAAGACTCTTCTATAAAAATTAAAGGTTCAAAACTAATTTCTCCCACCTTCAATTGATTATTTGCCTTTTTTTGCGTCACCTCTAGCAAGTGCTTCACATGTTCAAAGGCCATAGTGGGGAAATTTGCTTAAAAGAGTTCTCCTGGTCACTAATAATGGGAGCCATGAGAAAAAGTGGGAACCCCCCCCCCCCAGAACTCTATCGCTTGAGAATGTATTTGAAAACTGCCTTGTTAAACATTCCTCTATGTCAGTCAACCACTCTGAAAGCCAACATATTAGGAAGTAGAGTTCCAAGTCACCACAAGCATTTTATGTGTGTAAGGAATTTCTCTTATGGAGATAGCACTCAAACATGCCACTTCCAACCTGCACTCTAAAGTCAAAGTATACTAAGAGGTTTGCTTATTTCATGAAATAATAAACTGGCTCTAAATGGTTTGAATTATGTTTGATTTACATCTACTTATTTTGAGAAAGATTCAAAATACCCCATAGGGAGATTCATTGCTGCCTTTAAAATAACATAGAAGACCAACAAATGTATTCTAGATACCCCTATGCTACAAGATATAGGATACTCCAAACTCATAGCATGATTACAGGTGGCTCCTTACCCAGAAAAAGAAGTTGAAGATGAAGAGCAGGTATTTTAGACAGATGGTCCCACATGTCTCCTTGTTTTCACTGTATTCACGCATTGTCACAACTGATCAGAACTGTAAGAAAACAAACAATGACAGGAAAAAAAGATGAAATTATATTATAATACCATCCATTTGTTGGCCAAAGTGCAACGATCCCCCATTCTTTTGCTATCTTTCCCCTGTATTAAGTGGCCTGAACCATTACTGCTGAGGTGAAAATATCTGCAAAGAAAATTACAGTAACACCACAGGCCCACATGGATACAAATAGGAAGTGTCAGATCCAGGCTAGGTCTGATCAGAGCTTAGAATCATCATTTTTGGACTATAATTCCCAGGCCCCTTCTCTGGCCATGCCAACTATGGGACTTTGTGTGTTATTCTACAAAAAATATAACTTTGCCAAGCTCTGGGTCTAAAGGTTCCCCATGACATGGAAGGTTCTAATCTACTTCCCCAGTATTTACAACACGATGCCAACTTAATAGCAGGCAAAGAGAAGCTTCCCCCACTGGAATTAGTGGGTATGGGAGTTCATACTGTATGCACAAAAGAATTCCTCAGAGTATACTAGACTGAGGCGATGTAAAGTTTTATAAATCATCACCAGCCCCACCCCAATTAGGCAGCGTGAGGAGGACACCTAAGCGACTATGAAAAAGGCAGCAATGGCAATTGCCTGGCTGCTCCCTTTTGCTGAAGGACAGAGCTGTGTACTCCTCATGACTTGCCCTGTGCCAGTCTGCAGTGCTGAGCTCAGGTGAAGCATAGTGTTCTATCACCTACCAGTTGTGTAAGTGAAGTAGGGAGGGTGATATTTTGTGTTTTCCCTCAGGCAAAAAAAAATATTTTAGGCCAGTCTTGTCAGCACTTTGAATTATGACCTAAAAGCCAGAATGAATATGTAAAAATGTGCCTGGTAATGTTTTCCACTAGTAATGGACAGTGAGAAATAGCAATTGATCCCTGGATTTACTATGACATCAGGTGATTGCTGCACACAAGTATTTTATTTTGCATTCCTTCCATCTGGAGGTTATGCCATCTTCCTGAGACTGGAACATTATACTGAAAGAGATGCCATGAGATGGATAAGAACAAAGCTTGGTAAAATCCTTTTTGGACTCCCAAAAATTACTCAGCCATCATGGCCAGTGGCCATGTTAGCGAGGTGATTCTGGGAGTTATAGACTAAATGAAAACTTTCCCAACCTCTGTCCATCTCCAGAGCTGGTCCATCTCAGTCTGTCTCTGGTGCCCAATTACACACACACTGACACAACACAGTTGGCAGCAGGCTGTGTCTACAAGCAATGGGAGAGGCTCAGAAATGACAACATACATCTAAGATAGTATCAGGGAGAAAACAACAAGGCTCTGTTCTTGGCTTCCTGACAGCCCAGTCATCATGAAAATTTTCCATCATACTCAGGTACATCCCAGGGGTCCTCAAACATCCATCTCCAATATATTTTTCCCATATGGATTTACTGTCTATAAAAGATGAGAGATTTACAATACCTGAAACAGAAACTCTTTTGTTTACATAGAGAACAGATAATTCAGTCATATCATCCACTAAAAGGAGGCATCTGGGCTAAGAAAATAGACTGGTTTGGCTCTCGTGGTTATCTTACCTCACACAGAAACCTGAGAATTATAGTTTAAGGTTCTTATTTTTTTAAAGATTCTAAGCATTTTCTGTTAGTACTCAGAGCCTGAGTTACTTATTTTGACTATACAATGGCTAGGGTGGGGAGATTCCCAGCAGCTACCCCTTGCAAGAGGCTATTGGTGGAAACCTGGTCAGAAATCTTGCTCTGAGAACTGTGCAGAGTTTCCTATCCTACAGATATGTAATCAATAGTTAAGGCTAGTCAGAACATGTGAGAGTGTGTCTGAAATAACCTTCAAGTGGCACAAAAACACAAGAGACAATAGGCTTAAATACTGATAGTTTCCCTAGAACTTTGTTTTATGTATTCTACTAAGACATGCATTTCTTAATAAGGAAAAACTTACTTTTTAATTAAAAGGGCTCAAGTTCAACAACATTTCAGTAGTAGGAAAAGCAATTCCAAGATTAATCCTGCAGCGAGACCACTATTGTTTATTTTATGCTATGTTTTAACTTGTCGATTTAATCCTTTTTTAGGGGGGAGGCGGGGATGGGATTGGATATTTTAACTGCTGTTGTTTTAACTCTATTCTGCACCCCGCCCCAATTGCTTGTTCAGAGGGGCGAGCTAGAAATAAACTATTATTATTATTATTATTATTATTATTATAAAATTCAACTGTAAACAGATTTTTATCATATGTGATGCCAATATTTACTTCTGTGAATGCTTCACATTAAGATTTTTTTTTTAAAAGCCTAGAGAAATATCTTGGAGGGGGTAAGACCTGTCTTATAGCAGAGTGTCATCATTGCATACAAAAATGGTGGGAAAAATTCAGACTTGTTCTTTCAAGAATTCCAGCATCCACCTGCTTGAGCCAAGTGCAAAACACAAACTCAGAATCAAATGATTCTGAGCCTAGGAATTTTGAGTAGCAAAACTAAATCTATTCTTCAAGTTTTCTCCATTCATCAGTATAATTTGGGGAAAGGTAATTATATAAAATAAAATAATATACTATAAAATAAATGGACATCAGAAATACTTTCAGTTAAAGAAATCCAGATAAACTTTTTGACCATTTCTGCTATAAAACATGATGTCAACTTATTGAACCTTTGTGGCTATCATCTTGTTAATATCTGTTGTAACATCAAAAATTGTTTTATGCAAACCTGAAAAGATTTTTCACAAAAGTCTGCTATCCAGTTTTCCAGTGGTGCTAACCACACATCTTCTACAATGAGTTGAGTCTAGTTCTTCTCTCCTCTGAACCATGCTAAGAAGGTAAAGAACTGGGTTGATGCTACATCTATAGGTACAACAGGGCAAGGAACTTGTGTTTCTCCAGATAGTTAAGAGTACAATTCTTATCATCTTTCACCACTAGCTAGACTTCCTAAGACTAGAAGAAGATGGCTGGGGACATCCTAATTAAAAGAGTTCATAATACAGCATCCCCAAAGGAACCATTATATCAGTGGTTCTCAGCCTTCCTAATGCCGTGACACTTTAATACAATTCTTCATGTTGTGGTGACCCCAACCATAAAATTGCGGTATCTCAGTTCCTAAGACAATTGAGCTTGTTTGGAGGTTCTAGCAGGGGAGCGCAGCTATCGTATACCCTTGACCGAAAAACAGTACACTCCTTCTATCTGGGATGGTCGTCCTCTTCCACCGAGCGTGCAGCTTCGGGAGGGATGCACATGGAGCGGTGAGGGAGAAAGGGGACACCCGCCTAGCCAGCCAGATCAACCGAATCAACCCTGGCAATCAATGGGGTGACAGATGTCGCAGCTAGATCGCCCTCCCATCCCCCTAAGACAATTGGAAATATCTGTTTTCCTATTATCTTAGGTGACCTCTGTGAAAGGGTCATTTGACCCCCCAAAGGGGTCACAACCCACAGGTTGAGAACTGCTGCATTATATTATCATTTTAAAATTTCACCCATTTAAAAAAACGAACAAATTAATAATATTACATCATTTTTCCTTCTCTGTATGAGGAAGGGGGCAACTATTAAGTTAGGTATGGACAACTTAAGAGGGTCCAAAAGCCAAGATGGGATGCACTCCAGCCCCAAACTGTTAACTCTTTCATCCAGAAGTGTTTAAAAGTTAACTTCCACGTTTTTTAAAAAGAAATTAATATTAGCCTTCCCCCCACTCTCCCGAATGAAATTTTTAACTGTATTGATGAGTGCTCTGTTGTAAAGGAGATCTACATTCTACAGAATTTTTTAAAAACCAGTCCCTTTTCCAGTGATACAGCATCCACATACAGCAACACAGCATCAGAGAGGAGTTCAAAATTGGGTTATGCATGTAGCCCACAGGGTCTGTATGGCCACTCTTATACCGTGGGTCCTTGGTATCTGCTGGGGTTTGGTTCCAGGACCCCCTGTGGATACCAAAATCTGTGGATGCTCAAGTTCCATTATATACAATCAGGTAGTAAAATGGTATCCCTTATATAACAAGGTAAACAGCAAGGTTTGCTTTTGGGAATTTAAAAAAAAATTATTTTCAAGCCATGGATAGTTGGATCATGGATATAGAGGGCCAACTGTGTTAGATAAACATGGATCTAATCCAAAAAGCTTACCAGGCATAGACAAATTGGCTAGACCTTCATAATCAAAGTCATGGTCTACAGAACAATGCTGGTCCTCAATCATTGTCTGCCAATGTCTGGCAGGTTTTCAGGAAAGAAAAAAAAACAATTGTAGCCAATGGCCACAAATACGGTACCAGATCCTGGCACATGATGGGGTGGATTGGGGACTTTTGTCCCACACATCAGATAGCTTGAGATGCACGGATACATAGTAGCTATACTGTACTTTGAAGATGCTACATCCAACTAATACACATTAATTTATTGGGCAGTTTCCTTGATCCGCAATCACCTAACAATGTCTTAGAGCTATGTAGGATATTGTGTGACATCCTTTCTTACACCAGTTTCTCAAAGCATCAGACTAGAGTCTTCTGATCATTCAATGAAGTTCTGTTTGTTAAGGAAGGAGAATAGTGAAGAGGTAGCTAAAGAAAGTGAAGGGGGAGGAAGAAAGAGAGCTCCCATTGCTTTAAGAGTTGTAGACAGAGAGCAGCAGGAGGTTTATGAACCATGTTGATTTATGCAGGGCTGATAGCCAATGAATCACAGAACAAACACTGCTGTCTCCAGTTGTCCTAGACAGGAACAGCATCTCTTAGTATAAAAAGGCTGCCCTTGCATTTAAATTGGCAAAATGAGAGGAGAGCTGTTGGAAATTAAATATGCTATGCAAGCAATAATGTCTCACTGATTTCTTCTTCTCTTCCTCCTCCTCCTCCTCCTCCTCCTCCTCCTCCTCCTCCTTCTTCTTTGCCATCAGTAACATAAACAAGATTTTCCCCACAGTACTGTGGAGGAGCAAGTGCCTCTCTTGTGCACAGCCCAACACTAGAGCTGTATAGAAGCTTACAAAAGTTTTGTTTTTGTTTTTGTTTTTTATTACAACTCCCCAAATCCCCCAGTCAGCATAGCTCCTAAGGCCAACCAGCTAAAATTTTACAGCAAAATTAAGCTAGCCAAGGAAATTTGGGTTCGTCAATAAAAACCTATATGACAATTTAGCAAAATGTTGTTTGTTTAGCATATTTCACTCTGCTTCTACAAGAGAAGAAAGCAGAAATGCATTGCATATTAGCCTCATCCTAACCATTAGAAATCCTAATGCCTGCCCCCTCAGGCTTTTGAGATTGAGCAAGTTATTTCACACACAATCTTAAATTGGTTTTCATATTCACAAGAACTGGAAATTTCCCTCTGAAAGGGGTTCTTGGGATGCTGAGGTTGAAGACTCAGCCATCCACCAAACCAGTCAATACACTCATTCCAAACCACAGCACTACCTCCATATGAAAAAATATATACTAATAACTCCAGATGGCTCATGAAGTTCCTGAACATTTTGGGTGTTCTGGAATGCACCACACCTGGCCAGCCTGTATTTCATTATGCTCTCATTTGGTGTACAAGAGCTGAGTTATCAACTCAGCAGCACAAGATCATGCAAAGCACAACATGCCGAATTCTCCCGAGCTGTTTATATGTATCACAAGATGTGCATTATTAGCAAGACTATAAAAGACCTGCAGGCAACGTCAACGTTATTGAGAAATATGTTCACAGAAGTCATGGAAGAGATCACTAACTAAGCCAATTCCAGCTACTCGTGAACAGCTCTCCTGCCAAAAAGAAATGTAAGTCTTTGGGGCTTTTCAATCAGCAACTGAGCAAAGACTAACAAAGAAAAGCACAGGCCTGATGAGAGTACCCCAAGTGAGGCTCTTCAGGTTTTTGGAAGCAACAGCCCCATTTCTAGCATCCACAGATCTAAAGGGCCCCCACTTTACTTTTCTGTGTGCTGCAGAAGAAAAGAGACTTGTTCCTCCTCACCTTTATAGGAGTTCAGCCAGCCTCTGCTAGAAAGCAAACCATGTGGCTGGGGAGCTCTGGGGTTGTAGTGCAAAAAAATTAGAGTGGGCCCTTGGTATTCACTCTTGTTTGGTTCTAGGCGAGACACACATGGAAATCAAAGATGCTTGAATCCCACTGAATACAACAGTGTAGCAAAAGGGTGTCCCTGATATAAAATGGCAAAATCAAGGTTTACTATTCGGAATTCAGGCATTTTGAAAATATTTTCAAGCCCTGGATAGTTGAACACATGGATAAAGAAGGCTGACTGTATAACTTCTCCAAGCAATGATACAATGTAATCAAAATCTGATGCAAAACAAAGTTGCAGTAAAAAAACTGACAAAATGGAAGGATTGCACCCCTAAATTTACAGATGTGAAAAGTAATAGTCCAGATGCTAGCTAGGAGGAGGAATACAGAAGCACACATTCTTGTTGTAAATTTCTTGGTGAAAAATTATTGTTTCGTATTTTACACAGCATATTTGTACAGGCTTTTCAAAAGATACTGTCACTTATCCTGAGCATGACAAATGGGGGCAGAGACAAAGAACAAGTGATTTGTCCACAACCACCCATAAAGAGGTCATTACAGAGGCAGGACAAATTTTGGACTTGGTCCTCTCTTGGTTGGACTGCATGAAGACTTGAGAGCTGCATGTTGTGCCAACTTTGAGGACCGTTGGCAATTACTGGCAAGCATGTACCTAGTCTGCAGGCTCACATGTTCACATAACCATATAATTATAGACTATATACATTTGCTTAATCACACACACCTTGCCTGGCACACTTGCCTCTACTTGTATAGCTACAAAGAAAGCAGGTCCTAAAGCTATTTCTTCTTAACCTACCTTGAGGTTAGATCTAAACACAAAGAATCAGAAGCTTAAGAAACAAAGGCTAAGGAAATTTTGTTTCTGTGGATATTCAGAAGACAAGGCAGAACAAAAGCAGAACATACACTTTACTGACCAAATATTGTTAAAAAGTCAAAGCTGTATCTTCTATTCTTCCGCTCCTAGGACGTGGAGGTTTTGTTCTTCCAGTCTCAGTACATTGCCTATATGGTCAAAACAGCAGATTGACATCTGCAAAGGGCTCCAATGTTCTCGCTTGCTGGACTCAGATCAAGATGCAGAGAGTTTCTCATTTGGCTAAAATTCTACAACAGTGCTTCTCAAAGAGGTGGTCCCTAGACTGGTGCCAGTCCTTGAGCCATAGTCTGCTGGTCCTTGGCAAGTTTCCAAGGAAGAAAGAAAAAAAATGTTGTTGGTAGGCATGAATATAATGCCCGTCCCTGGCACATACTAGGGGAAAATAATCAGACAGCCTGAGAATAACTGTCCTAGAAGATAATATCTGCAAAGATATTCAGGTTTAAGCCGGGGTGTGGAATCAGATCATTTAACTTTCTGGCTCTTCACTTGTGCTTGCCCCTCCCAAACATTCCAATTTCACAATGACTAGGGAGGAAAATTACACCACAAGAGAACAAAATAATCAGAAAATTACAGGAAAAGAGATTCCACCTCAACATCATTTCCTGACAGTAAGAGTTGTTCAACACACTCTCTTGGAGAGTGGTGGAGTCTTCTTCTTTAGAGATCTTCAAACAGAGGCTGGATGGCCATCTGTCGGGGCTACACTGATTTGTGTTCCTCCATGGCAGGGGGTTGGACTGGATAGCCCTTGTGGTCTCTTCCAACTCTATGATTCTATTATTTTATGATTATTCACACTTGTACTCAGGCATAGGTTTTTAGACTATAGTCCCCTTCATCAGATACATGTCATCACTGAAAGCTTACACAATAATAAACACGTTGGTTCTTAATGTGCTACAAAGCTCTGTCATTTTTGCTGCAACTGGCTAAGATGGCTATCACTCTGAAAATTGTTACAAATAATCAGTTCAACTTATAGGCCATAAAAATATGTTGTATAGTGAATCAAAATCATTTGTCAATCTAGCCCACTTCTATCTATTCATCACTTTCCCAAGATGTCAAGTACAGGGAATTCCAAGCTTTTGAAGTGCTGATGATTATACTGGAAATCTTCTGCATGCAAAATATGTGCTTTGCTATGAAGAAATTGCCTTTTCCACTCCCCATCACAAAACGGAGAAAGAAAGAAAGAAAGGGAGGGAGGGAGGGGAACACTCCTCTGTCTGTCCCCTATCCTGGATATCCATGATCACTAGATATTATCAGTTTTAATAGCCTCTACTCAAAAAAATAAAAAGTTTAGTGCTGACATTGGACTTTGATGTTGCTTTTCTTTACCACAACTTTAGTGCTTCTTCCTCCTCCTCCTCCTCCTTCTTTTTCTTGCCATTTTAAGTCTTTAAATTGGTTATATTTATGGTTTTACTTTTTATTTTTGAAAGGTGCCAGCAACTAAAAATGAACAGCTTATATTTATGGATAGCCAGTATGAAGAAGGTGGTCCTCTTCCTTACTTTAAGGCAGAAGTGGTGGCAGCGGATGGACAGCATGGTTATGATGGCAATGGTTGCTGCAAAGGCAGGTTCAATAGCAAACATTTCTTCCCAGGAATAGGAGGAGGACTTGGGCTACCACTTGACATCCTCCATATTATAGGAACTTGTTGTGCAGACATCATTTCTTGTTCTAAACCCCTGGATCAGCAGCTACATTTCTTGGAGAGCTTCTTGGTTAATGGTATCAGCTAGAGCTCAAACCCTGCCACCACATATGGCCACCTAGCAAATCCTGTTAGCAGATATGGCACCTCCTCTTTCACTACTATGTTGGCAATGGAGTCGTAATGTGCCATCTCAGCACCACAGATCTGGTCCTGAAGCCTCCAGTTGTTGACCTCTATTTTAAACACATAGCTTAGAGCATGATTCAGCAAGCAGCAAATATTTTATTTGACATTCTACAGATATCTTTTAGACACATATCTTCCTCTAAATTAGGCACCATTCTAAGGAACAGTTCAGCCAACAATAAGAAAAAAAATAAGGATAATTTCACACAAAAGACTTTTAAAATATGCTTTCTGTGCTGCAGAGCAATAAAATTCAAAGCAGGCCAGATGCACTCCCATAGTACTCTCTTTGCCTGTAAGTCAAATACACTCCAATAATATCATCTTACAGTGAGAGCAGCAGAACATAAAGAGACAGTCAGTTCCGTTGTGTTTATATTGGGAAGGCAGACTCTGAGGCAGCTCTAACAGAGTGAATGGTGGAAGCTTCACTGCACAGAATATCCTCGTATTAAATAAAGCCCTTTTCATTCTAAAAGCACACCAGTGAAATGCAGAACTACTTCACAGCAGTACTAAGATGAATAGGGTGAACAGCGAAAAGAGGAAAGACAGAACTAGCATCCTTCAGTGAAGTATCAAGACTAGAAACCTACAACAATTATTCTTTTCGGTCTGGTAACTTTGCCAAACCCAATCCATCTGCATCTACTTTCATTTAATAAAGCTAATGCACTGCTACTGGCCCACTACAGGGCACTTCACGTGGCTTCTAGCAAGAATTATTTACAGTTGGCCTTCCACATTAGCGGCTCTGACTTTTGCAGATTTGACTATTGATGGATTTGATTAATATGTTCTGTTTAGGAATCTCTAGATCCTCCAGAACAACTCTGTGGTCAATGTCTGTCAAAAGGCACACTGGAAGAGTCCTAGAGAGAACACTTTTCTAGATATTTGTAGGTCCTCCAGCCCAATTCAATTGTCAAGTTCCAGCAGATGTTAACCACAGAGTTGTCCTGGAGGACCAAGAGATTCCTATAGAAGTGTTCTCTCAGGTTTAAAAAATGTGTTGTTGTTGTTTTTTAGTTTATGGTTTTTCCACTTTTATGGGGTTCTTTGCCCCTACTTTTAGCGAATGTGGGAGGCCCACAGTATGTATGTATGTACTTTATATGCTGCCTTTCTCCTGGGACAGAAGGCTTCCAAAACAACAAATTAAAATGTTTACAAAAAAGTTTTAAAAGCAGTTTAAAATCACATTAAAACACTATAAAATCAATTGAAATCCAAAAACGTATACCACACAAGAAAGGATAAGAATGGGGAGTATGCATGCAATTCACAGAAGTCACGTCTGGCAAAAGTCTTTAAACACTTCCTGGAGACACTAATGAATAGAATGAGAGAGGTATCACGGAAAGAGTGGGGGAGGGAGGTGATCACAGGGTGAAATGGACAGCTGTGGACATGAAGAAGAAAAAGGTGACTATCTTGGAAATTAAAACAGGATTGGTGGTTGAGCACAGAAAAGGATAATGAATTAGAAAGTGACTCAAACTGTAAGTGCAGGACACTGCAATTTTGCTTCTGACCACATTTGTTGTGCAATTAGGATTTAACAAGGCTGGAGATATTCTTTCCAGAATCCATAAAAACACAGCTTCAGTCCTCACAAACACAGCACTGAAAAGGGAGCCTGGCCTTTTAAGACAAACCCTAGATAGCTTAGGACCAAAATATCTGAGTATCTTCCACTCTCATACAAAGTTTCCCATCCATGGAGGTCATTGATGGAAGCCTTTTTGGTCAAAGTAGCTCCAGATTCAGACCTGAAGAAGTTGGTAACATGAACTGTTTAGTTGTGGCACTCAGCCTCTCAAAAACCCCGCCTGAGGAAATTTGGTACCATTTAGAAACCAAGAAAACAAAAATACATGTTCTCTCTTCGGCCTTTTTTGATCACTGAAATCTAATTGCTACCTTTCTTTGAGCTTTTTGACTCTAATCATTATGCTAGTTGATTTAAATACATATTTATAAATAAATAAATAAATAAATAAATAAATAAAATTATTGGGTAATTTTGCTTAAGCCACAGTATTTTTTAGATAAAGTGTCAACTGACAGACAGAAATATTCTGTAAAATATTCTAAATAAATGTGGCAGAAACATCTTGAAATTCTGGGCCCATCAAACTCCTACAGGACAGTGACAGTGACAGTGAGTCCTGGATATTTAGAGAGATAGATTAGTATCTTTGGGATGCTAAAGACATCCCAATCTATTTTTCCTTTCCACCTAAATCCAAGAAATCTGTTCAGTTCTGCACCAGAATCTGTTGTCACTAATGGGCAAGACCAGGAATGGGCAACTGTGGAATACTAAGGGGCAGCATTAGCCCTGTAGGAGACTTTGTACTTGTTTCTGAATTTAAAAAAAAAAAAAAAAGCCCACCAAACACTGTCTATAGGGGATGGGGGCATGTTTTGGGGCCTCCCTGTACCCCTAGGGCATTTGGGGACATTTTAAGGCAAAAAAATGTTTTTTTGAAAATATCACAACATTTCATTTTGACCCCTGGACAAACAGGGGTAACCAAACATGTGGAAATCCCCTCTGAACACCCTAGAGAATATTATTTGGTATTTTGAAAGGAAAAAAATGTACATTAGTGAAGGGCCACAAAAATAGCATGTGGACTATGGGCCGCACATTGCCCCACCCCTGGACTACACAAAGGCAACAAACCGAAGCTTAAGCCAGGTAATTATCATCATCATTATTATTAGTAGTAGTAGTAGTAGTAGTACCCTGCTTTCCCACCAAAATTGGCACTCAAAGTGGATTACAGTCTAAAAACACAGTACTGTACTGCACAATTAAAAACTTACAAAAGTGACAATTAAAACGAAATTCAATTGCCAAGACAGAGGTGTTCTTGGTCAGTTGTAAGACAGATCAGGGAATAGGTTCAGCCATGCTGGAATGGGTTACAGTTCCTCTGAAGTCACTTTTGCAGTTTAGGTAACTTGATTCATTCCTAAGCCTGGATTTCTGTGTAGATTCCTAGAGCGTTCTGCATCGCTCACAGTGACACATGCCTTGGTTATATCCCATAAAGATTATTTTTAATAGTGTGCTGTACTGTTTTTGTTTATGAGTGTATTTTACATAGCTTTTAATGCTATCAATAGGGTTTTTATTTTATTTTAACTTTTTGCATGTCTTTACTGACATGTCTTTTGTCAGTAACTATTTTAATTTGCATAACCTACTTTGTGTCTCAGTACTGGCAAAATAGCCAGGGCATTAAATAAATCAATAATAAATAAAGAGATTTTTAAAAAGATATACATTACACACACTGATACCAGGTAGAGACGTTATCCACAATAGTGAATATGATTGTCCATTATTTATGTGGACCAGAAAATATTTTAGACACAATTTTAAGATATACTGTAACACATACTGCAGCGAGGACAGCTACAGGTTTCCCTTTTCAGAGCTTCAGTTTAACACTTCTGCTCCATCTCCCTTTACAGTAAACACTCAAAAGATCCGCCAAAGGGGGCAGGCAAGTATTCAGACACAAAACAGAATTATAACTATCCAAATCCTACCATTGCCATTCCATTGCACTTACTTGAGAGTAAACAATACTGAATGCAGCAAGACTTACTTGTGATACGTAGAAATGCCAGGCTAGTGATCTCCTCCCCCACAAAAACACCTGAGCTTCACTTCTCTGCTCTGTTACTACAGCAGCAACATCAGCAACTAAACCAGATTCTGAAAACTAATTCTGAGAAGCAAAATTAACAGGCCTGTTGTTAAAAACACCAGGGCTGTCCCACCTTTTTAGTCATTCTGGAAGGATCCCACAAAATCATCACTCAAATGTTTTCAAGAACTGGGTTTTTAAAAAAAACAAAACAGTAAGAACTGTTTGTAAGAATCCATGGGAACCAGCACATATCCCACCAGCTTGTGGCTGGGTGTATAATAACACTGCAATGAGTGAGAAGGATGGCACAGTGTTATCTCTGGGAATACACATTCAGAGCCAAGCTATGACAAATACATTTCTCCAAAATACTACCCAACCAGCCTACAGCTCCCTTTCCCCTGGCAAAATCAGCAACCAAGAGGAAGCATACACACAAAGGAATTGCACAATTTTATTACTCCACCAATCTCCTTATACAAAGTAATATTTAGCTTTAATCACTCTTATATCTGACATCCTCTATTTTTGCAGCATAAAGGATTGTAGTGCACAATACAAGAATACCTCAGTTAACAAAGCCTCTGACAAAGAAACGTTATTACAAAATCTCTTTCCACAGAGCCAGCCCTTCTTCTTTTCCTCCTCATCCTTGATTTTTAAACAGCATATGAAGGGTGATGCGGTACTCGAAAAAAGGGATTCAGTTGCTGAGTTGTAGCAGTGTGTCCACAGTAAACAGTGCAATAAAGCTTGAGCTAGGAAAGAATGGAATTTGCTCTGCCATAGTTCAGCCAGCATATCAATCAACATAGGCAACCATCTCTTTCCTAGTGTGCTGTGGGATCCAGCATCTTCCTGCTGCCATCTGCCTACTGTTAGACTGCAATATGGGCAATGAATATGGGCAATGTTGACTTAGGCGTGTAGGCTTGTAATGTGAGGGCACCATATCCCTCAAACTCAAAGAATGGATAAAGGATCACAAAAACGGTAAAATATACATTCATTGCCTTCTCCCATAACTTCTCTGTCCAAATTCTCTCCCATCATTCTTTAGATCTACCTGCCTTCAAAATATTCTCAGTAATAAGACGTAGCCCAGTATCCTGTTGTAATCTTAAACATGTGTAAATTCTCCTATAGAAACAGTTGGACATTTTTGTCCAATGTAAAACAGCCACATTCAATTCAAATGGAGCTGCACATAAGCATTGTGCATGGAAATGGGCACTGGCTTGCACAACACTACCATTCAGTGCAAGGGCTGCACAGTATAGTCAATGCATGTTTGGGATTTACAAAGACTGATACAAGGGGAGAAATAATCTATCTTGATTTATGTTTGGAAGACATTAAAAAGCAGTTAATTTCCTCTTCAAAAACCATCAAGTGAGGCAACGCTTTCTCTTCCTATAGTGTAAAGTTTCATATCTGGAGGCAAAATAGTGTCACAGGTGTAAGTTTGTGCAAGCAGACTTTTCTCCTGATCTCCTATGCTGTAACAGTCTATGCCACTCAAAATATGTCCAAGCCTTTTGTACCCTCTAAAGCAGATTTTAAAGATGTGTGGAATGTGTTTTGTGGGAGTGCCCGTTCTTCTTTTGCAATAATGAAGTCATTCCATGGGGGGGGGGGTTCATCAGATATCACCTTTTGTCTGACAGATTAAATACAACACAAAAAGGAGGAAACAACAGGGAGTGAAAACAGGAACGTAGCAGCAGCTTTGAAATTAATTGGTTTTTATTTTTGCATCATTTTATTTTTGCTTACAGAGCACTTGTAAGCATCTGAAGAAGTGGGTTTATATCCACAAAAATTTATGCAAATTTTTTTTTTAAGTTAATCTTAAAGATGCTGCTACGTTATTTTTTTTCTTCCTGCCCTTCCTCCTCTTTATGCTGTAAGAGGCTAATGGGGCTTCTTCTTTGAAAACTACTAAGATTAAATACAAAGTGACCAATGAAAATAGGGAGATAGCTTGGCAAATTCCTCCCCAACCCTTGTTCATTCCATTTGTAAGAACACTGATTTTCCCTGCTCACATTTAGTAGTTGTTGTGTCCCACTTTGACATATGGTGACCCTCTCCAAGGGTTTTCTTGGCAGATTTATTCAAAGGAGGTTTGCCTTCCCCTGGGGCTGAGAGTATGTAACTTTCTCAAAATTGCCCAATGGGTTTCTCTGGCTGAGCAGGGATTCAAAACCTGGTCTCCTGGAGTCCTAGCCCAGTACTTCAACCACTACAGTACTTTGGCTTTTTCACATTTAGTAACATGAAAAAATATTTTAAATTGGATTTTAAATATGTTTTGCTTCTATGGAATATCAAAGAGTAACTTTCTCATGATAGAAGCAAAGTGTTAGCCAATGAACAATGACAGCTTCTCTTTATAGTGTCAAAAAACTCTGCCACTTGAATACACAATTTAAAATAAATTCAGTCTTTCCAGGGATCGCTGAATACAAATCCTCCAAGAATGCAAGCATGATTTCTTCCACTGCATTTAAACAATCCTGTCATTGAACAAGTGGGTGGAATCATATTAATTTCTTAGAAAGATAGTGCTGCAGAGAGATATGTTTGTAAATTATGTCATACTACAGAAATACACAGAATTATGTCATACCACAGAATTATGTCACAGGAAAACTTCCAATGTGTTTGATAAAATCTTTAAAATTCTTAGTTTTTGCTTATTTTTAGTAGTTGGGGTGAAATGGAGGGGGAAAAATCCCTTGTTTGCACCAAAGGGAATTTTCTTGGTATCATCGCGTAAAATCGCAAGTGGCTATTCTTTTTGTAATAGAAACTAATTCAGCAAGTGCTGCAAATCAAGCAACAGGATTCAAAGTGCAGCAAAAGACCTGCAGATGTGTTCTGCACAAAAAAGACAAGCACCTACTTAGTGAAAGCAGGTGTAGAGGCCAACAATGCCTCTGGGCTCTCAGAGTAAGGACAGAGTATGTGTAATAAAGCAGCCCAAGTCATTCTGATAAGCAAGCGGCACAGAAACAGAAACACAGTGGTATAAACTTTGACAGATCATATAAACTGTACTAGCGTGAGATAGGTACTGGTGCAAGAAAGACAGAGCAGTAAAAAGACCTTTGCAATATGCCCTGGAGAGAAAGCAAGCTACCACTAAGGAGAAATACTGCAGGTGTGAGTCTCACAAAAAGGTTGTATGTTTGGAGTTATTATAGAAAATGGTAGAATCAAATGGTACCTCCTACCTTGGACTCTCTTTGCAGGAGATTTTTGAAATGCACACAACACAGCTGCAGCAAAGTTAACTGTCCTCCACAGGAGGGGCTCTCCCAAACAATTAATTAGAAGCATTGTTTTCACTGTAGGAGGCCCAAATGCTATTTTACTGTGGGAGCTGGACTCCATGATTCTAAGGCAGTGTATTTCCTTTAGGAACAAAGGCAAGCAAAATTAATGGGGGGAAAGAACAAGTTGTCTGGGAAGGGTGGAATGGAAAAACAAGTCCTCCTAGGACTTATTGCACAGAGCAGCATTGGCTTTAACTACTGAGTAATGTGGAAAAGACAGCTTAAGGTATCCAAAGGAGATCATCCTGCCTGCTTCTGATCTTCCTCCTCTCCCACCTCATCCACTGTGTACCATTAAAAAGAAAAAAATTTTCATTTAGGGAAGGATTGGAAGACGTTACCATGTGTAAACTAACCAACTGAAAATAAGGCTAGCCTTGGAAACAAAGATGAGAAACAGGCCTTCAACTCACATGACTCTCCCTTCTCTTCCCTCCCCCACCACCAAACATTTCAAGGATGCAACTTGGCAATGGGATCCTGGAAACGTTGGCACCAGGTACGTGTTTACATCAAAGCCTGGTTCTTTTCTACAGTACAGGCCTCAGACTAAAAGAAGTACACAGTCTTCTGGCTGAAATCTTTAAGACAACTGAGTTTGTTTTCAACACTTCACTTTTTTCCACCAAAAAGCCATCTATTCATTGCTTATTTATAGGTGAAAGCAGCTAGAATGTCCAAATAGCAGACAGTTCTTTCTTGTTAGAACACATTCAGTTTGTTGTGGATGAAGATTTTGAAACACCACAGAGATGCTCCTTATTTACATCCACCTAATGCTGCCCTATTATGTTTCCAGCATGTTTACAAAAGACCAGATGAAACACTGACAAAATCACTGTAGGCTATGAATTATGATGATATGAAAGGTGTCTCTCAGAATCCAAGCTAAAGTTTAGGGCAGGGGTAGACAAAGAGCAACCTGTAGGCTTCATGCAGCCTCCCAGGGTGAGTTTTGTGGCTCCCCCAGGCCCCTCAAAATTTGGAGGTTCAAAAATGCCCAGAAATGATCTCTAGGGTGGAAAAATTTGCAATTATTTTTAATTGCCTCAGAAGTCCTAAAAATGACCTATAGGTGCCCAGGAAAGCCCAAAAATGACCCATGGAAGTTTTAAAATGTTGGGGGGTTGTGGGAGGAGGTACAGCCCACCAAAATTTTCTGAAGGGCTAATGCAGCCCCCTAGTCCTCCACAGTCACACACTCCTGATTTAGGATCTACCCTGTGTGGTGCAAATTCACTGGTCTCCTAGCTTTTTGCTGCTTGACCCTGATCTCAATGATCCTCTTCTGCCTGAAACAGATAATGGTTTCATGACACACTACACAGATTAATACACAAGTTGTCACAGTTAAACATATAACAAAAGAATTCTCCTCAGATGAGGTTATGACCCTAAGTGAACTGACTTCTGATAAGCCTTTATTGCTTTCATCTGTTAATCATGACTGATCACTTAATCATAACTGACCATTTAAAGATAACTGTCCACCAGCAACTTGAAAGACCTGTATCATCTCACACAGCTCCTTGAAGATTTATGTCAAGGGCCACAATTTGCATTTTTCTGTATCCTACCATGTTCTAGCTCACTCACAATTTTGTGTGACTGTGCTTGAAAACCGGTGGCTTTAATATTACTCCATCAAGTACATCTGAAGAAGTGGATTAAAAGTGCAAGGCTAAAATTGACTAGTCAGTCTTAAAGGTGTTGCTAGAGCCTCCTTCCCCCCCCCCCCACCTTTTTTTTTTTGTCAGCAACAGAATAACACAGCAGAGGACGGCCAACTCTGATGAACCTGGGAGTCGATTTTCTGCTCTCCTAGGCAAAGGCTCAATTCATTGCTGACACTGGTATGCTCTTCTACTCTCTGCAACAACCAAAGCCCCCATCTCAGTACTCATGTTTTGTAAGGTATCCCCCCTGAATGGTTATTCTGTGGCTGGTGCAGAGTGCAGGAGATTGAGAAGATCAGCAATCTCAATGGATGATGTCCTGCAGAGTAGAGGATCCCAGCAGAATTCAGTGGATGTGTCAGTCTATGAGACATAGCCAAATGGCTCACCTACTCCTCCCGTGGCCTCCACCAACCATGGAATGGCTGCTTGGGGTGGCTACTGCTGAAAAACCTTGACATCTAGGAGTGGGGAGACAAAATTGAGGTCCACCTGTAGAACTCTTACACTAAGGTGGACAGTATAGAATCTTGACCAGTATCAGCATAAAGGGTGTGTCACACTGTGGCAACTCAGTAATACCTGCAGGTGACCAAACATGAATATTAAAATAGAAGAGAATTTTTCACCCACACACAGCCACATTAACTGCCACTACAGCAATAGATATAAAAAGGATATATTCATCTTGCAAATATATCTGAGCCAAAGTTTTTTGTGGGGCTATTTATATATTTGATGTCTATACCACTATCACTGTTTTGCATCTCCCATTTGCCCACCTTCTGCTGTTCTCAGAAGCTGAATCCACAGAAGTGAAGTCCTGAGGATGGGATGTTTGAGAGAAAAAGTAACTCCACAAATAGAACCCAGAATTTAATATCTGAGGCACAGTCTTCCAGCCAGTTTTGGTCTATACAATGAAACTGCCCTGTCCAAGTTTCATAATTCACATTTATGATGGATAATGGTCAGAGTCAGGAGTAACTGTTGCAATCTTACATAGATGTATTTGGGAGGAAGTCCCATTTAAATACTACTTCTAAATTAAAAAAAAAATAAAAAATGTGCATTAAAACTGTCCTAGTCAAGCTTAAGACTAGTTAATCCAATATAAATGAATGGTTTAGGAAGAGCAACTTCTCTATAACTTCTCCAAAACTCACATAAGCACCACAGCTTCAAAGTTCTACCACAAAAAGTTTTGTATTCAAGCCCAGAAACAAACATGTTCAGGAGATATTTCCCACCATCAAACCCTCATTAAATTTGAGTTTCTAAATTTTCATATACTATTTCAAACTATACACTGGTAAATGATACTCTGATAGTCTGCAAGATTAAAAATGGACTTTGCTCCTTTAAGGCTTGGTTCCAGCCCTTTACAGCCAGTGCCAGCAAATTCCACTGCACCCTGCTTTCAGCTTTGTTTGTTCCTAAGATCCTAGATACAGTTGTCCAGAACTGCCTACAGGTCTCAGTGCCCTTTGTAGTTCTTCACGTGGGGGAAAGTTCCCCCCATTTTCCACTTATGCTTTAAACCAGATTCACTTTCTTCTTCTCTTGCTAGGCCACCATCCTTTGCTTTTCTCCATCCTGGCATGCACGCACACGTCTACACCCAAAATAACATTCCATCTTCAACTGAGGATACAAACAAATTAAACAACTGGAAGAGATACAGTTGTCCTTACTGGAAACAGTGAAAATGTTTACAATGTATTAAACCAGCCTTCTCCAATGTGATACTCTCCAGATATTTTGGAGCACAATTTTCATCAGCTCCAGCCACCATGGCCAGTGTTCAGGGATGTGGAAGCGGGTGACTAACCTACCTGGAAAGCACCCTTTTCAGGATGTCTGCCTGAGATAGATGATGAAGAGGTGCTGCTTCTTAGCTGCAATCTTATTAGCCAACTTGAAAGTTTGGTGCAATGAAAATTGTATGTTGTTCTTGTATGCCTTCAAGTCATTTCCACTTTATGGCAACCCTAAGGTGAACCTATCATGGGGTTTTCTGGGGCTGAGAGTGTGTGACCCACCCAAAGTACCCAGTGGGTTTCCATGGCTCAGCAGGGAGTCAAGCCTGTTCTCTAGAGTCATATTTAAACCCCAACATCACACTGGCTCCATGCTGCATGTACAACTGTTTTTATTACAGTACCATGCCTTTGCTGAAGCTGTTTTCACATGAACAAAGCACAACAGCATTGGGAACACCTATATATAAAAGATGTTAGCTTTCAATTTTACATTTCAAAAGTCAACACAAACACACACACACACTAGCTAAAGTAAAATTTCAATGAAAGAAGTCACCTCTCTTCCAGTGGATGCTGGAGAGGTGTAGTGATTAAGGGTCTTCAGCTAGGACTAGAAAGGCCCAGTGGGTATCCACACGGCAGAATTAATGCATCTCAACACTGCTTTAACTGCCGTAACTCTATCCCACAGAATCCTGAAGTTTGTAGTTTGGTGAGGTGTCAGAGCTCTCTGACAGACTAGGCTCAATGCCTCACCAAACTACAACTCCCACAATTCCCAGAATGCAATAAACTGCTCTATTTCTGCAGTGTGGATCCATCCTCAGTTTCAAATACATACTTACTGGTAGTGATGAAGCTCCCTAGGCCAGTCTCTGAGCCTTTGCTGCTGTTGTTTGCCATCAAGTCAACTCTGACTTATGGCAATACCACGGTATGAATGAGAGCCTTCCAAGATCCTTGGTTATACTGCCCTACTCAGATATTGCAAACCAAGGGCCATGGCTTCCTTGGTTGAATCAATCCATTTGTAGCATGGTCTCCCTCATTTCCTACTGCCTTCCACATAACCAAGCATTATTTTTTCACATCTTCTCATTTTATGTCCAAAGGGTAACAGCCTCAGTCATGTTCACTTTTAGTGTCAATTAGGGCTTTGCCCTGACCCAATCTATGGTATCCACAGAACTCTCCTCCAGCACATTTCAAATGAGTTGATATTCTTGTTGTTGGTTTTCTTTGCTGTCCCACTTTCATAACCATAGATAGAAATTAGAAATAGTATAGCCTAAATGATTCTGACTTTGATACTTAATAATATTTTTTACGGTTGAGGGGCTTGTCTTTGCCTTTCCCTTAGGCTGAGAGCATGTGATTTGATCAAGGTCACCCAGTGAGTTTCACGGCCCAGCTAGGAACTGAAACCTGTTCTCCACGAGAATACATGTGAAAGGGATCTAAGAGTCCAAGGAGACCACAAGCTGAACATGAGCCAACAGTGCGATGCGGCAGCTATAAAGGCCAATGCGATTTTAGGCTGTATCAATAGAAGTATAGTCTCTAGATCAAGGGCAGTAATAGTGCCACTGTATTCTCATAGAATCATAGAGTTGGAAGAGACCACAAGGGCCATCCAGTCCAATCCCCTGCCAGGAACTCCCAATCAAAACATCCCCATTGACAGATGGCCATCCAGCCTCTGTTTAAAGACCTCTAAAGAGGGAGACTCCATCACTCTCCGAGGGAGTTTGTTCCACTGTCGAACAGCCCTTACTGTTAGGAAGTTCCTCCTAATGTTGAGCTGGAATCCCTTCTCCTGCAGTTTGCATCCATTGTTTCATGTTCTAGACTCTGGAGCAGCAGAAAACAAGCTTGCTCCCTCTTCAATATGGCATCCCTTCAAGTATTTAAACAGGGTTAACATATCAGCTCTTAACTTTCTCTTCTCCAGACTAAACATCCCCAGCTCCCCAAGGCATTTCTCATACGGCATGGTTTCCAGACCCTTCACCATTTTAGTCACCCTCCTTTGGACACACTCGTTTCTCAATGTCCTTTTTGAAAATTGTGATGCCCAGAACTGGACACAGTATTCCAGGTGGGGCCTGACTAAAGCAGAATAGAATGGCACTATTACTTCCCTTGATCTAGACACTATACTTCTATTGATGCTGCTTAAAATCATATCGTGCTTTGGTCAGGCTCCAGCTGGAATATTGTGTCCAGTTCTGGGCTCCACAATTTAAAAAGGAGCGTGTCCAAAGGAGAGCAAATAACATGGTGAAGGGTTTGGAAACCATGCCTTATGAGGAACTTAGGGAGTTGGGATGTTTAGCCTGAAGAAGGGGAGTTAAGAGGTGATATGGTAGCCCTGTTTAAATATTTGAAGGGATGGCATACTGAGGATGCAGCAAGCTTATTTTCTGCTGCTCCAGAGAACAGGACCCAGAACAACATATGCAAGCTGTAGGAAAAGAGATTCCACCTCAACTTTAGGAGGAACTTCCTGAAGATAAGGGCTGTTCGAAAGTGGAACACTCTTCCTCGGAGTGTAGTGGAGTCTCCCTCCTTGGAGGTCTTTAAACAGAGGCCGGATGGTCATCTGTTAGAAGTGCTTTGTTTTAGAATTCCTGCATGGCAGGGGGTTGGACTGGATGACCCTTGTGGTCTCTTCCAACTCTATGATTCTATGACTCCAGAACTGCAGTCCAGCACTCAAACCATGAAACTACACTGGCTCTCATGAGTCTATGCAATTCTTGAAAATATACCAACACCATTTCTATGTTCTCCACAAGCAGGATGAGACTACTGTTATCATGGGGCAAAATACTATACTGAATATTGATACCTCCAAGTTCATATATGCAGTATATTTTTCTGCTTATTAAAGTTATCTGGCTGTTGACATAGAAAGATGAGCTTTGAAAATTTTAAGATGAACCAAGATTTGTTAGCTAACCATACCATTGTAGCTTTTCAAGGAGAGGGGAGAAAAACTTTACCAAAGGCACACCTTACCAAACCTTCCCATACCTCACCAGTGGTGATGAAAACCACTACTATGTCTGCACTGCAGAAATAATCCTGTCCTACCTTTACCATCACTAGCTTTGAAAATACACTCAAAGAGAAGGGGCTTCCTTCCCACTACCCACTCCGCCCTCCACTCCCCAGCCTTACAAAGCCACCTTGATGTGCCTCTGTGCACCTGCCAGTCACCTCTCCACCTGGGGTGACCCCACAAATGTCGTAGGGTTGCCTTTAGTGAGGAATACACAGAAAGGTGCCACAATGCCAGGAATAGAGTGACCAGATGTCCTTCTTTTCCAGAACATGTCCTACATCTGTCATCATCCAACCTGGGAGGGAGTGAAAAGGCAGGCCCAACTCCATCAGGGCTAGCTAGAGCAAGAAGAAGAGTCCTCCCTCTATTCCATCTGTCATCCTCTGACCTCCATTTCCACCTTCTATCCAAGAGGAATTCCCAAATGCCCTCCATTTTGAGCAGGACTAAGAAGTATGAATTCAGAGTTATATTTAGTGTTGTTGTTTTGGTCACTTTTCCTGGAGTGTCCTCCATTTTGCCCTGCCTTGTCCTCCTTTTGCAGTGGTGAGGACTTCAGAGCACCCTGGCCAGGAGAAAAAACCTAACAGGCTCCTCCACAGCAGCCACTCCAAAAAGAAACCCACTTTCCTTAAGATGGGGGGGGGGTGCCTAAAAGTCCAAAACACACTGCAGAAACAATCCAGTTTGAGAATGTTTTACACTGCCCTGACTCAGGGCTAGGCAATCCTGGGAAGGGTTGCTCTGTGAGAGATTTGGCCTTCTCTTTACAGGTGCCACAACAAAAGTACCATCCCCCAGGATTGCCTAGCACTGAGCCAGGGCAGTTACAGCAGCTTCATTATTATTATTATTATTATTATTAACATTAGAGTAGTATGTTTTGGATCTAATGTTGCCTCACCCAAGGGGCAATTTGTCAGACCTGAGCAGAAAGTGTGTGTATGGGGGGGGGGTAGAGGTGTTCTCCTCACCACCCCCAAGGAGAAGAACAAGGACATTCATGCTAAAAGGAGGATACTCCTGAACACACCTAGAAATGTAAACCCTGAGTGCTGCCCCAAATGGAGGAGGAGGGCATTTATTGGGAATCCCTCCTGGCAGAAGGTGGAAATGGAGGCTGGGTCTTTCTTGGCAAAGGAGGATGGGTCTGGTGGTGCCCCCCCAGCCAAATCTCCCGCCTTCCTTGGTTGCCTCTCCTCCAGAGAGCCCCCTCCCCCATCCCCTGCTTTCCCCCCAAGGCTCGCCCACAGCCCTGGGAGAGTCTTCCTGGGGTCCCCAGTGCCTACCTTCTCCTCCTGGGCTTGGGCTCTGCCTGTGGCAAGGCTGAATTATTATGAAGCAGTGGCTGCTGCACACACACAGTCAGCAATGCAAAGGCAACCCCAGCCAGAGCTGCTCTTGGCTTCTCCTCCTCCTCCTCTTCCTCCCAGGGCCAGAAACCCCTCCCAGTTCCCGGTTCTTGCAGCAGCAGCTGCTGCTCAGGAGGATATGTTTAACTCTTTGGAGCAAAAGGGCTCCTTTGGGGCCAGAGGCTGAGGGACACCTAGCGGGAGGAAGGCCTCCTACCTTGTTGCTACTCCTCCTCCTCAGGAGGCTGCTGCTGCTCAGGCAGGGGTCCTCCGTTTCAGTCCAGGAGGACAAGGCACTGCCAAAGGGGGACCTAAGAAAAGCTCAACAACAACAACAACAACAAGGACTCATTGAAATGCAAATACAAATCCATGCTTCTTAGCCCTGCTCCAAAGGGCCTGTCCTGGAAAAGGAGGACCTGTGGTCCCCAGGGAAGGGAAGGGAAGGGAAGGGAAGGGAAGGCAAACCAGCTGAGGAGGAGTCAGCCTCTGGTGCTGCCTTGAGACTGCAGGAAAAAATAGCCCTATTTTATTTTATTTTATCTTTTTGAACACTTAACTGCCATGGCTCAATGCTGTGGGATTTCAGGCATTTTTAGTTTTGGGAGCTATTTGGCCTTTTCTAACTGTGGACTCTTTCAGACATGGGAAATTGGAATTATAATCCAAGGGCAATCCAAACGCAATCATGGGGTTTCACGTTATTGCGAATTAGAGCTTCTCACGCAATTTCAGGCAAGGGGGAGTTATTTTCGGATAATGGGAAGTCATTCCGAACACCTTCCGAATGCAATGGGGATTCACGTAAATTCGCTAAACAAGCGAATTCACGTGAATTCGCATTGGCTCCATTCGAACTTAGGAGAAATTCCTCCAGTGTGAAAGAGTCCTGTGGCTCTAGTGCCACAACAAACTACAAGGCCACAGCACTGAGCCATGGCAGTTAAAGCGGTGTCAAACTGGAGTGTTTCTGCAGTGTGGATGCAGCCTGAAAGTGGAAGAGTCAGGTGGGGTTGGAAATGGTACAACTGGATGGCAAAATGAAGATGTGCTCACCCCCCCGTAAAGAGTTCTGTCCCCAACTGAAATTTTTCTTCAGCACCCTCGCCCCCACTAATTTCAAGCATTGCAGTAACTTTAAAACTTCAAAGGCTTAGCTGTGTGAGTCTGGAAAATCAGTGTGGAAAGGGCTCTTGGGGCACCGTTGAGACTCAAAGAAAGAAGTTGATAGTTGGTGCTTTCTCCTAGGAGATTATCCCACCATGGCAATTCAGCAACAATCGTGGCAATGAAAGCTAGTGCAACAGTAGCACTATAGTGCTCGACATTTTCACACAGTCACACGGTTGCACAGTTATTGTGACATTACCATATAATATTGAGATTGCATTTCTCACACATCCAGGAATGAATCATTAGTACATTGGAACTGATTGTTTCCTACATGCGTTGTTTCAGTGCTGTGGCACATGTCTTGAAATCATGTAGACAACTAAATAAAATATATTACTTCACCACATTGTTTTAATCCAGTGTAAACAAAATTTTGTCCCATTCCTCAAAAGAAGACTGAAATCCACCACAAAACCAATCCTGGCAAAAAGGGTGGCTTGCCTTCACTGCAGTGAATTCTGGGTATCCCTTTTCACTTCCACAATAGCATGAATGAAGCGCAATTAACTTTCGCATTCTCGCAATGTCGCTTCATTCATGCTATTGAGAAGCCATTCACGGGATTTCCCAGTGAATGGTTTGTTGCTGGAGCATTCCTGGTTCTTCCCGGGATAAGTCCTGGATGAGCATGACACTGTCAGAAAATCTTCTGCACAATCACACAATTTAGCTGAGATTATGCCCTTTTCTTCCCCCTTTGAAAATTTCCCTAGACTTAAGCCTATTTCCTCAGATGCATGGGGGAACCCATGAGGAAGGAGGCTCAAGTTTAGGAAGGCTCAGCTACCAACTTTTCTCTTTCAGGGGGTCTCTTTCAGTTGAGAATTTAGAAATAGGACCATCCAAAAAAAAAGGGGGGGGGGACAGGCAATAATACCAAGGGAATGGGAACATATCATGTAGAATAAAAAGGAGAAACTAAAGTGGGGCAAAGTGGCTGCAGCTTTAAGGCTAACTGGTTTTTATTTTAGCATGAGCTTTGGTGGATGTAAACCCACTTCTTCAGAGGCAGTGCCAAATGGTATTAAGGCCTCAGACAAAAAGTGCAATTTATACAGTTGTGGGAGTGGAACATAATGCAATAGGATCCAGAAAGATACAAATCATGACCATTGCTTTAAATTTTCTAAGGGCCTGGTGATTTGATACATATCTTCCAGACCTTTACAGTGCTCAGTTAGTGTTGATGTGTGAAAGCAATACATTTGCTTCCCAAAAAATTCAGTTTCCCTGGGTTCAAAACTCCGAGAAGATTCCTTTAGTTATATGTGCAGTAGTGAGGACTCTTATTAGTATACTTAGTGTGCCATGAAGCCATTGTCTTTGTTCATACCTCTGCTAATGGATTGAAATTTGTGAATATAATTCAGTTTAGCTGTTTCTCTTCTTCTAGTCTTCCTTTGTAATTTCCTTGTTCAAGGACTACAACCTGTGTGACCAGGAAGACTGAAATGTTCTGCCACTGGATTTGGAGCATGGATATGTCTAATGCCAGTTTGCATCAGTCTACCTGCATAAAGACTGTCCTGTTTGTCTATTGTAGAGTACAGAGGGGCATTGCTTGCATTTTGTTGTTAACTGCTATCAAGACAACTTAGACTTATGGGGACTCCATGACTGATAGACCTCCAAATCACTCTTGTCATCAACAGGCCTGCTCAGGTCTTGCGGTCTCAGGGCCTTGGTTTCCTTAATTGAGTCCATCAATCTGGAATGAATTGCTCTTTTCCTACTGTTTTCAGCTTTACCAAGCATCTGCTGGCATAGGATGGCATATATCACATTGGAGGAAGAAAAAGTAAATATACCTCTGATATTGTGAGTTATATCATTGACCCCTGTAATACGGTTCCCAGAGTGCTTGTGGGAACAGAGTTAACATCTGATTTTGTGGCAAGGTCTTGTCCCCATATTACCATCCATGTTATGTATCCTGTTGTAAGTGAGTAGTTGTTTAAGAACTAAAGGCTGTCTGTAGGCCAATAAAGGCCTGTCTCCCAGAATTTGTGAGAGTGCTGTATTATTCTCCAGAATGGGTTGTAGCTCATTCATGATGCATTTTAAGTGGTCTCAGCTGGGAACCGTAGCTGACAACTAGGAATGTTCTGTCATTTTGTGTTTTTAGTCTGTCTTGTAGTAAATGGTTCCTGGAAAAATTAATTTGTCTTGTCAGTTTCTTTTTTCACCTTCTTAGGTGAGTATTGTAGTTTGTGAAATGCCTGTTGTAAATCAAAGAGTTTTGAGTCTCTGTCCTGTGTGTCTGAGTAAGATTTGGTTGTATCAGAGGATCAGGCTGTAACCAACTTGCATGGAGGCATACAGTTAGCATATTTTCAATTAAACATGGTGCTTAAATAAACATGCAGTTTCACAGTGGTGTCAAGAAAGTAAATTTTCCTGTGGATTGTTTTAGGCTCAGGTTGCTTATGGTAAAGTGGAAGTTGTTGAAATCCTAGTGGACCTTCTCAAATGATTGCTTTCTATCTGGCCAAATTACAAAAACATCATCAAGAAATCATAGGTAGAGGAGAGGTTTTTGTGTGTACCTACTGAAGAAATGTTGTTATAGGTCACCCATGAAGATGTTTTCACACTGTGGTGCTATGCAGGTACTCATGGTAGTGTCACTGACTTTCCCCCCAAAATTGAAGTAGTTATGAATACATACAAAGTATATACAAATTTGCAGACTTTGGTGGCTACATCTGCTGTAGCCTCATTCAGAATGGTATTCTTGATGGTTTGTAGTCCACTCTGGTATGAGATGTTGGTATATAGGGTTTCCTAATTCTAGTGGCTAGGATGGTGTTCTTTGGGAGGTTGTGGATGGACTATATTTTCCTCAGGAAGTCAGTTACATATTTCACATAGTTTGGAGCGTTGATGGCATATGGCCTGAGAACTGAGTCTGCATATCCAGACATCCCAACAGTCAGGATTCTAATGCTTGAGGCAAAACAGGTCTTCCTGGATTGCCTTGTTTGTTTTGTATTTTAGGTAATCTGAACTTGGAAGCAGGGTTAGCTCTGTTTAAAACTTGGATGAGAGACTGCCAATGAATACCAGATGGTGACATTTCAGAAGAAGAGAGTGGCAAAACCACCTCTTTAGTATATCTTGCCTAAGAAAACCCTATGGAATTCATGAAGTCACCAGTGGTGTCACTAGGGTTGGTGTCACCTGGTGTGGGTGCCTGGAAAGAGTTACTGGGGGGTGGCACTGCCCTACCCCTCCCTCTGCCTTGCTCACCTGCCTGCCTAGCCAGACCAGGAAAGGGTATTTGGCAACAGGAGCCTTCCCTTCCACTGTCTCACTTGCTTGCCTGCCTGCTGCTCACCACCCTCAGTCCATCCAGACCCGGAAAGTGCTGCCAAGCAGGTGGCTGGACAAGCAAGGCAGCAGGAGGGGATGGAAGAGGCACACATTTGCCCCTCCTTCTCTGGTGCTTTTGCTCCCTCACCTCAGTAGTGAATGCCAGGGCAATGGATATAATGATAATAATAAATGGAGAAGCTGGAAGGGGCATGTGTTGCAGAGAGAGCCACGTAAGCGGAGAAGTGGAGGTCACCGTGAGGCATACCGTACACCACCACCACCTGCAGCAGATAAAGAGCCCAACCAGGTGCACCCTTCATCTAAGGCATCAACCAGTGAAGTTCACATTCCCTGCACCCCCCTAATGAGACTTCTGGGGGTTGCCATAAGTGGGCAGGTGACCTGAAGGCACATACACACAGAGAAGGTTAGAAAGGGTGTGAAAGAGGGCAATAAAAATTATCAAAGGTTGGAGCAATGTGCCTAAAAGAGCAGATTGCAGTATTTGGTGCTTCTTATCTTCGGAAGGATGAGAAAGGGTGATCAAGAATATAAAGTGTGCATTTCACATAATCCTAGAATCCAGTGTCATTCTCTGAAGTTAATGGTAGAGATTCAGGACACAATGTGCAGTGTCATTTACTCCCATAAGATGTAGTGAGAGCTGCCAACTTGTACAGTTTTAAAAGTGAATTGGATAAATTCATAGATAATGAGGGCTCCTAAAATAACTATATATCACCTACGCTATCAGAGAAAATATGCTTCTGTTTATCAGTTGCTAAGAAATCCGAGAGTGCTGCTAGGTTCATGTTCATCTTGTGAGATTTCCATAGCCAATTAATTGGCCAGTGTGTGCATAGAATATCTGAGTAGATGGGCCCTTGGTCTGAACTACGTATCTGTTCTTATGTTCTAAAATCAGTTCAGATGTTGAAAAATCAAGGTATCTGTGGGGTTTGAGAGGAACTTTCAGACAAAACAGAATTTAGATAGAATAAAGAATATAGAAAAATACAGCTTACATAGAATCACAACTTTAGGAAGCCTCAGTCCTCTCAATAGCACATCCTTGAATTGTCCCAATTTGGCAGAGACAGTTCCATTTAAACCCACTGTTGTCCCACTGTTTCAACTACTTTGATTTTTTTTTTCTGTTGCTGTAGTTTTTTCTCCTCCTCCCACTTTCCTCCTTTTCCTTGACTTTCTTCAATTACTGCAAACTGAGTTCAAAATACAAAAGCAGTTTGCACACAATTAAATCAGAAGGAGGGAAGAGGACAGCAGGAGATGAAATCTTTCCCTTTCCATTTGGCTCAGGCAAAAGCAAACTGCTGCAGCTTGTTCTAGCTTGTATGTTTTTTCTCATTAATAACTTTTGCTGTCTTGACCATGCTCTGATGTGGCTTAGCCACACATATCCTGGATTCCATCTGTGAAATATCAGATTCTGTCCCTCTTGGTGCAGGCAAAGAACAGAAAAAACGTGGATTTCTCTCTCCTTTCTAGGAGACATGCCACACATCCTAACTAAAACAAGGAAAATTTATAAGAGGATCAAAAATAACAAATGAATGAATGTATAAGTGATGGGGGAAGCACCCCATACTTGGGCTCCTTAATATAAAGCCCTTCGGCCATTCAAATGTTTTCTTGCAATCACTTTGGTTCTCTCTAACTTATGCAGTTATGAATATATCCTGTATTGATCACACTGTCAATATGCCTACAAAAACGAAAAAGTACAACAGCCAAGTGAGCGCCCCCCCCCCCCCCCGTGTCCATGAGATGGTCACCTTCTGCATTCTCCTTGACGGCGGAAATCAAGGGGTGAAAATAATTATGAGGGGCAACAGGGGGTGCCAAAATATTTCTCGCCTAGGGTGGCCAAATACCTAGAGCCAGCCCTACATAAATACAGTGAAATAGCTCTTTAAAGAATATAGCACTTCCTAAGGTCATTGGAAGAAAGGACTATCTTCTGCTGTGATCTGGAATCTCAAGTTAGGCCATCACAACAGTTTTCATAGTGCCCGAGGGCACCATCATGGTGCCAGCAAATTACTTCTCCCACTCCATTATCATTCAATCAGTTCCAGCTGTGAACACTTTTACAAACACAGTGTCCACCTACAAGCCCCCTCTTTATTCTGTGGAATTTATTCCCTAGAAATTCCATAGGATAAAGTTCATGCAGCCTTAGCTCCTGTGTGGGCTCAACCACAACTATTTTCATATCGGGGGCTTGATGGTTAGTGCCCTTGTGCTTGATAATATTCTATGGGTTCAATTACAGAGGAGTCTTTCTGATCTAATTAGAAACTTTAACATTTTGGCAACCTATTTATCTTTTTATATTTTACAAAATAGAAACTTTGCCCTTATGTATAGTAGCTCCCATGTTTGTTCCCCCAAAACCCTCAAAGCTAGAGGGTTGAATATAGTGCAGTCAAAACAATGAGTCTTCAAGGCTTGGACAAAACAAGACTGTAAGGCAGTGGTTTTCAAATGGTGGGACAGGACCCACAGGGTGTGCAATAGCTGCTCAAGGGAGGTGTGAGACTTGGAAGTGTTAATCCGTTCTCCTTCTCCTTCCAAACTTTTTTATGTGTACAGGTTATGTATGCATTGAGTTAAATATTGAATTTGCCTAAATAAATCAGTTCTAATTTGAACAATGTTATATTCTTACAAAATGTTAAAATATGAATATACATGAATGTGCAAATGAAAATATGCACACTAAATAAAATATTTTATTCATATAATATGTCAAGTGGGATGGCAATGTCTGCATGTAAATGTAATACGGGGGGGGGGGGGGGGGGGGGTCCCAAGAATAAAAAGTTTAAGTACCACTGGTGTAAGGGATAATGTAGAAGTATGAAATAGCAGTATTAACTGGATGGTAATATTCAAACAAAAATCCACCAAACAGTGATACCTTTGTTTTTTGTTGGTTTTGGGGGCTATGTGGCCATGTTCCAGAAGAGCTTATTCCTGACATTTCACCAGCATCTGTGGCTTGCATCTTCAGAGAATGTTGGTATGGTAGAGAGTTGGTATATATATACTGTGGTGACCCTGGGTAGGGAGGAGTGATTTCCATGTTAATCTGTGTATTGTTCTGTTGTTGATGGCAAGGCTTCAGGTGGGGAGGATATGCAAAGAGGATTAGCATCCGCTTAATAGTGATCATTGTGTTCTGGGAAAGCCCCTGATTCTCGGTGGTTTCTCATTTGCATTTGCAGAGTCCTGATTTTGCTATTTTGCAGGACTGGTAGCGAAACTTTGTTTACTTTAAGGCTTTCTTCTTTCCTGTTGAAGTTGTCCAAGTGTTTGTGGATTTCAATAGCTTCCATGTGCATTATGACCGATAGTTGTTGGCATGGTCCAGAATTTCAGTGTTTGCAAACAGCATTTTATGCCCAGGATGGTTTATAACATGTCCTGCTACTGCTGATTTTTCCGGCTGACCCAGTCTGCAGTGTCTCTCGTGTTCCTTGATTCTTGTTTGGACACTGTGTTTGGTGGTTCTTATGTAGACTTGTCCGCAGCTGCATGGTATACGGTAAACTCCTGCAGCTTTGAGAGGGCCTCTCTTGTCCTTCGCTGAGTGCAGCATTTGCTGGATTTTCTTGGTCGGTTTGTATACCATTTGGAGGTTGTGTTTCCTCACCAGTTTCCCTATTCTGTCTGTGACTCCTTTGATGTATAGTAAAAATACAGTGGGACCTTGTTATCCACTGGGGTTTTGTTCCAGGATCCCCCTTGGATAACAAAATCCATGGATGCTCAAGTCCCATTAAATATAATGACAGAGCAAAATGTTGTCCCTTATATAAAAAGCAAAATCAAGGTTTGCTTTTTGGAATTTATAATTTTTAAAATATTTTCAAGCCATAGATGTTCATTGAATCCGTGAATAAAAAATCTGTGGATAAGGAGGGCCAACTGTACCACTTCTCTGGGTTTTTCTGGGTCTAGCAGCCCTTCTGGTGTCTGAGCTGGAGTAACCGTTTGCCTGTAAAGCCCAGCCTAGGTGCTTCAATTCATCTTCCAAGAAGTGGGGTTCACAGATCCATTTTGCCTGGTCTACCAGTATTTTTATTGCGCTTCTTTTTTGTCCTGGGTGATGGTTGGAGTTATTGTGCATGCATTTGTCCGTATGCGTAGGTTTTCTGTATTCTGTGCAGCCCAAACATTGGTTTGGTTTGTGGATGACTAGGACATCCAAGAATGGTAGTGTTCTTTCCTTTTCTTTTTCCATTGTGAATTGGATGTTAGAGTGGATGTTGTTCAGAGGGTTCAGAAAGACAGCCAGATTTTCTTCTCCATGGCTCCAAATGGTGAAAGTGTCATCTACATATCAGAACCAAGTTGTGGGCTTTTTCGGTGCTGTTCCTAGGGCCTGCTTTTCAAATACTTGTTGCAAGCTGGAGCTTCAAAAGCTTGCAACAAGTATATTGTGTATTTCGGTTGGCCAATAAAGGTAGCACTGGTGGATTTTTGTTTGAATTTGCTAAATGGCCAACACAGCTACCCCTGCATATTTATTGTATGGTACTACGTTTGAGAGCTAGGGGGGTGTTACAGTCAGAAATGTGCAGATTCCACAGAACATTCTATGTCAACCTTACCCTTATTGTATATCTGCTTATCGCACATCTCCTTACAGGAAATGTGAGAACCAAGAAAATATATTTGCAACACTATATGGCATCTGTATATAGTGAAGAACTAAATAATTCTTCTGGTTGTTCATTGTTCTCATGAGTAAGCATTACCTTCTAAAGAACCACCAGTTCAAGTCTATATTCTGGAGTACAAAGAAGAAGAAGATAGAGACAAGGTTCACTTTTTCATCTGCTTGCACACCTGAAATCAGAGTAGGATTTACACTGTGAAGGTTGTTAATTGCCTGTGGGATTATAGAGATTTTTAGCCTCTCTCGGCTACAACTACAGTGCAACTATCTGTGACGGATAATATAGCCTGCAGCCATATAGATTTGGGTGCAGAGAGAGAGAGAGAGTGCGCACCTGCACCATTTAGTGCTTAATCCTCTTGCTTTTAGTAACATATTATCTTCTTTAATATGTAACTGCAGCCTTTGTTCCCCAGTGTTGTGTCTCCTCTAACAATACTGTCGGGAACAAGGCATGCTGGGATGTGATACTCATAGAGAAACCATTTCCTCTGAAGTGTCTCTTTTTAGAATGGGATGTGAGTCATCACTTTCCTAGGAAATTTCTTATGAATCCTTTTGTAAACAAGCCTCAGGGCTAAACTAGATATGATTTAACTTTGTATTTGCATTTAATGTGCAATGCAGGCTTTTAAAAAATGCATATAGCATCAGCATGGAAGGGGTCTCTGTGATTATCAGGTTTGCAGCAGGCCTGGAGGGGGAATTTAACCTCATCCTTTTCTTCTGTGGTCCTAAGAAAATTCCACATCTGAAGGTATTGTTTATATTAAGAATAGATTTCCCATTGGTACCATCATCTGGTTGTTACCCTTTTGGATGCTGTTTTCACTTTTAAATGTCTGCATACTAAATTTAAAGACACATTTAGGTTGCTGTCTTTTACTTTTTGACTTGGAGGTAAATCCCATTAAATTCAGAGAGGCTCAGTCTTGGTAAATGTACATGAGATTGCACCTTTAACTATGAGTTTGGCTTGGACAGAAGGATAAGCATCACAGCAATTATGAATCGAGTATATTTTTTAAACACAAACATTATTTTTCAGAGTTCTGAAAGCACAGATGTGTTTGATCCTCAATTATGCCAATTGAATAAAGTATGTAGATACATTAAGAGCTCCTCTACTAATTGTTGAAATTCAGGTTCTTGTTTATATCCCATGATTGATAATCAGATACATACAGTAAAATGTTACCTGTGCACATTACATTTTAGGTATGATAAATGCCTGTCCCAAGGAATTAGCAATCTGAAAAAAAAGAAATATAAGAGAAATGGAGGCATAGGTACACAGGGTGAGAATACATGATTATTTCAATTACAGATACTTGGGTTAGGACTCTTTCACACACGCCATTATAACACTATGATTCCATTTTAACTTCCATGGCTCCATCATATGGCATCTTGGGGTTTGTACTTTGGTGAGGTGCTGGAGATCTCCCTGACTGAGAATTCAAAATGTCCCACCCTAACTTGCAAACCCAGGACACTTTAGGATGCTGCCATAGCAGTTAAAACAGAATCACAGTGATCTAACTATATGGTGTGAAAGAGCTGCTAGTTGCAGTAAGGTGCAGGGAGAGGAGAATGATGCAAAGATTTCCTAAAAGGTGAGATATCAGGAAGTACTCGAGAGAAATAAGAAAGGCAGTTACACAAAGAAGCTCCAGGGAGATGGTTTTGGCATCAGCCAGGAACAGGACCACTGCCATCATTATCACCATCTTCTTTTGTTATGTCCAATTAGTGATTAGGGATCAGAGGATACTTAAAAGCATTTAAGTACCTTTAGTAGAAATGAATTGTTTTCAGGCTTGAGCTTACTCCTGTGGAGATCCAGTACGGAGCTCTTCTTTGAATCCTTGGTGGAGAGATGTTCAAAACTGTAAGAGTTACATCTGGCCCTGCCTATTCTGTCCTTATTGGAATGTAGGCAACACCCTTTTCAAAACTCGATCTCCCTCCAAAGCTGAGAAAGGACTCTTTCAAACGGGGAGGAATTTCTCCCAACTCCGAATGGAGCCAATGCGGATTCAAGTAAATTCGCTTGTTTAGCGAATTTACATGAACCCCTGCTCCGTTCGGAATTACTTCCCATTACCCGAAAATAACCCCCTCCTGCCCGAATTTGCATGCGAAGCTTTAATTCGCAATAACGTAAAACCCATGATTGCATTCGAATTGGCTTCCCTCTTGCCCGAATTTGCATGCGAAGAGTTAATTCGCAATAACGTAAAACCCATGATTGCATTCGAATTGACCTTAAGTTATACTTCCAATTTAGCCTTGTATGAAAGAGTCCAAAGTTTTCCCACCCTGGCCCTGGCAAAAGAAGCAGAAAGAGGAAGCGGGCAGAGTTGTTCCAGGGATCAGGAGACCTTTGAATGGCGAAAGGAATGGATGTATTAAGAACCCATACCCTCCCTCCAGTCCATCTGCCTTGGTCCAGGCCCCAGAGGGAGAGATGAACCACTGGACCTCATCCCCCTCCCACCACCTTCCCCTTTTCCTTTTGTGTTGTCTTTTAGACTGTAAGCCCGAGGGCAGGGATCCGTCTAACTATAAGATTGTATGTACAGCACTGTGCAAATTTACAATGCTATATAAATAAAATTAATAACAACAACAACAACAACAACAGGACAAGCAAAGGTCACCAGAGCAGATGTGACCACTCTGTGCCATCAGAAGTGGGTTGAATAGAGACAATGCATTTTTGACAATCATTTAAAAAAAAAAAGTTTAGACCACAGCTACATGCATAACAAAACAATTTTTCTAACTGCCTGCTTTAAAACAATATTGTACTGTTTCTGTAGCCATACCAATGCACTAGAGACACAGACTTTTCTCACTATACACATGTCCACCTACATATTTATGCTTGTATGCAAAACCTGGCTTCTACTTTCATTGCCCCAGCTTTTGCCTTACCAGCTTTAGCATTTCCATTACATTCCACACTTGTCATTTACCTCCACCTCTCTGTTTATATACATGTCTGCTCACAAAGGCATCTGATGAAGTAGACTGAAGTCCATGTTCCAAAACACACTTCAGAAATAATCCAATTTGAAACCACTTTAACTGCCCTGGAATAATGCTAGGGAATTTTGGGCACTATAGTTTTGTGAGACATTTAGCCTTCTTTGTCAGAGAGCAATGGTGCCACAGTAAGCTACAATTTCAAAATTTTGCTGAAGGAAGAGACAGGAAATGCCATTTTGTTTAGGTTTTTTATAATGTTATTTAAAAAGAAGAAGAAACAAGACTTGATGATGACCGTGGCATGGGTCTGTGGTGTAGAAGTAAATACTATCCAAGAGAAAAGCAAGGCTTTGTGCATGGTCAACAGAGCAGATAGTGAGCTTAACAACTGATCTATCTACTGAATGGATAAAGAGATGAGCATTTGGAAGATCAGGCATGGGCTTACTGAACTTCAGAGTATACTGAAGCATTCAAGTTAAAATAAATAAATAAAGCAGAGAGGCAGTTGGAGAAGCAGGACTGAATGGACAACTTTCCTGTATAGCTAGTACTGAAAACTGGACAGGACCCAAGAGAGTCCTAAGAAAGGTGGCTACCCAAGGCAAAGGACAAGGACAGAGTCCTGAGGTTTGCCTACAGATGAAGGAAAGTAGAAGAATGTTGCCCTATTGAGACTCTGAAAGAGTGACTACATGGCTGGGAAAAGAACTGATTTATTCCTATTATTAATAATAATTTATTAATTTTATTTATATAGCACTGTAAATTTACACAGTGCTGTGCATACAATTGTAAATTAGACTGATCCCTGCCCTCAGGCTTACAGTCTAAAAGAGACAACACAAAAGAGGAAGAGTGGAAGGTGGTGGGAAGGGGATGAGGTCCAGTGGTTCTTCTCTCCCTCTAGGGCCAGGACCAAGGCAGATGGACTGGAGAGAGAATACAGCTTCTTAATGCATAGTTATAAGGAGGTATCCTGGGGCAGATGCAAATGGAGCTGTTGCAACAAGGGTGTTGTGTTCTTCCTGTAGACAGCCCCAGTTTACAACCTGGATACAGCTCTTAAGATCAATTAAAATTTCCTAGCACTTTTCAAAGGCATATAACACATTGTTGTTGTGTGCCTTCAAGTAATTTTTGACTGATAGCAACCCTAAGGTGAAATTGTCATGTGGTTTTCTTGGCAAGATTTGTTTTCCAGATTTGGTTTCCAGAGTCAGAGTCCAAGTACTCAAACAACTACGCTGCTGCCACCACACCAGCTCATTACAGTAATCCAAATGGGATGTAACTATGACAAGGTTAAAACAACCAGATCCAACTTCTCTAGAAATGGACTCAGGTGGCACACTAGCTTTAACTGTGCAAATGCACTCTAGGTCACAGCCAAAACCTGGGTCCCTAGGCAGGGCTAAATCCAGGAGCACAGCCAAATTGTGAACCTGTGTTTTCAGAATGAGCTGGTTGAAGAGAGAACCAGAGAAACCAAGTTCCTAAAACAAATAAAAGTGAAGCAGAGAGCAAGCAGCTGTAGTAAAGTTGGCATCGAGGTGGATGAAATAATGAAGGATATCCTTTAAAAATTATTTTTGTTTGTTTCTTCTTCATTTTTAATGACTGAACTGGTACCAGACTTTAGTGGTCCCTGTGATATTGACATGGACAATGGCCTGCACCAGTCCTACCACTGGTAGACTTTCTTAGCATAAAACATCTGCCACCTCTACTACCACATGAATAACCAGCCAACTGGGCTGGGCCCAACTGGCTGTACTTTCGTAGCCAAGGTAGAGCAGAAATGGGTGCCAGTTCAGCTCTCACCAGAGGAAACTTGGCAGGGAAGGACCTGAAATGCAAGTGATTGTTTGTTCTGGTGGTGATACTTCTGAACAGGAGCAGAGGCACCCCTTCAGTCTGTTTTGCATCAGCCAGCATCCATTTTAGATTTTGCCATAAATTATGTGGTATCCAGTCTAATCCAGATTTTGAGCAATATAACTGAGATGGAACTGAATAACTTGTGCTTTTGTGCACTGGGGAAGCTACTGTGAAGAAGGATTGGGAAGCAAATAAGTCCTGCTGAATCTGCTTGTCAGGCTACTGACCCATAACTAGCCCTCCCTGATGCAATGTCTATTTCTGTTTCTCTGGCATTATACATTTACACGCAGTTCCCAAAATGAGTTGGGTAGAGGCTCCCTACCTTGCAAAAGTTTGTGTGGGTAGTAATTTATGTGATGAGCATTTTTGCCATCCTCTTTAGATTTCAACTGCTATTTCAAGAACACCTAGACAAGGTTCTCTGGTCAGGGTTTTTGAGAACATGGAATGGAGGGACTCATCCATATGTTTTTTACATCACTTGATCACTCACAACTGAATGTGTCAGCTGTCTTCATCTGAAAATATTGGTTTTGTGGTGAGCTCTGTGTTAGAAATGAAAACCATTGCCTTCTGTATCAGGCAAGCAAGTTTGTCTGAGTTTTAAGATCCTTGGGGGAGAGCTTTCTCTTCGTTCCACCATCACATTTAGTGAGAACATGTAACAGGGCTTTCTCAGTAGCTGCTCCCAAGCAAATCACACACTCTCGGCCTCAGGGAAAGGCAATGGTGAAACCACCTCTGAACAAATCTTGCCAAGAAAACCCCATGGTAGAATTGTCTTAGGCTCGCTGTGAATTAGAAATGATTTGAAGTCACACAACAACAACAAATCAGCTGGTTACTGTGGAAAGATCTTTCAGTAGCTGGTGCTGTACAATACTTGTATTTTTGTTGTGGTGGTTTAAATGTTTTTTTTTTAAATTCAGATTAGTGCTGCTTCAAATAGAATGGCTTTTTTAAAGTATCTAATTATAGTAATCCTGTCTTATTCTTATTTTTGTGAGCCAGCCTACATTAAGTCTCAGGTTGGAAGAAAGATAGGATATAAAAGCAATCAATTCACCCACCCAGCCCTAGTTTTCATGATGTTTTCTCCATGGTTTTCTGTTTGTATTCTATGCTGTAGTTTTACATTCTGCATCCCTCCCTGGAGGCTAGAAAACACAATTCCAGATCATTCTCCTGTACAAAATGAACCCAATTGGAGGAAGGTATGATATAAATTCAATAAATAAAAATAAAATGTATGCCAAAGCATAGAAAAAAAATCCTTTTATGCACTACCACTCTCAGACTCTCCTACCCAGTTATGATCAGTGATGGGTACTGCAATTTGCCCAGTTGCCCCTCTCACTTCCATTTATGGACACTGCGAAGGAGTGAGAACTCAGGAGGAAGAGACGCAATAGCTTTACCAAAAATCAGAGATTCCACTTTCCTGAGTACTCTGCTTCCAAACACCTGGCAGGATCTTGTGAGCAAAATGTGCCACACCTTTGTGCAGCTTAGCTGACTCAGACAGCTTTTCCTCTGCACCCAAGCTTTTTTAGGAAATAGAAGGACAACACTGGACCAACATCAGAGAAATCTGAGTCATTGCTGAGCGAAAATGGAAACTTTCTTGGACATGACAAATCAAAGGAGCAGTTACTGCTCTGACACCAACACCCCACTCTGTCAATGCAACACAAGAGGATTTCAGATTTAGAAATGGGGCAGATTGGGGAAACTGGGCAATACAAATTCTAATCAAGAGTGAAGTTTCATTGCCTAGTAGTCTACTTAATATTCTCTATCTTACACATGATAAGGTGAGATTGTGAGAGAGCCATTTTCCCACTATTTGAACAGTGGATGTGTGAAGTCTTCCAGTCTGTACAGGTTTTCCATCAGTGCATAAGTGGCATAGACCAGCGTAGGGTGTGCAAACTAAACTTCTGCCTTCTGCTTCTCAAGGCCCAGTTTATTTCTTGATTTATTTTAATTTTATATACATTTATGAGTTGCCTGGGCTCTCACGGCAACATACACAATAAAACAAAATGGTAAAAAATCAAATAAACTAATAACTCCAAAAATTACAATCAGAATTAAATAGAGCAGCAAAGCTTCGGCAAAAAGGCAGCAGATGCCAGAAACCTCGAAAACAAATCACAGAGGTCGAGCAACACAAAACACAATGGCAGGATGTAAGATATAAAATGCAAACTAAAACTGAGCAATAAAAACATACAATGAGCTTAAAAGCATGCAGAAATAGGTTTTGCTAAAAGACCAGCAAGGAATGTGCCAGGTTATTCTTTCTAGTTGATAGTCTTCCTTCTCTCCAAAGACTTGAAAGCAACATACATGGTTTCCTTCTCCTCCTCATTTTAGCTTCACAGCAACCTTATGAAGTAGTCTCATTGCAAATATTGATGTAATGTTCCTCTGCCAGTCTTGCCAGGTGGAGTATGTGGAAGATGGGAAAGTAGCCTCAGGTAGTTTTTTATGGAGCTTTCGGGCTATGTGGCCATGTTTTGGAAGAGTTCCTTTCTGACGTTTCGCCAGCATCTGTGGCTGGCATCTTCAGAGAATGAGAGCCTGAAAAAGGATGGAGATATATACCCTGTGTGACCCTGGGAAGGAAAGAGTAATTTGCAAATATATTGTTCTGTTGCTAATGGCAGTCCTCAGGGTGGGAGGATATGCCACCAAGGATTAATGTCTGCTAACTGGTGCTCATTGTCTGCTGGGAATCCCCTGGCCTTAGGCTGTTTCTCATTTGCATAGGTTGAGTCTTGATCTTGCTGTCCTTCAAGACTGGGAGCCAAGCCTTTTTTCTCTCAGGGTTTCCTCTTTCCAGTTGAAATTGTCCAGGTGTTTATGGATTTCAATGGCCTATCTGTGCATTCTGACATGAAAGTTGTTGGCATGGTCTAGTATTTCAGTGTTTTCAAACAGCATTTTATGCCCAGGATGGTTTATAGCATGTTCTGCTAATGCTGATTTTTCCAGTTGACCCAATCTGCAGTGTCTCTCATGTTCTTTGATTCTTGTCTGCACAATGTGTTTGGTGGTCCCTATATAGACCTGTCCGCAGCTGCATGGAATGCGGTAGACTCCTGCAGCTGTGAGCGGGTCTCTCTTGTCCTTGGCTGAGCGAAACATTTGCTGGATCTTCTTCGTCGGTTTGTAAACCATTTGAAGGTTGTTTTTCTTCACCACTTTTCCTATTCTGTCTGTGACTCCTTTAATGTATGGTAAAATATCTTCTCTTTGGGTGGTTGTCCTGTCTTGAGTCTTCTGGGTTTTTCTGGGCCTGGCAGCCCTTCTGATATCTGCGCTGGAGTAACCATTTGCCTGTAGAGCCCGGTCCAGGTGTTTCAGTTCATCTTCCAAAAAGTGGGGTTCACAAATACGTTTTGCCCAGTCTACTAGTGTTTTTATAGTGCTTCTTTTTTTGTCCTGGGTGATAGTTGGAGTTCTTGTGCAGGTATCTGTCCATATGCGTAGGTTTTCTGTATACTGTGTGGCCCAAACGTTGGTTTGGTTTGCAGATTACTAGGACATGCAAGAATGGTAGTGTTCCATCCTTTTCTTTTTCCATTGTGAATTTGATGTTAGGATGGATGTTGTTCAAATGGTTCAGTAATACAGCCAGATCGTCTTCTCCAAAAACTATGGATGCCAGCCATGAAAGCCTTCAACTCCACATTAGCCTCAGGTAGCATAATGCCTTGGTCTGCCTTGAGCATCCCAAGGAAAAAGACCTGCTTTTCCCCAGGAAGAGGGCAGGCAGAAAGAGAAATTGAAGCACCCTCTTGCTTCCCCACCTGGGCAAAGGAGGCCCTGACACTGTTGGGATTGTATGCTAAACTGTTTACCTCCACTTCTTTTCCTTGGCATTCCTTTCTGGCTTGCTGCACTGGTAAAGCAGCAGCACAACTAATGTTTTGTTGTGCTTTAACTTATTTCTACAATGCTTTAGTTTCTATTTTTTAAAATAACAGTGATAAAGTTCTATATTCAGTTTGTCTAATTATGTTGTTGTTATTTTATTTCTGATATTTATTATTTGTCCTATAGTTATTAGCTCTCAGGGCAACAAACAGCACAGATTTGATGTATGTAAACTAGTGTTAGAATCCAAGCCCCACCACCCTTTATCATTGACTATGCTGGATAGGGATGATGGGAGCTCCAGTCCAACAACATCTGAAGAGCCAAAATCTGCCCACCATGACATATATCAAAACACAGGAGTCAGACATTAAACTTAAAATGCATCTTTTGGAGAACGATAACCTTTCTGTTCATGGGATAGGAAAGAAAGGATGGAGTAGAGACAGTGAGGCATAGGAGTTAGAGTGTTGGAGACCAGGGCTAGACTCCCAGCTCAGCCATGAAACCTACTGAGTGACCTAGGGCAAGTCACACTCTCTCAGCCTGAGGGGAAGTTAGTGGCAAATCTCCTCTGAAGAAACTTGCCAACAACAACACAAGGTGCTTTTACCTGATTAAAGTCGAATGTTGCCTCAAATGCAGCTACATTGCAAAGTGGATAGCATATAAATGACTCCAAAGCTCAGGTAATTTCTGATAAAGGACAATGCCTGTAAGGCTCTCCTTTATTTACATCTCTGTCAATGATTAACAGCTGCAACAAGCCCAGCTGTTCCTTTGGAAAAAGGGTTCCCTTTTGCAGAGGTCTCTCCCTGAGAGCTGCAGCATCACCTGGTGGCTACTTGCATCAACAACATCTGAGGCAAATGTGAGGGATACAAAATTGTAAAGGGAGCAGGGGGAGTGGGACCAAAGATTAGTGCAATCACTAAGGGAGAGGCACACACAAAGCCGGCTTGTTTTAATTGCCATTCTAAAATTGTGATTTTATATCATTAGCCGCCTCATGAATCAGGATGATTAAGAGGCGGGCGATAAATCTTTTAAATAGTAGCAATTCTACAGAGAAATGTACTTCTGCTCCAGCCCATTTCACCCAATTATATATTAGTGCACCACACAAATTTACCTCTCAAGAGAGTGGCGGTTGGTGTAAACCCCTGGTATGGGGTAGGGGAAAATAGCTAGCTGTTGCTGTGCCAGAGCTCCGGGCTCTGAGGATAGCAGCAAGAAGTGCTTTGGGGAAACAGAGCAGCACCAATACACCTAATGGGAACTTCGCTCTCATGTCCAGGCCACCTTCAGGGTCTGTTGTTGTTGTGTGTTGTTTCTGACTTTGGAAGCGCTAACGGGAACCTGTCATGGGGTTTTCTTGCCAAGTTTCCTCAGAGGATGTTTGCCATTGCTTCCCCTAGGACTGAAAGTGTGTGACTTGCCCATGGTCACCAGTGGGTTTCTTGGCCTAGCAGGGAATCAAACTCTGTTCTCCGGAGCCATGATTCAACACTCAAACTACGATACTAGGGTAGAAGAGCTTTAAATCTGCTCCAGGATTCCTATCCAGCCCTTCCTTGAAAACGACCAAAAGAGTGAGTTCACAAATCTTCCCTGAGATAAATGGATGATTCCAGTTTATTGTTGTTCTGTGCCTTCAGGTCAGCTCTGTCCTATGGTGTCCCTAGCCTAGGATTTTCTTGTGTGTATGTGCCTTCAAGTCACCTGTCAACTTATGGCAACTCCATTAATTTCAGAGGGTTATCTTAGGTAAGGAATATTCAGGAATGGTTTTGACAGTCTCTTCCTCTGAACTGTAGCCTGGTATTCATTGGCAGTCTCACATAAATAAAATGAAAATGTAACTTGTCCAAAGTCACACAGTAAGTTTCCATGACTAAAAGGGATGCATAGCCTGGTCTCTGGTGTGCTTGTCCAGCACTTAAACACTATTAGAACACGTAGGACCTTATCAGACTTCAGAAATTGGAAGTATAATCCAATGGCAATCCGAACGCAATCATGGGGTTTCATGTTATTGCAAATTAAAGTATCTCACGCAATTTTGAGCAAAAGGGGAGTCATTCCGAATGCAATCATGGGTTTTACCTTATTGCAAATTAAAGCATCTCACACAATTTTGGGCAAGGGGGGGGTCATTTTTAGGTAATGGGAAGTCATTCTGAACGCATTCCGAATGAAATTGAAATTCACAGGGATTTGCTAAACTAGCGAATTCACGTTAATTCGAATTGGCACCATTTGCAATAAGGAGAAATTACTCCGTCTTATAAGGTCCATAGACTCATAGAGAGGGAAGGGGCCATAAGGTTCATCTAGTGCAACCCCTTGCCACAACTAAAGCACTCCTGTGAGATTTTTCTTGTTTAAAGACGTTCAAAGATGTTGAGCCCACTTACAGTAAAAATATAAATAAATAAAAATATATCTTCCCATCATTTTGGTGGAAACTCTTGTCTTGTAATTTGAATCCAGTGGTTCACGATCTATTCTCTGGAGCAGCAGAAAATAAACTCACTCCATCCTCTACATGACATCCTTTCAGATATTTAAAAATAGCTCATATTACCTTTCAGTCTTTTCCAAGCTAAAAATACCCAAATATAGTAAACACACTTGCAAAGAGATTATTCCAGAACCATTAGTAAATGTTAGAAAGTATCATAAACAAACTTTTCTGTCATTTAACCCCTGAGATTTAGTGACTAGTTGTTAAAGTGTTAATTTGGCCTTTTGGCAAAAAAGTAAGAAAGTACTTTAAGTAAGAAAATGTCTTTATTGGAGTAATTAGTATCAGTTTCTAGTTGTTTTCAAAAGTTAAGAAATAAATCTCTTAACTTTTAAATCGAGAAATTTAGGTCAAAAATTGGTCCAAAAACCTGAGTCGACTTATCCACGGGTCAATGTAAGTACTGTATCTTAACTCTTATTTAAAAGAAGGAACCATCCATTGATGAACAGCAAAAGTATAATCTGTCCTGGAAGCACTGACCCCCTTTACTCTCTCATCCATCCAGTCTTAAGAATAAGCACAAAGAGTTATGTCTGATGGACTTTTGGAAGTTATTTGACATTGTTTTGCTTTGCTTCATCCTTTAGATCCTTTCCTATAAGCCCCTAAATTTTACCCTCGACTTATCCACAGGTCATAGCAAAATCCACAATTTTGGCCCCAAAACCTGCCCTCGACTTATACTTGAGGTCGACTTATACGGTATACGGATAAGTATACAGTAGTCGGTCCTCCATATCCATGGATTCTGCATCCATGGATTCAACCATCCAGTTTGAAAACATTCCATCACTACCACCCAAAAAGTCCAAAAATCAAACCTTGATTTTGCCATTTTAAGTGAGGCCCTTTTACTATGTCATTGTATTTATTCAGATGTGAGCATTCATGGATGTTGGTAACCACAGGGGTTGTTGAAACCAAGCTCCAGCAGATACCCACTGCATTTTACCAGAGGTTTTCAAGTTTTAAGTTGTTCTCTTATCAAACCTCTACTGGATACAGATGTTGCAGAACTATCCAATTGTAATTCCTACATACGTAAATCAATTTATAAAGCTGCAACTCACGTACAGCATTCCAGCAAGCCTTTTTAATCACAATGAGTTATAGAGAAGGGCTAGTTTTTAAGATTGTAATGGGAATCCAGTGTGGTGTCATGGTTTGAGTGTCAGACTATGACTCTGGAGACTAGGGTTCAAATATTCACTGGGCCACGGACCTTAGGCAAATCCCCATTGGATAACATTAGGCAAACCACACTCTCTCAGTCTCAGAGGAAGACAAAGGCAAACTATCCCCTGAACAAACCTTGCTAAGAAAGCTCTAGATATCACAGGAAAGTGATAAGTTAACCTTAGGGTTGCCATAAGTCAGAAATGACTGGAGGCCATTCAACAGCAATAGACTAATGGAATGAGATACTTTTGAAAGATCATTTTCCAAGCTCTGCACTTTGGGCAAGTCATTCTGTAGCACCCCCTTGGAAGAGTATGGGTCCCTTTTCCTTTCTGAAACAGCCACATCAGAATCTGTAAGGAAGTGTTGCTGGATGGCCTTTCTTTCTCTGGGTTTAGATGCTCAACTTAGACCAAAACTCTTAGTTTCAAGCTTCATGTGCAGAGACACAGACAAGCAAAATTAACCAACCCAAAGGTGGCTCCATGGGCTGTCGTTCCACTGGTTGTGTAGAGCTTTTCACCCAATTAAAGTTATTTTTATCTGTGTAGTGTTAGGAAGAAGTATGGTCCCATGGGCATTTCTCGCTGCTGAGACAGGAAAAAAGATTTTCCATCTCTTCTAATTTTACAGCATACAGTCTATCTAAGAGCTCCCTTCATTACACACAACTTTTTTTTTTAAACTCAAGATTAACTAGTTTTTAGCATTTCTATTGTGACAAACCATGAAATGAAAAGCATTTCTTGAAGAAACAGCAATGGCCTCAGCTATCTTCTTTTTTTTAAATCCAGAGTCTTTAGCTTCTTTCAGTTAGACCATCATTGGTAGTAATTTTTAAAGCAAAAATGATATTACTCCTAGTCCATGTTCCACCCATTTGTTAACATATATACTTCCATGTTCCCACTGCTGTAATTCTACAGTAATATTGGTGAGCCCATGATGGCAACAGAAGCTGCATCCACACTGGAGAAATAACCCAGGCTGACACCACTTTAACTACCATGCCTCCATGCTGTGGAATCCTAGGTTTGCACTTTAATTTAGAGTAATTTCACTTTCTCTTTCAGAGAGCTCTGGTGCCACAACAAACTACAATTCCCAGAGTCACAGCAATTTCTAGGGAGTTTATCACATGAAGGGAATTGGAAGTATAATCCAATGGCAATCTGAATGCAATCATGGGGTTTCGCTTGGTTGCGTGAAAGCTGATCACACACATTTTCGGGCAAAAGGAAGTCCTTCCGAACGCAATCATGGGGTTTCGCGTGATTGCGTGAAAAACTATCACACACAATTTTAGGCACTGGGAGGCAATTTCGGGAAGTTCTGAACACAATGCAGTGTCAATACGCAATCATGTAAATTCGCTGAATTAGCGAATTTACTCAATTCCGAACTGGCCTCACTTCCATTTCTTTCGAAATTGAGAGAAATTCCTCCCGTGTGATAAACTCCAAGGTGACCTGAAATCACTTGCAGTTTCTATTTTGGGTCCAAATCAGCCTTTTCCAGGTTTGAGATTGTCAAATCAAAATGAACTGCCATCTCTTTGAGAGGTTTTGTAGCATTTTAAACAATTTGAGGACAATTTTCCACTCAAAAAATTAACATGATCCCCCCACCCCCGGCCCAGCCAAGTTATAAAAAAAGATTAGGGAGGCCACTTTCCCTATCTCTGATTTAATGCAATCCAGGCTTAAGTGGCATGCAGCAGGAGACACTACGAAAGGGGATGGATGACACCAGGAACTGATGATGGCTTAACAGTGCAGATGGATTTGTAAAAATATTGAGTTTCGGATTAGGGGATGGACTCACAGCAACATATCCTCCCACTTTGTCAGCTACTTTTATAAGTTTGACTTTCTCTCTTCTCCTCCTGCCTGCCTTCTTTGTCCTTGGTTTACTTCAGTTGCTACAAATTAAAGTACAAAACTAGCTTGTACTCAATTGACTCAAGAGTGGAGAGAAGACAGGAGGGGGCAGAATCTTGCTCTTCCCAGTAGGCTCAGCAAAAACAAACTGCTGCAGCCTCTCCTAGCTTGTGTGAGCTTCCTCATTAATAACTTTTGCTATTTTGATCACATTCTGACGTTGCTCGGTCACGGGTGTCCTGGTTTTCATCCATGGTATGCAGCAAACTTTCTCTGGCCAGCATTGAAGAGATCTCATATAGTTGGCATGGCAGAGCCACTGTGGTATAGTGCTTTGAACATTGCACTACAACACTGGAGACCAGAGTTTGAATCCCTGGTCGGGAATGGAAAATCATTGGGTGACTTTGGCTGAGTAAGGCACTCTCAGCCTCAGAAAACCCCCGTGACAGGTTTGTTTTAGGGTTGCCAGTTGGAAATGACTTAAAGGCACACCATAAAAAAGGACTGTTTTCTTGCTGTCAGAATAAAAAAACCAAGGCTCAATGTCCTTGCAATCTAACTCAGTATAGGCAGCTTTGTAATATTGAGTAAATACACTGGTGCTACTTTGTTCAAGCCGTTCTATTGATAATTAAATGAATCCAATGTAATTATTTATACATGTATTTTCCTGGTGTTTCTAAGTATATTTGTACAAACTAATAAAACAAACCTGTACAGTTTTATAAACAAGCTAATAAAGGCTACATCCCTGAGCTGTAAGTCAGACCAAGTCCTGAAGCAACATGGACAATACGTGGGTGAGTGGCAGCTACAAATGAGGTGATGTCAGTTTTTTTCTAAGAAAAACAGTTAATCTTCCAGCAGTTCCAACACAGCCATAACATCTATCTATATATTGCTCAGAAACAGCTCGTTCTGTCTCTCCAACTCATATATTTTCTGACGTGTTCTTGAATGAAGGTCTGTTACAAACAGCATCCCTTTTCATTGTTGTGTTCCTGCAGGTGAAATGCCAATTCTCTCTGCTTATCCTCATGCACTGTTAGGAGTCTGAAAGAAACATATTAACAGGTCAGCGTCAGGAGGGAAGGAGAGGACTAAGCCTAAAAGCAAGGGAGGGGAACTGGCAGGTTCTTGCAGTAATCTCCACCTGACTAATTAGTGAGAAGGTTACATACACTGTTAGAATAAAATGGTGGCCTAGTGTCATGCTTAAAGTCTCTGGCAATTCAGAAAACCAAACCAAACCAAACCCTTTCCTTTTCTGTGTCTTAAGGCTAATATTTGAGCATCCTGGTCAACAAACTTAAATTTGATAGTACTATCATACTGAAATGAATCTTTTACTACATATATGTGGGTGTCACAGGTAAGTTGGTGGATCAAGATACTCAAGTATTTGCCTTAAGGCACATGGGGATTAAATTAATCTGAACTCAGGTGAATTTATTGGTGTGTGTGCATGTGAATACTTGGGACTGCATATCATCTTATACCTAATAAAGTTGGCCCTCCATGGATCCGTGGATTCAACCATCCATATGGTCCTCCAGATGATGTGGGACTACAAGTCCAATCAGCCTGGAAAATGTAGGCTATGGGAGTTGCAATCTACCAACATCTGGAGGTCCCCTAGTTAGCCATCCCTGATTTATATTATGAAAGTGGTCCCAAAATGCACCAGAGAATGCCAAATTCAGAGGAAGAAAATAGTGTATTTTAGTCACAGCACAACTCAGCTATTATGTGGCCTCCAAATGTTTCCTGTTGTCCTTTCTATAGCCTTTATCTAGAAATAAATTTATAAATTTTGCTGCAACTGGCTGGGGAACAAAACTTGACTCTACTCTTTTTCCAGTCGTGTAATAATAATAATAATAATAATAATAATAATAATAATAATAAATTTCTAGCCCGCCCAATCATGAAAAATCCGGGCGGGTTACAACAATAAAATACACCGAAGTTACAATAAAATCAAATCCTCAACCTCTCCCGCCCCCATTCCCAGTACTAAAATGGAATTAAACGGTAATAATATAAAACATTAAAAAGCATTAAAAGCATTAAAAACATTCAACAAAGACAGAAAAGCAAGCGGGGGAGAATGGGCAGATATGGGGGCAGATATCTCAATATCTGGGGAGGGTAGCTAAGTTGGAAGGGCCTGCCGGAAGAGATCCGTATTAAGTGCTTTCTTAAAAGCTGCCAGAGTGGAGATGTGACGGATCTCCTCCGGCCGGTTGTTCCATAATTTTGGAGCAGTACTAGAAAAGGCCCTCTGGGAAACTGATGTTAGCCTAGAATTTTTTGGCTGTAATAAATTTCTTCCAGAGGAACTTAGAGTGGGGGTGGGAGGAATGTGGGATGCATTTGCACAGACCTTGCCATATGTAGCATGGGCTCCAGAATATTATAGCCACTCATTGCACTGCACTCATAGAAAACAGCCTTATATTCCTAGAGAGAGAGAAAAAGAGAGTGAGAGAGATGTGGGGGGGGGGGGGGGCAGGTGGAGATAAACTATAGTCAGTCATCATCATCAGCTACACTGCCACTGGAGTCTTACTTCTACTTTATCCCTATAATTCCTATAAAAAAAAGTTTTCTGCTGTTAATATGGAAGACATTTCACCTTCCCAAGTGTGGCTTACAATACAATTCCCAGTAAGGTACATATTACATATTTCAACAAAAGAAAAAATATAATTTGTCTTCCTATCAGATGTGCTTTGCACATTATGCATTTAAGTCCATACATTTAATGGATAAAATATTAAATACATTAGTGAGAGAGCTAGGATTTATAGCTACTCCCTGAGGAATGTAAATACACCGTGGCTAAGTGAGTGTAATAAAAGCACTCAGATTAATAACTGTCTTGTTTGATCGTGTAAAGAGGGTCAGGCCAGCAATGTTTGCTGAAAGCCAACATACATGCATTGCAAAGACATTGGTTGGAAGACCAAATTTTGATTTCTCAGCACTGTGACTGCTTCTCTCATGTTCACTGGGATTTTTGGCAAACTGCAGTTAGTATAGTGGGCCCTTGGTATCTGCTGGGGTTTAGTTCCAGTGTCCACTGTGGATACCAAAATCCATGGATGCTCAAGCCCCGTTATATACAGGTATAGTAAAATGGTGTCCCTTATAGAAAATGGCAAAATCAAGGGTTGCTTTTGATATATATATATATATATATATATATATATTTCAAGCTATGGTTGAATCCCTGGATAATAGTTCATGGATACAGAGGGCTGACTGTATAAGTGGAACATGCATCTACAGCACACATCAGATTCAAGACTCACTCCCATGGAAATGTTCTCCAGGAGACCATTTATGAAAACTTCAGCATACAGTAGCTCTGCAATCATCACAGAGAACAAGAGCTCCACTCTAAGGAATCTACCAGGACAGGATCTTGGGTCACAGAGCTAACTAACATATTATCCAAGCAGAATAGCGCTGAGTTGCTTCCATCAATGTATTCCTCACATTGTTCTGATGTGTTTGTAGGAATCACATGAATATAGGCAGACTTTACTCCAAACTTTGAAGGGGCTATTTCCAGAGCTTAACCTATGGGAGGTGAACCTGGCACCTTTTTGCATATAAAGCATATGCTCTTCCATTGAGCCACAGCCCTGCCACACCTTTGCTAGCCTTTCTCCCACAATCCTGGGTACTTTGGGTTTCTTTTTTCCCACTGTATCAATTTTGTTTCCGAGTAGAAATATCACTGCACCATCTTCAATTCCATCCTGCAGAACAAACAAACAAACAAAACAATAAAAAGATGCTTTCCAAAGCATCAGACTGCCATGACCAAGGAGGGAAAGGGTAATTCTGTGTCCCAAACCTAGTTATGAAGCTATAGCTATGTAGCACACACTTGGTCACTTTTACTTCAGATTCTGATTGACTATGGTTCCAGAACCATGTTCAATGGTGACTAATAAAAATCAATCTGCTCATAGGGATCTTCCTCTGCCACTAATATGTATATTCTGAATAAGAAACAATTTTTGTCAAACTAGTTGAGGGAAAACCACAAGAAATAACATTTTTTTAAAAAGAGGTAGGAATTGGCATGGTTAAAATAAAATCAACAGTGGAACACTGTCAAAGTTGGGTCACCAGCTCAACTGATGGGAGGGTTGTTTCTCTAGGACCTTGCCCCTTCCCCTCCTCTGTCCTAGGTTTCCTCTCACCAAGACAAGGGCCACCAGGGAATTCTCTTCAGCTATACTTCAGATAGAATGTTGAGACTGAATAGCCACATATGTTCCCTGCATCCCCAAACTGCAAAAATTAAACTTGTTGTAAAAGTAATCAGTAACACTCATTGTGCCATTCCACCATTGTAAGTCAGGGCCAATATTTCCTCTTTTGGATGACTTTAGTGTGTCAGGATCATAGTCCAGACATGCTTAATTGCTGTGTGTGTTAATACAGAATGATGGGTTATGTTATTCTATTGTTGATGCTACGAAAATAAAAAATTGTATATCAGCAGTGGCCTGGGATAATAAGTAGATGTCTGGGTAGGAAGTATGATCTGTCAGTCACCAAGGTCATTGTAGGGCTTAGGGTCAAGGGGAAAGGAGAGGTAAGACCTAGGAGGACAGTATGTTTTGTGTTGCTGACAAATGGGATCAAGGGATTTATTTACTGTATTTATTTATTTTATATGCTACCTTTCTCCCTGAAGGGGAGAAATAATAGGTATAATGGGTGAATTGTTTGAAGTCTAATTATACAGCATAACTGCAAAAATTCTTCAGTCCTGACAACTAACCTATATACTTGTCTAAAAATGTATGCCCAAAAATTGACCCTAAAATCCCAGGTTGACTTATGGTAATGTGATAGTAGCTCATTCAGATTTCCCCATGCAGTGCAGAGAGGAGTTTCTTTCTTTCTGAAGCCAAATAGAAAGAGTCCTGGTTCATTGATTTATATTGCTGTTTGTTTAAAAGTCCCTCTCCCACTTGCATGTCTGGCTGAAACTAAAGCTGAATTGATGAAGCAAAAAGCCTCAGTGAGAGTTTCTCTTGCCATACGCACACATATATACACCAAAGAAGCCTCCAAGTTTTACCCTTGACCTATCCATGGGTCATGGTAAAATACATAATTTTGGCCCTAAAACCTGACCCTGACTTATACATGAGGTCGACTTATGGGTGAGTATATACGGTACTTTGCTTTCCTGAATCTATTAACACTTTGTGCTCCTGGAGTGGAGTTAGCCTGTACAAAGAGGAACGCACCCTCACCCTCACAGAGCCCTACAGTGGGGGAACATATTAGCAAAACAAGGGTTCAAAGTCTTTATGAACACGAGGATGTCTGCCTCTCACCCCGATCTATTCTAACCTGGACACATGTCATCCAGTTCCGGACAGCAACAAAGGTGGATTCAGCTGTGATGTCATACATAACCAGGATGCCATCCACTCTTCGAAAATACTGTTTGGTGATACTCCGGAATCTAAGATCAAATAAAATCCAAGAACCTTAAACATTTTCATGAATAAACAGTCCCCTCCATTTACAAGGTGGACAGTCTGTGCAGAACCTTCACATTGCTAAAAGCATGCATTACTCAAATCCTGATTACTGTCTTTGCTCATAACAGGATATGGAGCTGATTCTTTATGAACTAGTATAGTGTAATGGGCAGAGTGATGGACTGAGATTTAGAAGATTCAAGTTCAAGTCCCCACTAAGCCATGAAACTCAAATCACAAGATTGTTGGGATTATCAAAGTAGACAGGCCTGTACCCTGTCTTGAGTTCTTGGAAGAAAAGCAGAAAATAAAAAAGGGGAAAAAGGGGGGGATATAAAACGTAAATGCAAAAGATAAATATATTTCAGATGGGTTCATTGGAAGGTCAAGGAAGATATCTCAGACCAATGAAATAAGCAATTGGGGAGCATTCAGACAGTAGGCTCCCAAGTGATGCTGGTACCAAAAACTGTCTAGCAGAGGATGGCGGGAGGCCATACATAGCTCAATTTCTGAAACAAAGCTTGGAAAAGTTACAGTGGACATGCTAGCTGGAGGATTCTGGGAATCCCCCCTCCCCCCGGAGCAGAACACATGCTTTGCTAGCAAAAGATGCAAGGCTGCCTCCATTGGTTCAATTTCTGACTTCTTGACTTAAAGCAGGATCGGGTAGTGGCCTTCCACCTGACATCCCACAGGACCACAGTCAGTCAGACTGGACAATATCAGCCAGATGGACAAAGAATCTGATCTGGTATGAGATAGCTTCTTCTGGATCTAACTAGATTAAAGTGTCATTGGTACTACCAACACCAGTGATTTTGTGCAGCTGTTAGTGTACCATCTACACTGACCTTGCTGCTCCGTTTCTCCAAATAGAAGAAGTTCCATCAAATGGCTTGGAAATGCCCTGTGCACCATTTTAGTGCAGCTTTTCTCTCATTAGTGGAAGCCCCTACAGATAGTGGGATGAGTTCTGTAAAGCCTCCTTAAATCTGGGAGGAGAGAAGAGGGGCAACTAAGGGGAAGGATCTTGTCCGCTTAACAGAGAGATGATTCTGGACATAATATGTTTTGAAAAGGAAAGGCTGCCTCATTAATAATCCCAACCTGTCTTTGACATTTAATTGCAGTGCTTTCTACATCAATGTTGTTTTTCCTTCCTGATTTATTCATATCAGTAGGGTCAGGTCAGAGTAACATCAGATGACTCACTGTAAATGTTTACAATGTAGCAGGCATTGTAAACATAGTTATTTTCCAACTTGTTCACACTGTCTAAGGTGGCTCACCCACAAATAGGTCCAGTGCCTTAGCTCCTTTAGTGTTCCAACTAAAACCCAGGGTGGATTCAGCATCCTGTTCACACTAGATTTATGAACATATTTGAACTGCTTGATTCATTCCTCAAGCCTTTTTGATGGGCACATTTCTTGGTGCATACTTATTCCCTTTTATAAATAAAAGACAATAACATAACACTTTGAGTTGCATGTTCTCTCTAAGAAACTGCTGTTCAGAGGGATGCTGGGAGCCATCAGCTGTTACAGTTACAAAAGAATGCATGTTTAGAAACCCAGATAGCTGCCTGAAAAGAAAACAGGAATTTCAGTATGGACCAGAGGTGGTATGAGCAGGGAGCCTGCTTGACTCTACCTGCTGCCATCACTTTTCCACTCCAAAACATTCCTTCAAGGCGGCAGTTCTTAACCTTTAGTCTTTGGGATGTTTTGTACTCCTTAAGTTCTTACCATTGGTCATGCTAGCTCTAGAATTTGACATTAAAAACATCTGGAAGATCAGAGGTTGAGAACCACTGCTTCAAGTCACTCCTCCACCAGTTTTGTGTTCTAAATTGCCTCTCATCTAAAACAGTTTAAATGAATAATATTTTTAAAACCCTTGATCATCCGTCTGTAATACATATTTGCATGCAGCTTCTAGTTCTGGTTTACACTTACATGTGTGACCAAAGATACCCAGCACCTTCTATATAGTAAAGTGTATGACAGATCAGAAATTAAAATAACAAATTATCCCTAATTGTACTTCAGGATAGATTCTCATTTTGGAAGGTGAATGAGGTCTGGTTTTCATCACCTATGGTTTTAGATAAACAGAACTATAGAGCTAGAAGGTATCTCGAAGATCATTTACTGGGAGTTAAATCACCTTATTTATGCACCTAAACAATATATTGCTAATTTGGGGGGGGGATTAATAATATATGTTTTGATCTAGTTTTAAAAATTTTGATTGTTTCACTGTGCTGAATTTAAACCATTCACATTCCAGCTTAGAATTTTCATTTTAACTTATCTCTTACTTATTTGACTTCTTCCCAACAAAAAAAGAACAAGCAGTTAACAGATTATACATTGTCTTTTTATATTGAATATAAGAAAAACAGTATACTGCTCCTATAAATTTTTAACAATTTATACTTTTTTATAAACCACTTTGAGTTCCAAATTTGGGGAGGGGGATTGGGATAGAAATAATAATAATAATACTGATGATGATGATGATGATGATGATGATGATGATGACAAGAAGAAAAATAACTGCTGCTGCTGCTACTATTTATGATGAAAATCCATAACTAAAGCATCCTTGACAGATGGCCACCCAATCTCTACTTAAATACCTCTAGTGAAGTAGAGTCTGCCACCTTCTCAGACAATCTGTATCACTTGCACCAAATGCCACAAGTTCTTTTTTACCTTTCCTGCCCAGCTGTATCCCATAGCTGCAAAACCACCTGCATGTTGTCAACCATCAAACTCTTCACCTGGTAATCAATGCCTGGAGGAGGGAAAACAGGTATCTGTTGAGACCAGGGGGAGTCTGGTCCAGAGAACAAAATACTGCACTTTGATTTGGCCAAGACATTGACATCCTCACAGCACTGTAAAGATAAAATGTCAGTGTCTACCTGCCCATTCCTCAACCAGTCACATCATCCATCTCCCCTCCCCTGTCTGCTACACAACAAAATGAGAGCTCCATAGGGATGTTATTGCTAATGTTCTTCTTGAAGAAATCAACAGGGAATTTTAGTAATTTTCTTCCTGCTGCAAGAAAGTGTTAGAAAACAATGCCTTCATGAAGCCTGCACAAAATTTCCCTCCAGTTATTTTGGACAAATTTATTTATTTATTTATTTATTGCACAGGAAACAGCATTTTCTGTACAGAAAATAATATTTCTGCACTCCTCTGAATGAATCCAGACAAGACAGAAGTGCTTACTATCAAGGGTCCCAAGCTGGAGCTGGAGGTGTGTGAACAGTTCTCGATGCAGTCACTTTCCTCCTGAAAGACTGTGTTTGCAGTCCCTGAGTCATTTGCTACCAGTCCCTGGCAAATTTACATGAAAGAAACAAACAACATAGCCAATGGGCACACATTTGGTACCAGTCCTTGGCACACTGAAAACGAAATTGCTTGTCCCAACATCAGATAGCTTGGGAGGCATTGCCTTAGAGTAAGCTCAGAAGATAAGAACACTGCTTGTCCTTATTTCCACCTGTTCACCAAGAATGTGTCACATCTAAAAGCTTCTCAACACCATGAGTAACATTTCAAACCATTATTATTAAGGGAATAGGTTGTGTGACACACTCAAGAGGGGAAATCAGCAATTTTATGCCAGCATTGAACAAGGGAAAAGCAGTTCACAAGTACTGTTCCCATGGATCAAATCACACAAGAATCACTTAATAGCTTTGTCTTAATTTCCTTTCTATCCCTTGTTTCAACATTTGGAAGTCTTTCTGTTACCAATGGTAGAGCTGATCTCAGTCAAGAATCTGTTGTAGCAGAAGCGATGGATGAAGGAGCTCTTGCCAACTCCAGAGTTACCAAGAAATACCACCTTGAAGACACGGTCAGGAGAAGATCCAGTGAGTTCTGATCTCTGGAACCAATAGCAGTCATCAAGGAAAGGATTTTTTTTAAAGGGTTCACAAAACTAGGGTATATATTGTGCTTAGAAGACAGCCAGGAACAGAAAATGAAAACACTAAATGCTAACAGAAGCACACTGGTTTGCTGGACTTACTTTGAAGCCATGTTCAATTATTAGTCTCTCTGCCCTTTCATGTATCTGGTGAAATCTGAGCACTAATCCTCCAACTCATACAATCCAGTCATTTTACTCTCATAGGACCAAAATGTTCCTGCACTCAAATAAATGTGGACTCTTCTGATCAAGTGATTCACATTCCTCCATCTCCCCTTGGATACAAAATGTCATCTAAACTGGGATTATAATTTTCCATTATTCATCAGAGCTAACTGAAACAGTTTAAAGTTTCCAGTGGGAAACAAACATTTAATAGTTTAAGAAATATCCACTGTTTTAAAATATTTGGTCAAGCAGTTACAGCAAGTAAGCAAACAGAAGTGTCAAAGGGTTTTGCTGAAAGAATTCTTCGTGTTCAGATAAAAATTCCAATGAAATGTAACTTTAACAATAGGAAATAGACTTGCTGTTATCTGTTACAGGGATAGGAATTGTGTGGCCTTCCAGATGTTGTTAGACTGTATCTTCCACCATCTCTCACAGCTGGCTATGCTAGCTAAGGTTAACAGGAGTTGCAGCCCAACAACATCTGGAAAGCCACACATTCCCCACTCCTGAGCACCAATATAATCTTGTGCAATGTAACCATGTAGAGTACAAGAAGCTCTAATTGCTACATCCCCAGCCTCAATGATAGCCAAACACTTTAGATGGAGGAGGAGAGGTCAGTCAAGTTACTATACAACTGGCTGAAATCCATCACCCAAAAATGACAGTTGTGAACCTAACCGCGGTTGTCTTCTACAGCCCAATTTCCTTAAGCCTACCCCCTTCTAAAAACATGCCTTATGAATAATTCAAGAAAGAAAATGAGATGTACAACTGCTAACTTCAGGCCTGGATGTTCCCACTTTAAGATGCCACAGCCAGGGAGGTGGAGACAAAGAAAAGACATCTGGACTAATGAAGTGTGAAATCCTCAGCTGAATTCCTGCTTTCCTCAGAGCAAGAGACTCTTCAAGAAATCTTGGGGGTTCTGCAAGTATAGCCTGACTTCTGTCTCAAGCCACTTGCAAACTTCTGCTTGGATTTAGGGCAGGACACTACTAAAACTGGAAGTCTCAGGACAATGAGTTAGGCTAGATAATAAGAACTTAGAGAGCTAGACTCACCTCAGTTTCATTGCCAACAGGCTGCCCTCTTGGGAACAAAAGAGGATCTGTGGGTGCATGCCTTATCTCTTGCCTGTTTGTATTGCTCTTCAGAGAGCTCGGTATCCCATTGTTTCCAGCAGTTTTCTGCTTTTCTGTTGTTTTTCTAGGGGCTGGACATTTTTCCATCAATGGATTAGCTCCTTTTCCATCCTTCAAATTGGCCATGTTGGTGAGGAAGAATTTACCATTTTTCTTGATAGGTTCTTCCATGGTAATATCTTCCATCAGGACATTGGGAAAATCTCCATGAAAAAGCTGACTGTGATCAGGTCCCAAGTAATAGGAAGAAAAGTCCAAAAGGATCAATGTAATCAACACAAGCTCATGCAAGAAAACTTATCCAAAAATGTGAACATTGAGATGAAGACGAGAAACAGATAGCTGTAAATATGAAAGTAGAGGAAGAGAGGAGCAACAGACCCATCATGGGTTCCAAGATACTTACGGCCCACATGCATTAAAATGTATTGTATAATATAATTACCATCTTACTTTACTTTAGGAGAAGAGGGAATGGATGAAATTGCTGCTCGGGCTCACTCTAGCAGCAGCAACAATAATAATTCTATAGTTTTGGGATAGCTGTCTTGATTATCCCCGTTAGCTCTCTAGTTTGACTCACAAACTACCTTCACTCACACTGGAACATTCCCAGAAGAGGCTGAGCTGCTCTCATGAGTCCATGGTGGTATGTGCTTCCCTCCTCCTCTTCTCCTTTAGCAAAAGTATGTTACTATAGGAAACAGCAGAGTGCCTATGTTGCACACCATCTTGTGATCAAATATAACTCTACCCACCTATCTGTCCGATATGAACACCTGTGCCCCACATGCCACAGAGGCCATTTTCATTAATGTTTCCCCCTAGCCTACTACACTACTCAGTGGAGTCACTATGAGGGTGCAGGGGGTATGCATTGCACTGGGTGGTACCCAGAAGAGGGGTGACACCCAGTTGGGCCCTCCTTCCCCTTCTGTGCAGGAGACATGAACATGCATCCTTCTCAGCTGCTCTGTACCCAGGAGAAAGGCAGGGAGGGAGGAGCAGGATGGGTGCACATGCACCCCTCCCACACCAGGTGACACTATTGTTAGTGGCACCACTTATACTACCCAACATAAATTCCGTTAAACAAGAGAAACAGAGACCTCTCTGACCCAACAACTGTGGTGAATATGCACTAGCAGCATGTGGTGGGTGGGACACACAAAACACAGGACAAACTGCTGTGCTCTAACCGTTTGTCTGGCTTCTCCTCCACTAGGTATTTGCCTATCACTGACCCTTTCTTCAACAGGGATTTTTTCCTCTCAGCAGCTGCCTAAAAAGTAGAAAGAATTAGTTAGCATTCACCATACAAATAGGCAACCACTCTACAACTTAGACATGTCATTTTTTAGAATACAGCTCCCAGAATCCACCAACTAGTGTGTCCAATGGCCATGTTAGCCTGCAGAAGAGACAGTTAAGAGGTGATATGATAGCCTTCCTTAAATATTTGAAGGGATATTCTGGTTATAATTCTGGTTTTAAATTAATCTGCTACACAGGCTCTAAATCAAAAATAACAGTTGTGCTTTACTTTTAGTCCACACACAATCCAGCAGCAATGAATGAACTCTTATGCAGAATTATTTCCTAGGTTTAAAATATGGCCCAGAAAATCTAATCATCCTGCAAATGAAGCATTCCTTTCACACCACATCAGATGAACTATATACCACAAAAGCTGACTAACACACACATACTTAGTGTGCTGAAAACTGCTGGCAACTATCATGGAAAGAAGACATGATGAATCAAAATATTGTTCATATATGATGTGTTCCCCACCCCCACCCCACCCCCCCCCACCCCGGTCATTCAACTGATTTTCTTAGCCTTCCTGTCATGCAGTGTCAGAGCCCAGCAGTCTTAAAACATCTGGCTGGCCCTTTGAATGATCTGGTAAAATGCAGTCACACATACAAAAGAAAAACATTCTACACAATGGAATAGAAACACAAAGACAACAGTTTCATAGCTGTTTCTCTGGGTCTAGCCAGCTTTTATTGGCTTGTTGTAACTTTGGCATTTAAACAGATGATAAAGATACAGATATTGCGCTGCAGTGACAGAACACACAAACATAAAATATTTGATGGAGATGATTAACAAAGGACATGACATTTTACTGTAGTAACATTTTTGTAGAGGTCCGGGATGGCTGCAATATTTGCAGCATGCACATGCCAGAGGTACATGTAATTGCTTCTCTTAATTCTGTCCAGTTATCTGTAAAAAAATTCTCTGAAAATCTTCACGTGTATGAAAGGAGAGGGCTGGGAAAGCAATAGGGGGTTACAAATAGAAGACAGTATTGTCTTTACCCATAAATGTGGCGATTTGGCTGACAATAAAAGTATCACCTGGAAGCATCCACTCTATAGTTCATGATAAATTTCCAATATGACCTTCAGAACTAATGCCAGTTGTCTGTCTCTAAACTGCCACAGCCCTTATGCCAAGGATGAGCACCTAGACTGGAAAAAATATGAGAATAAAGATTTACCACTAAGATTGCAGTGCTACATCTCTCCACTGCATTCCTCTTATTAGAGGAACATCTGGATGCTTCCTTCCACTGCCAGCTTTTGGTACATTAGGATCTGCAGCGATAGCTCCTTTGGTAGGCTTTGGAGAGCTACCTCTACTATTACCTGCTTTCACAAATATACAGAAACAGATCCCAAGAAACTGACATACTACCATTTCAATCAAGGCAAAATGTAATTCCTGACTGCCTGTTTCCCAAAAGGCATTTGCAAGTCACAGGCATGTTGCTAGATCAGCAGGTTTTTTATTTTCCTGTTACCACTTGGTCCTGTTGAAAGTAGCCTTCTGGGAGTACCAAATTTCTGTTTACCAAGCAGTGTAAGGCAAACACACATCTTACATTGCCCTTAGGGTAACATTTATATTCTACAACTGTGATTGTCAATAGAAAGTTCCTTGCATATTCTGGATGACACAAGCAGCTGTCAAACAAGATATAAGTTAATAGTAACTGGATGCTACACATTTTTCCTATTGAAAAAATCAGAGCATGAATTGCTTATTTTCGGTCCCTCCAGTATGGTTACAATTGATACACCATGAGTGTTCACATGAGGTGATGATAGCTTTTTAAAAAAAAATGTAAATAATAGGTAGGGATCTTTTGAGATCTCCCATTAGCCAGAGATTGACTGTTTTAGTTCAAGAATCATTGATTTCCTAACCCATCTTTGTAATCCATTCATATGCAAGAACAATTTTGCTATACCGTTTTGGCACCATACCATATTTTGTGCATCTCCAGAATGGTTATATTAACACTTAAAAATTATTGTTCCTGAATGCTTTGAAAGTTCCATCCTGGCAACTTTTTTGTTCCATTAAAAGAAAATTACATGAACTAAAGCTGTTTTCTGTCTCCCTCTTTTCCTTCTACCCATTCCATCAGATAAAGGCTGCTTAGACTGTGGCAGGATAACTTTACACTCACTATCACCTCCATTCATACATCTTTACTTTTTGGAAAGACTACTCCCAGAGTAGTGGGACTTCAATACCAAACTGTATCATTAAGCCTTTCTCATCTCTCTAAGGGCCAAAACACAATGCAGAAATAATCTGGTTGGAGACTGCCTCAATTGCCCTGGCCCTGGGAACTGTAGTTTCATGTTGCACCAGAGCTCTCTCAGACAAAGAAGGCTAAATGTCTCACAAAACCACAGACCCCAGAATTCCTTAGCATTGAGCTGGGGCAGTTAAAGTGGTCTCAAACTGGATTATTACTGCAGTGTATCTTGGACCTAAGTTAGGAGAAGGAACCACACAGCCCATTATACCTCCATTGATTTTTGTGGGCTCTGGACCCCACCACTGAAAATTGAGAGGCAGAAAGAATTGCTGCTCCTAGGAGTTCCATGAGTAGCCGAACAAAGTGCAGTTTTTTTTTCCAGTAAGCCACCATCATAACATATAGTGATTTGGCTGGAGTCAGCCTGTCGTGTCCATGGGGCTTCCATTACACACATACCCCATGGATGCCAAAATCCTCAGGACCTCAAGTCCCATTGGTTTGAATGGTGGCATGTCATGTGTGTGGCTGTGGCAACATAGCAAGTGCCTGCATGCACTACCACTGGAGTAAATGGGGTGGGGCCATCCATAGACGCTCAAATCCATGAATGGCAAGCCTGCATTTGAGGTGAGAAGACTGTATTAGAAAGGGTGACCTTGTTTCTTGCAAAAAAGGTCTTCATCTTAACTCTATATGCTGTAGGCACACGTGTGTACTTCACAGAATGTAAGCAGAATCTGGCCTAACACTGGAGGACAATGGGAAAGGAAATGAGATACAGAACTATTCCTAGAAACCTCCAAGAAATGGTTCTGCTTGTTTTCTCTTTGGCCCATTCCAACCTAATCATTTCCAGTTCAATCAGTGTACAAAAACAAGAAGTGAAAGAAAAGGAAAAGTTCATGGATGTCCATACAGTATTTGGAATTATTTTAATGATACTCACAGCTGAGTGATTCTATCAGTCCCTAGTCCGGACATGCTTTGGCTTGATATCACCACATTTGGAGCTACCTAGAGTAGACCCTATGTGAAATGAATTGGACTTGTCAGTCTCAGCTAATTTAGGTTGGACTCATTTCAATGGGCTTGCTCTTAATAGGTGTTACAGGCCAAATTATTTAGCTGTCATCTTTGTGCCCTGGGCATATAACCTTAAAAGTATCAAAGTTAACTTCATATGCCATAGGGGCAGTATGGACAGGCGGCTACAAGTCGCCCCTGTAAGCCCCATATTTGTGCTACAGCATCCGCATGCTGCAGCACAGACATGCCATCTAAAAGGAGTTGCTCTAGGCAGCTCCTTTTTTGATCTGTCATAAGGGCTGCAATACAGTCCTATGATGGTTCTTCTGCCCAGAGGCGTGTAGGTTCTCAGGTGCCCTTACGACATGAGGCTGCGCCCCGTGTGGATGGGGCTGCAGCCTTGTGACATAATGGTACCAATATTAGGGATTGGTGCATATTGATGCTGTGCCATATCGAGCCCTAATATCAGTGCAAACAGCCTGTCTGTACAGGGTCATAGATACTAAAATATGACATAAGATTTAATGCAGGCAATTAGAGTTGGGAGATTATGTGTCAGCGAAAAACTCTTCATCTTTCATATCATTCTGGGAAGAACAAGGAAAATGCCTATGTCCTAAATTAAAAATCTCAATTTCAGAAGGAGAATCACACACCTGATTTCTGAGTTATTTTAATTAGCCAGCTGAAAAGCTGAGGGGACATAAGAAGTGAATAAAAAGAAGTTCAGATAAGAGTTCTTATCACACTATCTTCAACTATGTTTCCAACATCTGAAGAGAAGGCAACAATGTCTCTTTCTAGATATGCTGTTCCTGATAATTTGATAGTCTGATAATTGATCTGGACATGCTACCCAAACAGGCTGTGATACTGGTAAGGCTAATGCTAAAATAGAGATATGCCCCGTTATGCTTGAAATGGATACCTGTGAATTTATTGTAGTGTGTGCTGTTAATATTTAACAACACTCAATGAGATTAACTCTTGCATGTAAACAAATGAGATTGTAATCTGTCATGAGCAAGTGACTAAATTATATAATTTAGAGGATTATGAATATGATATAAGGGACAGGAGGCCCTCTTTATCCATGGATTCAAGCATCCACGGCTTGAAAATATTTATAAAAAGTATAAATTCCAAATAGCAAACCTTGATTTTCCATTTTATATAAGAGACACAATTTCCCTTTTCCAGTGTATTTAATGGGACAGGAGCATCCATGGATTTTGTTATCCATAAGGGGTCCTGGAACCAAACCCCAGTGGATAGGTTAAGTGTCCAGACATTGCTATGCCTGCATTTTTCCCTATGGTGAATGTATTTGTTTATATAGCTATGAATACTTATAATAAATAGCTGAAAAGAGTACCAAAAGGGCCTGTTCAATTCATATATATATGTGTGTGTGTGTGTGTGTATCCTGAAATTCCAATATTTAAGAACACTCGAGTGACATTAACTCAGTTCAAACCACCATTATGACCAGAAGTTCATAATGGGATCCCCAGACAGAATCCAGATTTAGTTGACAAGTGTCAAGGACCCACAATCCCTCTCTCTAATAGACAGGGGTGGGGAACTACATCTGTTTCATAAGATCTAAAATGGAGTTAGTTCTATGGCAGCAGCTATAAATGGGCAGATTGCTATTACCTTTGAGGACTGAGTTCATCGAGGAACATTTCAAATGCAGAAGACTGCATACAGTACATACACTGGAGAAGTCATGCATATGTCTCCTACCCCACCCCAGTCCAGTAAAGCAGTCACAGCTTTTGTAACCTGGAAATGGAAATGGTATTGCTCTTGGGCCATATGAGATCAGAGGGACATCTAGAGTGCCCTCATACCATTGCCATTTTCCCCCAGTACAGAGAATTATGCCTCCCACAGCCTCCAAAAGTTACAATTCTTCATTTAATTTCTCTTTTGCTCCTGCCCCAAAGTGATTCAAGATAGCAATTAAAAATAAAAATAAAAACAGAAATTATCTCCCAGTAACTTCTGAGTGCTGTAAAATGCCTGAATGCAGCCAACAAAAGTCTCAGGGGATCAAGAATAGGGCAAGGGTGGCCCTGAGACTTTTCTTAGCTGCTTACCTTTGTGATAGCCACAAAGAAGAGTGGTGGTAAATTCAGATGCACAGATTACAAAATGACACACATTAAAAACAACATTATAATGGGAACATCCCTCTCTTCTTTCTCTATCACTCTCACACACAAAATGTTTACTTAGCAGCTTCTATAAATCTCAATTCAAGTTTCCCAAAAGATCCCTAAAGCTTGTGCTTGCATAACATAACTGGTAAGAGCTGTGGATCAAGAATATTTTTTCCTCTTTATATTTTATTCCTGCCTTTTGTTTGTCAACAGCATCATGAGTAGCAAGAGGAATATCCTTTAGTGGAAACACAGGTTTCTTCTTCTGGCTCATCTTCACATTTGGGGTATGTCTTTATGGTAGAATCTACTGTGCAATATCTCTCATAAACATTACATTTCACAGCTGCACCCATGCAGGACTCACATGCACACAGGTTGCTATGGGGAGGAAAATCCCACTGCAGGAGAAGGTACAAAAGGGGACAAAGCAACCCCACTACCACCATTTTCAGATTCTTAATTATGAGTTGCATGACTATGGGAACCTGGGAAGGCATAGCTACAAGCAGGACCAGCCTAAATCATTTTGCTGCCCAACCACAGGATAAGATGGCAACCCCTTCCATTTGGCATATCAAGCACAACCAGACAGGTGGCTGAATCTTTCTTACTTCAACATTGGTAAAAAGACATTGCACCTAAAGACATCTTCAGAAGACATTGCACCTGGAAACTAACTGAAAGTGTTTAGGGCCTGCCATACAACATACGCTGCTCTGTTCTCCACCACAATTCTGCCACTGACTACCCCTACCACATGAGACAGCCATCTCAATCTGTCCAAAGATAGGGCCAGCTCTGGCCACAAGCTTACGTAGCAGAAGAATCACAGGTAGTAATACATGATGGAGACCAGTATGAGGCATAGTCCTAGGAAAGATGAGTTCCTCCTGGGCCAGAAGAAAGGGTATTCCTTGGGACAGACAGTTGATGGTTCAGCTTTACGGATGGAGATTCTGCAATGCTTCTTCTGATTGTCAGTTTTTATGACCAAAGCTTAAACTGTGCAAAAGAGTCTTTCTTCTCTTTGAGTCCAAGGAACACCTCTCTCCTGTCCAGTAATCAGAAGTAGGTTGTCCCTATTAGCCCTTTGTAAGTGTTTTGGTTTGAACACGCAGGTTTTTCAACATTCAGAAATATATACACAGGCACACACACAAAGGTCCGCATGGGTGAACTATGGAACAATGAAACACACAATCCCTTGGGTCAGTGTCCCCCATGGAAATGGAATGAGGCCAGGTGATGGCAGCAACAGCAGCAGACAAAGGGAAGGTGACTGGGGATTAAGATTTTCTTTCTCAGACTAACCAGCTTCTTGGCTTCAAAGGCATCCCTTTCATCTCTCAGCTTCTTGTTCATCTCCCTGCTCCAAAGGAAAAGGAGGCACATATAAAAAAGGTGTGATGGTTGCTCTAAACACAATGCACATTCTTGTCTATTATTCGGTTGTTGTGTACTTTCAAGTTGTTTCTTGTTTATGACTACTCTTAAGGCTATCATGTGGTTCCCTTAGCAAGATTTATTCAGAGTGGGTATGCCTTTGCCTTTGCCTGAGAAAGTGTGATTTGCCCAAGGTCACCCAGTGGGTTTTCATGGCCAAGCAGGAATTTGAACTCTGGCCTTCAGAGTTGCACTCTGACACTCAGACCACTACACCACACTGGCTCATTTGTCCCTTATTTACATCCCAACCTATGGTGGGCAATTCACAAATCTTGGGAGACCTGAGAAAAAAGCAAGAAAGTGAGAGACTACTCCTTGCACTGCCACAGAAGTCATATTCATACAGTACTCTGGCAGCACTATGACCTCAAGGAGATCTTAGAAAGCATTTGGACTACAAGTCCCAGAATCCTTCAGCCAGCCAGGAAAATACCAATTTTCCCTGTGCTTTTTCTCATTAAACCTATCCCCTAATAATGATTCCTCCATATGTCCCATCATTCTGCCCTTCCAATAATGAAGCCCTCACTATCAATTGTCATATCCATTGTCCCTCATAGTGGTACAATATCCAGTCTCTTCATTCCAAAGCACAATATACTGTAATTCACTAAACAAATGAACAAGCCTTAGAAAGTCTTTCAAAATTGTCTTCTTACCTAAGAAGTTCCAGTTGTCGCAGGAGACTTTGTTTTTCTTTCTGCATATTTTTAGAGACTCTAAATACATCCCTGTGTTAAAGATAAAAATGACTCTCTGTGAATTAACAATCACAAGTTTTGTCTCTTGCAAGCAATAATAATATGGCCAAAATCCCAGACCTGATGGCAGCAACTGAGTATGGAGGCTGGGCTAAATAATGTTTACTATTAGGAGAACACTAGATACAGGTTCTCAATGATATGCCGATGTAAACTACCAACAGTACACTTCACTTCTCTCTGCCTCATCTAGATGCTTAGCCTCTACCGGTAAGAGAAATCCCCAGTTGCAAAGCATCTCACCGTTTTATAGCTCTTGGGAACTAGTTACTTGTAATTATTGGTTCATTTATTCAATAACTAAGCTACAGCTAAATTACGATTGTAACTTTAAAAATGATAACCTCATATCTTTTGCAGTGTAATTATTTGCTTACTTTTATACAGAACAAGGAATGTTAGGGTTTTTTAAAATTAACTTCGATAGTTAAAAGTTGGGAAATTAATTTATTGTCAGTGTTGGAAAGAATGTAAAGTAATTCAATGTGCTATTGTTAATTAGTCTGGTTTTTTTTTTAAAAAAATTAATATACAAACAAACACAAACATTTATAACAAAAAACAAACATCTATAACAAAAAAATCAAATACTCACACTATAACACAACATAATACTGTAAAGCCTCTAACTTTTAGATATAAGCAAATATAACTTCCAGATTACTTAAACTATATCTATAAAGTCTGTTTAAAAAATTGTTACGGTTTTTTAAAAGAAACTGTGGGATTTATAAAGGATGGCCTATCTGGTTGTCACTGACGCCTTCTTGTGGCAAATTTTGTAACTGACTCCTTTAACTATTTTTTTCCCTTTTAAGTGGCCTTCCTCAGCCATCCACTTACCAGATGCACTACATAAGGGGATTTGTAGTGCAATGCAGCTGGAAACACGAGGTTAGGGAAAGTGATTCTAAAGGGATGTCCTAAACAGGAGTACAGACCGCCCAAAAAGGGTGGTCTGGCGCCACCTTTTTTGCTGCAGACTTTCGCCACAGCAGCTAGACGCTGCGGCGAAGATGAGCAGTTAAAAAGGAGCGGGGAAACCCCCTCCTTTTTAGCATTGCCGTTGCAATGCAATAAAGGGAAAAGGTGCCATAGGGCACCTTTAGTCCATCGCAACTGCGCAGCTCCATCTAAAAGCGGCACAGCTGCGATTGCATGGTTACATACGCCATTTAAACTGTGCTATGTAACAATGACACCCTTGTCACATGCAAGGGTTGCGGGGTGTATGGAAGCCCCACCCCGAGGCAACCCTAGCACGTGACGCGGGCGCCTCAAAGGGCCAGTCTGTACTGGCCCAATATGTTTAATTAAAATTTTGTCACAGATATGTATCTTACTCTACCCTTACTATGTGTATATTGTTCATTCATCCTTCAAAGGCCATCAATTGTTTGTCTGGTAAGATTTTAAAAAGGTGGGTACTCGCATGACTGGGGAGGTCATTGACAGGTTTCCCCCAATCAATGAAATGGGATGGCAACAGCTACAGTTTGGGAACAGAATGGAAGTTGCAATGTCTGATAAGTATTGCCAAAGCCATTTTTTTCACCGTGTGTAGTAATTGTTCCATCTGTGTTAAATGGTGCTGGGAAATCTCTCTCATTACCTAGTAGGATATTGTTGTTTTTTTGGATAGTAGATCCTTTAGTAGATCAGTTTTTGGCCTGTTCAGAACTAGCAAGTAGATTGTATGCTCTCTCGGAAACCAAAAAATGATTGCTTGATTTGCCGCAGTGACTAGTTTCAATGATGTCATAAGTTTCTGAATATTAACATGAGTAATTGTTGTGACAATAAAGTTTGGCACATGCACCTTTGTTTTGTTCCAAGACTGTTATGGCCCATGGGTTTTGACAATAAAGAGTTTTTAAATTAAAGTACTCTAGTACTTCATATCCAAGTCAATGACTTCACTGTGGTTCTCCCTGCCCCCCAATGTAACTGGGAAGGATTTTCATGACTAGTTCATGTGGGGAGAAAGGGAACTTATTAAGTGGCCACTGAGACTGCAAAAGTTTTGAGGCAGAGGAAAAACAACATGCAACATGCATTCTCAAAGGTTTTAACTTAGGACCTCTTGGAAGCTTATGGAAGATGTTTGGTCTTACAGTTCATATTAATCTGCAGCAATCACAGACCACTGCTATTACTTTCCACATTTCAATAAATGCACATTCACCAAGGGGCTGTACAGATTGGGAGAAAGGGGCAGGAAGACACCACCCCTTTCTGCCCCGGATGGAGGCTGCAGCAGATAAACACCATGGCCTCCAGGAGCTCTAAAAAGAACCCACTCCCGTTGGGTTCTTTCTACGACGCACACAGGGCACACTTGTGCATGATCATGACATCCGCACGGTGTGGTGCCGTACCGCACTGACATCATCAGTGTGTGCCCCGTATGGATGGGCACACACAATGATGGCACCTGGGCACCAATAGTAGGGCTGGACACGTGTGGACGACCACCCTATGTAACCCTAATTTCAGCCCCAGACTGGTGCAAAGCACTGGTCTATACCGAGCCTGAGTCCCTGGAGCAAACCAACCCTCTCTTGTGAGAACAGCTGTCACCTTTGACTGTACATTCTAGAAGCCCACCCTGACATGCCTGTTCTTCTGCTCCTGCTCTAGCTGGGCTTCTTTCTGTAGCTGTTGAAGGTGACCTTGGACTACCTCCAGCTCCCACTTGCTTCTCTCTAGCTGGTCCAGGAGGTTTTCATTCAGAATCTGTAGTCTCTCATTTTGGACCCTCATCTCCAGATGCTCAGAGTTCTGGGATTGTAATTGAAGTTCCAGCTGGAAAAAAAATAGAAATACCCCCCCCCCCCAAAGGCATTAGAAGGACAGACAGAAAACAGCTTCATGCTATGTGGGAGGCCTTGTGTCTGTGAGTGTAAAATTAATGTAAAATATTTAAATAAAACAGTGGTGCAATGAGATTAAATAACAAACATACCAATACATATGAATTTAATACACTACCAGCATGCACATTTAAATATATTAATAAAATGCTGTGTCCAGTATCCCCTGGTTTGTTATAATTATCCTTGTGCCTTCCTGTCCATCACAGTCTATGCCATGTGAGCATCAGCCCAGTTAAAAAGACCAAGGTCAGGGAACTACAGGAAGGCATAGTACAACTCCTCCCCCTTTTCAAAACTAGGTTACTTTTGAATGTGCATTTTAGACACATGGTAGGGAACTGATGGCCTTTCAGACATTATTAGACTATAACTCCCATCAGCCCCAGCTAGCATAGCCAATTATCAATTATGGGAACTATAACTGTAACAGCCACCCCAACCGACTTCTTCCCATATCACACCAGGGCAGAATCCTTAATAATGTTTTTTGTATTAATGTTACTCATTAATCCTAATTCCTGTATTTTGATGAATGTAGCAGCAAGAGTTGAGACACAAACAACTCTTAAAATTAAAATTATGCCTTTAATTTATACAGTAGTATCATACCCACCAGCTAAACACATTTACCTGTACATAATTTCATGTAGTTAAAGTGAAAAACTGGTAAGATGGGGTTTTTAAAAGAAAATTTTATGAGTAACTTTTTTAAAAAAAATAAATTAAAAAATATATTTAAAAAAATAAGGAAGCCTATTCTTTCTTCTCCCACTGAACCTTGCCCCATTCATACCATCTCTTCTGCTAAAGTCCAGAGTTTCAAAGGTGCACATCAAACACCACAGCATGTTTCTGCCAAAAGGCAGATGTTTGGGGATCAGTGGTGTCACTCTCCCCTTAGGGCAGTGGTTCTCAACCTTCATAACGATGCAACCTTTTAACACAGTTTCTCATGTGGCGGTGACCCCCAACCATAAAAGTATTTTCATTGCTACTTCATAACTGTAATTTTGCTACTATTTTCCAATGATCTTAGGCGACCCCTGTGAAAGGGTCATTCGACCCCAAAAAGGGTTGCAACCCACAGGTTGAGAACCGCTCTCTTAGGGTGTCACCTGGTGCAGCCCACACACCCCCACCCTCTAGTGACCCCTCTGGAGGCTGCTATAGTTCTATCTTCATTGTTATGTTTTAAATGCTTCTAAATTCTTTTAAATGAGGGGCACTTTAAATAGGATAGTTTATCTATTTTTGAACCTGTTTTTTACTATTGTGTTTGGATTTTAGCCATATTTTGTTTTAAGCTATGTTGTGTTGTCAGCCATCCTGGATTACATACAGGGAGGAAGGCAGGATATAAATTTTAAAAATAATAAAATTAACAAACAGGGCTCACAGGATTTTTTAAAATTTACAATTAAGACAGGAAAAGGGCTAAAGAGTACCAGAAGGACCAGTCATGAAATGAACTGAGAAAGCTGTCATTCCATCATGCTTCACTTCCTTCTCTCCTGTTTCACCTGAACACAATCCCCCTTCAGGGCTTTTAAACAGCCCAGGGCAAATACTGACACAGAAATGATCTTAACAGCCCTGAAAATTCAAACAATATGGCTTTATCTCCCCACTGCATTCTTTCAAGAGGATATAATCATGCAATAAGGACATGTGTAAACAGAACAGATGGCCTTCTGCACAGATGGCTCCGCCTGGCTGGAATTAAAACATGAATGGTGTTGGAATCCTACCACAGTTGTGATTCAGGAAGCTAAAGGAGGATGGCAGGCTTTTTGCAAAAGGAGCTCACCTAAGGCTTGCACGTAAAGGGTAATTCCTGAGATCTCTGGTGGGAACTTTATAAGGAGGCTGTTGGAGCAAAGTTTTATAGTGAGGTCTCAAGTGTGATGCTAAGGAGGTTTTCATTACTGCTTAAGTCATCCAAGAATGAAGATTATGAAGAAGAAACAAGGACAACTCTACAGCTGGGGAAAGGAAACCCTTGGGGAAAAATTGTTTTCCCACTATCACCACTTCAGGGCAACATTTCCCTGAGATATGGTAGGCAACTGTGGCCCAGCCTTATCTGACAAGTCCCCTGCAAGTGGTCATTTCAAATCTCTGTGAAGAGCTATGTGTGTGTGTGTGTGTGTGTGTGTGTGTGTCTCCCGCCCGCCCCAAGATTGTAAAAGTTACTTTGGGGGTCACCTGCTTAATAGTCATGCTTGCTGGGGGATTCAGAGAATGGGAGTAAAAAAACCCAACTTTTCCAAGCACTGTTTGTCCCTTCCCTAGCAGCCTGCCAGGCAGAGAAAGAGGTTGGTGTAGTTCTGCCTGTGGAACTATCAGGCCATGCTCTGCCATTCAGAATCTTGGACAATATCTGAGAGTTTGCCCTCATGAAGCCTACTTCTCCACTCCAGTTCCTCTGATTGCTTATACTGGGTATTTGTGTAGCATAAATGATCATCCTTTATTCAATTACTTTATGAATTAGGTGTAGCTCACTCTTCACTTGAGAACTTCCAACATTCCATTATTATTTTCATGAAGCAAACAGCTGGTAACATGAAACACTGTAGCTTTTACGCTTCCTGCCACTCTTAAGACAGCATGCAATGAATGTTAGTGACTGTGATGATACAGAAGGAACCCCAAACTATAGATGGAGCGTAAGTACCCAGGGGCCAGTGTGGAATAGTGGTTGGGGAGTTGGACTATGGTTCTGGAGACCAGGGTTCGATTCCCAGCTCAGCCATGAAACCCACTGGGTGACCGTGGGCAAGTCACATGCTCTCAGCCTCGGTGGAAGGTAATCTCCTCTGAACAAGTCTTGTCAAGATCACCTTAGGATTGTCATAGGTCAGAAATGACTTGAAGGCACACAACAAGAAGAAATAAGTTCCTGATGGAATCAAATGCCTCTGGTGGATGAAAAATGGTGAAGAATAAGTACTTCGGAAGAGAAGTACAAAAGACTGCAGCAATTGGGTTAAGTATTATTTAAAGCAGATCTTCTCTTGTCATCAGGGTTTCTATTTTGCAACCTGTACCTCAAACACTTGGAACCTAATCCAGCTCCAGACCTGTGAAAGGTGTGAGTGAGTTGGAATAATGAGCATCTGTTCTGGCATAAAAATGACACAGCCACCCACTTCAATGGGGGAATCTACTAAATTGGCATTGTGATACCCACGGGATAGTCATGCCAATACATCCCTGTATCTACTGAGCACACGCAGAAGCTGAGGATTTCATTCCTGTTTAGGACTCAAGTAAGAGTGTTACAACAAGCACCCCTCCTGCTTCAATTAAGAGCAAATCCAATGTGGCAAAGTCAAAAGAAACATAGACCAAAAACCCACCTTTTTCTGACGATAGAGCATTTTTTCAAATTCTTGTTCTTTGTTCCGCAGCTCCTTCTGAAGCAGACTGCTCTTGTCCTGTCTTGTGGATTCCTGCAAAGAATAAATAATAGGTTTTATTTTTTCTTCCTTCCAGTGACCTCCAGAGAACCAAGTCCCCAGTGCTTTTGCAAAAACTGCAATAGTGATCCAACATGTAGACAAGCAGTCTCCAAGTCAGGAGCTCTAGTTCAAAAGTTGGGGAAGGAGTCTACCTGGCAGAGCAGCTGTTCCCTTTCTGCCTTAATTTGCTGCTCCATTTCTTCATAGAGGCACCTTATTTCTCTGTCATGGTCAGTCTCCCGCCTAGAAGCACAAAATAAGAGGAACAAGATGTGGGAGATATGACCAAAATCTCACTGAACACTAGTGAAATGGAAAGTCCTGTTGGAGTAGTAATATGGAATTCCCACCTGGAAGATGTAACTTCCCATTTTGCATTGAGATCCTGCGTGTCTGGATGTGCAAGCAGTAAAAGTGTCAAACCACTTACGCTATGACCCACTGTGTGAGCAGTTTGACTTAGCTAGATCTTGGCCTGTTTTTAAAAGAATAAAGATAAAGAGGGAGGAGAAAGAGGGAGAAAATCTCTCCTTTTCTAAATCCAAAAGTCATCACCCCAGCTAATGTGAGGGCCAGCGTGGTGTAGTGGTTTGAGTGTTGTACTACAGATCTGAAGACCAAACTTCAAATCCTCACTCAAGCATAAAAAAACACTGGATACCTTGAGCAAATCATACTTTCTCAGCCTCAGAGGATGGCAATGGCAAACCCTCTCTGAAGAAACTTGCCAAGAAAACCCTATGATAGGTTCCCCTTAGGATTGCCAGAATTCAAAAATGACTTGGAGGCATACAACAGCAAATGTGAGACGTGTTGTAACACTTTTCACAAACTTCTTCTGTGAAGCAGTCAAGAGAGAAATGTTCCAGAGAGGAGGAGTGTAGATCTCTCTTGAACTCCATCTCTACCTTTCTCAGCATCCTCCCCAGCAGCTGGGAGTCTGCTTACCACCCACACTGACATTGTTTCAAGCTGAGGAGTGAGTAAAAAACCAACTGGTATCTCTGCTTTTAAGCCTCTGGTTCTGGTGTTACTAGGTGGGAGGGGATACCCTGAAACACCATTTCCATCTTGGGAGTGAAAAGGGAATTTTCAAACATGGACAAAGGGGATCCTGGAATTGCTCCAGCGCCCCAACCACCTTAACTTGGCCTTGGTAACAAGGAAAATGTTCAGCTAGCCACAACATAGAGATAAAAGTTTCTGGAAAACATTTTGGTCCCTTGCTTCAGGCAACCAACTGTCTTTACCCTGCCCTGATGACCTGAGCTCTTCTGCATTCTTTCTACTACAAAGTAACATCTGCAACCTGACCATGTCCTACCGTTTTAATGCCAGCTCCACAGACTCCTTCTCCTGTTGCACATCCCTGAGGTATGAGGAAATGCGGAAGAGAAATTCTTCAAAACTGGCCAAAAGCTCTGGCTGTTCTTTCCGTAGTCGAGTCCAAAGCTCCTGGACCTCACTCTGACTGGAGCAAAGACAAGCAGAACAGTTTTGTGCTTCTCAGAAATGGAATCTGAAAGCTTAATGTGCTTTATAACTGTTAGTTCTTATCAGTACTCTTCCTAGCCCCCACTCGCCCACTCCCTGAGGGAAACAAAAGCAAAAAGAGGTGATATGTCTAGTCCAAGGTCTTGAAGAACACAATGTGCAGCTTTAAAGTCAAGGTTCAAAATAGGAGTGTAGTGTTTCTATCCTTCATGTTGCTCTGTTTGATTCTTGCCAAATTAGTAGCCCAAATGCCTTCTCTTCCATACCAAAACCACCACCAGTCTTGTTTCAATCTACACACAGAATCACTAATTAGCTAACTAAACTGAGAATTTGTTTGGGGATGAAGAATGTTGTGGACTGACAAACAGGTAGCTCAGAAGTGAAAAACCTTTGGCCTCTAAATGTTTTGGACTGCAACTCCCATAGTCCCTTACCATTGACCATGGTGCCTGAGGCCTCTGGAAGATGAAATCCAAAACATCCAGAGTAACAGATGTGGGATAGATCCTGGAAATAACATTCAAGATTTTTAATCAAGAGGCCATAATATAAAATGCTCTAGCAATGCTTTTGAACATTAGGTCCCTAAAAATAGTTACAGTGCATACCACTGTCCTTGAAGAAGCTCTGTGCACTGGTGGTTCTTGGGTCCAAGAACTGGGTAAGCAATCTGTCCTGGATGAGACTGTACTCCTTGTGAGAGAAAAAGTGCATAATGTGGGACTGCTCTCTGATCCATCTTTGCAATTGGAATCCCAGGTGGACTCTGATGCACAGAGTGCTTGAGGCCAGCTTTGACTTGTCCCTCGGCTACAACCCTTCCTGGACAGAGACAGCTTAGCCACAGTAGTCCATGCACTGGTAACTTCCCAAGTAGGCTACAGAAATGCAATCTATGTTGAGTTGCCATTGAAGATGCTTCAGAAGCTGCAGCTAGTGCAAAATGCAACAGCTGAACTGCTAACTGGAATGCCACACAAAACCATACAACAGTGGTTTTAAATAAACTGCACTGGCTGTCAATATACTTCAAAGTGCAGATGATTATTTCAAATCCCTAAATGTCTGGGACCTTGATATTTGAAGGAACATATCTCCCTGCATACACCTGCCAAGGTGTAAGAGTTGTTAGAGGGGACTGCCTCTGTGTCACGTCAGTTGGGAAAATAAACTAGGAAAACATGGGTGAGGGCTTTCTCTTCTGTGGCACTTCACACACATACAGACACCACCATTGTGAAATATTCCTTCCTTTGAGGCCTAACTGGCATTGATGCTGCTGTAATTCTAGCACCAAGTAAACACACAACTTTTTTCCCTAAAATCTTCAGGGTTTTATTGATTTTTCTAAAAATCCACACATGTACATGATGTTAAACTTTTTAAAGTTATTTTTGTCTTCTTTTCAGTTGCTAAAATATTTACTATGTCTTTAGCCTGTTTAAATTATTTATACTATTAGAAATTCATTTTATTAAACTCTGCCCTGATGCATTTAAATATAGGACAGGATATAAACATTTTGATAAGGTAAGTTAAGAGGAAAGAAGAGCAGTGTAAAATGTTCCAACTTACTCTTCAAAGACTTGAGATGCCTCAAGTTGCTCCAGAAGGGAGCAAAATCTTTTTTCCTCCTCGTCAGTCTGGTCCAAGTCATCTGACCAGCCAGATTCAAATGTCTCCTCATGCCTGGTGCTTTCAGAGCTTTGGTACTGCTCAATTCCAATGAACTTCCCTGTGAGGGCGAGAGAAATAAATGATTACAAGATCAGATTGCAAAACAGAGATGGGATAGAAATAAGTTAATTTCTTGCTCTGCTCCAAGCTCCTTTGTGGCTTTGGCTATATAAAAAGAGCGATGCTAGCACTGAAGTTTGCTTAGAAGCCAGCTGTGTCTTTTCATATGGAACCAAAACTCTCTAACTCCCAGATGTGATATGTATCAGTGCTAAAATACCTGGGGTGGGATGGAGTGGAGTAGAAGGATGTTATAGAAAATTCCAACCAGCATCTCCAATTATCTCTTCCAATTTTAGTTAACCAATGCCCATTGCTGGAAGCCCGTTGAGTCTCCAAGGTTTTTACAGGGAAACTCTGAGTTAATTCTTTTGCCCACAATCCCAAACAGACACTATGGATCAGAGATACTTCCTGGACTGACTGGATTCTGTCTCATATTTTATGACTGGTGAAGGGTCTAGAAACCATGCCTTATGAGGAAAGACTTAGGAAGCTGAGTACATTCAGCATGAATAAGAAACTGTTAAGAGATGATAGGATAGCCCTATATAAGTATTTGAAGAGGTGTCATATTGAGGATGGAGCGAGCTTGTTTTCTGCTGCTCCAAGGAATAGGACACATAACAGTGGATGCAAGCTACAGGAAAAAAGATTCCACTTCAACATTAACAGGAACTTCCTGACAGTAAGAGCTGTTCAACAGTAGAACACACTCCCTTGGAGACTAGTGGAGTCTCCTTCTTTTAAAGTCTTTAAACAGAGGCTGGATGGCCATCTGTTGGGGGTGCTTTGATTGTGAGTTCCTGCATGGCAGGTTGTTGGACTGGATGACCCTTGTGGTCTCTTCAGCTCTATGATTCAATGATTACAGGGCTCAGGCAACTGTCTCTGGTAGTTCAGAAGCCATTTCCTCAAAACAAACAAACAAACAAAAAACAACAACAACAAAAAACACCTCAACCTTTGAATCGAATAGAGTGATAGACAGTTACAAAACAGAGCAGCAGAAACTGTACTGGAATCCAAGTGCACACATCTACTCTCAAGGGGACTGAGCTATGCTTGTTCTGTAGTAATGGAAAGGAACTCTCCACATGCCCAGAGGCACTGTTAATTATCCTGTGTTACTGTTATTACTTTAGATGTTCCAAGACTAAGCAACAGCATTCAGAACAAGCTCTGGACCTTAGTCAGGTCATTCAGACTCAAAATTTTAGAAGACAGATTAGAAAAGTATGAACACCTCCTCCCCATGCTTCTTGTCATTCTAATTCGTTTGCATGTCCTCCTTGTGTTAAAAGACAAAACACAGGCCTGAGTCCCCCTTCCCCTTCCCATCCCAATCAGTGTAATCTGAAAGCTGTCTTCCTCATTTGTAATCAGTTTGCCATGTGGAGATTAAGTGAAGGAAAAACCTTGATTTTTTAAAATCGGGATTTTTTAAAATAAAAAAACCCTTCATCTTTGGCTTATTCCCTTGAGGGTCTTAAAAGTTAACCACTTGGCAGAGTTATATATTGTCTTTCCTGGCTCCTTGTCATGTCACTGGGTCAAGTCCCTCCTTACCTGCTTAGCCTTAGAACACTAAGACATTCACATTTTGTACAAAACACTGCATTGTTCCAGTTCAAATAAGAACTTCTCATTACTTTCTTGCCCAACTGCTTTGTTCTGATAGCTTTGATCAGCTCTCTTCCCATCAGATTCATGAAACTGTTGACTTAAGATGTTTTCTTAAGAAAAAGGAACTTGGCTTCTTTTATTCAGCACAAGGCCAAAAAAAAAAAAAAAGACTGTTGGAAGGCTATCCTCTCCTCCATGCAGTTCATACTTGACAAAACAATGTTGACTATAGCTTGCTCTCTTTGTTGTAGCTACAGGGTCTGCTTGGGTATGGCAAAACTGGATGCCTTGGTCTTAGAAGAAGCCCTTCTTGGCAGATTAACAGCACTGCATAAAATAATCCCATCTCAGCTACTCACTGGCAAGAGGTAGGCACATTCATCAAACATGCTCTGCAAACATGAAATCTGGTGGGTTTACATAGGAATTCACCATGCTCAGAACTATCATTGTGGAGATGGCTCAAAAATGTGGGGCAAGGACAGAAGTGTTTACTTTGTATCAAGCAAAAGCAACAACCTCCCCACAACAAAAATTTGCCAGCTCAAATATTTGGTATCCATCTTCACTCCTACTGAGCAGGTACATGAATTACTCATATTTTCAGTACTGTGACTGCCTAAGGTGGACTGAACACTTCTATTCTGTATTTTTTTTAGGGATGGAGACCATGAGATCCTCTGGATATTGTTGAACTGCAATTCTCTACATTACTTCACTTTGGCTAGCATTGGCTAGGATTGATGGAACTTGCAACTGAATAACTTCTGTTCTCTATCCCTGGCCTGCGTAAATAAGATGACAGTTTACATCATCACTGTTGGAAATATTCTCATTGATCACCAGGACTCTCTTAAGTCTCTTACCTAGTCCCATGCTGAATTCAACTGGGGTGAGATAACCATTATTATCTTGCTCTAGACTATCAAAAACAGCCTCTAGCTGCTCAGTGGTGAGGGGCAGTTCACTCTGTAGCCGCTGTGAAAAAAGAGAAAAAAGGAAAGGAACTTCAAATCTAGGATTTTTGGTTCATGCTTAAATGACCATGTCACAAAAAACTTTGCTTATCCTTTTTCCCAGCTTTCTCCACTGTTATTAATATTGTCAGTTGGAAATATGCTGGGAACAGTTCAACAGTTCAAATTGGAAAACCCAGCAAACCTACATAGTGCCTGTCAACTAAGCCCAAACAGATTATGGAAGGAAGGAAGAAATCCTTGTCAGATAAGGATACCCACAGCAGTAATTCTCTTTTTGCTTTCTTTTAAAAGCAAAAATGAACACCTTCAACTCCTTATTTTAATAATTAGCACTTAGCATGGCTGAATTAATCAGGATATAATCCTTAAATGACTTTAATGGTACATAACTAATGGGAAACTGGCAAAAACCAATTTGCAAGTGTCAAGCTATTTGTTCTACCATAACAGAGTACTTTTCCCTGGTTGCTACACTGCTCAAGCTGACCACAAGTCACACAGCCTCCTTTTAGCTGGTTTTAATTCTGTACCTTCCATTATCACCTGACATGCAAACATTATGCAGCTGAAGCCACAAAGATAATAGAGTATCTCCACAACATGCCTTTTCTTGCTTTATTTCTATGTGTTTGTTACATACAACATGGTACCTGCATACCATATCAGAAAGGAGTAGTATTCTGAGTTGCAAGTATATATAAAGATATGGTTGGGGCAGGAGACTTGGAATCAGAAATGTCAGGGAGAAATGTACAACACAAAGACAGTGTCAATTATGTTACCAGCAGTAGCCATGGACAAAATAGTTGTTGCTGCTAACATGAATGTTATGGCAATGGGCAAATCAATTAATATATGTAGGGTGATTTAAATGAAATTTTTTTCTCAGTTCAGGCCACATGAAATACATCTGAACCTCCTGATGAATTGCAGTTCAATAGTTTAAAGTTCTAGTCTCCTTGAGACCAGAATCTTTTCCAGAATGAACATTTTAAAGTCACTTAAGAATGCATTTTGGGAAGTTGAAGTATTTTCCTGATGGTTTTAAAATACTGGCATTTCTAACATCAGATATGTTTTCATTTGTTATCAGCATAGAGACAGGAATTCCATGCCTATGACAAAGAAGGCTGCAGACCACAAAGTCTCATGCCATAGCAAACCTGTTAAATCTTTAAAGTGTCATAGAACCCCTTTGTTGTTTTTCAGATTTGATCAAGGCATAATAGATATATAGCTAAAGAGAACTAGAGCTTTGCCTCTGAAGAGAAGGAGTCAGAGGCAGCTCCTCTACTTACTTGCATGTCAGCTTTGGTAATGAAGCCCTTCTCCTCCTTGTCACAGAGCCGGAAGAGTTCCCTGGCCTTCTCCAGCATCTCCACTTGCAGGTTTTCCATATTGTTCAAGAACACAGGAGGTGATGAGGGACCAGAGATGGTTCCATCCTCTTCCTTGTCTTCTTGATCGGCTGTTTCAAAGAGTTCATTTTGCTTAGGTCTTTCCATTGCTTCACAACTCTTTCCTCAGTGGGGCTGGAATGCATCTAGCTGTAAAGATACAGTGTTGTTGTTGTTTTTAAAAAAAGAAAGGTTGAAGTGAATTATTTGTCCCCTCAAAATTCTGAATGAAAGACTCCACCATTTAACATTCCTACTGGACCATGAAATAAAGTACTGGAAACTCCCTGTTTCTATCACTGAAAGGAAAATAAGGACAGAAAAAGAACTTAGAACAAGCAATGGGAATCATGTGCCCCCCACCCCCACCCCAGGCCTTTATTGCCCTACACCTGGACTCTCCTGTGCACCCCCACCACCATTTTTTGGCCAAAAGAGAGAGAGAGAGAGAGAATTGCTATTCCTCCCACAGCAAAAAAGCAGAGGGTGACTTCTGGCCACTTACATTTTGTTGTTGTTTTCAGTTATGTTTTTAAAATAGGTGGAAGCAGCTTATGGGAAATCAGCCCCTGGATCCCTAGACTCTGCCCACCCCTGGCAATGAGATAAATTTGCAGTTTGTTCATACAGCCATCATTTCTTAAGAAGAGATGACTGCACTCCTCAAAGAAGAGTAATGAGTGTCCTTGGCCCTTAAGGATAGAGGCTTTCCCCATTTCTCTCCTTACACACATGTACCAGTAGCTATGGTTGTTCCATACATTTGTGAAACCCAGTTCTATGATGGCAACTTCCTGTTGCCAATGGAAAAAGACCCACTGTTGTCAATACAAAATAAGCACAAAATCAAATGGGGAAAAAGATGGAATAGGGATAAGCAAAGTGCTGCCTCAATACACTAGACTTCAATTGTTAGGCTTAAGGAACCATTTGTTCAGATTCCAGAAAACTTGAGTTAAATTCCTGAAGCATCTGCCAGTTCTAGATCCTGATATGACTTGTTGGAAGCTAATTTTTTAATTTCTTTCCATAAAGTGATCAGGGCACAGCAATATACATCAAGGCCACAGAACAATCAATTGGGGATAAGAACCACTGAATTCAATGAAATATACTGCTGAGCAGATTGTCAAAAGACTTGCACTTTAACGCTAGTGGAATATTGTGTTGCCCTCCCAGTGGAACTGCAATTCCCAGCAGCTCTAACCAGCATAAATAATGGTGAAAGGGGCTGGGACTTGCAGTTCTACAACTTCTGGAGAACTGCATAATTCATATCCTCATTTTAGGGAACTACTTAAATGCATACTTTGCCAAATTTTATTTTGAAAGCTTCTATAAGGAAAATGTCATCATAAAACTTTATCCATTAATCCTGCATGTCATTTACATACTGGAAGACAAAGAAATGTTGGTATTGAGCATTCTTGCCAACAGAACCTGACTTCAGTTACTAAGTAACAACAGAAAACTAGAAATATTTTTGATTGAAATAGCTAAAGCTAATCTCATAAAATGTTGGTGGAGACCAGGGATATCTCTCTCAAAAAGTCTTGCATGAGCTAGAGCACAGATAAAACAAAGAAAAAACAAACAGCTTCATTTATATACTGCTTCATACCCTTAAGGAGTGTCTAAGTGGTTTACAACTGTATACTATTTGCCCCCCAACAATCTGGGTACTCATTTTAGCAACCTCGGAAGGATGCAAGCCTGAGTCGAGCTTCAGCCCTTTTGCTGGTCTTGAACTCGCCACCTTATGGTTTTGAGTGAGTACATACTGTTAGCCACTCCTGAAGGACTGGAATCTCCATCTTTTATAGAAAAACACGTTAACATGTATGCAATAATCCCCCAAACTTGTTTTTCTTTATGTCTAAGAATGTTAGATCATAAATTGCATGTAGCAAGATTTCACAGCAGCGAAATGGAAAAAGCATTTTTGCCCATGGTTTATGAGCTACAGAGCTGTCACAGACCAACCCTCCCCCCCTTTTTTTGTACAAAAATGGAAGAGATTTCTCCATTTTACACACAAAGGCCAAGAAAGAGAATGGAATCTCATAATTCATGAAGAAATGAAGCAGCAGGCAGAAATATGCTATTCAGAAGGGTGCCAGTGGTAAAATATGATAGAGTTATAAGTTTACCCACAATTAGCCAGAGGAATTGAATTACCTTTTGTTCCTCTTTCAGCCCATTAACTTTACTTCTAAAGATCCTTTTTAAAGAAAACAGGAAAGACCTGTGTGAAGCCTTAGTAGTTATGCTCAACAGAAGAGGATTAGCACACAAAGTAGCAGGCTGTACTCATGCTGCCACAATTTTTAGTGGTGAGCAGTCAGTGGAACAAGCCAGAGGTTTACCCTGGCAGACTCCTTTATCCTGGGAGAAAAAAGCAGCAGCGGCAGCTCCAAGCCTGTGCCTTTTTCCATCCAAGCAACAGCTGAAGCAAGGGGAAGGACTATGGCTCTGAGGCTTCTTCTGCTGCACACTCAACACCACTAGCCAGCTCCAAGCCCAACTGGGAGGCTGCCTGTGCCTTTTTCCATCCAGGCAACAACTGAGGCAAGAGACTTGGACAGGGGGTGAGACAGGCTTCTTTGTCTGTGTCCCCATTTCCCCCAACACCACCTAGCCAGATTGGGAGGCTGCCTTTACCTTACTCCATCATTAATGGCCTCCCAAATGGTGCTGTTATTGTGCTCTAGCAGGAGCTGTAGCAAGGAGGTCTGGAAAACATTTTGATTCAGGGACAATTACATGTGGCCGGGTATGATCTGGGACAGCCAATTTAAGTTGTGCGGGGGAAAGGTAGGTACAGTATAGCAGGAACAGAGTGAAGGTTTGTTACAAAGGAAGGTGGGATTGATGTCTGAAAGCTACCCTGCCTTCAGTTCACTCTGTTTCCCAAGATGGATTGGAGAGCGTACTAACCATTCCGCAGAACCCAAACTTGCTCCTCTGCAATGCCAGGTCGGTTATAAACAAGACCCATATCATCCATGACCTTGTCTTAGATGAGGATGCCGACCTGGCTTACTTTACAGAGACCTGGCTGGGAGAGGATAGTGCCATAACCTGGGCACAGGCCCTCCCAGCTGTGTATTCTGTTAGTGAGCAAATAAGGGGAAGTGGCGAGGGGGCGGAGTGGCTCTGGTCCATAAGAACAACCTCACCTTGACCAGGATACCTGTCTGGAACGCAGTCCACTTTGAGTGTATGTACCTGAGTTTGAGGACCAGGTATAGTTTAGGGATTCTGTTAGTATACCATCCACCCCGTTGTCTAATAGACTCCCTAACCAAGCTGACACAGCTGGTCTCAGAGTTGCGGTTGGAGTTGCCCAGACTCTTAGTCTTGGGCAACTTCAACATCCCACTCGAGTCCAGTTTAACAGGTGTGGCTTGGGAGTTCATGAAATCCATGAAACATGGGCCTATCCCAACTGGTCGTCAGGCCTACACACTGAGGGCCATACCCTTGATGCAGTCTTTAGTACAGAAAAGCAATATCTGTGGATGGAGGTAATTCAAACCTCCACATTGTCATGGACGGATCATTTCCTGATCAAAGCTGAACTAAGAGCCACTGTCCGCCCCATTGGGGTGGAGAATCCATTAGAATGGTCCTCCTTCGAAGGCTAATGGAACCTATTGGATTCCAGAAAACCCTAGTCAAATGGTTGGTAACACCGGTGATTCTGTTGAAGCTTTGGTCAATACCTGGAACACCGATCTTACCAAGGCTATTGATATGATCGCTTCCAAATGTCCTTTCCAACCCGCATCAAATCGTAAACCAAGGTATACTGAAGAACTGAGGAAAATAAAGCGGGTTGGACAATGACTAGAGCACATCTGGTGAAAAACTTGACTCCTATCTGACAAGACTGGTCATAAGCAGTTTCTTTACTCCTATAGAGAGGCAATTCGTGCAGCGCAGAGTTCTTTCTCCTCTGCATGTATTGTGTCTGCAGAGTCCTGTCCAGCAGAGCTGTTCAAGGTGGTAAGGGAACTGACACAGGTTCCACCTGTACAGAACCCTCTACTCAACCCGACAACGGTCTGCTGTGATGTGTTTAAAAACTTCTTTGCAGATCAAATCTCTCAGATAACAGCCAACTTAGATGCCAGTGTTAGAACAGAATCTATTGACGAGGTGTCCAGCAACTCCGTTGATGTAATTATACTGGATTGATTTGAATCGGTGAGTACTGATGATGTGGACAAGCTTCTTGGTAAAGTGAAGGAGACAACCTACCCTCTCGACCTTGCCTTTCTTGGCTGGGGGGGGGGTGGTTGATGCCTTGAGGATGTTTCTATCATCTCTATCATCAATGCACCCCTTAGGGAAGGTCATGTTCCATCCTGCTTAAAGGAAGCGGTGGTTAGGCCGCTCCTGAAAAGACCTTTCCTGGACCCCCTGGATATGAAGAATTATAAGCCAGTATCTTTACTACCATTTTTGAGCAAGGTGATCGAGAGGGTGGTTGCCCTTCAACTCCAAGCTGTCTTGGATGAAACCATTATCTCTAGATCAATTTCAAAATGGCTTTAGGACGGGATTTGAAGTTGAGACTGCCATGGTTGCTCTGGCTGATGACCTTCGTCTAGGCATCAACAGGGGTAGTGTGGCCCTGTTGGTGTTACTGGACCTCTCAGCGGCTTTTGACACAATAGACCACAACATCCTCTTGAATCGCTACAACCAATAAAAACTGGGTTATCTACAACTGCCCAGAGGACCTTTTTGGCTATCGCTCCCAGACTATGGAATGGCCTGCCGGATGAGATCCATCATATAACCACCTTAGATAGCTTTTTAAAAAGCTGTTGAGACGGATTTCTTCCAGCAGGCCTTTCCTGAATAAATGCCCGGCCACCAAAGGAGAAAGAAATGGACTGATTCCATTTGCTGTTGTCTGCCCGTTGTTGTTTTATTGTTCAAATTGTCATTTTTAACATGTTTTAATTGTAAAATATTTTATTCTATTTTAATGGGAGGGAAGGTTGGGGGATATGGTATGTATAATTTTAATGCTGTAAGCCACCCCAACTGCCTCAGCGCAGATGGGGCAGGATATAAATAAATTTGATGATGATAATGATGGAGAAGAAGAAGGCGACGATGACACCCAAGACCTCTTGTACATATCACCCCACTGGGGTTATAAAGAGTCAATGGGGTGGGTATTTATGCAGTGGTCCCAATATGTATAGTGCATTATCAAGTTCCATAAGAAGAAAAACTCTGTTTCTTTAGCAGGCTAAATGTTGTTAATGGGGAAGATACAAAGAGGAAAGGGACAATACAATCCTCAAAAAGGCTTTTGTTAGATTTGGTTTTAACTAGGTGACCAAAAATTACACAGTCAAATCATGGAAAGTTTCAAGGAGATCTAAGTCAAACTCAAACATTCTTCAAATTCTGTTCCAGAATTACAAGATGCCAACCTGCCCTCCTCTCCTCCTAGGCCTTCAAAGCCCTTTTAAAAGTTTTAGTTGAAGAAGAGTGTGAAGGTAGTACCCTGATGTTGTTCTAAGAGAAAGGGAAATGTTTTCTGTTTCCCACTCCATAAACTAACCATCACAGCTAATCTGGTTTGCAGAGAATTTCCCTGCCCAAATGACTGGTGAAAACATTCACAATATGCGTCTATTGTGAGTCACCACAAGCTGAAGGAGCTGGGGTGGGGGGAGATGAAAAACACTAATTCATTAATGCCAATGTTCCCTGAGTGACTCAAAATCATGCTTCAAATCCATATTCAAAAGGGTCATTTTGATCTTTTCCTGGCCTTTCTGCATGTAGATGGAAGGAACAAGACAAAGACAGAGGGACAAAATGCAGGTTGCAGGTGAATACAGAAGTTCCATAGCTTTTCATAACCTTTTGTAACGAAGGATTTCAAAAGGTCATTGACATGTTTTTTGAATTAAAAAGAGAAAGGTTAGGGATTCCAAACAACACACTCACTCACTCCTGCTGGGTTGGCTACTCTCTCAACCTCACCCTTCCAGAGGATTATAAGGCTTTTGGAAGGATTAACCTTTTAACACAACTTCAGTAACAAAAGGCTGGCAGGTGTGCACAGGAGAGGCATATATCCCACCCCAAAACTCCATTCCGTTTTAGGGATGGCTTGATCACAAATGTTACCTTGCACATTTAGACAAATCAGATCCCATCCGACTTTGATTTTGGCAAAGCAACAATGATAGAAATCACTTTTCTACCAAACTGTGCTCATGAATGGCAACACGAATGGCTTTCAGAGAGGCAGACTGCTGGTCTACTTGACTCTGCATGATATGCACTGATTGGCAGCATAGTTTTTGACCTGGAGCCCATTCACATTACAGAATTATAGTGTTCTGATTCCACTCTGATGCTATCCTGGGATTGGGAGTTGAGGGAACGGCATTTCGAATTTGGTGCTTCTGTTGTTGTTGTTGTTGTTATTGTTGTGTGCCTTAAAGTTGTTTCTGCCTTATGGAGACCCTAAGGCTACCCTATTGTGGTATTTTCTTGGCAAGATTTGTTCAGAGTAGGTATGCCTTCGCCTTCCCCTGTGGCTGATTGCACACAGCTTACTTAAGATCACCCAGTGAGTTTCATGGCTGAGCTGAAAACTGAACCCTGATCTGTAGAGTTGTAGTCCAACACTCAAATCACTATGCCTCTGGCCAAACAACAGATTCCACAGGATGAAGCCACAGCAGTTAAAGTGGAATTATAGCACTATAATTGTGTAATGTAAATGGGCCCCTGCAGCCTTTCCTATTTAGAAATGATAGGATTGACCCCAGGGCCTTTGCATATAAAGCATATGCTCTGCTACAGCCTCTCTGGATCTACATCATAACAAGAAGTTAGTCTATACTTCAAGACTAGTATGGTACCAGCACTCAGACCAGCTGTGGGAGAAATAGCTGTAAAATGCAGAGTTGGTTCACCCTTGAGCCTCCATTTCCAGTTTGCACCACAACTTATTTCACATCTTCCATTAAATATGAGGCAGCTGGTTGGTTCAGGGGACCTAGAAACAGATCCACAGGACAGTCACAACACAGTATTCAAGAAGAAAGAGCTAACACCTTGCATCATTCCCCTGAGGAAATCATCTCACTTTGACTAGTGATACCTAACTAATGCATTTGTGTTTGTTATGTTGCATTGTTATGCACTACAACATCTTCAGTGTCCTCCTAAAAATTACAGTGTGAAATGTGGCGAGCTTTATTCTAAGGCAGGTGTCAGGAACTGTGAAAAGGGCTGCATTAGGCCTCCAGGAAATCTTGGAGGGTTACCTCCAACACCCCAAACGTTTTTTGTTTTTTTGGCCCGCAGTGTCTTAGTCCAACACTAAAACCACTACACCATGCACCGCTGTAAAGTTATCCTTGCTTAGTGTTCTCACCTTTGATAACTTATTTCCACATTTGCAGAAGTAGCCATGTCTTAAAGCTTTGATTCTTACTATTATCTACCCATTTGGTATGAAGCTAAAACCACAGTTCTCCATGCAAATATACAGATATGACAACTTTGCTGATAAAACTAAGAATAGGTATCTTAGATTCATAGTCGCAATTGCAATATAGATAGGTGCAGTTCTTCCATAGTCCTCTTCAACTAAGCACCACTAAATTAATTGGAGTGCACTTCTTAGTAAACATGAATTAGACTGCCCTATAAATTCATGCAGGTGAAAAACTATGGCAGTTTTGCTCAGGATCACTAATAATTGATTAATTTGATTCATAGACATAGCCTGTTAGTCTAGAATATCAGTATGCAAAGGGATCTTGCAGCACCTTTGGGACTAACTGTATGAATGAAGTTGTAGAATAAGTTTTCACAGACTTCCTCATAGAGGAAATTCACCAGGTCTATGGACCTTATCACACTAGTGAAAACCTGCTGAGAAACAGGATTTAAAGTAGATTTAAATTAGAAAAAAACCCACAAATGTGGAAAGTTTATCACATGACATTTCACCAGACCAGATAATAAATTGAATGTAAAGGGGACAAAAACAGCAGCTTTTTTACTTTCAGGAAGTTACAAAAGTAAAAAGCTGCCGCTTTTGTCCCCCTTTACGTTTGCTTTATTTTCACATTATTTCTAGTCTGGCGAAACGTTGTGTGATAAACTTCCTGCATTTGTGATTTTTTTCTAATTTAAATCTACTTTAAATCCCATTTCTCATTAGTGTAATAAAGTCCTATGAACATTTATGTAGATCTTCTTTCACAGTTGGTCTCAAAATTGCTACAAGATCTTTTGCCTAGAGATTAATTTGATGTTTGGGAACAATAGTTTTATATACATTCCTTAAGAAGTGCTAACAATTAGAAAGCCACTGGGGTTTAATGATTCAAGCATTACACTGGGTCTCTAGGAGACAAGGATTCAAATGTCCAGTCAGGCAGGAAAACTCACTGGGTGACCTTGGGCAACTCACACTCTCTCAGCCTCAGAGGATGGCAAGGGCAAACACCCTCTGAAAAAATATTCTCAAGAAAACCCCATGATAGAGTCATATTAGGGTCACCATAAGCCATTAATGACATAAAGGCACAAAACAACTGAAAATTAATTACAACAGCATTTCTTCACACAGTATCCTATTGTCATTTCTAGCACTTCTCTCAATGCAAGAAGGTTTCTTGGCAGCTATATGGCACTGTTTAATGCTCTTTATTTCCCCAGCTCTATGAATCTCCAAAACAGCCCTCAAAGATAATATTTACCTAGCAAAAGTAAACGTTGGCATACAAATACCAGGAGGAACACACAGTCAGGTAGGAGTGCCTAGATTGTTTGGGGATTTTGTTTCCTTATTCACAAGTAGTTGCTCCAATATTTTAACTGAAACCTTAATGGATTTTTTAAAAACCACTTTTAGAATAACTCAAGTGATTGGGAGCTTAACCAACAAAGCACCTGTATGCACAATCTCTAACAATCATACTATGAGTAAAAGCAAATGGAGAGACTTATGAGTGAAACAAGAACTAATGATCTTGCCAAAGCTGGCATCATTAACAATTGTCAGTATAGTAACAGGTTCCAACAAACCAGGACCTTAAAAGATTGAGGGGTTGGATATAGTGCATATCCTGTGTCATGTTTATTTACATGAAACCGCTGGGAGAGATCATCCGGAGGCATGGGGCGCGGGGTTATCAGTACGCTGATGACACCCAAATAGTCTTCTCTATGTCTCCGACTGATGCACTGACCAGGGATGGCGTCGCTTCTCTCGTGGCCTGTTTGGAATCGGTAATGGACTGGATGAGGGAAAACAGACTCAGCCTGAATCCAGAGAAAACGGAAGTACTTGTGATAGGTTCCCCCGGCCCAGGGATGGAGGTGGTTCCACCTGTCCTGAACGGGATCACGCTTCCCGTAAAGAACACCGTGCGCAGCTTGGGGGTGCTCCTTGATTCGTCACTCCATCTTACTTCTCTGGTGGATGCGACGGTCAGGAGCACCTGTTTTCAGCTTCGGCTGATACGCCAGCTGCATCCCTACCTGGGCCGGAGGGACCTTGAAACTGTACTACACGCCTCTCGGTTGGATTTCTGCAATGCGCTGTACATGGGGCAGCCTTTGTATCACACTCAGAAGCTACAATTAATTCAAAACATGGCAGCACGGTTGGTCACTGGGGCATCCAGGACCCACCATATAACACCGATTCTGAAAGACCTTCATTGGCTGCCTATTCACTTCCGGGCTCAGTACAAAGTGCTGGTTGTCACCTATAAAGCCCTAAATGGCTTGGGCCCAGAGTACCTAAAGGACCGTCTCTCCCCACACAATCCGCCCCGCACACTTAGATCAAGCGGGCAACATTTGTTAAGGGTTCCAGAGGCCAGGCTATTAACAACAGCCAAGAGAGCATTCTCTATATCTGCTCCGAGCCTCTGGAACACATTGCCTATCGAGCTCCGCCTGTCTGCCTCTCTCCCCCAATTCAAAAAAGAATTGAAAACGTACCTATTTAACCAGGCTTATCCTTGATTCCATCTGTCAGTGTTATTTTACCCTCGTGATAAGCCATTGGAACACTACCATTGTATCTTGCATTGGGATGATAATGTTTTATCTGTTTTATTTTTGTTTATTGTCATGTTTTTAATTGTAAAAATGATGTACAGCGCCTTGATCGTAGGAAGGGCGGTATACAAATAAACTATTATTATTATTATTATTATTATTATTACGTGAAACACGTGGAAGTTGTAGTGACATAAGCATGAAGGAAATTTGGGAATATGTGAGCCACTTTGGAAAGGCAGCAAGAGTAGAGCTGAAAAAGTTACCTTTTTACCCAAATGTACAGTATTTTCTTCATTTTCTTTCCCATATCCTTCTTTGTTTTTACTTATCTATCTACTATTTTCTATTAATCACTTAAGCAATCCATGCCAGCGAAGTAATATTTTCATACCCCATAAACTCCTTTCTGTCTTTTCCTTGTTATGTAATTAGTTCTTCCCTTTTTATCACACTTTTTTTTGTTATGATGTTATGAAAATAATGATATGTTGAAGTCATCCATAACCGAGCCATGGCAGGATGATGCTTGGCAACATCAACCTGCCTTGACTCAACTGTGTACTTCTGCATGTCATTATTTTCCTTCCTCTTAAAAGTAATTTTCAAAGTTTTCTATGTAGGTATATTAAATGCAACTAGATAAGACTGTGTTCACACATCACAACAGTAAGCATTTTGCTGTGTTTAATCATTCCAATCTCTGAACAATCCCTTCATATGCAAACATTTGAAACAAACTGAATACAGGGAAAAGCTGTGTTAGAATAACTGGGATTCATATGCTTTGAATTAACTTCTCTGCTACTGACTGGCCATTTGACTGAGGAAAATAGTCTGATAGTAGCTGAGCACAATATTCCTTATTTTTTTCAGGCCTGGGGACTATGTTTAGGCCCATCCTGGAAAATGGGCTTAACCTTTTTCCTGCATGTGTAACTGTTACTGTCTCACTCCCACTCTTCACAGAAACTGCTGTGCCACCATGGTTGCAACTAATTTATGATAGTATACAACCAAGTTGTGGACCATCCTTGAACAAACATGTTTTTTGTAATACCCCCATCATCTAGTTATCATTATTTTATCAGTGCCCCTTTTCAGTTCCCAATATGCAGCACAGGCAGATGATCAACCAGAATGCCAAGCATAATTTTTTACAATTCAACAGTCAAAAGCATGAACAAAGGAAACATCATTTAGCAGCATAAGAACTAGCCAAAATTCAGATGAATATGGCTACACTGAACTGCAAAAGGTCCAGCATACCATTCAAGGATTTCTAGTTCTGAGGACAGGAATTGATATTAGCCTAACTTTTTTTTTAAGTGCAAACATTGTATCCTATAATGTATAAGATAAAAAATCCTCAAACTTACTTCAATGTATGCAGATATGCAAAAATACTGATGCGTCCTACAATGTAAAACTGAAATCCATGTGTTTGCAGTGATCATAGAATTAATGTATTGTTATGTGGCCTAAGAGACACAGTGGCCCAGCAGTTAAGACACTGACTCTGACAATTACAAGATCGGCAGGTCAAAAGTTCAAGGCCCAGGCACTGAGGTCCCATCACTAATCCCAGCTTCTGCCAACCTAGCAGTTCAAAACCATGTAAAAGTGCAAGTAGATAAATAGGTACCAATTCGGTGGGAAGGTAACAGAGTTCTGTGCAGTCATGCTGGCCACATGACCATGGGATCATCTTTGGTAACACTGGCTCTTTGGCTTAGTAATGGAGATGAGCACCACCCCTACAGTCAGACATGACTTGACAACCTTGTTAAAGGGAAACCTTTTACATGGTTTTGCATGATTCTAAACCATCTTTCATTGGAACAGCCATAATATGCAAAATACACCACTTCACATTACTGTCTGTCAGATTTGCATCTTTCACCAGCTGCTTCTGCAAACAAGACTATTAGGGATTGCAAGCCGATTTCTCTTACTATCAAAATGTCTTGAAGACTTAACTGACAGGCATACCATGAGAACTCTAAAATGTAGAGCTTGCCTAAAGTAATCCTGAAATCCTGTAGATCCTGTAGTTCACGTCAACTAATCTATTCCCCTAGTTAGACCAACAAACCAAAGTTCCTGAAAGATCCCTAGAAAATGATAATTTGTCCCCAAACACCTAGCACCAGTGAAATCAGAGATGGGGGGATAACAACACATTGGACACTATTCTGGAACTGAGTTCAGCCCCTAAGTCATACAAGTGAACTGGGGTAAGCTGTCGTCCAAATTCCTCACTGCAAGAACTGCAGAGATCAGATATGCTACATGGACTCTGGAAAATCCAGAAAAGAGAGCAGCACAAGGGCCCCATGTTACACTGCAAAAGAGAAGGGCCCTGATCCCTACATTATGGACTGAGGAGCCCATAGCCACTTAAGCCTGGTTCACACATAGAACAGATCAGACAATAGGTTATAAGATGGTGTGGCCCTCCATATGAAGAGCACTTCCTGGCGATTCAAAACAAGTTAGAAATGGTGGCGAGGAGTGGGAAGGATGGAAATCTATCCCAGCATTTTGCTTGGTATACTATTTTTGGAGTGCAAGGAACTTTTTTTCTATAGGAAAACAGTTGACTGTGCTTCTTCATCCTCCATTCTGAGATAAAACAGCCCAGGAACAAGTTTACCTCTCCAACAGCATATAGTGTTCTCCCCGTAGAAGCAGGGAATTGGCAGGCAGTTTAATCCAGACTCCCACTCTAAAACAGAATATTCCAGATCAGTACTATCCTCATTACCACTGGCAACTCAGACTACCTTCCAGGTCCTATTCCCCTTGGTATGCTTTTGGACCCTGCCCAGCACTTTAGGGGAACAAATATCAGGATTTTCAGAGGGGCTATTCATCCATGTTCTGACGTCATTATACCCAGCCACCGTATGGCTAAATAGGCACAATTTAATTGAGAGTGGGAGGAAAGAAGAGTACAGAATACAAAGCAATGCAGGAAATATGGTTTTAAAGAGATGTATGCAAATATACAAATCTCAGGACTTCAAAATAGACCACACAGGCAAATATCTCCTTTGCAAATGGATTTCAGATGGCTTTTTTTTAACTGCTGGAGGAAAATAATATGTGGTTTGTTTCTGTCTTCTCTTCATCAAGGACCCCAGTTGTTTCCATTGCAAGTTGAAATGCACGTGCCCCCTACCTTGCATCAATTCCATTAGGGTAATAAGACCAAAAATATCTGCCAGTTACATCAAAAGAGCCTCGGGCAGGAAATTGAGTTATCTGTCCTTTGATGATTACTTTCAAGTTCAAATAATAGACTGATGTACACTACAGATCCCCACAAACTCTTTTATCATTTATATCTACTGCATTTTAGTATGCAAAGTGAGTGACCAGGCTATAGTGGCCAAAGAGGAGGAAAATGCTAGTAGGTGAAGACAGGCTTGGGATATGGGGCTGTGACCATTGCAGCAAACTTATCTAGGTCCTCCAGTGCAATTATATGGTCGACTTTAACCAAAAGGTGCACTGAAGGACCTAGAGATTCCTAGAAAGAACACTCCACTAGGCATATGTAGCTCTGCCAGTGCAATTCTGAGGTCAATGTCTGGCAGATGTTGAACAAAGAGTTCCACTGGAGGACCTAGAGAATCCTAGAGAGATGTTCTCTCCATTAAGAACATAGTGTTTTTGTTATTTGCAGTCCTGTGCCCCTAACCCCAGCAAATGTGGAGAGACGAGTGTAAATACAATTGATATTAGTGAGGATCCACACTTTATATTTGTTGTTGTTGTTGTTGTTGTTGTTGTTGTTGTGTACCTTTCAAGTCGATAGAGTGAACATATCATGGGATTTTCTTGGCAAGATTTGCTCAGAGGAGGTTTTCCATTGCCTTCCCCTGAGGCTGACAGCATATGTCTTGTCCAAGGTCACCAAATGGGTTTCATGGCCAAGCTAGGAATTGAAACCTGGTCTCCAGAGTCATAGTCCAACACTCAAACCACCGTGCTATATTAGCTCTCTCGCACTTGGTGTACTTTATCTTTAATACAGGATCACATAGTGGTGATGCATAGCTTACACAAAGAAATGACTAAGAACACACAAGACTGATGTATTGACAAGATAAGGAGTGCTTAATGGGGCATAAACAACAGCGTCAACAGCTCAGTGAAGGTCTTTGAAGTTCGGTTCCAAGTTGTATGCGTCAGCCTCATGCCTGACTATTCTGACATCTTCAGCCATTTTCCCCTGTCTTCCCAAAAAGTGTCTAAAACTTAAGCTTGACAAATTTATCATTGGTAAAACTGGTAACAAGCTGTATTATTTCTGAAATCAGAAACAAAAAACCCAAAACCCTTCCTTCTAATTCAAACATAAAAACAGACTCCAACAACATACTATATATACACTCAGCTATAAGCTGACCTCACGTATAAGGTGAGGGCACGTTCGGGGGGGGGGGGGGCAAAAGTCTGGATTTTGATATGATCTGTGGATAAGTCAAGGGTAAAATGTAGAGGGATGTAACAAAGTATCTAAAGGATGAAGTAAAGGAAAATGATGCCAAAGAACTTACAAAATTCCAGCAGGCATGAGTGGGCTCATTCTAAAGGCTGGATAGATTAGGAGGGAACTATGATAAATGGTAATAGGATGATGTGTGAGGGAGGGAACCAGGCATGGGCAGAGCTAAGAAAATGCACACATGTTAAAAATGCACACATGTTGGGGGCAAGTAGCTTACAATTGTAAACCGCTTAGACACTCTTTAGGCGGTATGAAGCGGTATATAAATGAAAAAGCACAAAAATGGTGACTGTGTTAGCAGTGATTACAGCTTTTAACCAATGTGATAACTTTGCCTGATTTTAAGCCAGAAAAGCACACAAATGTCTTATTCAAATTTCTCAGAGTCAGACTTCCTTCAAGGAAATGTGCCAAATAAGAGTTAAGGTATAGTACTTATATTGACCTGTGGATAGGCTGACACAGATTTTTTGAGTTACCTTTTTGACCACACTTTATAGACTTATACATGTGTATATATGGTATCTTATTTTTAAAGATTATTTCATACACTGGGGAGCTTTCAGTCCCATGATTATGTCGCCTGTAGTGGTACAATCCAAGAATAAGGTTTACCACATGATTCACCACTTGTCAAAGGGAAGCCTTAAAACATGAATAGAGAACAGCAACTTCACTTTAGATTCACAGTAGCTTCACAGAGATTCAAATTCTTGTATATTTCTAACATGTTTTAGCCATTCATGTTCTATAACAATCAAAAGCAAGGAAGAGGGAAGAAACATGCCAAATGTGGGTACCGTAGTTCCACATTTATGTTTCTAAACCTCTGTGCATTCAGCTATTAGAAGCCATTGCCGGTACTATATTATTAGACAAAGATAAACCACAGTTAAGCAAAAAAGCTGATCAACTCTCTAAAATTTACATTCTGCACTCTTAGGACTGATTGAGCTTTGATAAATTCCATTCTATGAGCACACCAAAACCAGTTTAGTGAACAAACCACTACTTTGCTATTCCTCACGCAGGAAAATTAATACTGCATCTTCCATTTCTCCTTTAGGTCTCGACTAGTTCAATTGTAAGAAAGATTACTGAACTGCCAATTATGCCATATTGAATACAGTTGGCCCTTCAGATCCGTGGGCTTTCAATCCACAAATTTGATTATCTGCAAATCAGATTATTAAATGGTGGTGATATGAACATGGACATGCTGAAGCATACGTGTGTTCACATCACATCACCAACATTTAATAATATGAGGTATGGCCATTCATGTTTTTTTCATATCTGCAGGGGATCCCAGAACTGACCTCCTCTACCAGATCTGAAGAGCCAACTGTAATTTTCTGTAATTTTACATGCTAACACTTTTGTCTCCATTGATGATTTCCATAGGTATGTCAAAAAACACTAGCCTAATTCCTGTTGTTAGCCCTGACTAGAGTAGAGCCAAGGAATCAATTGAATATAGGTATGTGTTGACTCAGCCTTCAGTAACTGAATCAGTAGGTCTACTCTGGTTAGGAGTAACCAGTAGGACTCCAGCCACTGTCTCCAGTAGGCACATAGAAAAACAATTTCCATAGGGCCAGACATCTAAGTTTGTATTACTGAAAAAAACAGAGACTTGTGTGGTACCTTAAAGACTAACAAATTTATCATGATATGTACTTTCATGGATCATAGTCTACTTTATCAGATATATGAAGCATAATCCCAAACTGGCAGACATTATTATTATTATTATTATTATTATTATTATTATCCTTTATTTATATAGCGCTGTAAATTTACACAGTGCTGTACATACAGTCTTAAATTAGACGGATCCTTGCCCTCAGGCTTACAGTCTAAAAGAGACAACACAAAAGGAAGAGAGGAAGGTGATGGGAAAGGGGGTGAGGTCTGGTGGTTCTTCTCTCCCTCTGGGGCCAGGACCAAGGCAGATGGACAGGAGGGAGGGCATGGCTTCTTAATACAAAATTAAAAGGAGGCATCCTGGGGCGGATGGCACAGTCCTGGGAAAGCTTCCCTAAATAATATAGTCTTTAACTCAGTTTTGAACCTGGTTAGGGAAGTGATGTGGCGTGCATGTGGGGGAAGAAGGTTCCAGGAGTGAGGGGCAGCAAGTGAGAAGGGACGAATCCGGGACGGGGCAGTGGAAATCCTGGGCTGGGACAGGAGACCTTGACTACCAGAACGAAGGGGAAGAGAAGGAGTGTGAGGAGAAAGAAGTTCAGACAAGTAAGGAAGGGCCAGTCCGTGGAGGGCTTTGAAAGTCAATAACAAAAGCTTGTACTGGATGCGGAAGGGGAAGGGGAGCCAGTGAAGGGAGGATAAAAGAGGAGAAACATGGTCAAAGCGGCGAGCAGATGTGATAATACATGCAGCTGAGTTCTGGACAGAGATTAAAGGATGGAGATGAGAGAGAGGAAGCCCTGTCAGAAGGAGGTTACAATAATCTAGTCGTGATACCACTAGGGCATGGACCAGAGTCTTGGCGGTGGAGGCTGAGAGGAAAGGACAGATTTTGGAATGTTGTAAAGAAAGAATCTACAGGTCTTGGCAGTAGCCTGAATCTGGGGAGTAAATGACAGCGAGGAATCAAAAATGAAGCCAAGACTGCGGGCTTGCTGAACCGGCTGAATAGAAATGCCGTCAACAGAAACAGAAAAGGAGTATTGAAGAGTGGGCTTAGGTGGGAAGACGAGAAGCTCTTAGACATGTTGAGCTTCAAGCGCCGATGTCGCATCCACTGAGAGATGGCAGCCAGACAAGAGGAGACTTGCTGTTCGAGCCCCGGCAAAAGGTCAGGGGTTGAAAGATACAGCTGAGTGTCATCGGCATACAGATGATAGGAGAAACCAAAAGAACTGATGAGTTTACCAAGGGACAGTGTGTAAAGAGAGAACAGAAGGGGACCCAAGACAGAGCCCTGAGGAACTCCAACAGATAAGGGGACAGAGGAGGAAGTCTGACCACCTGTGACCACGGCAAAGGATCAGTCTGACAAGTAAGATTTGAACCAGTTGAGAACAGAGTCGGAGAACCCGAGGTCAGAAAGTAAGTCAAGCAAGAGACAGTGGTCCACGGTGTCAAAGGCCGCAGACAGATCTAGAAGAATGAGAATAGAGTAGAGGCCATTTGCCTTGGCCTGCAAGAGATGTATAATTTAGGTGGAATTACTGCTGGCTAATTTAAACACACAGTGTGAGAGTTGGGGGCCTATCCCTTTCATGGTAATATATAGAGAGTGACAGTCTGAAGCCAAGAACACCAAAGTGTTTTCGTATACTCTGACCAGTAGAAAAGTAGAGTTGAGAATCACTAATCTGCACTGCAGATATAATACAGTTTGACACCACTTTAACTACCAATGCTCAATACTAAGGAATTCTGGGATTTGTAGTTTTGTCAAGCACTAGGGCTCTCTGACAGAGAAGGCTAAATATCTCACAAAACTAAAAATCCCAGAAATCCATATCATTGAGCCATGGTAGTTAAAGTGGTGTCAAACTGCATTATTTCTGCAGTGGAGATTAGACCTCAGATAGCCTCTGCCACATTGGAGAGAGAGTGGGTCTCCTTCCTCCTTGGATGTTTACTTAGAACAGAACACCTGTGCAGACAAGAATACATTTGACGTGAACAGGCAGAGGCAAATGGGTCCAGATTCTGTATGGGACTAAGAATTATTTTGTCGTTTCTACAAGGAATAGGAGGAGACGTCTCTATAAAGACAAGCACTTGTATTGCAAATGTTAAGACCTCATTCTCCCAAAATAAGCATGAAACACTGCTTCCCAGGTCTTTCAGGAGAGAAGTCCGCATTGGTTCAAAGGGGGAGCTGGGATGCATGAGGAGATTGTTCTCCACACCTATCACATCAACCTCAACCAAATGGCTTTCTCCACCCATGCATTAGCTATCACTTGCTCTGTTTAGGAGCCACCATAGTTCCACATAAAGTCAATCAGGCTCAAGGCCATTTTTGAGTTTTAAATATGCTGAACTTTACACTGGGTTGGTGCCTAAATGTTATTTGCAGTTCAATTAATGCTGTGATCCCAAGCATACCTTCCAGGAAGCAAACGTCACTGTATAAATAAATAATAATAATTTCTCTCTCATTCTTCAACTTTCACTGGCAGAGCACTCAACTTAATGAAGTTACTCTTCAGTTACTGGGTTTACAACCGGTAAGAAAGAACAACATTGTTTTAAAGGGCAAGGGTTTTCTATTATAAAGGGCACTTTAAACAGAATAAGGCCCTCCCTTTTTCTTGTTAACATATAGGAAATCTGATCAATGAGCACATGAGAGGTCAATAGAAACTCAGCTGATTTATCTGTTATTCCATCCTTTGGCTTCAACATTAAAATCTCTACTGTTCTCCATCTTTTCTAGATATTACTACAAACAAATAAAAAGGAATAGTAATAAACTGGGAAAAATACATTTCCATGGCTCTTCCTTTACTTACAATGTGCTCTGAGCTTGGAAAATGTTGTGGCTTTTTTGTTTTTACTACACCTCCCAAATTCTGCCAGCCAACATAGTCATAGGCCATGAGGGAAGGGATTCTAGAGTCCAAAAAGTAATTTTTCCAAGCTCTGATATGCTTACCAAGACAGCGGTAGGCAACTTATTCAGAAATAAAGGACCACACTAGAAACTGATGAGGAAACAATGAGATACAAATACTAGCATGTTTATTTGCATATAAAAATATAAAAAACTCTCTCCTGGCTTACTGAGTTGTATGATAACATGGCTGTCATGTTTTAAAGCCCATCAATATAGCCCTGAGGAAAAGAAACTTATTTATTTAATGAAGATGAGATTTTAAAGGGACTAATAAACTCTGTACTAATTCTCTGGGCTGTAACTGTCCACCTTTGTTTAAAATGCTTCTCCAAATTTGGCACAGTAAACAAATGGCTACTAATGAACATTGTTAATATTTACAATTTTTAGGAGGTACACTGCTCTGAAACAGCATCCAGGTAAAAGTAACAAAATCGAGGATCCTGTTTTGAAGGGAGGCAAGAAGCAGTGTGCAAACTTATCAAAATCTTCTTCAGGGCAGGGGCCACATCAACAGTATACATTATTGTTGTTGTCTGCTTAAAGTTGTCTCCAATACCTTAATCCTGTCTAATTTTGGAAACTAAACCATGCCCTATGAAGGAGAGGCTGAGGGAGCTGGGTACGTTTAGGCTGGGGAAGAGAGGGTTAAGAGGTGATATGATAGCCCTGTTTAAGTATTTGAAGGGGTGTCATATTGAGGATGGAGCAAGCTGGTTTTCTGCTCCTCCAGAGAATAGGACCTGGAGAAATGGATTCCAACTGCAAGAAAAGAGATTCCAGCTCAACATTAAGAAGAACTTCCTGATGGTAAAAGCTGTTTGACAGTGGAACACACTCCCTCAGAGTGTGGTGGAGTCTTTTTCTTCAGAGATTTTTAAACGGAGGGTGGACAGCCATCTGTTGGGGGTGTTCTGATTGTGTGTTCCTGCATGGCAGATTGAGGTTGGACTGGATTGCCCTTGGGGACCTCCCAACTCTACGATTCTATGATCCTATGATTCTAAAAGGGGTCAGCCCTAGTTAGTACTTGAATTGGAGAACATCAATGAATACTGGATGCTGTAGGTTCTATTTCAGAGGAACGAACTGACAAAAACACTCCTGAGGTTTTCCTTGCCCAAGAAAACTTTACGAAATTCATGGAATCATCAGAAGTCAACAGGCAACTTGAAAATACACACACACACACACAGCAAACCTATCACAGGTTCTTACAGTGGAGAAAAAACAGCATTGGCACACTAAGAAGGGGGCTCCAGGACATTCAGCCTAGTGGTCCTCTTAAAAGGTGTTAAAAGGGTACTACAAAAATACAGAACTGAACCAAAATGACTCCATCAGCCTTAGTTATTTCGCACCTTGTCACCTAAGATGGATCAGAAAGCTGTCTGTCCCTTCCAAGTCAAGATGCAAAGTATCTAAGGATCATCAAGTTATTCTGGCACTTGGGAGTTTAAACTATAACCGTAATAATAACAAATGATAAACTTAAATTTCCCTGCCCTTTTATGACACTTAACATCAACTGCAGCTTGTGGCAACCACTTCATTCTGCTATCTAACAGCAGGGTCAGCCCTGTTTCCTGAGTTTCCATTATTGGCCTGTGGGAATTGGGGGACTTGTCATCTTTAGCTCACTACAGCACGAAGGCCCAGTGCTCTTTGGTCCCCATTCTGAACCCCAAATAGACTCGCATCAGTATCCTGAGCATCATTCCTATCAGAATGATGAGCATCATTCCTTCAGAATATCAAAAGGGATTATGAGGCTCTGGGAAGGAAGCTGAAAGAGATGGATGCACAGGTTGTCATCTCATCTCTTCTCCCGGTGGAAGGGCATGGTCCAGGAAGGGAGAGGAAAATAGCAGAGGTAAATAACTGGCTCCGTAGATGGTGCCGCCAGGAACAGTTTGGATTCTTGGATCATGGGCTGCGGTTCCATGAGGAGGGACTTCTGGCAAGGGATGGGCTTCATCTCACGCCAGTTGGCAAAAACATTTTTGCCAACAGTCTGAAGAACCTGATCAGGAGGGCTTTAAACTGAGTTATGTGGGGGAGGGAGACAGCATTCTGGAAGGCAAAAGGGATGGAGAGAATAGTCAAAGTGGCATAGAGGGAACAAGGCAAACAGTGAAAGGACCCAAGAGTAGGAGGCAAAAAACCATGCAAAAGCAGCAAGTAAAGAGGACACATGGTCTTAGATGTCTCTACACTAATGCACAGAGTATGGGAAATAAGCAGGATGAACTTGAACTCCTAGCACAACAAGGGAAATATGATATAATAGGCATCACTGAAACCTGGTGGGATGAGTCTCATGATTGGAATGTAGAAATAGAGGGATATAACCTTTTTAAGAGAAACAGGCCAAACAGGAAAGGAGGAGGAATAGCATTATATGTCAGGGATATTTACACCAGTGAAGAGATCCAGGAAGTCAATACTGTAAGTCAGGTGGAGAGCATCTGGATAAAAATTAAAGGAGAGGGAAATAACAGGGATGTTACTGTGGGAGTCTACTACAGACCCCCGACTCAGGCAGAGGAATTGGATGATACCTTTCTAGAACAGATGAGCACACACTCAGAAAGGAGAGATGTAGTAGTGATGGGGGACTTCAACTATCCTGATATTTGCTGGAAGTCAAATTCAGCCAAATCCTCAAGGTCTAGCAAATTCCTCACTTGCCTGGAAGACAATTTCATTGTCCAAAAGGTGGAAGAAGCAACAAGGGGATCAGCCATCTTAGATCTTATCTTAACCAACAGGGAAGACCTAGTTGATGGGGTGCAAGTGGTCGGATCCTTAGGTGGAAGTGACCATGTCCTCCTGGAGTTTGCTATACAGTGGAAAGATGAAGCTAGGCATAGTCAGACATGAATTCTAGACTTTAGGAGAGCTGATTTCAATAAACTTAGAGAAATACTGGGGGTGATCCCATGGTCAAGAATACTAAAAGAGAAGGGAGTTCAAGATGGATGGGAGTTCCTCAAAAGGGAGATACTGAAAGCACAATTTCAGACAGTTCCAATGAGGAAGAAAAATGGGAGATGTCTCAAGAAACCGGTATGGATGACTAAGGAACTTACAACTGAGCTAAGTTTTAAACGGAACATGTATAAAAAATGGAAAAATGGGGAAATCACCAAAGAGGAATTCAAACAAATAGCCAGTACATGTAGGGATAAAGTCAGAAAAGCTAAAGCGCAAAATGAACTCAGGCTTGCTAGAGAGGTTAAGAACAATAAAAAGGGCTTTTTTGGATATGTCCGCAGCAAAAGGAAGAAGAAGGAAATGGTAGGACCACTGCGTGCAGAAGATGGCAAAATACTAACAGGGAACAGAGAAAAGGCAGAATTACTCAACACCTTCTTTGCTTCAGTCTTCTCAGAAAAGGCAAAAGGTGCTCAACCTGAGGACAGTGAAGAAGGGGACAGAGTGGGGGAATTTGAGCACAGAATAAGTAAAGAGACAGTACAGGAATACCTGGTTAATCTAAATGAATACAAATCTCCAGGACCAGATGAACTACATCCAAGGGTATTAAAAGAACTGGCAAAGGTAATATCGGCGCCATTGGCAATAATCTTTGAGAACTCCTGGAGAACAGGAGAAGTCCCAGCAGACTGGAGGAGGGCAAACGTTGTCCCCATCTTCAAAAAGGGAAAAAAAGAGGAGCCCAACAATTATCATCCAGTTAGTCTGACATCAGTACCAGGAAAGATTCTAGAGCAGATCATTAAGCAGAGAGTCTGTGAACATTTAGAAGCCAATGCCATAATCACAAAAAGCCAACATGGGTTTCAGAAAAAGAAGTCATGCCAAACGAACCTGATCTCTTTTTTTGATAAAATTACCAGCTTGGTAGATGAAGGGAATGCTGTGGATATAGTTTACCTCGATTTCAGTAAGGCCTTTGACAAGGTTCCCCATGACATTCTTGCAAACAAGCTTGCAAAATGTGGGATAGACAAGTTAACTGTTACATGGATTTGTAATTGGTTGACTGGCCAAACTCAAAGGGTGCTCAACAATGGCTCCTTTTCATCCTGGAGAGAAGTGACCAGTGGGGTCCCACAGGGTTCTGTCCTGGGCCCAGTGCTGTTCAACATCTTTATTAATGATTTGGATGACAGAATTGGGGGCATACTTATCAAATTTGCAGATGACACTAAACTAGGAGGAGTAGCTAATACCCCAGAGGACAGGATCAAAATTCAAAATGACCTGAATATACTAGAAAGCTGGGCCAATGCTAACAAGATGAAATTCAACACAGAGAAATGTAAGGTTCTGCACTTAGGGAGGAAAAATGAAATGCACAGATATAAAATGGGGGACACCTGGCTGAATGAAACTACGTGTGAAAGGGATCTAGGAGTCCAAGTAGACCATAAGGTGAACATGAGTCAACAATGCGATGCAGCAGCTAAAAAGGCCAATGCAATTTTAGGCTGCATCAATAGAAGTATAGTGTCTAGATCAAGGGAAGTAATGGTGCCACTCTATTCTGCTTTGGTCAGGCCCCTCCTGGAATACTGTGTCCAGTTCTGGGCACCACAATTCAAAAAGGATGTGGAGAAACTGGAGCGGGTCCAAAGGAGGGCAACTAAGATGGTGAAGGGTCTGGAAACCATGCCCTATGAAGAACGCCTTAGGGAACTGGGGATGTTCAGCCTGGAGAAGAGAAGGTTAAGAGGTGATATGATAGCCCTGTTTAAATATTTGAAGGGATGTCATATTGAGGAGGGAGCAAGCTTGTTTTCTGCTGCTGCAGAGACTAGGACGCGGAACAATGGATATAAATTGCAGGAAAAGAGATTCCACCTCAACATTAGGAGGAACTTCCTGACAGTAAGGGCTGTTCGACAGTGGAACACACTCCCTCGGAGCGTAGTGGAGTCTCCTTCCTTGGAGGTCTTTAAGCAGAGGCTGGATGGCCATCTGTCAGGGATGCTTTGGTTTGGAGGTCCTGCATGGCAGGGGGTTGGACTAGATGGCCCTTGTGGTCTCTTCCAACTCAATGATTCTATGATTCTATGAGAAAGAAATGATCCAAGTTCTATCAACTCAAGGAGCCACATAAAAATTTCCCTAAACAAACATCATCTACCCTTATAGAGGTTTCAAGCCTTTCTCAACTGCTCTACTGCATATAGAGTTTGCCAGGTCATGATAATCCCAAACCCTGACATTTCAGAGCCAAAATCTCAGATCTATGAATGATTCTCTGGGACGTCACACTGGGGTGAGCCTGGAGGTATAGACCTGAAAGGTGGATATCCAAGCTCTGTTTAAAAAGTGCTCTCCTTCATTGGAGCTTTTAAAAGAAAGGTTGGATGCTCACACCTCAGGGGTACTTTAGTGGTGTATTCTAAATGGCTCTTGAAGGTTCCTTCCCTCTTTATGAGTTTCTGATTCTATATTGCAAAGGTGATGTTATAAGGGGAAGCCCCTGGTGACATCCTTAAGCATGACACACTAAGCTTAACCACATTTGCATGGAGTACTGCTTTCAAATAAGAAATATCAAATCTAACAAATGAAGAAAATATGTACACAAACTTTTCAAGACAGTGCTCACACCCTATGATACCTGCTCCTCACCATGAAAGAGGATCCAGACCCTGAGATTTGAGAACTCTAACTAAAGTCCCCAGACTTCCAAATCAATTGGGACATAATGCTCATTAGTTCACAATGTAACTGTAACCAAGGCTCAACAATCCATATAAATATATCAAACTACATATTTTAACATAATACTTGGCTCCTGGAAATTTGGCTCTTCTTCCTGTACCACAAGCGCTGACCTTTATAATCCACCAGCCTTATCTACAGGGCATGTAATAAACAGATCTCAATCTATAGTCATTGCGTGTTTGCTCAATCCACCCATCTGGAATCATGATTCCTATTTACCCTTAGGCCTGCAAGGTATTTCCCAATACCAATCAGGAAATAATTGGGTCTGAACAGGGTTTGGGAAATTTACATTTTTGAGGGGACACAGGAGGCGTTGTAATCCAAAACAGTGACTATTCCAAGTTGTGCATCTGATGTTCTACAGCAGGGATGGCAACCATGGAGCGCTCAAGATACTGTTGGACTGCAAATTCCAGCATTTGTCACTATTGGTTGTGCAGATTAGGGCTGAGGGATTTGTAGTCAAATATCAGCATGAGTCCCATCCCTGTTCCACAGCCACCCCAATGGCACTACTACAAGAGAACTGACCTTCCCACAGGAAATTTATATAACACAAAGCCAAGTGGTATGTGTGGATAGGTGAGTTGGATTCACCACCAGGAGTGTTGGGCTCAAGTTCTTGTAATTGTCAAAAGTTCTATTTTCCCCCCATCTACAACATTACAGCTACCATGGGAAGTGTAAATTATTCCCTTGTTGCCAATGCCGCCCCAGTTCTTAATCCTTCATGTGCCATAAGGGTACAGTTCTGGAAATTACTGAATGAGTGATTGTATTTAAAAGTCATAACTTGGATGCATCTACAGGGAGCAAAGAACAATACACTCCTTCTATCTAGGATAGCCATCCTCTTCCACTGAGCATGCAGTTTTGGGAGGGATGCACAGTGAGGGAGGAAAGGGACACCCACCTAGCCATCCAGATCAACCCTGGTGATCAATGGGGTGACAGATGTCACTCTCATGTGGGTGCATCTACACGAAAGAAAGAATTCAGTTTGACACCACTTTAAGTGTTGTAGCTCCATCCTATGGAATTGTGAGATTAGTCATTTTGCATGGTCTTAGTTGGAAAGGACTTGAAGACACACAACCACCACCACCACCAGATGCACAATCATATAGAGGAGAAGAAACAATGGAGTTTATCACATGGGAGGAATTTCTCTCATTTGTGAATGGAGCCAATTTGCAATTATGTGAATTCGCCAGTTTAGAGAATTTATGTGAAATCTGATTGCGTTCGGAATGCGTTCAGAATGACTTCCCATTTCCCAAAAATGCCCCCCCATTGCCCAAAATTGCGTGAGATACACTCATACGCAATTACGTGAAACCCCATGATTGTGTTCAGATTGCCATTGCATTATACCCCCAAATTCCATCGTATGATAAACTCCATTGACAGAGGGTCAACAGCTTCTTACCAGCCTTCCCAAATACATAGTTTCCATGATGGAAGGAAGGTGTCTCTGTTAAGTTTGTGCCTTTCACACAGCTGCTAAGGGGACTCAGTAACATACAGGAGAGAAATATGTCAACAGAAGGGAGTTACACAACTGATCCCACACGCCAGCGTCTTTGGGACTGTCAGCTTTTGCACACAAACACGCACCTGCTTCTGCTGTTTCACCTTTCGGAGCAGCCAAACAAACACTGGGCAAGCTGAACAAGTGACACGTTTCTCACCGCTTCTGCCTTCTATACCAGGAAAAGCCTCCCCTGCCAAGTTTCCATGGCTCGGGCCACTCTTGGAAGCCTTGGAGCAGCAACCCTGGCAAAGAAACAAACCAGAATCTCAGTTAGCAGCTGCAGAGTCAAAACCAGCCACGCCGGCACAGAATTAATTGCACCTGTGATGCTTCCCCAGTGACCTTCTGCCCGCTCCAAAGGCCAGGAAGCAGGGGGCCCAGATGCCATGCCCCCAAAGGAGGACAAGGCATGGCAAAATGTAGGACATTCAGGAATAAATGTAAGACAGGACAAAATAAAAGCTAAAAACATTAATATAAATGTAAATTCAGGCTTTATAGCCATGCTCAAAACAGAGGACATTCTGAAATTCCTCCTGGAGAGAAGGTTGAAAGGTAGGCCATGTCCTGGAAAATGAGAACCTCTAGCCACCCTGCCAGGAAGGGAAGGACGGAGGAGAGGAAAAGTTCAAGAGAACTCTTTATGGAAGAGCAATGACACCTTTCTTGGGAGGGAAAGACCATCATGCAAGAGGCTGATACACCAGGCAAAAAATGCCTTCCCCTGAGGTTGAGAGAGTGTGACTGGGATTTGAACTCACTCAAATTGCTATGCTATCCCTGTTGTTGTTGTTGTTGTTGTTGTTATGTGCCTCCAAGTTATTTCTGACTTATGGTGACCCTGAAGTGAACCTATCTTGGGTTTTTCTTGACTAGATTTGTCCAGAGGGGGTTTGCCATTGCCTTCCCCTGAGGTTGAGAGAGTGTGACTGGGATTTGAACTCACTCAAACTGCTATGCTATGCCTGTTGTTGTTGTTGTTGTTGTTATGTGTCTCCAAGTTATTTTTGACTTATGGTGACCCTGAAGTGAACCTATCTTGGGTTTTTCTTGGCTAGATTTGTCCAGAGGGGGTTTGCCATTGCCTTCCCCTGAGGCTGAGAGAGTGTGACTTGGGTTTCATGGCTGGGTGGGGAATTGAACCCTGGTCTCCAACTATTCTATTCCAGCACCCAAACCACAACCCCAGCCCTCTTGGGGGGCCTGCTTTCCCATCCCAGCTGCATTTCTGCAATGGCTTAGGAAGAGTTTACGCCTCAAGCTGCTAGTCCTGAAGCTTCCTCTGGAGCTGGGGGGGTCAGAGGTGCCCTCCCTGCAAAGGAGGACAAGGCGGTGCCAAATGTAGGATGGCCAGGAAAAACACAGGCTGTGTTCACACTGGAGAAATAAACCGGTTTAAGTGCCATGGCTCAATGCTGTGAAATTCTGGGAATTGTAATTTGTTGTGGGGCCCAGAGCGGAGCAGAGCTCCGCTCTGGGCCCCACAACAAACTACAATTCCCAGAATTTCACAGCATTGAGCCATGGCACTTAAACCGGTTTATTTCTCCAGTGTGAACACAGCCACAGAGGGCCTTACAAAAGAAAAGCTAAAAACACTAACCAAGGCCTGGACTGTGAGGCAGACTATAAGTGTCCATCATCCTCAGAGGCACATCCTGGGCCCCTGATAGCCATTCTGGCTGCTGTTATCTTTTTTCCCCTGCATTCCTTTATACTACTACTATTACTACTACTACTACTACTAATAATAATAATAATAATAATAATAATAAATTTTATTTTTATCCTGCCTCTCCCTCAGTATCGAGGCGGCTTACAATACAATAAAAACAGTACAAAATACACACCATACGTGACAAAATACCCATTGATTCCCCAGCCACCCACCCACCCACCACAACACTGTAATAAAATACCCTTAAAAATAAAAGAAGTCAAACAGAAGATGGTGATGATGGTGATGGTGATGATGAATCTCATGCTTCTGAGTCCTGCTCCCCAGGGCCTTTCCTCAGGGCCAGAAGGCGGGGGTGGAGGACAAGCCCTGGGAAAGGAGGACGCCCACAACAAACTCCAGCTCCCAGAATTTCATAGCCTTGAGCCAGAGAAAAGTTTCCCTGGGAAGCCCAAAGAAGAGAGTCCTCCTCCTCCTCCTCCTCCTCCCAGCCCTGCCAGCCTTACCTGCTGCTGCCTCCTCCTTTTTTGCCTCCAGCTGTGGCCGAGGGAGAATTAGGGGACTGGGACTGGGACAGAGCGAAAGCGCAAAGCCAGGCTGCTGCTGCAGCAAGCTCCCGCCTCCCTCTGGCTTTGCCTCCCAGCCCAGGGCTGGCTCTTTGGCTAAAGACCAGGAGGCTAGCTGGGGCGGGTCAGAGGAAGCAGAGAACACTCCCCCAACAACATCCCCAGCCTTTTTTGGGGGGGGGGGGCTTTTCCCGCCTTTCTCGGGAATATATTACCCCCCACCAAAAGTTCCCTCTGGACTGGAGCCTTCCCTCCCTCCCAAGGAAGGGAAGCTACTTCCATAGAAATTTAGAGTTGGAAGAGACCACAAGGGCCATCCAGTCCAACCGCCTGCCATGCAGGAACTCCCAATCAAAGCATCCCCGACAGATGGCCATCCAGCCTCTGCTTAAAAACCTCCAAGGAAGGAGACTCCACCACCCTCCGAGGGAGTGTGTTCCACTGTCGAACAGCCCTTACTGTCAGGAAGTTCCTCCTAATGTTGAGGTGGAATCTCTTTTCCTGCAGTTTGCATCCATTGTTCCAAGTTCTGTTCTCTGGAGCAGCAGAAAACAAGCTTGCTCCCTCCTCAATGTGACATCCCTTCAAGTATTTAAACAGGGCTATCATATCACCTCTTAACCTTCTCTTCTCCAGGCTAAACATCCCCAGCTCCCTAAGTCATTCCTCATAGGGCACAGTTTCCAGACCCTTCACCATCTTAGTTGCCCTCCTTTGGACATGCTCCAGTTTCTCCACATCCTTTTTGAATTGTGGTGCCCAGAACTGGACACAGTATTCCAAGTGGGGCCTGACCAAAGCAGAATAGAGTGACACTATTACTTCCCTGGATCTAGACGCTATACTTCTATTGATGCAGCCTAAAATTGCATTGGCCTTTTTAGCTGCCGCATCGCACTGTTGACTCATGTTCACCTTATGGTCTACTTGGACTCCTAGATCCCTTTCACACGTAGTTTCATTCAGCCAGATGTCCCCCATCCTATATCTGTGCATTTCATTTTTCCTCCCTAAGTGCAGAACCTTACATTTCTCTGCATTGAATTTCATTTTGTTAACATTGGCCCAGCTTTCTAGTCTATTCGGGTCATTTTGAATTTTGACCCTGTCCTCTGGGGTATTAGCTACTCCTCCTAATTGTGCAAAAGAGCCAAGCAGGCCCCTCCTCTGGCCTTGGCCATGGCCCACCACATTATTTGGGCCATGATTCATAATACAGACTTACATCCATCCATGCCTCCAATGGAACAGCATAGGTTGAAAGGAAAGGAACTTTTTGTGATCATCCTTCAATGTGTGGGTTTTTTTCCTCAAACTTCAGCTCCACATAACATCTAGGGGTAGCCACATTGGCCATAGAGCAGATCCAGTAACATCTAAACAATGGTACCTTTGTGAAGTCGAAGGCTTTCATGGCCAGCATGCATAGTTTTATGTGGGTTTATCGGGCTATGTGGCCATGTTCTAGAAGATCTTTCTCTGAAGACGCCAGCTACAGATGAAGGCGAAACATCGGGAATAAACTCTTCTAGAACATGGCCACATAGCTTGAAAAACTCATTTAATAAAACAAATAATGGTACCTTTCCTGGGCCAACCAAAATGCACAACCACTTGTTTCCAAGCTTTCGAAGTCACCCACTGGCTTCTTTGTCAGGCAAACAGGAGAAAGACATTGAAGATGTTAGCCATAGGCCTGGCTTTTCGGTGACTTGGAAAGCTTGCGACATGTCATTCTGCACTTTGCTTGGCCCGATGATGATGATGATGATGATAAAATTTATTTATATCCCTCCTCTGCAGTTGGATCAAGGTGGCTTACAACATTAAAACAACACTAAAATACCAAATAAGGGGCCAATACAGATGGCCACTTTGGGGCGTGGCGCAGCAATATTGAGGTTAGGGACCCCACACCAACCGCACAGTCCCTAACCCTAATACAGCATGGTGCTGGTGTCAGGGCCGAGTCCTGTCCACATAGCGGCAGCCATAATGCTGAGCACCCAAATGTGGCACACAGGAAGTGGCGTAATAACAGCACCACTTCCTGGTTGCAGCGCTGCAGGAAAGGAGCTGCTCTAGACAGCTCCCTTTTGTTCTGCGGCACAGCAAGCTTCATTCCCGCAGCAACCAAGCGGCTGCAGGAACGAAGCCATGGGAGAAAGGGGCCTTTCTCCCATGGTTGTGGCTGTCGGGGTGTCCAGGGACATGAAGCCCCAAGGACACCCCTTTCCATGCCACAGAGAAATGGCATTTTGCCGCTTCTCCGTGTTCTGGGAAAGCACTGGAATGGGGCCTCTGGGCTGCCAGTGAGGCTGGCCTGGCCCCAATCTGGCACAGAAAGGGGTGGGTGCAGGCCACCCCTGAAGAGGCTGTCTGTATAGCCCCAATTATTAATATCATAAAGCCTTGTTGCCTAAAAACCCATCCACCCTCAAAATACCAATAAACAAGGTCAAGCAGGTAGGCAGTTGATGGAGCAAACAAGTTAATCTGGGAAGGCCTGCTGGAAGGTAGGCCTTCCCAAATAATGGTATCAAGTCAAATAATGGATGTTACTGGATCTGCTATATGGCCAACATAGCTACCCCTAAATGTTTTTTTGGATTTCCCTAGGATTTTAGCCATCACAGGGGAATCCTAGGGAAAGAGCGAGTGCCCTGGGACCTTGCCATCTGAGGCTTCTGCCTCCAACAAAAGTAAAGCAATTTTTTTCCTAATGCTAGGACTGATTGGGATGCCTAAAGTTTTTCTGATGCAAAGCATGAAGACTTCTTGAAAAATTCAGTGTTATCTACCTACATAGGAGCCTGTGGCTTCACAAAGGAAGGAGACATGCTGGATTCCAAGGAAACATCTTCTTTGAATTGTAAATGGACATTAAATTTCCTTGACTTTGAAACTTTACCAGTGACCACATGGCCAAAGGGGAAGGTGCCAGCCTAGAGGTAGTCCTCCCTACCATCTGAACTAAGACCAGAAACAGAAAATGCAGGCCTGTGATGACTAACATCTTCCATTTCTTTCTCCTGCTTGCCTGATGAAGAAGCCAGTATGGTTTTGAAAGCTTGCAACATATAATTATGCATTTTGGGTTATCTAATAAAGGTATCATTGTTTGAACGATATTGGATTCAGATCCACATGTTCACTTTAACTACCTCAAACTGTAAGTAGAGAGAGCTTGTAGCACTTTTGAGATACACTGAAGTAAAGAAGTTGGCAGCATGTTTCTGTGAGTCTCAAAGGTGCTGCAAGCTCTCTCTCTGTCTCTGAACATACTGATTCCACAGACTAACACAGCTGTCTCGTTGAGTTCCACCTGAAAATATGCAAAGGGGTCTTGCAGCCCCTTTGAGACTCACTGTAAGAGAGAAATTATTTTATGTGGCTTTTATGGAGTAGGTGGGTTTTTAGTTATGTTTTAAAAAAAAAACCCCACAAAAACTGTGGATGCTGGCCATGAAAGCCTTCAACTTCACATCACCCAGTGGGTTTCATGGCTGAGCTGGGGAATCAAACACGAGTCTCCAGAGTTGTAGTCCAACACTCAGACTACTAGCCCACACTGGCTCTACACATTTGATGATATACAGGAGAGTTACAATATATGAGTAACATTAGTACAAAAATAAATACTAAGGATTCTGTATACTGGAGTCGAAGGCTTTCATGGCCGGCATCCATAGTTTTTTGTGGAGCTTTTGGGCTATGTGGCCATGTTCTAGAAGAGTTCCTTTCTGACGTTTCGCCAGCATCTGTGGCTGGCATCTTCAGAGACATGGCCACATAGCCCAAAAGCTCCACAAAAAACTATGATTCGGTATAGGTCTGGTACAGGAGGAGATCCACACCTGGTCACCAGGTGACACCAAATCTAATGAGGTCACTGGACCAAGATGGAGACCCACCGCCATCAAGATGTGTAGCACCTAAAGCCAAGCAAGTTATTTCCCTTCTCCCTAGCTTTAGCTTTAAAAACTCCAGGAAGAACAAATAGGTAACAATATGAAACCCTTTCTAAGATATGCCTGAGGCGCTTGCCTCACTCTGGCTAATGCAGTCAGAGGAGGGCAGAGAAATTATTAAAAGGGCAGAGAATTTATGAAGCTGTGTGGGATTCTGACTTCTTCCTTGAAGTTTCTAATCTTCCTAACCATCAAAGTTAATGATTTGTCCAAACTTGCTGTTATAAAAGCCGCCATGAAAACATGAAACTAGAACAAGTCACTGACTATTTATTTGCAAATATTTATTTTTGAGGCATTCTTCATAAACGTCAGCATGATTATAGCTGGCAACACTGTTTTATAAATGGATATAAACTGAAGACAGTAATGCCTCTCTCAATTGGATATTATTACAATTCATAGTGTTGAAAATTAAAAGGGTAAAGGATCCTGAGTCCTGCCTACAAGCATACCATAATACATAAGTGGTATGAAATGTTAATGTGATGCCATTTATTCACAATAGTGGTGTAAATAGCTCCTCCAGTCATCCTTCTCTTAAATATCTCTAGTATAACAGGAGTGAAGAACCATTAACAATGCAATGCTTAAAGACATTGAGTTGGGGGTGGAGAACAGAAGAGACACTTCATTGAAATAAATGGGATTTAAGCTGGATTTTCACAGGACCTTTTTAAAAGTTAGGATCACTTCAAGGCTTCTTGTGCTCATTTTCTTTCTCTTTAGAGAACAAATCTTGGGGATGACCTCTTCCAGTGTTTATCAAACCCTATCGAATTTCAGATTTTAGAAAAATACCACCAAGCGGGTAAATCTACAACAGCTCAAATCAGAACAGCTACAGTTTGTTCTGATGTGGGACTGAGGGGGGAGCAATGTGTCCAATATTGTTTCACAGATCCAAGACTGAAGCCTTTAGTCATTTTAACAGGATGGCCAGACCATCATTACATAGTTTTTTCAAAAGTCTTTTTCTACCCTGTATGCTTTTTAAAATACAGATTGCAGGTTATCAACCCACATCCTGGGCATGCTTCCCAATAAAATCATCTCCTATTCTGGGCTTTCTCTTTCAGTACAAAACTTGTGCTTTCTCTTCCCCCATATTTTTTCTTACCCATTTCACTCCCTCTGTTGGTAGGCCAAGCCTGGTCCAGATTTCAGCCATACTTCTTAAAGTGTTGGCAAGATAAAGTTCTCTTCTTTTTTACATCAATGCATATGCCCCTTGGACTAGAGGCACTTTACTCTTGAATTACATCATGTTTAAAGAAGCAATGCTGGGTGTGTGTGCCTGGTTCTTAAGTCACCTGCGCATGAGACAATATGAGCAGATTTGTAATCAGTGACCTTATGATATCACAGACTTCATTCGTTAGCTGTTTTTGCCTCCATTTTTCAAGCTGCCAGACTCATTGTCCAAGTGTTGTAAGGTATCTAGTGACAGGCCTACATGGTTGTTATATCCTCCTGGAGACACAGTAACTTTGGGATGTACTATGAGAAATTTGATTATGTGAACGATTTCATTGAGGTTTGTTCATTGCTGCATTCTACTTTCTCACCTTTAGAAGGTCCCTGGAATTAATTTTTTTTCTTTAGACTTGACATTTTAAGATGTGGACTAAATACCTTGAAGGCATCAGATCCTGGCTGATCTTGGAAGCTAAGTAGGAACAGCCCTGGTTAGTACTTGGATGAGACTGTTAATGAGAACCAGGTACTGCAGGCTATATTTCAGAGGAAGGAACTGGCAAAACCATCTCTCAGTATTGCTTGCCTGAGGTAACCTTATGCGATCACCACAAGTCAATAGGAAACTTGAAGGCATATAAATGCACAAACACATATCCAGGGCAGATCAATTTTTTTACTTTTACACCTGACTCGACAGAGCTGTTTCCAAATCTGTCCCCTCCTGTGCATAGCATTTCATGTTTTGGTTTGTCTTCATAACAGACTGCCTTATTGTGAGCCAGACTTCTAGCTCAGCACTGTCTATACAAATGGCAGTGGCTCACTTAAGGTTCCCAATAGGGATATTTTGTAGCTCTATTTGGAAATGCCAGGGACCAGACTTAGATCTTTCTGAATGTAAAACATGTGCCCTACCACTGGGCCATGATAAGCATGTTTTCCCTAATGTCCCCCTCTCCAGAAAACAAAATGCAGGTGTTAAAATAGACATCTATGCATATTGCAGAGTATTAATGGGTTTGTTGCCTATTTGGCTAATGCAAACTCAGAAACCTCATCTGGGAAAGCAACGGAAATCCATTCAGCCATTAAGGACACTTTTTGTGTTCATCACTGCTGACAATTGTGGGGAAAACTTCTCAACCTACTCCCTAGCTTTTGTGCTTATATTAAGTCCTCACAGGATCAGGCTCTGAAGGGGGCGGGAATCCAAGTCCACTGGCTTAACCATCATTTATCATGAAACCAGAGCGTGGTCACATTGGGCTGTTGTGGAGTCTAGTGAGGCTAAGGCTGCATCCACACTGCAGAAATAATCCAGGTTGACACCACTCTTAACTGCTATGGCTCAATGCTATGGAATTCTGGGAACTGTAGTTTGTGAGACATTTAGCCTTCTTTGTGAAAGTTTTGGTGTCACAACAAATTGCAGTTTCCAGAATCCCATAGCATTGAAAAGAATTGCAGATTGTTACCAAGCTATGGCAATGGGATGTGACTATAGGAAGGATGGGGAACCTTTGGGCCTTCAGATGTTAATGAAATTCTGTTCCCATCACGTCTCACTGTTGGCCATGCTGGTCAGGACTGATGAGAACTCACCACCTGACTCCAAGCCTAGAGGCACAAGTAAATAAAAACCCCACACAGCACTTCATTGTGTTTAGAAAGTATTTTATTAGGGAGGTATATTCTTTCAAAATAAATATTTAACACACTTCCAGTAAAACACAGGAAAAGGAGAAGAATGGGGTGAGGGGAGCAAAGCATAACAAAAATTAATACTAAACTTTCAAATTATAACCATTAGAATGCTACCTTTTAAGACTTGCCACGTAAATACAATCAGTTGCTCATTTTCCTCCCTAATTTCACCACTGCTTTGACTTCAGACAAAAAGACCCGCATTATTCACTAGCAAGTGCTGAAACCAATCCACCACAGGATGTCCATCAAAGTGCACAAAAACATCATGGCGCTGTGGGGATACCTCCCCATGTTAGCACAGAGTTCTCCTGTTTCAATTAAAATACATGCAAAATAAAGTTAGTTTTTTATAAGGTTAACTATCATTCTCTATGTGCCATGCTGGGTTTCTCATAGTTTGTAAGACAGGCCAGTATGTACCTGTAGAATTAGGAGGGCGCCAATTACAAGTCACAGTAACTATTCCTGCACTGGTGGTGGTAACCCAGCAGCTACTATTGAATTAAAGGAAGCCAAATGCAGAGACAACAGAAGAGGAATGGGTGCCATGAAGATAATAGCAGCAGTAAGTGATGAAATGCTTGGCATTTTTAAAAAAGGCACTGGGGAAACTTGAACACACTCCTGCACTGGCCAACTTGTGTAAGCCATCAAGCCAAACTGTTGTTCTTATTGACATCTGGTATAACTAGATGCCATCGTTCAGATTGAGCAAGCTATAGTAAATCTATGTACCAAAACACACAGGCCTTTATAAGGCTCACACGTATGTCAATCTGTATCCAAAAAAAACGTGCCATATCTGACACACCAAATCTTCTCTTGGCCTGCAAAAGAAGGAGCAATTGGCTTTGCCTTGCTGGCATTTGCTATTAATTTCACCTTCTATTTCTTTTGGCTCAATCCCAATGACAGTTTCTGGGTCATTGTTAGAGCTGAAATTACTTTAGACCACAGCCCTGGTTATTTTTGCAAGTGACTTGATGGATTGTTACAGAAGAGGCCTCTCTAAATTATAATATATTAGCAGCACACAGATGCATAATCACTGTGCTTTAAGCAGTAGATTACTAAAAAATGTCTAAATTACTGTGCAACAAATTTTTAACACAAAATAGAGTGCTGAATAACTTACTAGTTGGTTATATATATATGCTCATTAAAAGACAAGCTCAGTGTCTTGTTAGAGGCAACAAGTGGTCTTTATTGTTATAAGCAATAGAAAACACAAACAAACATAAATGGTGCTTCCTCAAGCTTGGGATGACAAAAGGAAAGTCACTTTTGCCGAACATTGTAAATACCACTGTCCCCCCCCCACCCCTATGAAATTACTTACAGACAATTGATTAAGCAATAGTTCATCCAAATGTGAGAAAATCTCTAGCAATCATTATATCCTTCATGCAGGTAGAGGCAGACCTTATATCTAAGCAGATTTCACCTTTACATTCTCCTTCCCCTCTCCCTTGATTCTATAAATCTAGCCATAGCCCTTATTTTTAAAGATGCTTAGCATTATTATATGGATCAGGAATGGAGTAAAACAGAAGAAACGTTAAATACTTCAGGTAGTTCCTCATCTTCACACACACACACTTTGTCCTTTAGTTTATATGCAGTAGGTCATATCTAAGACTTTGTATGTGACAACCCAATAAGTAGCTGAATGTTTTGAGGGTGTTTTTTTTTCCTCCAAGGAAAAGGTTTGAGTTAGACCATCATGATGTGGTATCTCAGGTCACATTTCAGTTAAACAGTAAGAGCTCTATTTTGTTTCGCTAGTTGCTAGTTTTGTTTGTTTGTTCATCCAGTGTAAGAGATTAAGAAAAGAAAGCACACAAAGGCAGCCTGGCAAGAATGTCTCTAAAGTTACATTCAGGTGGATCTAAAATCAGTGAAAGTCTCAAAAGACCAGGTGTTTGATTCTGGGGAAAGTGTTATGGGTCTTCTGGGGTTTGCTATATGCTCAGATGAAAGCAAATGTTTGCAGAGAGAACAGTGAACTCCTTGTCACCAAAAGTGTTTACATAAAAGTATAGAAGAGTGACTACTCAATTGGCTAGAGTGTCAAACCCTTCGCCACTCCCATCTTGCCTATTCACAAAGCCGGCATGCTTAAGAACTCTGCTTTTTGAAATTATGTTGAAAAAATGATGAAAAGTTAGTTCAGAAACCAAAGCAGGCACTTGTACTACATGAGCAGTAAATTAAGGACCAAAATAATACTTTCAGTACTAAACCTATTTTTATAGTACAGGCTATTTAAAAAACAAAACAAAACCCAAAACTTGTTAGCATCTCAATAATTCCAGAAGTTGTGTAGACTAAGATATTTCTAGAAAGGTCATAAACATCCCAACTGTTTAACTAACAGATGGCTTTGCATTATGACTGGGTAGTATTATCCTGGCTTCAGCCACTTTTAAACATCTTTATTCATCACACTATCCTCCAGATTTTTTTAAAACCAGGCAGGCATTGGCCTTAGCTGACAAAGAGCAGCATACAGCTAATTTATACAGTAGGCTACCTCTTATCTGCTTTGACACATACAAACAACTACTAGATGCCCATTGGGAGCACACGTACACTGGTACAGTGATATGTGTGTATCAAACTGAATCCATCCTTCTGTTCTCCTTTGGCACCTGAAATTCCATCACTATTAACACTGATTTACCCATAGTTACCAAGCCATCTCCCAAGGACCCAACCATTCTACTGTCTTTGGCATTCGGCAAATTATGATACTACAGGTATAGAAATGGCCATCTGGTTAGAGTAACAAAGGAAATCAACCCTTTTCTCAATACAAATATAGCCAAAACCTCTGTAGCAATAAAACATGTGTGCTATTATAATACAAAACCACAAGGAGGAAAAATTAGTATGTATCCAAATGGAGAAAAAAAATGCCAGATAAAACAGTATTGCTATATGAAATGGAACCCTGCTCTTTTGCAACCACATGTCACAGTGTTGCCATACTACACAGTAGCAAGAACAAAGCAACAGCAGAGAAAACATAATAGAAAGGAGGTCAGTGCTGGTGAAAGTTAGTAGTAGATACATCACATTTAATCATGGGCTAGGGAAAGAGGTGGGACTTTATCTGTTACCTGGAGTGCTTCATCCCTTCAGTGGACAACGTCAGCAAATGGGTTGGGGTGGGGAGGACTAAATAAAATCACTGGTAACATGTACCAGATCTCTGAAAAACTTCAGACTCTGGCAAGCAATACAATGTGGACAATAGTAGGGGGGATGCACAGAGCCAATAAAGTTAGCCTGTAGGAATACATTTCTATGTTTCATTATCTGAGCAGAAAGGAAGCCAGAGTCAGCTGGTTTAACACCTAAAAGATGCAAAGAAGGATGTACCTTCAATCTGTTTTTTCTGACTTAGAAGTCAGCTGTGCTCCTCCTGTTCACACAGTCATGCCATCCTGGCTGGGACCTCTGAGTTCAGTTCCTCCTTTCTTATCCCTGCTCCACCTCACTATGGTTAACAGCCACTATCTTGCTAGGGCTATCAGCACTTTCTACTACTGGCATAAGTGGGTATGGATTCCACGGGCAATGTTACCTCCACTTGGACCATTCTGGATTTTGGCCTCTAAATTCTAACAACTTAATGTCCACTTGCAACGTGGAACCCAATTCCTTGCTCCTTCTCCTTGTATGCACAGCTCCAGTTAATCATATGAATCACAAACCATTTCAAAACATACATTACCCTTAGTTCCCATGTTCTTCCTCCATCCTTCTTTACATCCTTTCTGTGATCATATACATTAAGAATTAAAACAGATAACTAAAAAATGTGGAGGAAAGCATCCAAATGTCATGGGGCATTTAAAAACAAAACAAAACACACACATACACACAGATTATCAGTACTTTAAAAAAAAACGCCACAGTTTTAGAATCTACATTTAGGAGCTTCTGTTTTTTCTCGTCTTCCCAGAATAAAACATCCCATGGAGGAGGGCTAGCCTGAGAAGGTAGGAAAGCCTAGTACCATCAAAGTTTAGGCTTACAATTCTGCTTTTTCAATATCTATATTGTGTGACACAGCATCCACAGTGGATTTGCATGAAAGTGGGGTTAATTGTTACATGGTGTCTCTGTCAAAAGCCATGAAAACCATGGCCTGCCTCCAGGAGGAGACCAGGTCTAATAAGCTAGTCTTTCCAGATGGCCTTGTTTTTCATTATTCTATAGCACAGACAGAGAAGATCTCAAGGCATTAACATAATTAAAAACAGAAACATTTTACAATTATTAAAACAAAGAAGGTGTAAAAAACACACACACACACAAAGAAATGCCAGAGCACTGATTGTGTCCCAGTCCTCCCATTACCAACAGCAAGTTCAAGACGATGCTTCCCAAGACATGCCCTGGGTGACACTCTTTCCAGTTCTGCCACAAGACCAACCACGTATGCTGCAGTTGCCAAGTATTTTATCCACTGTCATTTCCAAGAGTGTATGCAGTACCCAACACACTCAGATGGGTTTTAACACTGTGCCAGTCTCCTGCTTAGCAGTGGCACAATGGGCTGTTTTTATACCAATACTATCTCTTTAACAGGGCAAAAATATCCCTTAGTGGGTATTAAGAGTTCGATTAGGAAGCTATTAAGATGTGGTCATTGCCCACCCTCTTTTCCCCTCCCTCTGCCCAAACAGTGGTGAGTCTTAGAAGAGCTGAAGGCTCTCTTGTGTGCAGCCAGCCGACGGGTGTCTCATCTGCAACCCTTCTGAAGGGAAGATTGAAGCCTGCAGGTCCACGTTGATACAGAATAGCCCCAACATCAGCTGTCGTTGGTATTCTTCCCATTTGGTCATAACGTCCGTCAGGGAAAGGTTGCTCCGCAGCCACTTGGGCAGCGCTTCCCCATAGCTTACACTCAAGGGGAGAGGCAAGCTTTGGGTCTTTCTGAGTTCAAGATGGTAGTAGAGCCTGTAAGTGAGAGGAAGGGAGAGATAGGAAAAGAAGATTTTAAGACTGTCAGGCTGCATTCAAACGTAGTGTGCTCACCACACCAGAGGTTCCAGTTGAGATGTGAAGACAGAAACAGATGAGGGAAAAGAGAAGGAAAAGAAGATGACACAACCCATCACAACATCCCCTTGGCATCATAGCAGTATCCTATGCTGTTATGATGGCGTAAAGAAGTCAGCAGGACAAGCTAGGAGGTGCAGGTGGGCAGTGATGACACTCTCCCTGCGGACCTCGATACTGACCTTTGGCACCCTGGCTATCTTAGTCCTGCCCTCCGCTAGTCACATCATTGGCCCATGAGCAGAAAGTGCCACTTGAGCTGAATTAGGTTCAGAGGAAACTTTGGGCCTCCAGAGTCCCCAGGCTGATGATCATCATATTGTTGAGTTTCACTGAGTCTGAGGAAGGGAGGCAGGTGTACATGTGAGAACACCACAAGACCCACAGAGCTGGCTACTCTGTGAAACAGACGCTTCACCGACAGAACAGATTCCATCCTCTTGATCCCTCCACCAAGTTAAGTGCTAGCGAGCTGCGTGACTGACTAAAACACATTGGCCACTGCTTAAAATTATAACTATTGTTAAAACTAAACAGTAACATAAGAGTGGCATTAACAACTACATTTATTTATATGGTGATATTTATGTATAGAAACATTCTGCCAGTACTCTATACTAAGCATCCACATTCTCCTAACTGTGCAATGCAGCTTGATGACTGCAAAGCACACCCACATGGGGAACTGAGGACCAGGCAGTGAGGAAATGTCCATGGACCATCTGGCTTCAGTTGAGCAACCAGGAAAAAGATAAAGCTGTCACCCTTCCAGACCTCCAGCTTTCCAGTGTATGTGCTACACACTGGAGGTCAAGGAAGGCAGCTGGATGATGTCTAGGCACCTCCCTGTCCTAATAACTGGCTGTTGGGTTGTGCTCCAGTACCAACAAGCTGCATTGCACCAGGGAGTGGGGCATTGTGCATGGACGTAGTGGATACCATTCTGTGCAACCCCCATCAAAATTCATGTGCCAGTGTAACTTGGAAACACAGTACAACATTGCTTGTCACCAACAGGATGCTACCCATTCTATTGCAAACGTTAAGAAATCAGCATAAAGTGAAAGCTCTGTAACTGAAAACTGGTTCACCAAGCAGTGATGCCTGTGAAAACCATCCTCCTGGCATTCTTTGGGTTTGTATTTGTCTTCAGAAAACAAGGTATGAGGTAAATGATTGCAGGAAAAAGGAATAGCGCTACAGTTGCAGGAATTGCTATTGTCTTCATCTACCTCATTGACAGTGGGTTTTGTTTGTGACAATGTACCCAAAGAAGGTCAGGATGGTTTACACAAACAGCAGACAAAAATCTATTGTGTGAACTTTAATAAGTGACTGCAATTACACTGTTGTTTCAAGTGTGAGCGTGGGGGGTGGGAAGACCTATAGAGCCTTATGTTTCCATTTTTCCCAGCCTTACAGCAAATGCTTCCAGTCTCCTGTACTCTTCAGGGAATGATTTACAAAGATGCTCTTGTACTGGTTCATTATTTCTGTTTTAAACTTGATCCAGAAAGACATTTCTTTGGAACATTCAGTACATGGAAATTAGCCCTCTTTACTTTTTATAATGGTAAGACTGCTAGATCTCTTCAATATATTTTATACAACATCTAAGTATTTTAATAACTTTATACATTATACACATACATACAAGGAAAGCTGGGATTGTGATGCTTGGGCTTCCGGTTTTTAAATGCAGATTTTAAATAGAGACCTAAAAATGAAGTGTGCCATGATGGATTTATTTACACTCTCACAACTTTTATTAGATTATCAAACACAGCTGTATTCAAACCTTCCTGAAAGACAGATTCCTTTATTTTAATAAGGGCTCATCCAAATTAAGATGACACCTCTACAGCTGCCACCTTAAACACATATATGTGGAAGAGAAAGTCCAAAGAAACTGATTTCTGAGAAGGAGGTGATTTGAGGTCAAAGTCTCCCAATTCGTTAATTTCATGCTATCAATTATATGGCAAATTTGTGTTGCCCCTCCCAGTGTTGCAATACTTCCAGAAAGACAAACATATAACCCAATCCACATACCTGGCTGAGAGATGACTTCCCAGTTTCTTCTTTGCTTTTCTCATAAGATAGTGACAGACTTTCCTGGTCTGCTCTTTCATCCACCGAATATCCTCTGGAACATCTGGCAGCCACTCAAGCAGCCTAAAGAAAGGAGGAGGCACATGGGAAAACTGTTACTTGAATCAGCTACTGTCACATTGCCAGCATAAATCAATTCCAGCCATGCCATAGTTTAATTCGGCCTTCTAAAAGAGCTACTTCAAGATTGGGATGTTAGGTATCCAGACAAGAACATTTCTGCTGAAATCAGACTAAAGGTCAGTCTAGTTCAGCATTCTGTTTCATCCAGTAGTCCCCCAAACGCCATATGCCTATACTGTTGTTTTCTAGTGACAGGTATTCACAGGAATGCTGCCTTTCATCTTGGAGCTAGTACATAGCAAATCTTGCCACCAATTGAATCCACCATCTCACTGAATGCTCTGTAACCCCATTTGTCCATCTCTGATTATTTTTATGGATTATTTTAATGGTAATATGTTTTATTGTTTTTTTACGGGAGGGAGGGAATAATTGGGATAGTGTATATTCTATGGATTCTTTTTAATTGTAATGTTTAATTTAAAACATCCTGAAAATGTAAGGGTAATAGTTCCAGCAAGGCTGATGAATCAAATACTGGCTCCCACCACACACACTGCATTGTACAGGACTACTTCCCCATACAGTACTACTAATCCTGTTAGTGTTTGTGTGTGTGTGTGTGTGTGTGTGTGTGCGTGCGCACGTACGCACAAATAAAATGAATAAATTAAACCACCTGGATGGCATAACAGAATGAGCATTTCTGGCCCACTAGACATGTGTCTTCCTGGCAGGATGCTGACTAGATGTGAAATACCAAAATAGTTGCACTGTGCATGTGACTCCACTGTTTCTAATAAATAATAAATACAGGAAAGCACCAAGAAGAGGCAATCCCCATCATGCTTAGAAGCTGTGTACATTACTGCCTTGCTTTCTCTCAGGTAGTTGAAACCAATGGTGAATCCCCTCACACACCAATACTTTTCATGTGATAGTCCTTCATTTTTCTATATTATTTCCATATACACAGTGCGGCCTTGCTATCCACCGGGAATCCATTTTGGATCCCCCTGCAGATAGTAAAAAAAATCTAACCTTAAGCCCCATTCTTCTCAATGGACAGGTGCTCCTGCCACCACATGTGCATGCGCCTATTCAGAAAGTCTGGGCTTGCCATCTGCTGAAGCAAAAACCACGGATAGTGCACTTGGCGTGGGTGCACTACACTTTGATTTGGTCCTAGAGCCTATCAGCTAGAAGGCTCCTTTGGTTCCAGGATCTCTATCCATTTTCAGAAGTCAGTACAGGGAATTCAGTGACTAAGCCACTTCCATTTAGCTTTGTTTCCATTGCCATTATAACTTTCTGAATTTCATAATAAAGATCCATGCCCAGGTTTATGTTTCATTTGTACTTCTTTCACACAAAGAAGGATGACATTTTCCCTTCATGTTCTAAGGGGCAAGGCAGCATTCACAGAGCTTCTGAGGTGGTAGCCAGATAGCTATCGGACTTCCATTGCCTAATTATTGTCTACTACTAGCTGGTTTATTTTTTTCTTCTTGCAAGGCTTGACAGTGTTACACTGTTCTGTTCTTTTGATCTTGTGAAAGAAGTTTTGATGAAGTGGCAGCATATAATCATGTTTTTAAAGCAAATACAGACCTAGATGACTTACAGCCAGGGCAGATAGCACTCACCCTGGCACTGTGAGAAAATTAAGTGTCCTGCATTTGAGTAAAGCCAAACAGTGCATCACATACAGTTTGGATTATTATTGTTATTGTTTTGTCATCTCACTTTTCTTCTAATAATGGGATTCAAGGCAGCTAACATATTTTAAAACAATACAGATTAAAAACTGAACAAAAACTTTGATGAATGTATAAACATAAAAAGTACTTAAAAGCAATTTATAAAGTTAAAATATTAAACATTAATAATATTAAAATGTATTAAAAATAAATGTATACATTTATAAGTACATCATTAAAAGATCATCCCATTTAATTTTTAAAAGCCTGGTGGTAAAAGAATGTCTTGAGTTGCTGACTGAAAGAGACCACTAAAAAGAGTAAAGTTAGATCCCACTCCTAACCACTGGAAAGCCTAATCAACTTCCTGGGTTTTTAGAGGCTTTGCCTTAATAGTGTCAAACCTTTCTATAGCCATAAAGCCTAGAATCTCTTTCTTCCTCTAAAAAAACAAAACAAAACAAAAACAAACAAACAACAGGATGCTACTGCATTCTGTAGCCAAGTCTGTACTCCGATTTAGTTCTATGTCACAAGGCTGTTTTCCATATTGTTGCTCTGCATCATGAGAGAGGTCATTGTTTCATAAGGAATTTCCTACTTGCACTGGATTGTACCCTCATTTTATTTAGAATGAAGTTCAACTAAATGCAAAGTTCTTTGACCCTCTTGCTGACACAGCAATTCATATCCCAGTCTTGATTCCTACCGGCAACATTCTTTCTGTATCACCCTAAGAACCTGATTTAGAACCTACCTGACTGTGAATGAGACAGCAGACTCTAGAGGAAGGGTATACGGGAGCATCAAGGTAGATGCCAGGCGTACAGGTAATAGGTTAGCAATGCCAGCGAAGAGTCCTCTCCTCTCAGCACAGGCTTCCAAAAGGGCTGAAAACAGAGAAGACAGGTTATTCCAATCATCTGTTCATCATATAAATCAGAACTCTTCCACCACCACCAATTTTTAAGAGAAGAAACCAATGATCAAAATCTTGCAGTCAGCCTGGCTGCAAGCATCATCCAAGAGACAAAGAATACAAAATTCAAACTTCATCCAGCTCAAGAGATGTCACCAAAGAGATCTTTCTCATATCTGCATAGCAGGCCAAGAGAACTCTTTCTTCCTCACTTTACAAAAGGTGCCATATACTAAAAAATCTGAAGGTCTTTGAAGGGTTTTAATTCTTTATGGAAGCAGGAAGATATTATCAGCAAAACTCTTGGGACTGTACAATTCTAAAGCCAGTTTGTCCATTCAATAGTTGCAACAGCTTCTATCTGTAGTTTCCCACATCATTCTATAAGGTGTAACATGACACAGGGGGTACTAACTAAATCCCACTTGAGGTGCTAACAAAGAAAGGGGAAATATGAATTAATAAGAAGAGTCAGGTCTTGTAGACCAAGAGTGAGTCTTGTGGTCCTCCAGATGTTACAGAACTTCAGCTCCCAAAGATCATGACCACAAATAAAATGAATACATTATACCACCTAGGTGGGATAACATAGCAATACAAGACTGCACAATTCTCTTCCTCTGACCTAGATGCAACCATCCAAGCAAACACTCTCTCCTGCAAAAGATCATACCTTGGTTCAGTTTAGGAGGCAAGTGTTCCAGGATATCCTCTTCAGCCTCCTCCAGTGCAGCGCTCTCTTCCAGCTGGTCCCCCTCTTCTTCTGCATCTTCTTCTTCATGGTTCCTGTCATCAGCACTATTTCCAATGGCCAGCAAAGGCCGGACAGGCCTTGGGTGCTGAAGGAGACCTGAAGGTGGAAGATACATAGTGAAGTTACTGCAATTCAAGAAAAATGCTTTCTAAGTCTGTGCATAATAATTCTTTGCTGTCCTGAGCAAGTTACAGGCAGGGAAGCTCCTGGTCAAAGGAAGATGTCCTATGGGGAACTACAAACAAGAAACAATGGAAAATAAATTGCCACCAAATCAAGTCAGAAGGCAATAGTTAGGACTTTCCAAGCTAGCCAAAAGTGCCTACATATTGTAGAATATGTGCTATATTTTTTCTGTGGTCTCATAACTGGAAGAAGAAGAAGAAGAAGAAGAAGAAGAAGAAGAAGAAGAAGAAGAAGAAGAAGAAGAAGCAGCAGCAGCAGCAGCAGCAGCAGCAGCAGCAGCAGCAGCTGCCCAATCACTGGGAATCTGGGTGGCTTAAAACAGAAGGGATTATACAAACAATAACAATAAACATGAATTAAAAAACAAATGGCAATGCATTAAACCATAACAATAAAATCAGATAGCAATTAACAATAACAATAACAATAACAATAACTAACAAAAATACATAACAATTATAGCAACAAAATACATAGTAATTATAGCAGCAGTAAAATTAAAGCAATTTTGCTTTAAAATTAAAGCAAAATACATAGCAATTAACAAAGGAAAAATACATAGCAGTTATAGCAACAACAAAAAATACATAGCAATTGTAACAGAAAATAAAATTAACAAAGCAAAATACATAACAATTAACAGATCAAAACAAGTAAGAAGAAAATAATCACCATTCTCAACCCCCCACCCGAATCCTAAAAACAACGTGAACTATACACAATCTTTAAAAAAAAAGAAAAAGGACTGTACTACAGGTTCAGTTTGAAACAACAAATTGTATGTGTTTTATCTTCATGTGTAGATCAGTCCTGTACTTTCTGCAGCATAACCTTGGACTTAAGATGGAACTGTGAAGTCACTGATAAGCATAACAGATCATGCATAGATCCATTTAGGTCTGCAATCATAAACGAGCTTTGAATATCAGCAAATCAGTTCTCCCTGTAGTTGACCTGGGCCACTCCTTCGTATCACCGTGGAGTTGCTTGAGCCCACAATATGCAAAACAGCTATGTCAGCCTTAGTATATATGCAAATAGCACATGAACTGTCATGACAATACAAACACCCCAACCAAAATGCCATGGATAAGATACTAAAATAAGACCAGCTGCACTACAGACCATGTACCACAAGGTGACACTAAAGACACAGATCATGAGCTCATGTCACAGCAACAGCTGACTATAGAATAGCAGGCAGAATATTAGAGAAACAAGTGTTTTGCCACTGGAGTGAGAGGGAAAAAAAGACCAACTTCAAATATCTAACAGCACTTAATACTGGATATCCAAGTACTACTGTTCAAACAGGGCTGAGCAGCTCCCAAACTTGAAAACTGACAAGTCAAACCTAGAAGTCTAGTAACTCCCATCTCTGATTCCTATTCTACTTTTTAAGCATTTTTGCCACGGGGCGGATTTTTGTCCTGAGGAGGAAACATGCTCCCCATCCCACATCTATAGATAGATCCAAAGTTATGCAGAACAGACTCGGTTGCCACTATATCCAATTGAAAGAGACAGCTCTTCTGTTGACAAAGCATCATTAGCACAGGAGTAGGTGGAACCATGAATTACTCAGAACTTCTCTGATTCTCCAGAATGGAAAGGAAGCTCATCGACAACTAACTGGAAGCATTTGTTTGGGTAATCAATCTTGCTGGACTGGTACCCATGGTAGAGCTCTCTCTCTTTTGTCCGGCAGGAAAGTTCTTTACATTTTGAAAGTTTGTACATTTAAAACCGGATATCAGTTCAAATAAGGGGAATAATGGGTTTTACCTATGTTTTGCATAACAACAAATGCACAGTTGGATAGACTAAGGATTAGGTATGGATGACCCATCTTTTTATGCACAAACAAGGCACTGAAAAAACAATAAAAGAAACAGCTGCCCAGAATTCATTATGCCAGAGCAATTTCCCTCAACCTGATGCCCTCCAGATAAGTTGAGCTACAATGTCCACCACACCTGGCCTGCAGGGCCATTTGTAGTCCAATATGCTTGGAGGGCATCAGGCTAGGAAAGGCTGTGCTGGGGAATACAGAGATATAAAGGGTATAGGTTTTGAATAAGCACTTACCATTCTTCTTCAGGAAGTGCAAAGCATCCCTGTAGCCCTGCTTGCACATGTCCCGTAGAACCTGCAAGATATGAAGAAGAGGACAGTATTTGAAGAACACTACATCTCAGCAGGGCAAGCATCCCGCAACCCTTCAGATATTACTGGATTGCAACTATCAGCAGCAGTTTAGTCAGGATTGAGAAATGCTGGGAGTTAAAGTCCAACAACATCTGGAGGACTCTCACTCCTGATGTAAACATTGCATTAAAAGGGGTGAGAGCTAAGAAGTGCCTGATTTCTGGCTATGAACATCTCTATGCCAATAGAATTTCCCAATGAAGCAGTATGAGGGGAGAGAACAGAGAACATCCCGGCAGCAATGCCTCAGGATGCACACAGACATTCTAGTGTCAGGATGTATCAGACTGAGACAAATCTATCAATAGAATTTAAGGGCTGTGCACATGAAAGGCAGAATTGGTCAATGGAACATTATCCATTATCACTGCAATGCCTACAACTTTTGCATGAAGACCAAAGAATTACTGTAGAATTCTGTTGCCTCCAGTTGGTCCTTATTTTGTTAACTAAGCTAGTTAAATATTTTGTTAACTAATAAAAGCATGAGGGGAAGAGACATTTCACTCAGGGTAATTCATCTTTAGCCATATTCCTTTCCATATTTGGCACAGTGAAAGTAATGACCCACAGCAGAAGTAATGAACCTGTCTTGTACAGCCAGGTCTGGTTGATAAATCTGGGGTTCTCATAGAACACAAAACAAATTCTACCAACGATGTAACAAATTCTGTCCCATTCATGGAGTAGGATTCTGCTGTTCCAAAGGGGAGTTAATAAAAACTATATCCCTCCCTTTTCTATTCAAGAAAGGTCACATAGGATCAAAGAGCCTTCCATGAACAGAAGGACAGGATTAGATTCAATCTGAAACACTTAAACCTACATTAGGTACAGAATAGATTACTATTCCAACACACCAAAACTGAATAGCCTGGAGGAGGTCATCAATAAAGGAAACTCGTACCTATCTACACAAACTAAATACAGTACATAAGCAATTTCACCCAATGCCTAATCTTTCTTTCTCTAGCAGTGTCCTAGAATGTTTAAAGCTTATGCCCCCTTTCCCCCCTTGTGACTAGTAGAGATTTACATTACACCTCACCACCTTCAAGAATCAAAATGATTACATAAAATGCACTAAACAACCCCTGACTCTGAGTGACCCCTGAGTGACTTTATTGCTTGTTTCTAAAAAGAAATGTGCAGCTGTTCATGAAATGCCAAAAGCCTAACTGTCAAATATAGATGCCAAAACAACCTTGAAGCTTTTATGGAGTGTAGGACTGTTTCCACATGTCTGCTGTTCCAGTTCTGTAGACAGAAATATCTTGTAGCATAAAATTCTGCAAATATGTATAACTCATCTAATATTTACCAATTTAAAGATAAAGGTAAAGACAGTCCCTTGACATGAATGTCTAGTCAAAACTGACTGTAGAGGCTGGTGGTCATCTCCGTTACTATGCTGAAGAGCCAGCCGAAGATGACACCGGTGGTCATGCAGCCAGCATGACTGCACCGAATGCTGTTACCTTCCCACTTAAGTGGTACCTATTTATCTACTTGCATTTGCATGCTTTCCAACTGTTGGGTTGACAGAAGCTGGGACTAGTGACAGGAGCTCACCCCATCATGCAGCAGTCGGGCCTCAAAGTGCCAACCTTCCAATCACCAGAACTGTGTCTTAACCAGTAAGCCACCACATCCCAATTTACCCAGATGTAAAATATGAAGTTAGCAAAAAAATTCTAGACAGATTTGCCAGGCGGAGGTATCATGCTGCTTGGTATCACAAAAAGTATATTGCAGAGAAAAATCAAGAGATTAGCAAGGCATACATCTTAGAGATGTGACGACTGAATTTAACTCACTTTTGTTTTAAACCATTAAAAGATTTCTAATGTTTTCCAAAAAGGCTGACCATATGTTTTTAACTTTATTTCCACTGTCAATGGGATTTGGTATTTGTTGATTTATTGACAGATTATGTGCTTGAGAGTTAGCGTGACAAGTCACTCCTCTTCTTAGCTTTAGGTGACTGGAATCCTATGCAAGCTCACATAGGAGTAAGTCCCATCAAGCAAAGTGGGACTTACTACCAAGTTAGCATTCTTAAGACTCTGCTAGTTAGCATTCTTAAGACTCTGCTAGAAGCATATAGGCTAACTGAACTGGAATATTTTTGACAAGAGCTAGAAATACCCAACAGCTACCTCTTCCTTAGAGATTTATTAAAATACATGCAAGTGAAAAGGCTTCCAACAAAACTTTTCCAGCTCTGGATAATCAATCAAAAAGGAAGAAAAAGAGAGAGGGAGAACATTCCTTTCCTCTTACAGTCATTATGTTGGGCTCTTACCTGAGGCTCTGGTGGAAACAGGGCCTTTGAGAGGCGGTAGAGGTTTCGCAGATTGAACTGAATGCTGGTATTAGTCACCCTGAGCTCATGGATATTGGTGGAACTGTCCCGTGGACATATGTCACTTTCGCCTGAGAAGGGGGATACTGTGATGGTGTTCCTCAGTTCATACTGTGGCAAGTTGTCCGAAATCCCTCCATCAACATACCTCTGGGGAGAGAAAAGAAAGAACTTAAGGAGCTGTAGAATGTTCCCCTTCTTTTTTTTTTAACAGCCTGTAATCACTTCCACTTTCCCAGACCAACAAACACTTACAGCCAATTACAGATGCCCTGGTGTTGCATCATGTAGTCATTTCTAGGTTAGCCTGCTATAACCTTTTAGATTATCAAGAACGACAGAGAATTGGATTCTGCTCCAATCTCTCTTCCCCACTCCCCACACAACCCTAATTATGCCATTATAGTGGTCTGAACCTACCTATGTTCTCCTGTACTGTATGTAAATGCTTCCTCTCCTGTGTCTTGGTTTCAGTTGCAAGCCTGTCTCTGCAGACACTAGAGAGAGTGAACTACAGTACTTTCAGTCCACTGAAGAGAGAGGACTAGGATTGGAATGCTCTGAGTTTTTGTTATGAAATTAAAATAAACCCCAAAGAGGTGGGTGAAAGAGAAGGCACTTTTCTGAAACAAGGCATAGTCCCTTCACAGCTGTTATTGTTAACATGATTATGTAACATGAGTAGGACATAAATAAATCCATCTTTCTATATCAGTGGCCTTTCACCTATTTTCCAGCAAGGGAACATGCAGTTCATATGCTGACCTTCTCTACAAGCTCCCAGTCCATAGGAGCAGACTTGAATAGCATGATACCCTCCCCTACAAACAGATACAGAATGCTCTGGATGAGCTCATCCTCTAATTCTGACCTAATTATAAGCCATTGTTTATTATTACATGCATTAGCGTTGAGCTTGTGTGCTTTCTCCTTCCTTCTCCTCCTCTGGGACTGCCACACAGACAAAACGGGAACCTTTTGCTTTCCATTCCAACTAATCTCAGTTTGATGTTCTATCTGAACCCCACACTGCAGTTAATATTAACCATGATTATTTAAAACAATCTAGGTTCACAGGCTATGGTTTGAAGTTGACTCTTTTCAATAAACAGTGATCAAGATTAATCACATTTTGTCTGGGTTTAGATACAGGGTGATTCAAAAAGAATAGTGCAAACGTAAAGCTGTTCGTATTAGGTTTTGCATCATTCCCTTTGAATCTCCCTATACAATACTTAACTGAAACAGATCCAGAACAGAAGCTAATTTTTTTAGACCTCTCCTCTCAGCTGAATCACAGGCAGCCAAGGGAGGGTGGAAAACACACAGTCCTGAGACTGGCTGCAGATCTCTCGTAACAAATTGTCAGGATCAAAGTTCCTGCCATGCTTGCTAGCCATATATTTTTGATACGTTTTCTAAAATGGGATGATGGGATGTGCTACACAACTGGTGATGCCAGGTGGAAGGATTGTTTATCATTCATGGTGCTAGGTAATGAGCAGCTGTGTAGGGAGGAAAAACAAGTGGTGAGCTGTCAAGGTCAGTTCCATGAGAACACCTGGTATGAGGGGAACAAGGAGGGGTAGCCTGGGAAAGAGAATGTTTTGATTTGTAGAAAATGGGATGTGGGTTTCGTGGCTTCAAACCAAGCCAGCTTTCCCTCATTTCACATCCTGGGGACCCAAGCACAACACCCTTCTAACAACAGCTCCAGTGGTTGCCCATCTGTTTCTGAGCACAATTCAAAGTGCTGGCTATAACCTATGAAACCCTGTACAGCTCATGCCCAGGCTATCTGAATGACTGTTACTTTCCCATATGAACTTGGCCAAATTCTAAGTTCTTTGCGGGAGGCACGTCTCTTGATTTCACCACCCCCACAGGCATGTTTCCTTGAAGCAAAGAAGACCCTATCTCTGTGGCAGTTCCCACACTTTTTAACACCCTTCTTCAGGAGGCTAGGCTGGCTGTGCCTTCCTTTCGTCGACCGGCTTTAGGAACCAATAGTTTTACAAGAAACAGGTTTTTTTAGTGTGCTGTACTACTTTTATTCTTTGCTTATAAATCAATGTTTTAAGCCCTGGTGGCACCGTGGTTAAATGTCTATACTGCAGCCACTCACTCTCAAACCATAAGGTTGTGAGTTCAATACCAGCCAACGCTCAAGTTTGACTCAGGCTTGCATCCTTCCAAGGTCACTAAAATGAGTACCCAGCTTATTGGAGGCAATTAGCTAACAGTTGTAAACTGCTTAGAGACTGCTTAGTTCAGAATGAAGCAGTACAGTCGTCCCCCGAGTTACGAAGGTAATCCGTTCCGGGATTACCTTCGTAACCCGGAAGCTTTTGTTTCCCGGGGGACAGCTATTGCGAACGGACCGCTCGGCCAATTTAAAGGGGCCGCGCGTTTTTTTTCCCGTATCCCGGGGGATCTTTCGGATCCCGGGGGATACTGTAGCGGTCCCACCGGTTTCGGATCCCGGGGTTTTCGTAACCCGGGGGATTCGTAAACCGGGGGACCACTGTATATAAATGAAGCTGCTATTTGCTACTGCTATAAATAGTTTCAGTTCTGCAGACACTACTACTATTTCAATCTTTTTTGGTATGTTTTTAGCTTCATGTGTTTTTATTCCTATTTCGTTTTATCTTGCAAGCTGCCTTGAGTGTCACTTTTTGATGAAAGGCAGGATAATTGACAGACAAGATTTGACAAAAGTTGTTCATGAATCCAAAATGCTTGGGTCCAGAAGTATTTTGGATTTTTTTCAGATTCTGGAATATTTGCATATACATAATGAGATATTTTGGAGACAGGGCCCAAGCCTAAACATGAAATTCATTTATGTTTTGCATGCACATTATACACATAGCCTGAAGGTGGTTTATGCACAGTATTGAAAGCAAAGCTGTCAGTTCAACAGTGGAACACACTCCCTCGGGGAGTGGTGGAGTCTCCTTCTTTGGAGGTCTTTAAGCAGAGGCTGGATGGCCATCTGTCGGGGAGGCTTTGATTGGGAGTTCCTGCATGGCAGGGGGTTGGACTGGATGGCCCTTGTGGTCTCTTCCAACTCTATGATTCTATGACTATCTGAGCCACCCATGAAAAAAGCTTTGGTTTTTGGCACTTTTCAGATTTTGGAATTCCTGATAAGGGAGACTCAACCAATATCAGTATCTGACTGACTTGACCCAAATGGCTGGATCACCGCCAGCACAGAAGTGAAGGACGAAAGGATTCATTTGCTCAAAATCAAACTTCCACCCTCTTCTCAGACATGAGGCCAACACCGGCTTGTCACAGCACAGCTCTGTTGGCCTGCGGTGGCCTCAGAAACAGAATAAAGTTCAGACTGGAGCAGAAACAGAGTGGTTGGAGGCAAGAGAAGCACAGGGTGTTCTCTAGCAACCAAAGTCCTGAAGCTTCCTGCTAAGCCTGTTCCAGAAAACTCAGCACATTCCTCTATGCTAGCTACTTTCAACAGATAGTCAGGTCCAATTCTAGCTACTATGCAAGCAAAGTCAATAAAAACAGGTAAAGATTCATGTGCACTGGTAAGAAAAAGCAGCCCCACCTTCTCCTCCCTCTTCCCCACCCCTCCCATGAACTCTCCCTTTAAGCCTACAAACCATTATGGAAGAGGAGAGGAAAGGCACAGTTGGTATTGCAACCCAGAATCAGTCCCCCACCTCTTGCTTTATTTTACCTTTGCCTTCATGGGGTAACTATATGATCCTCACAGTGAGTGTCTCTATGCAGCCTCCCACAAATCAATATGAAGTGCTGTTGGAGGTATGGAGGCTGCTGCAAATATAAATCAGGTTTATGTTTGAGAAATTCAGTAACAATCACTACTGTTTCTGCCACCTTTTGCCTCTCCAGATGGTTAGGAATGACTACTCCCATTTTCCCTTAGCCTTGACCAGGATGACAGAGAAACTGAAGTCCAACACATTCCCTGGCTCTAAGAGCTGAAACAGCACTAAGCCACTAAGACTGATCAAGGAACTCCTTGGCTTAGTTCTCCCCAATACCATGAGGGCTATGGAAATTCCATAGAAGGCAATGGAAAGCTGCAATCTTTTTCTTGCAGTTTACCATGTTGTAATATAAGAACAACAATACAGATCAACTTTGACATCTAAGGTTATGATAACACATGTTAGGCTTGCCAGATCTCAGGGCCTGGACCTGAGATTCCAGTTTTCATGGGTCATTTCTGGGAGGTGGGGAGGAAGAGAAGGAAGCAAATTCTCTGGTTTTGCTGGGCTTGCCTCCATGGAAGAGGAAAGGACTGTGTTCACATTTCTGTTCAACTATGAAAGCAGTACTTTCTACAATTTCCACTACTTGATTGATTGGTTGCTACAACTTGCAAAGACTCTCCAGAGGGTTTTTATGTATTTACTTAGTTAGCTTTCTCCTTCCCTCCCACCAGCACTAGGGTTCATCCTCCACTCTGTTCTGTATTCACCTTCTAGCTAGAAGCAAGTAGGCTAGATTAAATATTCCTTATCTCAACTCCCTAAGTAAGTGAGAGGGAATAAATCAAATTATTTAGTACAGTTCATAGACTCAACAGTTCAAATTAGCATTATGTAAGAAAAATATCAATGTCCTTTAGGGAGCACAGACCCTAAAACAGTAAAGCTATACAAGCAGTATTCATTTCAAACATCTTTTGGTAACATCTTTTGGTAATACAGAATTTAACTGTTCTCTGATCCTGACAGCCTCAAGCAAAAACATGGCAACAACCAAGGATGACACTTTATCTTCCAATAGAAATTTGACGTAAGATTGGGTTGGTTGACCCCATTGATTAGCCAGTAATTGACTGATCATATGTTATTGAACCTGGTTGTAGAATCATATATAAGTCGAGGATAAAACTTAGAATCCACAGAACAAAAGAATGTGCTTCATGGATTCTGTTTTCTCATTCTTACAGGGGTACAATCTTGCAGTATAATGGGACACGAGTAAATTTGTCATGAAGCACTTGACAGAAAAAAACACTAAATCTGGCCTTCCCAAAACATCTACAATATTTACTTATATACTCATGTATAAGTCTAGCAATTTGACTTAAAATTGACCTAAAAAACCTGGGTTTACTTATCTATGGGTCAATGCAAGCACTGTACCTTAACTCAAAATAGGAACCATCTCCCTCTCTGAGTAGTGTGGCAAAAGGTAAGAGCTTGCTCCATCTTGGGAGAACCTAAAAGAAGCACCAACCCCCTTCTATTCTCTCCACTGTGGTGCTGCTTTTGGCCTTGGACAGGAAAATAGCAGCATTCTTTGGCATCATTTCCCTTTGCTTTATTCTTTACATCATTTGTTGCATGCATCTAAGTTTTATCCTTGACTTATATATGACTCATGTCAAAATTAATAATTTTGGCCCCAAAACCTGCCCTCGATTTATACATGAGGTCAACTTATAGTTGAATATCTAAAAACAGTCAGTATTCTTTAAATACTCAGCTAGGTGAAATGGACCAACATATTCTATACCCAAGGAGCTCAGTGAGCTGGTTGAATATGAACAATCTTGAAGGTCACAGAAAGCAATATCCCCACAGTCTTTGTTTTACTGATTTAAGTGCAATGTCATAGCCCAGATGTAGGAGGAAAAATGATGGCAGTCCAATTGAAGCAGCTTTTTAAAACAGGGAATAATAATTTCAACCTGCTCTGGGGACACCTCTTCAGATAAGATTTTTGTCTCAATTCTCAAACAGGAAAATATATTATCTGTCTGTCAGAATGGGAATCTGAACAACTGTGTTTGGTATTTAATGCCATTTCTAGGTCTCAGGTTTTGAATGAGAAACCTCAAGGCCTAGAGCAATCCTTGACTGGCAACCCCAAAGCATGTGCACTTTGAAAGTCTTATAGATCTGTTATTGTGGAGCATTGACTTGGAGATGACATAGGAAAAACAGAATGAGTTCTTTACCACATCCTATGAGAAAGTAAGTTTTCTTCTCTGCTCTGGCATACTAAAAAAAAATCACAAAACCTCTAGAAAGACTATTGTGAAGAAAGTTGTGATTCCATGATGCCTAAATACTAGAAAATGGTCCTAGTAGCCTGGTGCAGGGAACATAGCTTAGCAACTTTGGGCTAATCTACACATAAGTGTATTATGCACATTGTTGTATATTTTTGCACATTTGCATTGGCAGTTCATTGTCTTCATTTTCCTGTACAAATTTGCATCTATTTGCATTTTTTGCCCTTCCTCTGCCAAAAACATGCAGCAATCAGGATCCATTTGAAGAGATGAATTGTCAAACGTGTGATAATGCACATTTCTGTGGATTTCCACAGATACTTAGTTAAAAACCACAAAGCCTTTTTCTGAGGAGTTTAAGGGTTTTTAGAGAAGTGCAAAAAGCCCAAACTCTTCAAAACTGTGTGTGGCCAGGTTGCATTCTGTTCATCTTGAATGAGGAGTATTTTAATTGTGTAGACAGGCCTTTTGTTGATAGTTTGTAAACCACTGTTCTCAACATTTAGCCAAGAGCAGAAAAAATAAAAACCTGTCAGTAAGGTTTTGGCCCTAACCTATTAAAACTGAATATGTTTTTCAAAGGTTGTGATAAAGTAACATTCCACTTCAACCCATCCCTTTACCACATCTCTGCAACTTCCTCCTCCCCCCTTGATGTAATATGAAAGCCTCCCATATAGCAGTAGAGAAGGTTTGAAAGTACAGGTTGCTTACCTGTAACTGTGTTTCTTCGAGTGGTCATCTGTGCCCTCACACAATAGGGTTTGCGCCTGCGCAGAAGCTCCATTCGGAATGCTGAAAAGCTGAGCAGATTGGCGGGAGCCCCGCCCCTCCCACTCCCTGAGCATGCCCAATCCCGCCAATCTAGCTCCTCCTTCAGTTCAAGTCCGCCGCAAAAAAGGCAGGGATCTGACCGAGGGGAGGTAGGGCGGGATTTGTGTGAGGGCACAGATGACCACTCGAAGAAACACAGTTACAGGTAAGCAACCTGTACTTCTTCTTCGTGGTCTCTGTGCCTCACACAATAGGGTGACTAAAAAGCTTACCTATGGAGGTGGGAAGGTCACTGCAAGATCGATGAAAGGACAGCACGACCAAAACTGGCATCTCTCCGGGACCTGCAGTCCAGCCGGTAATGCTTCACAAACGTGGATGGTTGAGACCACGTGGCCGCCTTGCAGACCTCTGGCAGTGGAACACCTCTGAGGAAGGCAGCAGATGAAGCTGTAGCCCTGGTGGAGTGGGCACGAACACCAACCGGGAGAGGGCGCTTAGCCAGTTCATAGGCCAGAAAAATGGTTTGAGCAATCCACTTTGCAAACCGCTGTGATGAAACTGGGTTGCCTTTCCTGGCACCACCATAACAAATAAACAATTTATTGGATAATCTGAACTCTTGAGAACGCTGAACATAAAAAGCCAAAGCACGGCGAACATCCAGGGTGTGCATGGTCTTTTCCAGAGGCGAAGAAGGGTCTGGATAAAAATTAGGAAGCACAATTTCCTGGGAAAGGTGAAATGGAGAAACCACTTTAGGGAGGAAGGAAATGTCCTGTCTGAGGACCACCTTGTCCCTGTGAAAAGTCAAGTAAGGCTCATCTGAGCGTAGGGCCGTCAGTTCAGAAGCACGTCTAGCTGAAGTTATGGCCACAAGAAAAGACACTTTGAGTGTCAGTAGTCTCAAAGAAGCAGAGCCTAAAGGCTCAAATGGAGGTCTCGTAAGCTGTGTAAGCACTAGAGAGAGAGACCAGGCCGGAGCCAGTGGTGGCAACGGTGGATAAAGGTGATGTAGTCCCTTGAAGAACCTCTTTAACGTGGGTGACGTGAAAAGGCGAGCTGATCGTGAGCCGGGTGGTTGGTTAGCTACAATAGCCGACAAGTAGACCTTGAGGGAAGAAAAGGCCAGGCCTTGATCCCTGAGGTGTAGCAGAAAATGCAAGACAGTAGTAAGGCTCACAGGCGAGGAAGGTTCAGACCTAGCCTCCGCGAAGGCACAGAAACGCTTCCACTTATATGCATAGGATCTCTTGGTGGAGTCCTTCCTCGAGGCAGACAGGACCCTGAGCAAATCAGGAGACTCTATGGCTGGATCCTCCACGCCGTCATCCGTAGATTGACCAAGTCCGGGTGTAGGACCGCTCCATTGGAGTGGGACAAAAGGTCCGGCCATTTCGGCAGGTGAAAGTATTGGCCTCTGGCCAAATGAAGAAGAGGAGTGAACCAGGGTTGTCTGGGCCAGAACGGAGTCAACAGTACGGCGTTGGACCGGTCCCTGGCCATCTTGGCCACCGTCCTGGAGATCAGAGGAAAGGGGGGAAATGCATACAGGAGATCTCGACTCCAACTGCAAAGGAAGGCGTCCCCCATGGATCCTCGTCCTTTGCCCGCTCTGGTGTAGAATGCCTGGCACTGAGCGTTCTCCGGTGTGGCAAACAGGTCCACCGAAGGAAATCCCCAACGAGACGTCAGGAGATTGAAGGCCGAACTCGACAGAGTCCATTCGTGCTGCAGCACCTTGTCCCTGCTGAGGGAGTCTGCCAGCACATTGTCCTTTCCTGCCAAGTGAATGGCCACTGGGTGAATGGATCGGTGGTGGCACCACGTCCACAGCTGCTGGGAGAGACGCAAGAGGACTGGAGAATGAGTTCCTCCTTGCTTGTTGATGTACCAGACAGTGGTTGTGTTGTCTGATACTACCTGCACAACTCTGTGGAGGAGATGATTTTCGAATGCCCTGAAGGCTTTGATGACTGCCAACAGTTCCAAGGCATTTATGTGCAGTTCTGCCTCCTGTGCAGACCACTGTCCCTGCACACACAAGCCGTTGAGATGTGCGCCCCATCCTGACATGGACGCGTCTGTAGTGACCATCCTGGAAGGTTCTGGCGTTTGGAAGGGCATCCCCTTGAGGATGTTGGAGGGAGACATCCACCACTTGAGAGAGTCTCTGACACGAGGTGGCAACGAGAGTCTCTTGGACGGATTGTCCCTCACGTGATCGAAGGAAGCCAGGAACCAAGCTTGGAGAGGCCTGAGCCTGAGACGAGCCAGGTAGGTCACCGCCGTGGTTGAGGCCTGGTGGCCTAGCAGTCTCTGAATGTCCTTTGTAGACGGACGGTGAGAGTGAAGGACGGATCGCAGCTGTTCCCAGAGGGCCTCCGCCCGTCTGGTGGGAAGGTAGGCTCGACCCATCACAGAGTCCAGGGACGTGCCTATATAGTCTATCACCCTGACAGGGTGGAGAATGGATTTTGGCAGGTTGACTTTGAGTCCCAAGTCTGCTAGCAGATCCAAAGTGTACTGGACGTCTTTGTGCAGTCGAGACTTGGAGGACGACACCAGAAGCCAGTCGTCGAGGTAAGGGAAAATCTTTATTCCTTGAAGACGAAGGTGAGAGATGACCACCGCCATGCACTTTGTAAACACTCGAGGAGCGGTGGAGAGGCCAAAAGGAAGAACGGTATATTGATAAAGATCTCCATCTATGGCGAAACGGAGATACTTCCAATGTTGAGGCCTGATGCTGATGTGGAAGTAAGCATCCTTTAGGTCTATGGATGCAAACCAGTCCCCTTGGTGCAGGAACGGCAAGATGGATTGGAGAGTCACCATCTTGAACTTGCGAATCGTGATGTATGAGTTGACGCCTCTCAGGTCCAAGATGGGGCGGAGACCTCCTCCTCTCTTCGGAACTGTGAAGTACCTGGAGTAGAAGCCTTGGTGTTTGCAATTTGGTGGAACACGTTGTATGGCTCCTTTGTCGAGAAGGGAGGAAATCTCCCCCAGAAGAGGAGGAGAGGAGGGAGTGTAACAGAAAACGCCATTTGGTGGAATACTTGAGAACTCTATGGCGTATCCCAGGCGGATGATGGTAAGCACCCAGGAGTCCGTGGTGATCTTGGACCAGTTCTCGTAGAAATGGTGAAGTCTGGGAACTGAGGAAAGGGAGACTGGCAAACAAAAATGGGGTGTCGCCTCCAAGAGCCCGTCAAAAGTGCGACTTGGAGGATGGCTTTCTAGAAGGCTGTTGCTGCTGACGTTGCTGGCCTTGCCTTTGCTGTTGCTGCTGTTGCTGCTGCTGCTGTTGAGGCTGGCTGTAAGGCCTCCTATTGTAAGGCTGGGTCCTATAAGTGGAGGACGGAGCCGAACGAGAGCGGGTGAAACCAGGGTCGTATGGCCTTTGGCGCCAGACACGACTGGATGAGGGCTTGCTAGGTGTCAGCCCAAGTCTCTTCCCGTTCAGACGAGCCTTGGCCATGGTGTCCAGGGATTCGTCAGTCTTGGCGGCGAATAGACCTTCACCATCGAAAGGAAGATCTTCGATTTTGGACTTAGCTTCCTCGGACAGAGAAGTAGACCTCAACCAGGCGAAACGGCGGAGTGCCACTGCACCGGCCATCACTTTCGCAGAACAGTCCATGACATGTCTAGCTGAGTGCACTTCCTGAGCAATGAGGGAGAGTGCCTCAGCGTAGAATTCCTGAGCTGCCTCTTGTTGTGCCTGAGGCAGATAAGGAATGAAAGCAGCCAAACGGTCCCACAAAAACTTCTGATAGCCGGCCATGCAACCTTGCATATTGGCGACCTTTGCTGCCAGCACTGCAGATGAATAGAAACGTCGACCAAAGATGTCCATCCTTCTGCCATCTTTGTCCATGGGGGCAGAATGGGACTTGCCTGTAGACTTACAAGTAGATTCCACCACCAGAGAGTTGGGAGCTGGGTGGGTGAACAAAAATGGCGCCGTATCCGACTGCACCCGATACAACGAGTCAAGCTTCTTAGAAGCGGGTGGTGTCGAAGCCGGCTTGGTCCAAGAGGCCACCATAATGTCCGAGAAAGAAGGCAAGAATGGAATGACCGCTGGTTGCTGGGGACGTACCACGAGGCCATCGATGGGGTCCCTGGGGGGCTGGGCCGTCTGCGCCGTATGGAGGCCTACCGCCCTTGCCATCCTGTCGACAATTCCAGTGAAGAGATGGAGGTCTTCGACAGGTGAACCCGGTGTCTGGTCCTCAACTTCCTCATTGGGAGAGGAAATGGCAGGCTGTGGGGAGTCAGGACGGTTGTCCGTCTCTCCCGTAGACTCCTCCGTAGACTGGGAGGCTGGCAACTGCGGATCCACATAGGGCTGTGTCGGTGCCATAAGAAAGGTCGACGTCGAGGCGTCCGCGTAGCTGATCGGAGCGGAGACTATCGACGTCGAAGTAGTAGCGGTAGCTGATGCCGAGACGGTCATAATGGCGCTCGATTCCGGAGGTTTCGACACCGTAGCTGTCGAGGCCGGCGCAGGCGATATGGCCCTGTATTCGGTCCGGGACTGAGAGGGAGAGCGAGATCGAGATCGTGAGAAGTCTCCGACATGGAGGTCACGGACATGGTACCGATCCCGGTACGAAGGAGAGTAAGAGCGGTAGGATGGATGACGCTCTCTCCAGTATGATTCAGCCCGATGTCGTGCCAAAAAGGAGGCCGACGAGTGGGGCGAGTCGAAGTAGTGCTCCTCGAAGGGTTCCGGAGACTTCCGGGGTGGAGGAGGTGGGAACCGCAGCCTGTAAATACGCTCCGAAGAGGCTAGGATTTCCTTCGGTGGAACAGAGGTCGGAGCCGAAATAGGCGAAACAGTAGAGACCGAGGTCGAGACCGTCCCCGTAAGGGCGAGGACCTGGGTAGATGCAGGCTGAAATGCGGGTTCCAGAGTCTCCGGCGCCGAGTCTAGTACAGTGACCGGGGCCGGGACTGAGAGGTCAATGGCCGAAGGCTGTCTAAGGAAAGACATGGCCAGGTCTGCCTGGGCAGCCGCCGAGGCAACCGAAGTGAGGACCTCCTTATGCTTATGCTTTTTTGCTTTCGGCTTCTCCAGCTCGATGGGGGGAGGCCGCTTCTTGTGCTCCTTGTGTTGCCCTTCGGGGCGAGACATAGTAGTCGTGGCCGAGGCCGACGCCGAGGAGGTTTCCGTCGGTGTCGAGGTCGCCGTCGACGTCGAGGTCGGTCTTTTGATTTTCGGAATCCTCGGGAACTTAGAGATGGGAAGACGTCCTAAGGGGTCCGTGGACGGATCTGAGGAGTGGGAGACTGAGAGGGCCTTCTCCCACAAGTGGGCCTTGAGCCGGTCTGCTCGTTGGCAGAGCGTGGCGGGATTAAAAGCCTTGCAATGCTTGCATTTCTCCGGGATGTGGGAACTGCCTAAGCAGAAAATGCACTTCGAGTGTCCATCCACAACCGGGATTTTACCGCCACAGTTGGAACATTTCTTGAACGGGGCGGCCATAAGAGGCCGGTCCGATCGCGAGGGGCCCGTCCGGGCCAAAACCCTCGAATTCCGACAAAAAGGGGCAGCTCAAGGAAAAAACAGGAGAAAACGAAAAAAGGACAAAAATAAAATAAAATAAAGTAAAATGATTAGAAATAAAAGAAAATAGACAGAGTCTAGCTACTCAGCTTTCGTCGCGATGAAGAGCACTCCGAAGGAGATGTTACTCTTGCGGCGGACGAAAGAGAACTGAAGGAGGAGCTAGATTGGCGGGATTGGGCATGCTCAGGGAATGGGAGGGGCGGGGCTCCCGCCAATCTGCTCAGCTTTTCAGCATTCCGAATGGAGCTTCTGCGCAGGCGCAAACCCTATTGTGTGAGGCACAGAGACCACGAAGAAGAAGCCTATCTCCCTCCCGCAAAGTTCTTACCACTCCTTGAAGACTTGGAGGGATCAGACCACAGTATACTGGAATGAAAGTGCTGCAGACACATGCCTAAAAGAGAAAGAAAAACACCATGTGATAAGAGTGAAAACATCTAGGAAACTCTAAGCAATGTGCAACAAGGATTTAGTTATACAGAATATCAAATGAAGTGAACCTGATGATACAGCTCACAGCAGCAGGACAGACTTTTGGGGTAAAAACCAGATTAAGTCTCCCCATCTCAGTCAGGCGGGTTCCTACAGCATCACACCCAACACTACTTAGAAATCAGGATGTATGTTACTACTTACCTGGATAAGCTCTTCTTTGGAGGTAAATTCTGATAATATGACATTCTCTCCATCTGAGACCCGTGTCAGCGAGATGCCCAAGCGCCCATTAGCCAATTCATGCCCATTGTCTGGCAGGGTTTTGTATAGGCAAGCACGGATGATTTTCACCAAGTTGAAGGATGGGTGCAAAGGGCCAAGAAATCTCTTCCGAGCCTCTTTGGATACATGGATTATATTTGCACCAGCTTCACCTAGGATATAGAAACAAACACAGGTTATGCTATATGTCATTATTGCCAGTAGTGCTTCCCCCTAAACACACACGGGGACCAGATATGAGGAACCTGTAGTCCTTCAAACATTCTTGGACTCCAATTCCCAGTTGCCCCTGCCAGTCTTTCCAATGGTGATGGCTGCTGGGAGGAATAGTCCACCAACATCTGGAAGGCCACAAGTTTCTGACCTGGTTTTGGTGCTTTATACAGGATATATTATATAAGATTACTTTGTCATTTATTATCAAACATGTCTACAGCACATTCATATAGATGAGATACTGCTTAGTATGATACTCAGCAAGGCTAACGTATCTGAATAATATTTCACTTCCTGACTTAATGCCCCATTCCTATAGTAGTACTAAAACTATACAGATTGGTACACTCTTCTTCACTATATCACAGGCTTTACTGCAGCAATTTCATGACCCAGAAAGACTAAGGCAGTCCACAATGTCAAAGCTATTTTAGTCATTCTTAAACAAACTCGCAACAGTCATGACCAGTGATTATCAAGTTCTACTGTGTAGCTACTGTGTGGAATGTTACTAAGGGGGATGTGACAGCATCTGAACTGCACAAAAAGAACCTCAACTGGAAACTCAGCATTTTAGATGAAAACAAACAATACACAGATCTATGCAGGGCTTGGAATTGTAAGTTTTTGGACTATGAATCGATGCCAAAATGAGACCACAGTTTCCACAGCCAAAATGGGACTTTACAGCTCTAGAAGTTGTCCCAAAAGGTAACTTTGCAACTTCAGTCTTATGAGTCATTACCTTTATATTAGGGATAAGAAAACTCTAGCTCATGGACTAGCGGTAGTCAGTGTCTCTTTTTCTGTGTGCCCCCTCCCACCTTCAAGATTTACTTTTTTTAAAAGAAAAGAAAGAAACTTTCCATTATTACTACTGGAAGCTTTTTAGAAAGACAACCTGCTGTGTATAAGAGTAGGTAACTGTTTGCTTTGGTATTGGTATGCACCTCACCCCAAATATTGCAAAATAATGTAGTTCACAGACTGAAAACTGTTTCCCACCCTCATGTAAAAGAAAGGTGTGAGTCACAGCCAATCTTTCTTTCCAGAAAATTAGGGGGGAGGGATGATGGTCAAGCAGGTGTCAGCACATTATAACTGATCATACACAAAAAGCAGAGACACTCCTTTTTTGCCTCTGCCCCAAAGGTTGTTTTTATAGTCTCAGAACAAACATTTAACATGAGTTCCCTTCCCAGACAGAGAAGAAATTCATCTAAGACACACAATCTTGTAGTTGTAGGTCATGATGAAAGTACTATGAGTACTATGTACTATGAATATGAATCAACAGTGTGATGCGGCAGCTAAAAAGGCCAATGCTATTTTAGGCTGCATCAATAGAAGAATAGCATCTAGATCAAGGGGAGTAATAGTGCCACTCTATTCTGCTTTGGTCAGGCCCCACCTGGAATACTGTGTCCAGTTCTGGACACCACAATTCAAAAAGGATGTGGAGAAACTGGAGCATGTCCAAAGGAGGGCAACTAAGATGGGGAAAGGTCTGGAAACCCTGCCCTATGAGGAACAACTTAGGGAACTGGGGATGTTTAGCCTGAAGAAGAAAAGGTTGAGGTGATATGATAGCCCTGTTTCAATATTTAAAGGGATGTCATATTGAGAAGGGAGCAAGCTTGTTTTCTGCTGCTCCAGAGAACAGGACCCGGAACAATGGATGCAAGCTACAGGAAAATGGATGCAAGCTACATCTCAACATTAGGAGGAACTTCCTGACAGTAATGGCTGTTCGACAGTGGAACACACTCCCTCAGAGAGTGGTGGAGTCTCATTCCTTGGAGGTCTTTAAGCAGAGGGTGAATAGGCATCTGTCAGGTATGCTTTGATTGAGAGTTCTTGCATGGCATTGGCTATGCCTACAAGGGCTGTTGGGAGTCTAGTAAGCTTTGGAGGGGCGCACAATATCTACGCAGGGCCGTACAGATAGACATACTTATACAAACATTAATCACAGGATTGTTGTCATTTTTATAATTCTTGCATAACAAGACAAAAGAGAACGTACTCTTTAGTAAAATAAATTAGGGTATATTCTTTTTCCATTGGAATTCTCTCCCTGCCTCCAACAATTCTGAGAAAAATCTACAGAATATTTGTGAATATCTGTAAAATCTGCCAGGCATTTTCTGGAAGTTTCAATTTGCTATATCCTACAATTTGCCATATCCTTTGCCCCATGGACTAATCTCATCTTTATTATGGGGTTTGTCAATCCATCCCACCAGCTGCCCCCTGGTGGCCTATGTACTAGAAATATTGAGTCTTCTTAACAGCTATGGAAGAAAAGCACAAATCTTTCTCTGTCTCAAGATAAAAAATTGACAGTGCAAGCAAACTCTGGTCTAAAATGACTCCAATTATTGGCTCTTGCAAATACTGCAAGATCAAAACCAGAGTGGAGAATAACGGTGGGTCTCTCTGGTACCTTCTCTGTCCAAAATTTAAATGTATATTGAAAAATAGGGTGGTTGCTGTTGTTTTTGAAATTCAACAATGCGGGGGGGGGGGGGGGGCTGCAGCCTGCTTAAATGGTGAATTGCTTTTCCAGGTGATTACCATGAATGTCTCTTCACCCATTTTGGGGCCATAGAAAAGGCAGTCTGGGAGATTTGGCTAGATCAAGAGTTTTAAAAAAACCTCAACCTTTTGGGGCTGTGTGTAGCCCTACAGTTACACTTTGCCATCCCTACTGTAAAAAGCAGACATACAGCTATACAGAGAAATAGATTTCCACCTCCACAAGCCTGACTTGCCATTCAGCTTCAGTATATGCTACATGACCATGATGTTGCAGCCTATGTGCCTTTATCTTCAGACCCCAAACATTCTTCCCAGAGTGGACCCTGGACTCCTTTCACTCTCTCCCTTTTTAAAAGGTCAGGTCTCATCACCATCTTCTCACGCACAGCCCTACAGAAGACGACTGATTCCCTCAGCAAAAAAAGTTTTGACTTAGAAGCACCCAGGCTTTGCAATTCTGTTGGACCAGAGTCCAACTGGGTCAGAACTTGAAATCTTTCCCTTCTGTGACAATGCCTTTCTTCTTTATCATCATCATGCAAATCCAGAAATCAAGCACATGTGGGAAGCAGAGATCAGCTACCCCAATAAACGGGAATGGGTCAGAGGCCTGCCTGGAAAAACAAGGAGACACCCATTTTCCCACTTCCTCTAGTCTTGATGAAAGAGCAAAAACAAAACACCCTACTGGGTGGAGAAGGGAAAAGTTGCCAGATTCAAACTACCAGAAATAAAAAAAAAAAATCATCATCATGTGAAGAAGAAAATCAACAGACCTGCAAGGGCTTGTGTTCCCTATATGAATACTGTATTCATTATGAGGGTAACAATAACACTGGCAGGACACTTGACAAGGTTGTCACAACACAGCAGCCGCTCTGAAATGTCTTAAAGTTCTTCAGTCTCTTTTAAAATCACTCCACTGGCTGCCAATTTGTTTCCAGGCAAGGTACAAAGTGTTGGTTATTATTTTTAATGCCCTACATGGTTTGGGTCCAGAATCACCTCCTCCTGTCTAATCCACCTTTACACTCAGGTGCTCTGATGGACATTTACTCCAGTCAGCCAGGACTAGGTTAGCAGCTGTGACCCCCTGGACTTTTTCTTCAGCCACCCCTAGACTGTGGAACAACCTGCTGGAAGACAGCTGACAGCTGAATACGCTGTCCGAATTTAAAAGAGCATTAAAGACCAGTGTCTTCTGGCAGGCCTAGCCATATTATTTTAAAATTGTTAATTTTCAATTATGAATTTTTAAAATATGGATGGATTGTTTTAATATGTGTTTGTCTTATTTGTTCTTTTGAACTGATGTTGTGTGTTTTTAGCTAACACTGTTTGTTATATATTAATCTGTTGTTCCCTACCTCAATCGATAGGGGGAAGCAGGTAAGAAATCATCATCATCATCATCATCATCATCAACAACATCTAGAAATTATGGGAGATCAACTGAAAGCTCCATCCTCCTCCTGTATGCTCCATTTGGCATGCTCACCCAAGTGGAAGGCTTCAGCAAGGGAATGTGTAATAATAAAAGATAATTGCAAAGTATTTTGGGTTTCACTATATCAGCAGCCACTGCAGACTAGTTGAAGTGTTTTCTCTTTTCTTTGCCTTTCCTTCAGGTTCAATAAAGGATAACAAATAAGAATACAACCATCCATCTACACCCATGGATTCTGCATCCATGGATTCAACCATCTACAATTTGAAAATATTTCTTTTTTAAAAATCCAGAAAGAAAACCTTGATTTCACCATTTTATATAAGGGACATCATTTTGCTACAGCAATGTATATAATGGGACACGAGCATCCACAAATTTAGGCATCCTCGGGGGTCCTGGAACCAAACTACAGCAGATACCAAGGGCCCACTGTATATTTAAATGTACCCAATTTTAAAATCTAAATGTCGGCATGTGGTATGGAGTGAACAGAGAGCTAGGTCTGCAATAAATTCATTTAAATTATAAGCTTCCTTCAGTCCCAATTTTGAGGGAAAGATATAAATAAAGTTAATAATAATAATTCCAAAAATATCTTTCTTTCTTTAGTATACACACATAGAGGAAGAGTCATGTTATTACTCAGGTTTACTGCCTTGTTTCATAGGTTACTCTTATCTTTGCCAGGCAGCAGATACCTAAATGGACTCCACAGTTAACATACCTATACAGTATGCCCATCTTTTATAACCCTCTGCCTGGGATAGAGTTTACCAACCTCTACAGTTCTCCTACTGTAATCATTTTTCCGCTGTGAGGATTCAGAGCAGGGAGTAGGAAACCCATGGCCTTCCAAGATGCAGTTGGAATACAACTACCATCATCCTCAATTCAGACCATGCGGGTGGGGGTTGGAGTCTTAAAAACATTCAGAGGGCTATAGAGACTGTTCTCCAGTTAATATCATTAGCTCCACAATGGAAACAAGGATGTGAGCTGGATTTATGGACTCTCTCAATAAGAACTTGATCCTTCTTGGCCACAAAGAAGTAACATTTAAGTTGCTGGTGTCAGGGTATAATCAACCTCTGACCCAAATTTGCGATTTATATTTAATCCATTGATTTTTTTTTTCTAATAGTTAAAAAACATTAAAGATGCACAATACATATTCAGCTGGATAACACCAGCTTCCTTTCACAGTTATCTGTTTTTGGTGTGTCAGCACCAACATTCCACATGAATCAGATGATAAACACATTTATCTCTTTTGAAGAACACATTAAAAAGTATTAGCCTGCACTCAGCTTTTCACAATATCAATATTCAAAAGCAGCTGATGCACAATCACTCTTTCCCTCCCCAACTATTAGGCAAAGCATACAACCTGCCCCCAAATGTTGCAGCACAGAGTGAGTGTTCTTGTTCAGTATTCCAGTCAACCACCCTTATCCATGGATTCTTCATCCACAGATTCAAACATCCACAGCTTGAAAATATTCCAAAAAATATAAATTCCAAAAAGCAAACCTTTTTGCCATTTTATATAAGGAGCACCATTTTACTATGCCACTATATTTAATGGGACCTGAACATCCACAGATTTTGGTATCCATGGGGGGGTTCTGGAACCAAGCTCCAGTGGATTCCAGGGGCCCAATGTACTTTCGTTTTTCAGGACACTCCATCCTATCACCTCTCCCCACTGCCAACAGCGAGGCAGCACTCTCAGTCCTCGCTGGGTTGGGTGATGGTGGGGCTTCCCACCTTTTTAAAAAAAATTCTGAAAACCTTGATAATCTCTTAGACCTGCTGATACCCCTCTCTTGTACATGGATAGCAAAATTCTGACTTCATGCACTCAGAAAATTGCACTCACTATTACAATATGTCAGATAGGTGGCATGAAAATAACAGTAAGTACCTAGAGTTGAGGTACTTCAATGGCTGCTTTTTAGATTCCAGGTACAAAAAGAAGACAAACAGGTTAAGTAAGCCAGGGTGAATTTCTTCAGTCAGAGTGATGCTATCCTTTGGTCTCTTGGACCCAGGTGAAACAAATAATCTGTTTACAGTCATAATTCCTTCTAGCTGCAGATCAAGCACATCACACTTCCAATGGGATAATGTGGCAGCACTACATCCAGCAGGATCTGTACGGTGGCATGTCATGATTAACCTCCCTGGGCAGGCATGTGCAGTAGCCAAGTTACTTTTTGCACTCTTTTTGAGGCTATCCCATTCCCCAGTTTTAGAGAAGCCAGGAGGGAAAGGAGTAGCACCTCTTCCAAAAAGGTGATGTTGCCAAACACATGAATACAGTGATTATGCACAGAGACATATTGTTGCTTAAAGCAATCCCACCAGCCTGCAAAATATCACTTAGAATGTAAATGTTAACAGAGTAAACTTCAGATTTCCTAGGAAAGAGGCCCAGTATGGATGTGGTTTCAAAAAGGAATTGGGTTTAGTCTGACAGACTCTGAAGTACATGCCAACAGCAAAAGTAAAAAAGCAGGTGTTGCAACCTTGAAAGATGTTATGTATGGAGGGGGTGAGAGAAAATGCTTGGCAGGCAGAGCCAATTAGTAAACAGCTTTAGGAATGCCAGAGAGGATCCTTAGGGAGATCATAAGACTGGTAGAGCAAGAGAAATACAATAATCATCATCCCTAAATTATTGTTTCCAAGTTGCTGACTATAATGGAGATGAAGAATATGTGGGTCTCCAGATGAGAGCTCCCACCTTTGAAGCCACAGGTTAGGGGAATTACAATCCAACCACATCTGGACAGCCACATTGTCCCCATTCCTGAGTATGAGGCATTAATAATAGATGCTATCAATTGCACCCCCAATCTCCATCTTCTTCAATATTTTAACCCATCTTTTCTGTATTTTTAGCCATGCTTATTCATGGAGCTACACAAACATCACATAGATGCAACTCTGATCTCCACTTGACTCTTCTTTCCTCCTCCATATGTCTTCCTTCAAGTGCTCATAAGCTCTTGACTGAGGAAAAGAAACTTTCCAAGTATTTACAGTCTAATGAGACTTAAGGCAACAGAGAGATACAGCTGGAGGTACCACCACCAGCTCCTTTGCCAGGAGAGGTCAAACTGGCCTGTAAAAATATTTGACTACTGTAGTAGAAACAAATGAATTAAAACTGGCAACAACTGATAAGGCTTGCCTGCAAGCAAGAAGTTGATCAGTCACCAAATCAAATCTCCATCTGAGCAGTCCTGGAGCCCTTGATTCTTCCTGGAAAGGCTCCATCCAGAGCAAAGGGCACTAGCTGAAGCCAGGGACATTCCTGAACTTTAGTTGATAATCCAGGGTACAGAGGACATTTTACCATGTGAGCCTTAAATCAGTCTTACAGGAATGTAAAACTTTACCGGCCAGGATATATACCCAGTTGGAAGGGGGGAGCAGTTATGCTGTGTTAGACACATGAAACAAATCACAGGTATCACAGGTGGAAACTCCGTAAAGACTGTGCTATCATACATAAGGCAAAAGTCTATGTTTCCATTTTCCATGCCTAATTTGAAGGCAAAAGCTACAGTAGTAAGTGTGTGCATGTGCTTTCAAGTTGCCTGTTGACTTGTGGTGGCCCAGTTGGTTTCATAGGGTTTTCTTAGGCAAAGAATACCCAGAGGTGGTTTTGCCATTTCCTTCCTCTGAAATATGCACATGGGATTCACTGGCAATCTCCCATCCAAGTACTAAGTACCAAGTAACAAGGTCAGTAAAATGAGTACCCACCTTGTTGGGAGCAATTGGCTTACACATTGTAAACCGCTTAGAAACTGTTTAGTTCAGTATGAAGCAATGTAAAAAGGTAAATGCTATTTCTAACAAAAGATGACCCTTTTTAGCTTCCAAGATCAGATGGGATTTGGTGCCTGCAGGGTATAGTTGGCTTTCTGTAAATTCTTTATACATGGATTCAACCATCTATGATTTGAAAATATTTTTAAAATATATAAATTCCAAATAGCAAATCTTGAATTTGCAATTTTATGTAAAGGACTTTACTACTCCACTGTATATAATGGGACTTGGGCAGCCATAGATTTTGTTATCCACAAGGGGTCCTGGAACCAAACCACAGCAGACAAAGTAGTTGTCTTCTGTTGTCCATCACACTTTAAAACTAAAGGCATTTTCACCAAGTAAAAGTAATCCAGAAACTGGATCCAGAAAGAATTTCTTCTGAAAATTAATGTGAGGCTAAAAATGAAAGATAGCATTTTAAAAAATGTCCAGCATATACATTGCACGTTTCACTTTCAAATTACACGTAGAAAAATAGCAGAAATTTCTCTCTGGCAGATCCCAAAGGGTGATGCTCGGGGACAGTTGCTCTTCCAAAATCAAGCTTAATTGTGGCATCCCTCAGGGCGCCATCCTGTCCCCGATGCTATTTAATATTTATATGAAGCTGCTGGGTGAGATCATTCGGAGGCATGGAGCTCAGTGTCTTCAGTACGCTGACGACACTCAGATATACTTTTCCATGTCCAGATCGTCGGCACAGACTTCAGATGGCGTCTCTCCTCTCAATGACTGTCTTGCGGTGGTAATGGATTGGATGAGGGAGAATAGATTGAAACTGAATCCAGACAAAACGGAGGTACTGACAGTTACAGGCCCGAAACCAGGCTTGGGAATACAGTTCCCAGTCCTGGATGGAGTCACACTCTCCTCAAAGGACTCTGTTCGCAGTCTGGGGGTACTTCTGGATTCGCTGCTTCACATGACTAGTCAGGTGAATACGACGGTCAGGAGTGCCTGTTATCAGCTTCAGCTGATACACCAGCTGCGCCCTTTCCTGGACATGAAGGACCCGGAATCTGTGGTACATGCTTTGGTAACATCACGCTGGACTTCTGTAACATGCTGTACATGGGGTTACCCTTGTGCTTAACCTGTAAAGTTCAACTAGTCCAATATATGGCAGCCGGAACACCTAGGAGAGAGCACATAACACCTGTGCTCAAAGCTCTCCACTGGCTGCCGATCAGTTTCCGGGCACAATACAAGGTGTTGGTTTTAACCTTTAAAGCCCTACATGGCTTGGGTCCATCTTATCTGAAGGACTGCCTCTCCCCATATGACCCCCCCCCCCCCCGCACACTCCAGTCCTCTGGGAGGAAACTGCTGCAGCCTATGAAGACCAGGCTGTCGCAGATCTCCTAGAGGACTTTTCCTGCTATCGCTCCCAAGCTTTGGAATGACCTGCCAGATGAGACGCGTCTTATAACATCTCTTGAGTGCTTTTAAAAAGCTCTAAAGACGCATCTCTTGCCGCAGGCCTTCCCTGAAATCTCGTAGTTCCCGGGTCCAAAAATTGAAAAATTGATTTTTAATTTTCCGCTAGCTCCCTACATTCCCAACCCTGTTGCTGTCTCCCACCTCACTCAGAAATGATGCTCACGAGAATGCACTTTACTTTGTTGTTTTAATTGCTGTTGGTTTTAACTCATTATTAGTTTAATTTTAATGGGTAGGAGGCTGGGGAATGGACTGTTTTAAATTGTATGTTTTAATTCGTGCTGTAACCCGCTCCGATTGTTTTCCACAGAGGAGCGGGCTATAAATAAATAAATAAATAAATAAATAATAATTATTAAAATCCACTGGAGGTGCCAAAATGGTCTCAAAGGTGCAAATAACCACCATGAGATAAACTCCCAAAACATGTTTCATGTGATGTGCAAGGAAACACCCTGACCTTAGGACTTACAGAAATGGAAAAAATGGATGAGAATGTTCCTGCTGCCTGAGAAAAAGAGGAACAGAGAGACAAGAGTTACAACAACAATGACGAATTGGGGTGAGGGGGAAAATGGGCTCAAGATGACAAACGCTTGCCCTTCAAAAGCTGTGGTTTGAGATACCAGAGCTTCTGACGTTGCACAACAGCAATGGTTCAAAGAGCTAAAAGGGCCATAAAATGGCCCACAGACAGCTTTTGAAGTATATTTCTTAAATGAGCAAATTCAAGGGAGCACACAAAGCCCTGGTAAAGAGATGGAAGCAAAAGGACCATGTCATACACAGATAGAAATGTCTGTCATGGCATCAGGCTAGATATGCACAGGTTCCAGCCAATTCCAGCACATCCATTTCTTACTGAATGTAATGTCTAGTGTCAGAAACCATATCCCTGGAACTTGTGTTTGCCTGAAGAGCTTTTAGGGAAAAAAAGCCTTTTGCCTTTTCTGTTTGGGACAGACTACTGTGTAGGTCAGGGACACCAAACTGAGCAGAAGAGCTGGTCCCCAAATAATGTGATATTTTGCACAAATTGGTCAAACATGTGCTGCTTCGAAAGCATCTTTTTGCCACTCTCCACTTGCGCATGTCATCTCATTCTGATTAGGATGGCACCAGGGCAAGCTGATATTTTCCTAAAAGACTATCATGACCCAGATGTTAGTCCTTCACTCTGCACCATTTGGAAATCTGAGTTAGATTAGAGGTGCATATTACCAATATGGTATGTTGCTTACATAAACTCAGACCTCATCTTCTGCTGTCCTTTTTTTTCCACGCCCTGCATCAGCAAAAGGTAGTGACAGCAGTACTGTAGAACCAATACAAAGTCAATAAGAAAAGGAAATTAAGTAAGTCAAGTTACTCATAGCAGAGCCTGGGAATACTTACTAGATGTGCAGAGCTCAGAAACATTATTTTTTTAAAAAATAAAATTCTTAACATTTCCAGGCATGATGCCCGTGGTATTCTAGGTATTTTTAGTCAGTCCCAAGGTAGCAATCAAATATCACTGGGAGGATCTTTCCTTCTGTTGTTGTGTTCCTCCAAGTCATTTCTGACTTATAGTGACCCTAAGAAGAACCCATCACAGAGGGGGTTTTCCCCCCTGAGATTTGTTCAGGGTTTGCCTTTGCCTTCCTCTGAGGCTGAGAGAGAGACAACAGCTTCATGGGGCAAGAATATGAATACAGGTACAAGAATAAAGAGAAGTCAAGAAGGGTTGAAATACAATCTCTTCTATCTCTCCAAACACACAGAGTTATGTATCTTGCAGCAGAAATCCCACAATGTGTGGCACATAATTTATAGTTAAAGCTGACTGGATCCCATCCCTGGCCTAGAAGGATATCTGTGCAGAGTATTACAGCCTGCAAGCATCGAAGTAATCACTGGAATTAGGCCAGGAGTAGCCTTTCCTCCATACTCACAGGGTGCGTGTGCATGATAGCACATGAACCATGGCAGTGTTCATTAACTGAAAAGGAGAAATTACCAAGCAATAATTAAAGCCCTTGGGAAAGTGCTGTTTTCATCCAAGAGGGAATCATCACAATTATTCACTTTGCAGAATCTGTGAACCCTCACCAGGGGCTGTGAAAAGGAAGGGCAATTTTCTCCTCAATATTTGGGGACAAAGAGCACAAGCATATAGGTATAAGCAAAAAAAAAAACCCTTTCTTCCTGCAGATTTTCCTATCCATAAAGCACTTTTGGCCTCTCTTTTCCTGTGTTATCAAAAGAGGTCACCCAAAGATAATAATAATATAATAATAATGATTTGTTTATATCCTGCCCAATCAACAGGGAATCAGGGTGGGTTACAACAGAGGGAAAAATACAACCCAAATAATAACAACAATGAAATCATAAAATAAATTAAGCATAACAATAAATAACAGAAAATTACATAACAAGTAATAAGAATGAAATAATACAAGTTCAGCAGAGCAATAAAAAACAGAAAATTACATAACAATTCATAACAGCAAAAATTAATTCAAGAAATTACATTCAGTTCAGCAATTACCAAAGGAAAAAAATCCCCATTTCCAAACCCCCCCCATTCAATCCTGGAAAAGAAACAACAAAGGAGTTTGTCACATGGGAGGAATTTCTCCCAATTTCGAATGGAGCCAATTCAAATTCACGTAAATTCGCTAGTTTAGCGAATTTATGTGAAATCTGATTGTCTTCGAAATGCGTTCAGAATGACTTTCCATTTCCCGAAAATGACCCCCCATTGCCTGAAATTGCGTGAGATACTTTAATACGTAATAACATATGCCATTGCATTATACCCCCAAATTCCGTCGTATGATAAACTCCAAACAAATAAAGAACCAATCTATCTTAAACCACAGTAAACTCTTGGAGACTCAGGAAGAGAGCAAAGAGATCATTCAAACCTCAAATTAAAACCTAGTTCAGATGTTCTTTATGGACAGCACCCAGCTATATTATCAGAGTAGCCTGAAGGATGAAAACAGTCCCCACAGTCTGGAAACGCAGACCCAACAATGTACACATTACTCAGTATCACCCAATTTTTCTCTCTCACAAATGAAAGTACTCAGGGACATGCTTTTATTTTATAGCAGCAAGAGTTGCAGAAAGAAACTATGGTTCAGAACACACTGCAGAAATAAACCAGTTTGGGACCTCTTTAACTGCCCTGGCTCAGTGCTAGGGAATCCTGGGAATTGTAGTTTATTGTGGCACCAGACCTCTCTGAGTCTGACAGAGAAGGCTGAATGTCTCACAAAACTACCATTCCGAAAATTCCCTAGCATTGAGCAAGGGCAATTAAAGTGGTCTCAAACTGGATTATTTCTGCAATTGAGAATCCCCAGATATAGTTATCCACGGGAGGCCCTGTAACCAAACCGCAGAGGATACCAAGGACCCACTGTACTAATACTTATTGTAATAATTATTAATTTTATTTCTTACCCACCTCTCTCTAAGGTTTGAGGGAAGAACAGATTAAAAAACATAAAACCATTTAAACACATTCAATTAAAACACATAAACACAGTACACATTAAAATCATCCAGCGTATAATTAAAATATCCCAATTTAAAATTCATAATTTAAAATTGATTGGGTAGGCCTGCCAAAAGAAATAAGTCTGTAATATTGTTTTAAATTCATCCAGCATGTTTAGTTGTCAAATCTGTTCTTCCAGGTCAGTCTAGTTCTGACCAATTGAATTAAATTGCCCCAAAGGACTGGAGCATACAAGATGTACGCATGATTTGTTGTTTGTTGTGTGCTTTCAGTGCATTTTGAATTATAACAACCTCAAGGCAATACAAGGCTTTTCTGCAATGCCTTAATACAGCCACTGGTGTGCTAAGGCGATATTCAATTTTTTTTTTTTTTTTTTTTTTGTTTCTTCCAGACAGGAGTCCAAAATTTTTCCAGGGGGTCTTCACGGCCTTGTGGAGATTCAGACACTTGTTCTGAGAGTGCCCTAGTCCACAACTCAAACCACTACACCATGCTGGCTCTGATTTAAACACACCACTTAAACTTGGTAGCTTTGGTCTTTCCAAAGATAATCAACAGAGTATTCCCCAAAACACTGCAGCAGGAAGAGAGGAAGAAATTTATTGAATGGCAAAGAGAGAGCCAGCATGGCATAGTGGTTTGAATTTCATGTTTTCCATGGTATCCTTCTGGAACGCCTGGCAGAGGTGGGAATCCGAGGCACTGCGCTCCAGTGGTTCGGATCCTACCTCTCTGGGAGGTTCCAGATGGTGCAGCTGGGGGACGTTTGCTCCGATAAGAGGGCCCTTACATCTGGGGTTCCTCAAGGAGCTATTCTGTCCCCCATGCTCTTTAACATTTACATGAAACCGCTGGGAGAGATCATCCGGAGGCATGGGGCGCGGTGTTATCAGTACGCTGATGACACCCAAATAGTCTTCTCTATGTCTCCGACTGATGCAGTGACCAGGGATGGCGTCGCTCCTCTCGTGGCCTGTCTGGAATCGGTAATGGACTGGATGAGGGAAAATAGACTCAGCCTGAATCCAGAGAAAACGGAAGTACTGGTGATAGGTTCTCCCGGTCCAGAGATGGAGGTGGTTCCACTCGTCCTGAACGGGGTCACGCTCCCCGTGAAGGACACAGTACGCAGTCTGGGGGTGCTCCTTGATTCGTCGCTTCATCTGACCTCTCAGGTGGATGCGACGGTCAGGAGCACCTGTTATCAGCTTCGGCTGATTCGCCAGCTGCGTCCCTACCTGGACCGGAGGGACCTTGAAACCGTAGTACATGCTCTAGTAACCTCTCGGTTGGACTTCTGCAATGCACTCTACATGGGGCAGCCTTTGTATCATACTCGGAAGCAACAACTGGTACAAAATATGGCAGCGCGGGTGGTCACTGGTGCCCCCAGGGCCGCCCATATAACACCAATTCTAAAGGATCTTCACTGGCTGCCGATTCGCTTCCGGGCTCAGTACAAAGTGCTGGTTATTACCTATAAAGCCCTATATGGCTTGGGTCCAGGGCACCTGAAGGACCGTCTCTCCCCATATAATCCGCCCCGCACACTTAGATCCTCTGGACAGCGGTTACTGAGAGTTCCGGAGACCAGATTAGCGAGTACGATGAAGAGGGCATATTCCGTCTCTGCCCCGTCTCTGGAACTCTCTACCTATCGATCTCCGCTTGTCCCCCTCCCTTGCTCAATATAAAAAGGATCTAAAGACCTACTTATTTAACCAGGCATATCGCTGAATGGACTTTTTATTTATTAGCCTGTTGTAATGCCGCCCACTGTTCTGCTGCCGTATATGCACTAGCACTTGTATTGAGATTTGTGATTTTACTGTTTTACTGTTTTATTGTATCTGGCTTGTTTTTAATGGTTTTTATGTCTTATTGTTTTTACATGCTGTACACCACCCTGATCTATGGAAGGGCGGTATAGAAATAAATCATATTATTATTATTATTATTTTGATTTGAGTCCAATCTCTGAGATATCTCGTTATGTATTTGTAAATATTCCAAAATCCAAAATACTTCTGGTTCCAAGGATTTTGGTTAGGGGAGACTCAACCAGTAATGCCATTTAAGGTAACTACTTCTTCCCACTTTAGTTTCAAATTCTCAGTGGGTCACACTAGAGAAAGCCTATAAATAACCTGGTGTTCCATAGAAGAAAACACAGGGTCAAATGCCTTTAGTTGAGGGTATTTAGGCAGGCTAAGAGCCAGTGTGGTATAGTGTTTTGAGTAGTGCACTAGAACTCTGGAGAGCAGAGTTTGAATCTCTGCTTACCCATGGAAACCCACTGGGTGACCTTGGGCAAGTCACACGTTCTCAACCTCAGGGAAAGGCAATCGCTAAACTCCTCTGAATAAATCTCACCAAGAAAACCCAAGATAGGGTCACCTTAGAGTTGTCATAAGTCGGAAATGACTTGAAAGCGCACAACAACAACAACAAATGAGAGAGCAACTTTGACACTCCATTCCAGAAAGCCTCACTTATGAGCAGAGAGCCAAGTGGATGAAAGCACCAAGAGGTGTCTGAGCATAGATATGGAAGGAGATTTAAGTTTTAAACACATACCGCTATTCATTTCAACCACTGAAGACAATCCACCACAATACCTTAAGAGGGCCAACAAGAGCTCTGACATGGATCCAGGAACAGAAGGGGCTCAAGCCCTTCTTAAGGCTAGACTGGGAAGGGTGAAGCCTCCCCTTGAAATGATCAGGCAATTGAACCATTAAGACTGCTATCTAGTTGATTCACTTCAGGAATTATCAGAAGCATACTAAATGATAAGCATACACACACACACAATGTAGGGCAGCTATTGTAGCAGAGGCTTACCATGAATAACAAAAGGCTGTGTTCAGTCTATCCTGTGCACACTTACCTGGGGTAGGCTACAATGAACACATGAAAGAAACTTCTAAATACCCATTCTACACCTCCATCTGGGTAAATATATTATTATTACTATTACTACTATGTTTATTTATATCCCACCTTCCTCCCAATACAGGGGCTCAATGCAGCTGCGGCTAACAAATCTTAAACAGTCCAAGTTAAAACACTACAAAACATGCAAAATATGAGTTTGAAAAACAATTAAACAATTCAAACAATTAAAAACATTATATTATTAAATTTTAAACTTTAAAACTCTTTAAAATAAAAACAAAACAGCATCCCTGTTTTTGCAAAAAAAAAAATTGCATTTTATTTTTAGAGTATTTTATGTGCAAACCTACATCTTCCAACATATTATTATTACTGTTTTTGCTTTTTACAGAAGTTAAGTGGAGGGACGCATGTGGCAGGAGACCTTATAAGCACATTTGCATTCACTTAATAGGTTCTTAGATTTATTTATTTCTTTTTGGTTGACATATGAATTGTGAGTTATTATTTTATGTACTCCATTTTTTTAACATATTATATGTTAATAATATATTATTTTGCTGTTATTTTTATGGTAGTGAGATTGTTTCCCACTTCAGTTAATGCTGGTTGTTATTTTAATGAAACGCATTCTGTGTTTTCATTGTTTCGTAAAAAAAACTTACAAGTAGGCAAAATAAATAAGAACTTTCCTGCCCTTGTTGAGCCCAGCATCCCTGGGCCCTGGCGGGCTGAGAAGCAATAAACAAGCAAATAAATAAAATCAATCTCTTTTTAGGAAACAATGTGTTTCTAGTGGAAAGGACACTGGCAGGGTTTCCAGACCAGGGCTGGTCAGTGGTCAGCTCAAACTCAATGACTTAAAAAGTCTGGCTATTTTCCAGTCCTCTTACGGCAATAACAATGACTATTTGAATTTAAACATTTTAACAGTTTACTGGCATTGTTCATTGCTCATTATTGTTCAATGTTAGACCACTATCTGGTAGGGTCCGTTGCTTCTTTCTGATCACTTTATTTTAAATTGCAAGAAATGCCATTCAGAAACAAATTCAATTAATCTAAGTTCAACCAAAACAACTTGCTTTTAAAAAGCACTTTTAAAGAGCAGTTATTATATAGGTTAGTGGCTGTAACATCTCAACTGCATTTGGCTACTTAATTTTCTGATTCAGTCCTATATTGGTGTAGTCCTATACTCCTGTAAGTAATAAGTAGACTGATGCCTAACATTAACTTATTCATACTGTATTTTCATCTGTCTCCGACGGTACTTTGTATGCTTTATTAGATATAGTTGCATATATTCAGATTTAATAGGAATAATAAGCAGTAAAAAAGGTGTTTTATTGAAAGATGTAAAACATATCAAAGCCTAATAAATTTGGATTGTTAATGTTAGAAAGCATTAAAACATGGCTGATAAAGCTTTCTAATACATAAAATAATGTTGTACAGTATTAATATAATAAGCAGGATTCTGATTTTTTTTTTATTCTAACATTAATGTAAAAACAAACTGGTTAAAAAAGGTTTAAACTAAAAAAACAAGAGAGTGTGTTGGGTTTTTTGTTTTTGGTTTTGTTTTGTTGTTTTTTCTTTTTGCAAACTGTTTTTCCTCACACTAGCAAACCTTAATGTCAACACCAGGCACCTACCCGGAAAAGTCCTACCTCAAACCAAAACAAAAAAACCCCCGCAAAGACACTAAACTGAAAGTGTTTGGGGAGGGAACCCAGAGGTTTATAGGTTAACATAGGAAACAAAAATCCCTCACAGCCATTACCTCCTCACATGACTCTCATTTCATTAAATTGTTTTAAAGGGAAGTTTATTTAGGGGTGTTGAGAAATGATGTGTACTAGAACAATTTGTTCTTCTGATGTTTTTCTATCTGGTGACTTTCTGCACTTCCAGCCCTCTCTCTAGGGGAATGGGTGGGAGCGGAAAAAAAGATAGAGCTGCCTATGTGTCTTCACGTTCCTCCTTGTCCAGAGTGCAATGCGAACTGGGAGATGCTTCTGGCTTGCAGCAGTCTGTAGTAAACACTATGCTGTCTGTAAGACCTCAGCCTTTGGGTCTGCCTTGTTTTACAGGGAGCTGCCCCATTAATCAAAAAGGGCTTTGTGCAAATATTCAAGATGTAGTGCTGTGCAAACAGATAATTCTGTGAAAAAGAATACTGAGAAAGCCTGGCCAGGAGCCATGGCCCAAGCTTCTGTGTTCTCACTGAAAATGGGAGTCATAGATCATCTCTACAAGGCAAGTTCATTAGGGCAGGGACCTCTAGAGTACAATCTCCCCCATGGCCACTTATGAATTGAATCTTTGCCTTTGCCAAGCTGTTTTTAGCAGAGTGATGGATAGTTTAGAACAGAGCCCAAAACAGTACTTTCTAATAACCAAATCTAGATTTTATACAGTTTCTATATCATAGCTATATTCTATGTACAGGTTCTTCAGAGCCAATCACAAGATATATTTGTGGCAGACTTTCTGCTCTGGTTTGCTAATTCCCTCTCACAGTACCAGACTGTTAATACACATCTCCAACATTACTAATCTAGATGAATTATATTACTTCTCTAAAATATATTATACAATATATTATAAAAATATATTATAATGTAAATTCTAAACAACATTTTCAGAAACTGGATAATCCACACATTATGTAAAGTACTGGAATTATAGTCCTCAATGTCTGAAACATTTTTCTCCCAATAAAATCTTATGTATTGTGTTGTTGTGTGCCTTCAAGTTGTTTCTGACTTACGGGTACCCTATCACAAGGTTTTCTGGGGCAGAGAGTATGTGACTCACCCAAAGTCACCCAGGGTTTTCATGGCCAAGTCCAATGTACAAACTGCTACACCATGATGGCTCTCAGTCTTGCATACAACTGGTTAATCTTGTCATTTCAGCTATGGACCACATTTTTGACAGTAATTTAGTACTTTTAGGTAGTCCCTCCATGTCTTTTCAAATGCTATCTAAACTGTGATCAAGATACAGTACTGGCAATTAGAAGACTTTTTACTGGTCTAGCTGAGTAAATGAATTTAACCTTTGGGAATTTCATTCCAATGGGTTTCCAGTGATATATATTAAAAGGCAATGCAGTATCTAACAGGACTGGATGGCCCTTGTGGTCTCTTCCAACTCTAGGATTTTATGATTGCAACACACCTTGACAAGAACATGCATTGAAGATCTAGCCAAAGAATGGCAACATAAAGATTTACAATGCATATTTGCACTGCTTCTTTTCCAAAGCTTCAGATCTGAGGGGGTCCAATGAAATGGCTATGAGGATCCTACCTTAGGAGCCAAGGCTTCATAGGCCATTTCTCCTCATCTATCACCAAATGGCAGTGTGATCCTTGGCAAGCCAGGGAGTCACTTAAACCTTGGGACAGTAGAGTGTAATGGCAAATATCATAAGGGAATGGGGATGGGTGGGAGCGAGTGACCCACACTGCCTCCTCATCCTGCACAGCCACATTTACACCAGTGATATTGCAGGAATAGTGAAAGTGACACACCCTCCCTCTCAATTATAATAACAGCTTGCTTCCAGTTCAAGGATGAATGTTTACTACACAGGTATGCCTCGGCCAAGACCTTTCACATTGGTTTTTCATGTCTCATCTTCTTTGCCATTCCTCGTCTTTTTGATCAGCACCATGCTCTGACACAATTCAAGCCAATAGAATTTAGCTCAGGATGGCTTGATTCATGGTTTATTGCGAGTAGAACAATTAAAGTCAACCTGACTCATTAGTCTCTTTAATCATACAACAGTTTCATTATGCAAGGATGAACACTGTAACCAGCAGCACTGCATCAGAATGATTTATCTTTAAACTGTCCTGGAGAGTGTGGTCTGTATCTCGTAGTTTTTCATCTGACAGTCTCAGCAAAAGCAGACACTGATCATGTCCTATTCTATGCTGATCACGCAATCTAGTTTGTCTCTTATATAGCCATGTAAACAGGAAAGCACTATGATATCAGATTCTAATTTGGCCCTCTCCCTTATAAAAAGAGTTCAAGGATGTCTTTAAACAGAAAGGTGGAATACAGTCATCCCTCCCTGTTTGCAGACTTGGGACCTGTGGTCTTGATTACTCTCGGATAGCAAGCAGGGAGGGAACAAAATGGTATTGTTGACTGGACTCAAGCAGAACTAGATGCAGTAGACAGAAAAAACAGGAAAATTAAGACAGAGAACCACAATTTACACTCTAACTCATACTGATCTGCTCTGTCTACCATATAATATTGGTGGCTGGGGTTTATTATAGCTGAAGCACTACTGACGAAGAGAAAATTTAAAGATATATCAAAGAAAGCAAAAAAATATGTTAATAGTTGAAAATATTGAACATGGAAGAAACAAAATATTGTTATAGAAAGAAACTTATGAGAAATTGCTTTGGGAGCTTGGCAAATTAAATCACTACTTGGTCAGCACCTAAGCATAGAAGGAAAGTTGAAGAGAGAAGCATCTGGAAATGTTACAGAATGGAACACTGAAAAAAGAATCTGAGGAGCTTGCATTTGCAGCTCAAGAACAGGCACTTTGGACAAATAGCATTAAAGCAAATAATGAAAAAAAATAAGGATAGTAAATATCATCTAAACAAAGAAAAAGATGGCAATCACTTTGTTACTTCATGCAACATGATTGCACAGAGTGGATGTAAGAAATACCGTAACATCTATGCAAAAAGTATAATTTACTATCTGTAAAGAACCTGTTGGAAAGTAAGCCTGAAAAAATGGTTGACAATGGTCAAGGAAAATTAATCATATGGGACTTTAAGATTCTACCTGTCAAACAATTAGAACATAACTGCGGTTGAGGAAAGGTTTAGATTATAGATGTGGCAATTTATGGGGATAGCAGAATCAAAGTGAGCATAGTTGCACACATATCTGTATCACTTAATTCTGAAGCAAGGTGATAACTAAATATACATGCAGATGCAAAGGGTGATGAAGCCCCTTATTATCCTTGCCATATTTAGCTGTACTCCCTTGCTTGAGGATATTCTTCATGTCCAGCTTGATTCTGAAGCAAGTTAAGTTCAGCCTTGGTTCAAGCCCGGCTTAGTGCACGCTTGCACACAAGTTGGTGGTATTTTGGAGACAGCAGTGAAGCAACAAACCTAGGGTGCAAATCCCTGCTCAGCCAAACACCACAGACAGTAGATGTGAGGTGACAAGGCCACCTTTTAACTCAGTGAAGAACACCAGGGCAGTGTCATGGCCAAGTCACTCTTTCTGTCCTGACTCTTCACTGCTTTGAAGAATTGTTGTGAAGATTAATGTGGGATGTCATACTACCTTTGTCTCTTAAACTAGGCTTCCCCGCCCCTTTTTATTTAATGTGGTTTAGAAATTCCATAAATATGCATTTAGTAAGTGGTAGTGTTTTATCATTCTTCAAACATTCCAAGTCTACAAAAATGCAGCGCAAAGCCAGTGTGATGCAGCTAATATTGCAGCAGATGCGTGAAACTAGGGAACAAATCCACATTCATTTATGAAGGTCTAAGGTTGCTCTTGTGCAATTTGCTCTGCCTAATTTATCTCATAGGATAGAACACTCTTCTCAGTTCCCTGAAGGGAAAGGCAGGATATTAATGTATCCATCATTTAAGAAACAAATCTATATGATCAGTGCATGATCTGCAAGGCAACACTATGATAAGTTCTTTCACATATTTGATATCTACCCAGTAAGTTTAGATCTTAAGAAGATGTCTCTTCCCCTTGTGCCCACAGATGGTATGAACTGTACAGCACTGGGGCCTGAAGGCATAATTATGCAAAGAGATAAACAAAGAAAGCTCAAACCTTATTGTCCATTATGACAAAGCCTGCAGTTTGCCACTAAGGAAAGTCTAAGGAGTTTGACAAACTTTGTACCTCAGAAGTGACAATTGCTAGTTATTTGAGACAGTTTAAAAATAAAACTTTTCTATAGTACAAGAGCTACTTTTTTCATGGTATTCACAGAGTGGAAGGTGTGCCATATTAACAATAAAAGCTTGCAGAATTTTCTTCAGGAAAATCTGAAGCATCACAACATATGCCAGGTATATGCCAGTGTCAGCAGCCTTCAGAGATAAATAGACTCAAAGCATCTAAATAAATCAGAGTATTTATACCCCATTCTTCTGCCACAGGATCATCTTTATACCGCAACATACTTTCAACATAAACTGTACTACTATTTTTGCTTTACTTTGAAGCTGAATTTACCTATGAAGGGATGCTGGGAAGTTGCCTTCTGATTTATTCCAAATGAGTATCACTTTTAACAAATATTCAGCCAATCAACTGAATCAAATAAAAATTAAGTTGTTACTTTTAAGAGATTAGATACATTTTTTTATTTTTGTTTAAGGAAGGTTGCCACATACTTCTTGGCAATTCTTAAAACAAAGTGCTATGGCCCACCCATGGAATCACATGGTGGAGGCTGCTAGAGAGAGAGAGAAAGAGAGGGTGGGTTGGTGGGTATCCATGGACCACTTCCAACCCCTGAATAGTTCCCAAGAAAGAAAGAAACAATTGCAGACAGTGGGCACAAATATGGCACTAGTCCCTGACATACAGTGGGGTAAATTGCCTGTCCCACACATTGGATAGCTTGCAATATGCTATTCTATACATCTGAAGAGAGGCAGTAGAACTTTCTCCCTGAGGAAATTATCTTTGCTTCATTTGCTCTCCAAAAGCAGCCAGTAAGGACAACTGTCAGCTCTCATTTTGCTTTAAGAATGAATAAGCTACAGAGAAGACTCTGTTAAAAAAAAACAAAAAAAAAACTATGACCCAACCATTATGAAATGACACCATCCCAGCCTCTACTTACATCACAAGCCAAAGTCTACACATGCCTCCTAAGTCCATATAGAGTGTAATGTTCTTGATTACTTGTTTCAATAGCAACAACTAAACAGAATCCCTATCTCTTTGAGAGAAAAAGAGAAACTTGCTGTAGTCCATGCCACATCATCATAAAGAAGAATGGCACCACCCAAAAAAAAAAAAAAAAGGTGAGTCACAGATCACTTTCAGATTGAAATAAATATGCTCCAAGACTAATGCACAAAGTTCATGGTTTTAAAAAATTGCTTACTTAAGGAAATGCACTGCAAGGTTTTGGCTTTTGGAAATTCAGAAGGTCCATCTTTCCATTTTAAAGAAAATCCTGTAGCTGCTCCACAGGAGGATGGCACTAATCTAATGTGACATGTGGCAGTATAGCTTATACAGAAGCATTAAATGTTGTCAGGCATTAAGAAAATGTTCAATTTCTCATCAGATGTGGAAGAAACTACCCTAGAGATGATGTGATACCCACCTTTACCTCAATTTGCAACATAGAACCCACTTAAACGTTCCCACCATATATTTATGCCCATCTTTCAGACAAAAAATGTTTGTGTTTGTGCCAATATAACTCATTTTAGACTGAGCATAACCTGTGGGTACTGATCCAGTGGCACTCTATGCCAGGTGGCCACTGGCCAAGAGGGATGTTGGCCATGTAGCACATCTGTGTTCAGAACAATTATTAATAATCCTTATAACTTACATTTATATCCCATCCATCTTCTAATGAATCTTCACAGGGATACACATGTCCCTTTTCCTCCCTGCTTTATCCTCTACAACTCTATGATGCAGATCAAGGTGAGAGAACAATGTTGCCCACTGAGTTTCATGGCTCAGTGAGAACTAGAACCTGGATATCCAAAGTCCTACCCCAGCACTCTAACCATTATATATTTCAATTTAATATGGGGAACAGCAGTGGGAGAAGACCTGCCTCCTTGCTCTGCTCACAGGTTTCCAGGAGGCACCTGGTTGGGAAGTAAGAAGTTCATTCTAATGGATCTTCAATCTGATTTAGCAGGGGCTTCTTTATGTTCTTAGATCTGACTTTCTATATGTCACTTTTCAAACCAATGATTACACACCCAAAGTCCTGAGCCCATATTATTAGCCAATCAGCAGTATTCATATTTTACTGTCTTTCAAGGTTTTTGTTGTTTTATCTTAAATCTTTTAGACAACATAGCATAAAAGGAACAGGTTAGAATCTCTGAAGCAATTGAGAAACTTAAAATGCAGACAAGGTCCAGGCTATTCAGCCTTGAGAGTCTTAGCCATTAGGAAGCCTTCAACATGTTGGGAAAAGAGATGAATTGTAAAATTAGACCTCTGGGCAGCAGATCTAGATTGATGGTGGGGATCCATTCTGCCTTTTCAAACTCCTCTCCCATCAAAATGCCCTTGAAAACCAACTACTAGTCTTCCTAGTTTGCCTCAAATGCCAGGTCCTTTCCCTCAACAGCTGTGCCCTCTTTGCCCTTACATAAAGTGGCCATGCTTACTGAGGAATATGGTTTACAATTTAACTTTGCCCCACCAATGTTGGGTTGCTCAAGGCAAGCTGCCAATGATGATGGCAAAGAATCTTTATTCCAAGAGGTATCTCCCTAGGGCAATATAATTCACAAGCCAGGGAAGGAACACGCCAGCCAAGTATTTCCACATATGCTTCTTGGTTAAACAACTGGCATACTCTTGAGAGCCACAATGGTCGCAATAACTGGCAGTAGAAAGGGAAAGCCTTCCCGTCATCAGGTTATCCAAGGACTATGGTTCAGATTTCCACAAATCAGGCCCTGGGAAGTTGGGTAATTTAAGTTTACATTGCAGAGAAACAAGCACTTCCAGAGAACTTAAAATTTCAAAGGAGGATCCAAGCTGCCTCAGTTAGGAGAATGAGTACAGAGAGGGCTGTTTGCATTCAGCACTTCTGCAGAGCACAGAATGTAATAAGTTTAATAAATGGACACAGAAGTCAACTTCTCCAAAGTGGGGATTTCTAGGTTTTAGGGAGGAATCAAAGTCCAACACTTTGGGTTACAAATATCAGTCCAATCCAAAGTATGATTCAAGATATGTTGAAAGAAATGCAATACCAACATGATTGCTTGTGATATGCTCTTAATACCATAAAGGAGACCAACAAACAGCTTATGCCAATCTCGCTCCTCTGGGATCATGTGGCCATCTCCTTTGTTTGAACAGGAACATTAGGAACAGTCATTCATAACACTGTGTACTGTAAACAGCACTGCTCCCAGGCACAAGTATTAGGAAAAGGAGAGAAAAAGAGACAACGGAGATAACCAAGAACCCATATTTTAAATATAAACACACGCAAAAACCCAGTGCACAGATGTAATATGTGTTTATGTAGAGGGTTGGGGTAATACCTTTATTAAGATCAGGCAAATGGCCAGGTGTATACTTTATTATCTTCACAGATCAATACACAGATTCTCTGATTCTGTCTGTCTACCTACTACCTACCTCTCTCTAGGTATGTGACCCAAGGTTGTTAAAACAAAACATAGTTAAGCCAAGGCATAATACAAAAATTAAAAAAGCAATTAAACAAAGAACTGTATTAAAAACATTAATTTCATTTCATTTTGAAGACAATTGAGTTCCTGCATGGCAGGGGGTTGGACTGTATGGCCCTTGTGGTCTCTTCCAACTCTATGATTCTATGAGCCTATGAGTCTAATAATAATGATTTAAAAATGCAATAGGAAAGATCTCCAGTACAAAAGATCTTCTACAATGGCTAGTGTACAAAGGCTCACATAAACAAGATCTTTGCCTGCCAGCAGAAGGCAAGCGGTAGGGACAAATGTAGCCTCCTGTGGAAAGGAAATACATAGCCTGGGGGCAGCCACCTATAAAGCACTCTCTTGCATCCTGACCAACCATACACTGGATAGTGGTGGGACAGATAAAGCCTTCCCATGCTGCAATGCGCTACCATGGACTGCCTTTGAAAGATGTATAGATTTCTGGCTAGTTCAAAATGACACTGCTTGACTTTTAGCTGGAGCAGGTCAGAAGGTACACATAACACTGATATTATTTGATTCATACTGATGACCAGCTTGCTCCCATATCATTCAAGGTGCTGTTGACAATCATCTGGGGTCTAAACTTGCCTGCCTATATGTGAGATGGGAGCCGTGCAGACCTCCAGATACTGTTGAACTGCAGGTCTCAGCAGCCTTGCCTGCATAGTTATGCTGAGTCTTCCAGTCCAACATCCAGAACATAACATGGTTCCCACTCCTGCCTTAAGGAGTGCCTTCTGCCCTTAAGAAACACCTTGTGATTTTGTTTTCCTTCTTCCCTCCCCCAGAGATAAAATCTGACAGATTGTTGTTGCTCCAGCAACCCAACCTTTTGGTTATCCTCAATGAGGAAGAAAATATTTACAGCAGAAGGGGGGCAAAACGTAACCCAGATATCGTTGGACTACAAGTCCCAGCTGCCCTAGGCAACATATCCAAAAGTAAGGAATGCTGGGAAATGCCATCAAATAGCCTTTAGAGGTCAGATTCACTGCCACACATTTACTGTAATGGTTCCAGTATTATGGATCTTTCTGTGAAAATAGAACAAACAGGCCTACTCTACTTTTTTTTAAATATGAGTTGCAACATAAACACCCATCCAGATGTCAAATGCCATAAATGTGCATCATATTTAGGTTTTCTGCAGTAAACAGAACAACTGTTTCCTGCACAACTTTAACTGTGCACTTCATATGGTTTTTGAGAGGAGCTGGATTGCAACTCCCAGTGTAATGAGAGCCAGCGTGGTATAGCCATTTGAGCATTGGGCTACAACTCTGGAGACCAGGATTCGAGACAAAAGAAAAAACCCTTAGAACAAATCTTGCCAAGAAGTTAGACTGGCACTCTCCCTGCTTTCTTTTTGCAGACAAGCAAAAACTTTTCTATTCAGAAAGGCATTTGATGAGTGATCATCTAAAGCACATCTTACACAATACGCTGGATATTGCTGATTGATGTGTTCATGTGTGTGATTTAATGATATATGTTTTAAACTGGTTTTAATTATTTCTGCTTGTTATATGTTTTTTTAACTTTTGTATATTGTGGATTTTTTTTAAAAAAAAATTATCATCGTAAGCCACTTTAGTTCCTAATCTTGGGAAAAGGCTGCATAAAAACAAGTAACACTTTTAAAATAATGAAAATAGCATGTGGGACAACTTGAAATCATACAAGAACAAAAACTTCCACAATGCTGTACCACTGGTTTTGCTGGCTAGGGCAGCTAGGAGCTGGAAGCCAAAAACTAAGCAAGGCCACAAGCAACCATCTCTTATTAAAGACGAGACATTCTAAAGGCTCAAGAACCTAAGTGGCATACGCCACATGAGACAGCAAAAGATAAAAATTAAAGTTAACAACCCATTAGGGAATGACGTAGTGGAAGATTCCCTCCCAACCACAAATATATGACCATGCAGTTTCTGGCCATGGTGCAAAAACAAAAGACAAACTGACAGCTTAATATACCTTACTACCAGTTGATATCACTCAGTCTCCATTTGCCACTTTTTCTATTACTTAAGACAAATAATACAAGCATGGTTGAAAATCTCATACTAATTTAATATAAGACTAAACTATACATTCTGCTCACATTCAAGAGAGGTTACATTTCCTTAAAAAAGGTTGCTTGGTTAGGGCTGCAATCTTTTACTCACTTTATTGGGGAAAAATACAGATTGCACTCAGTGGGACTTGCTTCTTTCTGAGGTTTCTGATAGAGTTTCAAATTAATGCAGTTTGACACTACTTAACTGTCATGGCTCTATCCTATGGAATCCTGGGCTTTGCACTTTGCTTTGGCACCAGAACTCTCTTGACAGAAGGCTAAATAGCTCACAAAACTACAAATCCCAGAATTACATAGCACTGAGCCATGGCAGTTAAAGTGGTGTCAAGCTGCATGAATTCTGCAGTGTCAATGCAGCCTGAGTCAAGATACCTTGGACTACACTGAAGGTCTTGGTGGTTTTCTGTAAATGTGCCAAGAATTAACCACTTAAGGAGGAGACGATTATTGATCATTAGCCTCAGGTAACCAGAGCAAAAAAGAGTGATGACACCTCCCTTGCAAGAGGTTCTTCCTTTGCCAAACCCTCATTCTATCATTTTGCAGTCACATGGAAACTTGGTGCCTTATCACCAGATGACATAGCCTTTATCAAGAGTAGCCAGTGCAGGGTCCTGGATCAAGGCTGGAACAAAAGGTCTTAAGGAAGACACTAATAAAACTCTTCATATATCCTCTTATGCAAACCTCTGTGGAATGTCAAACATATTTATCACATCAAACAAATATGCAGCCTTCTCTATTGCAGCATGTAGAACGTATATGTGCATGAATTCTCACCAATGGAAATGTCCTTACATGCTTTTATGGGTTTTGCTGACTACGTGAAAGATTAGTGATGCTTCAGAAAGCTAGTAAGATCTCCTCAAATAACTTCTTGTTGATGACAATTTATGATGGCAGTATACACAGAGTTAGTTTGCCTTCTTGGAGAGAGACTTGAGCTGATAAATGTGATCTGCCGTGAAAAGAAATTCTTCAGATTCAATGTGTCATGGGTGCCTTTGGAAATGAGTCGCCATTCTGTCAGCAGAGTGTAAGTGCTAAGGGAGCATGTGAATGAGTATTCACCTGCTTTGGGTCAAAATGTGGAAAAGATATTCCAAACAAAAACCATATACATTGTGAGAAATACCTTTAATAATGTGGAGTTCACAGAACACCAACAATTAAGATACACAGATGAGATTATCTTCCAGCAAAGACCTGGAATCTGAAATGCTGCAAGTCAAGGGAAAATATGCAAAAGCAGTATTAGGGACTGAATATGAGGAAAACAAAAATAACAATCACAAATAAGTCATATAATTTGAAAGTCAATGATGAAGACATCAAGATCTATGTCTTGGTTCATTCATTAATGAAAATGGAGGCTAAAGTCAAGAAATCAGAAGAACACCAGGGAGGGCAACTATGAAGGAACTAGATATAATCCTCAAGTGCAAAGATACAGCACTGAAAATGAAGCCATAATCTTCTAGACCATAGTATTTCTGAATTTTATGTATGAAGATAAGACTGGATAATGAAGAAAATTAACAGGAAGAAGAGAAACTCATTAGAAATGTGATGCTGGAGGACAGTTTTATAGATACAGTCTCCCCTCCTTTCTCATGGAATTGAGATCTGCGTTCTTGATTATACATGGAGGGGTGACTGCTGTTATCCTCAATGGGACATGCTTCTGTGGCGCGCTCTCTGCGCGCTCTCACAGGAACACAACCCATTCAAGCCTATGAGGATTCAATACTGTAAGTGCAAGTCTCCCTTTTTGCAGGGGGGTCCGAAATGGGTACCCTGTGAAAATGGAGGGCCGACTGTACTATGAAATTCCAAAAGGACAAATAAATGGATCTGAGAGAAAATCAACCCTTAACATTCTCTAGAAGCCAAAATAACTAAACCGAGGCTATTCTGCTCTGGATGCTTCATAAGACATGACTCATTAGAAAAGCCAATAGTGGTCTTACATTATGCTCTCATGAAAGGCAGTAGGACAAGAAGAAGACCATATTTCAGGTGAATAGAGTCAATAAAGGAAGCTATGGACCCAAGTTTGCAAAATCTTAGCTCAGAATTGTCCTTTTCATCCATTATCCGAAGATTACTGTCTTCACCCCAGAGAAATCTGCATGGCTAAACATGAGTGTAATGCAAAATCAGTCCAAGCTAGGACATCAGTGGCAAACCCCAGTGTATGGGTTGTTCCCAAAAACTTTAATTAGCAATTCTGTCTATAAATACAGCCAATTATCTCTAAAGAATTATTATGAATAACAGACACCCCCACCCAAAGCATTACAAACCTCACCAAAACATTAAGAGGGAGACTGGTGAAACAACTGGTTACAATTTCCTTGATGTAAATACAATTTTCATGATGTACTACCCATAAGAGTAGATAGTTGTATAACAACTAGTTGCAATTTTCTTTTTGATGTAAATAATGTAAAAATTAACACTTCCTCGAGCAGCAGCCTGAGCAAACCAAACCTCCCACCATGCCCAGTTTCTCAGTCTCAAAAGGATCACTTTCTAGGGGCTAGTTCCAATGGACAGTAATGATTTTCTCCTATAAAACCACACAATCATGTCCATATAACACAACCCATGTGGATACTCCATGCAAGATGATCTTTTGTATGAGAGCTGGGGAAAAGGCTGTATTACCTACTTAGAAATTTTGAATGTGAAATCCAGGACTTTCCTTCCCACACATACATAAAGGATTCCTTGCTGAAGAAGAAGGCACTCTTTGACACTGCTTACACAAACTGTGCATCCAGAAATACAAAGAGAACAGCAGTGATTTTACAGGTGTGTTTATTTCTTGCTTTAAGAGCATCTGTGTTTCATTTTAATTATTGATTTTCCTCCATGAACCACAATTAAATAGAAGTGAGCACATATCTGAACCATTTCCAGTGAGCATTTCCAGTTTAACTGGAGCTCAGGGGCATTTAGCTTCATCTTGAAAGCATTTCAAAATCTTATCCCATAAAAACCAGTAAATCTTGTTACTCACTGGGGAAATAACTCTTACCTCCTACACATGCAGTGCACTAAATCAGTAGTAATAACCATTAGTGTTGCTTACTTTAAAAAGGTGTTCTTATTAACACAGCTTGGGGTTTCTACCCCATTTCTTTCCATCCTAATTGATATTCACACTTCATATTAATCAGGCTCTCAGCTCCTGTCTCAGCTGCCATTTACTTTTCTAAAATGCCCCGTGTTGCCTCTAAAATCCAGAGAATGTATGTACATTTACTGTGAGCGAGTGAGAGAGGTCCTAACTTACGTAGTGCTATAGAAACTGGGCAAAGAATAAATTGGAATGATTTATACCAGTGCTACTCAAACTTTTACCTTTGGGACCCCCCTTTATATCTACATGTGGATGCTGTACGCCCCCCATTCAATGTTTATTCAGTTTGCATATTTTCATTTGCACAATCATGTAAATTCAGATTTTAACATTTTGTAAGGAAATAACATCATTCAAATTAGAACAGTTTTATTTAAGTAATTTCAATTTTTAATTAAATGCATGCATAAATTTTACACATAAAAAGGTTTGGAAAGAAGGATCAGAGCGTCAAAGGCTTGTGCCTCCCCTTGAGCACTAAGTAAAATTTTCAGCAAGGTTTATATTGTGAGTCTGTGGTATTCACAGAAGGTAACCTAGGCCTAAATCCTACTCTAATCCCAACTACAGTAAACTCATTGAATCAGTTAAGTTTAACTATGTGTTGATTCACCTGGTCTACTCTCATTAAGACTAACTAATAGGATTCTGCCCTATACAGCAATCCTATACAAGTTACAGAGTTCAGTGCAGCTTATTTTCAGGTACATGACCATACGATTGCAGTCTTAATCACATATGACATTAAAACTGCCTTTAAAATAACTGATTAGAGAGCAAAAGTAGAAGAAATGCCCATTTTTAATCCCCAGAACACTGGATGCAATTTATTTGATTGTAACTTGGCACTGGAGTTGTCAATCTGTGCAAGAAATTTGCCTAGCAGTAAAATTAAAATGAGAGGTCTCTTGGATCACTGTCTCAGCAATGATAGGACAATGATAAGCCCTGCTGACAGTAGGGCCTCACTGTGGAGAAATCCCCACATGAGGGAGCATAAAGCACAATTGACTCCTGAACAGAAGATGGCTCACACAGCAGTCCCATATGAAAGAGCCCCCACTATTCTGTAGATCCTCACCATGGCTGGAAAGAAACTTCAGACAGCACAGGGGTGTGTAGGGGGGGAGGGGGACAATAATAAGATTTGTTGTGTGTGTTATCTTGCACATGCACAACATCTGAATACAACTTTATGGCGTAAAGCAAAGAAGGGCCCTCCAGATACTTTCTGAATGGCAACTCCCATAGTCCTTTAGCACTGGATAGGGTGGATGGGAATTCTATTCTCACTATTTCTAGAGAGCCACAATTTGCCTACATCTGCTATGAAAGGTAAATGTAAACATTTTAATTGTACACATGTACACACAAATAATGTGAGTGCATAGTTTTTTGTGGAGCTTTTGGGCTATGTGGCCATGTTCTAGAAGAGTTCCTTTCTGACGTTTCACCAGCATCTGTGGCTGGCATCTTCATTCTCTGAATGGATGCCAGCCATGAAAGCCTTCGACTCCACAATGTGACTGCAACAAGCAAGCTTACACAGACATGTAACATACAGAAAGCCAGGTCTGGCTGCTGACATATGGGCATTAGGTGACATATAATATGTGAAACAGCCAGAACATTTATTCCATCATTACTGGGCACCTATCTAACACCTTACGGTTGCTTGGTCCTTCCTTAGTAGACACAGGCTGTTCACACTCCCATTAACGACTTGGAAAAATATCACATACTGCTTTTCCTATTTCTCCGAAGCTGCAATCAGGAAATTTTCTTCCTATCGTATATCCAGGAGTTAGATTCCATCATAGTTCAGCCTTTTCACCTGCTTAGCACTAGGACTCCTGGAATATAAGGAAAAGACCAAGAACATGCAAAAAGTTTCCTCCTCATGCCTCAGGAACACTACAGCTGTCAACTGAAAAACTACATTCAAATTGCAAAGAGCACAAGCTTAAACGTATTTGTTAGTTGACTACGAGCAAGATCATCACCATAATTAAAACTGAAGACATGATTAATAATTAATCGTAATTGGAACTCACGATCATAGTAATCACAATGTCCAGCAGAACTGCCTGTGCAATCACAATTCCAAAGCCTCTTGCTTTACAAAGCAGAGCTGGGAAATCAACTAATCATATTCTATATTCCAGGATTCCTCAACTGTATGGGCAGGTGGCACCTAGTAAAACAGATACTACCGGATTGTTAACAATGTCGGTCATTAGGTTAAGTGACATACCTGAGGCAGTAAAAAAGGTAATTGTCATAGCTAGGTAGGTCTTTTTACCTTTCCACACAAAGAAGGTGCTACAGGAGGCATTCTGCAGGTCAAAGAAGCTTATTTCAATCTCACTCACAAATACCCACTAACCACAGAAAGCATCTACTACAATGACCACCAAAAGGACACCACATCTCAAGATACTGATTATTTGGATGTTTTCTCTGTTCTTAGTGACCAAAAGAGCTTACACCAAAAGTAAAATTGCTCCTCTTTGAAGGTGGCACACACACCAATTTACAGAGCCTACAACCATTGGATGCATACATTCCCTTAAACTTCCATCAAACAGGCTTTAACAAGCTTAACGTCTTAACATCTGCCATAATGCACCGGTTATGACACTGCCTTTCAGCATTCTGCCAAAACCATGTAGTTTAGTTAGGTGTTCTCTTTTCCTTTCTTTTTGTCTTTTCTCTGTAATGTAGCCTGTGATTATATTTGAAGGTAGGGCTAACGCAACAAGTGTGGTGTAAGGTTTTGAGTGCTGAACTGGGATTCTGGGATATTATGGTTCCAATTTCTGCTTGGCAGTGAGAATCCACTGGGTGACCTTGGGCAAGTCACACTCTTTCATAGTTTTTTGGGCTATGTGATCATGTTCTAGAACATGGCCACACAGCCTGAAAAAACCACAAAAAACTATGGATGCCAGCCATGAACGCCTTTGACTTCACATCATACTCTTTCAGCCTCAGAAGAAGGCAAGGGCAAATCTCCCCTCTGAACAAATCTTGATAAGAAAACACAGAGATAGGGTTGTCTTAGGATCACCATAAATCAGAAACAACTTGAAGTTACACAAGAGGGGAAGTCATATATATCTCATACACACACACACAGTTGACCCTCTGTATCCACTGATTCTTTATGCACAGATTCAACTATTCACTGCTTTAATACACACACACACACATCTATACATATTTCTTTTTTTTCTTCGAGTGACTTTATTGAAATGTTATATCATACATACCGCATTTGAGAGAAAAAGAAAAAGAAAAAATTGATACAAACTATGATAAATGCATCAAGATAATTTCACCGCGTACAACCAGAGCAAAATCTTTCAACAATCTTATTAAAGGCAATATTGATTGTATCTCCTACAGAACGATAAGGTACTTAGCCTTTTTTTACCGTCGTTCACATTTAACTAAAGATATAATCCAGTAACCACTAAATCAACTATCAATATTCACTTAATTAGTACCACAGTTTTGCAATAACCTTATTATGTTATAATATAAGGTCACATGTTGTTCTGCCCCAATATATTCCCTATCATCTGTTTCCCTTTCAAAACATAGAATATATCTACAACAACTTAAAATCCACATTACATTTTTAAACCAATATTTAACTATTGGTTCCCAATCTTTCTTAGCCCTTGTATCAGATTTATTATTAATCAACGCCGTTAAAGTATCCATTTCTTTTATTTCCATAATTTTTTGGAACCACTCATTTATAGTAGGAACTGTTTTCGTTTTCCATTTCTTTGCGAGAAGGATTCTGGCTGTAGTGATCAAATATAGGGTGATTCTCCAATATTTTTTTTCTGCCGGTATTCCCAAAAAAGATGTCATATTTAATAGATACAATTCCGGGACACACGGGAAACTAATTTTTAATATCTCCTGGATCTTCACATGTATTCTACAGCAAAAAATTTTAATTTTTGGACAGGCCCACCACATATGGAAGTAACTTCCCCTGCTTTTAAGACATTTCCAACAATGTTCGTTTGTTCCGTAAATTTTTGCGATTCTATGTGGTGTGTAGTACCATCTATTAATTACTTTAAAGTAATTCTCTTTAAGTGTATGAGATGCAGTAAATTTGTCTGACTTCTTCCAGGCATTTTCCCAGTTTCCATTGTAATAGCGTGACCGAGCTCTTGAGCCCATTTCACCATATAGGGAGTAACCGTCTCTTGATCTAATTCTCTATTTAATAATAGTTTGTAGAATTTTGAGATCTTACCCTTATCTTTTTCCCAGAACAGTTTATCTAGTTCAGTAGGACCTTTTTCAAAATTCAATTTTTTTCTGTCTTCTATAAATCGTTGAGTCAATTGAATATACCTAAACCAATTGATACCCTTTTCTATTAATTCCTCTATAGATCTCATTTCATATTCCCCTTTTAAATTTGTTTTTAATAAATCTTGATATGTAATCCTTCTTTTACCTTCCTCCCACCTTCCGAAGAATGCCTCCTGTCCTGAGACCCACAAAGGTAACCCACAATAAAATTTACCTTTTACAATTTGCCAGGATTTTAATAATGCTTTCCTTATCACATGATTGTTAAAGTCTCTATTTACTAAATGCTTGTTATACCAAAGGTAGGCATGCCATCCAAATCTTAGATTTGAGGCTTCTATATCCAACATGCCTTTGTCTGCTAAAGTTATCCATTCTTGTACCCACAGTAAATTACACGCTCTATAATATATTCTCAAATCTGGCAATGCAGCACCACCCAAAGCTCGATCTCTTTTTAAGATTTTCCCTTGTGTTCTGGCTTTCTTACCACTCCAAACAAATTTGGAGATTGATTTTTCCCATTCCATGAATACTTTTTCATTAGGTACAATAGGGAGGTTTAAAAAAAGAAACATTAGTCTGGGAAGAATACTTATCTTAATTACCGATATTCTTCCCAATAATGATATGTTATAGTTTTTCCAAAGTCTCAAATCCTTTTCTATTTGTTTCCATACCGGAATATAATTATTCTCAAATAAACTCATATTTTTCTCAGTTAACCAAACTCCTAAATATTTGACCTTCCTTTCTATTTTGATACCTATCTTGTTAGATAATTCTGTTTTGTCTGTATCTTTTAAGTTTTTTGTCATAATTTGTGTCTTACTTTTATTAACTTTAAATCCTGAGACCCTACCGAACTCATTAAGTTCCCCAAATAAATATTCAATGTTTCTTACATCTATACATATTTCAAAAAGTAAGCCTAGATTCTGACATATTATACAAGGGACACCATTTTACAATGTCATGGTTTTTAATAGGAGTTAAACATTCTCAGAATTTGTTATCCACAGGAGGGTCCTGGATCCAAACCCCAGCAGATACAAACCTGTATTGTTATATACCACCATTATTTGAGACATCTGTTAAAAATGCTTCATTTCAACACACCATAATTACTCCCCAGATTTTATGGGGCTAAATCTGGGATCCTTCATAATGAATAGAAAAATTACATCTGGTGTAGTAAGTAGATCCCAATATGCACTAGAAGGGTATTTTTACTTCTGTCACATGAAACATTACATGTAACCAGAAAGTGAATAAATTCAATTCCATTGCTGCCTATGAGATGCTGGAACTTGTAGTCCAAAAAAGTAATGTTTCAAAGTTCTGCACCTACCCCATAAGATATAAAACTAAAAAAAAAAAAAATCAAAGCAGTGGAAGGCAGAGAGAGATGAGTTCTGCCTTCACAGAGCACAATCTCCTTAGACTGGGCAGTGTCAAATGGGAAAATGACTGCAACCAGCAGTCAGTCTAAAAACAGGACATACCATCTGATATTTCCAGTTCACATCCTCTGAGGGAATGGTGAGAAAGTAGGGAGGGGAAATTTCCACTTCCATGTTTCTACCCCTTTATTTAATGCAGAAAGATCTCACAATAGCTTCAGGCTAGCTAGAGAATCTTACATTTTTTTTAAAAAAAATTTTTCGCAGTTCAGAAGTTACACTTCTGAAAGAAGACAAGCACATCAAGCGACCCCCAAACACTGCAGTCGCCATAGGACAGAGTTCAAATGTGGAAATTCACAGGGACATGGGAAGGCAGATTGTCGACTGGTACAGACTACTGCTACAAAATTCAAGTTTATGTGAATAGTTCCCAGTACAAATTCTCCTCCTAAAGGTATAACTACAGGTCGGCACAAGTCCTTGGTACACCTTACAGTTCATCCCTTAACAAAACAAATAAACAAACACTAACCCACCCCCACCCCCCAAAAAACCCACATACAAATGCAAGTTTTGAAATAGTAAGCAGTTAAAACATGACATGTGGTTCCTTGTTAAACTAATCTAAATATTCACACACTGACATTGTCCAGACACAAAGGTGTCAAACACTGTGCTTTCCCCTCCTCTAAAGTGGTCAACAGGAAACAGTCAGAAATTTTCCTTTGGTGTTAAATTAATTGTAGTTTAGTGCTGTGTCAGAATCTGGATAAACCATTCTTAGTCTTAACTATAGCATACTAAAGCAAGTCAGTTTCATAATTCACAGTTAGGATAAAGTACAGTTTTCCAGGATTCAGGCAGTTGATGGGAAATGGAAATGAAAATGCCAGAGAAAAAGGGAGCAGAGGAGAAACCATAGTTTTTCTAAATTCCCAGGAAAACAATAAAAGGAGAAAAAGCAAAAATCTTCCCTCCAACTGCATCATGGTTTTCAACTGACTTCCCTACCCTAATATTGTGGGGGCACTACAGAATAACCCGGTTACTATTTCCTTGCCATATACACTTGCCCTCAATGCACTCAGAGCATTTTGTGGGAGGGTGCTACCCAAGAACCACTTAACTCAGGATATTCGATACCAGGTTTTTCCCTGCATCCGTTTGAAAGAACCGCATCAACCTGCATCTTGGACAGTGTGACAGTGAATTGGTTCGGATCGCTCTGTATTGTTCAAAGGAATAGAGGTAGCTCCATTTTATCCTGAAACGATTGCATGTGTGAATAACAACGGGGTAAAATGACTCAGAAAGATTCGGGAACACAAAACATAACAGGAACAACAATCCCAATATGCATCGGGAGGGTGAGTCACATCTCAGGACAAAAACCTAGTATGAATGCCACCTGCTATTCCAAAGAAAGAGAGAGAGAGAGAGAAAGCAAGCAAGCAAGAAAGGTAAGGAGAGCATGATTGTAGTCTTCTTCCATCCCATCTAACAGACACATGGGACTGTGCCTGTAACTCCCATCAATCCTAACCAACATGATCAATTAGTCTCACAGGTAATACAGATTCCCTTTGCATACTGATCTAGACTAAAATGGCTATCTTTTTGAATCCTAGAACAGTCAATGGTGAAGGTTTGTGGGAGATGCAGTCCCAAAATATCTGAAGAAGCACAGCTACCCATCTCCAATTTAATATGAACTGATAAGAACACCCCAAGGAATACCAGGTGTTGTAGGCTATATGTCAAAGGAAGGAAATGGCAAAACCACCTCTGAGGATTCCTTGCTTTAAAAAACCCTTTGAAATTAATGGGGTTGCCATAAGTCAACAGGTGACTTGAAGGCACCTAAGACACACAAGAATACACAGACCTGCAGTTCAAAAGGCTCAGGAACAGTTAGAAGGGGGGGAAACACCAAGAATAGATGTAGTAACTAGTGTTGTGAGATTGCCATTCCATATCTCATATCTTTTCTTCTGTAACTCACTGCAAGGCAAAAGACATTGAGCTGGAGAGGCTTTTCCAGCATGCACACATAGTGTTGTTTCTGCTAGATTTCTGACTCTGTGTGTGTTGTGTAAGGCACAATGTACTGCAACTGTTGGGGGAGGCGATAGGAGATGGGAGAATTACAGAACTTTATAGAGTTGGAAAGGTTATTGGAGGTCGTCTAGATCAACCCCCTGCCCAACATAGGACTCTTGCATATCAAGGTGAACATATTTACTCAGGATTAACAGTGAGTAAGTGTCCATAGGATATCAGCCTTCAAACTCTTTTTAAAAACACACCCCCAGAAAGGATAAGATGCCTTTGGGGCAGGGTTACAAGAAGCCCCCCCAAGAGAAGATATCAAAGATTAAAGAAACAATTCTCACTATCTTTTCAAAGGATAGTGAGCTCCCCCTATTGCATGCCCATGCTGCCTTCTGGAGCAAAAGTGTGCGCATGTGTGGCCTGGAGAGAGCTAGAAAGCAGACAGCCGATGATCTAATTTCCAGGACATGCAGCTTTATTGTATGCCAGGCCCCAGAAGAGATCAGACAATAATACATCAGGATTGAAAGAGAAGGCACAATACGCACATACATAAGTTACTGGGGACAGACAGTAGACTCCACAAAACCTGAATGCTTTTGGAGTACATTTCATAACCAACTAAGCAATTATTAGCTCTGGCATGTTTTTATACTGTACTTTAGTGGCAAAAACAGCAGCGTGTTTATTAGGATGTCTCCCCACAACACATGCTCACATTTTGTTGTTGGGTGCCTTCAAGTAGTTTCTGACTTAGAGCAACCCTGATTTAGAGGAAAACCTGTGAGCCAACCAATGGTTTGAGTGTTGGACTACAAACTCTGGACTAGACCAGGGTTCGATTCCTAGCTCAGTCATGAAACCCACTGGGTGACTTTGGGTAAGTCACACTCTCTCAGCCTCTGGGGAAAGCAATGACAAATCCCCTCTGAACAAATCCCGCCAAGAAAACCCCATGACAGGATTGCCATAAGTTAGAAATGCCTTGAAAGCACACAACACACACAGGCAAACCTATTGTGGGGTTTCCGTGGCAAGATTTGTTCAGAGGGGATTTGCCTTTGCCAGTTCTATCTTTAATACCATTAAACTTCTCCACCACCACCTTTGTGAGGAATAGACACAATATTGTACAGTAATCACCAACCTCCTCCTTTCACACACTGAAATGACTCTCTGAAACCATGCATGGGAAATACACAAACACACAGGAATATGCCTACAGTTTGTCGGAGGATGGTGTGTGACTCAGTCTGAGGTAATTTCATATATACCACACATGCACACACACACACAAGAGTCCACCATGGTTTTTTTAAAAAAAACCACTAGCATTCCTATGTTGTTTTTTTCCGGGTTCGCCTGTGTGTCTCAACCAAAAGAATGCAAACACTGAGGATTTGGGCATCTTCCACCCCCTGCCAAAAAAAGGCAAAATCCTGGTTTAGCAATCCCTGAGGGCATAGATGACCCCTAGGCCCTAGCTAGCCAGCCTAGAGGTCCTCTCAACTTTCTCCTCCACTGGCCAAGAGAAATAATAATAATAATTAATAATAATTAATTTAATTTCTTTCCTGCCTCTCCTCAAGGCTCAAGATGGGTTTATTATTTGTTGTTGTGTGCCTTCAAGATGTTTATGGCTACCCTAAAGTGACCTAGGCTTTTCTTGGCAAGTTTCTTCAGAGGAGATTTGCCACGGCCATCCTCTAAGGCTGAGAGAATGTGACTTGACCAGGGTCAGCCAGTGGGTTTCCATGGCTCAGCAGAGAATTACTGAAGTTGTTTCCAATTTATGGTGACCCTAAGGCAAAGCTTAGGGTTTTCTTGGCAAGGGTTGTTCAGAGGAGGTTTGTCATGGCAATCCTCTTGAGGCTGAGAGAGCGTGCATCCAGTGGGTTTGAAGCCAAGCTGGGAATGGAGTCATTTATGACTTTTGGTGACCCTAAGGCGAACCTATCATGAGGTTTTATTTCTTCAGAGAGGTTTGCTATGGCCATTCTTTTGAGGCTGAGAAAGTGTGACTTGCCCTGGTCACCCAGTGAGTTTTCATAGCTGACCTGAGAATCAAAGTTATTTCCAACTTATGGGGACCCTAAATTGGAGTTTTCTTGGCACAATTTGTTCAGAGCAGTTTGCCATAGCTGTCCTCTGAAGCTGAGAGCATGTGTCCACCCGTTGGGTTTCCATGGCCAAAGTGGTACATAATATTTATTATGGCGTAATTTGTTTTTAGACTCAGCATGGCGCAGTGGTTTGAGTGTAGGACTGCGACTCTTGGGTCCCAAACACACTGCAGAAATATAATCCCAGTTTGAGACTGCTTTTAAGTGCCCTGGCTCAGTGCTAGGGAATCCTGGGAATTGTAGCTTATTGTGGCACCAGAGCTCTCTCTCTCTCTCTCTCTGTGACAGAGACGGCTAAATGTCTCTCCCAGGTTCCCAGGATTCCCTAGCAATGAGCCAGAGGCAGTTAAAGCAGTCTCAAACTGGACTGTTTCTGCAGTTTGTTTGGTAGACCAGGGTTCGAATCCTATCTCAGTTATGGAAAGCCACTGGGTGGGTGACCCTGGGCAAAGTCACACTCTCTCAGCCTCCTCAGAGCAAAGGCAATGGCAAACCCCTTCTGAAGAAACTTGACAAGAAAACCCCATGAGTCAGAAACTACTTGAAGGCACACAACAACAACAAATGTTCTTTTCAAAGAGAGGTGTGTGTGTGTCTGTGTGTTTACAAGCTGAAACTCCATCTTCTGCTACACAAACATTAAAGGCACAACAGCAGCCATCCCCAGTTTTCACTGTGGCAACACACTACAGAATTACACACTGAACTATTATTCCATTTTATTTCCTTATCCCCTTTAAAGGACTTTGGATTACATCTCCCAGAATCCCAAGCTATTGGCCAACATGGCTGAGGGCTTCTGGGAGCTGAAGTCCAAAGTCTCTTAAAGGGAACACTTTGGGGGGAAAATGACGGCTGAACCCTTTTCTATTATAATAACAATGCTGTCCAAACTGTCCCCTTTAAGGGATTTTGGACTACATCTCCCAGAATCCCAAGCTATTGGCCAACATGGCTGAGGGCTTCTGGGAGTTGAAGTCCAAAGTCACAGTTTGGGGAGAATTGCATAAGCTGCCTCCGCAGTGGAGGCTGAGAGAGTGTGACTGGCTCAATTGCTATGGAATTCTGGGAGTTGGAGTATGTTGTGGGGCCCAGAGCGGAGCGGAGCTCCGCTCTGGGCCCCACAACATACTACTCCAACTCCCAGAATTCCATAGCAATTGAGCCAGTCACACTCTCTCAGCCTCATTTAGATTTTTTTGGACTACATCTCCCATAATCCCAAGCCACTGACCAACGCGGCTGAGGCTTCTGGGAGTTGTAGTCCCAAAAAAAAGAAGTCACACTGTCTCAGCCACATAGGAAGCAAGACAAGCTCACCGAGGCAGGCGCCAGTGACGAGGGCGGTGGCGGTGAGGGCCCCCGCAGAGGCTCCGTAGACGGTCCTGGCGTTGGCCACCAGGAAAGGGGCGTGCTCCTGGAGGCAGCTGGCCACCCCGATGTGGTAGACCCCGAGGAAGCCGCAGCCCGCGAAGGAGATGTTCCAGCTGGAGCCCAAGGGGTACATCGTTCGGAGGAGGAGGAGGATGCCTCTGCTTGCTTGACCCGGCTCGCCTTCTCCTCTCTGGCTCTTTGCAGGAGGCTGCTGGTGATGCTGCTGCTGCTGTGCTGCACTGACTGAGCGGCCCAGAGGGAAAGGGCTCTTCTTCTTATCCAAAGGAGGAGCTCTCTCTCCAGGAGGAGGAGGAGGAGGAGGAGGTGGCTGTCTCCGCCTACAGGACTAGGGAGGCACACCAGCGCCCCCCAGAGGCAGGGAAAGGAAGAGTCACCGTCAGACCACGATGATGAGAAGAAGAAGAAGAAGAAGAAGAAGAAGAAGAAGAAGTAATGATGATGATGATGATGATGATGATGATGATGATGATGATGATGATGATGATGGAGGGCCTCCCGGGGAAAATAACAATTTTAATATAATAATGTTATATAGTTATTATAATTATTAATATTATAATAATTATAATGTTATTATATTATAATCATAGCTATTAATATTGACCATAATAATGATAATAATGATAATAATAGTAATAATAATAAATATTATAAAAATATAAAATGTAATTATATTAGATTTATAATTATTAATAATATTATTATAATTATTATAATATTATTATATTATATTATATGAAATTATAATTATATGAAATTATATTAAATATAACTATGTTATATTTATAATGTACTGTTATTATATTTATGTTATATTATTATTATATTTATAATACTATTATTATATTAATATTATATTAGTATTATAATATATATAATATATATAATATATATAATATATATTATAATATATATTATAATATATATAATATATATATAGTTAATTCTAATAACTATATAATATTATTATATTAAAATTGTTATTTTCCCTGGGAGGCCCTCCATTATTATATTTATACTTATTAATATTATTATATTATATTTATAATTATTAATATTAAAATAATTATAATATAATTGTTATAATATAATTAATAATATTATTAATATTAAAATAATTGCAATATAATAATATGTTATATTATTATAATTATTAATATTAAAATAATTATAATTTTTATATATAATATTACTTATTATTTATTATTTTTTTATTTATTAGAGCATTGATACCCCACCCTTCAGCTTTAAAGGCTATCAGAGTGGGCAATTATAATTATATTATATTATTATTATCTTAATATTAAAATTATAATAATAATATAATATTACATAGTATTATTATATTATATTATAATTATTACATTTATAATTATAGTTATAATCTAATACTATTAAAATAAGTATAATAATAATATATTGTATTATTATAATATTAATAGTTATGATTATAATATAATAATATTAAAATTATTATAGTATTAATAATTATAAAGACTATATAATATTATTATATTAAAATTATTATAATATTTATAATTATAATATGATAATATTATAATTTTATGTAGTTATTTATTCATTTATAGCCCGTATCTCCGCCAGGTCGCTCACTGTAAAGGTAAAAATACAACACTATAACAATATAGACTAAAACCATCATCCCTCCCATAAATACAACAGTTAAAATTGCCTTACAATAAATTGACATTCGGGTTATTGAAATAATGACAGTCAAAAATACAACAAAGAAGATGGGTACATAGAATATTCTGTAGGGGGTCCAAAATGGAGAATGTGGTTTAAGGAAGGCAGAGGGACATTCGTAGGGATGGGGGTTCATGGTTCTCCAAATGGAGGACTTTGAGTGAAAAGTGGAGGACATGACTTAAGAAAGGGTTAGGAACATTCATGGGGATGAGGGATCATGGTTCTTGAAATAGAGGGCCTTCAGTGGAAAATGGATGACATGAGCCCAGAAAAGCTTTAAAAAAGACTCATAGGAATGTGAATCCATGGTTCTCAAAATGGAAGGCCTTCAAGGGAAATGGGGGACATTTCAAAACAAAAGCTAAAAATACTCATATGCATGTGATGCTTTGCGAAATGGAGGGCCTTCAAGGGAAATGGAGAACATGGCCCAAGAAAAAAAATCGAAACACTCATAGGAATGTACATTCATGGTTCTCGAAATGGAGGTTGGGCAAGGAAAATAGAGGACACGACGAGCCAAGATAAGCTTTAAAACACTCATAGGAATGTGAACCCATGCTTCTCAAAATGGAGGACGTGCAAAGGAAAAGGGAGCACACGCCAAAGCAAAAGCTTCAAAAGACTCAGGAATGTCAATTCATGCTTCTGAAAAAGGACATTTTATAATTCCTCCTGGACAGAAGGTTGAAATGTAAGGTATGTCCTGGAAAAGGGGGACAGCTGGTGACCCTATTCCCGGGCACTTAGGGTCAACCCACCCCAAAATGGGGAAGGCCAGGGCTGGGTGGCAAAGAGACCCAGGGTGCCCAGACATCCTCCTTTTCCAGGGCCTGTCCTACATTTCATGGCCACTCTCTCAGCCTCCGAGGAAGGCAAAGGCAACCCTTTCTCTGAACAAATCCTGCCATGAAACCCCTGATAGGTTTGCCCAGAAGACACACACATCCCCCATTTCCACCCAGGAGCTTGAGCTAAGAAGCATGAATTGACATTCATAGTGTTTTTAGTTTTTCTTTGGTTGTGTGTCCTCATTTGTTCCCGAATCTCCTCCATTTCGCGGTGCCTTGTCCTCCTTTGCGGCGAGGGCCCCGAGGGGGCTGCCTTTTTCCTGGAAAGCCCTTCTTAGGGGGGGGGGCATTGGCAGCACTTCCAATGGGGAGCCTGCCAAAGAAGGCCCCGTGGGGAAAAGAAGGCACAGCTGCTGGGCTTTCGGCCTAGTTGTGTGTATGTTGTGCTGTGTGTTTTCAGAGAGACAGTGGCTATTCCTCCCAAAGAAACCCAGTGTCCCCAAGTGAAGGTCTCCCCTCGGTTTGACGTCTGCTGGTGTGGGGCCTATGTGGGAAAGTGCCCTGTATGTCTGGAAAGAGGAGAGGCTGTATTCACACTGGAGAAATAAACCGGTTTAAGTGCCATGGCTCAATGCTGTGAAATTCTGGGAATTGTAGTTTGTTGTGGGGCCCAGAGCGGAGCTCCGCTCCGCTCTGGACCCCACAACAAACTACAATTCCCAGAATTTCACAGCATTGAGCCATGGCACTTAAACCGGTTTATTTCTCCAGTGTGAACACAGCCATAGGCTGCATTTACGCTACAGGAAGGATCTGGTTTGACACCACTTGACCTGCCATGGCCCCATGTTATGGAGGATTTCTGGGAATGGTAGTTTGTGGTGGCTCCAGAGCAGAGAAAGTGTGACGTGTCTGAAACATTGGCCTGTAGCCCACGAAAGCTAATGTTCTGTTTTGTTTTGTTTTGAATTTATGGATTGTTTTTTATATTTTTATTTGTTCGTCACCTTGGGAGCCTTTCTGGTCTAGGAGATGGTTTAAATTAATAATAATAAACAATAAGTTGGTTAGTCATTATTATTATTATTATCATTATTATTATTAATGTACTTTTTCTATGTGAAGTCGAAGGCTTTCATGGCCCGGCATCCATAGTTTGTTATAGGTTTTTCAGGCTATGTGGCTATGATCTAGAAGAGTTTGTTCCTGACGTTTTGCCAGCTTCTGTGGCTGGCATCTTCAGAGAAAGATGCCAGCCACAGATGGTGGCAAAACAACAGGAATAAACTCTTCTAGAACATACTCACACAGCCTGAAAACCCCATAAAATTACTTTTTCCCATGTTTCTTGACAAGATTTGTTTAGAGGGGGGTTGTCTTTGCTTCCTTCTGAGGCTGAGAGTATGTGACTTGACCAAGGTTACCTATGGGTTTCCATGGCCAAACAGGGATTTGAACCCAGGTCTCCAGAGTTGTGGCCCAGAGCAGAGCTCTGATGCCACAACAAACCACAGTTCCCAGAATTCCATAGCACGGAGCCATGGCAGTTAAATTGGTGCCAAACCAGGTTATTTCGGCCGCAGCCTTTGTCAGTGGGACTGATCTACATACATACACACTATTAACTCTGGGCCCTAGTAAGGTGACTTGTTTAGAGCAGCCTTTCCCAACTCCATGCCAGATGTATTGCACTGCAGTGCCCATCATCCCTAGCAGCATATTCACAGAGATTAGATATGGTAGGAGCTGAAGTCCAACACATGTGCAGAACACCAGATTGAAGGAAACAAGCTGTTAAGGTCAATACTGTTACTTAGCCTCCCTCTGGGAATGTGGGTTGGATTTTTTTGTTTGCTTTTGGGGGTTTTTTTCCCCAATCAATGGGGTGAAATGGAGGTCTGCAAGTTTCAAAGAAAAGCCATTCTTCATTTTCTTGGAAAAAAATCTGCAGCCCAGGGGGAGGCGATTCTTTAACGCACTTGGTTTGAAGCACAGTGTTCCACAGCTCAACACTTAACCAGAGAGCTTTGGGGAAATTGGTTAATACTGAGTCCCAATATTGGGAAAGGCACGGTATACATGAACAACATAATCATAAAAGTAGTAATATGGAACATGCTGTGGTTAAATTTTAATTAATGCCCCTGAACTAACTTTTGTTACACTAATGCTACTTCAAATTTCCAAGTAGAATTAAACTCACTTTAAATTGAGGCTGCATCCACACTGGAGAAATAACCCAGTTTGGCACTGCTTTCACTGCCCTGGCTCAAGGCTATGGAATTCTGGGAGTTGGGGTTTGTTGTGGGGCCCAGAGCTCTGCTCCGCTCTGGGCCCCACAACAAACTCCAACTCCCAGAATTCCATAGCCTTGAACCAGGTCAGTGAAAGCGGTGCCAAACTGGGTTGTTTCTCCGGTGTGGATGCAGCCTAAGAGTCATTACCACAGCATACCCATAATATGCTATTGGCCACTTTTGGATCTCCCCTGACTTTGAAAAGCAGTCATCCAGATTAGGACTCTTTATCTTTTAAATTGGAACTTAAATAACTAGGGATCAAGGCTATCACTTAAAATAATGAGAATCATAAGGCTCTCCAGATGCTGCTGAATTGCAGCTTGGCGTAGTGGTTGGAATACAACTCTGAAGACGAGGGTTTGATTCCCAGCTTGGCCATAAAACCCACTTGGTGACCTTGGGCAAGTCACATGCTCTCAGCCTCAGGGGAAGGCAATGGCAAACCTCCCCTGAACAATTCTTGCCAAGAAAACCCCTTGATAGGCTCACATTGGGGTGGAAATGACTTGAAGGCGCACAACAACAACAACAACAACATTCTTCACCATTGGCTGTACCAGCTAGAGCTGTAAAGGCTTTATCATTTCCAGAGCATCAGCTGTCAGGGGACGGGTGAATGGTATAAAAGTCTTTAAAAATTCTGATCCAGACCATTTCTTGTTTTTATTTTTGAAATTAATACTTCCTTAGAGGCACATTACCAACAGGGAGATTATAGCATGACTTTGTAAATCTTAAGCCATATCTATCCAGTGATCATGGGAGGAATCTGCTCCCTGCCTTTTCCCGTAAGCCTCAGAAATACAACATTGTATCACTGGTTATGCAAGAACACATACTACACTTTAACTATCTTTGAGTGCACTTTAACCACTCTTGTATTCAGTATTTCAAACAAGCTAGTAACAGCATAGAGGTAGAAAACTGGTGACATGAATTGTCTTTGTGTACAACAGATTTTTGTGGGTAACCATGCACCATGAGAGATGATGTTGGTGGTCAATTGTCTCACCACCTTTGTATGTGGAGTTGAGCCCCATGCAACTCCACACCCCAAATCCTTTTTTTTTCCCCCCCCTCTATCTCTTTACACTGAGACCAGATTAATGTCTGGGACATGGTGCCTCAGTTCAAGCATTTTTTCCTCTTAACCAAATTTGAATTGAGGATTAAATCCAAACTGACATGGAGCCTTTAGTAAATCTTTAGAACTGAACCCTGATCCCCAAAGCCCATGCTATTGTTTTCACAACACGATGGTAGACTACTTTGACTCTTGGCCTGTGTAAATACATGAAGAATTCATTGTCTTTATTTATTACTTCGGACTAAAGTGGTAGCTGGGGCACAATGTGAGTGGAAGCCCCTCATGATGCGTTTCTAATGAGGCACAAGAGATAATGACGGATAATAATAATGCTGTGTTTGTGTTTTCTCCAAATATTAACTCCATAAACTTTCTTTTGCAGGGAGGAACCACTGCAGTGTTCTCTAAACATTATGTCAGCTGTATTTACACCACTAACTACCCCTCTCCCATGTATTATTCTTAGTATCACATGTCTGTTTATGAGCTAAATAGCTGATATTGGATGACGGAGTTAATTTTAATCCTAAAGCATGAATTAGCTCTGTACTCATCAAGCAGAATGCAAACCCTTGCAGTTTGAATGATGAATATGAAAACCCATGTTTCTCAATAGCACTCACACCCTGCCACCTCCTCTTAAAGACATTATTTTCAAAATCTCTCAACTCAGTGGGGGAAAGAGCCAACCAGGTTTTATTCCAGAGCTGAAGAAGTTCATAGTTCATTATAGTTTTGCCTTTGCACTTTGGCCAGAGCACTTACAGCTCTGTTTTTGTTTTTCTATGCCGTTTTCTCCCTACTGCTCTCTTGAGTCCATTGTTGCCATTCCTTCATGGTGTTTTGTGTTGTTGTTTTTTTCACTTGTATCCCTGGTCATAAAGAAAAGCTGAACATAAATAAAATAATTCCTGATTATCTACTCCCCTCCACCCCCCCACCCCTAGTATTATAGTATTTGTGTAATCTTTTATCATAAGATTTGTTATCAATGTACTGAAGAAACCAAATCATGTACATTAGGTCACTGGGTGTAACTCTCTATGGGGTTATTCAGATGGTGGAAATAATCTGGGCTGAATCTTTGTTGTTCACATGTATTTCAAATGCATATGATTAAGTTTGAGGGAGCTGCCAAAAAAACCCACTTAACCCAAAATAATCTACATCCCCCCCCCATTTTTTTTAAGATTCGCATACTGGGCAATCTGAATAACTGATGCAAATAGACCTGAGATAAACCAGGATACTTGCATGCCTTGAAAATGTTTCGAATAAATTTAATTGACGCCATCCTTATTCCACTGCTGAGATGTGTGAGCATCTAAACTCACAGAGATGCACATGGATGCAGTACCATAGTGTAAATAACAAACCCAGAATGTGTGAGATTATTCACATAGTGGCACTAAAATAAATGATGTCTGAATGACCCCCGTGTTGTATAGCTATAAAATGAAGACAGAGAATGGAATTATTTCATGCTTGCATACACAAATAGGCCCACGTAATTAACTTCATTGTACATAGCATCACACAGACAACCAATTTCTGAACAGCTTGTGGGTACCTTCCACATTGGGTTACAGCCTGGGTTACTTTGTTTGCTCTCTAGTGATCCCTTAATTAACTTACTATTTGAGGTTTCAAGACAAACTTTATTTCCAAAATAGCCACCCAAGATGCTGCAAACACCTCAAATTCAGCATGGGAACTTTTGCATGTCATTGCAGGCCCTCATATTACCATACGTTAGACTACAACTTGCTGAATTGCTCATTATTGGCCATGCTGGCTGGAGCTTCTGGGGATCCAGATACTTTAGGCTACAACTTTCTATATTTCAGCTGTATCATGGAACCATTTTAAGCTGAATGTGCTGCAATGGGAAATTATGAAATTATTCAGCAAACTAGGAAGGTGGGAAGAAAACTTTGCTACACTCTATTAGGTAACTTCCTTATTTGATAAAAACAGATCTTTTAAAAGATCATGTTGTTTGTTTGCTAGTGAGTTGTGCAAGTCTTCTGCAAACTTCCCATAAAATTGCTAAACTGACACACCTCCAACTCTGTGTGCCTAAGCATCAAGACATACTTTGAGATATCTCAAATAACTGTAATAAGGGATAGATAATTACCACAAATTTTATACGAATCACATATAAATGCAATGTATAGTTAAATGCAATGTAGCCTGCTAAAACTGAAAATGCACTGTGAATTTAAAAAGTTTTCTCTTAGCCATTGAAGATTTGTCTCAGTGTTATGGAGGCCAGAGGAATACAGCAACTTCAGCAAACACTTCCAGGTAAGTTATCTCACTGAGTCAACTCCTTGTCTACTCTGCCCTAGATCAGCTGGGCTGAAACACTCTGGGTCATTTAATACTTGTTCCTCTGCAATTGTCACAGGTGAATGTCAGGGTTAGGTGGTTGCATAGCGCCACCCAGAACATGGAAGGCTGATTCCTCCCAAATATTTTATGAACTTTTTGACCCATAGGCATCCTCAATAGGCCATTATGTATTGGCTTCCAGGATGCTCTTAGAAGGCCTCCTGTAAGCAAAATGGCCCTGGGCACCAAAATGTGCTGAAATTTGTGTCCCATAGCTCCATGCACCCTAGGCCACACTTTCTCCACACTGTTGTAATGTCTGATATGGGGGTGGGATCAAGTTCAATTTAACCAAAGGAAATGGGCAACATCCCCCACCCCCAGCTTGTTTTGCTACATTGTTTATTACTTGTGGGGAGGAGGCTTATGAAGATCACTAGTTACCTCTTAGGAAAACTTCTGCCATTCTAATGCAAGGATAGCCATACTGACCATAAGCCAAATTCCAAAGACCATATTGTGGTAACCTTTATTTAGTCAACATAATAAAATGTGTATGTCTTCTGAATATTTCAGGAATGGCTTCTTTCTGTAACTAAAGCAGTAATATCTAAAGGCAGGGCATTATCTGGAGGTCCAAAATTGCCTTTGTTGTTCATAATTTCCAACTTCAGATGACCTCATCATGGGATTTTCTCTGAAAGATTTCTGTGGGAAGAGGGGTTGCTATTGCCTTCCTGGGAGGCTAGGAGTGCACCTCTCTAAGTGGGTTTCCATGGCCAAGCAGAGATTCAAATCTTGATTTCCCAGTCACGGTCCAGCTCTCAAACCACTACACTATACTAGACTGGGCAAGTCAGTCTAGCAGCACAGAGGAAGACAAAGTCAAACCCCTTGATAGTTCACCTTAGGGTCACTGGAAGTCAGAAATGACTTGAAGGCACACAAGAGGGAGGTCTGCATTCCCATACAAGTACAGAAATACGTTATGGTGATTCATGCAAAATATCGTCAGGTCCCTAAAGTCTATGAGGACATGCTCAAATGCATGGATAACACTTGGGAAAGACTTCTGGTAAGAGGGTAAAGTTTTTACAGTCCAACATTACTCCACGGTTCAATTTTGGTGCTGTATTTTAAAAAACTTTATATGATTCTATGAAACTAGCTTGCCTGAGGGCAGGAGTCTGTTTTTTCTTTGTCCATATACATATACATATATATATAGTGCACCATGTATACTGATACTATATAAATAAATGACAATAACGTACATACATTCTAGCCATTCTACCTAAAAATTACAGCCTACTCTCATTTTTATGTTAACCATTTTTCTACTCTCTTACTCATGGGAAGTTTTCCTAAAGTTCATGCCTAAAGCTTATGCCAAAAAGCGTGGCCCTAGAGAGAAAAAGACCTAAATGTTTGGTGTACGATTATGACCAAATTATCTAATAGAACCAGCATGGTGTAGTGGTTTGAGTGCTGGACTAGTACGCTAGGAGACCAGGGTTCAAATCCATGGCTATGGAAACCCTCTGGGCAAGTCACTTCTCAGCCTCAGAGGGAGGCAAGGGCACACTGTTTCTGAACAAATTTTGCCAAGAAAACCCCATGGTTTAGGATTGTTTTAAGTCAGAAATGGTTTGAAGGCACACATCTCAACAAGAAATTATCTCCATTCTGCATGCAAAGTGTGCATACTTCAGTTATTGATGAAATGGGCATCAAAGCAGGGACAACCAACTAGTGGTCCTGCCTCAAAATAAATCTATTAGTCTATAGTAACAACCACGAGCACACATTTTAATGAATACAGCTGCACCTGGAAGGGAAAAAAAAGCAATTTCCCCAAATTTCAGTCTCTTAAGTGGCCTTGACATAACTACTGAAAACCAGTAAACACGATGATGCCAGTTATTGTTCCCATGTTCCAATAAACAAGCACATGTTCCATAATTGCAGATCCCTTACTTATAAGATAAGCAACTTTATTACAGGGCCTGACCCTCTCCCTCATGTTTGTTTAACTAAACACACTTCCAGCATTACTCTGGCCTCTAAGGCTAAACCACATATTGAAAAATGAAATAAATTGATTTTTCGTCCTGCTTGAGTGCCTTCAAATCATTTCCCACTTAAAGAAACCCTAAGACAAACCTATCATGGGGGTTTCTTGACAAAATTTGCTCAGGGTGGTTGCCTTTTTCTTCGTCTGACACTTTGACTTGTCCAATGTCACCCAGTGGATTTCCATGGCTGAGCAGAGAAGCTGTATACATGTTAGTTCTGTATGCAAACCCTATCACCCTCTTAAGAGATCCCACAGTCATAGCATGGTAACACCTTTGCCAGACCAACATGATATGCAAATTTTTTAATAAAATGTGCAACTTGCAAGAACTAGACCTCTTCATCAGCCAGATATTTAAAAACAAACAAAAAAGGGATGCACAGGGAAAGCAGAGCCTAAGTATGTTGACATCACAGTAATCCTCAACCCCAAATGCCCTGGAATAAGTTTTATGACCTTTCAATTGGACTGACTGAAGTACTGAACTCAAGTGCATTTATTCCTATGGCCAGTACTTCTGGCTCTGTTTTGTTTTGTTGGCTTGATGAATAAGCTTAATTCCAAGCCATTTCTGTTAATCTTAGGAGTCAGTGCTAAATAATGCTCCCCAAAGTACTTTACTTTTTTAAATTATAGGTCACAGCCTTTAAAATGAAATATAATATAGAAAATCCTTAAGCCAAACATAGCAACAATGCTCATTTTTTTCACTGGATATGATCTCTGAAGCAATACCACCTGGTATAGAAAACTGTTCATAAGCAAGAAATCTCAACAATGCAAGATATTTTTATCAAAGATTTATTACTGATTAACGCTAAACAAAATTTTAATCGAACAGCCCAAATCCCATATCATCATCGGATTCTTCAGACTCTTCCTTCTTTTCCTCTTTCTTCTCCTCTGCTAAAAAGACAAATAAATTCAGAAGGTTAGCTGACAATTCTCAAAACATACTTGTTATTCTATTTCAAGAGTTGCTTTGAAGATGAAAAGTGAGGAACAAACTATAATATCCAGAACTGCAATGAAGATGCTGACAGCAGACACTGTCCACCATTAAGCTGCATTAAACTGAGAATACATGAAGGATTTACTGCATCTGAAGAATTTAATTCTATTTTGAAATTCTAAGGTATTTCCAATTATTAAATTATGTTTCTTCCTCCAAATCAACATTTGATGTAATAATTGTTAGACTTTAAAACAACATAATAGGTTGGCCAGTTAGCAATGTTCCATAAATGTACCAAATATCTGGATTGCTATTAATGATATTCTTTATGATAGGTTTATGCCAGCCTGCCTAAACATTGCTTTTTGTGCTTTACTATACTCACCAGCAGCTGGTGCAGCTCCTGCAGCTGGAGCAGCAGAACCTCCAGCAGAGACAGCTACAGCTCCACCAACTGGCATGCTGGCAAGTTTGCTATTACCTGGTAGAGAGTAAAGAGAAAGAAAAAAATTAAGCACTGCAAGTCGCAACAACCTTGCCAATGACAGAAGAACCAAATTAATGCATCCAGAGAGGATAAATCTCACTCTGACAATTAGATTTCCTGTAAGGCCCTTTTGAGGTGGCAGAGCTCTGCCCTGTTGCCACCTCCCTCATCCTGTGTCTTTCCCTGCTGCCTCAATCCATTTCTGAGAAAGGAAAGGTAACATGAACTTTGAATGGCATCTAACAAGTTAGGCAGCATTCTGAAGGATTCTGCTCTCTAATGCATTGGAAACCTCAAACTACCAATATAGTGATAGCAGTCTCCCACCCCCTCTTTTTCTGAGACTAGAGGCATTTCTACTGACCACTAATCCAACACAAAATGCTAGAAAAAGCATTTCAATATTTTACCAGCCTCATTTGAACCTATGGTACCCACTCCTTATGCAACTTGGGAGGCTGATTCTTCTCCATTTGCAGCATGAGGCCAAACATAGAACTGTCACAAGAGGTACTATGCAACAAGCAGTACATGATGAATGGACCTTGGAGATTTAAAATACTTGCTTCTCATGAAAGCCAACAGTTCCAGAGAAGTTGGCAATATACAATTTCCCTTGTGAAAAGTGAGATCCCTTTGGCTCTCTAAGCACGTCAATGGGGGCAAAATGTCTGTTCTTTGCTTCTAGGAACACAGTTAAACAATCCTATGGTGCTCCTGGGGCCAAAGAGCAAACATGTTTTATAACCAATTCAGCATATTCTCAGAAAGAGTGTAGTTAATATCAAAGCCAAGTAATCATCCAGCTATACTAAAACAATTATTTAGACCACTAAGGTCCCAATTAAGTATTAGGTATCCAACCCTCATAATTTGCTGCCATCAGTCCTCTTGCAGAGGAGCCTGAAAGTTTTAACATTATGAGATGACTTAATGCCATGATTTGGCATCAGACTAAATATATGGAAAGTAAAGGGGAACTTGAATTGAATTCCATTTAACAATGTGGGAAGGCAAGGGAAGAAAGACTGTGGGATGAAATTTTATCTTGGACACAGTAAATAAAGATATTGAGATGTCCAAAAAGTAATGTAAAGACCGCTGTACTAGATGAAAGAACAAGCCCTTCAAACACTTGGAGGGGAAGACAGAAGGTACTGGCCACAACCGAAAAACTGAACATGTAATTAAGACATACAAATTAAAGATCCAGCTGAGAGCACAGTTAAACCTGTAGTGAGAAATGGGCGAACAAATATGATGAGAGAGGAGGGGAATGACAGGACACAAGGAATTATTGGTAAAGTTATGGGAATGGTTTCAGGGGTCCACACAAACTAGACTGTAAGAGTAGAAGAAAAATTGAAAGAAAGTAACTGGAAGCACTGGGAAGAAATAGCATACAGTATTCAAAAAGTGGAGGCAGAGAACAGAAGAAGAGTTTGACAAGAGTTGCAGAAACACAATGTCAAGAAGATTTTGAAAACACTGAAAACAGGACATGTCTGAATGTAATGTAAAGAGCTGGGAAATTCTGAAAGGTAGTATACATAAATTACAGACTTCAGTGTTTAGTGCAGGAAGGAAGATGAAAAACAAGAGATTAGAAGAGAAAGACCATATTACCACACTACACTCTCATAGTGTTGCTATTCCACTTTTACTGCTCTGGCTGCCCTGTTGCATTTTGGAGTGTGTAGTTCAGTGAAACCTAAGAACTCTGGGTGAAAATTCTAAATATCTCTCCTTAAACTGCAAATCCCAGAGTAAAAGGGAGCCAACCTGAGCAGTTAAAGTGGAATAGCAGTGCTGTAAGAGTACAGTGCAATAATCTAGAAAATCAATGGAGTGCAAGTAGACATCAGAAGCCAATGTAGCAGACGTCTAATCAAGTGAGATGGCACATGGGACAGAGAAGCATTTTACGAATTATATTCCTTCAGAACAGCTCAGACTCCAAGCATTTGGTCACGTTTCATAAATCAAAACTTATTCTTCTGAAGCAATGTGTCAAGAACCTCCTCTCTGTGAACTGACAAGCAAATGTCTGTTTTTAAGAGGGGTTCCCCATATTAATGTAGTCCACCAGCGAAACCCAGTAGGTATCAAAATGAGCCTGTGGGAATTAGGATGGACCCAATATATTTCAAAGTAGGTTTCACAAATGCCACATATATTCATTGATAATGTGCCAAGAGACCATTCTTTGCTCCAAAATGGCTTTATAATATCTGTAAAGACCTTGAAGAGAGAAGTAGCAGGTTCCCCAGTCAGAGGAACTTTCAAAAATGTTACCTCATATTTAACTCACCTTGGGCAATGACATCTTCAATGTTTTTCCCATTCAACTCACTAATGACCTGTAAGAAGCAAATGGACAGTGTTACCTCTGCAGTGTTTAAATTTAACTCAGATTACAGTCTATTGTTGCTTGAATTGATATATTCTATTATTATATGGGTAAATGTATACATACAGTTTTTAAACTAAACTCAGAAGCACTGTTGCTTCCTCTGAGCAAAGTTAAGGGATGAGAAATAAGTTCTTAAGGTTCAGAGATAAATAAAAGATGGAAAATTCCAGATATTTTAAATTAGGAACCATGCACTCCCATAAGATAAAGTAGGAAGCAATTGAACAGCTCCTCGCACATTCGTTTATTCTGAAGGCCTATTTGAGATTCCCTCTAAGCTTTCGACTTGGCCATATTCAGTAAGTGACAACAAATAAAAGCAAGGAATGGCAAGAGCAAATTCCTATTCAAGTTCATGAAGAAAGTAAAATGAAAGTAAATCTGAAGGTGCTGGCAATCACACTCATCCCTGAAACACAGTGTTTGTATTTAAGAAAAACTTGCCTCTAAATTCTAAAAAGAATATTTTCTCTGAAACCACAGCTATTTCTGTTGCGCTTTGGTTTTTTGGGGAAAAAAACCCTGCTAGTTTTAGACTACAAGCTACAAGACTTTTTCAGAACACAGGTAAGATGTTTCTTTTCCACTATTTGGCTGAAAAAGCAGAAATCACCCCATGGTGCCCATCAAACTGTTGCAATTGAGTGTTTTTAACAGTTTTTTTTTTTAAAAAAATAGCCTTGCTGTCTGTCCCATGGAAATTACACTGTCCCTCAGTAAAACGCTATAATGTCCTCAGATGCAAAATGCCTTAATGAAATTGTGCTTAAGACTACAAAGATCCCAAGACACTTTCCCCACTACTTATTGGGGATAAAATGTTCTCTTATCAGACTTGTCTTAAAATGACTTGTCTGGATTTTAAGGGAGTCATCCCCTTTATTTACAAGAAATCAATGCAACATTATAATGGGCAAGTTTATTTTATAGTGAGAGTCATTGTGGTGTAAACTGTTTGAGGGCTGGACCATGACTGTGGAGAGCATGATCCAAATCCCTGCTTGGGCATGGAAATCCCCTAAGTGGACTTGGGAAAGTCACAGATCTTAGCCTGAGAGGAAGGGAATGGTAAATGACCTGCAAATGTATCTTGCCAAAGAAAAGAGTTGCCATAATTCAGGAACAACCTGATGGCACTTAACAGACTTCATGGTGAGATGAAGATATCATCTGTCGCCTAAGGTCTGCATGATTTAAGTCCAGTGGCAATCACGTTTGCTCGACAGAAAGACTGTTGTTATGTGCCTCCATGCTGACTCCAATTTATGGCAACCCTAGCATGGGGTTTTCTTGGCATGATTTATTTAGAAGGTGTTAGCCATTGCCTTTTTTAGGCTAAGGGAGTGTGATTAGCACAAGTCACCCAGTGGGTTATCATGGCCAATCAAGAATTTGAACTCTTATAGGGACCCACCAAGGCACATACTTCCATGTGTTCTTGGGGCACTTAAACCACTACAGTACTTCAGACTGGGGGTGGGACGGGGGAGATCTAGCTTGTTAAAAATATTTTTACACTATACTAATTTGCATAACTGCTACTCTCAACACCAGAAGATAAAGAGATGGCAATCTGTGATTGCTTCTTGGCGTCAGGTTTGGCAAGCAGAGAGCTGCAACATAAAGTTGCAAAGATGACAATTCAGCCTGCATCCCAAAGCAACTCAATGGACAATTACTTTGCTGCTCAGATATGTATGCATGACTCTTTTTTTCCTATTTACCTGCCCACAAGAATGACAGCAGAAGAAACTGTAGCATGCATGTGCAATTTGCCAAGTTGGGATTTCATTTCCTTTAACCTCTTCTGTTCAGTTTGAAAATATTCTCTATGTGGATGGGTGGCAACAATGTAGAAATGTTACTTTTTATTAACCCAAGCTAAAATATGGTATATTTTAAATATTTGGCAAATAAAAGAAAAAATCTTTTCAATTTTTGCCAGGGTTTGAAAGTTAAAATTTTGAAATTATTTTGAAATTTTATTATACTGTACCTTTTTACTTACTGAACTCTCTCCAAAGCAGAAGGCTGACTACTACTACTAATTATGCTGATGATTAAGTGTTCAAATATATACAGTAACCTTGATCACAGGTAGTCAGTTACACCCTGCTCTTTTTAAACAATGTAAAACATTGATCAAGAGTGATTTAAAGCACACTGATTTCAATAAGACCTAAATACAGTCAAATTACAATGCACTCCTACTCACACTTACCTGGAAATAGGTCTCATTCAATCCAGTGGGGCTTTTTCCCAAACAGACTACAGTACATGATTATACTGTTAGCTTGGATTCAACTCATTGTATTCAAATACCTTGTTAAAACAGATTGGTAACAAATGTGGACTCAACTACTGCAGAATATACCAAACCACATGAAAATTAATCCAAATAATCTTAATTCTGGACACTGGAAAGTAATTTTAACATTATGGTTTAAAAGTGGAAATTTCTACAGAAAATATTCTACTTGTGTGAGACAGTAACAAAACCATAAAATACAGTGTTCCCCCGGTTTACGAATCCCCCGGGGTACGAAACCGGCGGGACCGCTAACATATCCCCTGGGATACGAAAGAAAAAAACGTGCGGCCCCTTTAAATCGGCCGCGCGGTCCGTTCAAAATAGCGGTCTCCCGGGAAACAAATGCTTCCGGGTTACGAAAGGTAATCCGGAACGGATTACCTTCGTAACCCGGGGGACGACTGTATTATGTTTTATCTAGATGAGTACAAATAAGTCAGCAGCCTCTCTTAAAGGGTTAAGATAGTCCAGTGTAAAAATTCCCAATCTCTGACCCATTTTAGCCAATTATCTGGGATTCTGGGAGCTGAAATCTAAAACACCTGAAAAGCCAGAGTTCTGGATCACTAGTCTAGTGTTCCACATTCCTCCCATGGAATAAGCTGTAGTTTTAAATAAATTAAATCAAACAAAATTAAACTGTACCATATTACCTATTTGTATCACTCACCTTGTTCACGCGTTCATCATCTGTCTCAATTCCTACGCTGTCAAGAATTTTCTTTAAGTCTTTTGAGCTTGGGGACTCATTGCCCCCAAGGACAGCAAGAAGGTAAGCTGCAACGTAACGCATTCTGGGAAGAAGAAAAAACACATTTAAAACATATGACCTGCTCCTACTTTTTGAACAGCTAAAGATTTATTTTCACAGATTTCACCATGTGACTAGCCAGCTAGTTTTAAAGACAGTGGTAGTGCCCCAACCTCCAGGGAAATATACTTCTAAGATTATGATTATACTTAAGAACTGCCATCAGATATTCCACATGAAAACGCTCAAGGAAATAAACAATAAAGAGATTCAGGTCTGGGCCAAAATATAAATATAACCTAGTGATTCTCAGCCACAATCCTGCCTCCTCAGGGGTGTAATTGTAGCATGTTTTATCAGTGTGACTTAGCAGAGTACTGTGGGCCCTCCACATTTGTTGGGGACCTCAAATAAAACTGCAAACAAAAAACAATTATCTTTAAACCTGAGAGAACTCCTGTCTAGGAATATCTAGGTCCTCCAGGTAACTCTATGGTCACAATCTGCCAGATGTTGACTATAGAATTGTGCTGGAGGACCTACAAATGCCTAGAGAAGCGTTTTCTCTAAGAACCTCTAGATCTTCCAGTGTGATTTTTGGCAGATGTTGGGGTTTCTTGGGGTTAGGGACTCCTGTGAATGTGGGGGAAAAAACACAAATAAAAATAACACTATTCTTTTTACCTGAGAGAACATCTCTCTAGTTATCTCCAGGTCCTCCTGAGCAAATCTATGGTCAACATCTGCCAGAAGAGGCAGGCCCAGCTCCATCAGGCCTTGCCTGAAGAAACACAGCCCTCCTTTCAGTCCATCTGCCTTGGCCCAGGCCTCAGAGGGAGAGAAGAACTTTTGGACCTGATCCCCTTCCCCACCACCATTCCCTTCTCCTTTTGTGTTGTGTCTTCTTACATGGCTTGGGTCCATCCTATCTCAGGGACCACCATTTCCCATATGAGCCCCCTCGCATGCTTCAGTCCTCTGGGAGGAACCTGCTACAGCCCATGAAGACCAGACTGTCCCAGACCTCTCAGAGGGCCTTCTCCGCCATCGCTCCGACTGTGGAATGATCTGCCGGATGAGATGTGTCTTATCACAACCCTGGATGGCTTTAAAAAAAGCCAAGACGCATCTCTTCCGGCAGGCCTTTCCGGATAGCTGTTAATTCTTCCCTGGTTTCCAAGACACCTATCCAGCCTTCCCCCCCAGCCACATCAGATATCACCTCGAGGCTGCCCATAAATTTGGACATGGATACATTGTATTGTTTTGTTTGTTTGTTTTTATTGCTGTTGTTTTAACCTTGTGCTAGTTTAATCTTATTTTAAGGGGTGGGAGGAGGGATTAGGATGTAACATTTTAATTGTACTTGTTTTAAAATTGTTGCACCCCGCCCCGATTGCTCGCTCAAGAGGGGCGGGTTATAAATATAACCCCGGTTTGGCACCGCTTTAAGTGCCCTGGCTGAAGGCTATGGAATTCTGGGAGTTGGAGTTTGTTGTGGGGCCCCAACTGGGGCCCCACAACAAACTCCAACTCCCAGAATTCCATAGCCTTCAGCCAGGGCACTTAAAGCGGTGCCAAACCGGGGTTATTGCTCCAGTGTGGATGCAGCCCTGGAAAGCCGCACGCAGCATGACATCCACCTGTTAAAAAAGAAATAAAATTAGGCAGCTAGGAAAGAGTCAGAGGGGAGTAATTGTCCCTTTTTGGGACACAAAACCCTACAAGGGGAAAGGAGGAGGGTGTATCACATATGTATTACACATATAATACATATATATATATATAATTGCCTGATATATATATATATACATAGATAGATAGATGTCTTATGTATATATATAGATTATTGTCTGATATATATATATATATATATGTCTGATATATATATGTGTGTATATATATATATAGTATCACAGTTTTAGTTGGGGCTTTGATTCCCTAAGTGGCCAAAAAGAAAAGATAATAATAACAATTCACCATTTTCTGCCTGTCTGCTTACTCCTGAGTCCAGCCCCTAACTACACCTGAATGTGGATTGCTCACAGCCAGCCCTGTGCCTCCAACCACATGGCAGCCATTTTAATATCCTTTTCTTCCCCCCCCCCCGCGTCCGTCGCACATGGTATCGCCCGCCCCAGTTTCCCAGCGCAAAGGAGCCCTCTGGACGCAACCATTTACAGCGGGGCGGAGGGGTGGTCTCGCTCGCTCGCTCGCTCGCTCGCTCACTCGCAGGCAGCGGGACCCTCCTCACTTACTTCTCTTGTTCCACGCGTTCTCTTTGGAACGTTTGCTCTCGACGGCGGCGTCGGCGGAAAGGAAGGGGCGGAGCCTCCCGCGCGAGGTTGTTCCTCCCGGAATCCCGTCACCCCCCTAGTAAGACGGTTTCCTATTGGTCGACATAGGAACCAATCAGAAGCCGCGTAGTTGAAACTGAGGCGTTTTCGCCGTTTTTGAGTCTGGCGGCCATTTTGTCTCAAAGCTTCCAATACAGACTGCGTGAATAACCCAGTTCGAGACCGCTTTAAGCCTTTGTGTGGCTCAAGGCTATGGAATTCTGGGAGTTGGCGTTTGTTGTGGGCCCAGAGCGGAGCGGAGCTCCGCTCTGGGCCCCACAACAAACTCCAACTCCCAGAATTCCATAGCGATTGAGTCAAACAAAGACTTAAAGCGGTCTCGAACTGGGTTACTTATTATTAACAACAACAATAAAGCTTTTATTTCTATCCCGCCTCTTCTCCGAGGCGGCTTACAACAAGAATAAAAATCCATACAGTGTGAAACACATACACAATGCTTACAATATAAAATAAACCCCATTATTATTATTTACGGTATTTAGCCTTAAAGGCTCTTAGAGCGGCTTACAATTATTATTATTAATTAAATCATGGTCCCCTGCCCTCAGTCTTACAATCTTAAAATCACTAATAAAATAATAGGCATTAACAAAAGTCTGTGTCAGCTAATTGTGTCAGTTAAAAACTAAGAAAAATTAAACTGGAGCAGTTAAAAACGATACCAAAAATTCAGTGTTATCTCCAAATTTGTGATATATCACCCTCAGGCCTACTAAACCACATGTAATCTGTGTTTGGCTTTCGGACTATCAGTCGGTGGAAGACTGCTTGGATAACATATTGTGAATTAGAGGTTTTACTCCCCAGTTAGGATTTTAAATAATTATTGCTGTTTCAACTGAACTTGTTGTTAATTTTGCGCCTTTTATGTACATATTCATAGGCCATGGGCCTATATATATACTGTACACACAAATATAGACACTTTGTGCTTTGACTGCTTTTGAATGCTTTGCCTGGGAGTTCCTGCATGGCAGGGGGTTGGACTGGATGGCCCTTGTGGTCTCTTCAAACTCTATGATTCTATGATTCTATGACACACAGTTCCTTCCAGGAGCAAACTCAGGTAGTTGAGTGGGTTGGAACACAAAGCAGCCATTAAGAAACAAAGGAATCCCATAATCATAGAGTTGGAAGAGACCCCCAACAAGGGCCATCCAGTCCAACCCCATGCCATGCAGGAACTCCCAATCAAAGCACCACCGACAGATGGCCACCTAGTCTCTGTTTTATAGGAGAGTCTATTACACTCCGAGGAAGTGTGTTCCACTGTAAAATAGCTCTTGGTGTCAGGGCGTTCTTCCTAATCTCTTTTCCTATATGAACTTGAAAGCTTTCATGTCTGGCATCCATAAATTTTGGGGGGTTTTCCAGGCTATGTGGCCATGTTCTAAAAGAGTTTCTTCCTGACGTTTCGCCAGCATCTGTGGCTGGCATCTTCAGAGAATGATGGCATGGATGAAAGTGGGGCATATATATACTGTGTGACTTTGGGAAGGGGAAGGGAGCACCTCCAAATCACTCTGCCCTTCCTAGGGTAACACACAGGTTTATCACACTAGGGGGCAAACAGGATTTAAACAGGAATTAAACAGGAAATGTCCTATGTTAAACATAAGGCATTTCCTGTTTATCTCTTGTTTAAATCCTGTTTGCCTCCCTTGTGTGTTTTATATATATACCCACCCAGCCCTTTTCCAGGCAAGCATTGTCTGCAGATGCCAGCCACAGATGCTGGCAAAACATCAGGAAGAAACTCTTCTAGAACATGGCCACATAGCCCAGAAAACCCACAAAAAATATATATTTTCCTATAGTGTGCATCCATTGCTCCCTGTGTTTATGTAAGCCCTGAAAGATGCTGCCTTTTGAAAACTGTGTGCGCTCAGTGATTTCAGGAGTAAACAAGGTGGGGAGACAACCAGATGCGGAGGACGAACTGGATGAAAAAGACTACGCTCATCCCTCCACGTTTGCTCTTTGACTTTTGCAGATTTGATTATTCATGGATCTTATTAATATGTTATCTCTAGGTCTTTTGTGGTGCCAGCCACAGATGCTGGCGAAACGACAGAAAGGAAGTCTTCTAGAACATGGCCACATAGCCCGAAAGCCCCACAAAAAACTATGGATGCCGGCCACGAAAGCCTTCGACTCCACAATATCTGGGTCCTCCAGAGCATCTCTGTGGTCAATTTTAACCAAAAGTTGCACTGAGGGGCCTAGAGATTTCTAGAGGGTACACTCCATTAGCCATTTGTAGCTAGTTCTAGTCAATTTCTGACAGATTTCGGCCACAGAGTTGCACTGGAGGACCTATAAATTCCTAGAGAGGCGTTATCTCAGGTTTTTTAAAAAAAAAAACACATAGTGTTTTTTGTTATTTGTGGTTTTTCTATAATCACTGGGGTCCTGTGTCCCTAACCCCAGCAAAAGTGGAGGGATGAGTGTATAATAATGCCTGGAAAAGTAGAAGGCAATAGGAAAAGAGGAAGAATGCAGCCCAGGGGGATAGCCTTGGCTGGGTCTTGGCTGCATCCACACTGTGGAAATAACCCGGTTTGGCACCGCTTTAGTTGCCTTGGCTCAAGGCTCTGGAATTCTGGGAGTTGGAGTTTGTTGTGGGGGTCCAGAGCGGAGCTCCGCTCCGCTCTGGGCCCCACAACAAACTCCAACTCCCAGAATTCCAGAGCCTTGAGCCAAGGCAACTAAAGCGGTGCCAAACCGGGTTATTTCCACAGTGTGGATGCAGAGGAGAGCCAAAGGCAAAAGGCAGGGGAGGAGTTGGCTCTTTAAGGGCAGCCCAGCAGCAGAGGGAGGCGGCCTGGAAGAAGTTTTGAGGCGGCAAAGTGGAAGCCATAAAGGAAGGAGGGGGACCATCCATTTAAGAGAGGCTGGGGGTTATGTCCTGCTGCCAGCCAAGGTAAGGCTTTCTTTTTGGCTGTGCATCCACACTGGAGAGATAACCCGGTTTGGCAGCGCTTTAACTCTGTGTCTGGGTCAAGGCTATGGAATTCTGGGAGTTGGATTATGTTGTTTGTGTGGGCCCAGAGGGGAGCGTTCCTGGCTCAGTGCTAGGGAATGCTGGGAATTGGAGTTTGTTGTGGCATCAGAGCTCTGTCTCTCTCTCTCTCTCTCTCTAGAGAAGGCTAAAGGCTTCTCACAAAACTACAGTTCCCAGGATTCCCTAGCATTGAGCCAGGGCAGTTAAAGCGGTCCCAAACTGGAATTGTTTCTGTAGTGTGTTTTGGATCAGAATGAGGAAGAGAGAGAGAGCTGAGCCTAAACTTGGCACCTCTCTCAGTTTATTAGTAATGAAATGTTTCCCTCACAAAATGGCTACATATCATAAAAGTTGGAAGGTAGGCAACCCAAAGTTAGGTTGGCAAGATGCCTTAAACTCAAAAGGAGGACAAGGCACCACAAAATATAAGGCCTTTAAGAACAATGGAGGGCATGCCCCCCAAAAAAGCCAAAAACACTCATATAACTATTGATTGGTACTTCCTGGTCACCCTGTTCACACTCAGTTATTTCATTCTTGCTTTGTATTTCACTTACACACATTCTCATTTGCTCTCTCTCACACACACAGTCACACATAAACATTCATGCTCTCATCTTGTGCACATGACACTATGTAAAAGAAAGAGAGAGAGTGAGTATGGTGTAGTGGTTTGAGTGTCAGACTATGACTCCAGAGGCCAGGGTTCGAATCCTGGCTCAGCCATGTAAACCCCACTGGGGGACCTTGGGCAAGTCACATGCTCTCAGCCTCAGGGGAAGGCAAATCTCCTCTGAACAAATCCTGCCGAGAAAACACCTTAAGGTTTGCCTTAGGTTCGCCATAAGTCTGAAACGACTTAGAATCATAGAATCATAGAAATTTAGAGTTGGAAGAGACCACAAGGGCCATCCAGTCCAACCCCCTGCCATGCAGGAACTCCCAATCAAAGCATACCCGACAGATGGCCATCCAGCCTCTGCTTAAAAACCTCCAAGGAAGGTGACTCCACCACCCTCCGAGGGAGTGTGTTCCACTGTCGAACAGCCCTTACTGTCAGGAAGTTCCTCCTAATGTTGAGGTGGAATCTCTTTTCCTGCAGTTTGCATCCGTTGTTCCGAGTCTTGTTCTCTGGAGCAGCAGAAAACAAGCTTGCTCCCTCCTCAATGTGACATCCTTTCAAATATTTAAACAGAGCTATCATATCACCTCTTAACCTTCTCTTCTCCAGGCTAAACATCCCCAGCTCCCTAAGGCGTTCCTCATAGGGCATGGTTTCCAGACCCTTCACCATTTTAGTCGCCCTCCTTTGGACATGCTCCAGTTTCTCCACATCCTTTTTGAATTGTGGTGCCCAGAACTGGACACAGTATTCCAGGTGGGGCCTGACCAAAGCAGAATAGAGTGGCACTATTACTTCCCTTGATCTAGAAACTATACTTCTATTGATGCAACCTAAAATTGCATTGGCCTTTTTAGCTGCTGCATCACACTGTTGACTCATGTTCAACTTGTGGTCTACTTGGACACCTAGATCCCTTTCACATGTTGTCTCATTCAGCCAGGTGTCCCCCATCCTATATCTGTGCATTTCATTTTTCCGCCCTATGTGTAGGACCTTACATTTCTCTGTGTTAAATTTCATTTTGTTAGCTTTGGCCCAGCTTTCTAGTCTATTCAGGTCATTTTGAATTTTGATCCTGTCCTTTGGGGTATTAGCTACTCCTCCCAATTTCGTGTCATCAGCAAATTTGATAACTAGGCTCTCGATACTGTCATCCAAGTCATTAATAAAGATGTTGAATAGCACTGGGCCCAGGACAGAACCCTGTGGGACCCCACTTGTCACTTCTTTCCAGGATGAAAAGGAACCGTTGGTGAGCACCCTTTGGGTTCGGTCAGTCAACCAGTTACAAATCCATGTAACGGTTTCCTTGTCTATCCCACATTTTGCAAGCTTATTTGCAAGAATGTCATGGGGAACCTTGTCAAATGCCTTACTGAAGTCAAGATATACTATATCCACAGCATTCCCTTCATCTACCAAGCTAGTAATTTTATCAAAAAAAGAGATCAGATTTGTCTGGCATGACTTGTTTCTCTGAAACCCATGTTGGCTTTTTGTGATTATGGAATTATCTTCCAGATATTCACAGACTCTCTGCTTAATGATCTGCTCCAGAATCTTTCCTGGAATTGATGTCAGACTAACCGGACGATAATTGTTGGGATCCTCTTTTTTCCCCTTTTTGAAGATTGGGACAACATTTGCCCTCCTCCAGTCTGCAGGGACTTCTCCTGTTCTCCAAGAGTTCTCAAAGATGATTGCCATTGGTTCTGATATTACATTTGCCAGTTCTTTCAATACCCTAGGATGTAGTTCATCTGGTCCTGGAGACTTATATTCATTTAGATTAACCAGGTATTCCTGTACTGTCTCTTTATTTATTCTGTGCTGAAATTCCCCTATTCTGTCCTCTGCCCCATCATCCTTAGGTTGGGCACCCTTTGCCTTTCCTGAGAAGACTGAAGCAAAGAAGGTGTTGAGCAATTCTGCCTTTTCTCTGTCTCCTGTGAGCATTTGGCCATCTTCTCCACGCAGTGGCCCAACTGTTTCCTTCTTCTTGAAGGCACACACCACAATGGAAGCACTGGTAGATATAAATCAAATAGATAAAAATACTGTAATGATCTGGCTGAAGATAAATGGTTTATGATAAAGATGTAACAGAAGTATTCCTTACTGTGGCCAAATCCAGCATCTCCTGGGACAAGAACAATTAATGCGCTAGCCTTAACTGTACAAATGTAGTTTTGGCTTCTACTAAAACCGAGGCATCCAGATTCTGGCCTAACCCAGAGCTCTTGGACAGAAAAGGCTAAATGGCTCAGAAAACTACAATTCCCAGAATTCCATAGCACTGAGCCATGGGTACACAGTGAACGTGAGTCTTCAAAGGAAAAGTGACCTCATCCAGCAAGGGTGATTTCCTATTCCTTGATCAGCCTTTCAACAGACAATTAGGTTGCATCTGCAGAAATAATTCAGTTTGACACCACTTTAACTTGTGTGTGCTATGTAATTCTGGGACTTGTAGTTAAAGTGGCATCGAACTGGATTATTTCTGCACTGCGCATGCAGCCCTAGTTCCTCCATGTTTTCTGAATGATGCTTCTTTTTGTTGATCTTAACAGCATAACCACACCTCTCCCAGTCTCTATGTGTACTAAATAGCTTGAATAAGAAGACAAAGCCCGAAGAGATACCACAGATCAGTGGCCCCACTTGAACAAGGGTCCCCTAGCATTATCTTCTAAACTCACTCCTTCAGGAAGAACCAGGGCCACCATAAAGCAGTGCCTCAAAGTCCCATCCCAAACAGATGGTCAAGGAAGGTAGCATGGTCAATTGTGCTGAAATCGTTTCAGATAACATGCTCATCTATAAAAGAGAGCTACATTAATGGAAGACCTTGTGTTACTTGGTAAGAATGGGGATCTGATATTTAAAGTAGTAGACGCAGTTCCCAGCTCAGCCATGTAACCTACTGGGTAACCATGCATAAGTCACAGTATCTCAGCCTCCGGGGAAGGCCATGACAAACCTACTTTGAACAAATCTGTGAGGAATCCCCATGATAGGTTTGCCTTAGAGTCACCATAAGTTGGAAATGATTTGAAGGCACGCAACACATACACACACACCTGAGGATGTGTAACTGTATTCTGGCAATATTTATATATGATACCTTTACGTAAAACCCATACTCCTTTGTTTCATCTAGATAATTTCTTCAGGTCCATGTATGCTTAATGTGGTTTCTCTTTTTCCTTGCTTTATTTCCAGATACTGCCTTTCTCCTTCATCTCTCCTTCTAATTGTTTGTGGTGCCACCAGCTCTTCTTTGGCTGGCAAGCTGGAACATGAACAGCCAAGGGCAATGTAACACCAGAAGATGGCAAGCCTGCAGGAGCTTGGGGACCCTCAGAGGGAGGGCACTTTGGGGGCTGAGGCACTTGCTAGCTCTTGCTTGGCTGGCAACAGGCTCAACTTGGACGTCTACACAGAGGGCTGCCTTCTGTTCCTCAGGCTGTTTGAGACACGAAGGGAAGAAGTGGAGCAGGTAGAATTCCTGAGACTGAGTTGCAATGAGGAGCTCATTGCTTCCACTATCAGCATCATTCCTGCCCTGAAGGGCCTGAAATCTCTTGTACTCAAAGGTAACTGCATGGCTGTCATTTATGGACCGTATATTTGCTCTCCTGGGTCTAAATACCATAACAGTGTTGGAGGAATATTTTGGTCTTGATTTTCATTTTCAGACTGTTGGAAGTGGGGAACACATCTCCACCTATGTTTCACTCTTCGTCTCATCTCTTAGGAGCTACCTTGTACCTCTGTTCAGAGTAAAATGGAGACAGTGATGTGATACTATTTTTTAAGTATGCATATTTTAGAAACCTATGCCTGATGTTTTCGTAAAATGTGTAATTATTTATATGCATCCAACCCTACACATTATTACAGAGTTTTAGTGCATGTGCTGATTACTAACCTGTTCACACTGAATATGATTTTTAAAAATTAGTTCTTTTGTGCATTTTGGCATCTTAGTTTGTTAACATCTAGTTGTTCTGTTAACATCTAGTTGTTCTGCCTAGTTGGCTTTCATATAGACCAGGCATAGGGAAAGTGTATATCTCCAGATATTGTTGGACTCAAGTTCCCATCATCTCTCACGATGGGCTATACTGGTCAGGACTGGGAGGTTTCAAGTCTAATAAACCCAAGCTCATCACCCTTGGATGTAGGAGGCTAACTCCTGCTTTAGTTCTGAAATAAGACTGAACCAGAAAGCAAAAAGTGGTCTTGGACATCCACTAACCACAGTGGTGTCAGATTCTTTTAAGTCCAGTCATGCATCACATTTCACAGCTTGAAAACATTACTGACTGAGGGGTTTGGAGAGTTGTAGTCCAAAAAAGCAACTTTTCTGAGCTGAGCTCTGCAGTATCCTTTAGTTCTCTGTGCTAAATGCTCGATAGTTTTCCATGTTGTTTCATAGGAAATACATTTGAATCCAATTATATCTGGGAGCATTCTAGTAGTGAGAATTCTCCTCCCTCTTTAACTGCATTTGCTCTCTTTGACAGGTGGACACACCAGGGATGAAACTGGAGCTTGCCAGAGAGGATTGCTGTCCTCTCTGCCACATGAGCTTGAAGAGTTAACCAAACTTGCCCACCTTGATCTCAGCTTCAACAGCTTCACTGCGATGCCCTCCTCTGTCACCAAGCTGGTCAGCCTCAGGGGTCTCTTGATCTGCCACAACAGCTTGCAGGAGCTACCAGAAAACTTTGGCCAACTCACTGAGCTGATTTTCTTCTCAGCCATGAAGAACCAACTCAGAGGTCTACCACAAAGCATTGGGGAGCTGGCAGCACTGCAAACCTTAGACCTCTCAGCAAATATGCTGGAATCACTTCCAGAAGAGATTGGGAATCTTCAGAATTGTACAGAGCTGGATCTCTCAGGGAATCTGTTAACTGGAATCCCCAACTCCCTTGGTAAGATGTTTGTGAGTTAAGAGTAGTGGAGTAAATATGTCTCTTGTTCTTAAGCTGCAACTGATGTCAACAAATTATAAAACTAAAGCTGCAACTCTAGATAAAGTGTGGTGATCAACAAACGTCTCTGTAATGAATCAAGGGGGAAGGATAATCAGGAAGTATCCTTATTAATAATATTAAATAACATAAAATATTACAGTACAGTTGATCAAATCTCATTCAGTGTTTTTATTTTGAAAGCTAGAGGTTTTTCATTAATAATTTGAATTGGCAAGATACTTTCTGACTTGGTCCCCTTAGATTTTTTGAGTATGCATTGATTATAGGTGGAGACTGAGGAGTGAAACAGATGGGCTGGAAAAAGTGGCTTAGCTGCAGTCTTGAATACATGCTTAAGATTGTTCTATATATATACAGTTCTTTGTTTTCTTTCTAGGAAGTAAGTCCTGCTGAATTAAAATAAGATTGCTTACATAATACAGCATGATGTTTGTTCATCCATTTGAACTTAATTAATAATAGATATTTTCAACATGTTTTAAAATACCAGTTTTAAAAATCATTTCTTGCATTACAAACATTTTAAGACTCACAATGTCTGCATCACTTCAGTGCTTCTTAAATTAGGTTTGGAGGCTGGTAGGTTATTTCCATAATGTGCCAGGGACTGGCACAGTATTTGTGCCCATTGGCTACAACTGTTTCTTTTTTTCCTGGAAACTTGCTGCAGACCAGTAGTCAATGGCTCATGGACTGGCATTGATCCATGGACCAACACATTTTAGTAGCATTGTTCTAGTGTTTAAAAATTAGGCTCCATTCTGTCTGTAACCCAAAACCCTACTTAAAAAGAATGGTTTGCATGACTCTCCTTGAAAAGCCCGTGGTGCAATTCTGTTGAACCTCAAACAGGAATGAGTTCTACTTTTGAGTGGTCACCATACCCTGCTACTAGAGTAATATAACAAGCAGGCCTCAAGTGGTTAGCACACTGTTGGATAACCAACGTCTGAAAATGCCTGTGAGTGTATGTGGGTGCTAGACAAACCTGTGCATGCTGCTGACCAGCATCATCCAGCTGTCGTTCCTCACTTTATGTGTTGCTCAAGAGCTGGGAGTTCTTCCCACAGCATGTTAAATGGAAGGATGGACAATGCTGTGCCAGTTCAGAAGTGCTTTAAAATAATGAACTGAGCTTGGAAACATTGCCTTTTTGGACTAAGTTCTTAGAGCCCCCTAAACAAGGTGGCTGGTGGCCTTCCTGGCAAGGGGATTTGGGGCACTGTAGTCCAAAAAAGGTAATGTTTCCAAGCTCTGAAAGTGATAGCATGCAAAGTCCAGTATTTTTCTCTACTGGTACATTTCAGGATGGGATCAGTGGAAGAACAGAGGCTGCTTGTCTCTACTTGTATATAAAGGTTGAGGAGGATTGTCTTATAAGGAATAGAGAACATGATAGGAAGGATGCCAGCATCCAGCTCTCTGTGTCCATCCTGACTAAAGTATGAGTAGGTCATCTCTCTACTAAATTTTATTAACTTAGTTTGATTCTCAATTTCATTACACTTCTCTCTGTTTTCCCCTTCCAAATTTACTGAGGTAGAAAACAACCAATATTCAAAGAGGGATTCTAAATCAAGGCCTCTCTCTCTTTCTTAAAGCTTAACAGTGATAACTTAGTGAGCTACCAATGGAATGACATGAATACTTTTCCTGCAGGATGGGTGGACCTCAAAATTCTCTAGTGTTTCCTCTTTTCTTTAAGGTTTTATATGATCAGGTAAACTAACCACAGCCATTATATGTTCGCCACACCTTATGGCTGGTGTCCTCCTACTTACACCAACTGTGTTTCTATACAGTCCTGTTGAATTTTCATTGTAAAGACAATAAACAGAGATACTGCTTATGTGATATGTACTGGACCTCTTTTGATCTGTTAGCGAGCATATACCCACAGAAGAGGCCCACAGAACATAGTTGATTTATGCATAGTTCTTCAGAGTTTCTATATAATGCCCATGCACAGTGCCTGTGAATAAGCCAGTTTATGTGGCAAAATACACTCTGCGGTCATTGGGTCAATAATGCAGCCAAGATTAAGCTTTTTGTCTGCTGAATATAAAGTCCAAAAGCTAAAGGAAAATGCTTTTTTTTAAAAGAGGATGATGGGTTACATTGCTATCAGTTATGATCCTAAATGCAAAGGAAGATTAATCCTGATTCCCCTTGGTTAATTAATTGCTATGTTCCTCATATACATTCCCTTTGGATAGTATAAACACCTCTCTATAGTAAGTATATGTGATTTCTTGTTGTTGTTAACTGCTCTTCAGACAATCTCGACCCATGGCGACCCTGTGGATGAGACATCTCCAAGATCCCTTGTCCTCCACTACTCTGCTTAGTTCCTGTACACTCAATATCCATGACCTCCTTAATGTGTCTATCCATCTAACATGTAGTTTTCCTCTCTTTCTACTTCCCTTCACCTTTCCTAGCATTATTGTTTTTTTCAGTGAGTTGTGCCTTCTTGTGATGTGTCTGAAGTAGGACAGTTTTAGTTTTGTCATCTTGGCTTCCAGGGATATTTCTGGCTTGATCTGCTCTAGGACCCATTTCTTTGACTTTTTGTCTGTCCACGGGATCATCAGCACTCTTCTCCAGCACCACATCTCAAATGAATTGATTTTCTTTCTCTCTTGTTTCTTAACTGTCCAGCTCTCATTTGTGTGTATGTACTGTATGTGTATGTCTCTCTCTGTGTGTGTGATACACATTTATTATTATCCCACTTTTCTGTTAAAAATGGCATTCAGGGTGGTTAATTGTAGAAGTCAAATAAAAAAAAATACAGTATTTATTTATTTATTTATTTACAGTATTTCTAACCCACTCTTCTCAACCCCCGAGGGGAGACTCAGAGCGGCTTACAAGGCAATCATTAGATGCCGGCAGTATACAATTTAAAACATAAATACAGCAAAGTTAAAACAAGTACAATCAACAATAAATAACAATCAAACAGTTTAAGATCTCAATATATGATCCTTCCATATCCCAAACAGTAATCCGTGTTCTTGTGACCATAAATATTAGCCAGTCCCAGTGAAGTGCTGCATTACATTAATGTGCAAAAGCCTGGTCCCACAACCATGATTATACTTTCTTCCTAAAGACCAGGAGGGATGGGGTTGATCGTATCTCACTCGGAAGCGCATTCCACAGGCGGGGGGCCACTGCCGAGAAGGCCCTGTTTCTCGTCCCCGCCATCCGCAATTGCGAGGCTGACGGGAGCGAGAGCAGGGCCTCCCCGGAAGATCTTAAGTTACGAGGCGGGATGTAGGGGCAGTTGCGTTCGGACAAGTAAGCCGGGCCAGAACCGTATAGAGCTTTAAAGGTCAAAACCAGCACTTTGAACTGAGTTCGGAAATGGACCAGTAGCCAGTGGAGCAGACATAACAGTATGAGTGTAATGTATAAAGGATCAAGCATTGCTTTTGTGTATGATTGATGGTCACAGACCATCAAAGGACTATTCCTTTTTAAAAAGGAATTTGATACTTGTGAATAGATAAGAGATTAATTTATGCATGTGTATGTTACACACACTCTTCCCAAGGGAAAAAGTTGATCTCTTTTTTTAAAATCCTGTTCTGACTTGCAGCCAATTTGCAATCTCTGCGACAGCTGCATCTTCACAGCAATCTCTTGGTGACAGTTCCTGCATCTCTTGCCCACCTTCCCAACTTGTCCAGGCTTGATCTGCAGAATAATAGGCTGCGCACCATCCCTCAAGAGATCCAGAGCTTGCCCTTTGTGCATCTCCGTGGTAACCCACTAGGGGAACCCGAGGTGCCTCTGCAACCAGGTAATTGCTTTTATTCTGCTTGATCTGTCTGTTGAACAGCTGTTTTTCACCTCTAATGAGAGTCAGAAGTTGCTGAGTGATCTAATGTTTGGCTTGCAGGGGATGCAGTTCTGTTTTGTCCTATTGAATACACACAAGTTGGCAATACAGACTTTTTTATAGCTTAGAAGAATTATTATTTTGGACTACATCTCCAGAATTCTCAAGTCAGCATGGCCAGTAGTTGTTTCTGGGGAGAAATTTAATTAAAAAAAAAAACTTTTTCAAAATCTCTTCTTTCTAACGAGTTTACAAGATAAAGGAGTGAATGGGAAAATCACTAATGGATGTTGGGTATTTTAAAAAATTCCATTTACAGGTCACTCTGTTATAATATTTCTCTGAGGATTATACAAGATAAAATGGATTTTTAAAAAATCACTGCTCCAGTAAAAATAGGAAATCAATAAAGCAGAAAAATTAAAAATCAAACAAAAAACCCCAATAATTTTAAAGGGATCTCTAGGCATTGAAATATTGTAGCAAAAATCAATTTAATACAGAAAGCCAAACAAATAATTTAGCCATGCTAAAACCACAGCATAAGGCAGAGATTACGCCTTTTTGAAAAGACTGGACTAAACTATTATAAAAGGCATAGGAATATGAAAAGGTTTTTTCCCTGTCTTGATTAAAACTTAGGTGCTGAGCAGGAGTTTCTGGGGATAGTGTTCCACAATGTGGAGGCCACTAGTGAAAAGTCCTTGAATGAAATCTGTATCTCACTTCCACAGCCTTCAGATTCACCTTAAAGTAGGCAGTGCTGAAAGCAAAGCACTGTAGATAAGAATAAGAGAAGGATGCTGAGAAGGATAGACATGCTTTAAATCCATAGTTCTAGGAATGCAGCCTGTTTGAAGACTTGCTTCATGTTTCTCCCTTAATCTAAAACACTGGGTTTTGAACTATAATTTCTAGGGTCACATAGCCAGCAAGGACACTAGCCATGGTGATTGGAGAATACTAGGCTTTTTAGTTCAACACATTTAATTTCTTAAGTTCTAGTTGTGTTGAATGTTTTTAAAGGAAGTGGATCCACCTGCTTTGTGTATTCACTATCATTATTATAAACTAAAAATCACTGGTAGCTAGGTGTGGTGGTGGTAGTGCCATTATTTTATTATTATTAAAATTCTCATATAGTTATTGCAAAGCTTTGATGGATATTGTAAGAGACTTGGTTGATCATTCCACCATTGATGAAATATTACCTTGGGATCAGCCTGCCCTGCACAACTAAGGCTGCATCCACATGGCAGAAATAATCCAGTTCGACACCATTTTAATTGTAGTTTTGTGAGACATGTAAACTTCTCTGTCAGAGAGCTCTGGTGCCATAACAAATTACAATCCCAGAATTCCATAGCATTGACTCATGACAGTTAAAGCAGTGTCAAACTGCATTATTTCTGCAGTGCAGATGCAGCCTAAGGCATATGAATAAGCAGGAATACACTTTTTAAGTGTATTGATGTGAACTAATAGACTTTCTTTACTCAATTGTTGTAGAGAACTCAACCTCGGAAGAATTGCGAAGACTGTTTCTTGAAGATGATCAGGATAGGTATTTTACATAGTTCTTTTAGCCAATATTCTCCTCTGTTTTTCTTATCATGCCAATGTGTCCTGCTGATTTGTCTTTTGTATAAAAGTGACATTGTACCTGGATTTTTTCTTTAAGCAAGAATTAATCAGGTGGTGGCATCCTCAGTTGATATACTGGAATAATCACCCCCATGATATTACAACCAAGTCAATCTTGATTTCAAAAGGAAAAGGTGCTGCAATGTCAAGGGCAAAGCTCATAAAAGAGGGTCAGTCTGGCACCACCAGATGGCATCCTCAGGTGGTGGTGTCCCAGCTGCAGTGTTGGGCCCAACACAGACACTTACAATGTGGCTTTCCTATAGAATAATTCTGGGCTTTGGAGTGCAGGGACAGCCACCAAAGCTGCTGAGAGTACTGATGCTCTGGCTTGCCAATTGGCTTTTGTAGTGGCTAAAATACTGCCACCAAGGTAGCAATCTTGAACCCAGGTGGACCATTATCATTGCTGCTGCAAGCCTTGGAACACTAGCACCAGCATTTAACCATGTTACCTTTTCAAATTACATCCAGTGTGTTGGCTGGAGGCTTCCAAGGCAGTAAGGACAGTGAATCCATCAGGTCTGAGTTTGAAATTTAAAGGAGCTTTCCAAAGCAATTAACATATTTTGAGCATAGAATTCAACACCCTGAAAAGCTCCTTTAAACTTCAGACTAGAACCCAGAACAAAGTCACAACTGCACTGACATGAAAATAATAATAATAATAATAATAATAATATAATATATTATGAAGGCCATGAGCTGCTATTAACTACAGTTCCCAGAAACCTCACAGAATTCTGAGAACTGTAGCAAAAAAGTAACATTTTCACACTCTGACTGGTGCTACTACCTATCCACGGTCTACAAGGTAAAGTGGGAAAGGGCAGCCAATGGCATTGTGCTGAGGGCAGCCTTCAAACTTGGAGCTTACAAGATAAGAATAGGAAGGTGTAAATGGCAAGGATGAACTTAATTTTAGTTAGTTTCCCCAGCCTGTATTATCTGTTCTCTGTTGAGAATCCATAAAGGAGATTTACCAAAGCTAGGATTACTTGAGAAGCGGTGTTGGGGATGTGTGGAAGTTAGAACCCGTTCAACTTTTGAGTCAGTACTTTGGGAGAAAACTGAATTACTGGATCTAGAATTCTGACTCTTTTTCATTTTTCAAGTCTTGCAACTCAAGTAAGAACTTTGGAAAAATAAGGTTGTGGTGTTACAAAAGCATTGCTGCTTCTTTTTGTGTTTTCTAAGCTTTACAGTGACCCCTGATGGCTGCAGAGTTTCCCTGGCTTGCGGCATCCAACTTTCATTCCCCCAGGGTGCCACCACTACTTCGGTAACTATCCACTTCCAAAAATGTTTTCCTGATCCTCAGTGGGTGAAGCTAAAGCACCATGATATCCTGCTGAGCAAAATCTTGGAACTGCAGCCTCATGGGATTCACTTCCAAAAGGTAGGAGCTCATGAAATTGGAAAGGGGTTCAAACTAGAACAGTCTTGATTCCCAGAAGACTTGCAACTTGAATGCGAGTATGAAAAAAAAAATTAGACTGGCAAACTAAAGATAGTGGTAGTGGAGGTTTCACAGATTGCCTTTTGTGGGAGACATGAGACTGGCTGGGTTGCTTTGAAAATGACTATTTGCTCTGTCACAACTTGAGTTTGATGTAAATTTCATCAGGACTCAAAGCTCCAGGCCTGTTCATAATGCTGGGGTTGAGAAGCAGAGCAGTGTTCATGAGCATGTGGAGAATGCTGAGGGTCAGGAGAGAGTGTTCATAAGCATGTGCTGAATACTTCTCTCTTCTTCACATACATATAGGCTGGTTGTGAAAAAAAGGATTCCCATTTGCAAATATAATCAATAAGAATATTAGACAATAATAAGTAGCTCCAAAATTACACTGGGCCATTACATGTTATTTGTTTATTTAAATGTATACCCCCTCCTTTAGGCTGAGATGAGTAACAAAATAGATTATGAAATGAAAATAAAATATCATCATGTTTAAAAGCACACACACACTCCATTCATCCCTTGACCTTATGAAAGCCAACCATGAGCTTTCATGATAGTTGCTTCTGGGTGTATTGCATGACCATTTCTGTATTTGACATGTCCAGTTAGAGGACCAACAGAAAATGTATAATGATATATTCAGTCCTGCTTCACTCCACTCTAACTTCTAGCACAAGTCTGATCCTCCAGATGGGTTGGGGCACAACTCTCATACTGCCTTTCCATTACCCGTGCTGACTGGAGCTTCTGGTAACTGATGTCAAAAATACATAGAAGGACAAAGGTTCTCCTTCTCTGTTCTACCATAATAAATAGCAATGAAATTTTATTTATATGCCGCCTCTCCCAGAGGATTGAGGCGGCTCACAGCATTGGGTAAAAGACAATATAAAATACAACATACCATGTCTGTGAGACTCCTTAGCAATTTTACCCCACTTGCTCTTGATGGTGCAAACTGCCATGTAATTGCCCTTTCTTTTTCATCATGGCTTTTCTGGTGCCTCTGAGAAGGTACAGTGGAAAATAAGCACAGTTGACAATGTTAGCTTACTCCCCAAGACTTCTATGACAGCAGTGTGAGGTCTTTCTCTTGCTCCATATACCATGGGATAATGGTAGGGGTTTCTTCTCACTGATTAACTTGTGGAAATCATCTGTTCTGTTTCACGTTCTAGGAAGTGCAGGTCTGGATACCCTATGCTTCCCCTAAGAGTCTGAATGACCGTGAGATCATAATTCGAACCTTCAGTGGAGAAAAGTGGAGTGAACTAAAAACTATAGTGAAGCACAAAGGGAAGGTAAGCCAAGAAGCATTGTATTAGTTGTTCTTGGTTGCTGTAGGGGAAAAAAAAAGAAAATTCCATGTTAGTAATTCATAGAATCATAGAATTGTAGAGTTGGAAGAGACTACAAGTGCCATCCACTCCAACCCCCTGCCATGCAGGAATTATTAGGAAAATAACTAAAAATCACTACCAGTCTGGGTAGTCTGGTTACACTTGGAATGTTATGTATATTTTTTAACTCTGGGGGGTTTTTTTGTGAGGGGAGATTGTGGCCATGCTGGCTGGTAGGTTCTTGAAGTCCAAAAAAGTATTTTTTTCCAGCCTCTAGTTTTGATCAATACGCTTCAAAAATGATGTAGGTAAAGGTGCATAAAAGGGCTGCCAATATCATCAGAGGACCAGTGCAACCCGCCTCTGAGGAAAGGTTATGACGTACGGAGATTCAGCTTAGAGGAAAAGGGGGGAATAAAGAGAAACAAGATGAATGTGATTGCTGCCTGGGGATGCTGATGTTATGGTCCATTGAACTGATCTGCAGGGCATAAGTATTCCTGTAACTCAGTATTGGTATACTGTCTTTGTTAAGAGCTTCTCCCACTGGCAGTTCCAAAAAACAAGCAAACTGGTTTCTTTGTATGCTTAAAGTGTTGTCATAACTTAGAAAGGGTCTGTTTGCTCTCCTACACCTTCTAACAGAAACGTTTGGCCTGCTGCAGTGTTCCTCACTTCTCCTGGTTTGTGGTTGTCTCTCGCCTTGTGGAGAATGAATGCAGAGTCCCTCAGGAGGGGGTCCTGCTTTTTTCAACAGTGGATCCCAACATCAAAGTGACCTTCCCTCCTGGCGTGACTGAGGAGACTAGGACAGTGAAGCTCCAGGTATGAGACCCATAGTGAAAAAGAAAATAGCACCCCAGAAATCCAATAGCTGAAAGAATAATTTTCTTTGGCTGGAAGGCTGGAGATACAGGATAAGTCTGTTCCAGGTAACAGTTTTGGTCATGTGAGCTTTAAAGTTGTAAAGTCAAAAGACATGTCCTGAAAAAATGTCCTGACCTGCTTTTTGACCTGTAGAGTCATGACTCAAAGTCCTTGCCCTAGTGAGCCCACAGCACCAGCTTGTAAATCTTAATTAATACTGTTCCACGTCTTCCAGCACTTAACTCTGTTTTAAGAGTATGAGATAAAGAGTAATTGCTGGGCCTGATCCTCTTCAGCAGTTCTCCACATGTAGAATTTCACATCTGGCATTTCCATAGGGAACAGTATTTGGCTGCCGTTCCGGAGTTATTCAACCTTTAAGGAGTTAGGGTATTATACTTAGTTAACTAAGGCTGCATCCGCAGTGCAGAAAAAATCCAGTTTGGCACCACTTTAACTGCCATGGCTCAGCACTATGGAATCCTGGTACCATCCTTTTTTAGCCTTCTCTGTCATTGAGCTCTGGAACAACAACACACTACAGTTCTCACAATTCCATAGTATTGAGCCATGGCAGTTAAAGTGATGTCAAACTGGATTATTTATGCCTTAAGATAATTTGTTTGCAAATAAGGACGGAAGAATAAATGCAAAATGATTGAATAACTCCGGATTGCTGTCTTTGTGTGTTTTCTGGGCTATGTAGGATTCCTTCCACACAACTTTGCATATGAAAGACTTTTTGTAGACTCTTGAACAGCATATTTGTTACGTTGTATTATCATATGATACCAAATTTTGAGATTTCTGTAATGTACGTACAGGCTTGTAATATAGTTTTAAAAGTATAAAATAAGTTCCATCAGTATGATTCTATTGTTCTATTATTTGGGATACTGTAATTGTGTTGGGTACTGGCTTTTTTTTGGTCAGAGAATTAAAAGACCAGCAACCTGGACTCTATTTTTGACTCTTTTCAGGACCATAATATTAAGACTGTTGGCTGGATCCAGAGACCTTTCCTAATTACCATTTTTGACTACATCACAGTTTCTTCTAATAAGTCATTTGCTGCTCATGATCAGTTTTGCATGGGATAGATGGCTGCCGTGGGAAGAAAAGACACGAAAGGTCCATCCCTTCTCCCTCAACTTCTTCTTTATTTTCAGGTGTTGCCTGTATCAGCAGAAGAGCTCCAAGAGATCACAGAAGACCCTGAAACTGTTGCTAGCCCCCTCCTCTTCCTTTCCCAGAATTCCACAGTGGACTTCCTCCAGCCAGTTAAAATTCAGCTCCCTCTGCCACCAGGGGTCACAGGTCAGTTATTTTAGGGAGCTGAACAAACAGAAATATGGTGTGATGGAAATGTTTTGTGACATGCGGCATCTGAATTTCACAGAACAATTAAATGGACAACACATCAGTACAGTTAAATGCATGTTTGAGTCATAGAGTACAAATGCATGTTTGAGTAATCATGTGAATTTAGGAGGAGATTTGAGTTAAGTCCCTAAGGTTGTGCAAGTAGGTGCAGTATCGCTTTGACCTGCAGACTAATCACAATGTTTACATTTGGTCAAACTACCCCCGTCTTTCCTGAATTTCACATATCCTATTAATAATATACTGGAAACAAAACCTCACCCACCCTGATGCAATTATGAACTGGAAAGAGTTCATCCACCAAGTTGGCAGATAACAGCATCTTCTCATTTGCTCTCAGGTCTAACCCTGGATCGTTCCAGGCTCCATCTGTTGCATGGGGACTCGAATGCTCAGAACTGGGATGATATCACAGATCAAGTGGTACTGGAGTTCACCCATCTTTATGCTTTGTTTGAAGTCACACATTTCTCCTGGTGAGTTGATCCTTGAGAGCATGATCCATCCTCAGCAGTACTTACAGGATTAAGCCTCCTCTGATTCATACATCTACTGGGCAAGCGATCTTGTGTGAAAGGTTCTAGCTCTATCCTTGCCCCTTCAGCACATACATTTCATGGCATAACACAGATGACTGCATGAGCCAATATCCAGTTCATCCTGTTCTGAAGAACAAAAAAGGTCCCCTGCAGGATCAAAGCAAAGGTCTATTTAGTACAGTATCCCATTCACAAATACCCAACCAAGTGATTATGGGAAGTCCACCAGCAGGACCGGCAATAGCAACCTGGAGCTGATACAGTGGAAGTAATATCCATCCATCCTGATTAGTAAGCAGTGATGGCCCCATCCTCCATGCATTTATACACTGCTGGCAGCCATCACTGTATCTTGTGGCACTGAACTGTGGGTGAGTTAAAAAGTGGGCTCTGTGAAGAAGTATTTCCTGTTAATTCTTCAGAATCGCCTATCATTCAGTGACCCTCTCCTCCTAATTCTATTTTGACAGTAAGGGAAGATATAATAGAATTATATAAATTTATGAATGGTGTGGAGAAAGTAGAAGAGGAATTTTCCCTTCATTCCCCATCTCCTCTCTCCACATGATGCATAATATTTTATAACTCTATTATATCTCTTCCTATTTAAACCTTTTTTCAGGCTTAACAGCTCAAAACATGGTAGCCTTTCTTCATAGAGGAACTGTTCCAGGCTCTTAATCATTTATTTGGCATGACTTCTTCTGCAGGGAAACCGGTACTTCTCTCATAACAAGGGGGTGATGCTTGTATGGTAGTCATTTATCTTAACTGACCCTCCGTTCCTGTTCCTCCATTGCACAGTGAGGATCACTAGTTTGTGAGCTAGGCCTAAGACTGCAATCTAATTCTGTTGTTACTAATTTCATTTTCATCCATTTTGGGAGCATAAGATATATATAGGCTACAATATTCACTGAAAGGTGTTGATATCTTGTTTCTCTTTCTTAAATATACCAGATCCTATTGTTATCTGCAAGGCTGATTCAGTCAGACTAGCACATGTAGACTACAGAGTGATCAACTATGGGTTGGGTTGGGTTTGTGGTAAAATGTGTGTGTGCTACACCATTAGACACCCCAATCCAGTTTACCGTGTTATTTGCTTAGTTTCTGTCTTAGAAGGTTTTCAGTGTCACAGTAAAAATATGGTTTGAGTTGCACCTATTGTTCAGGGTGAAGCATACATTCATTTCATTGTGAACAACCACAGATATTCCCCTTACCATATTAGTTTTGAGACTTTAACTGTGGCTCTTAGTATTTGCATCTAAGTAGCAACAAGCAGTGTTCTTTATTAGTTACATCTTGTGCAAAGATCATGACTATTTGCATGTGTATTCAAGAATTAGATTTCTTATTCTTCATTTCCCTACATTATCAAGGATTAGATTTCTTATTGTTCATTTCCCTACATTATTAATATTTCATTTCTACTGTTTTTGGTACACCTAATTGCATAGGCTGGGATGCGAAAGGCTTTGCTCCTTCTGTATTTTTTTTTCTTTAGGCATAAAGGACTTTTTGTGCTCCTCTATGCTTGACATTTAGGAACAGAGGTTACACCCATATGGCTATAATGTTTTCAAAGAACGCTTACAATTACTTTGCAAAATGCTATTCTCTCTCCTAGGTACTGGTTATGGTGCACGACCAAATCCTACATCAATGGTATTGCCAAAAAGGTCTACAAAAGGCTGCGCATGTATCAGGTGAACTTCATCGCACTACAGAGGAAGAAGGATCCAGAACAAGTCTTATTGCAGTGTGTCCCAAAGCACAAGGTGAAATATTTGCTATCTTGATTGTGTGTGTGTGTGTGTGTGTGTGAGAGAGAGAGAGAGAGAGCACAGCTTGTGTATATCTTGTTCCTGGATGTCACTTGTAATCAGGTTTGGAACTGGCCAGGACTGTATCTATGAACCAAGACTTCATTTTAGCATAATTGACAGCAGCAAGTATCGTGAGAGGGGATGAAATGTCAACTGATAAAGCTGATGAGTTGCTGTAACTGTGTGCATGTAAGAAAAAGAGAGAGAGAATGTTGAATGGAAGCTGAGACAGCAAGACCAGTTTAGGTGTTGGGTATGGTATTAGTTACCTGAAACTCCTACAGTTATAGCTATAGAAGGAGAGTAGGTAGATTGCTATCTTTGAACATTAGCAGGCCCTTTAGAATAATATTTCTCTTTCTTGGAAGCCAGGAGCCTATCTCTGAAGTTGGTTAAGGAGTAACAAGATGAACTGGCATTATAAGTAATCCTTTTGGAACATCTCATAGGTTGATCCTGTTTTGAAAAAGCTGCAGGACAGATACCGGGGCCCTGAGCCATCTGATATGGTGGAGATGCTTGAAGGAGAGCAGTTCTTTGCAGCCTTTGAACGAGGCATCAGCATTGATGCAGGTAAAGTTCAGTAGCACCTGCTTCATTATGCCCCTGAAGTGGATGCAGATCTTGTGTTCTCAAATCACCTGATGCAAGAGTGCTTTGAAAGGGAGAATCCTTTGGTCTTACTCAGGGAGCACTGTATCTTAAACAAAGGGGACTGTAGCAAACTCAGTGAGAGCTGCTTGGGTGTTCAGCTTGAGGTGTGAGATTTTTGTGCACTGAAGCATCAATTGCTTTTCAAGGAAACATTTCCTAAATTTCTGGTTTGGTGGTAAGGGAAAAATTCCTGTTCAGCCATTTTCTTTGCAATACTTGTATAGCTCATAGCTGTTTTTTTTAAAAATTCCAGTGCCTTTAGGGAACAGTAAATAAGCTTGGGCAATGCAAAGGGGGCTCTCCCTGACCACACTGTTGTTCCTGGTGAGATTGGAGTTTATGTCATATCTCTTCCTGGATTCAGCTAAAATATGGGGGGGAGGGGCGGGTGTGTGTGTGCTTTTTGGAGGAAGAGCAAAGGGACCTAAATCATCACATTTTTTGCAGTTTGAGAGTTTGAATGTCTTAGCATGTTTTTGCTAAAAATTTGATTGATTTATGCAACTGGAGGAGCCCTATAACCCCTGTTATAGATATTACTTGGACTGACTAGCTGCTGAGTCAAATGGCAAAATAGTTGTCACCACCTTTACTTTCTGTAGCAACTGTTACTTACAGTAATATTCGGAAGAACTGTTTGGGGAGCTGGAACCTATAAAAGAGTTCCCTTTCACACACCTATATACACCCACATGAATACTATTGAGTCTTTACAGCCAATGGTTTAGTAGGATCTGATGCAACCTTTTTCTTAAACTTAACCCAGACCGCCCAGACTGCATTGACGGAAGGATTTCATTCAACTTTTTCTCACACCTGAAAAATCAAAAGGAAATTTATATCACCTCTGAAGTGGACAGGAAAAACACAGCTGTGAAAGGGCAGGTACACAATTTTCTTCTTTTACCTTCAAAAAGTTTTCCATTGATATGTTATGATATGTTATGACAGCTTTCCTTCTGTCATAAGCCCTTAGGCAAATAAGAGAAGGCTAGCCAATAGGACCTCCCTGCTTCTACCCATATACCACTTTCTCCACCTTTCCTAGAGGAAGGCTGATATGAACGACCAAAAGTAAAACTACTTTTCCCTTCCTTAGCTCTGGATAAGAAAGGGACCTCTGTGTTTGCCATGTAGTCGAAAGCACCCTGAGGTTTAACAGAGAGTTTAAGAAAGTTTTATTCTTAGGATATCATGTCCCTATTCTTTTTTTACTATCTTGGAGGAATCTTCTTTCACCAGGCATAGAAAGCTGCAAAGTTACAGAAAGGGATTACCATATATACTCAATTATAAGTCGAGAAATATATGCCCCAAAATTGACCCTAAAATCCTGGGTTGATTTACATATAGGTCAATACACTAGTAATGCTCAGAAAGACCCTAAAATAAGCCAGCCTGATGCCCTCTGTGTGTGTGAGAGAGAGAGAGAGAGAAAGAGAGAGAGAGAGAGAGGTTGCCAGTCTGATTTGCAAGCCTTCTCTTCGGGGTGGTGGTGGTGGTAGAAACTCCCCATTTAACTCCACTTACATCACTCCCGATGTATCAAATCTGCAAAGCTTCTCTTCCCAGGGAAGAAAATCTCCATTTAACTCTACTTGCTTCTCTCCCCAGTCCAATCTGCAAGGCTTCTCTTCCCAGGGAAAAAACAGCATTTGCTTGCCTTCTCAAAACCTCTCCTCCAGCACCTGAGAACCAGTATTAGGTGGTCGGGAGAGGTCCAGAGAAGGAGAAGGAGGGATGGAAGTGATATTTCCCCCTTTCCATCCTTCTTTATGGAAGACACTTTGGAATCAACATCCAGCTAGGGAAATGTAACAAAAATCCCTGATGCCCTCTAATTAAATTTAAAATTACCATTTTTTCCATTGTGATGTTTCCTAAGTGTGTCCCAGCTAATAAGCAAGGCTGGTTAGTTAATTGCTTATATCCCTTTTATTTCTTTGGATTAGTGATATGTGCAGAATTTTTGGCATGTAAGAGTTGAGCATCAAAACAAGAATCTCAGATTCTTAAAAATGTGAATGCCTTGTAGATGCTTTGGACTACCGCTCCCTTCAGCTCCACCTAAAATAGCCAATGGTGAGGAATCCTGGGAGTAAGATTGTGTTGGAAGAGGCTGGGATAGAGATCAGGCCTCAAATGTACGGCTTTGGCCGAGCAGAGGAAGAGGATTAGTACGGAGCATGCCAACTTTGGTTGACTGACCAAAGGACCATAGCATTCTTTCTTAGCAGCTAGTTAATGGGTTTGTAGTTTGGTATCTTTCATTACCTTATATGGATGTACTTGCTGGAATGGGATGAAGTCCCAGAGCTCACGGTGAGATTTTGTTTGCTGCTTAAGGCATCAACAGTGCAGACTCTGTGATAAACCACTGGAGAAGGAGAGGGGAGACTGCTTCTGGGATGACAATGAGAAAATAATCATGTCAGAATATTAAAAAATGGAGCTTGCTAGCCAGTGTGGCTGTTTACCCCTGTGTTTACCCCTGTAAACATCTTCCTTGTGGTGGGTTCTCTTTCTGCAGGTTTCCTTTTATCGTGGAGCTGTTCCAGAGAACATTCCGGAAGAGGTTAGCAAGAGGAGGAAAGGCCCAGATTCTCACTGGCTAGCTACCTTGCCCATCAAGCTACCTGTATGTTTCCCATTTTATTTTATTCTTGTTTTAAGTTGCCCTATTTCCCCCAACAGGTGGCAGAACACAAGTGGAGAGATAGCTGTGGGATGTAAAGTTGCTTTCCCCCCTCTCTTTTACTCCCATCCTGGTGCTGCTCATGAACAGCCTAGGCAGGCAGTATTTTTCCAATCACATAATGTAGGGGGAAATGGCTTGGACTGAAAGGTCTCTTGTAGAAATGCAAATGTAAAACGCCACCACAATCACACACACACTATCAATTCCTCCTAGCTTACTGATTGTTTCAAAGGGTCCCTTAACTCTCATGGATGGCTTTCTGAGGTTGATGTCAGTGAAGTGTATTGAGCTGCTGTCGTGGGAAGAAGCGTTTTTTTGTGTGACTGGAAATCCTTCTCTGGATCTAATCCTTTATCTGCTTATCTGCTGCATGTCAGGTTGCTCAAGTCACAGAAATAAGGCTTGGAAGAAAGGCAGCAATCCTTATGGAGCACTAATTCCATAGAATAAAATGGCTTTGGAAGTGTGATAGATTAGAACAAATAGAATTCTACCCAAAAATTTCTGAGAGGAAAGTAAGAAAACTCTTTTCTATTTTTTTAAAACCAGAAATAGAATGTATTATTTTGAGAGCATGGAAACACTATGGAGCTACACTAAGGCTGCATCAGCACTGAAGAAATAATCCAGGTTGACACCTCTTTAAATGCCATGGCTCAGTGGTATGGAATTCTGGGATTTGCAGTTTGTTTGGCACCAGAGCTCTCTGACAGAGAAGGCTAAATGTTTCACAAAACTGCCTTGTAGGTGCAGTCTTGAGTATATTATGTGTGAACCTGTCTAGCATCCTCAGATAGATAAAATGGTTAAGTAACAATGGTTTCACCACAGTCACCACAATTTATCTGTTACCAAGCCATTAAGTACCAAACTATGACACAGAAAGGGTTAGTCTTGAAGTTAAACTCCTCTTCATTTTTATCTTGTATGATTTTAATTGGTGTTTTTTCATTGCCTTGGGAATCCCTGTGGGCTTGGAGGCGATACAGAAATAATTTAAACAAATAAATATTTTGCAGCAGAGTGCTGGGAATCCTAACCTATGTGAAAGAGACTAGGGAGATAATGTGGTCCAGCCTTCTTCAGCCTGGTTCTCACACAAAGAACTACAACTATTATAATCTCTGACTATATTAGTCCAAAACATCTGAAAGGCACCATGTTGGAGAAAACTGGTTTAAGCTATTTCATTTTTTCTGACAATAAGTAAACATATACACCTCATTTAGAGAAAGGGTCCTGAATTAACACATTTGTGCAGAATCTTTATTCAAACATTACTAGTATGCTTTAACTACAGCATGAGTATATATTACCTATTACTATCATAATATACAGACTTCTAGTTAAAAATCTTTATGACTTCTTTAACAGAAGATTTATTGTCCATTAATTATTGACCATTAACTGATAAGAAAACCTTTTAAAGTACGCCTTTGACCTTGAATGATTGACTATCTAACAAACTTCTAATCATGTGACCATTTTAGTTTTACAGCTCACCATTACTCAAAAAAAATTTTAATCTTTGGTAATAGGGCTGTAACTGGAAATTATCTAGACAACCTGAATATAAATGGTATAAGTTACACAGCATTCATTGTGAAATTGCTTTTGTGTTTACATGTTTTCACTTTAATACAATCACTTAAAAACAAACCTTACTACCTTTAAATTTATATCACCTGAAGGCTTGACAGTTACTCGGGGATTTCAGCAGAATTGTATATTCTGTTATTTACTTTAAGACTTGAATACTAGTATCATCAATAGCTATTATCAAGAATTCCACAAAAGCTAATATTCTCTTAAAATCTGAGCCAGTGAAAGCAAAAGATGAATATTCTCCCTACTTTTATTTTTCTTTCTTCTAAGATTTCTCTGGAAGAGCAAGCAGGGATGCATATCCTTAGTCATACACCAATTCCATAATTCCATGATAGCCAAATTGCTAACAATATAAAAACAGGGCTTTCCACAACACAAATGCTATTTTGAAGGTATCTTTCACCTGTTTGGCAGTAGATTTGGTTCCATACTGTTAAGTTAATATTGGCCTTAAGGGGAATAACCCTGTATTTGTTACCTGAGAGTAGTTCTGAGTAGACACAGCACACGACTATTGTTAAATCCAAAGCTTTTAAGGAATGTGCTGTGAGAAGCTGATATTAATCTTACTCTAAGTAATGAAGTAATAGTACCACTCTATTCTACTTGGTCAGACCTCACGTAGAATATTGTCCTGTTTTGGCCACCACAATTCAAGAAGTGTATCCAGAGGAGGGCTACTAAAATAGGGAAGGGTCTTGAAACTGTGCCCAGCTTAGGGAGCTGATTAAGTTTAGCCTGGAGAAGAGAAGGTTAAGGAGTGACATGATAACCATGTTTAAATACAGTTTGGAAATCTGCAGAGGGACAACCTCCACTATTCTTAATGGGGCATGCGCCGCCGCACAAGCACAGGCATATGCACGGGTATGTGGCCCATTCAAGCCTATGGGGCTTGAATATATGTGAGCCTCTATTTTCGCCGGGGGGACAGGACTGTCTGGAATAGACCCCCCCCCATGAAAATGGTGGGCCAACTGTATGTCATATTGAGGATGAAGCAAGTTTGTTTTCTGGTGCTCCAGAGATTATGACACAGGGCAATGGAATCAAACTACAACCTGTTCAACAGTGGAACTCCCTCCCTCGGAGAGTGGTGGAATTTCCTTCTTTGCAGGTTTTTAAACAGAGGGTGGATGGCTAGCTGTTGGGACTGGAGGACCTTGTGGTCTCTTCCAATTCTAGGACTGTATGATTCTCCCACTCCAGTCCTCTGTGCTAACAAACATGTGCTCCTGAACAGATCCGACAGCACATGTGTGTTGCAGGTGGGTGGTGGTCAGGTAGTCTCTTGCTTGCTTTGAGTTCTGAGCCAAGATTAGACAACCATCCCTTGGAGCTGCTCTTCCTATGAATTTCCTTTTCAAACAGGAGAGTTGGACTAGATAATGTACAAGGGCCCCTCCAGCTCCATTATTCTATTATTGTTATTATTATTATTATTATTATTATTATTTGTTATCCTGCCTTTCCCTTCAAAACTGGGACTCCGAGGGGCTTACAAGTTAAAAGAAAGATACAATTATACCATTAATGACTGACATATCTTTCCTTCTGTTCTGTTTTGGCAGAAACTGAAATCTCAGGGGAATGAGCAACCTGCAACCCTGAACGGCTTCTCTCTTCCCCCTCTGAATTTGGGAAATGCTGAAACTGGCTACCTCACACAGTCCAATCTACTTGGCATCGCTGGGCGCATAGGAGCTGATTGGCAAACTATAGGCTTACACCTGGGATTCACCTATCAGCAGATTCAGCGGATTCAGTACAATAACAGGTGAGAGATGGGGGTATAGAAATGCATATAGGGAAGTGAATTAGAGCAGTGCTACTCAGTGTAGTGTATTCTCACATGTGCCAGTCACCAAGCCATTGGCTGCCAGTCACTGTTGAGCTTCCAGGGAAGAAGAAAGCAATTGTAGCCAATGGGTACAAATATGGTGCTAGTCTTTGGCACACTGGGGAAAAACACACACACTGATTCCTCACATTAGATAGTCTGGATATACTGAGTTAGAGCTCTCAGTATCCAGCTGCTCCTACCCCTTTCACTGTCTGCTTTCTTACAGAGTTTGTCATCAGTATGGTTTGGGGGAGGGAATAGTAATACTATCTATGAACCCTATTACATTCTGTACATATTTAGTGCCTTGGAGGAAGTGGTGGAGAGTGTTAGTCCCTGTTTTTATAAACATAATCTTGATATTTGTGTCCCAAGATTTTTGCATTGAGTAAATTATTTATGTTTGATGAATGCACCTGCAAGACTAGACTAGAGCAAAAATGCTGAGACATAAGAGTTAGTTTGGTATGCTCTGGATAAACCCTAAAGGTCACAGAAGTACAAAAAAGTTTATTATGAACCACCACCAAATGAGTAAGAAACAGACCAATGAGAGCTGAGCAGGGTCAGTAACAAGGAAGTGTTCAGTACTTTTGGGGCCAGGGATGAGGTGGAAAACAGGTCATATGTGGGGGAGCTTCATATAGCTTTTGTATCCAGAAGAAGAACATCACTGATTGGAAGCACAAACAAGAACATTCCTGCTAGCACGTGACAGTACATTACCCTGTATCATTTAGTTCAGTGCAAATATATGTGTAGTACTTGTGCAGATAGATTTCCTTGATTCTGTTTTTGATCAGATTAAGTCAGAACTTCCATACACTCACACACAGCCTCTGGGAAGTACTGGGAAATATACATATACATGCAAGTATATTACTTTTTGAATATTTGGGCAGTTGGTAACTGTATTGAAGGAGATAAGTAGTGACTAGACTGGAAGGACTGGAAGGAGCTTTGAATGCAGAATCAGAACAAGAACAACTCAGGTTTCTAGACCTTTATAAAATACATCTCTGTGTCTAGAAGTTTCCCTCCCTTCAGCTCCTTGTTTTAAAAATTCCAAGTACAGTTCTTCCAATGTTGCCATGTCAGCCATAAGAATCTGAAGTTTTATCATCTGAGGTGTTGTCTTCAGAATGCTTTTTCCTCTTAGAGAAGGCATTTGGTGAGACTATTACATAAAATTAATGGATGTTGCATATTCTGAAATCAGTTTTCTTATTTTTACTGTAATGAAAAATATATTGTATAATTTTAGCTATTATGCTTATAAATACTGCAAACTGATTGGTGGTATGGAAAGGCATAGTACACGTTTACAATAAATTGAGACTTAACAATGAATATCACTTGGCTTCTCCCCAATCTTTCTCTCCAGAGAAGACCTCAGTACTCAGATCCTGGATATGCTCTTCTCTTGGGCTCAGCAAAATGAAAAGAAGCCTGACAGCGTAGACCAGCTGATCCATGCCATGAAGGAGAGTGACCGCCAAGACATAGCTGATGAGATCATAGCCATCATTGCACTGGGAAAGGAAAAATACAGGGAGTCCATCCGGAGGGTGGGCCTGGACCAAGAAAGTAGTACTGAAGATTCAGCCATTGCCATGACGTAGCTGCCAGCAAAAGGTCATTATCATCTAGTTACCATGCTGTGAAGGACTGGCAGTGGGTCATCATATTCCTTGCCATTCCAAGAGCTGAGGCTGTGAATACCCTGCTTCTAGCCCTTTGCCCTGGCTAATTGATGCCTGGATTTTGTCAAGATCCAATATGTACCTTGCTCATGATGGCTGGAAGTGGAGATGCCCTGCTGGATCTGGAAGAAAGACCATGCGCATCAGTAGAGCAGAGACTATCTAGACTCTTGTATCATTCATGTATTTATTTCATTTCTAACCCTACCCCTTAGGAAACTATCCCATTCTTGGATGTGTTGTCAGATCCAAGGTGATGAAGGAAACAGGGTGGTTTACTCCAGATCTCTGTGCCCTAGTGAGTCTTAGTTTGCTTTTTAGCATCAGAGTCTTACATTTCTTTCTAATTAGCAGTAGGGCAACGATGTCCTACTTTGATGTCAGATGTCTCCTGACCCCGATGTGGGAATCACCTTGAAAGCATTTTTAATGATTTCACTCACTGCAGAAATACAGTACTGAAGCACAATTTTGAGACTGTGGCACCATTCTTGCTGCTTTCATGCAGTGGTTTCCCAGATTCATCTTTAGCTTAGAATGTTCCTTTTTAAAAGGAACTAGTTACAGATCTGTCTCCAAAACAGTTAGTTACTGTTATAGCTGTGTTTTTTTTAAATGGTAAATCTCCTTTCTTGTTCAAAATAAAAATAGACCCTTAATCTTTTTAAAAAAATTAAAATGCTATAAGCCACTAACCTGTGATTCAAAACCAGGCTAGTAAGCAAGAGAACACATACCCTTTAACTACACTTGGCCCTCCATAACCACAAATTTCACCATCCATGGCTTGAAATTATTCCAAAAATAAATAAATTCCAAAATACAAACCTTGATTTTGCCATTTTATATAAGGGACACCATTTTACTATGCCATTGTATTTAATGGTACTTCAGCATCTGCAGATTTTGATATCCACAAGAGGTCCTGGAATCAAACCCCAGCAGATACCAAGGGCCCACTGTATAAAAACAATAAAACATTTTCAGTAGAGTAAAATCTCTCATTACGTTACAGTCATAATATGACTTAGATAGGCCTTAATAATAATAATATTTATTTATTTATATCCCATTCTTCAGCCCTAAAGGCTATCAGAGCTGCTTATAATTATTATTTTAATTAGACGGTTCCCTATCCTCAGGTTTACAATCTAAGAAGACATGACACAAAAGGAGAAGGGAATGGTGGTGGGGAAGGGGATCTGGTCCAAAAGTTCTCTCTCTCTGATGCTTGGACCAAGGCAGATGGACTGGAGGGAGGGCTCTGCTTCATGATCTAGGGCAGGCCCAATGGAGTTTGGCCTGTCCTTTCACTCCCTCCTAGGCCAGATGGTGTTGCCATGGAGGGAGGGCCCTTCAACTTGAGGCCAGTCCCAATGGAGTTGCTAGGCCTCTCCTTTCACTTCCTCCTAGGCCAGATGGTGTTGCCATGGAGAGATGTTCTTAGCCCAGGGGGCAAGCTTTGATTGTTTCAGAGATTAAAAAGTTAATTGTGGTATTGAGGCTTTGCCTTAGTTGTTGCCAAAAATGTGAAGGAATTTCTTGTTGTTGTTGTTAACTGCCCTTGAGTTTATCATTATTCATGTCGACACTGTGGGTGAGTGAAACATCTCCAAGATTCCCTGTCCTCAGCTGCTCTGTTCAGGTCCTTTAAATTCAGGCCTGTGACCTCCCTAATTGAGTTTGTCCATCTGCTGTGTGGCCTTTCTCTCTTTCTGTTGCCTTCTACCTTCCCTAGCATTATTATCTTTTCTAGTGAGTTGTACCTTCTCATAATGTGGCCAAAGTATGACACTCTCCATTTCATCATCTTGGCTTCCAGGAATTATTCAGGCTTGATCTGTTCTAGGACCCATTTGCTTGTCTTTTTGGCCATCCATTGTATCTTTAGCACTCTTCTCCAGCATCACATCTCAAATGAGTATTTTCTTCCTTTCAGCTTTCTTCACTGTCCAGCTCTCATATCTGTACATAGTGATGGGGAATACAAGGGCCTTTAGCTTTCAGCTTTATATCTTTACACTTTAGGATCTTTTTTGGTACTCTCATAGCTGCCCTTCCTATTCATAGTTTTCTTCTTATTTCTTGACTGCAGTCCCTGTTCTCAATGGTTGATCCAAGGAACACTGTTTTGATGTCCTCATTATCTAGGTCCTACATAATGAGAAGGTTGAACTTATTTAGATCATCCGTGATAATTATTTTTGTTTTCTTTATGTTCAGCAATAAGCCTGCCTTTACACTTCTTTTATCTTCCTTAGTCATTGTTCCAAATCTATTATGTTTTCTGCTGGTAATATGGTATCTTCGACATATCTTAGATTGTTAATATTCCTTACTCATATCTTCACTCCTCCTTTTTCTGAGTCTAAACATGCTTTTCATATGATATTTTCTGCATACTAGTTGAACAAGTAGGGTGATAGAATGCAGCCTTGCCTGACCCCCTTGCCAATTGGAAACCATTCTGTCACTCCATATTTTGTTTTAACAGTAGCCTCTTGTCCTTGTACAGATTTTTTATCAGGAGTATCAAATGTAAAGGTACACCTGTTTCTTTAAGAGCATGCCATAGCTTTTTGTGATCTACTTAGTCAGTTTGCTATAGTCTGTGAAACACATGCTGATTCTTTTTTGGAATTCATTGGCCATCACATGTTTGTTTGCAATGTGGTCCCTAGTGCCTCTTCCTTTTCTGAACCCTGCTTGTATCTCTGGGATTTCTCTCTCCATATGTGATTGGCATCTTTGCTGCAGAACTATGAGCATAATTTTGCTTGTATGGGATATTAATGCTATAGTCCTATAGTTGTTGCAGTCTTATGTTTCCTTTTTTGTGGACTGGGATATATATTGATATTTTCCAATTTGTTGGCCACCAATTTGTTTTCCATATTTGTTGGTATATTTTACTTAAGACTAGGGTTGGATTCTGTCCATGGATTGTAGCAATTCAGTTGGGATATCATCTGATTGTTGCAATTTCCATCTTGTTTTCTATAATTTGAAGTTCATCTTCATATGGTTTGTCATTCCATGTGTCATTTTTTCATCTCGTTTTTATAGCTCTTTTGTGTATTGCTTCCATCATCCTTTTATTTCTTCCTGATCGTATAGTATGTTCCTCTTCTGTCCATAGAGCATTCCCACTCTTGGTTTGAACTTTCCTTTGAAAGGAAAGATCTTGAGGAAGAAGTCTCCTGTTATTCCTCTCTTGCTGTCTTCTATTTCTCTGCATTGGTTATTACAGTATTCTTCTTTATCCTTGCACACTAGTTGTTGGACCATTACATTCATGGTTCTGACAAGTTATTTTTAAAACTGTTATAATTGAAGTTAAATCTGTTGGTGTGTTCTAATCATAATTTAACTTCAGTAAGCCTGGTTATTGCAAATTTATAGGTACCATAGCTTTTTATTTGTAAGTAGATATTTCCAAGCTCTGGATCCAGTTCTAAACATATGGATGTCAGGAGGACTTCTTTCCCTTCTTCCCTCCAGCCTGCCCAGGTATTGAAAACTTCCTTCAGACAGCTAGCCAGCCAGGGGTTAGTAAAGGGAGGAGAGAGGGATTAGGTCAAACCTCTTCCAATCATAGAAACACCATTTGATTTTGGCCACAGAATCCACACTGTCATCTGTGCCAAAATAAGATGGGTTCTACCATTTACAAAAATTAAACATATTTGTGTATGCCTGACTGTTTTTTTCCTCTTTTTTCTACTTTGGGATGCTCAAAGCTAGCAAGAGTAAGGAATTCTACCTCTGAGTATTCCTTGTCTAAGGAAACCTTATGAAATAAATGGGGTCGCCATAAGTTGACAGGCAACTTGGAAGATACACACACATATGGAGTAGGAGCAGATTTTCAGAGGATCCAACTTTACTGGCAGTTGTGCAGAACAAATTTATCTGCCTCCCCACTTTTTCCCCCTTCATTCTACCAGTGTGATCAAAGTCCTCATCCCTAAGATAGTTTCCTTTGCCATGGTTCTCTTTAACACATCTCCTCCTAGCACTCCTGCTTCTGAAATGCTCCTCTTATCTTGGTTTGAAGCCAGCAACTGTGAATGAACGTTTTGGAGGGCAGGGGTTGAAGTGGACTAAATATAGAATTTTGCAACTGCTGTAAAATATCTTCCCGTATATAAATAGGAAGTGGTTTTCTAGACATTTTTTTAAACTCTGATGTCAGAAACAGGAAGTTGCCAGCAGAAGTTGTCAAGTGTTCCTAAACCAACCATTTTATGTTCCCCATCCTCTCAGTTGGTGCTTCTCCTTCCTACCATCAAGAATTAAATTATGGTGAACATCTAGAAGACCATTCCATAGTCACAAAAAGACAACATGGGTTTCAGAGAAACAAGTCATGCCAGACAAATCTGATCTCCTTTTTTTGATAAAAATACCAGCTTGATAGATGAAGGGAATGCTGTGGTTATAGTATATCTTGATTTCAGTAAGGCCTTTCACAAGGTTCCCCATGACATTCTTGCAAACAAGCTTGAAAAATGTGGGCTAGACAAGGTGCTCAACAATGGCTCCACTTCATCCTGGAGAAAAGTGACCAGTGGGGTCCTGCAAAGTTCTGTCCTGGGTCCAGTGCTATTCAATATCTTTATCAGTTATTTGGATGACAGAATTGGGGGCACAGTTATCAAATTTGCAGACTACACCAAATTAGGGGGAGTAGCTAATACCCCAGAGGACAGGATGAAAATTCAAAATGACCTGAATAGACTAGAAAGCTGGGCCAAAGCTAACAAAATGAAATTCAATAGGGAGAAATGTAAGGTTCTGCTCTTAGGGCAGAAAAGTGAAATTCACAGATATAGGATGGGGGAGACTTGGCTGAACGAAACTACATGTGAAAGGGATTAGGAGTCCAAGCAGACCACAAGTTGAACATGAGTAAACAGTGTGATGCAGCAGCTAAAAAGGCCAATGCAATTTTAGGTTGCATCAAAAGAAGTATAGCGTCTAGATCAAGGGAAGTAATAGTGCCACTCTATTCTGCTTTGGTCAGGCCCCACCTGGAATACTGTGTCCAGTTCTGGGCACCACAATTCAAAAAAGATGTGGAGAAACTGGAGCGGGTCCAAAGGAGGGCAACTAAGATGGTGAAGGGTCTGGAAACTGTGCCCTAGGAGGAATGACTTAGGGAGCTTGGGATGTTTAGCCAGGAGAAGAGAAGGTTAAGAGGTGATATGATAGCCCTGTTTAAATATTTGAAGGGATGTCATATTGAGGAGCCCTGGTGGCGCAGTGTTTAAATGCCTGTACTGCAGCCACTCACTCAAAACCATAAGGTTGCGAGTTCAAGACCAGCAAAAGGGCTCAAGCTTGACTCAGGCTTGCATCCTTCCGAGGTCGCTAAAATGAGTACCCAGATTGTTGGGGGCAAGTAGCTTACAGTTGTAAACCGCTTAGACACTCCTTAGGCAGTATGAAGCGGTATATAAATGAAGCTGTTTGTTTGTTTGAGGGAGCAAGCTTGTTTTCTGCTGCTCCAGAGAACAGGACCAGGAACAATGGATACAAGCTCCAGGAAAAGAGATTCCACCTCAACATTAGGAGGAACTTCCTGACAGTAAGGGCTGTTCGACAGTGGAACGCACTCCCTCAGAGAGTGGTTGAGTCTCCTTCCTTGGAGGTCTTTAAACAGAGGCTGGATGGCCATCTGTTGGGGATACTTTGATTGAGAGTTCCTGCATGGCAGGGGGGTTGGACAGGATGGCGCTTGTGCTCTCTTCCGATTCTATGATTCCATGATTACACTGGCACCTTGAACACTATCTCTCCGTCTTTACAATTTCAGATGTTCTGGAGCCCAACTTCCAGAAGTCCCAGCCATCAAAGCCATTGGTCAGTAGAGAATAAACCCCCAAATCTTTACCAAGGAACGATGCATTTTTTAAAATAAATTATACAAATGAATCTCCATACACTTGGTTATTGGACATATTTTTCCCTTTCTCTTAGGCTTTATCCACACTGCAGAAATAATCCATTTTGACACCGCTTTAACTGCCATGGCTGAGTGCTATGGAATTCTGGGATTTGTAGTTTTCTGATAAATTTATCCTCGGTCAGAAAGCTCTGGTGTCACAAAAAAACTACTAACTAACCAATGGCTGCAGTGGCTGAGATGCCCGGAAGTTGAACTCCAAAATATGTGCTGTCAAAATGGATTGTTTCTGTAGTGTTTCCTGTAGCCTCGGTCATGAGGAGAGAAGGGGAAAGAACTGCGGTGAAATGTCACTGTGATGTCTGATCTTTTACTGGGCATTGACCCACACTTTATGTCCATGTTGATCTTATCAATGTTTTTAAATTGTTTGTTTTATATGCTTCCATTCATATTTGTGTTATTTATTACAACTGATTTAAAGTACAATATTTTGTTTTCATTTTCTGCACAGAGAAATGCCTAAAATACCTAGCCAGATATATAGTTCTTACTCATCCCCCCCCCCGCCCAACTTCAAAACTTTGTCTATCGTGAATAGTTCACATCTGGAAACTGTGGTTGTGCACTCTTTGAACAGTATGGGCTTTACATTAAAGTTTCCTGATCTTTAGCTTGTTTATCCCTTCTTTACCTCTGCATATACCTCTGAACATGGGTGGTAGCTGACCAAAGTACAGTGACTTGGTAAACATGTTTGACCATGTGGTTATCCCACATGTTCACTGTGTCAGTTTAGTTATTAAGCCATGTAGGCTTAAAAGGCAAAAAGCCTAGATCTGCATTACTATCTGATGTACAGTAGGTGGCATGAGCACTTTTCCAGAAATTTGGAAAGAAAATCTGATGGTCCCTCTGGTTTCTTGGCCAAGGCAAGGCCATCCGTCAGCATCTAATAAAGAACTTTTAGTATAGAGATAAAACTAAAGCCGATTATGTTATTCCTCTTCTTCTCTAAAGTAACAGGTTGAACTGTTCATGGAACAACTGCTTCCGCAGCTGCCAAGAACAAAGGCTACTAAAGAAATAAGCAGAATATTAATTAACCTGTATGCTACTGTATTGAAAGACAGCTGTGTTAGTCTATTTTAACATAAAAAATATAAAGGAATCCAGTTGCATCTTTGAGACTAATTGGAAAGAAGACATTTCTAGCATAGTATTTGATTAATACAATGAAAATAATGGTAAATGTAAGAGCCAGGTCCAAAAATATAACTTGGCTAAACTCTGCCAAAGTCTCTTTATATTAAAATCCTCTTCCCCCTTACTTTCCTTAAAATGTTTTAAACATTTTAAACAGATAAAGTTTTCATCTTCCTGTTTTTCCCGATTATTTCTGTATGAGGCAGTTCGAGCTCTTGCTTTCTCTCATCTGAGGGGGAAAGAATTCAGTTTTGCTTTGAACAGGAAACCCTGGTAACAGCCTAATGTTGGCTGAACATGAATTCTTTCCTTATTTAAAACAAAAAATAATTCTAGTAAAAGGAAGTGAAACTTTGTTAGCGCATTTGACTGAAGATGCCTTTGAACAGTGTGGACAATTTATTCAAAATGCAAGCCAATGTAAAGGTCTGTTGGCTGTGATAGGTGAGTTCATTGGCTCACATCAAACCAGCTCAGTAGACTTTCATACAGCTTTATATTGTCCCTAGTGCTGAATCTGCATGGCGGAAATAACAATTTGAAACTGCTTTAACTGCTGTGGCTCCCTGCTATGGAATCCTGGGATTTGTACTTTGTTGTGGCACAGGAGCCTAAATATAGCAAAACTACAAATCCCATATTTCCATAGTGTGGAGCCATGGCAGTGTCAAAGCCCAATTCTAATCATGCTTACACAGAAGCACATCCCACTGATTACAATGCAACACACTCAGTAGTAATCACACTTATATTTGCAACTTATGTCAAGGACTCACTTGAAAGTAGCCTTGGGGCTGCCGAATTATGTAATATAAGCTATGTGTTTTTTGTTTGCCTACATGAGAGGTGGGGAAGCCTTCTTCATAAATAAACATACGTAACACTATAAGTAGTGTATTATGGTTGGATGGCACATTGCCTTTCCACTGTTAGTATCTAATAAAAGTATTATTACATTGTTGATCCATGGACATTTTTGCATGTATTTTTATTTGCTTTGGAAAATACCAACATTAGCTGTGAAGATAAACCTAGAACAAACAAGTGTGGGCAGAAGGTAGACCTAGGTCTGTGTGGGCAGAAGGTAGACCAGGGATTGGCAAGTGCAGAATTGACATGTTTCCCATTCCATCCAAAATCCTACAAAAATGAATGAAGCTTACAATTTAGTTTAAATTTGTGCAGCCTAAGGATGTTAGCAAGATACTGGAGTGGTGAAAACCACCACATGTGTCCTAGATCCTACACACCTGCCCATCCTGGCTAACTAAATGGGCCAGAGTAGGACTAGCTGAGTGAGTCCTGATGTATGCCTCTTTACAACAGCTATTGCCCCCACCCCATCTTCTGACAAAATCATGGGTCTGCTGTAGCTTAATTAACACAATGCTATTCTGTACAGAAGGGACAAGACTTTGCGTCACAACTGCTGGGTGTTTCTCCCTGTCACATGAACTCTGGTAAGCTATATCTCAAATGCACAATGAGAACTTCTGCCACATTAGATATATTTCTTTAGAAAGTATCACTGTGATAATTGTAGTACACCCCCAGCACCACCACATCAAAGCTAAAGCTTTACCTAGTTTGGTTCCTATCAACATACTTTACCTGCTTCAGCACCTAAATATACAGTATCTGCAGCCCTGACAGTATAGGAATCTGAGGGACGGTTTCTGTAAATGAGCTTGCACTGAGGGTTGTTTGGTTTTTTTGGTTCTGTTTTTTGCATTTTCAAATGACAAACCAGATTTGATGCCTCCTCTTTGATGCCTCCTCTTGTAGTGTTGCACACTACAAAGCCCTTGTGTGTGTGTGTGTGGGGGGTATTCAGATTGCATGCTTTTTACAGGACTGGCTTGTTTTTGTTGCTGTTTTACTTGTAAAGTGCCATGTGCAGTGACAGCACTATAACAATAAATCCTCCTCCTCATCAGAATGACTAGTGGTCCTGCAGCTCTGTCTCTGGTACAGTGTAACTGCCTCATATTGGGTCAAACCCTTGGTTCCTCCAGCCCAGTGTTGTCAACTCTGATCAGCAGTAGTTCTGCAGTTTCAAACAGGGCTCTTTCACAGCCTCATCTAGAGTTCCCTTTGTGGTCTTCCATCCAACTACTAGCCTGGCCTGACCCTGCTTTGCTTCCCAAAATCAGATGAGACTGGCTGTGTTGAAGCAGTATGATGGTGAATGTACTGCTTTAAAATAAATACAGTATTTAAATTATTAAAGCAACTCAATTATTTCTGATCATTTCCCTCTCTCAGAAGCAAGTAAATGTGTAATCTCTATGGCCATATCACCCTGAACATGCCCAATCTCATCTGATCTCAGAAGCTAAGCAGGGTTGGGCCTGGTTAGTACTTGGATGGGAAATGTGTAATCGCGCATGGATGCATGTGACACTCCACATCTGTTCAAGTGAGTGGTGTATGTCTTACCCTAAATAGCTGCACTTATGTTTGAGAGAGGAAGCTGGTCTCTTTGTACAGCTTCCTTTGAGAGAAACAAAAGCACTTTCCAAGCTGGCGCTTTTAAGCCTCATGTGGATGGATACTGAAAAGCAAGAGCATCAAGATATTTAGAATGGTCTTTTCAGACACTATACTCCTAAGGTTTACTTGGATTAGTCGTACAGATTGCCCTAAACAAATAACCTCCAAACATGCTAGGGTAGCTGTGCTGGCCATTTAACAAAGACAAACAAAAATCCATCAGTGATACCTTTATTGGCCAACCGAAATGCACAATATATTTGCCACAAGCTTTCAAAGCTCCATGGGCTTCTTCATCAGGCAAGATGTTACAAACCAAACAGGAGAGAAACAACAATTGGAGATGTTAGATGATTGCATGTTGTTTCAGTCCTTAGTAAAGATATTATGATGGGAGAATATCTTTTGCAGGCAGGCTCCTCCTCCTTCTGACCATGCAGCAATAGGAAGATTTTTAAAGTCCAGGAAATTTAAAGACCATTTGCATCTCAACAGGGACCCCACTTTTACAATCAGAGAGGCCTGTGACCTCTCTGGAGACATATTGGGTTGCAAAAGAGGGTCCCTATTGAGAGGCAAATGGACCTTAAATGGACTCGTTTAAAAACCTCAAAAGAAAGAGACTCCAGCAGTCTCTAAGGGAGAGTGTTCCACCATCAGACTGTCAGGAAGTTTCTCCTAATGTTGAGGTGGAATCTCTTTTCCTTTAGCTTGCATCCATTGCTCTGTGTCCTATTCTCTGGAGCAGGAGAAAACAAGCCTGTTCCATCCTTGGTATGACATCCCTTCAAGTATTTAAACAGGGCTATTATATCCCCTCTTAACCTTCACTTCTCCAGGTTAAACATACCCAGCTCCATAGGTCACTCCTCATAGGGAATGGTTTCTAGACCTTCCACACCATTTTGGTTGCCCTTCTCTGAACATGCTCCAGGTTGCCAATATCCCTCTTGAAACGTGGTGCCCAGAACTGGATACAGTTTTTCAAGTGAGGCCTGACCAAAGCAGACCAGAGTGGTACTATTACTTCCCTAAGTCTATATTCCTATTGATGAAGTCTGGAACTGCATTGGCTTTTTTAGCTGCCACATCACACTGTTAACTCATGTTCAGCTTGTGGTCTACTAGGATTCCTGTTCACATGTACTGTTGTCAAGCACCCATCTTATATCTGCGCATTTATCTATGATTCCACTTTAACCGCTGAGGCTGCATCCTGTAGAATCCTGGGGCTTGTAGTTTGACCAGAGAAGCTCCCTGGCTGAGAATTCTGAATACTCCTCCCTAAACTACAAGTCCCAGAATTCCACAGGATGTAACCATGGCAATTAAAGTGGACTCAATACCCTGTAATTGCCCAGTGTGAAAGGGCTTCTGATCCCATGCTGTGTAGAGCTTTGCACATTTTAACCTGCATGTTTAATTATGGCTGGAAATTCATTGGTAGCCAAGTACTGTACTTGTTATACCATGGAAGAATCACATTTTGCCTATACTGTATAATGGCATTTTGAACCAGGGATTAACACAAAGCTGAGGTAAGAATCTAAATGGCGATAGACACCAATGTGTCTCCCTCAGGGTGTAGTGGAGTCTCCTTCCTTAGGGGTCTTTAAGCAGAGGCTGGATGGCCACCTGTCAGGGATGCTTTGATTGGGAGTTCCTGCATGGCAGGGGGTTGGACTGGATGGCCCTTGTGGTCTCTTCCAACTCTATGATTCTATGATTCTATGATTCTATGACCAATGTTGTCAAATATTCACACTCCTCTTGGAAAAACCATCTCTCTTATGGTTTTACTTATAGACACTTTCCAGAAACAGAGTCTTTTCATTTTCATTAGCTCTGACAGGAAGAGGCAAGGAATCATTGTATTCACATAGTTTCACTTTGCTCAATATTGCTGATCATGAGCCAGCAACATTTGGAGGTGAAGAGATTAGAATTAATTGCAGGGGAAAGGAAGGAAATCAGTGATCTAAAGATCCAGCAAAATGTTGTTACATACATCTAATTTCTCTGAGCAGAGGATTCAAAGGTGCAGAATTCAGCCAGTTTTGACTTCCTTTGGAAGGGGGTTGCTTTATGGTATCATGAGCATAGAGGTTTAACAGAAGGCATGGCTTAAAACACTCCAAAAGACCGATTGTGGTTCTCACATCAGATGTCGAGGGAAACCGTCAGAACTCCATGCAAAGGGATCTCGTAACATCTTTGAGACTGGGGTCCAAAACACACAGCAGAAATAATCCAGTTTGCAATCACTTTAACTGCCCTGACTCAATGCTAGGGAATTCTGGAAACTGTAGTTTTATTTGAGGCATTTAGCGTTCTCTGACAGAGAGCTCTGATGCCACAATAAACTACCATTCCCAGTATTGTTTTGGACCTGGATGGCAATCTGTCGGGGATGCTTTGATTGAGAGTTCCTGCATGGCAAAGGATTGGACTGGATGGCTCTTGTGGTCTCTTCCAATTCTAGGATTCTATAGATGTTATCACACGGGAGGAATTTCTCTCAGTTTTGAAAGAAAGGAAAGTGGGACCATTTCAGAAATGAACGCGATTTTGTGAATTCACTAGTTCATCAAATTTGTGTGATTTCGTATTGACGCTGCATTGTGTTCGGAATTACTTTGCATTGCCCGAAATTGCGTGTGATAGTCTCTCACACAATAACATGAAACCCCACGATTGCGTTCGGATTGCCATTATACTTCAAGTTTCCTTCGTCTGATAACGTCCTATGATAGAGATATAATTGGAGTGTGAAAGGGCCCCAGGTTACCTGACATTTTTTTCTTTTTTGTCTAACACTTTGAGAGAGACCTGCCGACTTCTGGAGTACATCTGGCAGGAAAAGTTTCCCCCTGAACAGTTTCCATGGGACTTCCTCCCAACTGAGTGGAACCTTTGGCCTTCCAGATGTCTTGAACTTCAGACCTTCTAAGAGAAGGCCTTCTGGGTGGCTGCTCCCAGAGTCCGTGCCAAATGAGACCCACCTAGACCATTCTTGGATGGGCTTCTGCTGGTAGGTAAACATATGGTTGTCAAATTGCATTTCCTAGCAACCCTAGGCAGCATAGGGAGGAGCGCTGGTAATTGCAGTCCAACAACATCTGAATGGCCATGGCCACCCTATAGAAAGGCAAAGTAGGATCTATGGATGAGGGAGTGTTCCTCTATGCGTATAATGGGGGAAGACGTGCGAGTGAGATTTTGCTACCCAGGAAGTAATGTTCACTATTTAAAAAGGGAGGGATTTTGTTGAGATTTAGCTCCACTCTGGGCCCCACAACATACTCCAACTCCCAGAATTCCATAGCCTTCAGCCCAGACACTTAAAGTGGTGCCAAACCAGGTTTTCTCTCCAGTGTGGATGCAGCCTGAGAGAACACTCTCAAAGAATCTCTAGGTCCTCCAATGCAACTCTGTTGTCAACATCTGCTAGGCATTGACTGAGAGAAATAGATTTGAATCAAACACATGAGGTTTGATGGAGGAGACAAACAAATGGAGTGGAGATCATGCAAAACCATATAGTTTTATGCTTAAGTAGATGATACATATAGATAGAAAGGAACATGTATAGTATTCTAATCAATATATATCTAATAGAAGTATTATAGGTCAAAGGCTAAGGCCCTTTAACTAAAAAGGGATTTTATAAAATTAGTAAAAAGGGTTTTGAGATAAACTTTTGATACCATGCTAACTTTATAAACATATATTGGACTTCAATCTATTAAATATATTGTTTTGTAGGAATAAAGGGGGGGGTTTATACTTTTGATGATTTTATAAAGCATAAACTAAACAATATCTTCTTCAGGCTATATTAAGACAACTAGAATATTTTTTTGAAATTATAAACTTTATAAAAATCTCTTGATCCACACATGGGATTCAAGGACGAAAGGGAGATGACGCAGTAAAGGCGTCATAAAAAAATTGTTGTCTTCATCTGCACCTGGGATTCAAGGACAAGGGGAGTCAAACTAGTATCTAAAAAGTAAGATAAGAGAGTGCCATCCTCATTAAATGCCAAGAACACCATTTTGTTACATGGGTTACAAAAGTTCAAGAGAGTTTCTTTTCTGCGCATGCCTAATAGGGGGTTATGAATATTAGAACACACCTAGGAATGTATAATGACTAATTTACATGGTCATGCATTGTATGAAGTAGGTGGGGAAAACACACATGGAATGGGAGTTTCTAGGGTTAGTACATTATCCAATGAAAATTCAGATAAAATATTGTAATGGAAAATGGTCTATAAATATTGTGTGAAACATCAGATAGGTGTGCCCACTTGCTTGGGACACCCCTTCTTGCAAGATTGTATTTCTTGGGACACCCCTTCTTGCAAGATTGTATTTAATAAAATTGGAAATAGCTGCTTCACTTGTGTTGTCCTGATTAATTTGATTTGGTACTTTGGTACTTAAGGAAACTATATCTCACATTGACCATAGAATTGCACTGGAGGAGCTACAAAGGCCAAGTGGAGTGTTCTCTCTAGGAATCTCTAGGCCCTTCATTTAGACTTTTGGTTAAAGTTGACCATAGAGTTACTCTGGAGGACCTAGATATTCCTAGAGAGAACATATTCATAAAATCCATGAATAATCAAATCCACAAAAAATCAAAGCTGCAAGTGTTAAAAGTGAAGATAACAACTGATAAGATGTTATTGGTCTTTATAATAAATATGACACACAGTAAAAGCAGTTGACAAGATATGAATGCAATATTAACATTTAGAGATGACTGATCATGGAATTAATAGAAAGTACTTTTAATAATAAATCGAGACTCAGATTTTGAAGAAATAGGAAATTTTTTTTTAAAATGTATTAAACACTTGTGTAAATATTGATTCACTCGATGGTTTAAGAGGGAAATAAGTAACGGTAACAAAAACGTTGTAATTTCATTCATAGAATCATAGAACCATAGAGTTGGAAGAGACCACAAGGGCCATCCAGTCCCAACCCCCTGCCATGCAGGAACTCCCAATCAAAGCATCCCCAACAGATGGCCATCCAGCCTCTGCTTAAAGACCCCTAAGGAAGGAGACTCCACTACACTCCGAGGGAGTGTGTTCCACTGTCGAACAGCCCTTACTGTCAGGAAGTTCCTCCTAATGTTGAGGTGGAATCTCTTTTCCTGCAGTTTGCATCCATTGTTTCGCGTTCTAGTCTCTGCAGCAGCAGAAAACAAGCTTGCTCCCTCCTCAATATGACATCCCTTCAAGTATTTGAACAGGGCTATCATATCACCTCTTAACCTTCTCTTCTCCAGGCTAAACATCCCCAGCTCCCTAAGGCGTTCTTCATAGGGCAGGGTTTCCAGACCCTTCACCATCTTAGTTGCCACCGTTGAATGTGTGTGTTGAAATGGAAAAAAAGGTTTTATGAAGATGAAAAACAGTGAAAACTGTATTAAAAAAAGCAAAAAGCAAAAAGCTGCAAATGTGGAGGGAGGAGTGTACATAGGGTCTTGCGAGGCTGAGAGAGTGTGACTTTGCAAAGCAAACCTGGGTTCATTTCATAGACCAGCAATAAAAAAAAATAGATAGGAGCTAAGTGTGTGTGTGTGTGTGTATATGTGTAAGTCCCTCCTGGGGTGGCATTTGCACACACATGGGTCCCTTTCTTTTGCACGTGAGAACCTGCTGCCCCTTTGTTCTCCTTTGAGTCATGCATCTCCTATTATTATTATTATTGCAGCAGCAGCAAGGCGGGAAGAGAAGAAGAAGGGATTGAGCAGCAGCATGCATGAGTCAGAGAGAGCGTGACGTCACAGAGAGCCTCCCAGTCCCAGGGAACGTTCGAAAAGGCAGCGCGCGCTCTTCTGGAGCGAGCCTGGGGAAAAGCGCGCGCGCGCGCGCGCGTCCGCCAAGGAGACCAGCATCATCAACAGAAGCAGCTAAGCTTGGCTGCTGTTCCCCTCTGCGGCCAGAGGCGGCGGTATTGTTGAGCCAGAAGCGGTCTACTGCTCCACTCCTCGCGCACTCCTGGGGATTCCAGGGCTGGAGAGCGCGCGACGCACAGCAGCAGCAGCAGCAGCAGCAGCAACTGTGTGCATTATTTGCATTTGCAAATTACAATAGCAGCCCTAGCATCCTCCTCCTCCTCCTCATCCAAAGAGGCTGGTGCTTTCCCAGCAGAGGAGGAGCAACCAGGGCCACCCCAACACCGCTGCATCTCCCGGTAAGTCTGGCTTTTTCAGCCCTCCTCCTCTTTCCTTTCCTTTTATTTTATTTTATTGCAGCCTCTCACTGCTTTTGCAATGCCTTCACCATTGCAAAGCATCGGCGGAAGCCTTTCTTAGGGGGAGAGGCAAGCATGCAAGAAGGCAAGAACAATAATAATAATAAATCTAAGAGGTGATCAGATGCGTCCTCCTTTTTCCCCAGGACCTGTCCTCCATTTCCAGGAGGAATTTCCAAAAGGTCCTCCCTTTGGAGCAGGACCCAGAATGCATGGGTTTGCATTTATATTATGAAGGTTTTGTGGGTTTTTTTGTTCTGCTAGGTCCCCAATTTTTTCTTGGGCGTCCTCCTTGTCCTCTTTGGAGGTTAGGAGGACACCTCTGGTCCTCCTGATGGCTTTATGCTTTTTCATTGTTATTTATCTATTTTTGCTTTATTTTGGGGGTCGTTGCTACCTTTTTTTCCAGGGGGATCAGAGGTGTCCTCTCAAAGCCACCTCGAAAGGGAGGACGTCCAAGGAGGAAAAATAGAAGACCTGAGACCAAATCAAAGTTTCCAGCATTCCTCACCTGAAGATAAAATGCATGCATGCTTCATCCTGCTGCAAATGGAGGACACTTTGGAATTCCTCCCGGGCAGGAGGTGGAAATGGGGGACAGGTCCTGGAGAAAAAAAGAGGACGCATCTGGTCCTCTCTTGGGGCTTTTAAAAACCTTCTTGCATGCTTGCCTCTCCTCCCAAGAAATGGTGCTTCCCATCCTTGCTCTTAGGAGTGCATTGCAAAGGCAGCAAGAGGTTGCAATAATAATAGCAATAGTAATAGTAGTAGTAGTAGTAGTAGTAATAATAATTCCTCTCCAGTTCTCTCTTCCTTGGTGGGGGGCATGGATTAGCTCTAGGTTCCTCCTGAACTGCAGGAGGAAAGGGCAGGATTAAACCTCAGAGCCTGCAATGAACTCCCCGCTGCTTAATCCAGATCCAGAGGAGGAGGAGGAGGAGGAGGAGGAGGAAGGCACTTTCTGGCCATGTCCTATGGGCTCCTTCTCCCAGATCAGGAAGGAGATCTTTGAGGAAGAAGGGCTTTGCATCCTCCTCCTTCCTTCTTTGGAGACCCTCATTCCTGAGTTGAAGAGCCTCCCTTTTCCCTTCACTCCATCTTCCACGTCATTTAGTTCCAAAACACACTGCAGGAACAATCCAGTGTGAGACCGCTTTAACTGCCATGGCTCAATGCTATGCAATTCTGGGAACTGTAGTTTGTTGTGGCTCCGAAGGATTGCATAGCATTGAGCCATGGCAGTTAAAGTGGTCTCACACTGGATTGTTCCTGCAGCCAAAGGCTCTCCTCCTGACTTCCTCTTTAAAAACATAAATGCTGCTTGCTCGGGTTTGCCGTGTTCTGGAAGAGTTTCTTCCTGACTTTTCACCAGCAGCTGTGGCTGGCATCTTCAGAGAATGCTGACATGGAAGAGAGTGGGGTATATATGTATGTATGTATATAGTTGGTTGAGGGGAAGCGATGCTGGTGAAATGTCAGGAATAAACTCTTCTCCATCATGGCCTCGCAGCCCGAAAAACCCACAAAAACCGATGGATGCTGGCCGCAAAAGCCTTCGACTTCACAACAGCCCAGCTTGTTCCTGAAACGTATGGGAGAAGTGGGAGTTGTCCTTCCCAAGAGCCCATTGCAAGGAACTTGCTGTCCCAGGACATTTCCAAACGGAGAGACTGTATTTGGTTTGTGTGTGTTTGTGTGTCTTTGGAGGGGGGTATCTGTAACTGTTGACAACAGGGAAGGGAGTCCTACCAGAAGCAGCTTTCGATGGGGAAGGGCTCTCTTGGAATAGGAAGAGGGCCTCAGCATGTTAAAACAGTGCATTTCCTGTGCTCACATCCTGCTGGGTTTGTAGATCTGATGCTCTGTGTGTTTTTTCACTTGCGTGTATTTCCATTGACTTTACTGGGGCTTCCTCTGCTCCAGATCATTTTGCTGCTTTGTGACCTTTCCCACAAACTGAGTTCTGATCCTAGGCATGTAATGCTAAGTGTTGATTTGACTTTTGCAAAATGTGTTTTCCATTGCAAGGATGAAGCTTAGTTTTAACTATTTTATCAGTAACCCTGGAACTTCAGATGCTAACACTGAAAACCAGTCTTTGATGCTACCCGTTGTATCCAGCGTGGCATACTGGTTTGGGCATATGTGACTCTGGAGGCTGGGTTTGAATTTTAGCTCAACCATGGAAAACCACTGAGGTGACTTTGGGTGAGCCACACTTTCTCAGCCCCAGAGGATAGCAGTGGCAAACCCCTCTGAAGAAACTTGGCAAGAAGACCCCATGATAGGTTTGCCTGAGGGTCACCATGAGTTGGAAAGGACTTGAAGGCACACAACAACAGCAGCAGCAGTGAAATATATGACAGACACCCATATGCTGACAGTCTGGACAGCCATGTGTTGTATGGAGCATCTTGATACTCAGTGATGAATCTTCTTTTTTTCATTCGGAGAGCATTGTAGCTGTATATAAATAGTTGCCTCTCCCTCTCACCTTCACACACACACACTCACTCACACACATCCTTCTTGCAGACTAAAGAGGATTTGATGCTGTGTGTGAGAGAAAGACTGCTTTGTCTGTGATATCTCCAGGTAGGAAGTTAATAATATATTGTTTACTATCAGGTTGCTTAGCAGAAAGTGATCCAGGCGAGTTCTCACAGGCAGGCGTGTGATGATGTCTGTCCTCCGACCTTGTTCTCCAGCTGGGCGGCTTCTCATGTGCCGCCGCCTCCTCCACGTGGCACAGTCTCCATCCACAGAGTCTCCTCCCACCAGAGGGAGAGGGCATCCACAGGGAGCCAGATCCGATCACAGCCCGTCCAGAGAGATTCTGGCTGCTGCTGTCAGGTTGCATTTTTTGCTTTGAAAAAGCAGGGCAGGATGCAGACACATTGTGAATAACGATATACACAATGCACTATCAAGCAATTCCATAACCAGAAAGGCATCATGTGCTCACTCAGCCTGCTTAGACACTGCATGTCTGAATGGTGTGACATAGAGATGGGTGACTGCAGTGGGTCTGGAGGGGGCAATTCTCCCCTGGGAGCCACAGGGAGCATCACCAGTGCAAAACAGACAGCATTCCTTGGAAGTTCCTATCTGGGTTTAAAAAATGGAGGGTTTTTAAGTAAACCAGGATAGGGGAGATTCTGTTTTAAAAGGTCGATGGTCAGTCTTGGATGCTTCCAGAAGAGACAATTCACCCTTTTCTTGCTAAGAACAAAAGATGGTCCAAGGGTTTTGAAGAGGCAAGGACAACTAAAACAGACTTGTGGGGGATGGGGGGTGCATGTGCCCCCAGGCTGAGCTTTACAAATCACAGCACTGTGGGTGGGTGTCTTGGTGTGGATTATGGTGTAGCACCATGTGTAACTGAGATACCAAGACTTTCCACATTACAAGCTGGTGCTCTCCTGGCAGCACCGTCTTGAAATGTGAATAACAGAATCATAGAGCAGGAATAGGCCCCAAGGGCATTCAGTCCAAATTCTCATTTGCCATGCAGGAACACACAATGCAAGCCCCCACCCCAACCCCAACAGATGGCCATCCAGCCTTGGTTTAAAACCCCCCAAAGAAGAAGACTCTACTACACTCTGAGGGAGTGTGTTCCACTGTTGAACAGCTCTTACTCTCAAGAAATTCCTCATAATGCTTAGGTGGGATCTGAACCTGGTGGTGAAGTGACATTTCACACATTTCATCTCTGGTATGAAATCTGTGGGTGATTTGAAGACATTTCAAGGGTATGTCGTTGGGACAGCTACTGTAATGCATGATGATTCCTTGGAAGTAGCACTCCTCATCTGAACATTGCATTGAGGCCCATGAATTAATTAGGCCAGAACACCCCATCCTGTGGGTATGGTAGTCTGGAATCCCATCTATAAAAAGGATATGAAGGAGGCTTACTGGGCATCATGTCATTAGAAAAGAGTGTGGTAGTTCCAACCAGTATTTGTCTTTGGCAACCAGTATTCATCTTTTTGGACCAGGTTACTGCTTGTGGTATACTTTGCAACAAGGCTTTCTGAAAGAGGATTTCTGAAGTTCTGGTAGCACTGAAAGAAGTTTGCTATTGATTTCTGTTTTCGGTCCAAAACACACTGTGGAAATAATCCATTTTGAGACTACTTTTACTTTCCTGGCTCAGTGCTAGGAAATTCTGGGAACTGTAGTTTTGTGAGACATTTAGCCTTCTCTGTCAGAGTGCTCTGGTGCCACAATAAACTGCAATTCCCAGGATTCCCTAGCACTGAGTCAGGGCAGTTAAAACAGTCTGAAACAAGATTATTTCTGTGGTGTGTTTTGGACCTTCATTTTATCAAACTTTCTAACATAATTGGGCAGTGTATTAGCATGCTAGGCACTGGGATTTCATTGTGGCTCTGCGGTTGGTATGGTCTGCTGTATATGACCTTGAACGTGCTATTTTTTGTCTCTTGCCTTTTACTTGCATTGTCCATTTAAATATTAGCTCCTCTGATCATCTGTTCTTTGCTTGTTCTGAAATAGTGTTCATACAGCACCTAGTGCAGGGACGGTGGTTGGTTAAATGCATGATTGCTGTTCAGTCTTCAAATAGTGGTGGTGATTTGATGCTCCAAGTTTCTGTAAGACAGATGGCTGAGTTCTTAGTTGCCTGTCTTTAAAGAAGGCTTATGTCCTTGCCATCAGCACTTCATTAAAATGAAGCAATGAATAAAACATTAAATGGCTGTGTCTCTCATAAGAGTGGCCTGATCTGAACACATTTCTCTGGCTTTATACTTTCCATTCTGGCTTATCTTGTTGGCCTAGGAAAAAGTCAACAGAGAACAGGTTCCTAACAGAGAGGTTCAACAGAAAAACAAATTATGTAGAACTTTTGCAGTGCCTTCTGTCCTACAAGGAGCTTGGGGTGGTATTTTTCAGAGTCCGTCTTAGCAACTTTTTGAGGTACGTAAGACTGAAGTGGTGAATGATCCAAAGTCCCTGACTGAGCTTCATGGCTGAGTGTGGATTTGAATCCAAACTTTATTCACTGCTAGCCAAAAAAATCACTTTGTTTTTTATTTTCTTAGCTGTTGAGCCATGTCAGTGTTCTCCCACTCAGGGTTCTAGCTGGATATTTCTGAGTTTGTCTCCTCTAGGATTGCAGCCTGACAGTAATTCAGCACATCTCTGTGTCTCCATTTTTCTGAAATCTTTATGTGCTGAATTTTAGGTAAAGTGTCGGTATCACTGCAGTTCATGGGTAGTGACTTGGGACACTTGCATGTTGAGCTTCTTTTAAAAGAGAGAGAGAGATTGAGAAAGAGCCACTGCTACTAAGAATCAGTGTAATCCAGTAAATGGAATGAGGACCTTAAATTTAAATTCCAGTTTATGCCCAGTCTGAGTGGTGCATGGTGGTGATTTTCGGCTAGTCACTACTTCTTGCTCCTACCTTCTCATTTGTAAAATGAGACTTATGGCAACCTTCCCTTATGGTGTTCACAATATTAATGTATTTCCCATGCCACCACCATAACCTTGTATATGTCCCTGTAAGGCATTAGTGTTCCTGACAGTGATGAAACTGGTTGGATGAAAATGTTCTTAAGATCAAAGACCTAGATGAACAGTGGCTGAGAAATATGGGATGCAATGAATCGGACAGACTAGTGACTGATCTAGATTTAAGCTCCTTTGGTAAATATGTCTCCCACGTAATTCCCCACCATCACCAACCTCATAGAAAGCATAGTATTATAGTATAGTTTCATGCTGCGGAAGGATTAGGGATAGTTTAGTGCTCTATAACGTGTAACCTTTATTGCTTGTCAGTTTGGAAACTGAACTTACTTAACCGTGTTTATCTGAGTTTCTGTTCTGCAACTTTGTACAACGATAACCTGCTACACACAAGAAATTAAAAGAGGACTTAGGCTCCAACACCTCACAAAGCTAATGAGTGAATACAGTGAGAGTGAGCCAATCTGCTGATTTTTCAGATACATGCTGTACGTATTTTGCCAGAGGTACATTAGTTTATATAATCCTTTTCCTGAATATTGCACAATTTTGCACTTTAAAGGGAGCCAAACAGAGGGAGAACATTGCAGCTAAAAAGGCAGAGCTAAGGAAGAAACAAGATAAGTTACAGAGCTGCAGAAAACAAACTTGGTTTGAATGCTAAAATATGTGGCATGGAAGAACTTTCAAAAACTATCAGCTGCAGAGAGTCATGGTATCAATTGTACAGATAGCATTTTCTATATGGAATGGGCCTATTAAAACCTCTTAGTAAACTTTGTATTAGGTAGCCTGGAAAATTTACTTCTTTACACTACAACTATCAGGTTGTGGGTCTAATAAAAAAGTTTTTTTTCCAAGCTGGCTAGATCTGTACGTAGAACACAATGACATAGTGAGATGCTGAAATTCTAATGGATGGTATCATTTCAGATCTTAGGAAACCACCTTTTTCATGCTTCACTATGTAAAATCTCCCCTCAAGTAAAAAAGTATAAAACTGACAGGAGAGGGCTAGGTTTAAGGGTTGAGCTCAACTGGGGAGGATGGGATGTTTAGTCCCACATATCTGGGAGGACATTGGGTTTAGGAAAAATTAGCTAGACATTTCCTCCCTAAACTGCTGTATTTAGGCCAGAATCTAAACTTCATGTTGAAGATTTTTAAACAAGTATACATGCTTTTAATAAATATACCACATTAACTCATCCTTTGAAATGGGGGGAGGGATCAGAGGGTAAGAAATCAAAACAATTTATGGATTGGCAAAATGTTGTTAGATGAGTATTATTTGGATTGCCTTCCAATTATAGTGAAGTTATACTTTAAACCAGGGGTTCCCAACTTGTGCATTAACTTGTAAGACATAAGGTAGGCCTCTTAGGGGTTCTGCCATAGAAATAAGGGCTTTGGGAGTCAAAAAGGTTGGGAACCCCTGCTTCAAACTAATTTTAAAAATACATATATACGCAGTTAAGTGTAAGGAAGGAAGGTAAGTGGGCATAGTCTTGTTCTGATCATGTTGTCTCTGCCTTCCCCAATTTAATATTGAGTGACATCTCCCAGAATCCCAATGAACATAGAAGTCTATCACACCTGAACGTCGCAAAGTTAAAGGAAGCAGTACAGGTCAATATTCAAAAGAGAAAAATGACCTTTTGTCCCATTTCCATCACCAGCAGAATGTTTCATGTGTCTTGTGGAAAAAAAGTACTAAATTTGGCACGAGGAAAGATAAATGTACCCTGTATAACCAAGCTGACAGATTTCTATTTTTCCCCCTTAATTCATCATGGAAAAATATGTTGGGTCTGTTTATGTAAAACCCATTCTAACTACTTAGCTTTACTGTCAGGTAACAACAACAAAAAAGTGGGTTTCAGACTTAGGAGCTCCTAAGGTGAACCTATCATGGGATTATCTTGACAAGGTTTGTTCAGAGGAGGTTTGCCATCAGCTTCCTCTGAGGCTGAGACAGTCTGACATGCCCAAGGTCACCCAGTGAGTGGGTTTCCATGGCTGAGTGAGGATTTGAACCCTGTTCTCCTAGAGTCCTAGTCAAAGACTCAAATCACTACTCTATGCTGATACTGCAGCTTTAATGTGGCTGATTCAACTGAGTCTGCAACTGATAACAGCACAATCTGAAGTGTCAGTCTTTTTCTTTCAAAGGGAAACTGTCCCTCCTTGTTTCTCCTCCAGGCAATACCCACAAGAATTGGAATGTTGGTGTCTGTCTGTGTTGAGACATATGCATCAGCCGGATCTGAGGGTTTTGTCTTTTTTTTTTTTTTTTTTTCATTTTGCCTCATTTTACTGCCTCTGACCAGAGAAATGCTAATTCACCACAACTCTTTTTCCTTCTAAACCATTTTGCTCTTGGAGGCTGTTTCTGTTTTACCAGAAAATAGCCCCATTTGCTTGGAAGGTGAGTCACCCTAACCTTTTGTCTAGCAGACTTCTGTGAGCTGCTTGCTGTCTGCAAACCAACCTGCTGCAGTGTGTTTTACATAAATACCTGGCCTAACTTTCTTTATGTCTAAAGGGGAAAAAAGAGGATCCCAACAATTATCGTCCAGTTAGTCTGACATCAATTCCAGGAAAGGTGCTAGAGCAGATCATTAAGCAGAGAGTCTGCGAACATTTAGAAGCCAATGCCATAATCACAAAAAGCCAACATGGGTTTCAGAAAAAGAAGTCATGCCAAACGAACCTGATCTCTTTTTTTGATAAAATTACCAGCTTGGTAGATGAAGGGAATGCTGTGGATATAGTATACCTCGATTTCAGTAAGGCCTTTGACAAGGTTCCCCATGACATTCTTGCAAACAAGCTTGCAAAATGTGGGATAGACAAGTTAACTGTTACATGGATTTGTAATTGGTTGAGTGGCCGAACTCAAAGGGTGCTCAACAATGGCTCCTTTTCATCCTGGAGAGAAGTGACCAGTGGGGTCCCACAGGGTTCTGTCCTGGGCCCAGTGCTATTCAACATCTTTATTAACGATTTGGATGACAGAATTGGGGGCATACTTATCAAATTTGCAGATGACACTAAACTAGGAGGAGTAGCTAATACCCCAGAGGATAGGATCAAAATTCAAAATGACCTGAATAGACTAGAAAGCTGGGCCAGTGCTAACAAAATGAAATTCAATACGGAGAAATGTAAGGTTCTGCACTTAGGGCGGAAAAATGAAATGCACAGATATAGGATGGGGGACACCTGGCTGAATGAGACCACATGTGAAAGGGATCTAGGAGTCCAAGTAGACCATAAGCTGAACATGAGTCAACAGTGTGATGCGGCAGCTAAAAAAGCCAATGCAATTTTAGGCTGCATCAATAGAAGTATAGTTTCTAGATCAAGGGAAGTTATAGTGCCACTCTATTCTGCTTTGGTCAGGCCCCACCTGGAATACTGTGTCCAGTTCTGGGCACCACAATTCAAAAAGGATGTGGAGAAACTGGAGCATGTCCAAAGGAGGGCAACTAAGATGGTGAAGGGTCTGGAAACCTTGCCCTATGAAGAACGCCTTAGGGAGCTGGGGATGTTTAGCCTGGAGAAGAGAAGGTTAAGAGGTGATATGATAGCCCTGTTTAAATATTTGAAGGGATGTCATATTGAGGAGGGAGCAAGCTTGTTTTCTGCTGCTGCAGAGACTAGAACGCGGAACAATGGATGCAAACTGCAGGAAAAGAGATTCCACCTCAACATTAGGAGGAACTTCCTGACAGTAAGGGCTGTTCGACAGTGGAACACACTCCCTCGGAGTGTGGTGGAGTCTCCTTCCTTAGGGGTCTTTAAGCAGAGGCTGGATGGCCATCTGTCAGGGATGCTTTGACTTGGAGTTCCTGCATGGCAGGGGGTTGGACTGGATGGCCCTTGTGGTCTCTTCCAACTCTATGATTCTATGATTCTATGATTCTATGTCCTTGAGCTGTTAAAGTGACTATTAAGCCCCTGGATGAAAGGTCCAACACCCTCTTTGTGACATTACTTTCAGGAGGAATGATTGATATATATCTTTGCTGTGCTGGTAGAAAGGTTGTCTTATCTCATATTTACTCACTGCCTGTTCTCCCCAATCCCCACCCACCCAGGAGGGAGGAGAAGAGAAAATAAAATCCTATACAGGAATTTATTTTTCAGTAAAAGGAATCCCCTGCCATGGCCATAAGAAGACTGGCAATGGGCATCAGTGGGCGAGGATGTTTGGCTGAGGCTGCCCCTGTGTCATCTACAATATAAAAATAATGAAGAGAAATAAATCAAGTTATGTCCCCAACCAGCTTCCATCCCATCTGAATATGGATGACAGCACAGTTTTAGTTCATGAGATCCAGCTGCTCAAGGAGCAGCATTGCCTTGACTGCTGCCAGTCCCTGGCTGTTCCCACAGACACGGGTTCAAATTGCCTTGCACTGCTCACAGGCACCAGTTTTGAGCACCACACACAAAGGAAGGAGAAGCTATACAACATACCTACCATAGCAGGAACAAAGACTGGGGAGAAATTATCTACTTGGGCTACAAATGCTTAGAATCCATGCTGACACAATAACCAAATTTTTAAGGGCATTTTGTGAGTTGTCGTCTAGCCTCTCTTTCTCCCACAACCTGGGAAAGAAAGGAGGTTCATGAGAGGCAGACGTAATCATGCCCAGGAAGAAATATTCAAGACTCACCAAGGAAGAGAGCAACTTCTTCTAGCCAGGTAGCCAAACTAGGTTAAGGTGTTTAAGGCACCGGAACACTTCCAAAATCAGAACCATCTTTATGCAAATTTGCAAGTTCCCCTTTTAGGGCCAAGGTCTGTGGGGTGGGGGTGTACTTTGGGTTTCCCAACACCCTGACTATTAGCTGGCATTACCAGATCCAGAATGAGTGGCACTGATACCAACATACCAGCTACCTCTTTACTTCTGTTGTTTTTAAAAAATGAGGTCAGTAGGGATGATAAATACTCCCAGTGCTTTGGGAAGGTACAAGGAGAGGGAACTACAGTACTTCATTTCTAGGAGCATCGCTTTCCTGACATCTTCACAGTACAAGAAGTGTGTGTGTGTGAGGCTAGCAGCACTATGGCACCCCTAGCCACTCATGGCCCCAGAGCATTTGCTTCAGTTGCAGCCTTAATCATCCAGCCTTTCTAAATAGAGATGTGGAATGAATGGCCAGCATATGTGCTGCCTTAGTGGATTGGGACAGGGAAACCAGATATATGAGTTCAAGTCCCACCCTGTGTTTGGTTGAGTGGAATCCCCCCCCCCCCCCCCGCTTACCTTTAGTGTGCTCAGTCAGCAACAGCCTAGTCAAAAACAGACAAGAGGCATCCTGTTGCTTGGACCTACACTGCAGACATTGGAGCATTGCTTCCCCTGTTCTAGAGTGATGGATTTCAGAAGCTCATGGGGTTCAGGAGGAGGCTTGGTGGCTAGAACAGGTTTTTTTTTCCACACAGGAATTGCTGGATTCACATCAGAGCAGGAACTGGGTGTAGCTGTACCAATATTGTCCTTGTGTGGGCCAGTTGGTCCTTTTGGCTCTGCCTTTTCTTCTCCCAGTTCATGTGAGCAACTCTGTAATCTTCCTATTCTGCTCAATAAGCCAAGCCTGTCAGGTTTCACCATACCATTCATCATTCTCTGCCATATGCTTGCCTGCCTCAAACATCCTGGCAACAGAACACATTTTATTTCTGGGATCTGATGAAGAACCCAAGAGCCAGCATGATGTAGTGGTTTGAGCATTGGACTTCAACTCTGGAGATCAGGGTTTGATTCCCATTTCAGCCGTGGAAACTCACTGTGTGACCCCAGAAAACCCCTTATAGGTTTACTTTAGGGTCGCAATAAGTTGGAAATGATTTTAAGGCATACAGCTTTGAGGGACCGATTCCTGTACAGTACAAGGCAGTTGAGTGAATCCTGCAGGCCTTGAACCATGAAAGGATGCCAGTTGAAGCCAAGTCCTAGCACAGCTTGGAATTTTTGCCCTTTTTGGACTACAGCTCCCAAAATCCTCCCAGTGACCTTTCTGGCTGGGGGATTCTGGGAGTTGTTGTCAAACATAGCAAATTATAGTTAGGATGAAGGGGAGGGGCCTCTTTTTATGGAACAAAAATAATAATATATGTAATATGGCAGAAGCTCATTGAAATGCAACTGGGATAGAGTAGATCCTGAAATGGGAATAACAATCAGTAAATAGAGTTGCCAGCCAGTCATGACAGCAGGGCTCCTGTCTCCTCAGTGGTTGTTCAACAACAAACAGTGTTATGATTAGAGACACACTTGGGACACTGTCACTGGTTGGATCACTGTCACAGAGTTTGCAGTAGTGCTGGAACCTGCCTTGAACAAGTGGTTCTTGCAGAGATGTAACTGGGAGCAGACTGGTAATAGCTGCTGCTTGTGAGTTGGGCCTCCAATATGGCTTGCATGTAATGCAGATTGGGAAAGGGTTTGAGACAAAAACAGCAGGTGAAGAACAGAGGAGGTGGGAGAAGAGTGTGATCTAACAAGCAATAACAAGTAGCTGGCACATAGCCATCCTTGAACTGGATGTACAGCAGGTGTTTGTGAGCGACTGAAAGGCATGGAGGTGGTGGAAAGTGCCACCTGGTGCTCTGCCAGTGCTGATACCTAGCCCTTCATGCCATGTAGGGGGTAGGGGACTGCAGTGTGACTATAAGCATGCATACTTTTCCTTCCTTGATGGTTGTGGTGGTATTCTCTCTCTTTGGGGGTAGCTTGTCCTGTTCCACACCTGTGGACTGTGAACTTCCAAAGCAAAAGTGCTGTGAATATTTGGTGGGTAGTGGAAAATTTGGTGAATATTTGGTGGGCAGCGGAAGTGAATGGCCTGCCTTAGCCTTTGCCAAGGGAAAGCTTTTATGCCTATGGAGGGAGAGGGCCTTGCCTGTATGCAAAACATGGCTTCCAGCTATTGGAGTTATGGAAAGTGTCTCTGTGTTACAGTTCAGGCAGAAGACACTGTTTGAATTTAGTGGGAGATAGTTGTAATAATTGTACTTTATCGAGTGTACCCCTCCTTTCTTGTTTCCCTTGCTTACTTGTGTTGGGTGCTGTATTGTTGCTGGACTGGACTTGGGTGTTGGATCCCCATCTCCTTGTGAAAGACTTTCTAGAGAGAGCCACCTTTGTTCAGATGTTCATCCTCTATCATACTAAGCCAACTCTTCATTGTCAGGAGAAGTTATGGAAAATCTATTAAGTTCAATGTCTGAATCTTCAGCATTGAGTTAAAATTAGTTGTTAATAGCTTGTTTTGCCTTATTTTATATGCCAATGTAGTGAGTTTAGCCTATGCCACCATACAGATGGGTTTGGGAGTCCTAGTTAGTTGTCCAGTTGCATGAAAGGTTTAATTTGTATAGTTTGATCATTTTTGCATTAGCTTGGCTATTTGAGGCTGGAAATTACAGGGAAGCTGGGAGTGGACTTGTTGTGTTCCTTCAAGTCCTTTCCGTGACGCTATAATGAGGTTTTCTTGGCAAAATTTGTTCAGAGAGGGATTGGCTTTGACCTACTCTGATGCTAAAGAAATGTCATTTGCCCAAGGTCACCCATTGACTTTCCATGGCTGGGCAGAGATTTGAGATGATTGACCCAGGAAGCACCAGGAATGCTCCAGCAACAATCCATTCATTGGAAAGTCTTGTGAATGGTTTGTTGCTGGAGCATTCCCGGTTCTTCCTGGGATAAGTCATTTCTAATTTTGACATCGTCTGATAATCTTTGCTGTGATCGTGTGACTTTCCTGGGAAAATGCCTTTTGAATCCCTGATTTTCCCCTGTGTGATAGTCTCCATAGACTAATGCTCAAACCACTACACCACGCTGACTCAAGAGTAGACAAGGGGAGTAAATTTTCCTCTGTTGTTAACATGCTTGCACAGTTCTCATAGCAATTTAGGGATGGGGGAGATGGGTTGTGCTTGTACACTTTGATTTTCTTTCCTTTCTTTTGCACTACATAATTATTGGGAGTCCATCTTCCATTGGCCTCACCCTGGAGGAGGTACCTCCAAGTCCAAGGGACCCATTTAGCCAGCGATAGGAAATCTGATTATACAAGGATAGTTTGGATAGTTTATTCATTGGAGCCCAGTTCTCCCGTTGGCTGTAAGGAGGCCATCAGAAAAAAAGGACTGTTAGGCTTCTCTGCTGTGTAGATTCCTCTGCATTATTTATCACAGAATATCACGCTTATGCTATAGCATAGGTCTGTCGCAGACCTCCCGCAGGACTTTCTCTGCTGCCGCTCCCAGGTTATGGAATGGCCTGCCGGATGAGATGCCTCTTATTACATCTCTCTATTGCTTTAAAAAAGCTATAAAGGCGCATCTCTTCCGGCAGGCCTTCCCAGAAACCCCATAATTTTGCGGCTCTGGAATGGGTCATGCTTCCCTCTAGTAGCTTTTAACACCTTACCTTTGAAGCCACAGTTTACACTCTTTATGGAATGGTTAGTTGCCTTTGATAATGTCTATATTTGTAATTGCTTTCTTGATTTTAACTTATTAGTTTAATTTAATTTTAAGGGTTGGGAGGTTGGGGGACAGGTTATTGAAATTGTTTTACTCTGTGATTTTTTATTGCTGTAATCCGCTCCGATTGTTGCCAGAGAAGCAGGCTTTAAATAAAATTTTATTATTAATATTGTTATAGTGTGATTCAGGTTTTGGCACCAAATGAACTATTTGGGGATGACAGTAGAACTATACCCATTTCTGGAACAGAAGCTTGCTTCCCCTCCCCCCCCAAGTTGTCACTGTTTGTTATCTAGCCCAAAATTTTCATCTTAACCAAACCTTTAATTTCACATTTATGCTGTAGTTCTTTAAAAAGATCTTTTCACACCTAGCATAAGGATTGTGGAACCTGCACCTCTGCAGGTGTTGTACTATGACACCCAGCATTTCTTACCCACTGAGACTGTGTTGGCAAGGGTGATGGGAGTGGCAGTCCAACAACACCTTGAGGAACACATAATTCCCTATGCCTGACTTTGGGTTTAGTGAACTGGTTCAGTTCAGTTTAGTGACCTGGTTCAGATTAGTCTGTAGCTTCATTCATTTCAAATCAAAGTTGTGATGTAATCAAGGTTCTGAAACAGTGTGTGCTACAGCACTGCTGATCCTTCTCTTTATTGGGTAAAATTTTTAAAAATTCATCTGGACACTCCCAAAGAGAAGTATTAACTGATTTGACTAGGTGTAGCATATTTATTTATTTATATCTTACTTTTCTCCCAGTATGGAACCCAAAGCATATGTGAATTTGGCAGCTAGAAGGATGCTCTTTTGCCTGAGGCAGAGTGTATGAGGACATGGGAAGAGGTGGCTATTTTTGGCAGGAGGAAAGAATAATGTTCTATTTATCTATCTAGGCATACCTCAGTTAGCAAAGCTTGTGATGGTGAAGCCTCTTTTTTATTTGCAGACTTTTTTTCTACATAAACTCAGCCTCGCCTTTCCTCCTATCCTTTTTTAGCTGGAAGTGTTTTTAGCAGCATTGGCATTGGAAGGATGGTGAAGGAGGGCTAGAGACATTTGGTGTTGGGTTGTAGCAGCGTGTCTACATTAAACAATGCAATAAAGCTTGAGCTGAGAAAGGAAAAGATTTTTCTGTACCAAGTTCTACCAAAGCCGTATGCTTGCCTACAATAGGCAAGGTAAACCGCAGCTGCCTCAAAATTCCTTTAGTAAGCATATGTGATTGCCAAAATATAGAGAGAAAAAGGAAGAACAGACTAGCCTGCCTCACTAGCTATGTCCACATTTTTAAAAAAAATAAATCTATACACTTGGCCACCAAAATGGAAATCAAAACAAAGGAAGAGACTCATGAAATATAAAGTCATCTTTAGCATGTTTACTCGTAAGCAACTCCTCCCCCACCCACAGAACTTCCGATATGCAGAGAAATGGCGGCCGCACAAATGCTTTAATGATGGGACGCCTCCATGACAATTTCATCATGGGAGACAAGCGCGACTAGCTATCACACTCTTGCGCTTTAGGGATGATTTAGCCATGTTTTATTTATTTATTATTTATTATTTGTGTTATTTATACCCCGCTCTTAAGCCCTAAAGGCTATCAGAGCGGCTTACAATTATTATTTTTAATGAGACGGTTCCCTGCCCTCAGGCTTACAATCTAAAAAGATATGACACAAAAGGAGAAGAGAATGGTGGTGGGGAAGGAGATCAGGTCCAGTGGTTCTTCTCTCCCTCTGAGGCCTGGACCAAGGCAGATTGACTGGAGGGAGGGCTCTTCTTCTTCAGGCAAGCCCTGATGGTGCTGGGCCTGCCTCTTCACTCCCTCCCAGGGTGGAGGATGGCAGTTAGCATGGAGGGAGGGCAATTCTAAGGATAGTAAGCCTTAGTATGATAATCTCTATATATACTCTCTTCAAATGAGTCTGTGGTCCAAAACACACTGCGGAAATAATCCAGTTTGAGACTACTTTAACTGCCCTGGCTCAGTGCTAGGGAATTCTGAGAACTGTAGTTTTGTGAGATATTTAGCCTTCTCTATCAGAGAGCTCTGGTGCCATAATAAACTACAGTTGCCAGGATTCCCTAGCGCTGAGCCAAGGCAGTTAAAGTAGTCTCAAACTGGATTGTTTCCGCAGTGTGGATTGTTTCCGCAGTTTGGACCTATGACTACAGTCTCAAATAGTTGAAAAGACCAACTGAAAAAGGTATTGTTTCATTCATTTTCTAAAAACTTAGAAAGAGGGTGCCAGCCCTAGCTTGAAAGGGATGGCATTTTTTCAGTTTGGGAGCAACCTTTTCCCATGGACATAACAAGCAGATTGCTGCAAAAAGCTGGCATTCTCAGAAGGTCCTGTGTTGTAGATCTTATGAATGGGTGGCTTCATAATATGACAAGCTCCAGGAATGGAAGATGTAAACGGTGGTTTTCTAAACGTGGAATTCATATGGAGTCTGTGTATCTCTCTGTTTCTCTTCCCTTACATGTTGGCTTCAGTTCCGGTTTCTTTAAAAAACATATCCCAAGGCATATGAAACAGGGACCTTTGGTTTCATGTCAGTTCATTAAACAAGACTACAAGCCATTGTTTGATCAAGCTATGGTGATTTGACCTTGTCACTGCAGCAGCCCTTCTTCCCATCTGTGCAGTGGTCCAAAGGACTGGAGTGGGAAACTTTCCAGACCCACCTTTTTTTTTCTGAGGAAAGTAGTGGGAAGAGAAAGTCTTAGCTGATACTGATTTAGGCCAATAGTTTGATTTTACTTCTTAAAAATAGTGCAAATTTTAAGATCCTTAGCAAGGATTGTCTCTCAGCCTCACCATCCTTGCCAGCTGTGTTTGATGATAACATGGGAGAGAGCCTTCTTAGTGGCTGCTCCCAAGTTGTGGAACTCTTTTCCATCGAAGGTTTGGTTGGCCCCTGCTTTCTTCTTTCAGCAGATAATATTCTGTTCATTTGAACAAGCATTTGGTTGACTTAGCTGCCTATGGAGTAAGATTTTAATAAGATGTTTGTACTGTTCTTTTATTATTATCATGTTTTTATATTATTTTACAAAGTTTCAGAGTACTGATGTCTTGTCAGGGGAGTTCAATTTAAGTTTTTAAAAGTTTTTTTTTTTTTTAAAAAAAGCTGTACCTTGATTTAATTAACGATGTGGGCTGCCATGAATAAAATGTAGAGGAAAAGGTGAGATAGCAAATTAACAAATAAACAAATAAAACAATCAAAGAAAGAGGATAAAAAATTGACTGGGGATGCTTGAACGACTAATAGAAATGACACAACACAGATACTGTATATCCTCATTTTCAGCTTCCAGGCCTTTCCCAGGCATTTTAAATGCCTAATAAATTTCCATATGATAAATCAAATATGATGGAATCGGGTTTAGATTCACAGAAGCCTTTCACAGAATCTGTAGTGTTTTGAGAAATCTTTTCTAATTACAGTACTTAAAAGCTGCATAGCTTGGGCCTTCACAGATGGAAGAGCCATAAAATGAACAGACTGATGAATCAGCATCCATGTTACTTTAACAGGACCAGTCTTTCCTTTCATTTGCACTCTCAGCAAGTGTGACTAACTTCTAAACAAATGATGTAAACATTCCTTTTTAAATAACTGAATCCTTTCTTTACAACTCCTCCCCAAAAGTGGTAGAGGGAAATAGCAGCCATCACTTTTCCCACTTAGACCAAACCTTCACACCGTTACAAAGAAGGTGATTCACAGTACCATTTAAATGATTTAGGCCAATGTTTTGCTCATCTTTCCCCATTTTTTTTCTGAACCCTACTGTCCATATGCTTTTCCAAGAGCAGCCCTTCTCCCAGTTCATAGGCTTTCTGTTAAACCTGTTTTGACTGTTTTCTGGGACAGTTGGTTTTTATTTAAGTACTTTAAATAAAATCTGAAAACTGTGCTTCACGTTGGCCAGACTTCTGAATTGCACTGCAAACTGTTTTATGGTCTCTTGGTTTGTGATTATTTGCTCAACTTGTATTGCTTTCATATTTCAATACCATTTCTGTGGACCCCTGGAGAGCAGGAGACACTGACTGCATCTGCTCTGCAGAAATAATCCAGTCTGATACTACTTTAACTGCCATGGCTCAATGCTATGGAATTCTGGGAATTGTAGTTTGCTGTGGTACCAGAGCTCTCTGCCAGAGAAGGCTAAATGTCTCACAAAACCAAAATTCCCAGAATTTCATAGCATTGAGTCATGGTAGTTAAAGCAGCATCAAACTGGATTGCAGTGCAGATGCAGCAATTGACAACTGATATCATTTGGCAAATATAATAAAGAATCTGAAAGATCACTGGCCAGCACTGGCTACTTTAAAGAGCCCCATGGCAGGCAACTGGGTGCCTTTGTAGATGTGCTGTTGGACTACCAGGTACAGCACATTTGCAAAGGCATCGGCTTGGGAAATGCAAGCTTATGGGCAAACAAATATCTAGGATTCTAGGTTTTCCTCAGAAGAAGGATTGGCTTTCATAAATAGTTCAACAGATTGTTCAACTGTTGCTTTGGAAGGAATGGACAGCTACTGCTGGCAGTGAACTTGCATGTGACCATATGCTTGTGTGAGTGTGTGTGGCATCCTGATGCTCAACAGCGTATCTCCTGTAACGTGAAGTACGTGATGGGATTTTCCTCCTCTTCTCCCTCCCATGCCTCTTATCTCCTCTGGGCTTGAATGCAGGCTGAAGAGATCTGTGTGATTATTCTGCTTCTGCAGCAAGACAGGTTGACTCATTGCAGGCTGATCATTCTAATCCATGGTCTGGGACAGAGGGGGCGAGCGACACAACAGAGACATATACTTCCTGCAGTAGCTCATAGTAAAAGGAGGCAGTCAGCTGAATTGTCATATGAAGTCCCGCATATTATCAAGGGGGAGAGTATTGTCCAAAAAGCTCTGACAGAGATCATCCCAATTACTGTACAGAAGTCATTAGGAAGAGGAAAGGGATAAAAAGAGAGCAGAGTTTTGAAATCTCAGTTTTTCAAACTACAGCCCTGAGAATTCTTGAGCCAGCATGGTCACTGGGAATTGCAACAAAAGTAACTTTTCTAAGAGCTGTCTCCATTCTTTCTCCTCCATCCTCTTCCTTCAGTGGAATTCCAATTGCAGCCTCCAGATGCAAGAGGAATGGAAGCATGGTTGGCTCTGCGTGTTAGAAGTACTAGAGAATGAATGAGGCTGTGTCTTCCTCTAATGCGTTTCCTCCATGAATGTTCACATTATTGCTCACATCAAGCCTTGTCATGAGCCTAATCAACAATATAGTGTGACAGGAATAAGCAAGAGTTCGTCGATTTTTACTTCTCCCTGCTGTTTACCACATTTTAACATCTTCCCCCAAACATAGCATGCTATGGTTAGTAGTAATAATATTTTATTTAAACAAGTCAACTGTAAACCCCATGGTTTGAAGCTGACCTGTTTCAAATAAACCCTGAGCAACATTATTCACAGTTTATTAATCCAAAAATTGCTACCACATCCATGGTTAAGCAGAAAACTGAAGTGATCAATTCCAACTCCTTCTCTTGCATTGGGGAAGCAAGAAGTAGGGAGGGAGGGGGGGGGGACTTGATCATTGCAAAGGCTAAGCTCATTTCTGGTTTATTATACAAATTAGGTAGGTGGTCAGTACCTTTCCTTCCTTAACCTGTTTTTTTCTTCTTCATGTGTCTTGAAATAAAAATTGCTGTAGTGAGCTATATTAAAGTCTTATCGGTTTTCTTTTTAAACCTCCTATCCAAAACTTACAGAAGTGTGGCAAAAAGAAATGTGCTAACTTATTTTTGATTTTCTGCTCTGACCTCTCATAAGTAATAAAACATGTTTTAAACACAAATGTGTATTCACAACACATCATTGTTAGTATTGTGTATGTTTAGAGGTGCCAAGATAGCAAACCTATGATACAAAAACCTAGAATCTTTAGCAAGAGACATTATGGAATGAGTTGATGTGAATGAAAACCTCCCCAATTCTGTTTTCTGGGATACTTTCGCACTACACAGTTGTAGCATTATGGTTCCACTTTAACTGCCATGTCTACATTCTCAGCTTTGTCATTTGGGGAGATACTAGAGGAGTTCTGAAGTTGAGAATTCTAAGTACCCCTCCTTAAACTGCATATCCCAGGATTCCATAGGATGGATTCTTCACAGTTATAATGGAATTACATAGTTGTAATTGTGAAGTGTGAAGTGCCTTAATCACAGAATTGAAATTTAAAAAACATATTGTTGTTGTATGCCTTCAAGTCATTTCTGACATTTGGTGACTCAGAGACCCTAATTTTTCTTGGCAAGATTTGATCAGAAGGGATTTGCTATTATTTTCCTCTGAGGCTGAGAGAGTGTGATTTACCCAAGGTCACCCAGTGGGTTTCCATGGTTGAATGGGGATTTGAATCCTAGTTCTAGTCCATCATTCAAACCACCATACCACACTGGCTCTCATATTTCTTGTATCTTTTAAATTTTATTTCAGAAGATCAGGATTTATCTTTAAAAGAGGAAATTTCTGAAAAGGAAGTAAAAACTTTAAATATAATATTTTTCTTACAGTGATTGTAAGATCTTTTGATCTTTTTGACAGCAAGGTATAACAGAGACAAGTTGGGTTTCAATGGGAGAAAGGACATCTTTCAAGTGGCAGTGCCCCAGTTGTGGCATATCCTTCTTAGAAAGACCTGGTTGATGCCTATGCTTTTAATCTTTTGATGTCTTACAGAAACATATTTGTATGCACTTTGTCATTTAAAATATTTTATTGCCACTTGTAAGTTTTTATTGGCAATTTTGGGTGGTGGTAGTGGTGGTTCCTATTGTTATGTTTTGTGTGGTCAAATTTTTATTTTTGTTCCAAACTGCCCTGAAATTGATTAGAATAAAGGGCAACACAGAATTGAAGGGCAACACAGAAATATTTTAAAAACACTTCCCCACAAATATTTTTAGAATTGGCCACCTCTCCTGTGAGAAAAAAGGAGACAGGAGAATCAGAATTTTTACTGTAGCATATGGGTGACCTCATTTGGGTCCTGTGGCCTAGAATATGCATCTGGTACCTATGTGAGACTGGTTTTTCCCCAACAGGAAATTGACTGTACTCAAACACAGTCAAAACTGACTCCTGGAATCTGGGACTTTTGAGAGCCTTGGAGGAGATGCAGCCGAACAAGCCAATTTGCCAAATATTCAAAATCCATCCAATACTACTCATAGATAATTTCTGTCACAGGAAACTGAGGAGTTATTTTGGGTCTTCTGTGTTAGAATGGCAGACTGAAGCCAACTCCTGTAGCTGACTTGCTGCAGGGGGCAATGCTTTATGTGTCATTCGCCAGCCAAGCTGAATTTGCACTATGAAAAACATTTTCCCTGGACCAAAGGGAGTTGTTATTGTGTGCCTTCAAGTTGTTTCTGGCTTATGATGAGAACCTATCATGGGTTTTTCTTTGCAAATTTGTTCAGAGGAGGTTTGCCATTGCCTTCCTATGAGGCTAAGAGTATGTGACTTGCCCAAGGTCACCCAGTGGGTTTTATGGTGAGCCAGGAATCAAACCTTGGTCTCCAGAGTCACTCACACCACTCTGCCATGCTGGCTGTGGACCAAAGGGAGACTGGGGGATAATCCTCAAGGGTTCTGCAAGTCCCTGCTCCTGTTGATTTAATCGCCGTTTCAGTGGCAAGTGATCAAGGAGGAGACCAAGTCTGTGAACCTGCCCCACTGCATAAAAAGGCTGCCGGATGATGGACACAAGATTTGTCAAACAATTTTCTTAATTAAGGCTGGGTTGGCACTCCAGAAATTATCCAGTCTGGCACCACTTTAATTATCAAGGTTCAATGCTATGGAATTCTGGGAACTGTAGTTTCTTATGGCATCAGAGCTCTCTGACAGAGAAGGCTAAATATCCCATAAAACTACAGTTCCCATAATTCCCCACCATTTAGCCGTGGCAGTTAAAGTGGTGTCAAACTGGATTGTTTCTGCAGTGTCAATGCAGCTCAAGTGGAATAAAAGTATTAGACTCTGCTTAAGAGAGACTTTCTGAACCTAATGGTAAGATCAACATATCAAGTGAATTTATTTCTTCATGTGACCAAGCTGGCACAACAAATGAACAGATAAAGTGGCAACTTGAATAGCTACTGTATTGGCAGTAATATACTGTATATACATCTGTATAGGCCTAGAAATTCTAGTCAAAACATTGACCCAAAAAAACCTTGGTTGACTTATCCATGGGCCAATGTATGTACTGTACTGTATTTTAACTCGTTATCAAAAAAGGAACCATTCCCTGGTACAAGGTGAGAGCTTAGTCCTCCCTTGGAGCACCTAAAAGAAGCACTGACCCCCTCTACTCTCTCATCCATCCAACCTTTTAGGATGTTCACAAACAGTTATGCCTGCCAGAATTTTGCAAGTTCTTTAGCATTTGCAAGTCCTTTAGATCCTTTGTTCCATGCCCCTAAGTTTTACCCTCAACCTATACATGGATCATATCAAATCCCTAATTTTGTCGCCCAAATCTGCCCTAAACATATACATGAGGTTGATTTATAGTCAAGATTTAAAGAAGGTTTTGAAAGCCTAGAGGACCAACCAATCTAGGAAGTATTTTATAAGGTAATATTGCTGAGAGAGCATCCCAACCAGATGTTGACAATTACAAGTTGGAGGGGATCTTTCTTTCTTTCTTTCTTTCTTTCTTTCTTTCTTTCTGGAGAAACTAAGGCTTATATGGTAAAAGAGGTGAGACAGGACCATGAAGGAAATATGGAGGCTCAAGTTGGAAGTTAATGTAAAAAGATTATTCTGTTCCTTCAGAGAAAGATGAAGAAGTTTGTGATCTGGAGTAATCAGTTGAGCTCAAGAGATTTAATACTGTAGAGAAGAAGATGGTTTTAGAGAATTTTAATGAGACCAAAGGCTTCTAGGTTGGAGAAGAGATGGGGATCTGAGATATCAGAGGATCTAAGAGATGAAGAGAGGGGAATCTCCTGACCAAAGACATCCTATTCTCCCCCCCCCCCTTTTTTTTTCTTTGTATATCTATTTTCTTTTAATACAGTGGAAAACTTTCACTAAAATATTTCTAATTATTTCTCAAAGGGGTTATTTCTACCACCTACCCCAAATATTCTATTTTGTTTGCAGATTTTCAACTTGTATTTCTTATCATACACTCCTGTGGCCACCATTTTACCCTTACAAATTTGGGTTTTGCCAGACTCTATAAATAAGGAAGTAAATCTCTGTCTCAAAAATATTGGTACAGAGATTAATTTCTCCAGTGATTATGATAATCCTCCATCCCCATAGTATCAGCCTCTAATATGATTTGATTTTGTCTCCTCCCATTCATTCAGGAATTGGAGATGTACCATAGATAGTTCTGTGAAATGATAGGATCTTGTATCTGACAGACAACTTGATCTCACAATAACTTTGGATTTCTTGGATTTGGTTCCAGGAACCCCCCCCCCCAATTGATACCAAAATCTGTGGGAGTTTTAAGTTCCATGATATATAGTGGTATAGTAAAATGGTGTCCCTTATATAAAATGGGAAAATCAGAGTTTGCCTTTTGGATACATATTTTTAGAATGTTTTCCAGCTGTGGATGGTTGAATCCATGGATGAAAAATCTATGAATATAGAGGGCTGCCTGTAATATTTAAATAAGGTTACGTCGTTGTAGTGTAATATGGACATACTGTTTTGCAGAGCTGGAAAAGTTGTTTCATTGGTCTACAACTCTCAAAATGCATCCTGCCAGTGTGGCCATTGGCTGAGGAATTCTGGAGTTATAGACCAAAAGGGTATTCTGCCTGCATCATTTTTGGCCACATGGTTTGAGCTGGTTTCTCTTTGGACTGCAGTCTACTCACCCTACAAGAGACCTCCTTCTCCCAGTTCCCGTTGGTACTTGGGTGTACTATTAGCATTTCAGAATTTAGTTGTATATCTGAAATAGGAAATTTAGAAAATTCATAGTGCCTAGTCATACCAGATGCTGTAGGCTATATTTCAGAGGAAGGAACTGGCAAGACCACCTCTGATCATTCCTTGCCTAAGAAAACTGTATGAAATGTATGGGGTCACCATAAATCAATAGGCAATATGAAGGTACACACACACACACTGTCATTCATCACTCTTTGCCTGAGTGTATGTAATGGTGGGAATTGTATTCCAATACAGTAGGTGATTTATTCTGCAGTGATTCTTGTCACAAATATCTCTTCCTTATAAAAATGTTTTAGAAATGTTAATCATTCATATTTCATTTCCTTTCAACCATCCTTATGTCACATGCATAGCATTCCCTGTCTGAATTTGGTCATGCCTTCCCCTGAAGCACATGAGACCTGTTTGAATTAATGTAATTACTGTGCACATTATTAGATCACTTCAGCACAAAGACCTTGTGTATGCTTCTAGTAACCATTTGAAGTAAGCCCATTAACAAATGACCGTGTCCTCTTCCGGGCATTGCAGCAATTCTGTTTCTGTTACTTTAGGTGATGACTCAAGACTGCATCTGCAGAAAAGAGACTTAAGAAGCTGTTTTGGGAATACTCTGCAATGTACTAGGAATTGGAGCATTTTTAAAATTCATGTTTCCAAATTACATTTCCAACAAGGTCTTCATAAGACTGGAAGAAGTCATCTTTGACATTTTTACTTTGATGCACTTAAAGCAACTGATGAGGATATAAATAACACCTTCAATTATAAGATATTTATAGAAGGATAGTGCCAAGAGCTATGCACAAACTTTCCGTTGCATTTCCTCCTACAGTTTACCATGGCCAATGGTTATCCTGGCTTGGGATGGTAGGAGATGTAGTCTACCAGATCTGGATGGAACATGGTCAGGAAACTCTGCAGTGTGGCAATTTGACCCATTACGTAGCATTCACTAGGCTGGTTTGGCTGTAAAGCTAATTGATACATCATGATGCTCTTCCCAATGTTGTTGGTTAACATTTCCCATCTGCCCTAGCCAGCTTAGACAGTGATGAAGGGTTATGGGAATTGCAGTCTAAAATTGTCTGGAGTGCCATAGTTGAATACCATGTATTACACTGCACAAATATTACGTTTGCATTTTCCATGTTCCTCTCTTCTTTCCTCCCCAGGCAGGGCTATAAGGAGGAGATAGGATAATTTGCTTCCACTTCTCTCTTTCCAGTTATGTCAGAATATGGGTGAATTGTAGAAGCATAGAGTTGGAAGAGACCACAAGGGCCATCCAGTCCAATACCTTGCCATGCAGGAAGACACAATCAAAGCACTCCCAACAGATGACCATCCAGCCTCTGTTTAAAAGCCTTCAAAGGAGACTCCATTGCACCCCAAGGCATCACATTCCACTGTCAAACAGCTCTTACCATCATGATGCTCTTCCTAAAGTTTTAAACCAGGCTTCCTTGGCTTGGTGCTTTCTAGATGTACTACACCTTCCATGTCCCTCAGCTAGTATGAACAGTGTTGACTAGGAAGTCAGGGGCATGTAGGCAACGCCATTTGGAGGGAATATAGGCCAAGCCATCACATTGAAGAAGGCTGGTTTAAACTAAGGTTTGGTGAACAAGCCAGGCTATGAGTCACTACTAAAACCTGGCTAGTTTAAATTCACAAATTTTGTGTTTTCAGATTGGGATATAATGGGGACTCTTGTTTTTTAAAAAGTGGAAATAAATGCTTCTTACTGTCTCACAGCTACACAAAGGAAGAAACAAGTTGGAGTGTGCAAGATTTGTATGGGCTTGTTTATATAACTCTAAACCATAGTTTAGTATTGTATGTGAAAAGGCCAATTGTGGTTGCTGAAGGAAACATTCATTTTAGTGTGCTGTGAATATTTGAGGCCTTGTCCTATTAACAAATATTTATTGTTGGCAGACTTTATGATATGGATAATTTGTTGCTGTTGGCAGTATATACACGATCAGGTATACATTATAGTATTTACATTATATTATTAGTGTCAATATTAGGATTTGTTGCAGTAAAGTCCAGAAACTGTGTAACTTGATGTCCTGTTTTTCCCTTTTTATCCCTTCCATTTGATATTTTCAGAAATCTGAGGTTGTAAACTCATTGGGCAGTGACCTACCTCTTTGCTTACTTAAAGTGCTATGTATATCAGTGCTAATCTTTTTTTTTTTAAAAAAAAAAACACAGTAAGGGGTCTTATAATCTTATCTGTCTGTGTGTGCTGGATTTTTCCCCCCTTTGACCTTGTATCTGGAAGACATGGGGTTGGAATTGGCTAATTTATGACCTGAAGATAATAAAAGGACACTTTTCATTGGCTGAATTATTTTTAGTTGTGTTTCCTATTGTATATCCTTAATGACAAGGAGAGGTGTAGTTTTTGTTTTCAAAGCTACGGAGTTCTAAAAATTGAATTCTAGTTTAATTTTATTACTCTTCAATGTAAAGTTTCATTTGACAAAGAGCAGGGATTTAACTGGGATAGATATAATGCCACTGTAGCACCCCTCTGAAATTCCTGGCCATGTATTTGTTTAGTTTTGCCCAAATGACAAGTCTTCAACAAGTATAGACAGTGATTGGGTACCTAACCTTGTTCATTCTTTCTTTGTGATATAGTTGTTGATAGACCTGTGGGTTAAATATGCTTGTAGGAGCCTTGCATCGGTTCTTGTTATAGACAGAAAATACTAAAAGCCTGGAATGCATACAGATGATTTTTAAAAGCCTATTGATATACTCATCTCTTTTCAGGTTGGTTTGAGAGGATAAGGAGTTCTAAATGGGAGAAACGATAGCCATGTATTGATAATGGCTGACTGGTATTAAGAATATGTAAACTTTTATATTTCACAGATCTCTTCAGCAGGCAGAATGATATTCTCTTATATCATCTAATGGGAGTCTGTTAAGAAGCAGAGCTGTCTAGTCTCAGAATTACTTCCGTGCTAAGGAATACACTGATGCTCTCTCTTCATATATAAACCCAGGGGTGGGAATCATGTGGCCCTCACATCTTGGTCTGCAACTCCCATAACTCAACAGCCTTGGTAATGCTAGCTAAAGCTGCTGGGAGTTGCAATCCAGTAACAATGGGCTCTGTGTGGGCCCTTGAAAAGTGTTTGAAAGCTGCAGCTAGTAAAAATGCAGAAGCCAGACTGGTGTCAGTTGTGCATTTTAGAGACCATAAAACATGAGTCTTACAAGAGCTATAGTGACTTCGAATTTGCTTCCAAGATCAATTCAAAGTTCTGGTGTTGATCTACCATGACCTAAATGACTTGGGACCAGGAAAACGGAAAGACCACCTCCTCCCATATAAGCCTGCCAAAAATATGAAATCTTCAGAGAAGGCCCTCTTGCATGTCCCATCATCTCAGGGACCAAGGAAGGTAGGCTGGCCCCATCTCTTTAAAAATGTTTTTATCTTTGTATTGTTTTAATTGGTTTTTATTTGTTCATCTCCTCAGTAGCCTTTATCAGTTGGGTGGTGATAACATACTTTAAATAAACCATTAAAAATATTTGAAGGGATATTCATAATTCTTATCCCTTGTATACACCCATGTGTGGGCAGTAGGTAGACCAAGAACTGCTGATAGATCTCTGACTGATTTACAGCAGAATGTCTAGGGCAATCTGAGTTGTATTTTATAGTATCTACAAACAAGACAGTTTCATTCACCCCAACTACTATTATTACTACCCTTATTTCTATTCTACCTTTCTCCAAAGCATGGAGTAAACACTGTTTACAAATTAAAATAAATAAAACATCATTACAAAATTAAAAGGTTCAACATTAAAATAAAATTAAACTAAGAATAATACTAAGAACAAGGTAAAGCCCACATTAAATGTTAATCTCTTAATTAATGTTAAGAGATAAAAAGCAGTGCAATTAAAGCATTACAGTACGCTCTTAAAAGCTTTTTCTTTTAACACCTTCAGTGCTCAAAAGCTTTTTCAAATCATCATCATCATCATCATCATCATCATCATCCTGATCATCATCCTGATCATCATCATCCTGCAGTGGGAAGGATAGCAAGAAGGGGTCAATTCTAGTCTTGCTAGTAAGGAGGTTTCAAAGCCTAAGGGCCACCACTGAGATTTCAAAGCCTAAGGGCCACCGCTATCCCAAATCAGGGCACTGAAATGAAAGGACTGAAGGAAAGGACCTATAAGCTCAGTTATGATGCCAGAGACAAATTTCTGGGCACAGAAGCACCCTTGATCATCAGTTCTCAATGTATTTGTAGCACCAGAACCACTGTTTTTTCTGGGGCTTTCGGGCTATGTGGCCATGTTCTGGAAGAGTTCCTTTCTGACGTTTTGCCAGCTTCTGGCGAAATGTCAGAAAGGAACTTCCAGAACATGGTCACATAGCCCGAAAGCCCCACAAAAAACTGGATCCAGCCATGAAAGCCTTCGAATCCACACCTGAGCCACTGTTTTTCATTTGGGTCTGGTGGGTGGATTCTGCAGTTTCAAAGAAACAACAAAAGCAAAATAGAGCCCATCAGCCTGAAGTCTGCCTAGCTATGTTATAAATAGCCACACAAGAGTAACTTGCTCCATTCACCGTTAGCAGTAATTGTTTTGTGGTTATAAGAAATAATCCAACTAGTAGTAATTAAACTCTAATCATACAGTGTTTCACCTATTCTCGGTGGCACTTTGGTCCTGGGAACAATCTCTCCTGTATCTGGGTATTTATTACCACTGGTGATAATTATTGTGGTTTCTTGGTTGTACAAAATGTTCTTGGCAGGAGCTGATGAGATTTAGTATGCCAGTGTTGTTTCAACGGCTCCTAGGAGAGTTTAGGAATAAAGATTTACAAGGCCCTGAAGACTGGGGTGTTTTTCTTGAATTATTTATTATTATTATTATTATTATTATTATTATTTGAGATCTGATTCGGAATTGGGGAAAGAGAGACATTTCTGAGAGCAAGCATGGTGTAGTAGTTTGAGTGTCAAATCCACACTGGCCCATAGAGACCCACTGGGCAAATCCCAGACTCTCAGCCTTAGAGGAAGGCAAAGAACCGCTGAAAAAACTTAAGAATACCCTGTGAACGGTTCACTTTAGGGTCACCATAAGTATAATAATAATAATAATAATAATAATAATAATATATTTATTTATTTATATCCTGCCCCTCTGGGTGAGCAGTCGGGGTGGGGTACAACATTTAAGAGCAATTACAATTAAAATATAACAATTCAATTTCCCCTCCCACCCCTTAAAAATAAATTAAATTACGATAAGATTTAAAAATACTAAAATAGAGCCATTACAATTAAAACATTAAAACATTGGAAAGCTCTAATTAAAAATGATGGGCGACCTTGACAATATCAAATATCCCAGTGGAAGAGGCAAAAGGGACAGTAGTTGGCAGAAAGGTTAATCATTGTCTGGGAAGGCCTGCCGGGAGAGATGCATCTTGGCGGCCTTCTTGAAGCCGTCCAGGGTTGTAATAAGGTGCATCTCATCTGGCAGGCCATTCCATAGCCTGGGAGCGACAGCAGAAAAGGCCCCCTGGGAGGTCTGTGCCCCTGGGAGGTCTGTTCTTTGGTTGTAATAGGTTCCTCCCAGAGGACTGGAGTGTACGAGGGGGCTCATATGGGAAGAGGCGGTCCCTAAGACAGGATGGACCCAAGCCATGAAGGGCTTTAAAGGTCAAAACCAGCACCTTGTACTGTGCCCAGAAACTGATTGGCAGCCAGTGGAGAGACTTAAGCACTGGTGTTATATGCTCTCTCCTAGATGCCCCAGTGATTAGTCTGGCTGCCATGTTTTGGAGGAGTTGAAGTTTCCGGGTTCAGCACAAGGGCAGCCCCATGTAGAGCGCATTGCAGTAATCTAAACGTGAGGCGACCAAAGCATGTACCACAGTTTCCAGATCCTTCATCTCCAGGAAAGGGTGCAGCTGGTGTATCAGCTGAAGCTGATAACAGGCGCTCCTGACCGTCGCATTCACCTGAATAGTCATGTGAAGCGACGAGTCTAGAAGTACCCCCAGACTGCAAACAGGATCCTTTGAGGAGAATGAGAAATGACTTGAAGGCACTTTTTTAAAGATGCATTTCTGCTATGTCGCTGTCCCCCATGGGTCAGTAGAGGAAAAGAGCAAAGGAAAAAATGCTGGAAAAAAGCAAGCTTAAGCACTAAGAGTCTTGTCAAAAATTAAAATGGCAGACACTGCCAAAATGCTGTGAACAACTATGAGGTTAACTGCAAGCCTCTTTCCCAGGGATCTTTCTGCTATATAAAGAGAGGTGGGATAGCTATGAAGAGTTGAGAAGGACATTTTAAAGTTTCTGCCACTGTGCTGAGAAGCCATGAAGTATCTGATTTTGTCTCTGGAGAATGGCGGGTGTCCTAGAAAGAGCCATCAGCAAAGGGGAAAGTGTGGAAGAAAAGAGGGTTTTAGACTTCAGCAGTGTGTCTGCCTCTTTTTAAGTATTTCACTCCTCAAAGTTCTCAGGTCAGCCAACAATAGCACCAGGAAAGGAAATGCTTACAGTTGACTAAATTAATTATGAGTAATTTTCAATTTAAAATTTTTGTTGTTGTGTTTGTGTGCCTTCGAGTCATTTTTGACTTATGGCACTAAGGTGAACCTGTCATGGGGTTTTCTTGGGAAGATTTGTTCAGAGGAGGTTTACTGTTGAGGCTGAGAGTGTAGGACTTGCCCAAGGTCACCTAAGAGTTTATCAGACGACAGAAATTGGAAGTATAATCCAGTGGCAATCCGAGTGCAATCATGGGGTTTCATGTTATTGCGTATGAGTGTATCTCATGCAATTTCGGGCAAAAGGGAAGTCATTCTGAACGCAATCATGGTTTTTACGTTATTGCGTATTAGAGTATCTCACTCAATTTCGGGCAATGAGAAGTCATTTTCGGGCAATGGGAAGTCATTCTGAACACATTCCGAACGCAATTAGAATTCACGTAAATTCGCTAAACTAGCGAATTTACATGAATTCGAATTGGCTCCATTCAAAATAGAGATAAATTCCTCCCATCTGATAAACTCCTTAGTCAGTTTCATAACCAAGCAGGAAATGAACCCTGGTCTCCAGAATTGTAGTCCAACACTCAAAGCACTATGCCACGCTGGCCCTTTTAAAAAATTTATAATCGTAATATTCGTAGATATTTCCAACTCTGGAAGTTTAAAGTTCATTTCTGTTTTGTGGCAGATCATATAACTGTCTTTCTCTAAATAAAAGGGAGAAGATTTTTGGTGCGTGGGTGGGTGATTGGAAGAACAGAGGAACTAGGAATGTCTTTTGCTTCTTCACATCCCCTGCATGTATAGTTTTTGGCCCCATCAGAATATCTGTCCCATATTTTCTTGGGTTTAGTGCCTGAAAATGGACTCCAGGGGACCTTTTGGTATGTAAATACTGTTTTGGAAGCTCTCCCATCAAAAGTCCCACCACCTTTGGAACATAATTCACCCAAAACTTCTAGTTGTTGTTGCTGCGCATAATGGTGCCACCTACTGAGGGCCCATAGGAGTTGGTGATGGCTCTCTGATGCTCAGATCATACCTGCCCTGGTACTGTGATTCGCAGCAGAATAAAAAATGGTGTCTGCAGGGTGGTTCATTGAGTCTCTGCTACTTCCCTGTCTGGATATTTGTCTGCATGATAGAATAAGAAACAAACTCATCTGAGAGTATGAAAAGCTGCGTGCCCAGTGGGGAATACTGCTGGAACCAGGTAGTATTCAGCTGCAGTAGGAGACACGCAATCTAGTTAGCATTCCATATTGGAAAATCAGTGGTTTCCATCATGGCAAGATTAAGAACCAAGTTGAATATGAACATGGGAAGGAAGCTTTGTGGAAGTGGCTTTGTTTTCAGCTGGTTATTCTTGTCAGCTGCTTTTCCTGATGGCTTTCTTCTAGCAATTGTGTTTTCACCTTAGATAACTTCAACACATTAATTGGTGGGGAGTGGGAAGTGGTGGTTGCATCAACAAAGGTAGCATGCTGCTTTGTTCTGACCTGCTCTTCTGTTTCAAAGCCCTCAGGGTGATTCAGATAAGCACATGTAGTCTCAATAAACAATTCTTTGAGGCTGCTAGGACCTGTTGCTGGTAAAGTAATGTAAGATTCCTTGCCAGAACTACGGATTTTTCTCCTAGGCAGGGCTCTGGAATCTCTGTTTCAAGAGGAGCAGCCAGTTTCGAGCAGGATCTGAATTTTGTTACTGACGAGGAATGAATGGGACCTTTCACTCCTACAGAATGCTCCCATGGCTTCACCATATTCCCACAAAGTAATGAAGTAGAACATGTCGATCCTCTTCTCACTTCCTCTTTCTTCCCTCAAGTTCTCTTATTAAGGTTGCTTTCAATGTTGTTTCAGAAATCTTTGGTTGTATTCAACACAGGCTGTGCTGTCTTGGTTCTCAAGGTCTCCATTTCCCACACAAAGGTATACTTGTGTATTTCTAAAATCAAATGTATAAGTGCATGTTTGAGTAGTCCTGCACAGCTAGCTATTGCTCTACTTTAATTTCTTTTAAAATAAGTTGTCATACCTTTAAAAGCAGTGCTGGTCCAAGACATTTTTTTCTGCATGGAATGGAGCCCAAATGTATCCCTTACACCCACATGATACATAGAGATTCCCCTATTTTTTCTTTTGAAACTCTCCCAGATATCTTCAGAATAATTGGGAAAAAAGCCATATTAACCCACCCACCCATTTACAGATTGAAAGTCATTTTGTTATTTTAGAAACATAAAATTAATTATGCATAGCTTTGTTCAGCATAAAATTACCAGGTTTGATATATTAAAAATACAGTTGATTCAGAACATACTTACAGATCAAACTTAACTTGTAATTTTAACCATTTGTTTTTGCTGCAAATGGAGTTATGAAGTCTTGAACTGTAAGGAACACCTAATGAACCTCTTTGGTCTTGCCAGTTTTGAAGAGCAGGCAAAAAGAACCTTAAGCAAAACAGAACAAAATATCACCATTAGTAAAATTGTATAGCCTGTGCCCTATTCTCTACTTGAATTTTGGCAGCTCTTCCAACCTTCCCTTGAAAATTCATGAGAACAGAAGCACAATACCAGGTTATCATCAATAAGTCATGCCCTCTGACCATTTGGTTTCATCTCCCTCTCCTTCTGCCTGTTTTTTTGGGGGGGAGGCGGGGAGGAGGTGTCTGAAACTCCCCAAATAAGTTGGAACATGCGAAGTGGACAGTCCCACATTCAGATGAATAAAATGTTTGCGTAAACCTAGATGAGTGTTACCAGCCAACAACTAACTCAACAACCCTCTAACTCTTTTTCAAAGGTATAATTTCGCCCCAGATTGTGATAAACTTTGTAATGCCATCTGTATGGTGTATGTTTGCAATCTCTTGGCCTCCTCTGACCCCATGGTTCCGAATTCTTCTTGCAAACATTGGCCAAGAGTAAGGAGTCAGGTGACTCTTTCATGTCACACATTTATAACACATTGATATAACTTTAACTGCTGTGGCTCCCTGCTATGGAATCCTTGGATTTGTAGATTTGTGAGATATTCATACCTTTTTTTTTTTTGGCTAAAGAGCGCTACTGCCTTATTAAACATTAAACTATGATTCTATGAAATTTCAAATCCCAGGATTGTGTAGGATGCAGTCATGGTTCCAACGGCAACGCTGGAAGTCTGAATTGCACTCCAGTAACATCTGGAAGGCCATATGTTTCCCATCCTTGTTTTTGATGTTGAACAAAGTGCTATAATTGTGTAAAATTGGTCCTCTGTATCCATGGATTTTTTATCCACAGATTCAACCATGAAAATATTTTTTAAAATATAAATTCCAAAAAGCAAACCTTGATTTTGTCATCTTATATAAGGAACACTGTTTTACCATTGTTGTCGTTGTTATCCACCCTCGAGTCAACCCATGGTAACCCTGTAGATGAGACATCTCCAAGACTCCCTGTGTTCCACTGCTCTGCTCAGGTCCTGCAAATTCATACCCATGGCCTCCTTATTAGTCCATCCATCTAGCATGTGGGTTTCTTTCTGCTTCCCTCCACCTTTCCTAGCATTATTGTTTTTTCCAGTGAGTTGTGCCTCCTCAAGATGTGGCCAAAGTACGACAGCCTTAGTCTTGTCATCTTGGCTTTCAGAGAGATTTCTCATTTGATCTGCTCTAGGACCCATTTTTTGACTTCTTGGCTGTCCATGGTAACCTCAGCACTCTTCTCCAGCACCACATCTCAAATGCATTAATTTTCTTCCTATCTGCTTTCTTAACTGTCCAGCTCTTACATTCATACATGGCAATTGGGAATACAACAGCTTGTGTGATTCTAATCTTTGTGCTCAGTTGTATGTCTTTACATTTTAGGATATTTTCTAGTTCTGTCATAGCTGCCCTCCCCATTCTTAGTCTTCTTATGATCTCTTGACTGCAGTCCCCACTCTGATAATTGTAGCATGCTGGCTCTTTTAAGGGTTTTGTTTGTTTCAGTGACTAAAAGGAATAGATAGGGACACTGATTAGTAATTTAGAACCAAAGGATTCTGATATCTGATTAATATTTGATCCCAGGTATGAAAATTCTTTTACTATTTCCATTTCCTCAGTGTCTAGGTTGAATCTGTGTAAATTTTCTGTGGTCATTATTTTTGTTTTCATTATGTTCAGCAATAAGCCTGCCTTTGCACTTTCCTCCATGATCTTCTTTAGTAGTTGTTCCAAGTCTTCGGCTAGTCGTATGGTGTCATTTGAATATCTTAGACTGTTGATATTCCTTCCTCCTATTTTCACTCCTCCTTTTTCTTTGTCCAGTCCTGCTTTCATATAATATGTCCTGCATACAAGTTGAACAGATAGGGTGAGAGGATGCAGCCTTGTCTAACCCTCTCACCCTATAAATGGTATGGTTTTACCATACCATTGTATATAATGAAACTTGAGTATCCTTGGGAGTCCTGGAATCAAACTTCCAAATCTCCTTGCCCTGCTTGCATCGAAGGACATGTAAGTCTTGATAGTTTGTATGCCCTTCATTTGATTGCCTCCTGCGAGATCAGTGATAGTCAACTTTACTGTTCCCAGATTCTGAGAGATGGTACAAAAAATGCTAGATTAGGGAAGATTATATTATAATGAAGTGCCTAAATACTCTAAAGGCACCACCAGATCCCCTCTGATCCTGAAAGCTAGCAGAGCTGGATGGAAAATAACCCAGGAATACCAGGTGCCATAGACTACATTCTGGAGGCAGGAACTGGCAAAACCATCTCTTCAGTATTTCGTCCCTAAAAGAATCCTGTGGAATTCATAGGGTCACCATATGTCAACAGGTGATTTGAAGGCACACACACACACACCTTATAAAGTATTTCTGCTTTGGCCAATTATACTGAAGCCTCCAGTAATTTTTAGCTGTCAACTTGCTTCCTGAAGTGCTGTTTCCCCTGAATGGACAATGTTCTGATTATTTTGTAATATCTTTGCGTATCCTCTTTCCTTCCTGCCTCAATAAACTAGCAGATTTCCAATGTAAAGATAATAATTGTAGCATGCTGGCTCTTTTAAGGATTTTGTTTGTTTCAGTAGCCAAAAGGAATGGATAGGCACACTGGTTAGTAATTTAGAATTGAAGGATATGTGAGAATTGTTCGGTTATTTTGTTAAGAGCCTAATAGGACCACAAAATAAATCTTTTTGAGATCCCTTGTGAATGCATGAGAAATGCATTCAGCCACTGAAGAAAGCGGTTGCTAGGCAGCCTGAGAAACAGATTTGAAACAAGCTGCCGGAGAATTAGAATCTGAAAATACCGTTTTGTTTCCTAGTATTTGGCTCCAGTGAAAGTAAAATCTGTAGACAGTATAGGCAGGATGAGCACTCTAGGGAAGACAGCTTAATATTTGACATTTCAACATAATTTCTTGCTTCTCAAGTCTGAAATCTGTATCTGTGTAGCCCTTGAAAATTTTTTCCCAGCAGCTGAAATGAGGAAAGCATGTGCCTCCCAGTATAATATGATTTTTAAATGTTGCCCATTTAAAACCCTATCTTTCCTAAAAGCAAATGGAACAGAAATCCAGTTGAATGGCATTTTGTTCAGCTTTAGCCAGATTTAAATTAATATAATGGTGGTGTAATTTGTAATGGTGTAATGAGTTTTGGACTATGTCACTGGAGAGCAAGGTTTGACTCACTTTGCTGTGGAAACCTAGTGGGTGACCCTGGGCAAGTCACATGCTCTCAGCCCTATAAAACCTGAGGGTCATTGTGTCAATAATTACTTGAAGACACGCAACAATAACAAAATGACTATACCTCAAGGGATATAAAGGCAAAAAGAATGTGAACAAAATGTATATACACTTTTTTGTGGGGTTTTAGGGCTATGTGGCCCTGGTCTAGAAGAGTTTCTTCCTGACATTTCGCCAGCATCTGTGGCTGGCATCTTCAGAGCCTGGAAAAGGGTTGGGTGTATATGTATATAGCCTGTGTGACCCTGGGAAGGGAGGAGTGATTTGCATGTGTATTGTTCTGTTGCTAATGGCAGGCCTCAGGGTGGGAGGATATGCAAAAGAGGATTAGTGTCTGCTTGATTAGTGCTCATTGTCTGCTGGGAAACCCCTGACCCTGGGAGATTTCTCATTTGTTGAGTCTTCAGCTTGCTGTTCTTCAGGACTGGTAGCCAAACCTTGCTTACTTTCAGGGTTTCCTGTTTCTTGTTGAAATTGGCCAGGTGTTTGTGGATTTCAATGGCTTCCCTGTTCATTCTGACATGATAGTTGTTGGCATCGTCTAGAATTTCAGTGTTTTCAGACAGCATTTTATGCCCAGGATGGTTTATAACATGTTCTGCTACTTCTGATTTTTCTGGCTGACCCAGTCTGCAGTGTCTCTCATGTTCCTTGATTCTTGTTTGCACACTGCATTTGGTGGTCCCTATGCAGACTTGTCTGCAGCTGCATGGAATGCGGTAAACTCCTGCGGCTGTGAGAAGGTCTCTCTTGTCCTTGGCTAAGCAAAGCATTTGCTGGATTTTCTTCATCAGTTTGTAAACCATTGGAAGATTGTGTTTCCTCACCAGTTTCCCTATTCTGTCTGTGACTCCTTTGATGTATGGTAAAATGCTTTTCCTTTGGGTGGTTGTTTGTCTCCCTTCTCTGGGGCTCTTTGAAGTCTGTGCTGGAGTAATCATTAGCTTGTAGAGCCCGTTGTTCTACAACATGGCCACATAGCCCGAAAACCCCACAAAAAACTATGGATACTGGCCATAAAAGCCTTCGATTCCTTTCTATACAGTGTCTTTTTTTGTTTTTGACAGTGACAGATGTGTTCTCTAGTATGAAACTGTAGTGTGGAATTTGGTTCATATGTGCAAGTAATTCTATTCACATGTCATTACAGTACTTGATCATATAAAACTCCACTTGCTCCTGAATGGGTTAAACTGGCTCATATCCCATTGAATGACAGAATGCAAATGATGTATGGGGAGTCATTTTACTCAGACCTCCACTGATGAATATAAAACCTCTCACACATGCTCTTTTCCTCAGTTGTCTGTGTCCTGTGTTTCTTGAATTCAGTACACCTCACAAATATCTGTGGTGATAATTTACCTTAGGGTCTCCATATATTGGAAATGACTTGAGGACACACAAGAGCAAGTCTAAAGTAGGGTTGTCAAATTCAAATTAGTTGTACAGTTAGGCTTTCAGTCAGCAGATGCTTAGGGACTGTACTCCAAAGTTTTCCACATCCACCCCAAAAATTCAGTTTTGATTTGGGGATTGAGTTGTAAAATTAGTGGTTGACATCTACATATACCCTTTAATCACAAAGTGTAGCTCTGTATCATCTTCTGTTCATTCCCATTTATGCTCTTCCTGGGCTTCCAAATCTTCCTTAACAACTACAAGCAAATCGCAGATTTTGAAGTCTGCTCTGCTCACCTGTCCTCCTCTTTATGCATCTTGACACATGTATTTCTGTTTCAGTTTCTGCTGAGCACTGTGAAAGTTCTTTGCTTCTTTTATCCTGAAGATGGTTCAGTAACTTTCACAGTGAGTACAAGGGTGCTCTAGGTCACTTTGGGGACCCATCCTTAAGGTTGACAGCCTGAGCTGTAGTAAGAAGATACTATTGGATTTTTAGATACGGTCTTGTTTCAGTACTGTTCATTAGTGTCACCCTGAATTAGAATCACAATAGTATTCTGAACACAAGAATCTTGTCTGATTTTTTAAGCTAAGTAGGATTGGTTATGATTAGTGCTTGGGTAATACCAGAGTCTCCAGGATGGGCTAGGAAAAGATCTTGAAACTTGCTGCCAGTCAGAGCTGCCAACACTGCGCTGTCATCTCACTCTGTATAAGGTAGCTTCCTCTGCTCCATAGTAAGTAATATGAAGGTATTACAGGAACTTTGGGTAAGGTTGGGTCTGAATGTTTCTGTTCCAGTGAACAGACAGATCACCTCTTTGCCACTAGCTACCCAGCTTTGAGGCACTGAGGAAGCTGGAACCAAACACAGTACAAAATACCATGTCATATCCATATTATCTACGTGACATAACCATCTAGCAGTTAAGCATGGTCCTTAGCTGTATAGCATTTTGTTGTCTGAGTGAACATGTAAAACCCATGTTAAATCAAAAGATATTTGGTTAATTGAATTTTGATTTGATACATTGATGCTAAAGTGTCAGTGATGCAGCCCTTTGATTTGAACCTGTCACTGTTCCTTAGCCAATGTTTATTTGAATCTTTGTAAGCTTTGGGATCTTGCATATATAATGCAAGATGTGATAGCTTCTGATCTGGATCTTTTCACCTCCGCCTTTTATTTATGCATTCAAAATGTCTCTGTAGGTACTGGCCATGTCAGACTATCTTTTGGAAAACCATTTGTCAAATGGAGCAGAGCAATTGTTCCCCTAGCGCCCCAGTATCTGCTAGAAGCAGAGGGAAACGTTGCATCAACTAAACTCTGTTGTATATTTTGGTGAAACACTCTGTGTACTTCTTGGGAAAGCCTCTTTTACTGGCACATTTGTGTTAGAAATAAGTTTAAAATTATGAATTTTCCGTGCAGGTTATTGCACATTGGTGGTCAAGGCCTTTTTTCAATTAATTTTACATTGGGGACTATCTCTTTCTATGATTCTATGATTCCTTTTCCTTCATTTCCAGAAGGTGTTTCTGTATTTGAGTGTGAAAGCGGGGGTGGAGGCTGTATTTTTCCTTTGCCAGATCTATATATCATACATTTGTCTGGCAAAGATAATGTATTAAAAGACTCCTTCCCCCAGCTTCCTTCCCTTCTGCTTATGCTTAAATACTGATAACTTTTCTCTAGATTTTGTTTCTTGATGTTTATGTAAGAGTCATTCCTGTGAGTTTGATACTTTGATTTGAAGAGCCATTCCCTTTTCCTCTAGGAAAACTACTCATTTTCTCCTTGATGGATGCACGTGAAGTAGGGCAGCCTTCTCTAACTTGTTATCCTCTCGATATGTCAGATTGTTAGTTACAAAATCCCCAAGGTGGCCAGCTCAGTTCTGAAAAATGGTTTGTATCCTGGTTAATGGGACCCAGTGTAATGTAGTGGTTTGAGTGCTGGACTGTGACTACAAAGACCAGGGTTCAAATCCCTCCTCAGCTGTAGAAGCCCACTTAGTGACCTTGGGTAAGTCACACTCTCTCAGCATGAGAGGCAGGCAAATTTAAACTCTGTCTGAACAAATCTTGCCAAGAAATCCGTGTTTAAGATTAGTTTTAAGGTCACCATAAGTTGGAAACAACTTGAAGGCCCACAACAACAACACTCCTGGTTAAGGTTCACCAGCCAAGATATGGATAGTGGACATAAAGTATCTACAAACAGGTCTAAAATTGTACCCAATGGCAATCAAGATTCAATGGTGTATTTGTAATGGGATCCAGCAGAACTACACCATTAAATCCTAGCCTAGATGTATAACCAATTACATATTATAATGGGAAAATTTCTGTTGCTTCTGTGTACATGTAGGATCTTAAGGGGGAAAACATATTGCTTGCTTAGAACACAAACAGAGCAACTAAATTTGTTGATTAAATGTGCTGTCCGTATGTACTAGCAAGTAAGCTCTAGTGAATATAGTAGAACTTACTTCCAAGTAGATTGTGCAAAGGATTGCAATACAATCCAGTCTTACAGCCTCTTGGTTTAATTGGCCTCTGGTTGCCCCCCCCCCCCCAATCAACTCTTAGAACAAAGTTGAAAGCTGGAAGTGTCCAGGGAAATTAAAATGTTTCCCTCCATATTTTGTACTTTGCTGACATGTGACAATGAATCTTTCTCTTCCCTTGTAATTACAAGATAGTAGAATGCAATTGCAGTTGACAACAGAGAGACAGCATGTTAAACCATAGCTTGCCAAGCAGGCATTAGATCTACTCATCAGTAACATGATGTTTGACTGTATGTGCAGAAGAGACTTTGGAATTAGTGACTTGTGAAGTTAAAAAACAAAAAAAGATTCTCACTATTTGCTAACCGAGCAAATGATATTTCCAAATGGCACTCTGTAACAAAGTAGACTGTGTTTCTTGGATAAAATACTTTCCTTTGTGTTATAAGGGAGCAAAGGGCAATCACAGTGATCTTTACACATACATACACACACTCCTGGATTTGTGGTTTCCCTATCAAACAGATTCAGGAGAGTTTGAAAAAAGCAGAGCTCTATTGCACAATTGACAAGTGGGAGAAAGAGTGTGAATGGGAAAATAGGCAAATGTGTGAGACTGGATTTTTGGAGTCATTGAGCCACTTTGGTTTTGTTACCAACATTAGGAAATAGTCAGGGGCACATGAGGATCGTCCTAGGGCTTCACTGCTGGAAATGTATGCAGGTATGATGGTTTCTCCTGGCTCAGGAGCAGGTACTGACTGAAAGAGGACTTAGCTGTGTGGCAGGGAGATGTTGAGTAGATAGGAACTGTTATATCTCCCAGTGACTGGGAGAAGCCATATCTGCTTAATGGTTATGTACTAAGTACACAGTTTTTAAAAGGGGGATCTTAATAGCATTATTAGATTTAGAAATAAATAGAGCTAGAGAACTTCATTGTTTTTTGCTTTGGCAGCTATTCCGATCAGTGGACGTTATCACACAGGGACCGTAGGTACCTCCATCCCGATAATCATTAAAACATCCACGTCCTGCAAAAGCATGCAAATGCGCAAATTATTTTCACATGCAGAGCACAATAACACTTTAGAGGCACTTTACTAAAGCGAGAAGGAGGGTAGAACACACATTTAGTTTTCACATAGATGTGTGTAAATCCTGTTGACAGTTTGGGAAACATTTTTGTACGCGCACACAGAATAATAAGTTGAATCACCAGAGCACACGTAGCAGCAAACAAAATCACCCAGAGAAATAAACAATCTTATTTACAAAATTTTCTTTATAAAAATATATTGTACTGTCCCTTACTTTCCCAGAAATGGTATCCAACCTAAGTAAAAAGAAGAAAACATTACCCAAAAAAGTTTTGTAAAAAGCATAAAAGCCTGCTTTCCTCATGGCAACTGGGCACGACAAAGCAGCACAGGAAGTAAACTCACACCAAAGAACCATGGGAAATCTGGCAACAATTGTGAGAATCCTGTGAATAAAACTGCAAATAGCGTTCGTACTAGAGCAGTTTGAAACAAAGCGGTATCATGAGTGAAACGGAAATGAATTCATGATATTTTCCCAAAAATGTCTAATTGCTGGTTCGTGTCTCTTTCTGGTCGGATTCTTAGTGGTTTGTGCACAACGTTGTGTGAAAACCAATTGCATAATTGCATCGAATACTCTGGAT